>OW964834.1:31631677-34111677 GCA_943142095.1 Ophonus ardosiacus | reverse complement strand
GTGCTAAAAATCACATATAGAGATTTTAGTGAATGAGCACGCTTTGATGTCCCAAGAATCCGATTTCAACATTTTTACAATGATGTCTGTAGGTATGTATGTGTGTGTGTATCATGTGGACACGATTTCTCAAATACTATCTATCAGAAAAATTTGAAATTTTGTATACCCATTCTATATTAATGTGGGAAGAGCTCATTAGTTTTTAGTGTATATCGGATAACCGGAAGTATCATTTATACAAGCTTTTAACAGTTTTTCTTATAAAAAATTCATTGAATATAATTTTTTGCAGCTTTTACCAATATAAATTGAATATAATGGCACAATCTTCAATTCTACAACAATAGCATTTAGTAAATAACTTTAAATATTAAATTATAAAATAATTTATGTTTGTACATCACTTTGCCTCTGCGTCAAACAAAAACAATACTTTAATAACAAATTTGACATATTTAAACAAATGTCACTGTCAAGAAGCAATTACATTAAAATTAACAATGAAACCGTGATAAGAAGAATTTAGTAGTTTAAATATGATTCTAATGAAATTAAGGTTTGTAAAAATAATACATTTTCCATCATACATAAATATTAGATATACAGGATAATTCGATTTAAGTTTTTTGTTTGATGGCTCTTATATATCAAACAGCTCTCAATAAGAACGTGATTTCAAAGTGCCAAATAATAGTTTGCAACTACACATTTACGAAATGGATAATGTACGGCGAAGAATTTACACAGATTGCGTTTTAGAGCATAAGGAAGTTGTTGCTGATTTAGACAATAATGTGTGCATGTGCCACGATTTTTCCTTAAGATATAATGATCCAAAACTTCGCAAAGTTGGTATTTGCTCATAGATTTTTCAGGAAAAACCTTAATAAACTATAATCCAAAATTTCGTATTACAAACTTTTCTATTTATTGGAACAACAAAGTAGATTTTGTTTACAAACAATCAATCGGAAGTGATACTTTACTAAAAGCTCATTGCTATTTTAAACATGGAATTGACGGGAGGTCATGTGCTGGACACATCAGATTTTTTCATTTATAATACATGTAGGTAAATGAAAGTATCAACACTGGGTCAAAATGACCCATTTACCATGTATTTTAGTTATTAACTTAATTCATAAAAAAATTTGATGTGACCAGCACATTACTTTCCGTCAATTCTATGTGTTTTCTACAAAGCCCAAACCAAAAGTTCCTTGAAAAAGATTCTATATATCCAGTAAAATTGTAACACGAACATTATATTCTACAAATTTTATACCGAGTGTTCCTTGGAAAAGATCCTATAAATCCAAAAAAATTATAACACGAACATACACTATGTAAATTGGACTTGACACTGACATCTGTCAGTTAGAATCATATGAATATATCAGCTGTTTCCATGATTACAGCAAAGTTGGCTGATTTATAAAAGTTAATCTCTTTATAAATCTTTAACTTTATATCTATTAAATATGAAGGAAAATGTATAACTAAACCTTATACATAATCAGATATTCTTTCATTTTGATAAACACATAAAATGTCAAAAAATGATATTTAACTACGTTTTTCAATAAAAATTGTAAAAACTTCAAATAAGGGAACTTCCGGTTGACCAATTATAATCAAAACCTAATCAGCTTTTCATATAGATGTAGCAAAGAGGAATACGAAAGAATTATATTTAAAATTGTAGTATTGGAGTTATCATCAGAGAAATTTTTGTTAGACACACACGTCCACATACACAGAACACACATTCTGACATCATCATAAAACTGGTAAAATCGTATCCTAGGAACCCTAAAACTTGCTTTTTCATTAAAAACTCACCACCTAATTTTTTGACCAAAGACAATATCTTCCTTACCTAAAGGTAACGAAAGGTATGAAATTTAAAAGAAATATACTGTTGACCACGCTTGAGGACTACATGTAATATGAAGCTATAATTTTCTATAGCTCCAAATATATATCTTATAATAACATGAAAATGGGTCAGTTTGACCCATAGATAATAGGAACGTTAAGTAACTGTTTATTCACTAAAAGAAAAAATATAAAATTTCCCCTCCCGTCTTAATAAATCACTTCTTTCTTCGCGTGATGCGCCGTGACTTTTCGCGTGATATGCGCGTGACTGTTTGATGTATGATCGAAAGGACGTCACTCACGTTGCAGGGGGTTGAATGCAGTTCGACAGCTCTGCCAAGGGTCCTTTCTCAACGACTCAAGGAGTTGACAAGAAAAAGGAAAGCAGGATGCAGTCGAAGGCTGAAAGCCTAGGTGTTTGTTGTTAGAGTGCGTTTGTGAGTGGGTTTGTAAAGAGAAAGAGTAAAGGGAAAGGAAAGGTGTGATTGATTAGGGGATGATAGAAAGTGATAGGTGATTAATTACAAGGATAGAAAGGAGTTTTGTGAATTTTATATCTTATGTACCTATTTCACGATGCTACGTTTCAAAGAGTAAATATTTCACAGGATTTCACGTACTAAGTTTCACGGAGTAAATATTTCACGTACAAGTTCTCAGAGTAAATATTATTTCAAGTTTGTCTAGAGTATAATAGTATATTATGTGGCAAGTGTGTGAAGCTGAAATTTTTACATGAGGGTGGAGATTGGGACACGAGCCTAAGGCGAGTGTTGCCAACCACCCGAATGTAAAATAGGCTTCACACACGTGTTACATACTATACTTTTTCTTCGACCTTGCAATAAAATATATTTTTTCTTCAAATTGTCATGTAAAGCCTCTGTATTATCGACTTGTGTAACCATGGTTACCAACGTTCCGTGTGTTTAACAGCTTTGTTTTATTAAAATACAATTCAGTTTGTAATATTTAAAATAATGAACGGTGCGTGAAATGTTACTTCACGCACTGGTGCAAAAAATCAAACTTCACACATAAAAATTGATACGTGAAGTACTCACTTCACGCACGGGAGTAGAAAAATAATATTTCGCGTACTAAAGTTGATATTTTCAGTTTTACTTGATGCTAAAATTCTTAGTAGTTTGAATAACAATAGACACAGTTTCTCAGTCATTTATTAAATTGCACATAGTGTGTAAATAAACATAGTTTACGTTACTACATTTTTCACTGCACAAAAATAACCTAAGAATCCTGGCTTGCACGACTAGCTATCCGCAAAACCTTCCTCCTCCTTCTCTCAGAGTGACACAGAGTTACGAGATGGCGCCCGAGCAAGAAACAACCCCGACAGCCGACAGCAGCAATGAGGGGCCCGAACTATGACGTCACAAAATGACGCTCGAACAATAACGTCACAATTTGGCACACGAGCAGTGACGTCACACCCCATAAATAGTTATTTATGTATCAAGGCTCTGAAGTTCTAGTTTTTATCACAGCCCTACGGCCGAGGAAAATAAACCATATGAGTGATGTAAAGGAACTACAATGCCGAGGTGCATATTCAATTTTATTTAAAATCAAAAAATTGTAAAAATGAAAGGACTATTTATTTTATAGGTTATGTTTAAATATAATATGTCAGTATGACATTCAATGTTGTTAACCTCGGACATTGAAGTTATCGTGAAGAACACTCAAAATGATGTGTTTTATCTAAAACTTATTATCGGAATTATTTAGTTCATTCTTCTTGTACATATTTTTATCATTTTACGTACCTACAAATTTACTATTTTACATTGATCACCTTCCCAAATTATCTTAAATGTACAACAATTATCATAAGGTTACAATTGCATGAAATCGTCGTATAATGGATTAGTTTAGTGTCGATTTCTGAGCTTTTAATGACCATTTTTGTGCGCTTTAGTGACGATTTCAAATAAAATTATATAAATGTCACTAAACTCCGTTCGCCGAAGTTATGCCAAAGTTATTAGGTATGCATTTTCATATGATCAGTAAGAACTCTTGTACACTATTGGCCCATAAATAAAGGTTCGCCCACAGTAGAAAGCAGGTTTAAATGTATGCTTCTTCAAAAGGGGATGTTTCTACGTGAAATGGGCCCATAAACCAATTTTTAAAAATATTTTTAAATGAAAGTTCGTTTAATTTTGAAGCAATTCGTGATATCAAAAAATCATAATTGTTTTTTGTATAACTCACACCAGTTTCTGTAGAAGGCTGCGCGAGAAAGATACCAATAGTGTGACGTCATCTGTGGCCCTGGAAATAAATTCAAATATCTCGCAAAGTAATTATTAAAAAAATGTTTTTTTTATCTTAATGGTTATTTATTGAGTAGTACTTTAATGATAAAGTGTACATTTTATTATTTTTTGTTATGGTTTGATAGAATTTAGGAGTTCAATTGATAATTTTTGTTAAAAATGAGTGAACTAAATATTTCATGTGTAGTTTTTTAAATACATCAGATCATGAAAATACTTCTTGTGAAGAAATGTGTAGTTTTACGCTAACCGCTCCTGTATGAACGTAGCAATGAACGAAGGCGGAACTTGCTAAGATATATTCACGTAATCATCTCATGTTTATTGATCGCTGGCGAACATAGTTAGTGAATTTGACAGAATGGGTGGAAAATCTCAACTCATACAATCCAAAGATGACTTTGATCAGACATCTTTTAAAAATAAAACTACTATCTATTATTAACACAAGTTTTTTGTTGATTTAAATCAAACCTACCTAAAATTACGAAATGTTGAAAATGATTGTACATCGTAAACGTACAAAGATATCGCGAATACTTGACTACACCACTTTCCTTTTTTCCTCTTAAGGAGTCCTTCCTCAAGAGGGACCGTGTGGTTGTTTTCAAGAAAGAACGAGCTACTGGAGCTGCACGCCATTGATAACGGCGGCATTAAGCGGTGCAACGCTTTGAAGTTGCTTTTATGTTACTTTGTTACTTTCGGCCACCCCGACATTCGCAGAGATTTCTTGGAGCAGCAAAGTTAAAAAAAGGAGAGTAAAATCACTGTTCTTGTAATATATGGGGAAGTAAATTTTTATTTTATTTCCTTGTAATTTCAGCACAGAAATGTAGAATAAAATATATGTACCACTGTTTACATTTCCTTCCCTTAGCAACTATCCGAATTTATTGTAAAATAATAGGTATTAACATTCCTAGGATTGTTATGAGTAGGAATGACGATGGGTACCCGGGTACTCGGAACCTACCCGATAATAATGTACCCGGGTATAAAATTTCTTACCCGAGTACCCGAAATATACCCGCTACCCGTTAATTACCCAATACCCTTTAATTACCTGAACAGTTTTCAGCTGCCGGAAAGACTGTATCTAAAAGAAGAGCTTTTTATTATCATACCATAGGTAATTACTATAATTTATGTTTAGTTTTTTATAGAGATACAGTATATTATATATTTGTATTACTTTTTATTTAATAAATATATGTAAACAATAATCATGAAATTTTTTTAAAAAGTAAACTGCTAATATAAAGGTAACTGGTAATTAACAAATTAACGAATTGCGTATTTGTACTTAAAGGATAACGGGTAATTAAAGGGTATCGGGTAATTAACGGGTAAAGGGTACTATCCGGGTAGTTGTTTCGGGTACTCGGGTACCAAAATTATCGGAATTCGTCATTCCTAGTTATGAGTATTATAACTGCCGCAGATATCGGTTTTTTAAAACATCTTAGGGCTGGTTTATGATGAATTTAATTCACGAATTTACAATTTATAATTTAGGTTTTAAAATATAAACTTACTTAAAACGCATACGATAGTTTATGAACAATGAGGTCATGCAAAAAAAAATAATTGTACCTTTTTTCTGTTTAAATCGAAAAAGGATAGTCTAATTCATCGATCAGTATGATTAAATTATTTTTTATTTATATTTTTTGCTGTATAAAATCGTTTTAAAGTATGGTATTTTTAAAAAGTTGCAAAAACCAGCCATGTTTTGTCGTCACAACGTTACGAACGAAGTTCAGACTCATTTCAAACAGATAATTTATATGGACACATAATTTCTAAAAGAAAAATATATATAAACTATAAATTGAGGATTACATATCTAAATATGCTATATTATATTAATATAATATCGTTCTATTTATTTTTATAAATATAATTTTTATTTGGCGTGAAATTATCTACGTTACATCAGATGTTTCTTTCACTTTTGTATCTTTGAATTAGACGGTAGGAGGTTATAAACGCATATGAGACATTGAATATATTCCAGAATATTATTTTATTCTTTATTTTGGCACAAAACAACGTTCCATCGACATGTTTACTTTCATAAATTTTAGGTTATCTTTAAATGTCACTTTGACGTTTAAGACAATGTGAAAATCAAAATGGTCGTGCTTCTCACTCTGTGACGTCATTTGACAAGGGACGAAGCGGGGGTCTTCAGCCGCATTTTAAAGAATGTCATTTTCAATTATAATTTTTTCATGATTAAAGATCGATTTGAGGAAAAATAAAAAATACGGGTCTATTATTTTTCACTACTCTATCGATTAAAATTATAAAAAAAAAGTCGTGCATGACCTCATTTACAAATTTATAAATTTGAAATTTAGATTTGGAATATAACTATATTTTAAATTTTTAAATGTAAATTTCAAATTCGGCCAATCACAAGGGAGAACTATTAAACATGGCGATAAGGTATAACTTTGCTTCATCCGTTAGCTGTCTTTTCCGTTTGTAAGTTGTTGACATATTGAAGATTGATTCACAGAAACAAATTAATATTTTGTTTTTGTATAAAAATTTAAAAAAAGTTTGCGTAAATTCAATTCATTGAGGGATAGCAAGGATTTAAAAACATGCACACTCATACGAGTATGTTTGAAAAATTGTTCATGACCTTGTTATTTCACTTTCAGAAAGAAACTATGATACTGCCCGTTAATAAATCAATGTGTTCATAGGCCTAACCACGGCCTAACAGACCATCTACGCTTTTTAAGTTTGTGTTTGTATTATTTCTTTATTATACAAATCAACAATAGTAAAAAACATCCCCGATATTATTAAAAAATCATCTTGTTTACTATACAAATCAACAATAGTAAAAAACATCCCCGATATTATTAAAAAATCATCTTGTTCATTAGCGTCTAACAAATTTAAGGCTATAAAATTAAAATTGTAACCTAAAATCTGATATGATAACCGGTGAAACGTCAAATGACAAGCAGTGACAAGTCACGTGATAAATACTATTTGATCAGATTCAGAATTTCAAAATCAAACATCAACCAGAGAGAAAATTGTAAATTTTAAATCAAAATTTCTAAATGTAAATTAATAAGTTAAATTCATCATAGACCAGCCCTAAGGCCCGTTGTGATTCATATCATTCGTGGTTTTCTCCATAGTTTATCGGTTTCAGAAAATGAAGATGTTATTTTTATTTATAAATTTTATACAGAGTGATCAAATAAAACTGATTCAGTTGGCAATAACAAAAAATGACTTGAAGTTGGTAACACTGATTCAAAAAATCTGTTGTGGCCAGCACAAGACCTCTCGCCATTTCCATATTAGGCTATATGAGTATTGTATTGCACTTTGCTATCTAACCGTCGTTTTATAACAAAATATTACAGAACTTTACCCAAATATTATTTTTTATTGTATTTAACATGTCTTCTGCACACATAGAATTTTAATTATATCTATTTTTCATTGTATGAGGAAGTTTCTAAATGTCACAGATTCTTCCAATTCATTAACCAGATTGGCGCTATTTCTGATGTATATATGCATTTTACCACAATTTTACCTATAATTTCAAATATTTAATTAATAAAACAATAAGAAAAGTTAAATATACTTCCCAGAAAAAACTATCAGAATGTCACTAAAACTGTTGATATTTGACAATGACATGTGTCATGTTATAAACATTGGAATTTGTCAACTGGTTTCCTTAGTGCCTTGGCCTCTGCGATTAGTTTACTCTATAAATTATAGTGTCTTTATCTCTAAATCTATACAAGATATAATAAAATTTGTAAGTGTATTAGATGGAGAATTTTATGTTCTTCAATATTTAATAAAAAAAAATCCCAAAAAATTATATTTAGAAGAATTTTTCTAAGAAACTACTACTTCCGGTTGTTCAATTGTTACCAAAACCTTTTCAGCTCTTCCCAGGAATGTCAGATTGAGGAAACTGCAGTTAAATATTTTTTAAGTCTTATAGTTTTTTTGAGGAATCGTGTCTACAACATCCAGACATACACACATACACACACACATACATCATTTTAAAAATGTTATAATCGGATTCTAGGGACCTTAAATCGTGCTTATCCAATACAATCTGGATATGCGAATTTTAGCATGAATCCAATACCTCTCTTAGCGAGAGGTAAAAATTATATCCTGTTGTTATAGTGACATTTGGAAATTTAAATTTGGGTATATTTACATTTTTTTATTAAAATGGTTGTTGTTGCCCTTATACATGTACTTTTTCTTACATTACCCATAAGCAATAATCTAAAGCATTTCAATCACTCAAAATCCTATTAAGTGTCAGGTCCCACCTCTGACATAACCTATTTGTATTTATTGTCAAAATGACATGTCAAATAGTATTTCCCTTCCACCTGGTGTTGTGTAAACTGTGGAATAAAAATATCCCCAGAATTGTATTACAACTGCCTCATATTTCTAAATTCTTTTATTAACGCTACTTTCAGAATGTTATGGTAAACAAAAGAATTATTTTGACATGTCAATTTGACAAACATTAAAATTATGTACTTTATTCCTCATGTTTATTATTTTAGAATAAAGTAAAAGTAAACAATGTTAAGAACGATACACTGACGTTATCTGTATATATGTATTAAATTAGAGCATTATACTTTTATTTTATTTTATTTTCATTTTGTAGACTGTTGTTGATATGTCAGTATGGTACAGATATATTTGTTACTTAGTTACCAGCCTACTTTTGTTTATATAAACAAAATTTAAATATATGTAAATCGATCTATTTCTCTTTTTTTCATCAACCATCGTAAGTTCGTAAGCCCTACCTTTCATTATTGCCATCTGTCGATTAGGCCATGAACTTTTGAAATGATGACAATAAAGTAATGATATTAAATTATCGTCATTAATATTTCTGACATCAATCAGATAAAACGATTCCTTAAAATACCCTACATCTAAATATGTAAACATAAAATATTCCTAGCATAATTATCTACTACAGTAGCCATTTATACACGTCACTACTTCTTAGATAAACCACGATAAATCTTCATTAGACTTTGCCTTAGTGAAACTTTCATCTGGCAATCTTTAAGAGCATACCAAAATTAATTTATTTCTACTTTAGATAATGCTGACAAAATTTTTCCGTAATTCCAGGTCTCAAGATACGGACCACCGGGCTTGAGCCAATAGCAAAGAAGAACAGGAAAACAACTTAATGTAAAAGAATTTGTTACGTGTCGCTAAGTAGCTGCAAATCTGACAGGACGGAGATAATCTGGGAAAAAATCACCAAAAGTCTTAACCAGGATTAGGGAAGACATTTATTTCCGAAGAAATTTCTAGTATAGTGCGACCAGCGAATGAAAATTGACGTTTAAATTATTTATTATTTTTTAATATATATACTTAGTTTCAAAAATAATATTTTATTTAAAAATATAGTACAATGTACATTTATGTTTCAAATGTATCCTACAAATAAAAGTTTAAATTATTTTTTGAAAATTTATGTTATTACAAATATTAAATAATATAAAATTCTCTATCCATTGAACATTTTTATTATATCTTTTATAGATTTAGATAGAGAATTATAAATATATAAAATAATCCGTTGTAATGAATCTCACAACCCAAATAACTCCATGGCTCCACAGCTCTGAGCTGTTTTGACCTCTGGTATGGTTTACATACTGAGTAATCTTAACTTCTCTGTTTTTACGTTGTAGTTTCTACTGATGATGAGAACTTAGTTCTCGAAATACGTATATAGTTTTTAAATTATTGTTAAGGTTAAGGGGTTTTTCTTTAGTTATAGCACAATAACAAAACAGGGGTGCATTTAAAATATATTAACCATTTTTCGTTTATTATGATTATAAAAAAATATTTTGACTTTTCAACTATTTAGTTTCACAATTCTATGAAATACGAGGATGGGATGATTAATAGGCGGCCTACCCTACATCCAGTAGGCGTTTTTTCAAAATTTTTTATTGTACTGTCACTTATCAATAGTTTGTCAGTGAAATTTCATTATCTTCGGCCAAGCAGTTTCTATTTGAGAGAGCGCCAAAGAAAACAAATTTTGATTTTTTCAAAAAATGGAGAAAATCGAAGTACGAGCTGTAATAAAATATTTTTTATTAATAACTTAAGTCCCACAGAAATTAAAGCCGAGCTGGATTCTACTCTAAACCAATCAGCTCCATCATTCACCACTGTTGAAACGTGGGTTGCAGACTTTAAACGTGGTCGTACGAGTACTATTGATGCTGAGCGTCCAGGCAGGCCAAAAACGACCACAACTGAAGAAATGGTCCTTAAAGTTCAAGAAGTGGTTTTAAGCGACCGTCGATTGAAGTTAGTCGAGATAGCTGACATTGTGGGCATATCTAAAGAGCGAACACATCACATATTATGTGAAGTTTTACAGATGAGAAAGCTTTCTGCGCGATGGGTGCCGCGTTTGTTGTCACTTGAGCAAAAACTCACCCGAATGACCATTGCAGAGGAGAGTTTGGCGCTGTATAAACGGAATCCAACAGAATTTCTGCGCAGATTTGTAACAGTGGATGTAACATGGATTCATCATAATACACCGGAAACGAAACAACAGTCAAAACAATAGACAGCAAGAGGAGAACCCGTTCCAAAAAAGGCGAAAACAGTTCTCTCAGCCGTTAAAGTAATGGCAACCGTATTTTGGGATGCGAAGGGTATCCTCTTAGTAGACTACCTTGAAGGTAAAACGATTAATGGACAATACTACGCAAATCTACTTGACCAACTAAAGGAAGAAATTCGTGAGCAGAGACCTGGTTTGGCGAAAAAAAGTGCTGTTTCACCAGGACAATGCGCCCTGCCACAAATCTGTTGTTGCAATGTCTAAAATTCATGAATTGGGTTTCGAATTATTGCCTCATGCACCCTATTCTCCAGATTTGGCTCCTTCCGAATTTAGTTTGTTTCCAAACTTAAAGAAATTTCATACTGGCAAAAAATATGCGTCGGATCAGGTAGTAATAGAAAGCACAAATGGCTATTTTGAACAGCTGGAAGAATGTTCCTATAGGAACATGATAAAGGCCCTTGAATATCGTTGGACCAAATGCATTGAGTTACAAGGAGACTATGTCGAAAAATAAAATCATATTTAGTTCCATGTTTTGTTTCTATCCATCTGAGGCCGGGTATTAATCATCCCATCCTGAGGCACTCATAGCTGGTGTAGAGAGTGCACCATAGGGATCACGATACGCACTTTCGTGCGATTAAAAGTCTGCACTGGCCGGAATCGAACCCGTGTCACCAGATTGGCAATCCGACACTATATGCACCCGGTGACATTTCTATGAAATAGGATTCTTTTTAATTTCATCTAACAGTAGTCCCGAATCGAAGTTTGCTTACGAACGAAACATAATTTGCGGTATAAAAAAAAATTAAAATACATCATGTAGTTAAGATCATTTTAAATGCCTCCTAGTATTGAGTACAATAATTCTAGGCTTCTATAACAAAATATATAAAGGTTAGTTTTCTTTCATATTCAAATCATAAGACAAAGTTAAGAAAAAAAACCATATCCATAAAATTAAACGTCAACTTTCATTCGCTAGTGGTACTATAGCAAAAAGAATTAAGAGATATTTTGACAAAATGTATAGTTTGTCGAACGAATAAAAATCGTGCCCCTCTCTTTATTTTTCAATCCAAATAACTAATTCGACTAATTTACCAAACCCTCCTAATAATCCAATAACCCAGCTGTATTAGTATGACACTGTTATACCTCATTCTCTATTATCGACATACGTTCATTGTCAATCCTGTCACGTCTTTCTATAACGAACTAGATGCATACGGAACAAGCTCAGACATGCGCCTGCGCACTACGCTCTGCAATGACGATACAAATTCAATTATATCGCACAGTAATTTATTCTATTGTGAGTGAGATAAAAATTTTGTTAAAAATTTGGAAGGGTGTGGAAGAATAGTTTAGAAATGGAAAAGTATTTGAATAATTGAAAGATGATTAGAATTTATAATGTTATCTTGTAGCTGAATAGAAATTGTAGAATTGTATGTTTTTAAATCGATACACTTTGTCGAACAATGTTCCATTTAATAGATATTTACACAAGTGAGCTAAGATAATGGTTATTCATGAGAAGAAAGTTTAGCTCACGAGTCCCTAAGGGCGAGTGAGTTAATTTCTTCGAGTGAATAAACATTCTTAGCTCACGTGTTTTGTACAATATTTTATTCGATTTTGACGAAATACTAATAAAAACCATTATAATATTTAATTTTGACAAAATAAAAAACTGATCAGTTAGTAGGCTGAGCATGACAATCGTCGCTGATAGACGTCAAATCATGTATTTAAAATGCTTAAAGGCTCATTCACAGCTACGAAAATAAGAAATATAAATAAAATTATAAATAAGACTTTATGGATGGTGTTCACAGCTTCGAAAATAAAACATATATTAACATCAACTGTCATTTAATATATTCAAAATTAACAAGCAATAATAACAACTTTATACATTTTAAAGCACTGTACGCAATCATATGTGTGAACCTTTGTGTCAAGACAGCTTTTTAAAATTACATTTCAATTGAAATCCTTTTGCCAGAGTGTAAATTGACAACTCAAATGACAGTTGTTATGTATGTGCTTATTTTTGTGTAAAATATTTAACATTTGCAAATCCTTGTGTTTATGTCTTATGCATCGACCTTTAAACTAATGGACCAAGTGTCTCCTATTCTTTTATTGTTAGAATAATGCTCCAACATAAAAGGATAGAAATATATATTCTGTCCTTCAACAGTGCGGAAGTTCTCAGCTAAAGTATACTGCGCATGTGTTCGTACTCATTGTACATCTTTTTCAGTCATATGTAAACCTCTATACATCGCTCTCTATCACTAAATAGTTGTCGAAATCTACATTTGACGTTTCGTGACTGTGTATTATTTACTTTTTTGGAGAACATTTACAATTATTTCTGTCAATACATACGTATATGTGTTGTGAAGTGTGTATGCGACAAAATAATGGGGAAACGGTGTATTTCGTGCAGTCAGCAGTACGTACGCGGTTTAGCTGTGTCATTTCATATATAAGTCCTAATTAATTATTACTTGTTCCCTATAATATAATATGTATATAATATATTGTATTAAAAATATATAATACAACTAATTATGCACAAAAAAATTAAATCTATACTCTCAGCAATTATGCACCAAGTATAACAAGTTAGGGACAAATCATTTTTTTTTATTTTGCCGCGTTTTCTTAACTTCCGTACTGTTGAAGAATAGAGATACTATGTCTGCACCGTTATGGCGGGACAAGCGTTTTGCTCGTACGCTGTGTCTATTAGTTTAAAGGTCGATGGTCTTATGTTTAATTTTATTTTCGAAAGTTGTGAACACTTTCATAAGAATCTATTGTTTATATCGTTATTTTTATTTTTATGTATAATTTTATCTTTATTTTCGGAGCTGTGAATGAGGCTTTATTCGCGATGCAAGTTTAGACGTCAGCGCCGCTATAGAACTTGCTTGGAGGGTATTGACATCTGTCAATCTCTTGTTTACTTTGTAATATTTTTGCGTAATTTCTCTTATATTTGTGTTATTGTTATTAATTTAAGTGTTTTGCGATAAGAATATACAATAGGTACTTTTGTATACTTGCATCGTTTTTATCAATCTAGTATTGATATTGGAACTTTTACACAAGGTAATTTACAAGGTTATGTAATAATTTCATTGTGATATTTTTATACCATTTTAGTTTCATTTAATATTCAATAACATCGTGGTTGTTATTATGTAATTATTATAAACCTATGTTTATATAAAAATTAAAAAATAAAGCGAAATAGGCTATTCCATAGTAATCAAAAATAGTAAACGTTTATTGAAAATATGAACGATACTAGTTAAAGGATAAGGAAAACCATATTTCTTTTATTATAAATTATTCCTTCTAGAAGACACGGGGAGTTTTGCTTTTGATGATGTAGGACATGTGCACGAGTGTTTGAGCAAATAGGATCCAAGTATGACCTCCGATTTTGAGAGGCCCCGCCCTAACTAAGAATATAGTTCTTCGGGTGTGTCGTATCTGTTCGGTTGCTGTTCGGGTGACGTTCTAATTTCTTTGTTTTTATAAAATGAGAAAAAAGAAGTGAAATAAATTAAGTATAATAATATATTTTATGTCTCTAATAATGAATTATAACATTACAATTTAAATATACATTATTTTGTAATTTGTTTAACATTTTTTCGTGGCTTGTGAACCACTGTTTGTTTACTTCTGGTATATCCACATTACCTACGTCACAAAGCTAATATAAAATTCGGACCTTAATATCTCGCTTATTTGAAGGAATTTTTAACTCGGACTTTCACATGTGGTCTTACATTTTTATGTACTTGAAAAAAAAATTTTTTTTTTAAATATCGTGGAATAGCCTATTACACAAAAATATGACAAATTAAACACGAGATTGACAGATCTCAACACCCACCAAAGAAGTTCACTATTTAGTCACTAGCGGCGATGACGTCTAAACAGGCATCGCGAATTGTCTGTCATTTGTGCCGTGAAAAAATAATGAAAATGGCTTATAATGTCTGATAAATATTATGGTACCTAAGTGTTATTTTCGTACCTGATGTTATTTTAAATGCATTATTTGTTGCAGAGTGAGTTAAAATTTTGTGAGTGATTTAAAAAAAAAATTAATTCACATGTGAAAAAAATGTTACTTATAGCTGTTGCTATGGAGTTAATAATGACAGTTTAAAACGTCAAAATTGAATAAAAAATCAAAGTAAAATATTTATCCGGAAAAATAGGAGGCCCTGAAAAAAATTGCTTATGCTAAATTATATATCAGGGGGTCGATTTTAATTCAATTAAAGCCCGATTTTACCATTGCCGAATATATTCACAAATCTGATGAATAAATTTTATTCATTGAATAATCAATCAATCTTCACACTTGACTTCTGAATTGAATAATAATCAGACATACGTTTCTCAGTTCATAGCCTACCCCGAATTAGGCTTTTTTCTGAACATCTTGTATATGTATCTCATAATTTGTGCAACTCTGTCATCAAGTATTACATCTATCTTATTCCCTCCATTAAAATATCTTTCCTCCGTCATTGAATACTCCAGCGCAATTCTAGTGTGAAGTCCTGAACTAATTTTAGTTGCACAGGGTCAACAAGTCGGTCCTTCTACCGCTGCCAAGTCTTGATTAGTGATGCAGAGGAGATGCATCTTCTTTGATGTTCAATTTTGTTATCTGTCAGATTTAGAAATGTAAGATGAGGATGAGCTATTATTGGAAGCCTCTGTCGGAAGACTCTGCATCAGATTTGAATAATTGAATATTTAAATGTTTCAAATTTCAATCTACAGAGTGGAAGATGAAAGTACAAGCTGATAACAGCGACGTGAGTTGTAATTGTAACATCTGGAAGATGAAAAAGGAACTAAGAAATTGTATTATGAATAGGAATATGAATAGATGAGGCCTTAAAATATAGGTAGTCGAATTTTAATAAGAATAGAAACCAATAAGAATATATATGAACGTAATGAAAGAACAGATATTTATGGTGATAAATTTAAGATTAAATTTTTCTATTACCAAAAATAAAAGTCAATTTGCATCTCCTATCGTAATTAAAAAAATACGTACAGTATATGACACGAAAGAAAAACGTTTTGAGGAATTTCAAATTCTATCAGCATTCCTGTAAAGCGACAGTACGATATTTTACTATGACTTAGTGATGTTATTTCGAGACTACAGTTGGCCGCCTGTTCCCCACTGCTCTTATAAACTTTATAGATTAAAAAAATTAAAATGGAGTCTTAATGTTCAATTATTACTAAAAAAGAAAAATCCATTAACCTTAACAATAATTTTTTAAAAACTATGTACGTATTTCGAGAACTACGTTCTCATCATCAGTAGAAACTTCAAAATAATAAGACAGAGGAATTAAGATTACTCAGCATGTAAACCATACCAGAGGTCAAAACAGCTTTGAGGAATAAGGGAGAGAACTCGGATTACATAGGGAGAGGAGTCATAGATGAGTGAATACCTAATTGGGTAACTAAGATTAAATAAAGTAACTGTCTCATATTAATTCGTACATTTTAGAGTTTGGGAAGGGACCTAGATCCGTGTTCATCAATTTATCTTTAAATTTATGTATTATCAAACTTTCGTGTGCGTCTAAATATCTTTTACCATCAACATGTTTAATAATTGTATATTGGTGGAATGCTGTCCCTTACCCCTTTTTTCAGATTTATTTTAAATTTTTAACAAGCTGTAAAATCTATACTCTGTCTGATATAAGAATGCAGTGTAGCATGGTATAGGGACATTTGCTATGGTTTGTGATTGGTGCAAACGCGAGACATTTTCAAAGTGTCCCAATATTATGTTATTGCAACTTGTCTTCTATATTTGTGTACAATAAATTAGGTTAGCCAAATTGAATGCAAGTAAAATAAATAATTTTAATATAAATATAATTGTAAAAAAACTGATAACATAACGTAAGAAATTTAATATAAATTAAAAAGACACATCACCTGTCAACCTGTCAAAAATATTTTATTATACATGCAATTTCGCATGTCTGATCAAAATAGTACTCTGATGGATAATTTTGAAAATGGTCCACCTCTAAATGATATGTTTGAATGTTTCGATTATTGTAATATTATTATTATTATTATTATTATTATTATTATTATTATTACCTCTCGCTAAGAGAGGTATTGGATTCATGCTAAAATTCGCATATCCCGATTTCAGTGAATAAGCACGATTTAAGGTCCCTAGAAACCGATTATAACATTTTTAAAATGATGTCTGTGTGTGTGTGTGTGTGTGTGGATGTGTGTATGTGTGTATGTCTGGATGTTGAAGACACGATTCCTCAAAAACCATAAGACTTAAGAATTGTTTAACTATGGATTCTTCAATCTGACATTCCTGGGAAGGGATGAAAAGGTTTTGGTAACAATTGAACAACCGGAAGTAGTAGTTTCTGAGAAAAATTCTTCTAAATATATTTTTTTGGAAATTTTTGTTATTAAATATTGAACAACATAAAATTCTCCATCTAATACACTTAAAATTTTTATTATATCTTGTATAGATTTAGAGATAAAGACACTATAATATATAGAGCACCATTAAAAGATGCCATAAAGGAAAAGAAATATGAAACCATCTTCCTTATAGTCTAGATCTGGCTTCGTGCGACTATTATTTATTCCCAAAAATACTTTAACAAGTAAACCATATTTTGTCTAATAATGCCAGACAACCTTATATACAACGTATTTCATAAACTCCATGTTTCATCTTATTTTTATGTTCGTCGTCATTGTATATAAACATTCTTCCACAAGATCCATTACGTTAAAATGAAAGAATGTCTCCATGACGTCACTAGCGCTTGAAAAATATGGGTCAGGAGGAGATAAATGCTTCTCGCTTCTCTTTAGAGAAATGAAGTTGGAAATTCTAGAAACGCCATATATTTGTGCTGTTAGATGCTAGAGATGTTTTTACTTGTGACGGCTGTCTACGTGATATATTAGTCTTTATTGCGGAAATATAAAGTAAATGGTAGGTTTATAAGAGCAAATAAGACGTTGGACGTTATATCGTGTAGCGAATGTTATTGAGTTTGTAAGCGGTGTTCTATTTCCACATTTCCCGTAACAATAAGGATATAACTTTATTTCTGCTACCGAAAGTCCATTTCATTTTATGTCGAATTCACTGCTTTTATATATTCTCGTATTTAAAAGACAATTCGTCTATGGGAATTAAAGCCGAGTTGGACACTGTCTATGATGAATTTAATTTAATAATTTACATTTAGAAATTCTGATTTAAAATTTTCAATTTTCTTTCTGATTTATGTTCGATTTTGAAATTCTGGATCTGACTAGTGCTGTCAAAAGTATTCGGTTAACCGGTTAGCCGGTTTATGCGGTTTTTAAGAAATTAAAACCCGGTAAACCACGAATAGTCGACAACAACCGGTTAACCGGCTAGTCTTGAAAAACTGGTTAAACGTTATTCGGCAATAAAAAATGAATGAATGAAAATATAAATCGATATTGATATATTTTGTCACATGTTTGAGGTACATTCTGTTTTATAACTACTTTAGTAAATAAAATGTTTTTGCTTTATTTATGACAGGAAACTGTAGTAGCAAAACACACATCCATATGTATTTTTCAATTTAACCGTGATAATTTTATTAAGTATGTATAAACTAATTTTAAATAAAATAATTTAAAAAAATGAGACAATGAACCACGTTTTAAGGTCCCTAGAATCCAATTTTAACATTTTCACGATGATGTCTGTATGTGTGTATGTATGTGTGTGTGTGTTTGTGTGTGTGTGTGTGTGTGTGTGTGTGTGTGAATGTGTAGGGATTTTGTCTTCGCTCTAACTCAAATACTATCATTCAGAAAATTCTGAAACCTTGTATTTCTATCCTATTCTAATATGAAAAGAAGCCATTAGATTTTGGTGTAAATCGGATAACCGGAAATGGCACTTTACCTGAAACTCATAATGGTTTTTCTTCAAAAAAATACCATTAAATGCCATTTTTTCGCATTTTAAGTCCTATGAAAATTAAAGATTATTGCATTTTCTACAGGAATACATTAATACTTTTTCTATATATTTTACAGATAAATTTAAAAATATTTTTTTTTATTAGTCGCGAAGCCTAAGATAAACACAATTTCTTTGTTACACATTTCATATTTCAAATGAATGTAACTGACAGTAAATGTCACTGTCAAAAAACTAATCACTTCAAATTAATAATAGTGACATTTTAAAAAGAAAATAGTAAATAAAGCAATGGTTTTCTGCAATGGAACAGTTTGCAGCGTTATTAAATACGTAGGTATGTATTTAAATTAATAAAAATTAAATAGCGGGAGGTTTTGTGCTGGCCACATCAGATTTTTTTATTTAATATTTTTGAAGAGAAGGTAAAAACTTGCTACCCATATTTTTTCTTTTGACAAAATTTTTATTAATTAGCCAGAAAAAAAATAATGAAATTTGATTATTTGAATTCCCGCCATGTATGACGTAGAATTACGCCGCACCAATGAATAGTAGTAAAGCAACAGCGTGGTGCCGTCCCATAGTAATGGTTTGTTTGTGTGGGTAATGTAGATCACCTGTTTGACGTTTCAACAATAGTTTGGAGGTTAGTATTTTAGTTTATCTTTTTGGTATCGATATTTTAAATTACATGTAATTACCTATGTGTTTATTTATAAAGTAATTAATGTATTTGAGAGACCAGCGAGAGAGAAAAATGAACTAATGTCAAATTCAAATTAAAATTTTCTCGCACGCTGTGCCATCTATTGATACTATTCTTAAACAAGCTTCCCCTCCCCCAGTTCAATATAAAGACGTCACAGAAAATTTTCCTTCTTAATTTAGTAAAAAACAAATAATTATTTTAAAACAAAATTTATATTTTTATATGTTTTCAATATAACATTACGTATATAGTGACAGAAATCGGATTTTCAGTACCACGCAAGTAGCCCATTGATTCTGATTAGTTTACTTCATAATTTTGCTTTGAACTATTATTTTTGTATTGTATTTTTGTTAATAATGGTACATTATTCTACTAGCGTTTAGCGGTTGTTGGATCACTGACGATCATGTCCGAATATACTCCGTATAACTTCACTGCTATGGATAATGTGAAAATAATGGGTTAAAAATGAATAACAAAAATCTCAGCTAAAGCACTCTTAGAGAACGGTTAATAACGGTTAGCAGATTAATTGCGATTAGCCGTCAATCGCAATTACTCGGTTAACTGCGGTTAGCCGCTAATTGCAATTAGCCGATTACTCGCGGTTAGGCGGTTAATTGCATTCAGACAATTAACCGCGGTTAGCTAGTTAACCACGTTTAGGCGTTTAATTGCAGTTGGCCGGTTAACCGTGGTATGTTGTCACGGTTAACCGGTTACATTTTCGATGGTTTTTGACAGCACTACATCTGACCAATCAGTATCTATCACGTAACTTGTCACTGCTTGTCTTTTTCCCTTACTATTTCATACTTACCCAATACAAAGGCATAGGTATATTTTAAGAAAAACTTAGTTTTGCTACAACTTCTTTACTAGAAAAGTTCACAACAAATTTTTAAATAAATCATGTGGCAACCGTGGGTTTCAAATGATGAGGTAGCTGATACAAGTGATAATATTAATGAACTGGACGTTTCTGTGAGAAAATTCAATGTTTGAAAAAAAGTGGAACATCCCAATGAAGTCGACGAAATTAATTTCAATAAAATTTATCTACACCAACATGAGCAGCAGATTATGTTAAATGTTTATAATAAGTGCATAGTTTCATAATATTTTTGTAATGAGAGCCCAACTCTTTGTATAGCTGTGACAGCATTCACAGTGTTATTTATGAGAGATGGAAATTTAGGTTTCTTTTTCAACTTAAGTGAGAGGCGTTCCAAAAGTTTATGGCGATCCTTTGGTTTTTGATGAGACAGAGTATAAGAGAGTTGTCATATAGTTCTCAATAGCAACTAAACTCAATTCACTAAGCAATTTATATCGTTTTGTTTGTTGTGTATAAAGATATTATTTTTTACAACGTGTAAGTCTATTCCCTGTCTTGTGGCATCTACAAGACAATATTGGAGTATCGACACAGAATAGACATTCATACAGAAGCGACAGTTAGAGAGAGAAACGAAAATTAGAGAGAGAAAGAGTATGCCAACAAATTTAAAGGGCTAATCGGATAAAATCGGATTGATTCGGCATATCTTCGTATCTTACGATTCTTTGTTCTTTTTATTATCTCGACGAGAACATTTTCTGTTAGGGGTCAATAATAAAAGTATATTGAGAAACACAAATTGAATTCTAATAAGAACAAACATGTTATTTTTTCAACAAACGATAGGAAAAATTGTTATCATAAAGAAAATCATTATATATCTCATATTCTGGAGGACCTGTTGTCTCAGCTTGTCACGCCCATGTATTTTAGGGTTATGGCTAATTCAAGCAACCCAAACGCGTCTTCTCACTTTTGACATATGTCATTTTGTGAACCGTTTGTGAATTTTATAAGTGGTGTTAGTTTCTAATAAAATGGAAAAAACGAAGAAGGTAGAATCGGGAGGACTTCTTTGTTCATATAAAAACTGTATAAGGAGATTTAAAAAATGGAGAAAGCGAAATGTAAGTTTTTTTCGTTTCCGAAAGATCCATAAATGTAAGTAATACAATCTCACGTTTGTGTTTCCCACATCAAAGATATAGAAAATTCTGCATTGTATTGAATTTGTAAAATTCACGTATTTGTTCAATAAAAACATAATTATGTGTTTATTTTATCTGATTTCTTCTTAATTCGTTAATAAAATTAAAATTTTAGTACTTCTTTGTTCTAATTTTTCTTTTACAATTTAAATTTCGCGCGTAAATTTGCCAACAAATTTAAAGTTCAAGGTCATAAACATCAAATCGCAACAACAATGGTGCAGACAAGAAGTGTCGCTTCTGCATAAATGTCTATTCTGTGGTATCGATGGAAAATATGAATTAACTTACAAGAAATCAATGTTGAAAAATCAAACTGAATTATCAATCAATAGCTCCTCGTGACACTTGTTTACTTGTTTAACAATTCATACTCCTCATGCCAAATTTGTTTACTATTCAATAAAACATATTCCTCGAAAATATTTTCAAGTTTACGTACACGTATATTACACATTTAGTGCACTTTACGGCTCATAAAGTAAGATGCCATTTATCTTCCACAAAATATAGTTATGCGCAATAATAAACATGAGTGAAAACGACAGGAAATTCTAATTTCCTACAAGAATTCTTATTCATGTGATGGTAATTCGCAGCGAAGTTATTAAGTCATACATGTATCATATCTTAGCATTGATGCAATTGTCAGAAGAGCATGTAGAAATAATTAAATGTTAAGAGGATAAGTAATAGGGCGAGACATAAGCAATTACTTGTTGAAATAATTGGCATTTTAAGGATGGTGTAATTACTATGCAGGCGAATTGCAATTTGTTGTTGTCTAGTAGTGTAGTTTAACGATTTTACTCATCTATGGTTGTTATATAATAGAAAATGATGCTGTACAAGAACAACCAATAACAGTATTTCATTATAAATGTCACTAATTTTGTGATTTAACTGTCTATATACAGCTTGATCAAAAAAATCAAAAATCGGAGTAGGCTATAAACAAAAAAATGTATGTTAATTTGAAAGTATTTAATTAAATGTCAATTTGACAGGAGATATTGTCAAAAATGTTATCTAAAGAAATCAAGGCTTTTCTTCTTATATCCTTATTTTCAAAATAGAAATAAATTAGAAAACGATGTATTTCACGATCAATTTAGAGAACTTGACTTTTGAATTGAATAATGATCAGACATACGTTTCTGTACCTACTCCGAAGTAGTTCTTTTTAACACACTGTAATACCAAAGCTTTTCAAGATTTTACTGATGTTTATACATAAATGAATAAATAAATAAATAAATAAATACAAATAAATATAAATATATCATCATGATGGCATACTCGTATTACACATTGCTGGGTGTGCCAATCTGCTTTGAACACAGATTTCAGCAATGATGATGATGATGATGATATACAAATATGTACCGTGCGAGCGTTTATCAAACGTCACCTCACAGGCACTTATTGCTGACGTGGAGAGTGCACCACATGGGCCAATTTTGTGCCATTTACGGCCGAATTCACCATCCCTGAATCAAATTTGATTCTCTGATCAACAAATTTTGACACTGTTGCTTTGTTAAAACTGTTGATCTCCAAGGTAACCCAGAACTTGATTCACAGATCAGTCTTGATCAGAGAATCAAGACTTGATTCACGGTTGGTGAATTTGGTGGTTAAAGTTCTAAAATTTCTTTTTGACGTCTGTCGTGATCAAACCCGGTTCCCCAGATTCAGGCACACAAGCATGACAAGCTTTTTAAAATTTAAATATTGACTTGGATTTAACGTAACATTAGCTTGATTTGCCTTAAAATATTAACCTTTTAGAATGGTCAGGCTTGATTTTTCATGGGCCCTTCCATTTTGTTTCTCGTTTACCCTGGTTTTAATAAGAATAAATAATTGATATTTTATGTGTGTTCATTAGATGTTGACAGAACTATACTGACAAATCTCAAAACAAGTACGCTTGAAAAAAATCTGTTGTGGCAAGCACAATACCTCTCGCCTTTTCATTTTATGTTATATAAGTATTGTATTGCACTTCGCTATCGAACCGTCGTTTTATAACAAAAACATTACAGAACTTTACCAAAACATTGTTTTTATTGTATTTAACATGTCTTCTGCACACATACAATTCTAATTATATATGTTTTCATTGTATGACGAAGTTCCTAAATGTTAGAGATTCTTCCAATTCATTAGCAAGATTGGCGGTATTTCTTATGGGTATAAGCATTTTACCTACAATTTTAAATATTTAATGAATAAAACAATAAGAAAAATTAAATGTACTTCCCAGAAAAAGCTTTCAGAATGTCACTAAAATTATTGATTTTTAACACTGACGTCTGTCATCTACAAACTATGTTATAAACATTTGAATTTGTCAACTGGTTTTCTTAGTGCCTTAGCCTCTGCTATTAGATTATTCTATACATTACAGTGTTTTTATCTCTAAATCTATACAAGATATAATAAAAATTTTAAATATATCAGATGTAAAATTTTCAAAAAATAATATTTAGAAGATTTTTTAAAAGAAACTATTGCTTCCGGTTGTCCAATTGTTACCAAAATTTAATCAGCTCTTCCCAGGAATGTCAGATTGAGGAAACTGCAGTTAAATATTTTCTAAGTCTTGTAGTATTTGAGAAACCGTGGATCCAACATCCACACACACAAACACACACACACATCACATACATACGGATATCATCGTAAAAATGTTATAATCGCATTATAGGGACCTTAAAACGTGCTTATCCACTAAAATCTGGATATGCGATTTTTAGCATGATTCCAATACCTCTCTATATTTTCTGCGATGAAATATACTGAATAAAATTAATATTTGCTCAGTGTACGTGTAAATATTTTATATTTGAGTTTTTCCATCAATTCCTAAACTTTCATTTTTACGATGAATACGAAACACGCTTTTAAAATTGTGATTTTATCATAAAATTGCTTGCGCTGTGTAAATAAAGGACCGTGTGATAAAATAAATTAACTGTTCGTGTATTTTTATAACTTTTTTCGTTTTATTTTGAACGTAATTCAGCTGTTCATACGTTCCCCATACGTCATTTCTGTATATTTATCACTCACAGAATAAAAATAAACAAATTGACAGCTTTCAATATGTTTCTTGTCTCTTAATTTCCGTTTTAACTCAGATATATGTCTGTATATAGTAAATGAATATGATTTATCTATTTGTAATTAAAATTGTATAAATAATTCTAAAACCAACAATATTTTCTGCAATGATGAAGTAATTGAACACACAAATCATTTATTGATACTATTTCACGTTCATTGACATGAAAAACTACCTACCTCGAAATCCAGTTAATCACTACCAAATTTTCAAACTTTCCACGAAAATTTATCATTTTTAATTAAAACCAGAGCAGTCATTCATCATTTGCAACGCAAAAACGACAAGTTTTGCTAGAAATCCGTTTGCTTAGAAGACCGCGAAGTTCGAAGAGGGAAATCGTTTTTGTTTTTGTAATTCTTTAAATATTAAATCAAGTATGCTTAGAGAAAAACAACAGAGGAATTCGAAGAAAAGATAAAAACTGCTTGCTAAAAGAAATCGTTTGTTATTATGATCTTAATCACGTAGTATCTGCGGTTTCTAACAATAACAGTCTGTTTGAGTCAAGGCCTCCGTAGATGGCTGATTCATATTGCAAAATTGAGTTAGAAGAAATGAGATAATAATTTAGTTGGAATTCGCTTAATTATACCCAAGATTACAATGAAATTTATATAATTATACAAGAACAAACTTGTCAGTTTTTAGCGAAAATAAGGTTTATTGTGTATTAGTGTAATCGGCTGTTTCAAAGAACATGCAAATTTCTTTTAGGGCATATAGTACTGACAAAAATGAGGAAAAAAAAGCTTAATCAACATAGGTCTGATCTTCAACTGTTTCCGAGATAAATGAAAAATCGAAAAAAAACTGACAATGATAGTGATCGAACAAAATTTTGTCTGTCAGTAAATAGACTATAAAAAATCTGTTGTGGCCAGCACAAGACCTCTCGCCATTTCCATATTAGGCTATACAAGTATTGTATTGCACTTCGCTTTCGAACAGTCGTTTTATAACAAAATATTATAGAACATTACCCAAATATTGTTTTTTATTATATTTAACATGTCTTCTGCACACATATTATTCTAATTATATCTATTTTTCATCGTATGAGGAAGTTTCGAAATGCCAGAGATTGTTCCAATTCATTAACCAGGTTGGCGGTATTTCTGATGGATATATGCATTTTACCACAATTTTACCTATAACTTCAAATATTTAATTAATAAAACAATAAGAAAAATTAAATATCCTTCCCAGTAAAAGCTATGGGGTCCCGTGGTCGCGTGCCTAAGTGTCTGGTCGCGAACCTGGGGGAACCGGGTTCGATCCCGACTGACGCCAAATATTTCCAATTTTAAATGACACAAAAGTGACCCCTGTGGTGCACTCTCCACGTCAGCTATGAGTGCCCGTGAGGTGACGCCTGGTAAACGCCCACACGATAAAATATATCGTCATCATTACCGATGTCTACATGTGTTGTAGATACTGGCACACCCAGAAATGGGTAATATGCCGTGATGATATATTTATTTATTTTTATTTAGTAAAAGCTATCAGAATGTCACTAAAACTGTTGATTTTTGACACTGACATGTGTCATTTACAAATTATGTTATAAACATTGAATTTTGTCAACTGGTTTCCGTAGTGCCGTAGCCTCTGCGATTAGTTCACTCTATAAATTATAGTGTCTTTATCTCTAAATCTATACAAGATATAATAAAAATTTTAAGTGTATTAGATGGAGAATTTTATGTTCTTCAATATTTAATAAAAAAACCTCCCAAAAAATGATATTTAGAAGAATTTTTCTAAGAAACTACTACTTCTGGTTGTTCAATTGTTCAGCTCTTCCCAGAAATGTCAGGTTGAGGAAACTGCAGTTAAATATTTTTTAAGTCTTCTAGTTTTTGAGGAATCGTGACTACAACATCCAGACATACATACATACATACATACACACACACTCACACATACACACATACACACACACACACACACACACACACATCATTTTAAAAATGTTATAATCGGATTCTAGGGACCTTAAATCGTGCTTATTCAATAAAATCTGGATATGCGAATTTTAGCATGAATCCAATACCTCTCTTAGCGAGAGGTAAAAAACAATAAAATTTTATATGAAACATTTTTCTCAATATCTAATAGTTACGTAGTTACATGAAAATTAAATATTGGCCAAGGTAGCCACCACATTTAACATAGTACAATTATTTGATTTAAAAGAAAAACAAAAGTACATTTAAGATGAGCTCTGAAAGATAACAAAACGTCTTATTTAATTAAAGTCGTAACTCTTATAGTTTTCAAGAAAGCAGAGGTAAACACTGTAAAAACTCATTTTTCACTGCCTCATATTTCGGAAACTATTGAATGTCGGTCCCATGTTGATTAAGCTTTTTTACCTCTCGCTAAGAGAGGTATTGGAATCATGCTAAAAATCACATATCCAGATTTTAATGAATAAGCACGTTTCAAGGTCAATAGAATCTGATTTTAACATTTTTACAATGATGTCTGTGTGTGTGTGTGTGTGTGGATGTGTGTATGTGTGTGTGTGTGTGTGTATGGCTGGATGTTGGACGGACGATTCCTCAAAAACTATAAGACATAAGACCTGTTTAACTATGAATTCCTCAATCTGACATTCCTGGGAAGAGCTGAAAAGGTTTTGGTAACAATTGAACAACCGGAAGTAGTAGTTTTTAAAAGAAATTCTTCCAAATAATAACTTTTGAAAATTTTTGATATTACTAATTTTGAAGAACAAAATTCTACACCTGATACATTTAAATTTTTTATTATATCTTCTATAAATTTAGAGATAAAAACGCTATAATATATAGAATATCGGGATATAACAAGTCGAGTAGGCGAAACTACACTAAGGAAACCAGTTGACAAATTCAAGTGTTTATAACATAATTTGTAAATGACAGATTTCAGTGTCAAAAATTAACAGTTTTAGTGTCATTTTGATAGCTTTTTCTGGGAAGTACATTTAATCTTTCTTATTGTTTTATTAATTAAATATTTGAAATTATAGGTAATATGCATATATCCATCAGAAATACCGCCAATCTAGTTAATGAATTGGAAGAATCTGTGACATTTAGAAACTTCCTCATACAATGAAAAATAGATATAATTAGAATTATATGTGTGCAGAAGACATATTAAATACAATAAAAAACAATATTTGGGTAAAGTTCTGTAATATTTTGTTATAAAACGACGGTTTGATAGTAAAGTGCAATACAATACTTATATAGCCTAATATGGAAATATCGAGAGGTCTTGTGCTGGCCACAACAGATTTTTTACTACAGAGAATTTACTTTAAAATACATTATAGTTCATCACTTCCATGGTTACTCAATATTGTCAAAAAATGACAGCAATGTAAAATTTGTCCATTTTAAAATGCAACATTATAAATAGTATTGCAGCACAGAAGATACCTCCAAAACACATCACAAATGGTGTCAATTCTTTTTACGACCGACTAGATTATTGCCTCAGAGTGATTGTTGGTATTTTTTAACATTTATTACATGAAAGTTGCGAATTTTTGTAAGCTAAAGTTTTTTTAAGATGTACAACATTCATGTTTTGATTATTTGTTAATCGTATGTAGGCTAATTTCTAAAAAATTAGTTTTAATAATACAAAACTAGAAATTTTGTATGTTGCATTTTAAAATTGACAAATATTACATTGCTG
This sequence comes from Ophonus ardosiacus, assembly GCA_943142095.1. Lineage (NCBI taxonomy): Eukaryota > Metazoa > Arthropoda > Insecta > Coleoptera > Carabidae > Ophonus > Ophonus ardosiacus. The sequence continues at coordinate 34,083,183 of OW964834.1, read as the reverse complement.
TAATTTTTTGACAATAGTAAGTAACCATGGAAGTGATTCGCCATATGTTGCATGTTAAAATAAATTCCCTATATATGCCCTTAACATTTTTTTACAATTTCTTTGAAACACCCTGTATACAGTGTGTGAAAAAACAATGTATATAATCAACTTAAACAAAATATATTCTTTATTTCTAATTTCTTTGGTAGATACATAAGTCAAACAAAAAGCAATCAACAGACAGACAAAATCCACTTAAATTACATAACATTTTTAAAAATTGGCAGTTAATTAATTAGATTTTTCATACTTTTCGTATCCAACCACTTTATTAAGCAGATTATTTTCTTTAATGACTGCTTTATAAAAATCATATTTCTTAAATACTACTGGATGACCATTGAGCGCCAATGAGAGAAAATTCTTTCTACATTTACACTATTTTGGATTGAAGACATGCATCGCCTGGTACTCCTACCTGCTCTGAATGCTCTGTATAGTAAAATGACGCTTTAATATAAATGCTATTTTTGTTTGAAATAATTTTTGATACTAGTTTTCATTCTCTTAAGAAATTATTTCAAACAAAAATATTATTTATGTTAAAGGAACAGTAAAATTATTTTATTATATTTTACTATACAGAGCATGTCTTCACTTCAAAAGAGCGGCGCAAATAATAGGTCAATGACACCCATAATCACTATATTTATAGATTTATTGCTACACCCGACAAAGTCAATTTTTCTGACTATACCATATTTGCTATAGTAGGCCCAAAGATGTAAGAGCTAGTGACGTGCAAGCTACCAATAGTAATTAAATCCATATCTGCAAGGGGTCTCCTTACCGGTATTTAACACTAATCTCGATAGGTATTTCAGTTAAATATAAATTATGTGAAATTAAATTTGAATTTAACCTTATTTTCTTTAATTATTTCAGTTCTTACATGGTGAAACTTATTATTCATTATAATATATTATATTATTTTCTTTTATTTTATTTATATCCAAGTCTCGATTTTGAGTCGATCATCGAGCCGGACCGAAGATATTTGCAAAAAAGATGAGACGCCTCAGACTTTTGATTTTGGCCCGGCCCAAAATATCTTACAATTAAATCGAATGCCCAATATTTTAATAAAAATGGATGGAGTTATAAAGGATCAACATGATTTAAAAACAACATATTTCACATCTTAATAAGTAAAAATATGTTATTTTACTTAAAGAATTCAAGGTTATTTATTGAAGTATAATAATGCTATTGTGATATTATTAATATTATTTTTATTATTATTATAATTATTATTATTCCTTATTATTAATGTTACTACTTACATACTTAAATAAAAATGATTTTTGTTCCTACCGTAATGATTACTTGTCTTATTTTTGAACAGAAACAGAAACATGAAGTTAGATAAAAAAACTCTTCCTTAAATGATCGTATATTTTTACCTCCCGCTACCCTTGGTAAGGAAGGTATAGGGATCGTGCTAAAAATCACATATCGAAATTTTAGTAAATGACCACGTTTTAAGGTCCCTAGAATCCAATTTTAACATTTTCACGATGATGTCTGTATGTGTGTGTGTATGTGTATGTGTGTATGTGTGTGTATGTGTGTGTGTGTATGTGTATGTGTGTATGTGTACGAATTTTGTTTGCACTCTAACTCAAATACTATCATTCAGAAAATTCTGAAACCTTGTATTTCTGCCCTATTCTAATAGGAATAGATGCCATTAGATTTTGGTGTGAATCGATTAACCGGAAATGGCACTTTACTTGAAGCTCATAATGGTTTTTCTTCAAAAAATACCATTAAATGCCATTTTTCGCATTTAATGTCATTGTAAAATTATAGATTATTGAATTTTGTACAGGTATACATTAATACTTTTTCTATATATTTTACAGATAAATTTAAAAATCATTTTTCTTTTTTTAATCCCGAAGCCTAAGATAAACACAATTCCTTTGTTACACAGTTTATTTTTCAAATAAATGTAACTGACAGGTAAACGTCATTGTCAAAAAACTAATCACTTTAAATTAAAAATAGTGACATATTAAATAATAAAGAAAATCGTAAATAAAGCAATAGTTATATGCAATGGAACATAATATAGTTTGAAGCATTACTAAATACGTAGGTATGTATTTAAATTAATAAAAATTAAATAGCGGGAGGTTTTGTGTTGGCCACATCAGATTTTTTACATAAGATTTGTAAAAAAGTTGCTTAAATTTTCGGGCGCCTTCGGTAGACATTTTTAAATAGCCGTAGGTCTGTAATTTTTATAACAAACTTACAATAGAATCGTCTCTTTTTTAACAACTTATGTTATTCAATGTTGATCGTTATACGAATGTAGTTTTTTTTTTAAGTGTGACATGAAAAAAAGTTAAACATTTCGCCTCAATCAAAATTAGGAATGCCGGATGCACTCATTTCGAGCTTTGGCCAGGCCCAGCCCGAAGCCCAGTCCAATTTCGAGTCAATTTTCGAGCCAGGCCGGCCACTTTTTTGTCGAGTCGATCTTCGAGTCGGGCCGGCAATTTTTATTTTCGGGCCGAGTCGATTCGAACCGCGAAGCCCGGCCCGACCCGAATGCATCCCTAGTCGAGATTTTGACTGGAGATGTACTCGAACTCGAGCTTTGGCCCGCCCGGGCCGAAGATATTTTTTATCGGGCTAAGCATTTGCAAAAGTTGAGGCGAGTCGGACTTTTGGTTTTGTCCCGACCCGAAAATTCGAGCTTCTCTTGCCGACCCGAAAAATCTTATAGTTCAATCAAATGCACAGTTTCTTTAATATTTTAATGAAAATGGATGAAGTTGAAAAGGGTCAAAATGATTTAATAACAACATACTTGACATCTTAATAATAAAAATGTTATTTTACTTCAAAAATTCAAGGTTATTCATTAAAGCATAATAATGCTATTGTCATGTTCTTATTATTACTATTGTTACTATTCGTATACTTAAATAAAAGTGTTTTTTATTTCTACTATAATGATTTCGTGTTCTATTTTTGAGTAGAAATAAAGTTAGATAAAAAATCCTTATGTAAATGATATCTTTTTGTATAAGATTTGTGAAACAGTTTAAATTTTCGAGCGCCTTTGGGAAACAAAGTGTTAAATACTCGTAAGTCTGTAATTTTTATAACAAACTTACACTAGAAGTGTCTCTTTTTTTAACAACTTATGTTAACTAATGTAGAAAGTTATAATGATGTAGAGGTTTTTTATAAATTTGGCACGAAAAAAGATAAACATTTCGCCTCACATAAAAATCGAAATTAGGAATGTCGGATGCACCCAATTTCGAGCTTCGGCCCGGCCCGAAGCCCGGCTCAATTTCGAGTCAATTTTCGAGCCAGGCCAGCTAATTTTTTGTCGAGTCGATCTTCGAATCGGGCCGGCAATTTTTATTTTCGGGCCGAGTGGATCCAAACCTTAAAGCCCGGTCCGGCCCGGCCCGAATGCATCTCTAATATTGACCTCAAACATGTGTTGAAAAAGACAATTTCGGATCAAAAATAGTTCTCAAATCATTGGATTGGTTCAGATTTATAATATAGAAGTTTTACGTAGACGCTTCTAAGCAGGTGTCGTGAGTCGTGACGAATCTTGCGGGTACAAGTATGACCCTGAAACCAAACAACAATCAAATGTTTGGATATTTGGAAATGAAAAGTTGTTGAATTTATAACGCTGATAGAGGAGATTCCAAAAACGGAATTTTCGTTTTGTTTTGAAAAACGGCTCCAACGAATGAAGAAATAAGAATAGCCCTTGGGGCATGTTCAACACTTGACCAAAGAAAATACTTCTACTTCATTTATTAAATTAGTCTGCCTCCAAATATGTATAAAAGCCTGTCATTCACCCCAATAATTCACTTCAGAGTAGTTTGTCAAGCATTTCAATCACCAGTTCTAACACACAAACATAAACCATTAAAATCGCGCAATTTCCTCGAACCTAGCGATCTGTCAACACACTGCAGCCATAACAAATCGCTTTTATTCCTTGCAAACGGAAAACACACTGCGTTTTTTCCCATTGTACCCTATAAATCTCCCACTATTTATACCCGGTTGCACGGGGTAATAAGTTCCGGCCCATTACAAGAGCGAATAGAGTTAGAACGATAGTGTTAGTCGTAGTGGAGTTACAAGCGGAACGAAAACATTGAAGAGAATAAATAGATGAATGAGTAGGTGACAACTGATGATAATTAAGGTAGATGGATGATGGTTGGGAAGATAATAACAAGAAAATAGAAAAAATGGGCAGGAGAAATGAAAAGAACAAAAAAATAATGGTATATTTAGTATAATAGTTAGTTTTGAAAAATCCAACGTATTATTATTTTTAAACTAACATTAATGATTTCAGGTATTAACATGTGTCTGATCATTTTGTGTTTTTATTTTTAATCTTTTACTTATTTTATACAATTATTTTATTGTACGAAACTTTGTTTTGTAGTAAAAGAAGGCTAATTATTATATTGAATTGGTAAATTTATAATATACAGTATGTCCCCAGATTGAGTTTACAAAAGGAAAAAAATTCTTATTTTTGATTTTACGAATAATTGCCAAGGGAAGAAAAATTTTTGCTTGAATTAAAATACATAATTCAATTATTAAAACATTTAATTAATGCAAGGTTCTTTTATTATAACGTTTTTACCTAAATGTCCTCCTAATAATAGTTATTATATTGAATCTAATATTATTTTAGTTAGGTATTGTCCAAAATAGAGAGTTTCTTAGAAATGTTAACGATAGAACAAAAATTTGTACTAAAAAGATTTTTTGTTCTAACGTTAACATTTCTTTAACAAATACTCTCTATTTTGAACAATTATGACATTTAATCATTTGTCAATATTTCAAAGCTAACTAAAATAATATTAGATTCAATGTAATAACTGTAATATTTGGATGACAAAATATGAAAAAAACGTTATAGTAAAAGAACCTTGCATTAATTAAAAAATTTAATAACTAAAACATGCGTTTTAAATCAAGAAAATTATTTTCTTCATTTGTCATTTTTTCGTAAAATCAAAAATAAGATTTTTTCAATCCGGGGACATCTGTATAATCTCCCAGGTTACAGCAGAAGCGTTTCATCGCAATCCTCAGAATTCTGGTACCACCAAACTGTACCACCGTCTGATTTCGAATATTGAGAACTGACATGTCCGATGGCGGCAGCACCATCGGACCGATCAGCTGTTTCTGAATTGGTACTCGCAATGTTGTGACATATGAACGCAAACAACAAGAACAATTTTTTCATTTAAAATGAGCAACAGCTAATTCTTTATGTTTATAGAAGGTATTTATAATTTTATATATATTTAATCAATCAGAATTGATGATTGCAGGTAATCAAATTATAGACGCTAATCACATACTATTTATAACTAGTGCAATTACTGCGAAGCCACATGAAATCAAAATACATTTAGGGAGTTCTTCAGACAATTTAGATGCTAGTGCTGATGTATTATTAATATTATCCTCTACTACTTCATTTACTGCTTTGCAATGTCACTAGCGTTTACTGCTTTTGGCTTTATACGTTTGGTTTGTCGTAGCAAACGTTTATTATCAGGAACTTTTACTTGAAATACGAGAAGACAAAGTGATGGTACTGCAGTTCTTTTTAACGATTTACGCTTAATTGTATAGAAAAATACATAAATAATTACAACGAACACAACATGAACTTTTTATTCTAAGACAAAATCTGAACATTGCATTTTTTACTCACTAGGAAATATGTAATCATCCGATTTAAAATGACGAGAACAAACTTTCATATGTTTCGTTATTTGTTTTGCACTAGGAATTGCATATTCCCATGCTTTTCGTCAATCCATATCCATTTCAACACCTACACTTGTCGTAATTTTAACTTTATTTTAATCATGTTTCGGAATATTATAAAACCCAATGCCTGTGTCTCGACCAGATCTTGAGTTGCATCCGAATACACAACAATTAGTACGACTTTTTCCCATTTCTATTTACATCAAATGATTAAACCACATGTAACTCAAGCATACAGTCACAATACAAAACCGGAAAGTTCATATTTTTTCCAGCAGATGGCATATCGCAGCTTGTCAGTTGTCAATACAGAAAAACTGACTGAATAGCATTGGAAAGACTGGCGACAATTCCAAGAGCAATAGATGTCGCACGTAGGATATATGCATCTGTCAATTCTGTCGCTAATCTTATGTACCCTATGTCTATTATGTTGTATGGCTTGGACACGAAATAATAATAATTAGTCGAAATCTCAATCAAATAGCATTTATACTTAAACACCGACGTTTTGGTGCACATTTGCACCTACTGCAGGGTCTATTACATTCAGTAAATATAAAATGGTACATACAAAATAACATAGATATTATAACACTTACAGTAAGTTATAATAAAATATTACACATATCATGTACGCAAAATACATTCGTCCTTTACATTCAGTTTTACAAATCGTACAAAAAAATCATAAAAAGCACATACACGTCAATTTTTTCTCAAAATCGACACCAGAATATAGCTAAAAATAGCCGGAAAAATTTTGCGGGAAGGATTCTTTGGTGGCATCATCGATACGGACTCCTTTTGGTCGTCTGCACACCAGTGATTTTTTACATATGTTAAAAAAGTACACTTTTTCATTAAAATAGTATATATTTTTAGCACATAAAAGTGTGAAAAAAGTATACTATACTTTTTCTCTTGTTGCATAAATAACTATTAAAGTATATCTAGTAGTATTTCTGTCTAAATCTAATTTTAGAATGTCTGAAAAACAGCTGTTACCTCGGCTGTCACTAAACTAGTCCAGAAAAGAGAATTTCAAAACCACGATTTGATCTCCGCGATAAGGACAGAGTTTGTCATGAAAAAATGATAGTATAAATAGCCAAAGTTACAATTTTAGCACTGGTTCTAAACCACTTTGTCTACTTCAGTTATAAATAGAAAGCGAGGAGAGTAGGAAATGTACATGAGCAGCAAAACATTTCCATGACTAATGCTGTTTGTATTGCACTATTTTCTCCACAATTATCCAGAAATGAGAGCTAGATGCTCAAATGATCCTAATATTTATAAATAGAGAGTGATTCACTTGAGAACACTTAACATTTGCCCTAAAAGTGTTTGTTCTGCTTAGTTTTGATCGTTATGTGAGATTTATGAATGCAATTGCACTCGTTTCAAATTCTTCAAGCTAAAACAGTGCACACGAGTATGTATAGTATTCTTAACATAAAAATGATATTGCGTAATAATAATTCGTTTACCTATTGACAACTGACGACCGTTGGTGGCAGCACCGTCGCCAAATACTCGTGCGTTTCATTTAGTACTCTTTAACTGATACTGGTATTACTTCTGTAGACGTGTGAAATTTTGAAATTTTGCTAATATAGCACATTTTTGTAAAATTATTATACAGAAAACCAACTGGTTAATCTTTTATAGAAGGTATTTTAATAAATTGAGCACTGACAAAAAAATAAAGCGTGATATTTAAGCGAAAATAAGGGACACTACTGTCAAGTTTAGATTCTATATGCAAGATTTTCTAGATGTTTTATAGAAGGTACGTTAATAAAGTGAACATTACTAAATAAATTCGAAGCTTTGTAACTCGAAACTCAGGGAACCGCGAAATTACTTCGAGTTATAGATATTTCGAGTTAGAGTAAAAACATTCTTATTGCAAACAAGTTTAATTTATTAAAAAAAAAATCATAATTCTAAAATATTTTTAAACATATCCTGGTGAGAAGGTTTCTCCTTGAGCTATGAGGTCATGCAAAAAAAATAATTGTACCTTTTTTCTGTTTAAATCGAAAAAGGATAGTCTAATTCATCGATCAGTATGATTAAATTATTTTTTATTTATATTTTTTGTTGTATAAAATCGTTTTAGGGTGGTTTTCACCAACGACAGTTAAATCTATGGTTACCTAACAAAGCAATAAATTAAAACGGTAGAATAAATTATCTGTAGTTTCACCAAATAATTTTAGCACCAGTTAGCTATCAGCCGAATGTCATATTTTAACATTAGATTTTGAATGTGCTACTTATTGATAGATGGATCTACTGATCATTTTTGTATTTTATCTTTGATCAATTTACCATAAATATTGAAAATATATTATTGTTTTAATTATTCTTGACAAGTAGTGCAGTGGTAGTGCATCTGTCATTGACATTGTCAATGCGTACTAAAAAATATTACAAAATGGATAAGGAAAAATAACTGCAAAAAGAGGGAAAGGCGAAAGAATTACACAAATGATGAAAAGAAGAATAAGCGTCGTAGAATATAAAGAAAAAAATAGATTCTAAAGTCAATATCATCATAAGTAAAGGATTATTTCTCTCTCTCAACATTCGTGGACGTTTAGGAAGATATTCTTCATCAGAATCAGAAGAATTACAGGACGTTATAGACGCAGATAATGATGACAAAGAACTCACTTTTTACATTATTTTAAACTTGAATACGACAAAATGTCAAAAACTAAATTATATTTTTTTTCTATGTTTGTCACTGTAACCAGAGAAATAATTAAGATAACGGCCCGATAAATATTTAACCCTAGAATATTCGTCGGTTAGTTTAACAAATGATTTACTGGGTTGATAGGCTTAACTGTAGTTGGTGAAAATGAAATATAAAGTTTAACAGCTTGTTACATTTAACAAGAGAATAAATTGTTTAACTGTCGTTGGTGAAAACCACCCTTAAAGTATGATATTGCAAAAACCAGCCATGTTTTGTCGTCACAACGTTACGTACCAAGTTCAGACTCATTTCAAACAGACATTTTTATATGGACACATAATTTCTAAAAGAAAAATATATATAAACTATAAATTGAGGATTACATATCTGAATATGCTATAATATATTAATATAATATCGTTCTATTTATTTTTATAAATATTATTTTCATTTGGCGTGAAGTTATCTACGTTACATCAGATGTTTTTTTCACTTTTGAATCTTTGAATTAGACGGTAGAAGGTTATAAACGCATGTGAGACATTGAATATATTGCAGAATATTATTTTATTCTTTATTTTGGCACGAAACAACGTTCATCAACATGTTTACTTTCATAAATTTTAGGTTATCTTTAAATGTCACTTTGACGTTTAAGACAATGTGAAAATCAAAATGGTCGTGCCTGTCACTCTGTGACGTCATTGGACAAGGGACGAAGCGGGGGTCTAGCAGCCTCATTTTAAAGAATGTCATTTTCAATTATAATTTTTTCATGATTAAAGATCGATTTGAGAAAAAATAAAAAATACGGGTCTATTATTTTTCACTACCCTATCGATTAAAATTATAAAAAAAAGTCGTGCATGACCTCATTCTCCATCTGTGTCACTTTCATCCGATTTGTCTTAAAGCTCATCTTGTTTAGCAACAGTAGCGATAATTTCTTCGTCCGTATCTTTTAACATGCATAATAATAATAATAATAATGCCAGAAATAGTTATTTGTATCACTAGGCCAGAAACTGAACATTTGCGAGAGTGAGTTTATTTTGACAGGCTGAGCTGAAAGCGAGGCCTGCAATTTACGAGATCTCGCAAAACAGTTTCTGGGTGACGATTTTTTGTGCCGACGACATTTTTAATTTATTAAAGGACTATTATTACTACTTCAAATATTATATACTATAAAATTTTTATGTTGGTAACATTTTCGATTTACATGGTTTTATCAACAATTCATTTGTTTTATTGAAACATTTTAGTCCAATAATCCGCATTATAGGTTAAAATTTGAAGATACATTTTCTGCTTGTATTCGTTCAGCAGAACCTCAAAAATAAAACGAATGTGATGATATTTTACAACAATTAATGTAATAGTAATCGTAAAATACGAGTATAATATGAATAATAAATCAAATATGTATAATAAATAAATAAATAAATATATCATCACAGCATATTACCCATTTCTGGGTGTGCCAGTATCTACAACACATGTAGACATCGGTAATGATGACGATATATTTTACCGTGTGGGCGCTTACCAGGCGTCACCTCACGGGCACTCATAGCTGGTGTGGAGAGTGTGTTTTTAAATAATATGTCACATTTTGAAAATATTTATAAGTTGACATTTCATCAGAATTCCAGCATAATACCAGTTTGTAGTCATAAAACTCGCTATCTGTTTACTGGCCTAGGCCAGAAAATAAATGTTTCTGGACGATTTCCAGATATGTAAAACAAGCTATGCCGGACGAAGGCACGAAAAATTATTTTGTGTCTGAAAATTCGAGTTATAGAGACTACAGTGTTACTGGGGCAAGTGAGTGATTTTGATTTATGCAGATTTTCGAGTTAGAGAAGTCAAAATACATTGTAAATATATAAAATGTGCCGTGAACACACGTAAACTTCGACTTACAGAGAGTTTCGAGTTATGGAGGTTCGAGTTATAGAGACCCTACTGTATATGTTTATGTACACTTTTTAATTAATTTAATTAATAAACACACAACATATTAACTCTGTGAATAATGGAATAAGCAAGATTTTTTCTTTCATATTTACCCTGTTTACAAACTGGTGCACTAAAATCGGCTTCCGATTAAATTGAGTTTGTCATCCACGATGATACATAATGGGCCCATAAACCAATTTTTTAAAATATTTTTAAATGAAAGTTCGTTTAATTTTGAAGTAATTCGTGGTATCAAAAAGACATAATTGTTTTTTATATAGCTACATTTGATTTTTAAAGAAACCTATAGCTATCTTTCTCACACTAGTTTCTGTAGTAGGCTGCGCGAGAAAGATACCAATAGTGTGACGTCATCTGTGGCCTGGAAATAAATTGAAATATCTTGCAAAGTAATTATTAAAAAAAGTTTTTTTTATCTTAATCGTTATTTATTGAGTAGTACTTTAAGGATAAAGTGTACATTTTATTATTTTTTGTTATGGTTTATAGGCCTATACAATATTAACTTTATTTTATATATTTTATTGATATTATAATTCGAAATACAAACTCGTTATTGCGCCCGTCAAGTTTTAATTTTGTACTGATTTTACTATTGATAACTACAATATTGTCACCAAAGTTAGGATAATTGTGAAAGCCAATAGGTAGTCCTCTTCATGACGTACAAGAAACAATAAATTTTTATTATAGGAGTTCAAATGTTAAATCAGCCAAAGTAATAAACCAAACTATTACAAACTATGCCGCCACATGTCATGACTCTTGGTGTCAATTGTCAATAGGTTTAGGTACCTAGTTCAATTCGCTCTATAATCTGTGCTGACACATACTAGGAAACATTTTTTTTTTTTTGCACATGCAAACAAGACTTTATTCTAGTCTTTTCGATAGTTTTTCTTTGACATTATTGATAAATTATTTATATTTACCTATATGAACAGATTTTAAAACCCGTGCGACAAGAAGAAACTATTGCAATGCAGTTTCACATTTTTACCTCTCGCTAAGAAAGGTATTGGATTTATGCTAAAAATTGCATATCTAGATTTTAATGAATAAGCACGTTTTAAGAATCCCTAGAATCCGATTATAACATTTTTACGATGATGTCTATGTGAGTTTGTAAATGTGTGTGGATGTGTATTTATGTGTGTATGTGTGTGTGTGTGTGTGTGTGTGTGTGTGTGTGTGTATGTATGTATCTTGGAAGGACGTTCCTTCCAAAACTATACTACTTAAGACCTGTTTAACTACGTGTTCCTCAATCTGACATTTATGGGAAGAACTGAAAAGTTTTGTTAACAACTGGACGACCGGAAGTAGTAGTTTCTTAGAAAAATTCTTCTGAATTTTATTTTTTTGGAAATATTTGTTATTACAAATATCGAAGAATATAATATTATCCATCTAATACACTTATTACATCTTCTGTAGATTTAGAGATAGACACTATAATATTTAGAATAATCGGATGTAATAAATCGCAGAGGGTCCACAAATTCAAATGTTTGTAACATACTTTGTAAATGACACATGCAATGTCAAAAATCAACAGTTTTAGTGACATTCTGAAAGCTTTTTCTGTATGTATCTTTTATATTGTTTTATTAATTAAATATTTAAAATTGTAAGTAAAATGCATATATCCATCAGAAATACCGCCAATCTTGTTAATGAATTGGAGGAATCTCTGACATTTAGGAACTTCCTCATACAATGAAAGCAGATACAGAGAATTTATTTTAAAATGCAACATTAGATCATCACTTCCATGGTTACTCACTATTGTCAAAAAATGACAGCAATGTAATATTTGTCCATTTTAAAATGCAACATTATAAATAGTATTTCAGCACAGGAGATACCTCCAAAACACATCACAAATGGTGCCAATTCCTATTTTCCCATTTTTTAACATTTTTTATTACATGAAAGTTATGATTTTTAGCTCTATAAAGCTGGCTCAGCATTTTCATCTCACAACAATAAACATTGTTCTACTATTTAAAGCTCATTTATTGCTAATTTATTGCTCATGTAAAAAATTTATTGCTCTAGCCGTTTTGGAGAAAATTGATGTGAGCTAGCTTAAAGACAAGCTAGCTCACAACCAAAAATTAAAAAAATAAACATGTCACAAGATAGAATACGATCAGATATAATTTATTGCTCTAATTAAAAATTTATTGCTTGCAAATAAACAAGTTTTTAGATACATGCAATGTATACAAGCCGTTTGGGCATACTTAATGAATATATGACTTCAAAAACAGTTTGTCTAAGATAATTATACTGTCCCGCAGGTCACATGTTAGTTTAAAACAATATACACGTGTGTGAGCTACAGCAATTAATTATTTTAACCGTGCATTTAGCTAAAATTCGATATTTGCAAATATTTCGCATTAAAAATTATCTGTCGTCCTAGAGCCTTTCAAAAACTGTTTTTCCATGAAAATTATACTTTCTCGCAGGTCATATAATAGGATACAACAATTTACACGTGTGTGAATTGGAGCAATAAATTATTTTAGCCGTGAATTTAGCTTAAACTCGAATATTGGGCATATTTCGCATTAATAATTATCTGTCGTCCTAGAGCCTTTCAAAAACTGTTTTTCCATGGAAATTATACTTTCTCGCAGGTCACATATTAGGTTACAACAATTTAAACTTGTGTGAGCTGGAGCAATAATTTATTTTAGCCGTGAATTTAGCTCAAACTCGAATTTTGGACATATTTCGCATTAAAAATTATCTGTTGCCCTAAAGCCTTTCAAAAACTGTTTTTCCATCAAAATTATACTTTCTCGCAAGACACATATTAGGTTACAACAATTTACACGTGTGTGAGCTGGAGCAATAAATTATTTTAGCAGTGTATTTAGCTTAAACTCGAATTTTGGACATATTTCGCATTAAAAATTATCTGTTGCCCTAAAGCCTTTCAAAAACTGTTTTTCCATGAAAATTATACTTTCTCGCAGGACACATATTAGGTAACAACAATTTACACGTATGTGAGCTTGAGCAATAAATTATTTTAGCAGTGTATTTAGCTTAAACTCGAATTTTGGACATATTTCGCATTAAAAATTATCTGTCGCCCTAGAACCTTGCAAAAACTGTTTTTCCATGAAAATTATACTTTCTCGCAGGACACATATTAGGTTACAACAATTTACACGTGTGTGAGCTGGAGCTATAAATTATTTTAGCAGTGTATTTAGCTTAAACTCGAATTTTGGACATATTTCGCATTAAAAATTATCTGTCGTCCTAAAGCCTTTCAAAAACTGTTTTTGCATGAAAATTATACTTTCTCGCAGGTCATATAATAGGATACAAGAATTTATACGTGTGTGAGCTGGAGCAATAAATTATTTTAGCCGTGAATTTAGCTTAAATTCGAATTTTGGACATTTTTCGCATTAAAAATTATTTTTCGTCCTAAAGCATTTCAAAAACTGTTTTCCATGGAAATTATACTTTCTCGCAGGTCACATATTAGGTTACAACAATTTCCACGTGTGTGAGCTGGAGCAATAAATTATTTTAGCCGTGAATTTAGATTAAACTCGAATTTTGGAAATATTTCGCATTAAAAATTATCTGTCGTCCTAGAGCCTTTCAAAAACTGTTTTTCCATGGAAATTATACTTTCTCGCAGGTCACATATTAGGTTACAACAATTTAAACTTGTGTGAGCTGGAGCAATAAATTATTTTAGCAGTGTATTTAGCTTAAACTCGAATTTTGGACATATTTCGCATTAAAAATTATCTGTCGTCCTAAAGCCTTACAAAAACTGTTTTTCCATGGAATTTATACTTTCTCGCAGGGCACATATTAGGTTACAACAATGTACACTTGTGTGAGCTGGAGCAATAAATTCTTTTATCTCTCGTTCTAGAGCCCTTCAAAAACTGTTTTTCTACGGAAATGATACTTTTTCGTAGGTGACGTATTAGTTTACAACAATTTACACGTGTGTGAGGTGGAGCAATAAATTATTTTAGCCGCGCATTTTAATTTAGAAATTTAATAGTGGTCCTCGCGCACACAGACACACCCATACACACATCATTATAAAAATAATAAAAATCGTGTTCTTGGTACCCTAATTTGTATTTATTTCCTGAAAACTTACTACTGAACATATAGACCAGGAACAATACCTGCCTTACCATTGATAGGCAGGAGGGAAATGCAATACAAAATAATATTAATTGAATGGCATGCCGTATAACTCGACCACATAGGTGGCCTCCTCGTTTACCCGATTTAACTCCACTTGATTTTTTTGTTTGGGGTTACATTGAAAACGTCGTCTATGAAAAACCTTTAACTACTAAAGAACATCGCCAACATAGGGTACGAACAGCATTTAACAACATGTCTCCTCGGATGATAAAAAATGCTACACAAGAAGAAGTATTGAATAGAGTAATTATGTGCTTACATATGAATGAAGGACAGTTTGAATATGTATTAAATTAATCATAGTTTTGTATTTAGAATTTATTTATTTTTTCCATGGCTTACTTATCCGTATTAATAAAATAATTATACCCAGATTACATGTTTTTCTAATTTACTGAAATTCTATCAACTTTCAACATAGGACATGTTACATAAAGTACCTTTATTTTTTATCATAGAACACATTTATGTAATAAAAAGGGGGGGTTCCATTTAAAAAAATTGTCTTTTTTGAAATTTGTCAACTGTAATTTTGGTGTAACGTACCCGTCATATTTTTATAAATAATCGAGGATTCTTCTATGGATAATGTAGCTTAAAGTCTCCTTTATAAAAAGCTTTTTTCAGATTATCGGCGTGGCCATTAAAAAGTTATGGTCTAATCAATGTTGGGACACCGAAGTTTAATACACTAATAATAAGTATCATCTTAGAAGATGACTTATAACCATATGAACTGTCGTACCAAATTTCATCCAAATCGTATAAAGCGTTCTGTTATTATAAGCAAAATTATTTTTTTTCGAAGAACTTTGAAGCAGAATTCTGGCTATATGGTACACTTTCCGGTCGAAGCAAGTTTAGTTAAATCGTCTTATTTTTAAAATAAAAAACCTCCCAACAGGATTAAATCCCAATTACAGGGCAGGTTTACATACACAAACATCCATACCTTAGTGGGATTCGAACCCAGAACCCCAAGCGCACTCATGACTAAGAGGCATTGCTCTAACCATTGAGCCACCGGTACCGGCAGGAATCTGTGGTTAAGCCATGTCCCCCTATTTAAGACACACCTGTATATATATATATATATATATATATATATATATATATATATATATATATATATATATACAGGTGTCTCAGGACGAGCTTACGCTATCTATATTTTAAATACTATTTAATATAATTTAACGAAATTTGGTATCTAGGGGTTATCCAACATGCCCGTTTTAACTAAAATATTTTCAAAGCAGTAGCACTTCCGGTTTGACCGGAAATTGGCCTCAACTTTCTTATTTTAAATCGAATTCGCTATATTTTATTTTCCCATTGAATGCAGCGGAAAATTTTACATATGAAACAATAAAAACATTTTATTCATGATCAACATGTTGTTAAATGCTGTTCGTACCCTATGTTGGCAATGTTCTTTAGTAGTTAAAGGTTTTTCATAGACGACGTTTTCAATGTAACCCCAAACAAAAAAATCAAGTGGAGTTAAATCGGGTAAACGAGGAGGCCACCTATGTGGTCCATTATTTGCAAGCCACCTATCTTCAAAAATTGTTTCCAAAAAAGTATATATTCTATGGCTATTGTGGGGTGGAGCGCCATCATGCTGGTACCATATTAAATTCCTTTGATCCAACGGTAAATTATCTAAGAAATCAAGTAGATGAGTTTGTTTTTAATGGCCACGCCGATAACATAAAATTATTTTTTTTCAGAAGTCATCTTCTAAGATGATACTTGTTATTATTAGTGTATTAGTGTGTCCCAACATTGATTAGACCGTAACTTTTTAATGGCCACGCCGATAACATTTTGCAATGTGATTCCAAATTGCATGATATTTTGATGTGATTTTTCCTTCTGGCGTAATTACATCGCCTTTGTATTTTAAAATACATCTACAAAAATCTTCTGCAGTAAATTTTGATGGCCTTCCTGGCAAAATACTCATTTTTATGAAATAAACGTACGAAGATAAATTTATAACACTTTATTTAACAAGGAACTAGTAATGCACATGCATAGGACAAGTCCCACAAACACACAATATTGTTGCAAAACACAGCAAAAGTCGAGAGAATATTAGAAGTACCTCGTCTACAAAAATTATATATTTAGCCACGAACGAGTTAGTTGCACTAAATGAGGAGTTATACGGCATGCCATTCAATTAATATTATTTTGTATTGCATTTCCCTCCTGCCTATCAATGGTAAGGCAGGTATTGTTCCTGGTCTATATGTTCAGTAGTAAGTTTTCAGGAAATAAATACAAATTAGGGTACCAAGAACAAGATTTTTATTATTTTTATAATGATGTGTGTATGGGTGTGTCTGTGTGCGCGAGGACCACTATTAAATTTCCAGCTCACATACGTGTAAATTGTTGTAACCTAATATGTGTCTTGCGAGAAAGTATAATTTTCATGGAAAAACAGTTTTTGTAAGGCTTTAGGACGACAGATAATTTTTAATGCGAAATATGTCCAAAATTCGAGTTTAAGCTAAATACACTGCTAAAATAATTTATTGCTCCAGCTCACACAAGTTTAAATTGTTGTAACCTAATATGTGACCTGCGAGAAAGTATAATTTTCATGGAAAAACAGTTTTTGAAAGGCTTTAGGGCGACAGATAATTTTTAATGTGAAATATGTCCAAAATTCGAGTTTAATCTAAATACACTGCTAAAATAATTTATTGCTCCAGCTCACACACGTGTAAATTATTGTAACCTAATATGTGTCCTGCGAGAAAGTATAATTTTCATGGAAAAACAGTTTTTGAAAGGCTTTAGGGCGACAGATAATTTTTAATGTGAAATATGTCCAAAATTCGAGTTTAATCTAAATACACTGCTAAAATAATTTATTGCTCCAGCTCACATACGTGTAAATTGTTGTAACCTAATATGTGACCTGCGAGAAAGTATAATTTTCATGGAAAAACAGTTTTTGAAAGGCTTTAGGGCGACAGATAATTTTTAATGCGAAATATGTCCAAAATTCGAGTTTAAGCTAAATACACTGCTAAAATAATTTATTGCTCCAGCTCACACACGTGTAAATTGTTGTAACCTAATATGTGTCCTGCGAGAAAGTATAATTTTCATGGAAAAACAGTTTTTGAAAGGCTTTAGGGCGACAGATAAATTTTAATGCGAAATATGTCCAAAATTCGAGTTTAAGCTAAATTCACGGCTAAAATAATTTATTGCTCCGGCTCACACAAGTTTAAATTATTGTAACCTAATATGTGATCTGCGAGAATGTATAATTTCCATGGAAAAACAGTTTTTGAAAGGCTTTAGGGCGACAGATAATTTTTAATGCGAAATATGTCCAAAATTAGAGTTTAAGCTAAATACACTGCTAAAATAATTTATTGCTCCAGCTCACACACGTGTAAATTGTTGTAACCTAATATGTGTCCTGCGAGAAAGTATAATTTTGATGGAAAAACAGTTTTTGCAAGGTTCTAGGGAGACAGATAATTTTTAATGCGAAATATGTCCAAAATTCGAATTTAAGCTAAATACACTGCTAAAATAAATTATTGCTCCAGCTCACACAAGTTTAAATTATTGTAACCTAATATGTGTCCTGCGAGAAAGTATAATTTTCATGGAAAAACAGTTTTTGAAAGGCTTTAGGGCGACAGATAATTTTTAATGCGAAATATGTCCAAAATTCGAGTTTGAGCTAAATTCACGGCTAAAATAAATTATTGCTCCAGCTCACACAAGTTTAAATTGTTGTAACCTAATATGTGACCTGCGAGAAAGTATAATTGCCATGGAAAAACAGTTTTTGAAAGGCTCTAGGACGACAGATAATTATTAATGCGAAATATGCCCAATATTCGAGTTTAAGCTAAATTCACGGCTAAAATAATTTATTGCTCCAATTCACACACGTGTAAATTGTTGTATCCTATTATATGACCTGCGAGAAAGTATAATTTTCATGGAAAAACAGTTTTTGAAAGGCTCTAGGACGACAGATAATTTTTAATGCGAAATATTTGCAAATATCGAATTTTAGCTAAATGCACGGTTAAAATAATTAATTGCTGTAGCTCACACACGTGTATATTGTTTTAAACTAACATGTGACCTGCGGGACAGTATAATTATCTTAGACAAACTGTTTTTGAAGTCATATATTCATTAAGTATGCCCAAACGGCTTGTATACATTGCATGTATCTAAAAACTTGTTTATTTGCAAGCAATAAATTTTTAATTAGAGCAATAAATTATATCTGATCGTATTCTATCTTGTGACATGTTTATTTTTTTAATTTTTGGTTGTGAGCTAGCTTGTCTTTAAGCTAGCTCACATCAATTTTCTCCAAAACGGCTAGAGCAATAAATTTTTTACATGAGCAATAAATTAGCAATAAATGAGCTTTAAATAGTAGAACAATGTTTATTGTTGTGAGATGAAAATGCTGAGCCAGCTTTATAGAGCTTGAATTTTTGTAAGCTAAAGTTTTTTAAGATGTACAACATTCATGTTTTGATTATTTGCTAATCGTATGTAGACTAATTTATAGGAAATTAGTTATAATAGTACAAAACTACAAATTTTGTATGTTGCATTTTAAAATGGACAAATATTACATTGCTATCATTTTTTGACAATAGTAAGTAACCATGGAAGTGATTCGCCATATGTTGCATGTTAAAATAAATTCCCTGTATAATTAGAATTGTGTGTTTGTAGAAAACATTATATTTAAAAAAGTAGGCAATAGTTTGTCACATATTAAACTGTATGCACTCTGACGTCACATTCTGTTTCAGATCGCGTGACTTTTTAAAAATATTACATAAATATCAATATTTAATTATGTAATGTCTAATGGATATTTCGTGATATCAAATTTGAGACTCTTCAAAGAACAATATCTTTTAAAATTTAGTACGTACAAGTCATATAAAATTTTTTGCAACATCCCTATTACGTATGTCGTATATTTTATTGCATAATGCCATATCTAACGTGAAGCATACTACATTAACGGATATTAAATCTCCCAATAGAATATGGCGCGTAATCTTGTTCACCGCACTACCGCACTAATCTATTCCATTTAGGCTGCTGGAAATAAATTACCTTAACCTGAAATAAAATAAACAGAACTGTAAACACGGCGGCAACACAAATACACGTGTGAAGTCAACGACACACGTGCCATAGGCATACGGTCCGTATGCTCTACCGCCAGACAGTCAGACACGTGACATCTCCGACATTACACTTTTAACAAAAACAAAAACATCGATTTCCGTTTCCTGTTTCCCTGCTAGAGTATTACTTTGTCAGGTATGCGGTGTTCTCGTCCCACTATCGCATTATGACTATGTAGATATGCAGGGAAATACTTAGGCTTCATAAAACATTACTGTATTTGAAGATACAAGATAGGCTTATGTGGATAATACCGTACCGTATGAGAAATATATAATGAATCATTTATTTCAATTTTTTACTAAATTTACTGGCTGGTAGCATGTACAAGGTATAAATCGAAAAGAGACGTAGATGTTCAACATTATCTAATTATTTGATGCAAAAATGCTTCAAGTAGAGATTTAAATTCTGCGTCTAAACCATGTGAAACAATTATTATAGCTCTTCATATAAATGTAAAATTAATTACAAAATTAGAGTTTTTATGAGCTTTTAGTCTAGGCAGCTATGGATTTATGACAAAAAATAAACAAATGCTTTATTTTTAACTGTAAACTAAATTTGGATTAGCGTAGCATATTAATGGGGTCCCGTGGCCGCGTGCCTGAATGTCTGGTCGCGAACCAGGGGGAACCGGGTTCGATCCCGACAGACGCCAAATATTTCCAATTTTAAATAGCACAAAAGTGACCCCTGTGGTGTACTCTCCACACCAGCTATGAGTGCCCGTGAGGTGACGCCAGGTAAGCGCCCACATGGTAAAATATATCGTCATCATTACCGATGTCTACATGTGTTGTAGATACTGGCACACCCAGAAATGGGTAATATGCCGTGATGATATATTTATTTATTTATTTTATTTGTAGCATATTAACACAAAACAAAAAAGGGTTTATGCAGCAATATCATAGTCATTGTTATAGTTGTAGTCTTAGTCTTAAGAATTAAAATATGTTTTTATAGTAGAGCTGTTTATGCAACGTCGTCATAGTCATAGCCAGTATCATGAACATAAACATAATCACAGAATTGGATTAATTTTAATTTTATGACTACGATTATGACGACTTACAAACTGCGCATGCCTGAGAACTGTCAGCATCAGAAAACATAACTTCTATTTTAATTATTGTAATGTTGTTTATTATGAACAAACTAGCAACAACTATTTTTTCTCTGCTATATTTTAACGTATCCATATTTATTCATTTGGAAAATATAATATTTATTATAAGTAAAAATAAATGAGGTTAGAAAGTGACATATTAATAGTCACAACAAAAATGCTGCATAAACGACCACCTCTCTTAAGACTGTTCTTATGACTATAACTTAAGACTATGATTATGATTGTGACTATGTTATTGCTGCATAAACCCGGCTTTAAAACAATGCATTTGTTTATTTTTCTGTCATAAATCCATGGCTGCCTAAACTAAAAGTTCTTAAAAATTGCAACTTTATAATTAATTTTTATGTTTATATGAAGAGCTAGAATATTATATCATATGATTTAGATACTTTTGCATAAAATAATTAGATAACGTTTGCGCAAAGAAAAACTACTTCCCATGTTAAATGCCTATGTCTCACTTTTCGATTTACACCCTGAACAACTACTACAGCAAGAAGATGACTAGCAACGATTTATCTCTGTCAATCGTTATGAATCATTTTAGAGAAAATCACCTTTTTCTCCAAAATAACCAATAAACGATTGATAGAGATAAAACATTACCAGTCAATTTCTCGTTAATCACCCTTAATCAGGTGTTCATGCTTACTGTGAGTGAGGATGAGGGTGCACATTCATTAGTATTATTATTATTATTATCATTATTATTATTATTATTATTATTATTATTATTATTATTATTATTATTATATTTATTCTTGCATAATTAGCTTAGAATCTACGTATTATATTTTACAATTAAATTGTGGTAATACATCATATCATTAACCCCACGGTTCTTGATGACTTCTTTCATTCGGTCTTGTCCTGACCCTAAATCATGTATCAGAACCTTTTATTTTCTTCCTTCTTTCGGAACTTTCCTGCACGATGTCCTAAAATGCCTAAATGTTTCCTTTTCTCTCCCGCATAGCGTACACTTCCTCTTATCACTTGATAACCAGTATTTATTGTTTCTCTTTTCATTACCACATCTGAATCTGGTAATTATCTTGATGATTTTCTTTTCATCCAAAAAATACCGTGGTATTGATGTCGTCTGTATTAATTTATATCTTCTGTTGTAATTCGAATTGTTGATCTTACATTGTTGGTTTTGTTAATGTATGTCCCAATCTCTCTGATGTAGTTCATAATGTATGTTTTCTCCATTTATCCGTAACCTCCCTGTTTGTACCGTGGAATATCCATTTCTTTCGTAGCAAGCCTTCCCTCGTTGTTCCCATTTTGTTTGTTGTTAATTACCCGCCAGTAATCTTGTAGAATTGAGTTTTGATTATTTGTTACTCATTCCTTATATTTTACTGCTCTTTTTTCAGTTTCTCCTCTAATCTCTTTCATTACTAATATATACTGGTGTGGGTGTGCGTCTAAAATAGCTATTTCTATATTAAGAGCGCAAAATCGACAATATCCATTTGCGCTCGAAACACACACAAATAATAAAATGTACACTTTGTACTTACAGTACCATTCAATAAATAACGATAGGCTAATATAGAAAATTCGGTTTAATCTCAAAATGCTTTTAAATGATTACATCGCTACATTAGCCTTCTATTCCATAAAATAAACCAAAATTAGAGCGCGGAAGCAAGGATTTGTGATGATTTGATGAGTTTTTGTAGAAAAATGTGTCGTTAGTTGTCACGCCTGAAAAAATTAACAAATATTTCTGACTTCGCGCAATTATTTAAGTAACGGAATAACTATTAACTTTATTGTAATCAAAATACACTATACATACATCTACCGCCATCTGAGTACAATCATTCCTATTACTAAACATAAATTTGTTCACAGAATTTGTTTTATATTTAATTTTATTTTATCGTTATTTTCCATTCTTCTTGAGCTATTGCTTCAATCTAATTTAAGCATTTTATTATATGTCAGATTGATTTGTGAACGAGGTAAATGTGTAACTACACTGCCATTAGTTCTTAATTAAACCTTTCCATTAAGAATGTAGTGACACTCAACATTGTACAGTTAGAAATTTGGACAGCGAGCGTTTTTTCTACTTTGTCGCGCATGAGCGCCAAAGTGACATTTTGCATTGTCAAAAGAGAGCGCAAATGGCTACTATCTATAGTGACTGTAGAAAAAATCTATTTTATTTCATCTATATAGACCAACAAAAGAATCCTGACTGGCGAAATATAAATCGTACACAAACTCCGTTATTAATTCGTTAAAGTCAAATATTATCCCGTCGGGATCTCTGGTTTCAAAGAAACTTTGCGTCTGTGTAACACAAACATGTCAAAGAAACAAATTTGTTTCCATTTTTCCAGAAAGCGAAACTAAACACTGCGTTATTCACAAAGAACAAAGTAACTAATAGTAGAATTGCCGACGTAGAATAGGCTACGGTTATAATAAAGACGTCTGGTTGTTTTTTTTTACGAACAGATATTTGTAAACAATGGAGTTAGTAATGAATTAACTTTCAAGTTTATGTCTATCAAAATACAAAAAATGTTGTTCTTAGACTTCTTGACTGGAAATTTGATGGGTAAAGGAAAACTACTGGAACTCAGTCAATAGTTGAAAAATATATTTTCGGCCTGAACTAGTTTCAGCACCACTTTTGCCTTCTTCGGGAGGTGCAAAGTTATTCACAATGATGCTACAAATATTTTGGATAAAAACACTTTTTAACTTACGTGAAAGTTAACTAAAATTGATATTAAAACGAATAAAAATATATAATAAATAATTGTATGTTTTTCTGTTATTTATTATATATTTTTATAATATAATATCATCAATATTACCCAAGAAGGCACATATGGTGCCGAAACGAGTTGAGGCCGCAAATATATTTTTCAACTATTGACAGAATAGGCTCATAAACCATTTTTTAAAAATATTTTTAAATGAAAGTTCGTTTAATTTTGAAGCAATTCGTGGTATCAAAAAGTCATAATTATTATTATCTTTCTCACACCAGTTTCTGTAGTAGGCTACGCGAGAAAGATACCAATTCGCGATTCAAATTAAGAAAACTCTGCCTGGTGGACAAAGTATGAACTAAAAATTGTCTAAAATATATTCTTTCCTTTCCTTCACAGAAACTTTCTAGTGACTGCAGGCTATTTAAAACATCCTTTAACACAAGTTTCATGTTTTTAAACTTTTTCAAAAAGCGTTAAATTCATTATATCAGTGACAGATTAACAGCTCGTACAGTGTTGTGACGTCACAACACTGATATATAATGGCGGGAAAAGTTAATTTGAATCGCCAATAGTGTGACGTCATCTGTGGCCTGGAAATAAATTTAAATATTTTGCAAAGTAACTACTAAAAAAAAAATTTTATCTTAATCGTTATTTATTGAGGATAAAGTGTACATTTTATTATTTTTTGTTATGGTTTATGGGCCTATTCCAGTAGTTTTCCTTTAGATACTCTAGCTGTTTTAATTCGAGGATGATTTAGAATTTCTTATACCTAGCCATGTAAAGAAATAATTTATTTCCCATAAACGATTTAAAACAAAGCCCTTTACATCCCTAACACATGACTTCATTCTCTAAAACAAAATCCTACCTGAACAATGCTCTTCTGTTGTTTGCTGACGTCATCAGTCGACCCTTGTTTGGGTCCACGTATACAGGCCGGAAACATTGTCACCTCCGTTTCATTACACTTTGAATTTCCCGCCAAGGAAAGTTCACATTACCACTTCCGGTGAGGTAACGGTCACTAGGACACTTGAACATCACTGTGATATTATTCACGTATGATAGTCACTTGTTATTCTAAGCACATTGGGATTAGAAAATGATGGATGACAAATAAAAATTCTTAGAAGAAAACAATAGATTTTTATTTAGTAATGAGTCAAATGATTTGTTAATGTTAAATATTTTACTGACTTTAAAACAGACCTTTTTAGAACAATATATGGAAATCTCGAGGGAAACCTGTCCACAAATTCAAGTAAAGTACTACTTCCGGTTAACTAATCAGCTTTTCATATTGGTCGTCCTGATACAAAACAAAACAGTTTGAGAAACGCTGGACAACAAGTGTGAAATAAAGTTAAAAGCAAAACAAAAAAGTTTGAAATGTAATTAATTTATCACACGATTCATAAACTGTATGAAGACTGAAAATGTTAATTAACTTCAATTATTTTCGAATTAACAGAATGAATGGTATAATATTTCACACATACACCATATCGTAATTAATGCAAAAAAAATAACTCAAGGTCCAAACAATTAAACAGCATAAACAAAAATTGTTTATAAACTCTATGTACCGATTTAATCTTAAATTTTAGTCGTTCTCAAATTATAAAATAACTCATATTATTTGGCGGTTACATTTACAACAAATTATAAATAATTCATAAATGGTGAAAAATTCAACAAAATTCTTTCGACTACTTTAAGTATAGACTTAAAACTTCCAAAAACTATGGGTCAAATGACAGGTGATAATAGTTCGACCGACATTTAAAGGGTCCACATTTAACTACTTCCGAGATCCTTTAATTTTGTGACAATGAAAAACAACTTCGTAAAAGTCCAGTGTATACCTAGTAAGACATATGGGACATACTCTAATCGAAGAGTATGCAAGCCTTGCGGATACAGTGTTTAATAGAATTAAAGTTGGTATTACCAAAATAGGCGATTTAATATTTGGTTATGTTAATTTAAGGTGTGTTTAGCAAAATTGTAAGCTAAAAATGACCAAATTTTGAAAAAAGGAGCCATTGTAAGAATGTTTTTCTATTTTGCATCTGTAACAAAGCTATTACAACAACCAAAGGAGTTCGATAATAGCTCATTCGAGTGATGTAACAGATTAGTACAATATATGTCAAATCTTGTTAAATAAACCAACACAAACGATTGTTAAGAATTTTATTTTTATATTTTTGAATTTAAAACTAAGAAGAAGAAGAAGAAAAGACATAAAGTAGTAAATTTAGCATGAAATGGAAAATATCGTATGGTATTACAAAAATAAGGTTAGAGTTGTCAAATGAATTATCAAACGTCATATTAATACCCACTGAAATATATACTAACTGGAATGCGTGCACGAACCGTGACTGTGAAGCATATTGAAAGCCTGCTGCTGGAGTAGTCGGCAAACATCGAGACAGTTCGTGAGTAGACGGAAATTATTTCGTGTGGCGCATGTTTAAATAAATGAAGCATAATATGGAAACAAAGCGATCAGCTATGATACGAGTTATTCGGCTAGGTTCGGTTCGGCACGAACGTGCACGAACAGGACCAGCCATTATTGTTCAATGAGGCTTCAGTGCAGCGTACGCTGATAGGTAGAGTATGCGAGTTCCAGTTTGTATATATTTCAGTGTTAATACCGCCAACTGACAAAATTCCCTAAATTTTGTTATTACTATTTTTCATTTAAAAATGGCATAGGAAGTGCAAAATAGAAAAAAAAGTATAAAGAACTCATGTCATAATTGTCGATTATTTTGTTCGAAGGGTTGGATAACTCCGTTGCGCGTCGTGATCCAAATTTCCTTCTCACAAAAAAAATGACAATTATACCATTCGTTCTTTAATATGTCAGTAAAAATTAAAAAATCTAGTATACCAATTTAAATTTAAAATGACTGTCTACACTTATTTAAAATGCAATTGAAAATCACTTATACTTTTTATACTTTCAATTGTTTTACTTTACATCGTATTTGATTATCCAAACAATTATTTATCTATAGGCGCCAGTACAACAATTAAAACTTTTAAATAATTTGTTAAACAATAGTCATTGTTAATTTAAATTTTCTTTACTGGGTGTATCTAGGAGTGGTTTCAAACCTACATCTTAAAACTTACAGCATTGTTTAGTCATGTATACCTTATGGTAATTACAAATTATGATACGAACCTTAAGAATGGATAATAAATTAATTATAAAGGCAGTACCGGGTTAGCAATAATATAGTACGACTAACGAATGAAAATTGATGTTTAAATTATTTTATTTGAAATCGTCACCAAAATGCATAAAAATCAATTGCTGTCCATGTAAGATAATTTGGGCAGGCGTGTGTATGTAGTAAATTTGTATTGTGCATAAAATGACAAAAATATCTGCAAGAATAACAAAGTTTGCGATAAAACACATCATTTTGAGTGTTCTTTATGATAACTTTAATTTTGATGTTAGCAACATCGAATGTCACATTGAGAGATTATATTTAAACGACATAACCTATAAAATAAATATTCTTTTTATTTTCACAATTTTTCGATTTCAATAAAATTTAATATGCCCCTCGGCACTGTAGTTCCCTTTTATCACTCATATGTTTATTTTTCTCGGCCCTAAAGGCCTCGGCAAATAAATTCTAGTCATGATTAAAAAAAAAAGAAGAACTTCAGTGCCTTAAATAACTATTATAGATGTGATTTTTTTTCATAACTTTTCCTTATGGTTTGAGAATTTTTGCAAGTAGGTACTCATTTAAGTACTGCTGAAAGAAGATGGATGACTACGGTGCCTCTATAATTGCAGGGGTTCATTTAAAATATTTTAAACATTTTTCGTTTATTTTGATTATAACAAAATATGACTTTTAAGCTATTTATGGAGAGGAATTTAAGCTATTTAGTTTAACAATTCTATGAAATAGGATTATTTTTAATTTCATTTAACAATAGTTCCGACTCGGGTTGCTTACACCTGAGACAAACAGATCATAATTCAGTTATTAAAATTTTTAAATACATCCCTGAATCCTGTTGCTAAGGTCATTTTAAATGCCTCCTAGTATTCCAGTGGTATTGAATAGAATTCTAGTCTTCTCTAACGAAATACCTACATAAATATTAGTTTCCTTTCAAATTCCAAACATAAAGCAAAATTATTTTAAAAAAAACACACCTATAATAGTTATCAAGAGTAAAAAGTACAGTTCTATTTCACACATAGGAAAGCTTGACCGAACGAGCCGCAAGGCGAGTTCTAAGACATTCTTACTCGAGTTTCATACAAATCTTTTTTTTAAGTCTGCAATAAAAGCGTGAAAAAAGTGCCGTAACGTTTCATTATTTCACGCGTTTGGTTAAAAAAAGTGCACGTTTTTCATACTTTTATTGTGTTGAAAAAGACATACTTTATAAATCCTTTTTAATGTAAGAAAGTGTACTTTTTTTAACAAACGTAAAAAAATCAACTTTCATACGCTACTAGATTTTTAAAACATACTGACAAATGAGTCAGAAATAAAAAAAATAGGGCCTTTCTTCGTACTTCGAGCAAATTCTAAAACAAAACGGCCCTTGCTTTGATCAAATTCTAAAAAAAGCCGGTCCTATATAACCTTAACAAATATTAAATTAAAAAGCCATTAGAATGTTTGGACTGCACGCATCAGCGACAAAACGACTCCAAGTTGTTATTGAGTGACGTTTATATGTTTTAATATTTATGAATCTAATGAAAGATGTTAAGAAATTAGACTTGAAATTTATTGAGAACCTAGGAGGTAAATATAAAGATTACAGTGCAAATAAAGCGCATTGTTTGTTGTTTACATGTAATGCTATGAATTTAATGCACTTTATAGTCTAATAATAAAAGTTTACGATGGGTTTTCGTGAGCGTAGATATTACAACTACAATTTGTACTTTATATGTTTATAAAATGAAAACCATGTTCTTAGTTGATTCTTTTCTGATATAGTCATAATCAATTATTCATTTCGTAATTCAAGAAATGGCTAATTTACAATTAACAAAAAAAAAACAATAATACCAAGGGAACCTTTCTAGCGAATATAACAAAAGTTTTGAGAAATAGTTAGACCTCTTCAGCAAATAGCTAGAACTTTTTTATTGCAATGTTGACATAAGTGGTTATCCCTATAAAATAAAGAGATAAGAAATCTAATTTTACAATTCTCAGCAGGATCTGCAGATTCGCTCAAGCTGGGTCGATGTCTATTTGGTTGCATTATTTTAAACCATTTCTGACCAAAATTGTGCTAACAATCATCCTTAAAATTCTAAATTATAGTATTAATTTGCGCGATGACATTCTAACTTTGTCTTATATAGGAATCATATTTTTACCTGTCGCTAAAAGAGGTACATTCGTACTAAAAATCACATATCTAGATTTTAATGAATAAACATGTTTTAAGGCTCCTACAATCCAATTTTAACATTTTTCGATGATGTCTGTTTGTTTGTGTGTGTGTGTGAATGTGTGTGTGTGTGTGTGGGAATGTGTGTGCGGATGTTGGATAAACGATTTCTCAAATTCTATAAGACTAAAGACCTGTGTGTTTAACTACGGATTGCTTAATTTTAGTGATTCTGTCGAGACGAGATATTTCTCGATTCTCGTCTCGTCTCGTACTCGAGATTTCTCGTCTCGACGAGACGAGACAGAAATGTAAAAAATATATAACGAGACGAGATATATCTGCCGAGATCTCGATTCTCGAAAACTGTTTCGAGATTTCTCGGTTGTTATTTTTCTCATGAGTTATATTTGCAAACGTGTGAAATTTAACATAGTATTTTTAGTGATATCAGTCAATTTGTTAGGCGTGCATTACACGATGAAGTTTTTCTTTTGCATTGACTTGAAAAGTTTTCTCTCTCGCACGATGACATTTTAACTGTCACATGTCATTTGTGTTTATATTTTTGATGTATACAAGTAGTGTTAAGAGATTGATATTAAACTGAAAAATGGCAAAATGGGATAGAGAAGTAATCGAAATCTTAATGTAAGTATAACTTAAATTTTGACAATTGGATATTTTACTTCACGCAAAACTTGATCGTGTAATATACTTGTAAAGTCACTTATAAAGACACTTTTCAAGATATCAAGTCACTTCAAAATAAAAACTTCATCGTGCAATCCAGACTTTAGCTAAGATTTTTAGCGTTATTTTCTTTGTAATGTTTTATAACAGATTATAAAATGCTAGATAAATATTAAATTAATAAAATTATAACATAATAAAATTTGCACAAGTTTTAGGTTATATCAAATTTTGACAGATAAAACGACAAATATTTGTCTTTTTGTTCAAATTACTATTAGTACAAAATTGTATAAATTTAATAATTAGTTTATGGTACCAAAATATACCTATTAAATTTCCGTCGAGAAATCTCAGCGAGAATCTCGGCCGAGACGAGACTCTATTAAACGAGACGAGAAAAATTTCGAGACGAGACATAATTTTATGAATTTGAAACGAGACGAGACGAGACAATGAATATCTCGTCTCGTCTCGTCTCGACCGAATCGCTACTTAATTTGACATTAATGGGAAGAGCAGAAAAAATTTTGTTAACAATTAGACAACCGGAAGTAGCAGTTTCTTAAAAAAATTCTTCTCAATGTTATTTTTTTAAATTTATTTTATTACAAATATTAAAGAATGTTTTATGGTATGTTCTATCGATTTAGAGATTGAGAAATATAAATAAATACAATGATCTGTTGTAATGAATCTCACAGCACAAACAACTCCGTGGATATCATTTGAAAAATTAAAATGTTTGTAATTCACACATAAATATCAGTGTCAAATATTCAAAAACATCACTGAAGGCTTTTTCTGAAAAGTATATTTAATAATATTTATGTTATTATAAATTAAATATTTAAAATTATAGATACGTACATAATACATTTATACCCTTCAGAAATACCGCCAATCTCGTCAATTAATTAAAAGAATCTCTAATATTTAGAAGAGTACGAAGAGGAGAAAACTTGTTCATTGAATGAATTAATAAATATACAAATAACTAAAGAATATTCAGATGCAATTAGATTTTTTTTGTGTACCAGAAATGTTAAATACAATATCTATATATAATATGGAAAAAGCGAGAGGTATTGTGCTGTCCACAACCAGAAAAACTGACATAATACGTAAAGCCCTTAATAGTTTTTCTTGAAAATCTATATTCAATATAATTTTAAGCGATTTATGTTATAAAAAATAAAAATTATTATCTTTTTATAAATATTTTAAAATATTCATTTATGAAATAGTAATTTACCACCCATCAAAAACATATTTTTCGTTAAACAACCAACAAAACACTACCACTAACAACAATCCTCACTTGTTAACAACTGTCACTTATTTTCACTCAACTGTTTCATTTCAGAGCACACTAGATATTTAAAACTATGTACTGATAACCACGAAATATAAAAACAATATAATAGAAGCACAACAAAAAACCCAGCGAATGAAAACGAATTTTTTGAGCGACGCTGAGACGTCACGTGAAGACGCCTGCCGGCGCTGTTCGGCGCCCGTCAACTACTGCGTGATGTGCGTGCGTGCCGAGCACGTGCATACGCGCATGCGCATGCGATAGGTAAACACGGGAAATGCAGACGGAAAGCGAGGATCATTGAGGAAAATTAATAGGAGTATGCTAATTATGTTTCAATATTTATAAACAAAGATCGTATATTATCACACTGTACTTCATTTTCTTCTAACTTAATTCTAAGAGATCTAAGTGCCACTTTTACCTCCCGCTACCCTTGGTAAGGGAGGTATAGGGACCGTGCTAAAATCGCATGTCGAGATTTTGGTAGATGACCACGTTTTAAGGCCCCTAGAATACGATTTTAACATTTTCACGATGATGTCTGTGTGTGTGTGTGTGTGTGTGTGTGTGTGTGTGTGTGTGCGTGTGTGTGTATGTGTGTGTGTATGGATTTTGTCAAAGAACTTAATAAAGTTTGCAGCATTAGTAAATTCGTAGATTTGCATTTAAATTAATAAAAATTAAATAGCGGGTGGTATTGTGTTGGCCACATCAGATTTTTAGGTTTTAACCTTTTGAATCGCAATGAGTTATATATCTTGGACATGTGTTCCAGAAAGATTATCGCCCTCAAAACCCAAATAAACCCATTTTCTCCAAATCTCAAAAATTCTGATTCCATGTTTTCAAACCGCAGGTCGATATCTCTTTTCGTTCTCGAGATATTTATATTCAAAATTTTACTCATTTTTGGGCTATAACACAATAATACGATCTTGGTAGATTCTCATAAGTTTACCAATTTTCACAAAATTATTCTCATTAATTCAGTTTGCATAGTCGAAAAATCTGTTGTAGCAATCGCAATACCTTTCGCCATTTTTATTTTATATTTTATAAGTATAGATATTATATTTAACATTTCTAGTACAGACAAAAAATCCTATTTATATCATCTATTCTTTCAATCTATGAGCAAGGTTTTAAATGATCAGACTCTTCAAATTCATTGACGGGATTGGCGGTATTTCTTATGGATATCTTTATTTTACCTATAATTTGAAATATTTAATTAATAAAATAATAAGAAATATTAAATGTACTTCTCAGAAAAAGCTTTCAGTAATGTCACTAGTATTGTGGATTGTTGACACTGACATTTATCTGTCAATTACAAACATTTGAATTTATCAACGGGTTTCCTTGGTGTAGTTTGGACTGTGCGATTTAGTACATCAGATTATTCTATTTATTTTATTAATTTATCTTTGAATCTATAGAAGATATAATAAATATATTAAATTTATCAGATTTAGAATTTTATGTTCTTTATAAAAAAATAATATATAGAAGATTATTTTGCAGAAACTACTACTTCCGTTTGTTCAATTGTTACCTATTCAGCTTTTCCCATTAATGTCAGATTGAGGTATACATAGTTAACAGGACTTAAGTCTTATAGTTTTTGAGGAATCGTCCTTCCAACATCCACCCAAACACACACACACACATACATCCACGCGCGCGCACTCACACACACACACGGAAACACTTAGACATCATAGTAAAAATGTGAAAAACTGATACTAGGGATCAAAAAACGCACTTATTCACTAATATCTGGATATACGATTTTTAGCATGAATACCTCTTAGCGAGAGATAAAAACTGAAATCCCTGAAAATGGTGAAAAATCGCAATCCTTAGATCATTGTTAATTATTTTGCTTTAAAAATTAAGAAATTATATCTATTGTTCAAACATTTTGAAAATTTCTATACTTACGTAATTTTTCCCATAGTATAAAATCGGAAGTCACTAGGCATGTATCTTTACCCATAATTTTCACAAATTTCGATTTAAAAATA
Source organism: Ophonus ardosiacus (assembly GCA_943142095.1). Classification (NCBI taxonomy): domain Eukaryota; kingdom Metazoa; phylum Arthropoda; class Insecta; order Coleoptera; family Carabidae; genus Ophonus; species Ophonus ardosiacus. Next base: position 34,049,879 of record OW964834.1, on the reverse strand, counting down.
CAGAATACATACTCTTATATTTACCATATGAAACTATCATTAATTTGGGTGATTTCCTTTACGTGTAGAGAAATATGCCAGATGGTAACTGAATTAAAAACAGTTTGAAAATAGATAAAGTACACGCTATGAAACTAGGGGAACTATTTCTGTAATGTATTTGTGGCTAATTTCTGGCTAACGCTACCCTCTAGTTAAATAAATATAAATCTTTCTATTCCCTACTATTTCATGGTTAGTTACGTTAGGTTTTTAAACATTTAATTAAGATTATTATTTCAATCATAATGGCGTATATTTTTTAATTTTTCTGAAAGTACTCTTTTTTCAAACCTGGGCCGTCGCCATAATTTTTATATATACAGAATATTCGATAAATAAACGGCCATCGTTTCATTACGACTTCACAGAATCAAAAGAAATCCCATTTTGCAGTGCAGTTACCTTTTCTCTTTATCATCCCTTGAAGAACTAGAGGTATTTAAAAATGACTATAGTTGCCGTCAAATAAGTATGGACTAGTGCTCAAAATTTTCCTTTCTCCGCACTCTGTTCCTTGCCCTGCGGTGTTGCCGCTTCTTCATAAAAGCATTAACATTGGCAATGAATTGGCAACAATGTAGAATAGAAATCTCCAGTCCATACTTATTTAACTACAATTTTTGACGAGTGATACGACCGTCGCCAGCTACGAGGTACGACGGTACAATAAATAATAAATTTTGCTTTTACCTTTATTTACATTTATTTTGCTATACAAGTTCTAATGTCAGCCAGAGTACTAAACCAAATAGTTACAATTACAAATTATGGCGCCAGTTGTCATGGCGCTTGCTGTCAGTTGTCAATAATGAGAAAGAAGATTTTATTATAGCCAGTTTTCTTGTATCAAGTATTGTGTTTGGGAAGAAACGAAAAACTGTCAAAACTTTTAGTAGATGTCAATTCACTTCAGCTCTGCTGTTGCCTCCAGCTGAAGCTATATTCGGCCATTCATATGCTAAACACAGTGAACGAACGTTACTGCTTTCAACCAATCAAATCTGTCACTTTAACAGCTGAATTCACCATTAATTCGTTGATTGATTATAGATAACAGATTCACAGTTCTGATTCAAATAATGCATTGTTTTTATTATAGTGAAAATGAAAGATATAAAAGTATATTACAAATTAATTAAACCATAGCGGTTTTAAATAACGATAAAGAAGAAGCATGAAGCAAAGTTAAAAATGAGTACAATAGCTAGAATCCTGACATAACTATAAATATTAAAATTATGATTCAAAGATGTCACCAGTGCTTAATTCGTGGAATATGACGAATCAGTTGATCATTGATTAAAAGATTGGCTTTATTTTTATTGGTGAATTGGAATGATTCATAATCAACGTTGATCTGTAGATCAACTCATGATTAAGGAATGGTAAATTCGGCCGTAAAAGTAGCTATTAATTGGGTAATTTTGGAAGCCTATAGTTCCTGCAAGATCAGGGTAAATTTTGACTCATTGTGGTCATCCACCATTCCTAAACTGATGACCGCCTATTTACTGAACAATCTATAAAGCCGGTCCTGTATTTCGTGTATAAAATATACATCATAAAATTTTAAAGTCCCAATATTGATTGTGCTGATGTATTCCGCCCATAAAAAGTCTAAAATTTCTTGTAACCAAATCCACTTTTATTATCTTTTTAACACCTTTTGGATTTAAATTACATACCTTACATCATAAAGTCTTCTTTTTATTGCATTTAATATTGTTCTCCAAACACCGTCCATGGGCTTGGAATGTTAAAATTAGCCTCTTTATTGCCAATAGTTTATTTTTCTGGATATCGGTTACAGCATCTCGGTAGTGTAATTACCTTGTAATGAATATTTTTTATTTCTTCAACAGATGTTGCCTAAATTTAGAAGAAGCTTCTAAACTTTTAAAGTTTCGTAGTTACGCCCTTATACGACAAGAGGGGTGAGGTATTGTACCCCCAGAAACAAGGGTAGATGAGAAAAAATAAAGAAGAAAACAAATTTATTTAGTTATTTTCCGTACAAATATAAATCGTATCGTCAGGACATATCATCCATTGTTGTATGTGTCAATAATCTTTTAACGCATAAACCGGTAATGATAATGACATATTCGTACCATGTGGGCGTTTACCAGACGTCACCCCACGGGCACTCATTGCTGGTGTGGAGAGTGCACCATAAAACTTTAAATCGCCTACGAACTCAAGTAGGAAAATGTAGAGTAAACATGGTCAACTGAGGGAACCAAGTTAAATCCACTTTGTCATAGTGGTCAAAAACAAACAATAGCCCACCTGCTCACGTGCGCCAACTTAAAAGAGGAATGCACGAGAGAAGATCTGGCTAACGGCTAAGGGAACACCAATTTTCTAGATTAATACAATTTAGCTAGGCCTTTTCTCTTCCAGTTTTTGCAAATGGCATGAAAGAGAGAATCTCTGGAGAAGATGTATCCTTGCCGACCTAATTAATGTCAGGCGATGCATCAGGCCTAGTAAATTATATAATTTCCAAATTTGACGATGTTTATATGAGGTACATGGTGTAAATGAAATAAATACATTAATATTAAAAACTAAATTGGAGTCTTAAAAAAATCCCTTAATCTTACTAATAATTTTTAAAATACTATATACGTATTTCGAGAACTACGCGTTTTCATCATCAGTAGAAACTAAACGACAAATTGATACTTGGTTTAAAGAATATTTCTATCATTTAAAAACTGGTAATCCTGATAAATCTAGCGTAGTACCACATAAATTTTTATTAACAACAATAAAATTGACAATTCTAATAAACAATTTGTAAAACATGTTGATAACAATAGATATTTAGACGCACACGACAGTTTTATAATACATAAATTTAAAGATAAATTGATGAACGTGGATCTTGGGATGGGTCCCAAATTCTGAATTATATGAGCTTATATAATACAGTTGCTTTATTTAATCGTAGTTACCCAATTAGTTATCCACTTACCTATGACTCCTCTCCCTATAGGGATATAATCTGAGTTCTCTTCCTTATTCCTACGAGCTGTTTTGATGTCTGGCTTGGTTTACATGCTGAGTAATCTTAACTTCTCTGTCTTATTGTTTTGTAGTTTCTACTGATGATGAGAACATGGTTCTCAAAATACGGTTTTTTTTATTATTATTGTCAAGGTTAATGGATTTTTCTATTTTAGTTATAAATACATTAAATTTAATTTATGGGGTCGCGTGGCCGTGTGCCTGAGTATCTGGTCACGAATCTGGGGAATCGGGTTCAATCCCAAATATTTCGAATTTTAAATGGCACAAAAGTGACCTCTGTGATGCACTCTCCACGCCAGCAATGAGTGCCCGTGAGGTAACGTCTGTCATCATAATTACCGTAATGATAAATTTATTTATTTTCCACATTAAATTTAACATGTAATGTAACTCAACGAGAACAACAATATTTCTTAGTAACTTTTTTCTACCACTGGTTAAATCTATAATGTACTTATTTCATTTACATCCTGTATTGCATATATACATAACATAACTAACATCATCCAGAAATTAATAATTAAATTAACAAGAGCTCAGATGACCCACTCCACTCCCAATAATGTGGCACGGATACGGTATTTCGCTACCGAAAATCGGTCACTTTAAAATGTAGAGTGAGAAATATTTGTTGTATGTTGTATTTTTAATACGAGTAATTATTTGTATAATGTACGTGGTTTGGATATGAAAACTAAAATAGATTTACAATTCGAAATAATTTTGGAAGTGTATATATTTTGTTGCAAACATGTAAACCAAATATTAATCCTTATTAATTGTAATCATTATTATAAATTCTTAATAATCATAAAACCAATCATCCTAAACACACATTTCATTCCCAACCAAAAACAAAACCCTCATTTAAAACAACCCTAACCCTTCATCCTTGCATTCAATCAAAAGCTCGAGATTATTTCACAACACCGTCGGATATTTAAATATAACCGGTAGTTTCGCACGTGTTGGGTTCCAGTTACCCAGTTATATATTTCATCCAACCTGACATGACAGCATGGTGAGGTTGCTAGCTGGCCGAATGTATCCAGGGCGTAGCACCTTCGTCTAACTATGGAACATATGCACGAGGGAACACCGTGTGTGAAATGGAATCAAGATTGAGTGGTTGGTGGTTGAGGGTTTTTTTTAGGGTGATGGATTGCAGGAGGATTTTTGATGGAAATTTAGGGGAGCCCAGGTTCATAATAATTCGGCTAACTTACATTTCAAATAAATTGTAAAACCTACACAAATGGTGAGAAATTTCTACTAACTTCTTTCGACTACTGTAAATAATATAGACTTAAAATTTACAAAAATTGTGGACCAAACTTCATAAATATCCACTGCGTAAAATAAAACCTACCTTGCACAAGACATATGGAACAATTCACTAACAGCCCGATTCACAAAAAAAGTTTAAGCTAATCCTCATTTTTGGATTAGCGAATTCTACTCTAATTTATTCGACAGTTTATATCTTAAAATATAGTCTAATCTATTCCTAGTATCTACCTTTATTGATATCATGAAAATTAAACTTTAAATACCGGAATAGAATAGAATTCACCAATCCAAAAATGAGGATTAGCTTATTCTTTTTTGTGAATCGGGCTGTAACAGAAAAATCTGATGTGGCCAACACAATACCTCTCGCCATTTCGATTTTATGCTACTCGTATATAAGTATTGTATTGGACTTCGTTGTCGAAACGTATTTGTTGTACATACAAAAAATTCTATTTCTTTTATTCTTTTATTCCTTGTGTTTCTAAATGTCAGATTCTTCCAATTCATTGCCAAAATTTGCGGTATTTCTAATGGACAAATGCATTTTACCTAATTTTAAATATTTAATTAATAAGACAATAAAACGATTAAATGTACAGGTGTCTCATTTTCGATGTTTTTTAGAGTACCTCGAGAAATATTACTGATTATATGATATTCTTATTATTTCTATTAAAAACGCAAAAAAGTCAATTTTTGAAATGATTTATTTTCATTATTTTCTGTCTAAAAATGTTTTATTTGCTTAATAGCTCTATACGCAGTTATATTCGTAGAATCGATTTATAATTTTCCCAAGTTGATATCTCGACCCATTTTTAAATTACAGTCCTAGAAAGACCTTTTTTGTCTGCTAACTTCAACATTTTTAGAAATTAATTTTTTTAGATAGTTCTGAACGCAAATTTTGAAACCGCAGGTCGAAATCTTTATCCGTTCCCGATATATTTGTGATCAAAGTTGGTACCCAAATACATCCATTTTTTTGTTACAACCTTAAAATGGGTGGAAATACTAACTTGGCAATATCACCATTCGATTCTACGGGCAAAATTACATCAGTATACCAAAATTTATAATTTTTAAACAATGTTTACAATTTCCAGAATTTGTTAATCGCAAGATTTTTGACGTTTTCAATTATTTTAGTCTGGAAATTGTATACAAATTTTAAAATTGGCATACTTATGTAGTTTTACCCTTACGCCACTTTATATTTATAATGTCAGACCGGAATATTATTATTTTCATAATAATTACACAGGGTGTCTCTTAAATAGGGGGACATGGCTTAACCACAGATTCCTGAGGCCAAAATAAGACGATTTAACCAAACTTGCTTCTACCGGAAAGTGTACCATTTAGCCAGAATTCTGCTTCAAAGTTCTTCGAAAAAAAATTAATTTTGCTTATAATAATCGGACGCTTTATTCGATTTGTCATTAACTAACTTGTTTGACATTTGGATAGACTGCTAGATTAAATTTATTTTAAAAATTTAGGAGTGCAGACACTCAGATTTTATTTTTTTCTGTGTGAACCGTAACAGATATCACAAATTACACAGAGAGAGAGAAAAGTTTACTATTGAATGTATCTTTCTGAAGAAAAATAAATTCACGTTTTCGGCATTACCATTAAAAAGTTACGGTCTTATTAATGTTGGGACACCTAAGTTTCATACACTAGTGGTTCATTAATAATAACAAGTATCACCTTAAAAGATGACATAATCATATAAACTGTCATACCATATTTCATCCAAATCGAATAAAGCGTCCGATTATTATAAGCAAAATTAATTTTTTTTTTTTCGAAGAACTTTGAAGCAGAATTCTGGCTAAATGGTACACTTTCCGGTAGAAGCAAGTTTGATTAAATCGTCTTATTGTAGCCTCAGGAATCTGTGGTTAAGCCATGTCCCCTATTTAAGAGACACTCTGTATAACAAATAATGCACAAACTTGCATAGCCTACCTACTTCGTAAATATTATTATTAAAACTTTCTGACACGTAGTCCGTTCAATATTAACAAATTAGAGTAAGACATTAAACTATGACGGCACCACGGGAGTTAAACGAACAATAATGTCTTGGGAAACACTCTTGGCACTTTTATTACTAAAACTACCTGCAGAAATCCTCATTACTTACATATGTTTTATAATTTGTTTGTTAAAATGTAAACGGCCGAACTATTATGAATCCAGGCTCGTACTTTAAAAGATATATTCAGTTATCATCCAACATACTCTCACACTGTTTTGTGAGGGTAGGTTTGCAAGTTCATTGGCTCGAAGACATTACCCCACAATTAAAAAACCATTTGATGAATGCATTAACTTCGTCTGCATATGCAAATGTCTAGTATAAAGATAACAGCACATTGCAAATGAACAGGGGTTGACAATTTTTGCTGGTCGTCCACCTATTTGGAAATATGCATATAAATCGTAATTCTAATTTAGTTTGAAGCGCTGTCAGCGCCACTACGGCAGCCACAGGAATCTCATTAGGGCTGGAGCCCCTATTTCACGCTCACAGTGACAATGGGGAAGCCTATACATATGCCAGATCGTGTATGTTAGGCAGTATGGAACGCAAATATCCCTGTGAACTTTCTGTTCGAAACTGCGTACGGATCATTGGCGTTTATTTCCAAAATTTTACTCGGGAGAGCAATAAATGTTGGACAACTAATGAAATTACATCAACTTGTCACATAGTTAGCCCGTTTCGAATGGGTTTTCAAAGTTTTCGGACTCAATTTTGCATAAATTAAGGGAAATGATGGTTTTTATACTGAAAATATAATTCATTTATAAGGTGACTTGTTTTCCGCTAATCAGCATTCAGAATCTCCCTAGTTACATATCTATCACAGCGATGTTAAAAAACAAAGATATTATCACCTTGTTTATATTCGTTACTAAGGGATTTTTACAACATTGACAGTTAATTTTCACAAAAATTCATTATATTCTTTTATTAAATAAAAGCTCGTGATATGATTAATAATCGAAAATATTACTCGTGAAACCAGCAGCTGCGATCTTCGAACTCGTGAAATCTGCAACTCGGTTCCACTCGAAAATATCATCGATGATAATCATATAACTTGTATTACGTATGAAAATATTGCAGTTTCCTAATAATATCAGATATAAACAAAAAGTTAATTCACAGATGAGGTGTTGGTATGGTGCGCTATTTCCACAAGGCCTCCAAGCCTTATGTGGGCCGAGTGAGGTGAAGCACTGGATAGTCAAAGATACAACGACAATCCTCCTAACCTTCCCCAGGGTCGGCCTAAGAAACTTTTTGAGCTCTTTTATCTCGAAAAGTATACGATGGAGAATGGGATGCCCAAAATGAGGGCGAACTTAAAAGCAGAATATAAAAGAATCCAGAATGTCCAGGAAATCGATGTCTTTCAAAACTTAATGCTACGTGTCCACAGAAAGTTATACCTTGTGGAACAACATGGCCCTCTTTATTTAAGTTCATAATTTTGTTGCTTATAAAAAAAAATCAGGGATGGCATGATTTAAATCAACTGATTTTTTCAATAAAAATCGTTGATTATACCAAAGATGAAAAAAAAAGATTCAAATTATAATAAAAGTACCTAAATTTATTTGCTACAAAAGTATAAATAACAAAAATATGTGCTGTATATACTAATATCTAAAAAATAAATGACATTTTATCACTTTAATTTTCATATAACAAAAGAAAATAAATAAGCATTTAAATATATGTATAACAAAAATTCTTTATTACTTTTTTAGTTTTATTCAGTCGAATCTTTTTGATTATAATATTTGAATAAGATCATCAATTTCCCCGCTTTCTCGGTACCCAGTTAGCTTAGAGTGCACAAGTGCAAAAGTTACTGATTGATTACATGTTTTGACCTGTTTGATTTCGGTTTCGTTTATGAAATAAAATATTTATGTATATTGCTTTTAAAACAATAAAAAAAGTGTAATAACACCATTTGATCTACAAAAATAAAAAATCAATTATTTTTAAAAATAAATCATGATTTTTGCCAACCCTAGAAATATTTAATTATTAAGTATTGCAAAACTAACTAAATACATTTTTTTATAAAAAAAAAAAAATGTTAAAATTTGTACCAAAACTTATGGGACATACATTATGGTTTGTGATTTAGAATCTACTTAGGTATGAAGAAGATGCATTGTCATATTTTACAGTGAGTGAGAATTAAGGGCATTCCCTTACAATAATTGAACTAATAACATTTACTTTACTCCAATCGCCCTTCGAGATCTACCCCACAAATTAAAAAATCATAACTTTTCCCCTTTCCTATTCACCCCTTCTTGTGTAAACGCACCCTTAGACCCTTCCATACCCCAGTACTTGCTAAACAGGACCGTGTAAGTGCAGCAATACACCAGTAAAGGTTTCTCACTTAGTATTTGAGTGTCACTGAACATCAACTCGATTTACAAGTAATTATAGATGGAGGTGGGCTTTGGAAACAACGGTGAATCATCGTGAAGGAAGAGGAAAGGGGGAGCATAAGAATCAAAGAGGTGTAGGAAGAAGATGAGTAAATAACAGATTGTACTCTATTCTTTGCCATTGTTTTATTTTCATGTCTGAAAAATGTGTCTGTGGATGACACAAATACGAATTTGATCACACTTCTCATAAAACTGAAATCTAACGCTGAAAACATCTTAAAACTTTATAAATCATCTGGCTTGTTTTGAAATAAAAACGGAGGAACATTTTCTAAAATATAACTTCAATAAATTCTATTGAAACTCTTCTAAGTTCGTACCACATTAGTTCAACCAAAAAATAAAAACCAATATAACGTCTGATGTAACCCAGAAAAACATTTCACCAAGGAAAAAGTAGCCTTTTTACACCGATTTATTCGGTTTGTCAGCAATAAATTTCAACTTCTTCACGGAGAAGACGAAAGAGTAGTTGGAAAGTATTCTACGGTAAGTAAAAAATGATTTTGGTTAAGTTAAAAGAAAGATACATACTGCACTAGAGCGCTAATTGTCAGAAAAGAGGATAAAAATGACACAAACTTTTCTGGAACTAATTGGTTTTGTTTTGAAGTTGAGAACATGTGGTTTTCATTACTACATAGGTGTTAAATTCGTCTCGTAACTTTGTTTTACTATGTAGTACCTATTTATAGTTACTTTTTGAAACAAATCAAAATTCTTGTTATTTTTTAATCAAACCTAGTTTAATTTTTACCTCCCGCTACCCTTGTTAAGGGAGATATAGGAATCGTGTTATTAATCACAAGTCGAGATTTTGGTAAATGACCACATTTTAAGGTCCTTAGAATCCAATTTTAACATTTTCGCGATGTCTGTATGTGTGTATGTATTTGTATGGATTTTGTCAACACTCGAACTCAAATACTATCATTCAGAAAATTCTGGAACCTTGTATTTCTACCTTATGGAAAGCAACCATTAGGTTTTGGTGTAAATCAGGTAACCGAAAATGGTACTTTACTTAAAGCTTGAAATAGTTTTTCTTCCGAAAATACCTTTAAATGTAATTTTTCGCGAAATAAGTTATTAAAAGAATTAAAGATTATTACATTTTCTACAGGTATGCATTCATACTTTTTCTATTTATTCTAAATATTATATTTTTTTTAAGTGGGAATCTGTTAATTTTACTCTACCATTCGATAGAGCGTTTTTTTCTCATTACAACAGTATTTTTTTTTTCAATTTATTTTAATAATAATTTTACAAGGAAAAACACCGGTTCAAGTATTTACGAATAGTAGGTACATCTAAGATAGACAAAATTATTTCCTCTAAAGTTGTCGGTCACAATCTTATCATTAAAAACAAATTAATAACTAAGTAAATTAAAGTAAGTGTTCAAATTGTCCTCCAATTGACACTGACTCAATCGATTTACAAAACCTCGAAGAGAATTCTCTAAAAATTCCGGGGAATGTCTTGTATCGTTGTGTTTTTCCTTGTAAAAATATTATTAAAATAAATTGAAAAAAAAAAAAAAACAGAAATACTGTTGTAAAGAGAAAAAAACGCTCTATCGAATAGTAGAGTAAAATTAACAAGTTCCCATTTAAAAAAAAATACGCGGACAAGCGTAACTCAAAAACAAATGAAGAAAAAAAAAATGCAAGTGTTCTCAAATGTAGATCAAAATTTCTTAAAAAAAACTTTTGTATTGAACGTAATTTCCTAAAATGAATATTAAGGATAATAAATCGCCGTCTCCATACTTTTAACTAACCCTGTATATTTTATAGATAATCTATTTTATAAATCCCGGATCCTATGTGTTAAAAATAAACACAATTCCTTAGTTACACAGTTCAGATTTCAAATGTATGTAACTGACAGATACATGTCATTGTCAAAGGACCTATCATTCCAAATGATTAATGGCAACATTTTAAATAGAAAACTGTAATAGTAAATAAAACAGTAGTTACCTATATTATAAGAATAGAAAGGAACATAATATAGTTTCCAGCATCAATAAATATGTAGGTATATATTTAAATTAACAAAAATTAAAAAAATAACAGTCGGTTTAGTTTCACAAAAAAGTGTATTTTTAGTTGAATTGTACAATTTCGCCAGTTGCGGCATTATGAGAAGAACGGGCGGGAGGTATATGCTGGCCTCAACATATTTTTTCAAATAATACTGTAAGCTAGCTTGTCGCATTGTAGAAGCTTTTAGATATGTTTTATTCCTCCTAAAAATAATTCCTTCATTTCCTGATTTTAATATCCTTCGCCTCATTTCGTCTTGAAAGCGTTTGGAAAAGCAATAAATTGTACACTTAAAATTAACTGTCTGGCGAACTATTAACTCTTTGACTCATATTTAAATTTCGATTTACAAGGGTGTAAATTTTCAAAAAACTCTTTACGATTCTTCATGCTTGAAACTCTTTAACGTACGAATGCTATAACGGTGCAGTGTTAATGAAACGAACATTTTTATATAGCCTTGCGGTTTCGGACATATTCAATGTGGTTTTGAATTTTATGGTGCTATAACCAGTATTGTAAAGCGGACAAATATTCTCGGAAATTGTTAATATGCCAATTACAGTGACGTAACAGTTAAAATTTAGCTTTATAAGCAAGAATTGAGCTATTTTCTATAAAAAAAAGTCTGATGTGGCCAGCACAATACCTTCCGTCAATTCTATGTATTTTGTACAAATCCCATACCGAAAGTTCTTTGGGAAAGGTTCTATATATCCAGTCAAAATATGACACGAACATTTATTATTTTCTACAAATTCCATACTGAAAGTTCCTTGGAAAGGATTCTATAAATCCAATAAAATTATAACACAAACACATACTATGTAAATTACACTGGCAAATTAGAATTATTTGAATATATATCAGCTGTTTCCATAATTATATTTGCCAGCTTTGAGCTGCGTGATTTACAAAAGTTAATCTCTTTATAATTATTTAACTCATATCTTTAAATATGAAGGAAAATGTATAATCAAACCGTATAGACAATAAGATATTGTTTCATATTGATAATCACATAAAATGTCAAAAAATAAGAGAACTTCCGGTTGACCAATTATAACTAATTTCTAATCAGTTTTTCATATGGATGTGAAGTAAAGGAATACGAAAGAATTATAATTTTTAGAATTGTAGTATTGGAGTTATCGTCGTCGAAATTTTTGTCATACACACACAAACACACACATACACACACAAACACACACACTCACACACACACACACACACACACACACACACACACACACACACACACACACACACACAAAGAGAAAGTGAGATCCACACAAACAGACAACATCGTAAAACTAGTAAAATCGTATTCTAGGGACCCTAAAATATGCTTATTCAATAAAAACTCACCACCGAAGTTTTTGACCAAATACAATACCTTCCTGACCTAAAGGAAACGGAAGGTAAAGAAACTGATTACGCCAGGGTTTTGGAGACAGTTTTATACTGGCGTATTAACTTATAAATAATTGTTAATGACCGTTCTTATTTCCGTCATATTTATATTTTAGTATTTGTATTTTTATGTATTATACTGTTTTATTTAATAACTTTAAAATATAATAATAGCCCGGGAAACGGAAGTCTTTGAATTTAAAAGTTTCATTGATTATACTTTTAAGTCTAAATTTAATCCATTATCTCATACATCTAAAAAAATTCCAAAATAATCTTGTGTTTATTTACGCAACGAAAACAAACACAACTCGAAAAAAAGCAAATACAAAACATTCCTTAGCGGCGGTGTCGACTCCTGGTGTTACAACTGAGAAGTTTTACATCAATGGCGTGTGGTTTTTCATCAGCACAGCGGTGCTGTTCTAAAAACTGCATTTTATTTTTGAAATCAAGCTATAAATTAAACGGTCGCGCCACCATATGGCTCTGATAATTGACTCTGAGCATTTCCAGGTCCCTCACAATAAATCGTTGCGCAAGATCTACAGATATACGAGAGTGGCTTTGGTTTGCAACGCATATACTGGGTGTTCGAAAAACCCACAACTTTCTAGCAAGGCCCCGCGTTTACAATAACGCAAAGTAAATGCTGGGGGGGCGAGGCCCAATAATCTTTAATAATACATATCTCTCAAAATAAAGTGCCTTTCTGCCTTGAAATGGTTATATAATGTAATAAAAAATGTTTTAGTGGGAGGGGGGTGGGGGCTGGGTGTGTGTCATATTCTTTATTTACCTAGGACTCAGAGCATCTTAAACGCGGCACTGCTTTCGAGTGTAACGAGGGTTACATTATTTTTTAAATCGATTCGTATTTTCAACGAAAATAACCGATAGAGGCAGCACCGTATTTACAATATGCCCGACGTAGTAGGTAAGTGACAGAACATATACAGGTGAGCCCTAAGAAAATACACCTATAAAGTTCATAAATTTTTAAATGTAAACTAATCAGAATTGTTGAAAGAAAGGGAAGTATTTGTTCTTTATTTATAAAGAAATATTTAGTTACATCGGCCCTTTTTTGTTGCCGATAAACAAGTATAGTATAAAGTGTCAGGCACAGAAAAGTAAATCACTAATAGTTATTTTTTATATAAGACGATAAAATTGTATTTTATCGACGAGCGGAAAGTTTAATTCACGAGCGATTTCGCGAGTCTATAATTTAATTTTATCATCGTGTGTAAAATTCTATGTTAAAGAGCATAAATTAGAAAAACCGATTATAAATTAAATTATTTAAGAACAAGTTAAAAATCTCAGTAGCGCGGTAGTTATAAAATTTGTTTGAAAACAATATCATTTTATTCATGTTTTTACAATTGAAGTTATATATAACATGAATCGCCAAAATGTATAATGTATTTTTATTTAAATAAAAATTAAAGTTCTTTATCTACCCTTGCTGTTAAAGTATTATTTTATCTACCCTTGCGGTTAAAATGTCACTTAGTCAACTATTTCGAGTTGAACAAAGCACACTTTAAAATCTGCTATAGAAAAAAGTTTATAAATTTTTAAAAGTAAATTAATTTGAATTGTTTAAAGGGAAGTATTGGTTTTTATGTATAGAGAAATAAAGTATAAATATTTGATTTGACGTATTACATTATTTAGTATTTGTTCTTTCTTTATAGTAAAATATACAGTTATACCGGCTTTTGTATATATTTTAGGTATGGATAACTTTCTTGGTGCCGATAAGCAAGTTGATTTTCAAGAATTATTTAGATATCTGGAGGCAACGAATAATTCTTGAAGGAATCTTATCGTACGGAAAGAAGTAATTAATAGTGGCTTGCTACTTTTATGTGGAGTTGTGGAAGCAAATTTAAATAACTGTAAGCTAATTGGGTTATGTCTGCAAACCAGTACTCTTACTGCAAATCCCCATGAAATAAATTGAACCATTTATTTATATTTTATATATATTTTTTATATTTTCACCTTCCTTTCACTTTTTCTGGAAAATCCGTGAAAACTAATTCCCATTTTCTTTCCTGCGCGGAAATGACACACAACAGTTCGTATTGCTCATTTTTTGTTTGGATTTAAAATCCATAGTCAGCTTGCTCAAAAGAAAAATATTTAAGAATACGTCAAAATAATTAACGATATTAAAAATAAGATAAAGTATAACCCACAAGATGCAGGAAAAGAAAATCAAAATCAACTCACTGACAACACTAATACGCTACGACCGATAACTTTCCCCATGTCACATCGTTAGACAACTTCATAATTTTGCCACTAGATGGCTACGAGCTCATTGTCTTCACCAATACTTCCCTACATATGAACATATTCTGTCTCATCGAAAATCAAAGGATCGTAATAAACCTTTGAAACATTTCTCATTTAAGTTGACAAAGAAACCAAATTTCCACCCCTCATAAATAAGACTATGAATGCTGTCACTGCTATACAAAGAATTGGACTCTCCCAACAAAAATATTATGAAACTACGCACTTATTTAACACAATCTGCTGCTCATGTTCGTGCAAATAAATTTTATTTAAATTAATTTCATCGAGTTTCATTGTGATGTTCCACTTTAGTCGTATCTTATCTTTTGGTTCAGTTTCAAATATTGAATTTTCTCACAGAAACGTCCAGTTCATAATAACATAATCACTTGCCCCTACTACGTCACCATTATTTGAAACCCATGATTGCCACATGTTTTTACCTCCCGCTACCTTTGGTAAGGGAGGTATAGGGATCGTGCTAAAAATTACATATCGAGATTTTAGAAAATGACCACGTTTTAAGGTCCCTAGAATCCAATTTTAACATTTTCATAATGATGTCTGTATGTGTGTGTCTATGTATAGGGATTTTGTCTTCACTCTAACTCAGATACTATAATTCAGAAAATTCTGAAACCTTGTATTTCCATCCCATTCTAATATGAAAAGAAGCCATTAGATTTTGGTGTAAATCGGATAACCGAGAATGGCACTTTACCTGAAGCTCATAATGGTTTTTCTTCAAAAAAAACCATTAAATGCCATTTTTTTCGCATTTTATGTCTTATGAAATTTAAAGATTATTGAATTTTCTACTGGAATACATTAATACTTTTTCTATATATTTTACAGATAAATTAAAAAATAATTTTTCTTATTAGTCGCGAAACCTAAGATAAACACAATAATTCCTTTGTTACACAGTTCATATTTCAAATGAATGTAACTGATAGTAAATGTCACTGTCAAAATACTAATCACTTCAAATTAATAATAGTGACATTTTAAAAAGAAAATAGTAAATAAAGCAATAGTTTTCTGCAATGGAACAGTTTGCAGCGTTAGTAAATACGTAAGTATGTATTTAAATTAATAAAAATTCAATAGCGGGAGGTTTCGTGTTAGCCACATCAGATTTTTTACCTTCCGTCACCTTTAGGTAAGGAAGGTATTGTTTTTGGTCAAAAAATTCGGTGTTGAGTTTTTAATGAATAAGCACGTTTTAGGGTCCCTACAATACGAATTTACTATTTTTAAGATGATGTCTGTATGTATGTTATGTATGTATGTATATATGTATGTGTGTGTGTGTGTGTGTCCGTGTGTGTGTGTGTGTGTGTGTGTGTGTGTGTGTCCGTGTGTGTATGTATGTCCGTGTGTGACAAATTTTTCTCCGACGATAACTCCAATACTACAATTATAAAAATTATAATTCGTTCGTATTCCTCTTCTGTACATCCATATGAAGAGTTGATTAAATTTTGGTTATAATTGATCCACCGGAAGTACCCTTATTTGAAGTTTTTAACAGCTTTTGTTAAAAAAAACGCAGTTAAATATTGTTTTTTGACATTTTGTTATTATACATATTGAAGAAAATATTCTTCTCTATACAGTTTGATTATACATTTTCCTACATATTCAATAGATGTAGATTTAAAGCATTATAAAGAAATTAATTTTCAAAAATTAGTAGGCTTTGCTATTTATCATGGAAACAGCTGATGCTGATATATTAAAAAAATTCAAATTGACAGATGTCAGCTGCAAGTGCAAAACCAAATATGGAAAGTGTAGGATCACAAAATTGGTATGTCATAGTGCTCCTCGCAAGTGACACGCAGAGAAAGGCCAAAGAGAAGATGGAAGGACTGTATCGCAGAAGACTGAAAGGAATGCCTGTGTCAAGAAGTTGTGTTGGACAGGAATGAGTGGAAGAAAAGAGGAAACAGCTACCTCTAATAAAATAGGGGAAGCTGAAGAATAAGAAGAAGTGTCAAGCGCATTTTACTTGGTATATGTTTATGTTATAATTTTATTGGATTTATAGAATAGAAATAGTATGTGTTCGTGTTTGATTTTACATGATATTATATAGAATCTGTTCCAAGGACCTTTTGGTATGGGATTTGTGCTGGCCACAACAGATTTTTTTTTAATAATGTGAACCGTACTAGTAGAGAAGGTGTATCAAAAGTAAGTTTTTCTTATAATATATTTCATATGGGGTAAGTTTGAAATAGTAGGGGAAAATTTAATCCGGGTTAGTTACTAATTTAGTTTGTAAACTTGCTAGTTTGTTAAACCTATAGAAATTATAATATGTCGTTTGTATAACTGATACTCAAAACTGGTTACGTTAATCTAGGCTAACTTAAATTCGAAATATCAATACACAAATAATAATTTCTTTTTTGCAATATGTATCATTGCATCTTTGGGTAGGATTATAGATTTCATAAGTGTATTATCATAAGATATTTAAATTTCTCCTTTGATCCAACCATGGAAATTGTAAGTATTGTGACAAACCTAAGGCATTTTGCGGTACACCGCACTAAACTGTTCCTTTGTATTTTTATAGCATACGGGTGTTTAGTTTAAACTGTTTATTACGATCCTTTGGGTTTCGATGAGACAGAGTATATACTAATCCATAATACATTAGCGTATGAATATATTCAGGCATTTATTCACACACTCTACTCATAAGCAAGGCAATGCATTAATTCTAAGAATTCTAAGCTCACACAACGGTCCACGTTTATAAGACTTCTCAAAGTAGAAGCCAGACATACGTATACGATTGTTAATACTGCATTAAAAATTCTTAAATTCTCCTTCGTCATGTACGAGATGTATGGAAGTGACACGAATTCCTATATGTAACAATGCCTCTAATCATTATATTCTAATGTAATGTATCTATTGATGGCATCGGTGATGAGTGAGAGGTTCATAAGTGTGTACATATATAGTTACAATAAGAAAAGAAAGTTCTGAGAAGATATACTGAAGGATATAGTTTTATTTTTGTTTTATTCATAGTCTTTAAAAGATTGTTGTTTTTCGAAGTATATTATTGCTCATGCAAAGATATCGGTGGGTGATGTAAATCTTTAGTGGTATAATCATATATTATACAATAAGACAATTGAAAATTCTCGATTATACGAAACGCGTTACCTGGAAACACCACAGGTCGACGGGTCGAGTGGTATTTCCCTAGGCAGCACGTTGAGTACTTCGAAAATTTTCGATTGTCGAATTGTATACAGGTAGATTCTATTATGAATAAAAAAAAAATTAAATAAAAAGTAAACAGTAAATGGGGTTCTATACCATAGTCATATTTTAACTATCTTAAATAAGAAGACGAAAATATACATAAATTAATGAGTATTAGTGAAAAATTTTTCTTTAAATATTGACTAGGTCACAAACTATAAGCGATTGAAGCTGATTACTAATTGGGTATGACGCGTTAGGTACTAAGAATTTGATTGGTCACCTGATTTTAAAAAGGAGATTCCCGCGTCTGCAGCGGTCATCTTTGAGTCACCTTTAAAAGAATATGAAATGTCATGTTATTCTATAACCTAACAAAACATTTAACAATTTTGTGTTTGATGAATTTGTTTAATTATAACATCTAGTAATGTTAACAATAGTAACATACTTATAATTAAATCAATTTGTAATATTAATTCCATTAATAATAATATTAGTTAAATTAATATTGAAACTTCAAAACAGCCAACACTAGCGCCATCCGTCGTCGTACTTTGTGTAATAATATTGTCAAACTGTTTCAATGTTCTATAATTTATTAGGAAAAAAATGCTTATTATTTACGTTATTTATACTTAATAATAATTTCTTCATGAATATAACGTATAAGTTTTTATATACAAACATTTCAGCTATGCAAACATGAAAAAAATTGTTTCCTCTATAACTAACAGTTTGTCCCATTGTTTGTCGATTACATAAAATTTTTAAGTCGCGTTTGCACTAAAATTCTTATTTTATCCTGTTCTTACAGAAAAAAAAAAATGAAAGAAAAATGGTATAGGACCCCATTTAACGTTGAATTTTAGTTTTTTTCTGTGACTAACGTCAAATTGTATGCTACATAACCTATCTTTTTAAATATAGCTGTACGTAATATTATATTGATATGCTCCTATTTCAAAATAAACTGGCACTAGTAACATTGAAGTTTCAGGACTAGTGATTAAATAACTACTTGTCTAATTGTCAAAGTTTTATTTCAATAAACACTACAAGTGCGTTCAAATAAGTAACCACGGTGAAGAAGATTGGTATATTCGTTCACCTTGGTTACTTAATAATAACCGCTGTAATATGTGGTAACTAAGGAAAATCGCAGTCTTATTGGGTTATAACTTGATGAATGATATAGTCATATTTCTCTAAATATAACAAAACCTAACATATCATTAACTTCATTTGTTCTTTTCGTTTCCATCATTAGAAAATGAAACAATTTATCCAAAGAATCTTAACGTATCCTGTTCGTTAAATAGACCCATCAATGCTCATTATTCCTATTCTTTCAACCATCTATTTATATCTATTTATTTATAACGTAAAATCATCTTCACATTAACTCTGCTACAAGTCATCAATGAACGATGAGTGTAAACAAATGAAAAGGAAAGTTAGTGTAGCGTAGCCAGCGCTGGAATCCAAACAAAACACAATCATGATGGAAATAAACGTAGAGAGAGAAAGATAAAGGATACCAAGAGAGAGAGAAATGAGATGTGGACCGCACAGATGGTTACGTAGAGGTGTATGTAAATAAAGAAGATATACATATACAGGGTAGATGAAATTTGCATTTATGAGTTTATTATAAAGGTTTAATATAACAGATTTGTATGCATTTGCGCAAATGTTATTATAAAGTGGACATAAGACTAGAGATGATATTACAAGCAAACTTACAAAAATTGTGGGCCAAATGACGAATGATAATAGTGCGGCTGTCATTTAAAAAGTCATCTATTAGTCCAGATTAATATTCTACCGAGCCGGTTTACTTTTGGCACAATATCTTAGTAAAAATCCAGTGCGTACAGTAAAACATACATTGCAAGACATAACTGTACCAAAACAATGTACTTGTACTTAAGTATTTCTTAAAAAATGCCTGAAGTACTTGATTTTCATTTAAAATAATTGAGCTTTGTACTTAAAATTGTATTTAAATACCATTACGACGTATTTAAATCCTTTCAGGGTACTTAAATACTTTTTAATTAAGTACTAAAGTACTTTCCTACTTTCATGGTAAACAGTTTTTTCATTAAAAATATTATACCAAACTAACAAAAATACTATTTATATTATTACAGGGCAAGTATGTACAATAAAATTTTTGAAAGAAGTCCGATCAAGGCCATCTACGAATTGTATCTATGAATTAAAATTTTGTGCTGTCAAATTTAGTAGTGTCTTTTACTTAGTTTTTATGAGGGTACATAATATCTTGTGTACCTCATAAAAACTATATAAACGACACTACTAAATTTGACAGCATAAAATCTGAATTCATAGATGCAATTCGTAGACGGCCTTGATCGGACTTCTTTCAAAAATTTTACTGTACATAGATAATTTATATGTTAATGATATAAAAAAATTCATACCGACGAATGTTAATCTAAAGGGCCTGGTAAAAAATCATATTTCCTGCCTAAATTTATATGCCCTACATAACGTAATTATTTAGGATTTAGGAATTAGATTTTAGGGTTTTGCACGAGCACACTATGTCTTGAATTTGACACGCACAAATTAAACAAATTATGTTCGTTGCTATAATTTGAATAAAACATCAAATTTACTGTCAAAAAATAGCTTCTTACATCCGAGACACACTACAAAAATGGATTATCATTTACGGTTAGTTATAGTATGCGCACGTGAAGTTGACACTGATGACGGATGTCAAAATTGTGTCTATTAACAAACTAGAAAATATTGACTGTAGTAAGCACGTGCTACTTATTGTTTTGTACTGTGCGTTCTGGTTTGTTAATAGACGAAATTTTAACATCTGCCATCAACTTCACGTGCGCATACTATAACTAACCGTTAATGATCATGAAATATAATATTAATATTTAAACTGAAGCATCAAATTGTATAATTATTCATTTTTGTTGTTTTAAAGTGTTGCCATATAAACCAATGGATGTCATTGTTGTGCCATTCGGAATTAAATTTATGTGACGAAAAACATGAAACACAAAAACAATTTATTTTATGAAATAAAATGTAAGTATGGAATTTGTTTAAAGACCTTAAAAGAAAGATTAGGTGGAAATAATATAAAAAAGAATATTTTTGAAAAAAATAACAGTAATAAATATATGTACTAGCCTAACTTTGAAAGGCGATGTAATTCAATATTAAATGGCAGAATATTTGGATAACATACGAGGGCGGTTTGACGGAAGAGTGACTTTTCAAAGGTTGGCAACACTTTCACTACGATGATTATATTACTGGCTTCCACAATGTTTCTGATGTCTACTGTTAAAATTTCAAACAAATCTGACAGAGAGTTTATGTTTTATACTAATCTAAAGAAAACTGTTTTTGTTGTTCTGTAAATATGGAGAAAAAGAATTTTGAGTGTTAATTAAACATTATTTTTTATGTGGAAAAACAATTAAAAAAGCCCATGAAAAATTACGTAAATATTATTCTGAATGTATTACGTCCCATGGAATGATTTGTAAGTGGTTTTCTGCTTTTAGTGGCCATATGAACACAGATAATGCAGAACGTCTAGGACCGTCATTTTCTGTAACTACTCGAGAAATGGTTAATAAAATCCATGCCCTAGTAATTAGCGATCGTCGATTAAAAGTAAGTGAGATACCTAATGAAGTCAACATTTCAACCGAACGGGTATGCAATATTTTGCATAAACGTTTACATATAAAAAAGCTATCTGCGAGATGGGTGCCGCGCCAGATGAAATGCGCGCTCGCATTAAAAATTCAAAGAATGTTCGGTTATCTTCAAACGTAATCCAAGGGAATTTTTCCGTCGATATATCACAGTAGATGAAACGTGATACACCATTATACGTCAAAATCAAAATGCAGTCGAAACAATAGATTTCTCTTGAGTGCTCCCAAGAAGGCAAAAACCGTTTTTTCGGCCAATAGGGTCATGGTTACAGTATTTTGGGATCCCAATGTGTGATCTTTATTGATTGTTTACAAAAAGGAAAAACGATAACTGGCCAATATTATGTTGATTTGTTGACACGTTTTGGTGCCGAAGTAAAGAGGAAACGACCTCATTTGTTGAAGAAAAAAGGTTGTTCCATTACGAGAATGTGCCTTCTCATTTGTCCGCTGTTGCTACAACAAAATTAGTGGAATTGCGTTACGAGGTGCTACCTCATTCGCCATTTTCACCAGATCTGGCTCTCAGTGATTTCTTCTTATTTTCAAATTTAAAAATATGGCTCGGTGGAAAGAGATTTCACACCAATAAAGAGGGGATATCCGAGAAAAATGCATATTTTGTAGAGTTGCCGAAAGATTACTTTTTGGATGCTTTGAAAAAAATGGAAACTCGATGGGCTAAGTGCGCACAATTAAAAAAGGATTATGTTGAAAAATAAAATACTTGTAAAAGTAAAATAACTTTTTTTTTATTGAAAAGTCACTCTTCCGTCAAACCACCCTCGTATTCAGTTTTTGTAAGTTTAAAATCTATATTTTAATCTAGTCAGTCGAAAGTAATTTGTAGTAATTTCTCACCATATACATATGTTTTATAATTATTTTGTTCTTCACTATTTACCCAACCCCTTTTTCATTTTCCTCTAGCTATGCCACTGGTCCCCAGTGAGTCATCCTCTCGTTTTCACTGCATTACTCTTTTTTGTCCTGCCGTACGTGTACGATGTACGTTACGTAGTACCTGCACGAGTACAGAACACATGGAGCAAAAAGCATCTACATATCCTCGTATGTATATGTCTTGCCCGTGACTCGGGTCTCGTGTGTCGGCGTCTCGTGCTGAGCCTTTGGCGCCCATTTCACATATATGCACACATGTCTCCGATGCCCGCCACTCGCCAGTGGCGTAGGAAGAATATTTCATTGGGTACTAGGAAAAATGTATGCATATGTATTAAAGAAATAAAAATGTTTGTTTATTCTCTAAGTAGTTTAAGATGTCCTTTAAACTCTTAATTGTTATCTTTGATTATTCTATGTTGTAGATGTTAATCTCATTTTGTTCTTATAAAGTGGCCAATAACTAATAAAAAAATACGAAATGTTATGTAACGGAATGGAATACTATTTTTATATTCCATCACTGCTAAGTAGAATTATGTAACTGCGTGACTATTATAATTTCACACAAATATAGCAATTATATTTAGGTACAATTTAGAATTTTAACGCCGGAAGGATTGTGCTGCCACCAGGTTATTTTAGCCAAAAGCTATTCATTAAATTTGGAATAAATAAAAAAGTAAATTTATAATTTCATATGCTCGGTCAGCAATACAATAATCAAACTGAAAGCAAGTAAAAATGTGTTACAAAATACAAACAAATTAATAATTAAAGTGGCAAAGTTAAGTACCTCCTCCCCCCCCCCCCCAGGCCTCCGTTGCGGTGCCGATTGGCCAATGACGATTTTTACCTCCCGCTACCCCAAAGGAAGGTATAAAAAATCGCATATTGTGATTTTAGTGAATAAGCACGTATTGATGTCCCCAGAATCCGATTTTAACATTTTTATAATGATGTCTGTGTGTGTGTGTGTGTGTGTGTGTGTGTGTGTGTGTGTGTGTGTGTGTGTGTGTTAAGTATGTGCGGATCCTGTGGACACGATTACTCAAATACTATCAATCAGAAAATTTTGAAATTTTGTGTACCCACTCTATACTAATGTGGAAAGAGTTCAGTAGTTTTTAGTGTATATCGGATAACGGGAAGTATCACTTTTACAAGCTTTTAACAGTTTTTCTTGAAAACAATACTCTGAATATATTTTTTTAGCAATTTTTACCAATAAAAATTAAATATAATAGTACAATCCCCAATGGGATCATTTCACATTTTCTGATTTATTTTTTTCTTGAAAAATTAGGGCAAATTAAATATGTACGTGACAAGTCTTTAGAATCAGAGATATGATTTTTTAAAAGTTGCGTTTAATTTCAAATATTTCAACGGCTGACGACACATATTCACGGATACGATATTCGAGCTCTACCGGTTTAATTCAGAACTATGAATGTTTGGTTTGATATTTATTTAAATAAATGGTTTATTTACATACCTTATACTGCACTAGTACTTTTAAAAAAATCTGATGTGGCCAACACAAAACCTCCCACTATTTAATTTTTTATTAATTTAAATACACACCTACATATTTCCTAACGCTGCAAACTGTTCCATTGCAGAAAACTATTGCTTTATTTACTATTTTCTTTTTAAAATGTCGCTGTTATTAATTTGAAGTGATTAGTTTTTTGACAGTGACATTTAAAGTCAGTTAATTCATTTGAAATATGAACTGTGTAACAAAGGAATAGTGTTTATCTTAGGCTTCGTGACTAATAAAAAAAAAATATTTTTAAATTTATCTGTAAAATATATAGAAAAAGTATTAATGTATTCCTGTAGAAAATTCAATAGGTAATCTTTAATTTTCCTAAGACATAAAATACGAAAAAATGGCATTTAATGGTATTTTTTGAAGAAAAACCATTATGAGTTTCAGGTAAAGTGACATTTCCTGTTATCCGATTAACACCAAAATCTAATGGCTTCTTTTCATATTAGAATAGGATAGGAATACAAGGTTTTAGAATTTTCTGAATGATAGTATTTGAGTCAGAGCGAAGACAAAAACCCTATACATACACACATACACACACACATACAGACATCATCGTGAAAATGTTAAAATTGGATTCTAGGGACCTTAAAACGTGGTCATTTACTAAAATCTCGATATGTGATTTTTAACACGATCCCTATACTGTAAAGTAAAGTAATAATAATCTTCTCTCTTGTATATTTTGCTGTCAGCTGTCACACTTTTAGGTTAGATCACTCTTTCATGCAGTGAAGCGAGTGTGTGTGAGAATTGTCTTTGTGTGAGTATGAATTTGTGTCGTCACATATTTAGTCCGTGTTTAAAAGCGCGAAAGTTTATTAGCAAATTTATGAATGAAAAGTCGCATATTTCAAATTATTTTCTATGGCCATATTTATTAAATGAGATGGATTTCATGATTTTATAAAAAAAATTGGCATTTTTTTTTTTTTTTTTAAATGACCCCATTCTACGATAATAGCATTTAGTAAATAACTTTAAATAACTTTAAAAATAATTTATTTTTATATATCATCTTGCCTATGCGTCAAACAAAAACAATACTTTAATATCAATTTTAACATATTTAACCAAATGTCACTGTCTGGAAGCAATTACATTAAAATTAATAATGAAACTGTATTAAGAAGAATGTAGTAGTAATATATTTGATTCTAATGAAATTAAGATTTGTAAAAATGTAAATAAATATTAGATGTACATGTGATCCGAATTAAGTTTGTTATGTTTGCAGCACTATAAATCAAACAGCTGTCAATAAGTACGCGTTTTCAAAGTGTCAAAAGTTTACAACTACACATTTATGAAATAGATCATGTACAGCGAAGAATTTGCGCAAATTGCGCTTTAGAGCACCAGGGAAGTTGCTGATTTTTTCATAAAATCTATTAAAATTTTTTACCTCTCTGGGTATGTTAATAAGTATGTAAAATAAAGATTGTTATGAGTGATTGTAAAAATATTTGAATATAATGATTGCATTATTTATTCTGCGTGGTTAAATACCCAGCGGGACGTTATGTGCTGGCCACATCAGATTTTTACCTTCCGTCACCTTTAGGTAAGGAAGGTATTGTCTTTGGTCAAAAAATTCGGTGATGAGTTTTAGGGTCCCTACAATACGAATTTACTATTTTTAAGATGATGTCTGTATGTATGTATGTACGAGGTGTGTTCAAAAACTATCGCGAATTTTGAATTTTCGCGGGTTACGTATATTCGAATTTCGATCTTTTTGTGGCTTTATGTTGGTACTCATGTCTCTCACTTATGTCGACAAGCTCGGCCATTTTGAATGTTCACTTAATTGTTGACAGCTGTTTTGCTTGCACGTGTTTTGGATCGTCTTCGATTTTTACCTATTCAAAAAAATGGAACAAAGAACCTGTATCAAATTTTGTGTGAAAAACGAAATTAAGTGCGCGGATGCATTCCGAATGTTGACTGTGGCATACGGAGAAGCTACCTTGGACCAAAGCAACGTTTATCGGTGGTACAAAATGTTCTCAGAAGGCCGAGAAGATTTTGTACCACCGATAAACGTTGCTTTGGTCCAAGGTAGCTTCTCCGTATGCCACAGTCAACATTCGGAATGCATCCGCGCTTGAATATCTTGTAACTTAAGAACAGTTCCTGCCGCAGCAGCAATGCGATAAGATTGTCGAAAGAAATCATATTCCTTTGGCAAATCATTTACCACTTTTGCAATTAGAGTAGCATCAGTTACTTTTTCACCAATTGACTCGAGATTCTGCTTTATTATTAATAATCCAGAAAAATAGGCGGAAATTGTCGTACCTCGAGTAAATTTATATTGATGAAATTCTTGCTGTGCAAGATATTTGTTTGTATATGAACTTTGCTCTCTCAGGGTAATTATTGTATCCCACATATCTTTCGCACTTGTACTTGAACGTATTGCAGCATGATGTTCATCATCTAGACTAGACGAAATAATCAGCCGCGCTTTTGCATCACTTTTTTTCCAATCAGTTATAGCTACAGCATTTGTATTGTCTGCAAGAAGAACTGGTTGTGGCTTCGATCCATCAATAAACCCATATAAATCATTTGATTCTAAGGCTGCATGGATGTCAAATTTCCATCGTTGATACGACTCTTTCGTTAGAGTTGGGAGATTAAGAAACATCTTGTCCGACATTTTCCTTCTTCTTTGTTCCCACACGTACAAACGTAGTTCAATGAATCCGACTTTAACTTGCTCTCACTGGCAATCACAAACCAAAAAATATAACTTACAAGAACCTTTTCACGCCTCTTTCTGGGCCCATAACCTTTTGTTTAACAGTGAAGAAAAGGTAAATATATAGATTGGTTGAAATTCAAGTCTTTATTCATATAACTTTGACTGGTACATATAATTGACAGATATCAAAAAACAAACATCAAAAACTAACTAGATATTATATATACGACATAATAAGACTCAGAGCAATCTATGAAATAAACTTTAAGAAAAAATGAAGAGCACTCTAAAATATTCAACAGTCACAGTAGATGAAACGTGATACACCATTATACGTCAAAATCAAAATGCAGTCGAAACAATAGATTTCTCTTGAGTGCTCCCAAGAAGGCAAAAACCGTTTTTTCGGCCAATAGGGTCATGGCTACAGTATTTTGGGATCCCAAAGGTGTGATCTTTATTGATTGTTTACAAAAAGGAAAAACGATAACTGGCCAACATTATGCTGATTTGTTGACAGGTTTTGGTGCCGAACTAAAAAGGAAACGACCTCATTTGTTGAAGAAAAAAGGTTGTTCCATTACGAGAATGTGCCTTCTCATTTGTCCGCTGTTGCTACAACAAAATTAGTCGAATTGCATTACGAGGTGCTACCTCATTCGCCATTTTCACCAGATCTGGCTCTCAGTGATTTCTTCTTATTTCCAAATTTAAAAATATGGCTCGGTGGAAAGAGATTTCACACCAATGAAGAGGGGATATCCGAGAAAAATGCATATTTTGAAGAGTTGCCGAAACATTACTTTTTGGATGCTTTGAAAAAAATGGAAACTCGATGGGCTAAGTGTGTACAATTAAAAAAGGATTATGTTGAAAAATAAAATACTTGTAAAAGTAAAATAACTTTTTTTTATTGAAAAGTCACTCTTCCGTCAAACCACCCTCGTATTCAGTTTTTGTAAGTTTAAAATCTATATTTTAATCTAGTCAGTCGAAAGAAATTTGTAGTAATTTCTCACCATATTGGTAAGAGCCAACAAAGTGTCTGACATCTGGTGGCAAAATAAAACATATAAGTTGTAGGGAAAACGTTGTGCTGTCATACAGGGTTATAATTAAACATGACCAGCAAATCGAAGAGATATTTTTCTGTACCGCAGTGAAATAATTATGCAAGTGCTGGCATATCCGTTCATTATTTCCCAAAAAGAGAAATATTGAAAAATAAGTGGAAAATCGCGTTAAAAATCGGAAAGGACAAATCATCGTTCATGAACGTTTGTTCACATTTTTACCTAAGCGATTTTATTCCATGTAAGTATTTATAAAAATTTATGCTTCAAAACATTATTAGATTGTTTTTGTAGTCAATAAAAGAAAAATATTAAAAAAAAATGATATAGCAAGCTAAAAATTACAGCAAAAAAAAATCGACAAAACCCCTGTACAGAGAAGAAAAATAGAGAGACATTACCTGTAAGTAGTAACTATTATTCTTTAATATTATATATTTATTTTAAATTGTTTATAGGAAAGAAAGGGAAAAAGAAAAAACTACAAAAATATCAGAAATTGAGCAAGAGGAAGACGTGCAAATCAAAGAACTTGATGTGCATTTGTATTTAGTGTTATTACGATTGTGTGGTTAGCCCCTTTCAAATTAGATGTTTGAACACACAGTTAATTTATTTATATATTATTCTGTTTATCTGTCTTATATACGCACAAGATAAAATGTCCAGCTAAAAATAATTAAATAAGTAGTTAACATGCAGATAACCTCAATTTTAAATCTTATTTTACCCTTATATACTGCTTCTCCTTCGACCATAGGCCGCATAGCATCATTTAAATAAATGTATATATCTGACATTATGATAAATATATTTGACTTCAATTAAAAATAACAAAATATTCTCAAAACAAAGCCTCAAAATACAACTAGCACAAACGTAAAATATAATGTTTTCCCTATAAGTCGGTAATGGGGGAGTTCATGATTTTTTTATTTTTATATTATGTTATAGTATTTTTAAATTTAGAAATTCCCGATTTTTTTTTTCTTGAAAATTCGGCTTCATACCCGAGATAAATAGCGGCGAATATTTTACTATGACTGTTCCCGCAATTGTGACGTCACCGACCTCATTTCCGGTGCCAGTGATATCATCGACGTACAGAGCACGCACTAATAAAGACAAGTATATGCCCGTATGTCTTAACTTACTTGTACTGTCATACGTTATCAGAGGTTATGTTCTTGTGTTTATATGTTGTTACATTGTTATTCTTTCTTGCAGTATTGTTATTATAGTTTTCTAATGCCCGGTTGCAGAAACGTTTATCAATTCCTTTTTCAGTTAACGGACCATCAAAATGAACAAATACGAATCAGTTTCCTCGTTCTTTTGACATTTATTAAGACAACAGCGCCATCTGCACAAAAGGAAGTAGCACCTTTGAATCCCGTGACGTCATTGGCGGACGATTTAAATGTATGCTACACTTTTACGTAATTAAAAAAAAAGTGTTACAATAAAATTATATTTTTTTATATTTAATAATACACTAATACGATTAGAAACAGTTATAAATAAATCTTATCTACAAATTTAATATAAGTGAACTCCCCCATTAGCGCTGCCATCTCTAGGACGTGGCTCTCCCGGATACATATGTTTTATAATTATTTTGTTCTTCACTATTTGCCCAACCCCTTTTTCATTTTCCTCTAGCTATGCCACTGGTCCCCAGTGAGTCATCCTCTCGTTTTCACTGCATTACTCTTTTTTGTCCTGCCGTACGTGTACGATGTACGTTACGTAGTACCTGCACGAGTACAGAACACATGGAGCAAAAAGCATCTACATATCCTCGTATGTATATGTCTTGCCCGTGACTCGGGTCTCGTGTGTCGGCGTCTCGTGCTGAGCCTTTGGCGCCCATTTCACATATATGCACACATGTCTCCGATGCCCGCCACTCGCCAGTGGCGTAGGAAGAATATTTCAGTGGGTACTAGGAAAATTGTATGCATATGTTTTAAAGAAATAAAAATGTGCGCCTATTCTCTAAATAGTTTAATATATGCATTAAATTCTTAATTGTTATCTATGTCTATTCTATGTTGTAGATGTTAATCTTATTTTGTTCTGAAAAAGTGGCCAATAACTAATAAAAAAATCTGTTGTGGCCAGCACAAGACCTTCCGTCAATTCCATGTATTTTGTACAAATCCCATACCAAAAGGTCCTTGGAACAGATTCTATATAATATCATGTAAAAACACATACTATTTTTTACAAATTCCATACCAAAAGTTCATTTGAAAAGGTTCTATAAATCCAATAAAATTACAACATAAACTACACTAAGTAATGTCCTTCCATCTTCTCTTTGGCCTTTCTCTGCGTGTCACTTGCGAGTAACACTATGACATACCAATTTTAGATCCTATACTTTTTTCCATATTTGGTTTTGCACATGCAACTGACATCTGTCAATTAAATTTTTTTGAATAATTATGTCAGCTGTTTCCATGATAAATAACAAAGCTGACTAATTTTTGAAAAATAATTTCTTTATAATGCTTTAAATTTACATCTATTGAATATGAAGGAAAATGTATAATCAAACTGTATAGAGAAGAGTATTTTCTTTAATATATATAATAACAAAATGTCAAAAAATAATATTTAACTGCATTTTTTTAAGAAAAACTGTTAAAAACTTCAAATAAGGGTACTTCCGGTGGATCAATTATAACCAAAATCTAATCAACTCTTCACATGGATGTACAGAAGAGGAATACGAAAGAATTATAATTTTTAGAATTGTAGTATTGGAGTTATCGTCAGAGAAAAATTTGTCACACACGGACACACACACACACGGATACACACACGCAAACACGGACACACACACACACACGGACACACACACACACACACACATATATATATATATATATATACAGACATCATCTTAAAAATGGTATATTCGTATTGTAGGGACCCTAAAACGTGCTTATTCATTAAAAACTCACCACCGAATTTTTTGACCAAAGACAATACCTTCCTTACCTAAAGGTGACGGAAGGTAAAAAACTACGAATGTTATGCAACAGGATGGAATACTATTTTTATATTCCATCATTGAGAACTAAAAATATGTAACTGCGTGACTATTATAATTTCACACAAAGATAGCAATTATATTTATAATTTAGAATTTTTACGCCGGAATGGCTGTGCTGCCACTATATTATTTTTATGGACAATTAATCAAATAGCCAAAAGCTATTAATTAAATTTGGAATAAATAAAAAAGTAAATTTTTAATATCATATGTTCGGAGAACAATGCAATAATCAAACTGAAAGCAATTCTTAATAAATAATTACATTTCAAAGGAAATAAAAATGTGATACAAACAAAATAATAATGAAAGTAGCAAAGTTAATAATTTTTCAGTAATGGTACAATCTTCAATTCTACTATAATAGCATTTAGTCATTAACTTTAAATAAGTTTAAAAATAAATTTTACTAAATATTTATACACCAAGTGAGCTAAGATAATGTTTATTCATGAAAAGAAAGTTTAGCTCACGAGCCCGTAAAGGCGAGTGAGTTAATTTCTTCGAGTAAATACATATTCTTACCTCACGTGGTTTATACAATATTTTATTCAATTTTGACAAAATAATAATAAAAACCATTATAATATTTAATTTTGACAAAATAAAAAACTACTAAGTTAGTTGGTTAGTAGGTTGTGCATGACAATCGTTGTGTAACCCGCCTTTATGAGGCGAATAAACAAATAAATTTAAAGAAAGGGTTCTTGCCAGATTTGGCAGTTACGTCTTGTATCAAATTAGTTAGTGATGTAATAAAGAATATTATTTACTTACTGTGCTTCGATGCTGACTCTGAAATGGGTCGCCCAAGGGTTGATTTACACAATTGATTATATAAAAATATAAATATCTTTATTATTAATAAATATATGTAAGATACAAAATAGAGCCTATACTCGCGACTGTAACGGACAGGCTACAATGTTAGAGCTTTCTTTTCCTGTCGTTCAGTCGTCTATATATATTCACGTAAAGATAAGTCAGCAAAGAAATTGAGGTCTGGTATTTGTTATAATATTAAGAAATATCTATTCAGCAATTGCCTACTTATATGTGAGTCAATTTGGAAATATACGCAATCTCATTTATGTGCTGACTTAGGTTTACATACCTCCCCTCTTTAAAAATTTGCTTCCTTTGGGGCACAATTTTTCTTAAATTCCTTTATGGGGTCCTTTAAGAGTCTCTACATAGACCACGAGTTGGTCCTCTTGGAACACTGTACTTCGCTGTTCTACGGCTGTCCTTGAACTTGATGGAGGATGTATGGCTTCAGACGATTGGCAGTTGATCACAGCATCTCTGTTGTGATGTGATATTTGCGCGCTGATGATACTGGATTACTGACTTCTTCGTCGTTGTCCTTTGGTCCATAGGATGGAAGATGTCTTGGACGCCTAATCATAGATATATTTTTGTGGTCTTCTTAACATAAACAACAACATTCGTAACAATATAACTGATCTTCCAGGTGGCAAAATACAACCACGTCTTTTCCACTTAACATCCATAACATATGTCTGCAATTCTTGTCTATGATATGCCCGTTGGAACTTCCCTTTATTATATGAATTACAATAACCAATTCGGGACATCTCACAAACAAGTTGCTTTCTGGAATTTTATGCAATATTTATTTACCAACACAAAACATTAATAATTTTGAATACGTTATGAATGCTTGATAATTAAACATAAAGACCTAAACTGGAGAATCGGTTATACTTATATTTTGCCTGATTTCCTTTGATGATTCAGTTGTTATGTAAGTGGTAGAGGGACCTCTGCAGTCGAAACCTTTGAAGGCATGTGTTGCTGCCTTGATGGACATGGATGCGACGATGGCTTTCTTTATCTAAAACAAAGGGAGTAGGGTATTTTTGGGAGAGTGGATGTTTTCGGCCGGACACATCTGTAGGTTGGTCCAGCGCTGCCGCTCCGCCAGATAGTATTCCCTCTTTTTCTCCTTTGTCCTCTTGTTTCGATGAATTGTGAGGTGGCGCACAACGAGTTAACCCTCAGTGGCCATCTGTGGGTTATATGTGGCCTCCTCTCAGTTGTTTCAATTTGCCATCGCATCTTGTATCCATCTTCTTCGTGGTTGACTGTTTCTATACCCGTCTTGGAGAAAGAACCCATGGATGATGTGGAGGTGGGCCTTTACTACGGGTGTGGTAGTGGGGTACACCAGAAGTTGTTGGGGTGTCTTTTTGTGCTTGACGCACCAAACTGTCTATTAACAGACTGTCTTGAATCATATTCTGCATCGTTTTTTGGTTAACAGTATTTTTATCTCTGCTCACACTTGTGCTAGTCACTTCTTCAGTGCTTGCCCTACTTGGCTCTTCATTTCCCGTATCTTGATTTATAAGGCTTTCATCCCTAAATGGCTTTAAACGATTTATATGCACAGTTAAAATTTTGTTGGAGTTTTGCTGTTTGAGTTTATATGTTACGGGGCCCATGATTTCCGTTATGAAGTACGGTCCTGTCCATGGCTTGTGTAGTTTTCGTGACGTACCTGCATGAATAGCTGGGTTATGCAAGTATACTGCGTCACCGATTTTGTAGACTGCTGACTTTGTATTTTTGTTGAATTGTTTATGTGTCTTCTCTGTTGCTTTGTTTATGTTTTGTTTTACTGCCTCGAAAGCAATTTGCAACCTTTGCTTTAATTCTGACGCATAATTGTCTGCATAGTCATACCGTAAATCTTGAGGTCTTGTTATGTCATCATAAGGTAACTCCATGTCTCGACCGTGCATTAAGAAGAATGGTGTCTCGTTTGTACTATTATGCACGCTACTTCTATAGGCTAGTAGCACGAATGGTAACCATTCATCCCAGTCGGTCTGATCTCGATTTACAAAATGAGACAGAATGTCCTTGAAAACTCGATGACTTCGTTCTATTATCCCATTTGTTTGTGGGCGGTATGCTGTCGTTTGCAGTTTTTCGACGCCTAATATTTGACAAACTTCTCTAAAAATTTCAGAAGTGAAATTTGCGCCTTGGTCTGTCAGCAGTTGTCTCGGAGTCCCGTGTCTTGAAATAATTTCTTGAGCCAATATTCTTGCTATGGTTGATGCCTTTTGGTCGGGAATGGCGAATGCCTCTGGATATTTTGTAAAGTGGTCCTGGAACGTTAGGATGTATTTGTTCCCTTTCATACTTGTTGTTAGCGGACCCACAATATCCATTGCGACTCTTTCCATTGGTCGACTGACTTCATTAAATTTTTGTAGTGGCACAGGCTTGTGATGTGGAGACGTTTTCCTCTCATTGCATGAATGACACTTCTTGCAATAATCTTCAATGTCCTTGGCCATTGATTTCCAAAAAAAATTTTTCTTGATTCGACTATATGTCTTCTCGAACCCTTGATGTCCCGCATACGGTAAATTGTGGTAATCGTGCATTACCTTGAATTTCATGGACGCTGGTACTATGAGTTGATGATGACGCTCATTATTTGATTTTTCTTTGAATATTAAACCTTCATCATCCGTGAAATAACCTTCTTTACTGGAGAGTTGTTGTATTGTTGCATCTTGACGTTGTTTACTTGCTATGATGTGCCTGTCCCATATTGGTTCATATGTATCTTCGACTTCTACGGCGTTTATGGGTATTCTTGATAATACATCTGCGTTTACGTGTTTCTTCCCCGGTCTGTGTTCAATTTTGAAGTCGTATTCTTGGAGAGTAAGTACCCATCTTGCCAATCGTGATTGTGGCGTGCTGATAGAGAATAGCCACTTGAGAGGTTGATGGTCGGTTATGATGGTGAACTTTCTTCCATACAGATACACTCTGTAGTGTTTTACACCCCAAATTACTGCAAGACATTCTTGTTCTGTTGTAGAGTAATTTACTTCAGCCTTGTTTAATTGTCGGCTTGCAAACGCTATCGGCCTCTCATAACCATCGCATTTTTGACTCAATATGGCACTAATAGCTTTTCCACTGGCATCTGTGGACAGGATGAATTCCTTGGTGGAGTCTGGATGAGCTAAAACTGACTCGGAGCAGAGGGCATTCCTTAATTCATTGAATGATTGTTCGCAATCTTCTGTCCAGTTGAACGGCTCATTTTTTTGTGTTAATTTCGTGAGTGGCTTCGATGTTTTTGCGAAATCTTGAATAAATCTTCTGTAGAAGCCTACTAGGCCGCAGAAAGCTCTGATGTCCTTGACTGATTTCGGCCTTGGATAGTCTTGTATGACTGAAATTTTATCTGGGTCCGGTTTACAACCCTCCCCATTTATGATATGGCCTAAATACTTTGTTTCAGTTTTCAAAAAATTGCATTTACTGGGTTGCAATTTAAGGTTAGCTTGTCTCAGTCTATTGAAAACTTCCCTGAGTCGTTCCAGATGTTCGTCTGCTCCATTCCCATTGAACACGATGACGTCATCCAGGTATACTAGACATTGTTCACCTCTTAACCCTGACAACACACTGTTCATGAGGCGTTGAAATGTGCTCGGTGCGTTTACGAGCCCAAACGCCATCTTTGTGAATTGATAGTGTTCTCCATTTGTTGTGAATGCTGTCTTCTCTTTATCTCGTTCATCCAGTTGTACTTGCCAATATCCAGATGCTAAATCTAGGGTAGTGAATAGATTTGCATTTCCCAACTGATCCAATGTTTCTTGCATGTTTGCAACAGGAAAATAGTCCTTCT
This sequence comes from Ophonus ardosiacus, assembly GCA_943142095.1. Lineage (NCBI taxonomy): Eukaryota > Metazoa > Arthropoda > Insecta > Coleoptera > Carabidae > Ophonus > Ophonus ardosiacus. The sequence goes on along the minus strand of OW964834.1, from coordinate 34,014,271 downwards.
TCGTTATCTTGTTTAACCCTCTGAAGTCGATACACACCCTTATTTTGTTTTCACCATTTTCGGATTTCTTCGGCACGATGACTACTGGTGCTGACCATGGTGAATCGGACGGTTCTATTACTCCAGCTTCACGCATTTTCTTCAATTCTTTAGCCAACGGCTCCTTTTGGCTAAGCGGAACTCGGTACGGTGCTTTGGCTATAGGTGGCACATCTTCAGTAATTATTCTGTGTTTTACTTGATGCGTACACCCTAGCTTACTGTCTTCCCATTGAAAGATGTCTTCATACTCTATCAGTAAATTTAATAATTTACTTTTTACATCTTCTGCTAAATGGTCCATGTTGAATTGATTCTCGATGCATTTCTTCCCTTGGACCTTCACAGAGCACACTGCATGCTGCTTTTTGTTTACAGCTGGCGTGGCTTGTTTACTTCCTTCCGAGGACACGGCTTGTCCCGGTTTATTCTTCAGCTCCTCGACTTGTTTCCCTCTTCTTGGTATGGTCGACGGATGCTGCCCTTTATTATCTTGAGCCACTTGATTCTTCACGCTCTTCCTTTGAGAATTCTTCTTTTGCTTCTTCCCGCCTACAGCTGTCCCGACTTGTCCTCTTGACCCGGTCGACGAATGCTGTGCGTCTTGAGCCTGTTGATTTTCATCTTTCTGCCCTTGAGAATTCTTCTTCTTCTTCTTCTTCCCGCCTACAGCTGTCCCGACTTGTCCTCTTGACCCGGTCGGCGAATGCTGTGCGTCTTGAGCCTGTTGATTTTCATTATTTTGCCCTTGAGAATTCTTCTTCTTTTTTTCGCATACAGCTGTCCCGACTTGTCCTCTTGACCCGGTCGGCGAATGCTGTGCGTCATGTGCATATTGATTTTCTTCACCCTTCTTCTCAAGTACGGCCGATTTGCCGACTAACATGTTCTTCCCTAATGTTAGTTCTTGATTTGTGAAATTCATTAGCTTCACTGGCACTTCTTTTTCGGCTTTTGTTATGACTCTTGCCGCCATAACCCCCTGGATCCTCAGCTCTACTGGTTCCACCACAATATCTTGTCCTGGATTGATCAGATCCTGGACTGCTAGGCACACGAACTCGCAATTTGGAGGAATCTTCACGGCGCTTTTCAATTTAACCAATCCACTGGGTTGTGCGACTGATTTTTCTTGTTGCGCGACGCCATTCTTCCTATTTTGAATTCCCGCATCCTTATCTTGACTTGTAATGGTCGCCTGTCCGTAACTTGATACTCCGTTGATATCATCAGTCCGAGTTGTGTTTCGCTCCGCCTTCTCGCTGACGTTATTGGCTTGTGTTGCGACATTACTTCCAATGACGTTGACTTTTGCTATGCTAGCATCTCTCTCTAGGTCAGCGTTGCTTAATAGTTTGAAACTCATATTTTCAAAACTTACATTCTCTCTCGACACGAGCACGTCAAATTTACGAATGAAATCTCTACCTAATAAGCCGTCTGCATCTAGATCTAGATTGTCAGAGCAAATAACCATTTTTTGTCGGAAACTATAATTTTGGCAGTTGAATTTTATTTTACTTGTGCCGTAATATGACACTGTTCCACCTGTTATCGCTTTTAAACGCCCAATATTATCTCTTTGAACTCTATGCCCCTTAACAAACTTTTTCTTAAGAATTGAAACTCTTGACCCTGAATCTATTAATAATTTCACAGGTGTGTCTTTAATTTTGACTAAAATAAAATTTGGATCATCTCTATGTAATTCCACTACTGAACGAATATGATTAATTTTGAAAGTTTTTTCTGAGACTGATACCTCTCGTGACGGGGCTTTCGCGAGAGGGAATGTTAGTTTAAATTCTGAGTTCGGCGTTTTCCTTGTGCTCTCATAGTGCCTCTGTTGTTTCCTTGACTGCCCATGGGTGGTCCTCTATACCTGTTATAATTTTTGCTCCAATTTTGATTAATATTTGTTCTACAATCTTTAGCATAATGACCTAGTTTCCCACAACGTGCACATGAATTATTTCTTTTGCAATCTCTTTGTATATGACCATTTTCACCACATTTATAGCATTTTAATATTTTTTGTGATGCATGTGATACTTTATTTACTGACCCTACTTCAAAACAACCCTTTTTGTCTGAGGCTAGTTCTAATTCTTCCCGCTCTGCCATTTGCACCGCTTCATCAAATGTTAGACCAGTTTTATTATCCATAATTGGCCTGAGAACTTTTCTAATTTCATGTCTTAGCCCATCTTTAAAATTGCATAAAATTTGTTGATTTATAAAATTTTCAATTCCATTTTGTGACTTTATTAATTCTGATTTTAAATTCCTTAATCTTTTTGCATATTCATATACTGATTCCCCTAAATTTTGTTTGCAATTTCTAAATTCTCTATTTATCTGTTCTATACATCTATGTTTTGCAAATCTTTTGACAAAAAGTTCTCTAAATTCTATATATGTAATTTTAGCAAGCTGTAATTCATTTGTTTCACAATAAAACTGTAATGCTTCCCCATTTAATTTTGTTCGAATGAGATCTACTATTTCTCTGTCTGAAAACTGTCTAACACTTGTTACCACATAAACTTTTCGAAAGAATTCTATTACATTTTCACCAGAAAATTCCGGTATTTGTGCAATAACACTACTTTTTAAAGACAATAATTCTGTTTCTGTTTTAATTGGATCAGAGCTGTTAGAACTACCCGCAGTACCACCCGGCATGATTATTTATATAATATGACTGAACTATTTTGACACAATTCGTACTCCGTGGATGGTCCAGATATACCGGCCACCCTGATCTGGCAGAATTTCCCAAAACCGCTTCCACCAATTTGTAACCCGCCTTTATGAGGCGAATAAACAAATAAATTTAAAGAAAGGGTTCTTGCCAGATTTGGCAGTTACGTCTTGTATCAAATTAGTTAGTGATGTAATAAAGAATATTATTTACTTACTGTGCTTCGATGCTGACTCTGAAATGGGTCGCCCAAGGGTTGATTTACACAATTGATTATATAAAAATATAAATATCTTTATTATTAATAAATATATGTAAGATACAAAATAGAGCCTATACTCGCGACTGTAACGGACAGGCTACAATGTTAGAGCTTTCTTTTCCTGTCGTTCAGTCGTCTATATATATTCACGTAAAGATAAGTCAGCAAAGAAATTGAGGTCTGGTATTTGTTATAATATTAAGAAATATCTATTCAGCAATTGCCTACTTATATGTGAGTCAATTTGGAAATATACGCAATCTCATTTATGTGCTGACTTAGGTTTACAGTTGATGATAGACGTCAAGTCATTTATTTAAAAAGCTTTATTGTCTATTATTTGTGTCGTAAAAAATAATGAAAATGGCTCACCATGTCTGATAAATACTGTAGTGAGTGTTATTTTCGTGCTCGATGTTATTTTATGTGCATTATTTGTTACAGAGCGAGTTAAAATTTTGTGAGAATGATTTAAAAAATTTTAAATCACTTGTGAATAAAGTGCTTATAGTTATTGCTATGGAGTTAATAATGACAGTTTAAAACGTCAAAATTGAATAAAATAATTTATTTTTATACATCATCTTGCCTATGCATTTTAATGAAACCGTATTAAGGAGAATGTAATAGTAAAATATTTGATTCTAATGAAATTAAGGTTTGTAAAAATAATATATTTTCCATCATACATAAATATTATATGTACAGGATGATACGATTTAAGTTTACTATGTTCGCAGTACAATAAATCAAATAGCTGTCAATAAGCACGTGTTTTCAAAGTGTGAAATATTAGTTTACAACTACATATTTCTTTGATGATGCACATTTTCACCTCTCTGGGTATGTTAATACGCATGTAAAATAAAGGATGTTATGATTGTTATGAGTGAATGTAAAAATATTTGAATATAATGATTGCATTATTTATTCTGCGTGGTTAAATACCCAGCGTGAGGTTATGTGCTGGCCACATCAGATTTTTTAATTTGGAACTATGATGGATAACAAATGTCAAAATTCATATTAGTCTGATCTGGCTCACTTGGGGACACTCACCTTATATCAAAACTCAAAACATTCCTGGCTAAAAAGAAATTTCAATACAATAAAGAGTTGAACTAAACTGAAAGTTACCACAAAAAACTGACATATCAATTCTGTCTGTAAATACAAAGAAAAATAATTGAATAATAAAACTTTCATCAAATATATTCGGTTTGTACATATGTTGTTTTCAAAATACCTACCTGTACTGTAATCATAAAGCCATCCATAAAATTCACAATAAAATTTTATTACTGTTTCTATCATCCCTTTTTGAGCCATTAAACTGAATATCTAAAAAATTCCATTTGGACGAGTACAACACATTCCAATAGATAAATGCAACCCCAAAAAACATTCATTCGCTCTTATAATAATAATAATAATAATAATAATAATAATAATCTTTATTGCCCAACAGAATCCAGTTACAGGGCTAACATATAATATATAAATAGATTTAATATAACATACAAACAAATAATAATAATAAGTAAATCTAAATATGGGGTACAAAGCAAAACAAGAAAGAAAATATATATATAAACTGTGTAGAAGTTCACAGACAAATAAAATGAATAATCAAGCAACATTACATGAATATATCCTCATACTTGGTCTCCGCAATGTTACACATGATGTGGATCGGCGACCGCGACAATACATCAGTGCGCGCTGATGGTAAGTGGAAAGTCCGGGAATACCTGGATTCTAACCTAGGAACATGAATAGGCACACGTGATAATAAGAAAGAGTTATCAATTTTATTATGCAACAGCATCCATAAAAATTTAGCACAAATAATATCTCTTAAAAAAATATGAAAAATAATTAAACAACTATATTTGCATATTATTTTTTATTTATTTGTAACAGCGTATAACCCTCTCATACGGATGTAAATTTAAATAACAAAATAGGCAGTATGATACACAACTTTTTTTGTTTGATAAAAATCGCCTGTAGCACCATATCGAGACGGTAGGGAATCCGACAATAAATGGCCGTCACCGCATTCCATTTACCGGTTCGATTACCGTGTGGATGTGAGTGTATTACCGTTACCGGTTAGAAGTTATCTCCCGACCGGAATTACCAGAGCGACGTTCCGGTTCAACGGACGTTAATTTGTATGAGGATTTAACAGATATAGATAATTACGAATTAATTTATTATAATAGTCATACCACCATAGTCAAATTTTAACTACCTTAAATAAGAAAACGAACATATACATAAATGAATGATTATTTAGGGCCGGTTTTTCAATGTACTGGCAAGTGTCTGTTAAGTCTCTGTAAAATTTATCCTCATGGTAAACGCCTACTTCAGTTTTTCAGTGTCATGTTAGCGTTACCAACAGGACAAATCTTAGGTAAACAAGAGGATAACGTAACAGACACTTTGATCTATCGATAAAATTTTACCAGTAGGATAAATTCAGCTGTTCTGACATCATTGACAATTAAATAATATTCGAAAATTGTAGGAATATGTATATAATAGACGTATGTAAATGTATTTTTTGATAATAAAGACAAGGACAAGGAAAAATTGGAAGATTTCGTTTGTTAATATAATGGTAGTGAATCGAAAACCACATATTGAAAGACGTTGACCAGATCTCGTTGACTTCTAGTGACGATATAGTTATATTCGTAACAAGTTATGAAATATACCAAATATCATGCGAGTGTAAATTGACGCACGACGCGTAGACAACCAAATGCGACTGTTACTTTACCGAATAGATAAATTAGTATTGAAAAACGCATTTTCATTACCATGGAGTTTATCTGATGGACAAATTTAATCTGCTAGGTAAACACAAACACTTTAACAAGCGATTGAAAAACCGGCCCTTAAAGGATTTTTTTTTATGAAACCGCGATTTCCTTGTACTGTTTTTCTACACAATTTTTCAACATTAATTTCAAACAGTTAAGGAAAATTATGTAAGTAAATATAAAAAGAAACCAATGTATTATTTTATAATTCAGTGTATTAAAAGGTATATTTTTACCTTCCGTCACCTTTAGTTAAGGAAGGTATTGTCTTTGGTCAAAAAATACGATGGTGAGTTTTTAATGAATAAGCACCTTTTAGGAGGAGAAAATGCGCAGTGTTTTAACTCTGTCAATCGTTTATGAATTATTTTGGAGAAATATACGATGCGTACAATTAATTTTTCCATAACTTTTATTTAAAGTTTTTGATCTAAAATAATCTATAAACGAATGACAGCAGTAAAACACAACACATTTACTCCTCCTGGTTAAAAAACAGAGTACAGTTTTACTATGATGTCTGTATATGTGTGTGTGTGTGTGTGTGTGTGTGTGTGTGTGTGTGTTGTGTGTCCGTGCGTCCGTGTGTGTGACAAATTTTTATAGGACGATAACTCCAAAACAACAATGGGCTCATAAACCATAACAAAAAATAATAAAATATACACTTTATTCTTAAAATACTACTCACTAAATAACGATTAAGATAAAAAAAAACATTTTTTTTTTATAATTACTTTGCGAAATTTAAATTTATTTCCAGTATCACGGATGACGTCACACTATTGGTATCTTTCTCGCGCAGCCTACTACAGAAACAGATGTGAGAAAGGTAGCTATAGGTTTATTTAAACGAACTTTTATTTATAATTAAAAAAAGGTTTATGGGCCCATTCTAAAAATTATGATTCTTTCGTATTCCTCTTCTTTACATCCATATAAAGAGCATTTTGGTTATAATTTGTCAACCGGAAGTTACCTTATTTGAAGTTCTTAACAGTTTTTCTTGAAAAAACACAGTTAAATATCATTTTTCGACATTTTATGTGATTATCAATATGAAAGAATATGCCATTCCCTGCCTATACGGTTTGACTATACATTTTCCTTCATATTTAATTAATATAGTTATAGAATTTTAAAAATAGATTGACTTTCAAAAATCAATCAGCTTTGCTAAGATCATAGAAATAGCTGATATATTCAAAAAATTCTAACTTTCAGATGTCAGTATCAAGTGCAAAACCAAATATGGATAGTATAGAATCAGAAAGTGGTATAAGTGGCAGAGTATCTGTCGCAAGTGTCTTGTTGTAGTTGCAGCCTCGCCTCAAGATTTCAATGCCGGGAGGACGAGGAAGGTCAAAGGAGAAGGACTGTGTAGCAGAAGATTTGAGAGCGAAAGAACTGTGTGAAGAAAATACGTTGGACAGGAATGAGTAGAAGAGAAGAGTAAGAAACAGCGACCCCTAATAAAATAGGGAAAAGTTAAAGAAGGAGGAAGTGTCACGTGCAATTTACATAATGTAAGTTCGTGTTATAATTTTACTGGATTTATAGAATCTTTTCAAAGAATCTTTCGATATGGAATTTCCAAAAAAATAGTTTGTTCGTGATACAATTATACAGGATATTTAGAATCTTTTTCAAGTAACTTTTGGTATGGGATTTTTACAAAATACATCGAATTGACGGATGGTTTTGTGCTAGCCACAACAGATTTTTTCTGTAAATTTAGCCCTTGAAGAAAACACATGTGGTGTCGAAACTAGTTGGGAATGACAATAAAATTGACTGAAATCCAGAAATATCCTTATCTTTAAATTATCCATCCCAATCAAGTAATCACCTAGATCCCATAGTTCATATACATTGGCGCGTATTTTAGCATATTTGTTTCTGGTGTTTAGTAAAAAATATCGAAAGGGGCAAGAATAATGGTCTTGCCTACACATACATTTCTTGATGCAGAAAAGGATAGTTTCCTAGTAAGTGTCTGAACTACAAACGAAATATTATTGCGCAATGTCATTCTAAGTTGAAAATATTATAGTTTGTTCACCTCTTGTTGATAGCAAATATATCACACAAATGTGGTATTTACCTTTACATGAATTTTCAAAATAAACTGAAAATCCCTGTTTTGCATAAATTCTCACCCTTAATCCTAATCTGTCTGCTACGTTTGCATTTTCTCATTCTACAAATCCAAATATGCTGGTTGCGCGTGGATATGTAAGCAGAATAACTTGCAGATGGTCGGCCCTGTTGAAAACTTCCCACTTTCTTCTCTATGTAAGGGATGAACAGCGATCAAATTGTTTGGGATTTAGAATTTGTATAGATATGCCTCGGCTCTACACCAAGATTGTGTAAAAGCTTTAGAATATAGCAAGGGGAGATTTAAATTTGGACGCGGGATACGATATTCTGACCCTGTGGATTTTATTTTCATATTTATGTCCATGTCCATCCCAAAAGATGATGTATTACAGATTTTTTTCTGAAAATGTTTTACACAATTTTGAGAACTATATGGGTATACTGTAATAATTATTTATTCACAATCATTATAGTAATACAGTACAGCCTCAATAATCCGGATCTTTGTAATTCGGATTCTTCGGTAGATCGGAGTCCTGTTTACTTGTACTATGTACTCTGTAGTCCGGATTTCGGACAGTTTCGGTAATACGGATGCGTACCTACGTTGTAAATTCGTTTGAAACGTCACCAGACATCACCTGATAGGCAGTTGGCTGCAGCAGACCACCCTACTCACGTACTATTAGTAGTCGAAGTGTTCCTGATTATTGCACTATGGGTACGCGAAAACACATTACGTTGTCTTTACAAACAAAAAATGAGATTCTTGTACATTTAAAAAATGGAGTGTCGAATAAACAATTAGCGGCACTATATGGAGTGGGTACTTCTACCATTTCGGACAAAAAACAACTTTTTATCTATGCAGATTTATTTCCAACTGTGATTCTGGGCCAGGATTTATATATGTATTTAAATAAAGCATTACAAACTGCTCACTTAACTGAATTTTGTATCAATACAAGAAAAATCGCGGTAATTCGGATATTTCGTTATTCCGGATTGGGTGTGTTTTTATTAGTCCGGATTAACGAAGTTACACTGTATACCGATTCCTAACCTTTTGAAGGTTGGGAAATACGTCACTCCTAACTTTAATGACATTCTCTTGAGTTGGAAATAACAGATTACACTTTCATCTCTTGGGTTGGAAATGTTTTTGTAGCAACATTGTCATAGATCCTTATAATAAAGTAGGCTAAAATAAATTTTAAAAGAACTGTCAAAAATATTAATAAAATTAAAGATTATAATATAACTCATTGATTTATTTTGAAAATTATTAATTTAAAATGAGGATTGTGATTGTGAATAAAATAGTATACATAGCCTCGGTGGGAGTTTTATCACAGCTTCGCGCTTTATCTCTCCTCGAGGCTTCGCCTCTCTGTAATATACATAGGCCTTAGACTGTAATGAAACATCTTCCACCTCGATTGTAATATACTATTAATATTTCAAAAATTCATCCTTGACACGTTTCACAAAATTTCAGTTTCTGAATCAACATCTCGGTCATTTATCGAAGACTAGACCACTCAACCAGAACCACAGACATGTTTCGCTCTTATTGAAGCTCATTATTGTGGTGTACTGAAGCCTCTAGGAGGCACTGACTAGGTTAAGTTAACGGACTCATAATTATTGATGATACAACCTCCCAGCTTATGGATGGTTTCTCAAAAACGTCTTCGTTCCGTTATGAAGCTGCATCTCACAGGCATTCAAAGTGTTGTGGAGATTTTACCACAATAGAATAGCTATTTGTGTATTTAGAGCGCAAAATGCGACATTGTCGATTGAGAGGTTGTTCGAGAGAATGCCAATTCTCTTGAAATCGACAATGTCCATTTGCGCTCGAAACACATACAAGATTTTTTCTATAGTCGCCACAATGGAGTCCTCCACCATAACAAAAAATAGTAAAATGTACACTTTGTACAACTTAATAAATAATGATTAATTTGAAGAAAAGTATGCCACCATTACGTTTTCCCTATATCTTCCAATTTTTCTATTCTTGCACTACGTAATAAACAGCCCGTACTGTCTTTCATATTTTGCTCTAGATTTTTCGGGAAGCAAATTCAAAGTAACAACTTTTGCTGCATCTGCAATATCTGGTGGTGTGCACGAATAATCACTATCCATATTTTTATCGTTGAATTCCATATTAATAATAATTTTATACCACTTTTCAGCATAAAGGACATAAGAGGTCATAGAAAATGAAAATGGGGTCATGCCACATTTTTTGTTTTATTTTTTTCCTGGAAGTCTACCAGTCACAGTACACGTAAATAATATTTTCACGCTATTTGTGTGCATTGTTTCGTAGATATGATTTTTTAAAAATAGGGGTCAATTTCAAATCTCAATGTAGTCACGTGAGCACATACGTCATGTATCTGAACCATTCCAGTTCACCCTGGTGGACAAAATGTAAATTAAGATTGTTTATAAATAGTTCTTTTGGGTTTTTTAATAAATTGTTTCTACAAGTTGGAACTGCACAGTTCTTCTTCACCATGTTTTATAATTATTATCATTATAAATATACAATTATTGCACTTTTATGTATTAAATTATATATCAAACACACAAACCTGCAATTAAAAATAACATTTCTCTAATGAAATAATTAAATCTTTATGAAACAAAAAAGATTGAATAAAGCGCACTTTTCCTCTGACAGCTTTATAAATATTTGGTTAGTTTACTCCGATCTTACGTTTAACTTCGCGTTTGAAGTTTGTGACACTGTGACCTTCATGTACGTGTGACTAGTGCCGTTATGTGAGTAGCCGATACATGACGTCACAGAAAATCGTAGCGCGAATATCTTTTAAGTAAATTATGAATGAAAAGTATTATATTTTGGGATGTTTTATGTTGCAATATGGATAATAAGTGTCCTAGATTCTATTTTTATAAAAATATTAACAACATTTTTTTTTTTTGGCATGACCCCATTGTATATTTACTGACAATGGGTGTCTTCGCAGCGTTTAATGAATGTTTGGAATGTTTGATTTATTGATCTATGTGGAAAACGGTGAAATAGTTTTGCAGTGAAAATAGGAACGTATTCAAATATGACTTCAAGATATTGTTTTGGCTTTCGTTTTTCCAAAAAAATTAATGTCAATTTTGTAATGAATATTATGTTTTTTTTTTGTATAATTTATTTGTTTCAAGTACATTAAACTAGTGAAGTGAAAAATTGGATGTCCATTGGGAGCGTTTACGCCAAACTTTTAAAGGTGGCAGCACAACTGTTCACACAATTTATTTTATATATAATTTTAATTTATCATTATTTTCCATTCTTCTTGAGCTATTGCTTCAATCTAATCTAAGCATTTTATACTTTCGGTTTTATAAATAAATGCCCTATTTTATTTTCACAGCAGTGCGGCATTTTGTTTAGTTATATACCATATACCGACAAGCAGTTATATGTCAGATTGACTTGTGAAGGTGGTAAATGTGTAACTACAGTGGGTCGAATTCAGCACTCTTCTTTAGGTTAGTGATCGTCTCTAGTAACTATGGAAACATCCTGCATCTCTTTCTTACTAATGCATTATTGTATATGTCCCTCTTTATTTTCTTATTTTTAGATAAGCTTCTTTAGTTAGTGAAGTGTGCTGAATTCGGTCCAGTGTCATTAGTTGCTATGTAAACGTTTCCATTAGGACAAGTGACATTTCTCAACATTGTATAGTTAGAAATTTTGCATAGCGAGCTTTTTTTTCTACTTTGTCGCGCATGAGTAGCAAAGTGACATTTTCGTTGACAAAAGAGAGCGCAAATGGCTATTTTGTATAGTGACTGTAGACAATAGCTATTTGTGTATTAAGAGCGCAAAATGCGACATTGTCGATTGAGAGGTTGTTGCCGCGCGACGAAGGAGGGCGGCATTCTCTCGAAATGGACAATGTCCATTTGCGCTCGAAACACACACAAGATTTTTTCTACAGTCGCCATAATGGGGTCCTCCACCATAACAAAAAATAATAAAATGTACACTTTATACTTACAGTACTGCTCAATAAATAACGATTGGCTAATACAAAAGATACGGTTTAAACTTAAAAAGGCTTTTAAATGATCATATCGTTACATTAGCCATCTATTCCATAAAATAAAAACTAAAATTAGAGCGTGGAAGCAAGGATTTGTGATGATTTGATGAGTTTTTGTAGCAAAATGTGTGGTTAGTTGTCACGCCTGTCACACTGAAAAAATTAACAAATATTTCAAGGAATTTGTGATTATATAGACATGTATGTGCATTGACTGACTTCTCGCAATTATTTAAGTAACGAAATAACTAATAACTTTATTGTAATCAAAATAAATAGTTAACTAGAGACCAGATGTCAGTACGACTCGCAACTATCCTACCGCCATCTGTGTACAATCATTCCTATTACTAAACATAACTGTTCACACAATTTATTTTATATTTAATTTTATTTTATCATCGTTATTTTCCATTCTTCTTGAGTTTTTATTCAATCTAATCTAAGCATTTTATACTTTCATTTTTGTAAATGAATGCCCTATTTCATTTTCACAGCAGTGTGGCATTTTGTTAGGTTATGTTAAATACCGACAGAACATATGTCAAATTGACTTGTGAACGTGATAAATGTGTAATTACAGTGCCATTAGTTCCTAACTAAACATTTTCATTAAGAATGTAGACAAGTGATATTTCTCAACATTGTATACTTAGAAATTTGGACAGCGAGCGTTTTTACTAATTTGTCGCGCATGAGCGGCAAAGTGACATTTTGCGTTGGCATAAGAGAGCGCAAATGGCTACTTTCTATAGTGACTGTAGAAAAATAAATTTAAGAATCAATATAAAGGCAAAATTCATAAATCAATTATGTAGGTATATTATTTCATCTATGAGCCATCACGTAAGAATGCCACTAGGGCATTAATCTTCTTATTTCTCTTTCACTTTCTCTTCTCTCTTGCTTCGTTGAGGTTATGAGTCACGTAAGAATTCCCTGTACTCGTATGACTCCATTGCTATACTCCTCTATTTCGAATAATCTCGTTACGGTAACGGAATTGATTCGGAATCGGGATTACGGGATGCGATGTTTTGATTGAGATTCTGGATTGCATTTGCGATTGCTTTGCCGTTGCTGACTCATACGGCAGAAGAAGAAGAAGCCAGGTAACTGAAAGTGGAAAGCAAATTGGCCGGTGTTTTGGTTTTATTAATAAGAACTTACTTGGAATGCAATTGAGTTTGGTATAAAGCCAGGATTTCAGATTGGAGATGTATATTTGAAAGTTTTACAGACATGGGCGGGTAGCACGAACGTGGTTCTAACACCAGTGTCAATTAAAACCATGTGAACGACTTGGCACATACTTCAAGGTTATTAACAAAAGCTGTGTTGCCAATATAGTAAGCCGAAAATGTACTGACAGTCATATTCAATAAATTTGACTTCATTATTTTAAATTGTTACGAACAAGTCAAGAAACAAATCATTAAACATTTTTTTTTTCCTATTCCGGTGTTCTTATAAGTCTATAAAAGTGCCGTTAACACATCGTTAAGATATCTATAAGCGCACTGTTTGATACAATGTATTAAAGTATACATTAAGACAAAATTCACAACACACAATATAGAAACTGCCAAAATATGCAATTTCAATTTTAAGCGGATAGCGCTACCAACATAACTGACAAAAATCTGTTGTGGCCAGCACTATACCTCCCGCCAGTACTTCTGATGATGCCGAAACTGGCGAAATTGTACAATAATAATTGTGAAACTAAACCAAGTGTTGTTATTTTTTTAACTTTTATTAATTTAAATCTGTACCTACATATTTATTGATGCTGGAAACTATATTATATTCCTTTGCATTCGATAAGTATTGTTTTATTTACTATTACAATTTTCTTTTAAAACGTTACCATTAATTATTTGCAATGACAGGTTTCTTGACAGTGACATTTATCTGTCAGTTTACATACATTTGAAATCTAAACTGTGTAACTAATGGCCGATTGCTCCAACGTACTTTAAATTTTAAGCATTCCTTAAATTGACAAATAGCATCGCAATGAAATGTCAAATATATTATTATGCATTGTTGTTAAAATTTCGATTAGCAATATTTTATTTAAGGGTCGCTTAAAATTTAAGCCTTGATGGTGCAACTGGGCATTAGAGATTGTGTTTACGTTTAAACATGGGCTCAGGGATTTATAAAATAAATTATTTTATATATTTATCTATAAAATATATAGAAAAAGTATGAATGCATATTTATAGAAAATTTAATAATCTCTAATTCTTATAATGACATAAATGGCGAAAAAATTACGTTCAAAGATATATTTCGAAGAAACACTATTTTGAGCATCAAGTAAAGTTCCATTTCCGCTTACCTGATGTACGCCAAAATCGAATAGCTTCTTTTCATATTAGAATAAGGTAGAAATATAAGGCTTCAGAATTTTCTGAATGATAGTATTTTGAGTTAGAGCGTTGACAAAATCCATACACATATACACACACATACAGACATCCTCGTGAAAATGTTAAAATCGGATTCTAGGGACCTTAAAACGTGGTCATTTACCAAAATTTAGACATGCGATTTTCAGCACGATCCCTATACCTCCCTTACCAAAAGTAGCGGGAGGTAAAAACACCAAGTCATATTTTTGACAAGTCGCATTTTTTTAAATCTTATTGTAAAATTACCTCAAAAGAAAAAATGGTAAAAGAACATGTTTCTCGTCCTTCGTAAAACTCGCCTCATGGCTCGTTTTCCAAATTTGAGCTCGTACATAACAGACTGCCTTTTGACACTTGTTTTTTTTTTTTATAATGTATTATAAATAAAACCCCCAGTATTTTGATTCATTTTCATCCCTCTCATTACCCCAGTGTAATAAATCAAATTCACTCATCTAAAGCATTTCACCTGTAACGCACTGTGACATACCATCAACAATAATGGAAACTTAGGGTTCTCCCCTATCTAGTTACCTCTGACTGCAATGTCACGGCAAAGCCGCCATATTGTGACGTCACAGGATCACAGAGGCTGTGGAAGAATAGCTGAGTGTCGTCGATGGACAACCACAGCCCTAGCGAGATCTAGTGATCCGAGAGCATAACAAGAGAACCACGCTTTGTTGATTAGATTAGACTTAGAGTAGGGGGTGGTTTCGTGCTTGAACAGTGGAAAATGTTTAATTAGATGGAGGTAGAAGCTAAAAGGTTTATTTTGGCGAAATAAACTATATTTAGATCACAGTTTGGCTGTTTATAAGCACAAGTTCCTATAAAACTCAGTATAATACTACACTGGATACTGGATCTGCCGTTAATAACATTTTTCCTAAAAGAAAATATTTCCTATTTTCACATTTAAAAATTAACATCACAATTTGACTCGGGTTATTTAAAAATCAACATCAGAGAGGTACACATTTATCTAATTCCGTTTTAAAAAGCTGAATTAACCTAACTTTTAGACGTTTTGATATGTCACTTTTTACATAATTGATACAAAATGAGTTTTGTAAATATCCTTTTCTACTCCCATTTCAGCAAATTTCAAAATAACCTTTTACACACTATTTGTCAAACAAGTAAATTCCTTATTGCACCGAGTGTAACAGTTAGTAGGGAAATTTCCGTTTATCCCTAGAATTATGTTGGCCACATTACCTGCAAAACAATTAATTTCAGTAAAATTATGGTCGAAGAAAAAGTATAGTACAGTAAAATTTTTGAAAGTCCGATCAAGGCCATCTACGAATTGCATCTATAAATTAAGATTTTATGCTGTCAAATTTAGTAGTGTCGTTTACATAGTTTTTATGAGGTACAAGATATTATGTACCCTCATTATAACTAAGTAAAAGACACTACTAAATTTGACAGCACAAAATCTTAATTCATAGATACAATTAGTAGATGGCCTTGATCGGACTTCTTTCAAAAATTTTACTGTACACTTCTCAAGTTGTAAAGCCATTACGTGCGAATGGATGATTTACTCACAGGCCGTTAGGCGAGTGTGTAACTCTTCCATATGCTTTTTACATCTCTCGCAATATAATATACTATTACACAATTAAGTTACGTAATAGTATATTACGTCCGAGGTGGGAGATGTTTCATTAAAGCCGAGGGCTTACGTCTATTACCGAGAGGCAAAGCCTCGAGGTGAGATAAAGCGCGAGGCTGTGATGGAACTCCCACCGAGGTTATTTATAATATTTTGTTTACAATCATCCTCATTTTAAATCAATAATTTACAATAAAAATCAATGAGTTAAAACCAATAATTTTATTAATATTTTTGACAGCTCTCTTAAAATTTGTTTAGCCTACTTAATTATAGGGATCTATGGTAATGTTGCTAGACAACCCCTACATAAACATTTCCAACCCAAGAGATGAAAGTGAAATCTCTTATTTCCGACCAAAGAAATTGTCATTAAAGTTAGGAATGACGTATTTCCCAACCTCCAAAAAGTTAGAAATCAGTATATTACTATCATGATGAGAATAAAATTATATGTTCAACTCTTTTTATGCAGTTATTATTATAATATTTAGACAGGCTTCTGCGTCTACGCGTAATCTATAACAAATTACTTATATACGTAAACAATGCGTAGACAATGTAAAGTATAATGTCAAATGTAGACAATGCGTAGATAAAAACTATGTATATATGCACATGCGCAGTGGAGTACAAACGACCCTACATAAACATTTACAACCCAAGAGATTCTCATTAAAGTATAGGAATGACGTATTTCCCAACCTCCAAAGGGTTAGGATTCGGTATATTACTATAATGATTGTGCATAAAAAATATTACACAACTGACAATTGATCCAAAAGGAACATGAATTATTGAATCACATCCAATTCCTCTACATCAGAAGGAAGATCTACATCGGGTTTCAGAACACATTCAGAACTAATTTTCAAAGATAATACGTATACACTGACATAACATTAAATTAAAATATTAAATTCATTTATTTTCAAAGCAACGCTTTGGTAAATTGATTTTGAAATGTGTATATTGAGCTGTCATAGAAAAATCTAGATTTTTTTATATTTTTAAATTATTTTAGCGGAATTAGATAAAATTTTGTACATAATACGTTACGAAAACGTGATATTGTTTGACTTACATAATTTGCCTAACTCGCTTCCCTCGTTTCGGAAAATATTATATTTATAAAAAAATATCACTCTTTCCAAAACTGATTATGTAAATAACTATTATCTGAATGAAATCTGTGTTGATATTTGCAAATTCCAAAATATATTAGTTAATGAAACATTTTATGTATAATAGGTGTTGTTCTCTATTATTTGTTTGATAATATTTCTTTGTACCCTCCTATAATCGAACATCACAATGTTGCCGCAAAAGCAAAAACTTGTTAATTCAAACGTGAACACACATTTACATTTGAGGTTGGATTTGCAATTCCCGTCATTGCTTAATTAACCATTCGTAATTACGTATTATTTACACCAAATTACGTCCGAATAACTGCTGTTTATCGATATAGACTACTATACATTAAAATGTGTTAAAAATGTAATAGAACATAATTTTTTTATTTTATTTGAGATATATGAGGTAGCGTCAAAAGGTACCCGGTATTGTTGCCTAGATCCAAGCAGGTGATCGCTGGAGGGATATATATTTTTCTTCAGATGTTAAAGAAAGCATACGGAAATAAGGCGACTGTGTACAAATGGCATGAGCAAAAATTTGGGGAAAGTAACTAGGAGGTGTTTAATTAGGAGGTAGTGATTCACCACGAATTTATTCCTCAAGGTCAAACTGTAAACAAGAAACTTGGGTTCTGCAGCATGACAACGCTCCGGTATATCGCTTCCTGATTGTGAAAAATTACCTTGCTAAAAACTATGTCACCATTCTGTAACACCCCTCCTATTCTTCCAACCTTGCACCAGCCGATTTTTACCCGTGCTTAAAAATTAAATTGAAGGGACAACGTTTTGCTAATCCAGAAGAGGTGATGGAAAATGGTTTCCAGGAGTATTTTGAACAGTAATACGATAGATGGAACAATTATGTAAATGCAGGAGGGGAGGGGTGTACATTTTAAAGGAAATTAATGTAAAAATGTTGTACCTTTTTCAATAAAATTTTATTGATCAATTCTGGGACATTTCGACGCTACGTCGTATATTCTCAGTTAATGTTTTATTTACCTAGCGTATCATAAATAGGTAGTATATTAAAGTTAAGTGCAATTGGAAATCCGTATTAAAGAACAATATCACCAATCTGGAACACTCCTCCAATTCTCAAAACTAACCGATTTTTACCTGTTCTAACGGCTAAAATAATATAGAAGGGATAAAGTTTTACTAATTCAGCAGAGGTGATGAAAAATTCGACGAGACAGCTGAAGGCACTTTCAGAAAATGGTTTCCAGGAGTGTTTTGAACAGTTGTACGCAGGGATGTGCATTTACGCATAAAAATATAGTTTTTTCTACTCCCGTGCGTGAAGTGAGTACTTCACGTATCAATTTTTATGTGTGAAGTTTGATTTTTTGCATACTGTGCGTGAAGTGTCACTTCACGTACAGTGTGCGTGAAGTAAGATTTCACGCACCGTTCATTATTTTAAATATTACAAACTGAATTGTATTTTAATGAAACAAAGCTGTTAATACCCGTAACGTTGGTAACCATGGTTACACAAGTCGCTAATACAGAGGCTTTACTTCAAAAGAATGACAATGTGAAGAAAAAATATATTTTATTGCAAGGTTGTAGAAAAAGTATAGTATGTAATACGTGTGTGAAGCCTATTTTACATCCACCCTCATATAAAAATTTCAGCTTCACACACTTGCCACATAATATACTATTTACGTTTACCTGTAAAAAATGCGTAAAAAATGTTAAATAAGTAAAAAACGTGGATAATGTACAATTTTAGTTCTTCATAACGTCACTAGATGACTTGTTGTTTATAAATGTCATAATTTAATGATGCGAAGAGCGAATATACTAAAATATGCTTCAAATTTACGTATTTAGTCTAATTTTAACATAAAAAGTGGTTAAAGTTTGACGTTTGAGGTTATGTCTCAGGATTATACATTCACTTTCCTACTAATCTGACAGTTGACAACTTGATGGTACCCAATGGTACCTAATGGTACCTAATTGTTTGAAAGTGGTCTCAATGAAACATATGTTGATGTCATAAGGACAGCTTGTTCTGGAATATTCATTACAGTATAAAAGAAAATTTACTTTTTAAAAAAATTATAATAATATTTTATATTATCTACGTAAAAAATTCGAAAATATTGTCAATGTAAAAAATACTTTTTTACGCGTAAAAAATAACGTATAATATGTGTATTTTACGTGCCCATCCCTAGTTGTACGAAAGTTAGAACAATTGCGTAAAATATGGTTGTACTTTAAAGGAAATTAATGTAAAAATATTGTACCTTTTTATCTTCAGTCACCTTTAGGTAAGGAAGGTATTGTCTTTGGTCAAGTTTTTAATGAATAAGCATGTTTTAGGGTTCCTAGAATACGATTTTACTAGTTTTACGATGATGTCTGTATGTAAGCCTGTGTGTGTGACAAATTTTTCTCCCACGATAATTCCAATACTACAATTCTAAACATTATAACTCGTATTCCTCTTCTTTACATCCATATGAACAGCTGATTAGATTTTGTATGTAAGGTATATGGTCAACCGAAAGTTCTCTTATTTGAAGTTCTTAAAAAGAGTTAAATAACTTTTTTTTACATTTTATGTAATTATTAATATGAAAGAATATCTTATTGTCCATACATTTTGATTATACATGTTCCTTCATATTCAACAGATATAGAGTTAAAGAATTAAAAAGAGTTTAACCTTCATAAATCAGCCAGCTTTACTAAAATCATGAAAACAGTTCATATATTCAAATAACTCTAACTAGCAGATGTCAGTGTCAACTGCATATTACAAAGTGTATGTTCGTATTATAATTTTCTTGGACAGATAGAATCTTTTTCAAGGAACTCTCGGTATGGAATTTGTAGAAAATAGTATATGTTCGTGTTGCAATTTTACTGGATATTCATAGAATTGACGAAATGTAATGTGCTGGCCACATCATATTTTTTCAATAAAATGTTATTGACAAATTTCGGGAACATTTTGACGCAAACTCGTATTTGTGTTCAGAAAAAAATTACTAAAAAAATATCGTATGTTTTTCATAATACTCATGGAATAATGTCATACAACATTGCAATTAATTTTGTAATACATGCAGAGAATAGATGAAATTACAGTAATAATTTTAGCAATAAATCATCTTCACGAGTAATGCGTAAACGTACAAGGTCTAATAAATGTCAACTACGTTTATTTTTCTTCTTTTGTGATTAGAATTTTAAAGTGTTGGTGAATATTCCAACCACGTTTCATATGTCTACGTTTACAAATTGTTCAAATATATCAGGGAGTTTTAAATTCTTGCAAATGTACAGAATACATTATACTAATGGAAAATTTCCTATCTAACGCTTAATGCAATTACTTGAAATATAGTGAGATTTTAATTTACATCGAGTGAGTCTGGAATGAACCATCCCCCCTTTATTTTTTTTATTCTAGATAATAGAAAAAATGGCTCATATTCAATACATATTTTATTATTTTAAATATGCTATTTAATGGTAGATATAGATATTGAATTTTTTTATAAAGACAGGTTAACAAGATACGACCATCAACTTTTATTTTTTACATAGCAACTTATAATTATTTTACTAAAATATAAACCGCCATTTTTTTCTCTTTTCAACGATGTAATAATTTGTATATGAAATATAAGAAAAAATTCGAGAAAAATAAGAAAATTGTACAATATTAGATATTATTTTTACTTCTCTATAAGAGAGTTATTGGATTCATACTAAAAATTGCATATCCAGATTTTAGTGAATAAGCACGTTTTAAGGTCCCTAGAATCCGATTTTAACATTTTTACAATGATGTATATTATGTGTGTGAATGTGTATTTTTGGGTGTGTGTGTGTGTGTGTGTGTGTGTGTGTGTGTGTGTGTGTGTGGATGTTGGAGGAACGGTTTCTCAAATTCTATAAGACTGAAGACCAAATTAACAACATATTCCTTATTCTGACATTTCTTAAAAAAAAATCTTCTAAATATTATTTTTTGGGAAATTTATGTTATTACAAATATTAAAGAATATAATATTCTCTATCTAATATTTAGAAGAGTAGGAGGAAACTTATTTATAGAATGAATTAAAAAATATATTAATAATAGAGGTATTTAGAATATTTGTGTGTGTACGAGAAATGTTAAATACAATATCTACTTATATAGCCTAATATAGAAATGGAGAGAGGTTTTATAATGGCCACAACAGATTTTTATTCAAATATTCTAGGTGGCTATGTGAAAACAAAATTTAAAAGTTAACTTATTAATTATCATTACCGATGTCTACATGTGTTGTAGATACTGGCACACCCAGAAATGGGTAATATGCCGTGATGATATATTTATTTATAATTTATTAATTTTAAAAAACACGTTAAAGAAGTAACAAATTTATATTTTATTTTATTGTTTTTCATTGTTACATTTTGTTTATTTTCACATACCACCTAGAATATTTGAATAAACATAATTTCTAATAATGCTTAATTATTTTTTTTCTCGAATTTCTTCATATATTTGATTTACAAACTTTGAGTAGCTTAAAGGTAAATCAAAAGGCATAAATGGTCCACGTGTACTGTAAAATTCTTTATTAAAGACGTTTCGGGCTTAAGGCAAGCCCATCTTCATTTATATTTTAGTAAAATAGTTGTAGGTTGCTATTTAAAAAATAATAGTTGATGGTCGTATCTTGTAAATCTGGATTTATAAAAAAAATTCTATATCTGCCATTAAATAGTATATTTAAAATAATAAAACTTTTATGTGAACCATTTTTTCCTATTACCTACGATAATAAAAATGATAAAGGGCGGTGGGGGGTGAGGTGCATTTTTCCAAACTCATCCTGTGTAAGATATTTGTCTAGCTATTGGACATCGTTTCTTCAGTGGGGTTCGCTACCATAATAACAAATTAAAACATTGGTCATTTATAACTAAAACCACAGACAAACCTGTGTATGTGTGTATGTGTGTGTGTGTGTGTGTGTGTGTGTGTGTGTGTTTATGTATGTATGGATGTTGGAGGGACGATTCCTCAAAAACTATAAGACTTAAAAAATATTTAACTGCAGTTTCCTCAATCTGACATTCCTGGGAAGAGCTGAAAAGGTTTTGGTAACAATTGAACAACCGGAACTAGTAATTTCTTAGAAAAATTCTTCTAAATATAATTTTTTTTATTTAATATTGAAGAACATAAAATTCTCCATCTAATACACTTAGAATTTTTATTACATCTTGTATAGATTTAGAGATAAAGACTCTATAATTTATAGAGTAAACTAATCGCAGAGGCTAAGGCAGTAAGGAAACCAGTTGACAAATTCCAATGTTTATAACATAGTTTGTAAATGACATATGTCAGTGTCAAAAATCAACAGTTTTAGTGACATTCTGATAGCTTTTTCTGGGAAGTATATTTAATCTTTCTTATTGTTTTATTAATTAAATATTTGAAATTATAGGTAAAATTGTGGTAAAATGCATATATCCATCAGAAATACCGCCAATCTGGTTAATGAATTGGAAGAATCTCTGGCTTTTAGAAACTTCCTCATACAATGAAAAATAGATACAATTAGAATTATATGTGTGCAGAAGACATGTTAAATACAATAAAAAACAATATTTGGGTAAAGTTCTGTAATATTTTGTTATAAAACGACGGTTCGATAGCAAAATGCAATACAATACTTACATAGCCTAAAATGGAAATGGCGAGAGATCTTGTGCTGGCCACAACAGATTTTTTATTGAGCAATACCATTCTTACGTGGAGTTATAAATGATGGATTTCAAAATGCCGCACATAATTTCATTAATTTGCAATTACCCCTTCTAAATCCAACAAGAAACTACTAATCATCACATTTCCGAATGCAGTGAGTCAACAAATCACAGCATTCCTGTGCTTGAAGTTCTGCGGAAGTAAACTCCGTGCTTCGTGTTCCATACAGTGGTAATGATCCGGGTGTTTACCAAGTGGAGCTTACAGCATCCGAACCCGCCCCCCTCCCCCCTTACATTTTGTTCTGTGAGGCTTACTTCAGTTATAATCGGGTTATTGTACTGGTGATGATCACTTCACACCAACCCACAATCCATAATAGAAGATTGGAGATTTGTGGATGTAATAGAACGACAGGATTTTAGGGTGGTCATCTATTATAGGGAGTATAGAATTCTACAAGATATAACAGCTTCCATCTGCACGTAAATATACAGGGTGTTCAGGATACAGAGTCCACAATATGGGGATATGCAAATTTTTAAAAAGGATTTGTGAGCTAAGATATTTAAAACAAAATAGAGCGAAAATACTTTGGCTATATAGGAATAGTATCTCACAGAGAAAGTTTTTTTGTAGTAAATCACATGTAAACGATAGATTTGTACAAAAACTTCTAACGCCAGTTCAAATGACAGTTTATACAGTGTGTCCCATTTAGAGGTGCCACCATTGGGATTTCGAGAACTATAAGAGATACGATGTCGGTTAAATGGAACTTTTTGTGCGCCTTTGGGAGGCCATCTCAGATGTGCTTTTGTTTTTCCAATAATTCTTATAGGGCACTAGATAATGTCGAAAAACTGAATATTGTTGATTTTTTCTTTCTCAAATAACTTCTAAACTATTAGTAATTGAGAAAAACGTTTCAAATATAAAAGATAGATATTTTCATTAACTAATCAGTGGCGTACGAAATAAATTTTTATATCCGTAAATTTTCGAGATATAACACAAACTTATATTTTTTTAAATAGAACCCATATCTGATTTTAGTCTCAAAAAAATAAATATTTTTTTCTCTTTTCAATGATGTAAGGGTTATTATGTATATGAATTTTCTTATTATTTCCCAAAAAAACATTATTATTTTTATTAATTATATTGTATTTGATCAAAATAATTTGTTTTATGCCTTTATTACTTAATATTTTCATTCTAGACTCATAATTACAAATTACACTATGATGGGCCAAGGGCGACCTGATACAAAATTTTATAAAAATGAATTTGATACGAGTTTTGAGCAAAATTTTTTAACTAAATAAATTATTTATATACAAGGAGTATTTCCAAATAGAAATCTACAAATATTTTCAAAATAATTGTAAATTTAATACAAAATAAGGAAAAAAATAATAATTTTGAAGGCAAAACAAATATAAAACATAATAACCCTTACATCGTTGAAAAGAGAAAAAAATATTTATTTTTTTGAGACTAAAATTAGATATGGGTTCCATTTAAAAAAATATAAGTTTGTGTTATATCTCGAAAATTTACGGATATAAAAATTTATTTCGCACGCCACTGATTAGTTAATAAAAATATCTATCTTTTATATTTGAAACTTTTTTCTCAATTATTAATAGATTAGAAGTTATTTGAAAAAGAAAAAAACAGCAATATTCAGTTTTTCGACATTATCTAGTACCCTATGAGTATTTTTGGAAAAATAAAAGCACATCCGAGATGGCTTCCCAAAGGCGCACAAAAAGTTCCATTTAACCGAAATCGCATCTCTTATAGTTCTCGAGATCCCAATGGTGGCACCTCTAAATGGGACATACTGTATATAAGTGTAAAAAATGTCCTGTTACCAACTACTTTTGTAGTAATTCTCTTCGACAGTCGGAAAATATGTGATTTTCGATGAAATTTGCGCATTTATTAAAATAATTGTATACTTAGTATTTTAAATTAAAATTAAAGTTGTATTCGTTTTCATAATATAACTTTAGCACATTAGCAAGCACTGTAGCATTACTTTTAAATAAAGATAAAGTATTATAGTATATTATGTGGCAGGTGTGTGAAGTTGAAATTTTTAAACAGCTTTGTTTTATTAAAATACAATTCAGTTTGTAATATTTAAAATAATGAACTGTGCGTGAAATGTTACTTTACGCACTGTGTGCAAAAAATCAAACTTCACACATAAAAATTGATACGTGAAGTACTCACTTCACGCATGGGAGTAGAAAAAAGTAATTTTAATTAAAGTCTTAAAGTGAATATGATTATGAAAAAGGCCCTTAATGTTTTTATTTTTATAAGATATTTACAACAATTTAATTATATTAATAACCCTACACTATTAAAAATTGAAAATATTAGCTTTAGCACTTTAGCGAACACTGCAGCATTACTTTAAAATAGTGATAAAATCTTAAAGTAATTTTAACTAAAGTCTTAAAATAAGCCTGATTATGAAAACGGCCTTTATTAAAATTTTTGTATGAAACTGTCATGATAAAACCTTAACGTACAATTTAATTTTTGATGCTTGATCAAAGTCATCTTTGTTTGTATATATGAGTTAAAACTTTAGCTTCGACCATTCTGTCAGATTCAACATTGTCATTTACTTAGTTTTTATTAGAATATATAATTTACTACTGTTATTTTGCTATTATAAAAATATATTAGAGTAAAATCATTCAAAATTAAAAATTAGTCAACTAATAAGTTTATTAGCAAATATAAATTCAAATATGTGAAAAATAAGATACTGACCCAGTGAATTTATTATTAGTATTACTTATTATTATTATTAGTTGCATTTCCACCTACCTGGCGCTGTTGTTCCACACACGTGCACCCTCGCAGTTCTGCCAACTGTATCCACATTACTCCTTGTCTCTCTTCTTCTATCTTCGCTTTGTTCTTGTTTCTTTCTCTTTCATTCTCGCGCACAGTAGCAGAGAAAGAACACATTGATAAAGGCGAAAGAGGAGACGCGATTCCAGAATCCGAATCGGAAAGTTTACCGGTTTTAGATGTTTTTGAAGAGTCGAAAGAACCACAAGAAAACGGTTGCTGGAAGACTAGAGGAAGACAAATTTTGTTTGAGGAAATGTAGTTTGTTAAATTGTTATGTTTTAATGAGATAGAGAAGGGCAGTAGATGTGTAAACCAGTAAAACAAGAGAAAATTCTTTTTTACACCTACTATATCTATGAGCCCAGGCTTTTAATAGTTAGTCAACATTTTCAAAAAATTATAAAATCTGCATAAATGGTGATATTTGCAAAATACTATACTTTAAATATAAACTTTTAAAAAAATCTGTGAACCAATTTAAAGGGTCATGTTCTACCGAAACTTTTTACTTTTGGCACATTAAATAACAACTTCGTGAAAATTTAGTTCGTTCAGTGAAACCTACGTTGCAAGATTTATGGGACAATACTCTAACAGAAAAATATGCAGGGCTTGCGGAGACAATACCTAACAGAATTAAAGCTATTATTACTAATAATACTACTATTTTAAACTAGTAGAAAAAAAAATTGTAGAAATATCTCACCATTTGCATAAGTTTTTCAATTTGTTTGATGAAAATATAAACCGGCCTGTCTCATTTGTCTCTGGTTTATGTTAAATATATTTCCCGGATCGACAAAAATAAGCCTTCTGCATTTCATAAAAATGTAATATTTTAATCATTCACCATTGCAATTTTTAACTCTCGTTAAGAGAGTTGTTGTATTCATGATAAAAATCACATATCCAGATACTAGTGAATAAGTGGGTTTTATAGTCACTAAAATCCGATTTTAACGTTTTACATTGATGTGTGTGTATGTATGTGTGTGTGGATGTGTGTGTGTGTGTGTGTGTGTGTGTGTGATTCTGAATGTTGGAAGAATGGTTTCTCAAATTCTATAACGCCCAATTTAGCTATGTATTCCTTAATCTGACATTAATGGGTAGAGCTGAAAAGATTTTGGTAAGAATTGGACAACCGGAAATAGTAGTTTCTTAACGAACTTTTCTAAATATTATTTTTCTGAAATTTATGTTATTACAAATATTAAAGAATATAAAATTCTCTATTCGATACACTTAACATTTTTATTATATCTTCTATAGATTTAGAGATAGAGAATTATAAATATATAAAATAATCCGTTGTAATGAATCTCACAGCCCAAAACAACTTCATGGAAAACAATTGAAAAATTAAAATGTTTGTAATTGACAGGACAGTTAGTGTCAAAAATCCAAAGACATTACTGAAGACTTTTTCCGGGAAATACATTTAATATATCTTATTTTATCATTAATTAAATATTTAAAATTTTAGACACCACATATACCTATCAGAAATATCGACAATCTCGTCAAAAAAATTGAAGAATCTCGAACATTTAAAACAGTTGAAGGAAACTTATTTATAGAATGAATTAAAAAATATAAAAATATATGAATAATATGTAATTAGAATATTTTGTGTGTACCAGAAATGTTAAATAAAATATGTAAAATATGGAAATGGCGAGAGGTCTTGTACTGCCCACAACAGATTTGTAATAATATAACATATGATTGTCTTTCTGTTATTAAATAGTAAATTTCATGTTTCAGCAATGAGAACGAAAATGTCATCATCATTACCAACTATACCCAATGTCATGTGAAAGAAAAAAAAACATAACAAATGAATGGGAGTTTTCAAGAAAACTATTGTAGATGGCAGTAACGTTTGAGTCAAAAATATTTTAATATTTAGATCATAGTGTGTGCAACTAGCAACTATACTCTCCGTCAAATGATTATGGACTGATGTTCAACTTTTATCCCTTTCCGCACCCTGTCCCTTGCCCAGCGGTGTTGCCGTTTGTAATTTGACATGACCAGGAATGAACGCAAATGTCATATAATACATTTAAAACTAATTAAAAATTTAATACATCGTAAATGAAGAAAATATTATAACAAATAAGTAAGGTAAGACAGTAATACGTAGTATAAAATATAAAAATTGTCTCTGTGGAAAATTTATATTTATATTTTGACCAAAGTTTCCACACATCAAGCTAAGGTCGCGTTTGATTTAAAGTACGATAACCGGTAAAATCTAAATAAAAGGTAGGTATAATTGATTATAAGGTGAACAGTAGATCTGCCAACACAACATGTTCTGTAGTCAAATCCAAAGTTTTCTTGTTATTTAATAATTTTTTTTTTTAGGATGTAACGTCAATTTTTTGAAAAAATTATGTACATTGGCAATAATTGTTTTTGCCTGCCCATTTAAATAATATTTTCCTAAATGTTTTTTATAAGAACTATGACTATTTAATTCATGAATTTCACTCATTTTCTTTTCAAAAGTCTAAATATAATGCAATTTATAGGATTGGGAATAAAAACTGCACGCAAGTACTAACGAGAATGTCAGAATATAAAATGACATTGACAGATTACATATATTTGTACAGGTAGACACTTACAAAATTTGGCATCAGTGTAGAAATCTCCAGTCCATAATTATTTGGCAAGTATAGACACTGTTATGAAAAATGTTTTGTTTTTTGTCATTGTGCAAATGCGTACTGTCATTTCACACGTGAGTTTCAAATACCAATATGTTTCTGGATTGTTTACTGCTGTTACTACTGTTTTATTATTACAATTTTTAATACAGCAATACGGCGTTTTTAAACTTTCTATAGGTTAATTCCAGCCGCCAATATGTTTTTAGTATTTTAGCGTCAAATATATGGAGGGGATAAAAAAATTGTTTTGAGTCTAGAACACTAGCGCCACTGTACGCTCCCATTATTATAAAAACCCAAGTAGCCTTTTTCGGAAACCCAGTACATCATATCAATTTTCTAGTTATCAAACTATTACCAATCGCACTGCCTATTTTCTATCTCACTATCTCCAAAACACAAAACCCAACATCCCCTCTAATTCCTGCACGCTTACAGCAACACATCCCTGCGTTGATTCCTGCAGGCACGTCGCCTGTGTTCCTACTGTGTTCCTGGCCCGAAGTGGACGTGACCCGAGGCTCCGTAGGGACGTGTCTCGTGCGAGCCGGGTGCGATGTTACAGGACGTGGGATACCGACATTACTCTGAACAGCAGGAAAGGGTGGGGTGATAATTGAGAAGAGAAGGATGGTGCATGATGAAATATTCCAGTTTGAAACGAAATAAGATTTAGATAGGTTGTCTATTGTCAACAATATAAATATATAAAGCATTGTTCGCGAGTATTTTTCTACTCCGGTTGTACCCTAGACACACTACAAAAATTAATGATCATTCACGGTATGCGCACGTGAAGTTGAGACTGATGACAGATGTCAAAATTGCGTCTATTAACAAACCAGAAAATATTGAATGTAGTAAATTTATCCAATAGATATTGGTTTGATAACTATTTTTTTTTTGTTATATATCAACATACTTGATTGGTTAAAATTTTTAACCAGTTGTTAAAAATTAACCACTGAGTTACAGAGTAGGCCCGTGAATCTGCTTATTACTATAACAATTAACATATCTTAAGCTTTAACACTCATATTTAGTGATGCACTCGATTTCGAGCTTTGGCCCGGCCCGGCCCGAAGCCCGCGTCGATTTCGAATCGATCATCGAGCCGGGCCGAAGATTTTTTTTATCGGGCCGAATCGGGCTAATCATTTGCAAAAGTTGAGGCGAGTCGGACTTTTGATTTTGGCCCGGCCAGAAAATTCGAGCTTTTCGGGCCGGCCCGAAAAATCCTATTGTTCCTTAATATTTTAATGAAAATGTATGGAGTTAAAAAGGATCAAAATGATTTAATAACATCATACTTCACATCATAACAAATAAAAATGTTATTTTTACTTCAAGAATTCAAGGTTATTCACTAAAGCATAATAATGCTATTGTGATGTTGTTATTATTACTATTGTTACTACTCGTAAACTTAAATAAAAGTGATTTTGTTCCTACCATAATGATTTCTTGTCTTATTTTTGAGCACAAACAAAGTTAGATAAAAATCATTATGTAAATGATATTTTTTGTATAAGATTTGTGAAAAAGTTGTTTCAATTTAGAACGCCTTTGGTAAACAAAGTGTCAAATACGGATAGGTCTGTAATTTTTATAACAAACCTACACTAGAAGTGTCTTTTTTAATTACTTCTGTTAACTAATGTAGAACGTTATAAGGATGGAGAAGTTTTTTTTCTTTTAATTTGACACGAAAAAAGTTAAACATTTCGCCTCACATAAAAATCAAAATTAGGTATGCCGGATGCACTCAATTTCGAGCTTAGGCCCGGCCCGGCCCGATTTCGGGTCAATTTTCGGACTGGGCCAGCTAATTTTTTATCGAGTCGATCCAACCTCAAAGCCCGGTCCGACCCGGCCCGAATACATCTCTACTCATATTTAATATAGAGCTTACCGTTTTCTTCTGCACGTTGAAGATTAGTTCTGACTTGCCCCATGAGCATTTTGCATACTTTTTAAAAATTCCTGCGCCTTAATAGTTTTCATTTTGGGGCTCGTACACCTTTCTTGTAAGTCTCAACATGTCTCGTCTAGGTACATTAGGAGGATTGTTTTTCCGGACTACAAAAGATATGTTTTTGCCTCCAAGCACTTTACTGTTGTGTGGTTTAAACCAGC
This sequence comes from Ophonus ardosiacus, assembly GCA_943142095.1. NCBI lineage: Eukaryota > Metazoa > Arthropoda > Insecta > Coleoptera > Carabidae > Ophonus > Ophonus ardosiacus. Next base: position 33,983,609 of record OW964834.1, on the reverse strand, counting down.
GTCATATCAAAACTTAATATCTTTGTTTCATGATGTAAACTTAAAAAATCAAGTAACTTTGTATATAAACCCCTACCATCCAACGCACCGTCTACGTCTAGAGATGCCTGTTTCTGAAATTGCACCACACATCATTATTTTATCTCAAAACTTTACTTTCACTGTAAATTCTATATTGAAACGTTTTAGGCGTTACTTACTAGAAAGATTTACAACAATTAAGGAGAAGGATGTTTCAGAAGGTACACAAAATAAATTTTAAAACTCGCCAAAGACTTTTGGGGCATATCAAAACTTTGTCATATAGAAAAAATCTGTTGTGGCCAGCACAAAACCTTCCGTCAATTTGATGTATTTTGTACATATCCTATACCAAAAGTTCCTTGAAAAAGATTCTATATATCCTGTATCATTGTAACAAGAACACACTATTTTTTACATAACCATACTGAAAGTTCCTTTGAAAAGATTCTAAAATCTAATAAAATTTTAAAACGAATACGAACGTACATTATGTATTGCACTTAACACTTCCTCCTAATTCAACTTTTCCCTATTTTATTAGAAGTCGCTGTTTCTTACTCTTCTTTTCTACTCATTCCTGTCCAAAGCACCTTCGTGACATAGGTCTTTCTCTCTCAAATCTTCTGCTATACAGTCCTTCCATCTTCTCTTTTGCCTTTCTCGTACTTCTGGCATTATAAGTTCCTATCTTGAGGCGAGGCCGCAAATGCAAGTCACTGGCGAGGGACACTCTGTCACTTACATCACTTTCAGGTCATATACTTTCCACTTTGGTTTTGCACTTGATACTGACATCTGTCAATTAGAATTTTTTGAATATACATATCTGCTGTTTCCATATTTTTTTCAAAGCAGACTGATTTTTGAAAGTTAACCTCTGTTAATCTCTCTATAACTTTATATTTATTGAATATGAAGGAAAATGTATAATCAAATCTTACAGAGAATAAAATTTTCTTTCATATTAATGATCATAAAATGTTGAAAAATGATATTTAACTGGGTTTTTTCCAGAAAAACTGTTAAGATCTTCAAATAAGGGTACTTCCGGTTGACCAATTATAACCAAAATCTAATCAGCTCTTCATATGGTTGTAAAGAAGAGGAATACGAAAGAATCATAATTTTTAGAATTGTAGTTTTGGAGTTATCGTCGGAGAAAAATTTGTCACACACACACACACACGGACACACAGACACACACACAGACAGACACACACACAAACACACACACACACATACAGACATCAATGTAAAATTAGTAAAATCGTATTCTAAGGATCTTAAAACGTGCTTATTCATTGAAAACTCACAACCGAATTTTTTGACCAAAAACAATACCTTCCTTTTGACGGAAGGTAAAAAAGGGCCACTAGCTCTATATTAAATATGAATATTAAAGCTTATGTTAATTGTTGTATTAATAAGCAGAAGTAGATTCAATATATTTTCCTTAATTCCCAATATCGTCCATTCATATTTTTCCAAAAACTTGTTAAATGCTATTTTTAGAACTTCAGTTTTCAATCCTTTAAAAATTTGGGGAACTCATAAAATTACCCCTATGCAGGTACTTAAACAAAAACCATCTTTACGATAGATTTCTGATCAAAAAACAAATTTTTATTACTACTGTATGTTTCCTTAACAAGAAAACAAGACAAGTCATAATAATCACGGCATAGTAAATACAAGGCAACAAGGGTATTAAATATCAAGAACCCGCAGTGTTCGACTCAGTATAATACGCATTATAATCGTTTCTGACAACTTGTCATAATATGACATGTAGCGAGAGGGTTCGGTTTATAATACGTCACTAGTGTGAAACGCCCTTATGCTAGGTGTCAGCACTGTCACCAATCAAAAAAGATTTTATCGAGATTTCACAGTGTACATGCATTATTATAGAAAGGAAATATTTGTTACCAATGTTTGAATACAATTAGGAACAATATTATAGGATGTTAAAAAATAAGTGTCTCAAATTATGAGGGCATATATTACTGACCGAAATTAGCAAAAAAAGTGTAATCAACATGACTCCGATCTTCAACTGTTTTCGAGAAAGAGGCCATTTTGTATTAGAATCGAAGAAAAACAGACTAAGATAGTGGTCGAACAAAATTTTGTCTATGTCAGTAAATAGACTATAAGAAAACAATAACATATTATATGAAACATTTTTTTCACTTTCTAATAGTTACGAAGTTATTTGAAAACTAAATATTAGCCAAGGGCGCCACAACTTTTGTCTTAGTACAATTATTTGATTTTTTGTGAAAAACAAAAATACATCTAAGATGATCTTTGAAAGGTAAACAAAATGTCTCATTTAATCAAAGTCCTAACTTTTACAGTTTTCGAGATAGCAGAGGTTAACAGAAAAAACTCAATTTTCATTGCCTTTTATCTCGGGAACTATTGAAGATCGGACCCCTGTTGATTAAACTTTTTTTACTCATTTTGGTCAGTACTATATGCCGTCATAATTTGGGACACTTATTTTTTAACATCCTGTATAATAATAGTACAACAGTGAACTCTAGGTGAAACAATGTTTAATAAAATATTAGAAAAGCCTCGCCATGTTTCACAAAATTTCAGCCTCTGAATCAACTTTTCGATCATAATCAGATGTCGGCCGTGGTCAGCTAGTAACCACAGACGCGTTTCGCTCTTGTTGGAGCTCATCAGTGTGGTGTAACTGCCGTCTCTTTGCAGAGATACTTTTCCAACTGAGCACGGCGAGAGATAAACATCATTGTTTTAACTAGATTTCATGTACTATTATTATTTCAATAGCTGCCAATGCTTTTTGGCCATTCTTTAATAGATGGCTCTACATGTGGTTAGAGCTTCCTCTTAAGCCAACTATCTTATATGAGATGTTTATTTCTCGCCGTGCTCAGTTGGGGAATTGTCTCAGCAAAGGGACGGCAGTTACACCATACTGATGAGCTCCAACAAGAGAGAAACACGGCCGGTATGTGACGATGACTGAAAGATTGATTCAGAATTCAGAGGCTGAAATCTTGTGAAACATGGCGAATTCTAATACAATATTATATTCTTACTTGTGGCATACAAATTTTATCTAAAGAATTATAACTACCCTCATTTTTTTTTTTTTTAATATTGTCAAATCCAAAATGAAACAATCTCTGAAAATATGCAGCTTCTATTTTTGTAATAACAGGAATACGAATCTAAATTTTAGTTTTCCTTTGGACGAATAAAAAAACTTGAAACTTATTGAACAAAACTAGACGCGAGCTTTGCCAAGAAAAATAAAAGATTTGAAATGAAAACAAGGAAAATCAAATAAAGATGTTCAACAAAGAAAAGATACCAGATTCTTTTTATGTGTCTCGAATTTTTCTCACTTAATTTTATTAAGAAATTTGCATATTTTATTCGGGAAAATATTGCTAACTATATCACATAGATATCTACTAAATTTAATGTGTTTTCTTAGAATTTATGTATATTGTCTGCTTCGGTATAAATCACAAAACAAAACCACTTTTTCTAGAATGAAAAATTGATTACGTGTTTTAGAATTCCTCAGAATTGCACTTCAAGGGCTGAAATTCACCCTCTATGAGTCATTAGCTTCCTAGGTGTCATAAATCTATTTCGATAAATTCATCATGTAAATAATAAATGATGTAATAGGCTATATCTATCAAAAGGAGGAAACAGTACCTCATCTACGAATTGCTAGCATTAATAAATACTGAGATACCGCCTTTCAAAATTCATGAATGGCCACAAAACAATAAAGTGATGCGTTGCATTAGGCAATCCAGAACACGAGACTATTTAAAGGTCCAATATAGCGGCAGAGGGCAAACATTGCGCTGTTTCATTCATTGTTTTGCTGTTGTTTGCAATAATTGTCAGTAATTCTACGTAATCGTGTGTGATTGAATAATTGGTGTATTCCGTGATTTATTCTTTTGTATTTATGCCATTAATTGGTAAATATATTTTTAGTAACATTTGTGTAAATTAACTGTAATATAAATTTGTAGAATACAATACACAGAAATCTAATTATATTTAGATATTATTTTATTAGGCAATATGTTTATAATTTAGTATAATTTACAAATCTTACTTTAGCATCTGAATAGATAATAAATATTTTGTAAAAAATCGTTAATTTAAATATGCAAATGGTTACTTTAATTACTTATTTTATTTTACTGTATTTTGGCTTCATTATGTTTGTCCTACAATTTTTGGTAAATTTATCTAATGAATTAGGTAATTAAATAGAAAATTTAAATTCATTTTTTTATTTATATTTAGTTCAATACTTACTACGATATAAACGTAATCATTTCATCTAATGTTATATTTAATTTTACTATAATTTGTTATTACAAATTTAGAAAACTTAACTAAATCAACTTAGATATTTTAATGAAACATATTAGAAGGCTGAAAAATAAGGAATTTAGTTAATTTAACTACAATTTAGATGTTTTTTCTTTCTGTCTATCTGTAATAAAATTTCATATTTATTAATGATGGAGAAGGAGCGTCCAGATGTTGGACGTCGTTATATGGAGAAAATAGAAACTATTAACTACATAGATCCGTCCACAATTTCTGACCAAAATGTGGATTTTGGAATAGATGCTGTATCCCCAGTCTCCAATGTCAAGTATGGATATTGTGTTGTATTTAGTATTAATACATAGTAGTTACACAGCACAGCAAATGATAGCTTCCAAATCCCTGGAAGCATATAAATATTTTGAAGCAGGATTTACAAAAATAGGCTGCATCAAATTGGATAACGTTTTTGTTCTTATTGGAAAAGTAAAGTTTCGCTACACACATACAACTAACGATTATTTAAAGATTACTTTATTTCCAGGTTCTGTTCCTAAGATTAATTTTATCCATAATTGACTCATAATTTACGCTCCCTACAACTGTACAATGGGATGGGACTTAATATTCTCTAGTGCCTATAATAAGATCTAAGATATAAACAAATAACACTATTTTCACTGTCATTTATTTAAAAATACCGTTAAATTTTCGAACTTTGGTGTAATTTAAATGAATTGGTTAAAATTTTAAGGGTGGATAAAACGTTATATGTAGGGTATTTGTGTTTTTGTTCCGGTTTATCCACTCGAGAAAATTAAAGGTTCGAACTTATTTTCACATTCTTTGGTGGATAAAACGCTTCTTAAAACAAATAAATAACTATTGTCAATACTTACTAAATCCCTATATACTACAATATTTATAAAAATCGTCCACAAATCAAGGTTTAGCACAAGTAAAGTTCTTACTTTAACATGTGAAATACTTATGACAGCTCAATGTTTGCCCTCTGCCGCCATATTGGAACGAAGTGTGACGTAGTGTTGGATTGCCTAATTGCTAACTATTTGGTTTTTGGTTATGTGACTATTTTTTTAAAATGTCAAGCTTGGAGGCAATTTCTGAAGATATTCTTCAAGCAATTCTAATAAAAGCTAGTGATATCATTTTTTAAAAATATGAGTGTTGATTATACATATTTCCAATTGTATTTTCGACGTTTTGTTTACCAGTCGCCGGGCTTTTGCTCTACTTTACCGCCCGCAGGGTGTAACCTTTCAGTTTCCGCAAAATGTAATTGAGATGTAAACAATTTTAATGCAATTGTACGTAATAGTTATTTATATACACAAAAGTGTAAACCCAAGCTTTTTGACATGAGGTCAATTGTTGACCGAATGTCATAAAGTTTACACTTGAGTTGCATACAATATTTTTATACGACCTAACATAACATTCCTGAAACAAATTAGAAATTTATCAGTCAAATACTACAGTTTTGTCAGTATTACCAACAAGAATGAAGAGAAAAAACTAGATTTGGGTACAACTTAAATGCCACACGTGTATTGATGGTGGCAGCTCAGTAATGTGTAAAGTAAATAAAATACGAAAATCGTTTACTTTACACACTATCAGCAGTATGTAAAGTGTCAACTTTACACATCAGAGTATAAAATAGTTATTTATGTAATAAGTGTGTAAAGTAGCACTTTTTTAATCGAGTGAGATGTTTGTAGCAAGAGACAAAAAATACTATTTACTCACGAGTTGCATACAATATTTTTCCTACAACCGAAATGTTAATGCTATTTCTCATAATAATAAGTATGAGTTTAGAGGCATCTTCATATATTGTTAGTATTAGTTGACAATTAAATTAACCGTTGCCTAGCAACGTATTTACTTTTCACGCATTAGTGCTTGAAAATTACTTTTTTCCTGAAGTGTAATGGGAACTTTACAATTGTATACACAGCAAGTGTAACCTACATTTTACGGTTACTGTGTTGTAACTTGTCTAACTATGCGGTAAAATAATCAAAATACACTGGACGTTTATGGGCATTTAGAAAAGAAATCATCTTTACTATAATAAAGTTTATGTAAAAAAGTACTACCTACTTAAGTTATTTTTTTACTTTAACATTTCCTATATTTAAAATTAATTTATATAAACCAAAATCACGGCAGCGACATCTGTCATTATTGTAAAATCTGCCGTTACCGACATAGTCACCGATCGATATACCTGTCAAATATGCAAGGCGAACATTGCTGAAATGTAAAATATCAACACCTACCTATTATTTATTACGAAGCAAACATGAGCAAATAAATATATTATCAGAAGTAATATCACAAGACCTCCTGATTTTATCGATAAATTTTTATTTTGCACGAATTTGTTTTGCTTAGCAACAAACACGAAAGCAAACTGCATGGTAAATCCCGACTCCGAAGGAGGAGGGGTTTTACATAATGTCAGTTTGCTTGAGTGATTTTGCTTAAAAGCAAAAAAATGAGTGCTTAAAAATAAAAGTTTATCTGAGAAAATCTGAGAGGTCGTGTGGTATTCGGTGAGATAAATTCCAAAGACAACGCAAAATGAAACTTGACACATTAATTGTCACACTGACAGTTATAAACAATAACAACTGTTTATTTACTTGGTAGCGGGAAATTATCGGGGTAACGGGGTTTTATCGGGGTAACGAGGTTTTATCAGTATAATACTGTTCCCATTGGATGAATTTTCAAGTGTTTTGCATCATGATTGGTTAAAAACTAGTCGTTGGAATTTATCAGTCATAAACAACGTCTATTATTACAAATAAATTTTCGCTAGAAGAAGTACTCTAATGAAGGTATGTAAAATCAAATTTGGAAATTGACTTAACCCCAGTATTTTAAACTAACCCTTTTCAGAAGTACAACCTATCTCATTAAAAAAGTGATTTTCATTATCGTCGGCCAAAAAATTTGATACAATTCTCGTGCGTGAAGTATTTTACAGCGCTCCAGCTAATAAGACACTCACCTTAAGGGCTCGTGCCTTAAACAAAGCTGTCGCGCTGTAAAATACAACTTACACGCACTAGAATGTAAATAACTATTTCACGTACCAGTGTTTGAAAAGTTACACTTTACATATTGTAATGAGTGCGTAAAGTATGTACTTTACGCACGGTTGTAGAAAAAAATATTATATGCAACTCGAGAAGTAAATAACTTTGACCAATCTCTGACTAATTGCCAGCCCTGGCAAAGTAAATTATAATTAATTTCGATGTTCAAAATCTGGTTATTTACGTAAATCGATAAATCCAATAGTTTTATTTCAAAAAACCTCAAATTACATCGTTAGATTCTAATTTACATCTTTCCTCTGTAATTCATTTTAAAGCCTCCACCTCTTTAATTTGTTACGATTAAAACATCATTTAGTAATCATATTCGTAACTAGCTTACTAGCTAACGATTTATCTGATACTGCCTTTAAAAACTCGATCCTCGCCCCGAGATAAATCAGATTATTTTTCCTCCGCAATTAAAACCTGCATAGAGTATCCGCTTTGGCAATAATGCAGCTAGGTAGACGATACGAATCGAATGATCGTCCTCCCTCGACAATGCAGAGAAAATAAAAATCTCTCGTTGCTTTGTTCTTGCACTGAGTCTTAATTAAAAACGACTGAGAGAATTCCAGATTGCAGATAATATGCGAAAGGATTTATAAAGGAATTTTGCATACGCTAGGTAAATGTAAATTAAGTGTAAAGTGCTCCTAAATCAATTAGAGTTATTTAATTTATACAATGATCTAGAGATGGATTCTTTCTTAAATTACTAAATAATAATGAAACATTTTACCTTCCATTATCCGTTACGATACTTATAATGCTTGTCTTGTTTATAATAAAAAAATGTATTTTTAATAATAAATATTGTTAACACGAGGAGAAGCAGAAATTGAAAACGTAGCTTTCGTCCCAAGTTGCATTTTCAATTAAACAGAATTTAACATTTACGTACTTTTCATGTTACCTTGGTTACTTGTTGATTTTGTTTTTTCACATTTTTATGTCAATTTCCCCTGAAGAAGGCACCAGTTTATGGTGCCGAAACGTTGGGTTTTAATAATAAAAAAAATACAGAACTTAAACTGAAAATATAGTATTATTCTAGAATTTTTTATGTTTATTTAATATTATTGATAACTACATGATGTACAAGAACATGTAAAAAGGAAATAAATATTGGTCAGTCGGTTTGGTTATTATTATTGAATAAATTTGTAAAAATATATGCGTTTTGAACGTAAAATGTTTTCTTTTTAAAGAAAATCTTTATTTTATAAAATATTAGTAATGTAAAAATTATATTGTTTTATCACATTCTTAAAAAATCAAACTAAAGTAAATAATAAATTAAATGAATATAAATTCCTTTAGCGAGGACTACCAACCAAAAAAATACAAGTTTTATCTCTTCTTTGCAAACTATCAGATAGCTAACAGTTAACTATCAATAGAATAAAAATATATTGAACAAGTCAAAAATTATTTTCTTCTGTTAACGGAGTGGAACAAATATAACTAATATATAGTAATCTACAGATTTATCTAAAGATGAAACAACCGGGCCTAAGTGTCTAAAATGTTTCAACGAAAAGTGACAGCCGCATCAATCAACTTTATTATAAAGGAAAAGTTACGATTTCAAATTCACATTTCGTTCTAAATACTGAATTTTAGGATTCCGCTCACTTTTGTAGGGTCTATAATACTGTAAAAACTTATACTTGAAAATAAAACATTATTTCAATCAAACAACAAAGATTTAAAGCATATATTGCCATCTGTAAGTTTTTTTTTTCTCATACTTTTGGTCAAAACGACATTTTGATTTTCTGCTCCTCAAAGATCATTCTATACAGTGTCCCACACTCTATGTTCAGTATAGGGTCTTATGGAGTACCATGTTGCCATATTTACCTGCTGTAAATCTGCAAGATAGAAAGAGCAAAATAGATGCCCAAAAAGAGATGAAATATTCTGGGTACTTCATTGAATGTATTTGTGAGTGGTGTACTTTTAGTGTATCTAAACAGGTGGGTGAAAAGAAAAAAAATTAAATTAAATAATGAACTGGTCAGTTTAATAATTTACAAAAAATATAAAATCATACAAATACAAAATGTAAGTAGGATATAAAATTATAACAAGCGTAGGTAAATGAAATGAATTAACATATAAACTCTAGTCAATTTAAAGTAAATAATATAAAACATTTTTGTACTTAATTGGACATTTTACAATCATCGTCAACAATATAAATTCCCTGTGTTACATATTTTCATTCTACGAAAAGATATAAAATTAATACATATACGAGCACAAAATATAGATGTAAAATAGCATAGGTGCGTAGAAAAGAATGAAATTGAATAACACACTGGTCAGTTTAATAATACATGTTTTTTATTTAATTTATATCTTCTTATTTGATAATTTACTAATATTTAAGCTTGATAGAAATACTGCATATATTTTACATAGTTCATAAGTCTTTATTCTTTCTCTGTAATCTCCAATTTGAATTTATAATATTTTAAAATTCTAATTTCTAATGCATTTAATCAAGATTAGTATGCTGGGCGGTTTTAAAATATTTTATTGAAATATTACTTATTACAGGTACAAATAGCCCTGTATATAAAATTATTTAGACAACTAATGGGTGTATACAATAAGCCCTTGGTTAAATAAAAGACCCTCATAAAACTTAAATTGTACAGTGTTAACTAATTTTGGTATAGCAATGAAAAGTTATGAATGTTTCAATATTACATTACATTGAAAAATTGGCAACATGGTACAAAAAACCTACATAAGAATAGCACTGAAGATAGAGTATGGGACACTGTATAGTATCTAACAAAATATCTAAATAAAAAGCGTTTTTCGGATTGCAGTTACCTGTGCTTTCCTGTCATAATGTTCGCATTAATTCAACTGTTTAGGCTGTGAATTTGTTTGAGATACGGTGTATCGTCGCGTAGTTATTTAAAGTTTTTCGTAGTGAGATTATTGATATTGATAATAAATTATACATCAATGGATTCAGTAATCTTTTGCGGACATTTTCACATATAATTCGTGTAATATATAAAAAAAAATCCTGCGCTTTCAATTTCAAGTGACGGGAAAATCACCTTGTTGCTGAAATTTGGCGAACATCGAAGCGAACATGGTAAGTACAATTATTAATTATTGTTTTTGTCGTTATAAATAAATGTATAATAAAGAATGGTACATATATAATATGAAGTTGAGTGGTTTACAATAATCAAATATTATTTTCATTATAGATTTTATGAACCATTAATGAAAATCTAATTTTAATTTTAAACGAAGTTACTAAATATTGAAAAATCTACATACACGGTGTTTCTAAACCTGTGTGCCAAATCTTGTGAGTATTTAGTATTAACCAATATTATTAAAAAGGATTAATCACCATGGGTCCTGTCTTGTACTAGAAGCGAAGAAAAAGATAGTAGTCAACTTAATTTTGCCTACACAGAAAAAAAGAATTGAAATTTTGTCTAATTATAATATATGTCTAATAATTTAGTATAATTTACAAATCTTAATTTTGCATTTTAACTAATCCGAAATAGATAATAAATATTTTGTAAAAAATCGTTAATGCAAATATGAAAATAGTTATTTTAATTACTTATTACTTATTTTATTTAATTTTATTATATTTTGGTTTCATTATTTTTGTCCTACAATTTTCGGTAATTTATCTAATGAATTAGGTAAGTAAATAGAAAATTTAAATATATATTTAGGTAATTTCTTTATTTATGTTTAGTTCAATACTAAACGTAGTCATTTAATCTAATTTTGTATTTAATTTTACTACAATTTGTTATTACAAATTTAGAAAATTTAACTAAATCAACTTAGATAATTTAATGAAAACATATCGCATCCCGGCGAGAATAGTGACACAAGTCAAAATTTAGAAATTCGAAGTTTATCAGATAAAATTGGTCAAAAATATGATTCTAATAATCAGGAATAGTGACATAAATCAAGATTATATCTTTCGAGAGATGGAGCTAATGTCGTTTCGTTTCGAGCTAATGTAAGTAACTTTACATTCGAGAACTGTCTTCTTTAATTTAAGTTGTACGCAAAACTATTTTTTGGACTTGTGTCACTCTTCTCGCCGGGGTGCGATATTATACAGGGAATTTATTTTAAAATGCAACATATAGTCAGTCACTTCCATGGTTACTTACTATTGTCAAAAAATGACAGCAATATAATATTTGTCCATTTTAAAATGCAACATTATAGATAGTATTGCAGCAGAGGAGATATCTCCAGAACATATCACAAATGGTGTCAATTCTTATTACGATCGACTAGAATATTGCCTCAGTGTGAATGGGGGTATTTTTAACATTTATTACATGAAAGTTATGAATTTTTATAAACTAAAATTTGTATTTAATTTTACTATAATTTGTTAATACAAATTTAGAAAATTTAACTATATCAACTTAGATAATTTAAAGAAAACATATTAGGAGGCTGAAAATTAAAGATTTGTTTAGTAATTTAACTACAATTTAAATGTTTTTTTTTCTGTGTATGTCACAATATAGGCTATAAAAATGCAGTAAAATTTTGAAACAGTATTTCAGTGTCTAATAGTTAAGAAGTTATTTGAAAATTAAATACATTTTACTTAGTACAATTATTTGATTTTTTTTGATAAAAACACATCTAAAATAACCTCTCAAAGGTAAACAAAAAGTCTCACTTAATCAAAATCGTAACTCTAATAGTTTACGTGATATCAGAGCTAAATCCCGTAAAAATTCATTTTACCTTGCCTTATATATCGGAAACTATAAAAGATTGGACCCATATTATTTCTTTTTTACTCTTTTTAGTTAGTATAATAATAATAATAATAATAATAATAATAATAATTAAACTTTATTGAGATCCAACTCAAAGGCGAGGTTCAGCTAAAAGCTGTTCTTCCACCTAACCCTCGATACATAATGTATGTAATACATACAAAAAAAAGTTAATACAAATGAACAATCACAGTAGTAAACTATAATGTACAAAAAGTACAAAAATATACATGAAAACAGAATTTAAACAATTTAATTTTATGCTATATGTAGACTTTTTAATTGATTTTTAAAATTACTTACCGATAGAGACTTTAAGAAATTAGGAATATTGTTATACAATTTGGGAGCTTGATATGAAAATGAACCTTTAAATTTAGTTTTCTTAAAAGAAGGAACTACAAATAAATCAGTACCACGAAAATTATAGTTATACTCTCTGACATTTAGTTTACAGTACAGGTAGGATGGAATGTTTGTCGTGTAAATTTTATGAATTAGACACAAATATAGAAAATTAGTTCTCTCCTCTATAAAACTCATATTAGCTTCCTGCCTATATGTTGATATGTGATCATATTTACGAACATTATAAACAAAACGTAAACAAGAATTTTGAAACAGAGTAATTCTATTAAGGTCTTGCTTTGTAAGATTAGGGACATATACACACGCACAATACTCAAATAACGGCATAATAAGTGAATTCACCAATTTAAATTTTATTTCGGATGTACATACCCTTAAAATTTGTGACGCAGATTTAAAAATACTCTGTATATTAGATGTCTGAACTTTTCTCATCTATCATATATAAATTTATCTTATACAAATTTATATTGACAGGAGGTTCAGTTTTTATTAAACATGACACATATCCATGATAAATTTCCTTGAAATTGCGCGGGAAAACAACTTTATCCTTCATCGTTAAACGAAGGACGAAAAAGGATTTTCACGCTCGCATAAATTTTCCACCAATCAATCAAAATAAATCCGTATCAAAATAAACCAAAATAGATTTGTTTAGTTCATCGATTATTTACATTAATTACAGTAATATTACAGTCAATATTTACTTTAAATTTAGTGGTTATTTTAACTGGAATATTGCACCATGAATACTAACCCTATTTTCGGGGGAGCGTTCGCGAAATTTGTTGGAAATCTGTGAATTTTCAATGACATCACGAAGTTTTATGTCTTTCAATTTTAAGGGATCAAAAGCTGGGATATTTTTCTTTAATTTCGAACTGTCACTTAATACTTTTAACGATTTTGGCGGATCTTTAATTTTATAACTTTTGCTGTCACTTTTATGCACCAATAATTTTAAATTTTTACTAACACTACTGTTGTTCGTCACTATTAAACTATTTTGCACAAATGTCTCACTACTTTTATCACAGTTTTCATCTGAACAACCTGAAACAGGTCTTCGCTTAACAGTTCCAGTCTTGTTACTATCACTATCCCAATCTAAGGAGTTCATCCTTCGGTCCATGGTAGATCTTTTCTCTGTGACACGTGCATGCAGACTGCCAACCCTAAGAAATCAACAACCCCAACAAATGTAACCAATCTAACGCGTTTCGGTGATTAAGCGATTGAAAACTGACAACGGTATGTTGGAACCACGTGAGTGGGAGGTGGTGACTACAAGGGAAATCCATTCCGTTGGCAGGATACTAGGGGATGAATGAGCAATTCCCTGTACTATTTGCTGGGTGAGTCATATGTGCATGGGAATCCAATTGGAATGTCAGAAATACTTTTATAAGGGTAGGGAACACTGTTGCAATATACAGAGTAATCATTTCAACCAGGGAGGATCCTACCCTAAGTTTTGATTAATAGTGTGATTAGCAAGATGTAAATATTTATATGGATTGAGTGGAGATAAGTTTGAGGTTCCTTAGATTGGTGTTTTGACATGTAATGAGTTTTTACAACATATAAGAGCTGCAATATGGTAATTCTAATAGTGAGCGATTTTCAGCCGTCATATTCATAAAATACGATATTTTTTACTTAAGACTCAGTTACCAAATTCGTTTTGCGTAGACGGCATTAAAGTTATTCTGCGAAAATATGGAAATTTCATGTGACGATATTTATACCATGACTTTTACCTGCCGCTACCATTGGTAAGAGAGGTATAGGGATCGTGCTAAAAATCGCATATAGAGATTTTGTTAAATGACCACGTTTCAAGGCACCTAGAATCCGATTTTTTCACGGTGATGTTTGAATGTGTGTGTATAGATTTTAACTTAAATACTATCATTCAGAAAATTTTAAAACCTTGTATTTCTACCTTGTTCTAATATGGAAAGAAGCCGTTAGATTTTGGTGTAAATCAGGTAATTGGAAATGGCACTTTAATTGAAGCTCAAAATAGTTTTTATTCGAAAAATACTATTAAATGTAATTTTTCGCGATTCATTTTATTATAAAAACTAAAGATTTCTAAATTTTCATACTTTTTCTTTATTTTTTTAATGCCCAGTTTTATAAACATCGAATAACTTGCTGAGTTCTTACTTTAAAAGTAAATTTCATCGATGAGTAAATAAAAACGTCTGTTTTATAAAATAAGTTGCAGAGTAAAATAAGTACTTGCAGAGTAAATATTTTATTCTAGTGATTTACCGACAGAGACAGTTCTCATTAAAAATGAAAAAAAAAGAGAGAATGGGGAAAGAATTATACTGAAATAGATAAAGCGAACATGTTAGAGATAACAAAAAAATATATTAGTATTATTGAAAACAAACAGACAGGCGTAGCAAGCGTCAAAAGCAAAAATAGTACATGGGATGAGATTTATAAAGAATTTAATGCAGTTTCACAAATAGGTCCCCGGAATAGTAAAATGAAACTGTTATATGACACATTGTATTTATGTTGGCTTGGAGTAGTTGGGTTTTGTACAGGTGTTAATAAGTAATTTTTACAAGGGTATCCACTATCCCCTAACAAGTAGCAATTACCAAATTCTCCGTTTTCAAGCTAGATCTTATTAATGAATTGTTAAATATGTTTCTGTCGTGTGCGGAACCAGACCACCTAGCAACAACATCCGTTTTTTTTTTAGATTTGCTGAACATACCATTTGGCAATTCACAGAAAACAATCCTTTTCGGTTTCTATAAATATCTGCGTACTCAAATTTATTCTACAGAATAAAATTTACTTCCTCGAAAATCAGTGGAGTAATTTATTCCATAGATTTACTTAGCTAGTATTTTTATTCTTGCTTTATAAAACGAAAATTTCTGGAATAAATTATTTTACTTCGAGAATAAATTTTACTTTGCTAGTAATTTACTTATCCATCTTTTATAAAACTGGGCATAAGATAAATATATAAAATAATCTATTTTATCAGTCATTGCAAAATTTCAAAATTTTGTTTGGAACATATTGTTCATTGGTTTTATGTTCATAACAAGCTAAAAATTTACACTCAAATTCCTAGAAATACAAGCTGAAGAGTTTCGCGCGATTAACACTATTTTCTAGAATTCTTGTTAATTTGCGGTCAGAGTTCAGTGGTAGAGTGTTAGCTACGCCCTACCTTCACTTCATTACGCTTCTGTATTTCAGATATACAGTGTGTCCCATTTAGAGGTGCCACCATTGGGATCTCGAGAACTATAAGAAATACGATGTCGGTTAAATGGAACTTTTTGTGCACCTTTGGGAGGCCATCTCAGATGTGCTTTTATTTTTCCAAAAATTCTCATAGGGCACTAGATAATAACGAAAAACTGAATATTGTTGATTTTTTCTTTATCAAATAACTTCTAAACTATCAGTAATTGAGAAAAACGTTTCAAATATAAAAAATAGATATTTTTATTAACTAACCAGTGGCGTACGAAATAAATTTTTATATCCGTAAATTTTCGAGATATAACACAAACTTATATTTTTTTAAATAGCACCCATATCTGATTTCAGCCTCAAAAAAATCATTATTTTTTTCTCTTTTCAATGATGTAAGGGTTATTATGTTTTATATTTGTTTTACTCCTAAAATTTAATTTTTCTCTTTATTTTCCTGAACTTTCTTATTATTTCCCAAAAAAACATTATTTTTATTAATTATATTGTATTTGATCGAAATAATTTGTTTTATGCCTTTATTACTTAATATTTTTATTCTAGACACATAATTACAAATTACACTATAATGTGCCAAGGGCGACCAGATACAAAAT
Organism: Ophonus ardosiacus; assembly: GCA_943142095.1. Taxonomy (NCBI): domain Eukaryota; kingdom Metazoa; phylum Arthropoda; class Insecta; order Coleoptera; family Carabidae; genus Ophonus; species Ophonus ardosiacus. The sequence continues at coordinate 33,967,061 of OW964834.1, read as the reverse complement.
ATTATAAAAATTAGTTTGATACGAGTTTTGAACAAAATTTTCTAACGAAATAAATTATTTAAATACAAGGAGTATTTCTAAATAGAAATCTACCAATATTTTCAAAATAATTATAAATTTAATACAAAATAAGGAAAAAATAATAATTTTGAAGGCAAAACAAATATAAAACATAATAACCCTTACATCATTGAAAAGAGAAAAAAATTATAATTTTTTTGAGACTGAAATCAGATATGGGTTCCATTTAAAAAAATATAAGTTTGTGTTATATCTCGAAAATTTACGGATATAAAAATTTATTTCGTACGCCACTGGTTAGATAATAAAAATATCTATCTTTTATATTTGAAACGTTTTTCTCAATTACTGATAGTTTAGAAGTTATTTGAAAAAGAAAAAATCAACAATATTCAGTTTTTCGTAATTATCTAGTGCCCTATGAGAATTTTTGGAAAAACAAAAGCACATCTGAGATGGCCTCCCAAAAGCGCATAAAAAGTTCCATTTAACCGACATCGTATCTCTTATAGTTCTCGAGATCCCAATGGTGGCACTTCTAAATGGGACACACTGTATAGTAAGGGACGTATCAATACGATACTGTGTCTTCTGAAATGTAGATGAACCATTTGCATATTTTTGAGCGCAGCAATTGCCTAGTCGCTGTTGGATCGTTTTAAACCACAGTCTCGTAATCGTCCACTCAATTTTTTCCGGAAACTTATGTAACATGTTATAATAAAGCAATGAAAAAACCATTCATGTAGTACGAATTATTAATAAAACATACAGGTAGCAGCTTCAGACACCAATGTACAAATATCAATTTCCATTCTCTCTATCCGAATTGGCAAAGGCCAAAACATTCCTTCTCATCAACGGATTACAGATGCATGGTTTTCATAAAGGGTGAGGATAGAGATATTAAAATTTCCTGATTTACATGTTGCATTATTACTGTTGCTCTCAATCCAACGCAGCAACCACTGAGCCCTAGGGCGTGGGCGTTCCCTTCAGAATGAAAGGAAGTAGTTGCCGAACCAACTTCCGTTGCATCGCGCCTCATACTGCGTGTAAAAGGGTCAGTAATTGGTTTAAGGTGCGAAAATATTACATGGGGATGTTTTCATAACTTAGAAATAGGCAATATAGGGAGGTTAGGGGACGTTTCAATTTTAATCTGAAAAATATATGAGGGATGAAGATTGGCAAGCTGAATTACATGGATGTGCAGTTATTAAAATATTTTCACCTTTAGGCATTTATGTCAGATATAGTCTTTAAAACTTTAAAACTGTTTTTAACAGAAATTTGGAACTAAAGCTTTGAGAGCCCGTGAATGATTAGTAAAACGAGAGTCTCACTATATGAAATTTAAATGTTTTGATAATATATACTAAAAATATACAGTTCCGTGCAAAATTAAGAGCCAAACAAATTTTTAAACCATATCATATATTGTAAAGGTGATAAAATAATGAAACAGTTATATTAATGCATTTGTGCATAAAATATTTTCATATTATAAACCAAAAACGCGACGTGCCGAGAGTGCCGAGTCACGAAAATTGTTGATCAATATATTATTTTTACACTTCAGTTGCATACAATATTTTTTTTTCACTACTAGCCTAGGAACCCACTATTATTTACCTTTATTTGACATGAGAAATTGTTTTTCACTACCGCTTGCTTGTAACCATGGTAACCTAGGTCAATAATAATTTATTATTAACCTTGGTCTGTCACTTTTCAATCAAACTCAAGCCTCCAAATCCAAATATTATTTAACTCATTAAACTCAAAAAATCTGATGTGGCCAGCCCATAACCTCCCGCTGGGTATTTAACCATGCAGTATAAGTAAAGCAATCATTATATTCAAATATTTTTACATTCACTCATAACAATTTTTATTTTACATTTAACAAATATATCATACACAAAATAAATTTCACAAATATTGACATAAATAAATAGAAACACTTAACAAAAATCAAAATAGTACTCGCATCTTGCCACAAAGTCTTTTCAAACCCGTATTCTGGAAGCCAATGAAGCAAATCAATAGTAATTCTAATATTTATGTACGATTGAAAATATATTATTTTTACTAACCTTAATTTTATTAGATTCAAATTCATATATTATTACTACATTCCCCTTAACACGGTTTCACTATTAATTTTAATGTAATTGCAACCTGACAGTGACATTTGTGTAAATATGTCAAATTGTTATTAAAATATTGTTTTTGTTTGAGGCATAGGCAAAATTTATATTTAAAGTTATTTAGAGTTATTTACTAAATGCTATTATCGTAGACTTGAAGATTGTACCATTATATTTCATCATTATTAGTAAAAGTTGCTGAAAAATTATATTCAATGAATTTCTTTTAAGAAAAACTGTTAAAAACTTGTACAAGTGATACTTCCGGTTATCCGATATACATTGAAAACTAATCAGCTCTTCCCACATTAGTGTAGAATGGATATACAAAATTTAAAAAAATTCTGATTGATAGTATTTGACTAATCGTGTCCACCAGATCCACACACACATACACACACACATACATACCCACAGACATCATTGTAAAAATGTTAAAATCGGGTTCTGGGGACATCAAAACGTGCTTATTCACTAAAATCTCTATATGTGATTTTTAGCACGATCCCTATACCTCCCTTACCTAGGGTAGCGGGAGGTAAAAAGGTGTTAAGTATATAATTTAAATTTGCCACTATAATTTTAAATTGACCTACGCTGCCGCGTCGCCTGGCCACTGTGCTGTTTTGGTGAAACTGTGAAATATTTGTAGATGTAGGATTGAACAAATCACTATTTTTTTTTTATTTGTAGGTAAATACATTTCAATAGATTTATTTAAAAATAATAATAAAATAATAAGGCTGCTAACTGTAACAGCACAAAGTGTTTTTATTAAATAATTAAATCAAATACAAATCAAGGCCCATAAGTGAGGTTATCAAACCAGCGAAATGAGCAAAACGTCAGATAAAAACAAATGCAGCCTACTTTGTTTTTGTGAATATTAACAAATAATTAACGTTATTATTCATGTCAAAATTATTGTTATTATCAATAAAAAAAAATCAAAGAGAATTTATGTGCTAGTAGTGAAAAAAATAGTATATAAACCACGGTTGAGAAGATCATTATTGACCAGGCGCCTTATATCCCTCGGTCTTCGCCCTCGGGTTACAATAGGCGCTGGGTCAATAATGATTATCTTCTCAACCTTGGCGTATAATATACTATTTTTCACTACTAGCACATACCTAATTATAAGAATTAGTTACGAAATTTATTCCATTATATTGGCAATATGACATCTGGTGTCAAAAATAATGGAATGAAAACGATAAGATTATTATTGACCTAGGTCAATAATTTTGACACTGTTGTTGACCTTGGTCAATAATTGATCTCTAAGTATAGAAAATCAATTTCACGGAACAAGAATGAGTCAATAATGATATGTTTATAGGCTAGTATTGAAAAATAGTATATTATGCAATGAGTTTATAATGATAGTTATTAATAAATTGCATACACTATTTTTTCTACTAAATGAAATACAAACCAATAAATTGGATACAAAATTAATCTGTATCATCATGAAAAGAAAATCTGAATCATAATGAGTGTTATTCAAATACAGATGACACATACTTAATAAGTATATTAAAGCATAGTAGGAGAAAAAGTCAAATTTATATTATCTTGTAGTTAAAAATCGAAACTAAAAGTTTCATTCACTTAAAACGATATACCCTTCGTCGATTTAAAGCGATAACTACCTCCTAACTCTAAATCGCTATTTAGTGCCCTTATTTAGTTAGTATCCTTAATCCCTTTATCCTATAGAACTGTCCAAAAAACCGTCTTATTGCTAGGGTCCCTAACAAGCTTCTTATCTTTTCTTAAATCTTGACACATCGCCACATCCCCGCCTTTCGAAGAGATCGTCACTTTTTTCTCCCATGGCAACGGGAAGTTTTGTTGCATAGGACAAGTGAACTTATGTTCATTTGTTTAAACAGAAGAGTGGGGGATCGTGATTGGGAAAGTTTAATTAGTTGGGATCCAAATGAACTTGAAACTTTGACTGAACAACCGAAGTTCGGAAGTGTTATGACGGAATGTAAGGGTTAATTTAATCGATGTGACAGGAAAGCTAATGAAAGGGGGAAATATACTTGCAAGGGTTGTTTTTCAATTTTTCAATTAAAATATTGAAAATTTATATGAATCACTAAATAAAAACTGACTTTGCGCAGTAGAACACCAGCATTTTATCCGTTTATGTGAATGTACAGAGTGTCTTATTTTCGATGTTTTTAAAGCTATCTCGATAGAGTAAACCCGTTTGTACATACCATGGTCAACTTTATGAGAAATGTTTAATAGTCACCAAAGGAATTTTTGAACTTATTTTTCTGAGCTACAGACAAAAACTCGTTTTTCGATATTTTTGAAAATATCTCATATTTATTATGATGGTTAAACAAAAATTGTTTAGACAAATTTTGTCTCCATTCTTTTGTTTTAAACATTAGTTAAACACAAATTATGAATTTTGTGGGGTGAAAAAATTGAAAATTATTAAAATACAAATGAAAAAATCTATTACAGATCACCTTTTCTTTATTTTTATTCTGTCTATTAATTACGTTCTCAAAATTATTCTTAATTAATTATTTTCAGGGTAGTTAAAATATTGTTTTATCGACATAGTTAGCTTTGGCACAATTCGAAAATAGTTATTTACTTGTCAAGGCAGGGAAGTTCGTCTTTTCATGACCAATATGGAGATAATAATGAGTCATGAAAAGGAACTTCAATGACGAGATAAGTATTAATTACCTTTCGTCACCTTTAGGTAAGGAAGGTATTGTCTTTGGTCAAAAAATTCGGTGGTGAGTTTTTAATGAATAAGCACGTTTCAGGGTCCCTACAATACGAATTTACTATTTTTAAGATGATGTCTGTATGTATGTGTGTGTGTGTGTCCGTATGTGTGTGTGTGTGTGTCCGTATGTGTGTATGTGTGTCCGTGTGTGACAAATTTTTGTTATAATTGATCCACCGGAAGTACCCTTATTTGAAGTTTTTAACAGTTTTTCTTAAAAAAAACCCTTAAATATTATTTTTTGACATTTTGTTATTATATTTATTAAAGAAAATACTCTTCTCTATATAATTTGATTATTCATTTTCCTTCATATTCAATAGATGAAGAGTTAAAGCATTATAAAGAAATTAATTCTCAAAAATTAGTCAGCTTTGATATTTATCATGGAAACAGCTGATACATTCAAAATTCTAATTGACAGATGTGTCTTGCAAGTGCAAAACCAAATATGGAAAGTATGGGATGAAAAATTAGTATTTCATAGTGGTCCTCTCAAGTGACATGCAGTGAAAGGCTAAAAAGAAGATGTATCGCAGAAGACTTGGGAAAGGAAGGACTGTGTGAAGAAGATGCGTTGGACAGGAATGAATGGAAGAGAAGAGGTAACAGCGACCCCTAATAAAATAGGGGAAAGCTGAAGCAGAAAGTAAAATGTATCAAGTGCATTTTTCTTAGTGTATGTTTATGTCATAATTTTATTGGATTTATAGAACCTTTTCAAATGAACTTTTGGTATGAAATTTGTAAAAAATAGTATGTGTTCGTGTTAGATTTTACATGATATTATATAGAAACTGTTCCACGGTCCTTTTGGTATGGGATTTGTGCAAAATACATCGAATTGACGGAAGGTCTTGTGCTGGCCAACAGATTTTTTTTTCTGAAATCGTATAAGAATTCAAAATTACTGAATGGTACATATTTTCATTTAACAAGTAAATCACATTGAAAACTTAAGGAACTGTATTTAAAATTGTACAAGAATTTAAAACAACTGTATACTGGACATCATTTATTTGAATTGCATACTTATAATTTAATTTCTGCTAGAACTTAGCTTAGTGTTGTATCAGGTTATGTTGTGCGTTCTTGACGTTTACACGGATTGAACGATTTCATATTACAATTTAGGAATAGATAAAAGACAAAATTACCGTTTTAAATTATTGATTTTTTTATATAATTTATTTAATACAAATTTTATATCTCAATAAATAATTGTAATTTATATTGAAACGTAAAATATGTTTGTGAAAATAAATATGGCAACGTTGCATTTTATTTTTTATTTCCCTGCCTAGGCAGGAAAGTAGATTACATGATGATTTCAGGAAAAAGTTGTTTCATATGTTTTCTGCAAGAAATGAGAAAAACTGAAGAAAATAATATTAAAAATAAACAAAAAGTGATCTGTAATAGATTTTTTCATTTGTTTCTTAATAATTTTCAATTTTTTCACCCCAAAATATTAATACTTTACGTTTTACTCAAAAGAATGTAGACATATAATTGAAAAACTTCTAAATTAGCAAAAAGATGAGAATATTTTTATACATAGGTTTCCATTTAAAAAATCAAAGTTTGTATTTATCGAAAGTTATTAAGTTTTCAAAAAATCTAATTACGCCATTTTATTCTATACAAAAAAAAACGCTACAAAATTTGTCTAAACAATTTTTCTCTAAGTATCATAATAATAGTGCGATTCTGTAATTTTCTGTAACGCTATAGAAATGTAAAAGTGAACAAAATCGCAACAATTTTTGTTTACTAATACATTTATTATCTTTTGGCATTAAAAATGATGCGCTTTTGTTGAGAGTAACAGTTCTATAGTGGTATAAAAAATTACAGAATTGCACCATAAATAAGATATTAGATATTTTCAAAAATAGCGAAAAACGAGTTTGTGGCTGTAAATCAAAAACAAAAGAAGATCGAAAGTTCCTGTGGCAAATATTAAACTTTTCTCGTAAAGTTGACTATGGAATGTTCAAACGGTTTTGCTCTATAATCAATATTACCCGAGATACCTTAACAAAACATCGAAAATGAGACACTCTGTACACTGCACTACATATGCTATTAAGCCATTAGGGTGTAATATATGGACCCTGAAACGTGCTTGCCTACTCTTCCACAGTATTATACTTTTAACAATAGTACTACAACTTAATGTCCTGCATCCAACACGTGTCTTCCAAAAAGTACCACTGGGAACACGTAATGTAGTTTAAAAACATGCCTCAATTTATTCGAAAGCATTTTGGGATGAATAAAACAATTATTAATTTCGGAAGAAAGGAAAATATGAGTGATTTATCTAATGAATTAAGTAGTTTGAAAGAAGCGAAAGTAATGATTAAAATTTAACGTTTAATTCAATATTTTGCTGCGCGTACATTTTCTTAATGAAGTAATAAAGTAAATTATAAAGGCGGGGAAGTTTTACAACGCCCCTCTGAGTTGCAAACAGCAGCATATACAGATATAAAAATTATACGAGGCTTCTAGATAAAATTGCCGCACACAAAAATGTTGGAGCACTGCTGTTGATTATTATCTTTTACCACCCGCTACCCTAGGTAATGGAGGTATAGAGATCGTGCTAAAAATTGCATATAGAGATAAACACGTTTTGATATCCACAGAATTCGATTTTAACATTTTTACAATGATGTCTGTGGGTATGTATAGTATATATATATACAGGGTGTCCCATTTAAGGTACGAATGCATTGGTATCTCGAGAACCGTAAGAGCTACGACGTTGGTTAAATTAGATAAAAGTTGCCCCGTTAGGAGGCTATTTTAATGGTGTTTTGTTATTTGCGAAAAAATGCATAGGTCACTAGATGCAGGTGAAAATGTAAATTTAGCGATTTTCTTTTTTTGCTTATAACTTTGTTATATGAAATAATACGAGATTCTGGTTTGCACTTTCTTAAGGCACTTTTGTAGGGTGAATTTGCAGAAGTTCTCAAATTTTTTTTTATATCTAACCATTTACGAGTTACTGATAGCAACTATTATTTTTCATATGGAGGTCATTTTTAAATAGACATTTTTTTTAGCTTTACAATGATATACAACAATAATAATTTATTTTTATAATTAACAGAAAAATTAATAAAAATTGTTATTTATACTAAAATTAAATTGAAAAAAGTAAATCGAAGACTGCTATGGAAACAACGAACAACGAAAAAGTGCAACAATTGAATTTCTGAATTTTACTTGACAATAGTAGATTATTACGAGTAATAAACGAACTTTGACAACGAATGTAACAACTCAACATATCATATTTTTCCTAAGGAGAAAAATTCATTTTTATTACTCATAATAATCTACTATTGTCAAGTAAAATTCAGAAATTCAATTGTTGCACTTTTTTGTTGTTTGTTGTTTCCATAGCAGTTTTCGATTTACTTTTTCCAATTTAATTTTAGTATAAATAACAATTTTATAAATTTTTCTGTTAATCATAAAAATAAATTATTATTGTTTTATATCATTGTAAAGCTTAAAAAAATATCTATTTAAAAATACCATAGCTTAATATGACCTCCATATGAAAAATAAAAGTTGCTATCAGTAACTCGTAAATGGTTAGATATAAAAAAAAATTTGAGAACTTCCGCAAATTCACCATACAAAAGTGCCTTAAGAAAGTGCAAACCAGAATCTCGTATTATTTCATATAACAAAGTTATAAGCAAAAAAAAAAAATCGCGAAATTTACATTTTCACCTGTATCTAGTGACCTATGCATTTTTTCGCAAATAACAAAACACCATTAAAATAGCCTCCTAATGGGGCAACTTTTGTCTAATTTAACCAACCTCGTAGCTCTTACGGTTCTCGAAATACCAATGCATTCGTACCTTAAATGGGACACCTTTATATATATATATATATGTGTGTGGATCCTGTGGACACGATTATTCAAATAATAAGTAAATAAATAAATATATCATCACGGCATATTACTCATTTCTGGGTGTGCCAATCTGCTTTATCACAGATATCGGTAATGATGAAGACATATTTGTACCGTGCAGGCGCTTACCAGGCGACACCTCACGGGCACTAATTGCAGGCGTGGAGAGTGCACCACAAGGGTCACTTTTGTTCTATTTAAAATTCGAAATATTTGGCGTCGGCCGGGATCGAACCCGGTTTCCCGGATTCGCGACCAGACACTCAGGCCCGCGGCCACGGGACCCCGTATACTATCTAACTGTAAGTAAATAAAAAAGAATATTCTTGACAGGGTAACAGAAACCGGATCCGAAACCATTAACCGAAAAATACCGGAAAAATATAAGAACCGAAACCGAAACCTGTACCGAAATTCGAAACAGATACAAAACCGGAACCGAAAGCAAAACCCTTTCTTATTTATCAGTTAACCGCATTATACACGTCTCTTGTTAGTTGTTAAATATTGTAAATTTTTATTATTAAAATACTTATGTATAAAAAAGTATAAACATATTTTTTTTGTCAAAACGTATTTCAATTTTCAACGTAGTACCTCAATCGGGTGGCGGTCGAAATCCGTTACATTTACATAGGCATTTAACATGGGATATTAGAATATTTTGAATATTTGCTTCCTATTAAAATTGATTGTTATAAAACTTTGTACACGTGTTTGTGGACACTTTTTACATCATTATAATAATTAATTGTTCAATAAAAATCAATAATATTATTATTCTCGTAAATTACTTTTGCAAAATCGAAACCCAAAACCGGTATACCAAAACCGATTGCTGTATAAGAACCGAAACCCAAATCAAAACCGAATTTTTATTTTCACGATGACCGAAACTGTAGCCCAAACCGATATTTTTTTTTGTTACCATCCCTGATTCTTGATTTGTTTCACAAAATTTTTATTAAGTTACGACCATTTCGTCCTCAGTTCTCACGGACATCGTCAGACTGAGTACATGTAGGAAATTACACAAGGTTTAGCAATGGGGAATCTGTAACATCTGTTTGTTCATTGACAATAAATTTTTTAGAATTGATGGCTTTCCTTATTTCTAGGTTTTCTAAAAAAATCATTCTTAGTCCCTTGCCGGTAGTATGGAGTACTTTGAAGTCACCGTCAAAATTATGGTTTTGTTCTATATGAGTGGAAAAAATCTATGCAAAAACAATTACACTCCACCGGCTTGGTGGAGTGTAATTGTTTTTGCATAGATTTTTTATGTCTGACGATGTCCGTAAAGACGAAACGGCCGTAACTTAATAAAAAATTTGTGAAACAAATCGAGATTTTTTTTTTATTTACTTATTGTAAAATGTTTCATCAAGCACAAACTACCACCTCTCTTTCATATACTACCTAACTGTGTATTCTGGTTCTACTTAAATATGGAAAGAACCTATTAGATTTTGGTGTAAATCAGATAACCGGAAGTAGCACTTTCCTTGAAGCTTAAAACAGTTTCTCTGCCAAAAATGCATTTATATTACATTTTTTCGCAATTTATATTATAAAAATTAAAGATTATTAAAATTTCTACATGTCTGCATTAATACTTTTTCTATATATTTTATGTTTAAAAAGGTGTAAAATAATTTATAAATTAAATCCCGGAGTCAATCTCCTTGGTTACACCAAGATCTCAAATATATGTAGCCGGCAGTTAAATGTCACAAAAAACTAATCATTTCAAAGTAATAATTACACCGTTATAAAAAGAAAATTGAAAAAGGAACAATAGTTAAATGGAAAGGAAATTAATAAAGTTTCCAGCATTAGTACATATGTAGATATGTATTTAAATTAATAAAAATCTGTTGTGGCCAGCACAATACCTCTCGCCATTTCCATATTATGTTATATAAGTATTGTATTGCACTTCGCTATCGAACCGTCGTTATGTAACAGAAACACAGAACTTTACCAAAAGATTGGCGGTATTTCTAATGGATATATGCATTTTACCTACAATTTTAAATATTTAATTAATAAAAAAATAAGAAAGATTAAATGTAATTCTCAGAAAAAGCTTCAATAATAGTAATAACAGAAATTTTCAAAAAAACACTATTTAGAAGATTTTTTTAAAGAAACTATTACTTCCGGTTGTCCAATGAGGTCATGCACGACTTTTTTTTTATAATTTGAATCGATAGAGTAGTTAAAAATAATAGACCCGTATTTTTTATTTTTCCTCAAATCGATCTTTAATCATGAAAAAATTGTAATTGAAAATGACATTCTTTAAAATGCGGCTGAAGATCCCCGCTTCGTCCCTTGTCCATTGACGTCACAGAGTGAGAAGCACGACCATTTTGATTTTCACATTGTCTTAAACGTCAAAGTGACATTTACAGATAACCTAAAATTTATGAAAGTAAACATGTCGATAGAACGTTGTTTCGTGCCAAAATAAAGAATAAAATAATATTCTGGAATATATTCAATGTCTCATATGCGTTTATAACCTCCTACCGTCTAATTCAAAGATTCAAAAGTGAAAGAAACATCTGATGTAACGTGGATAATTTCACGCCAAATGAAAATTATATTTATAAAAATAAATAGAACGATATTATATTAATATAATATAGCATATTTAGATATGTAATCCTCAATTTATAGTTTACTAGCTGACCCGCCCCGGCTTCGCACGGGTAAAGCTAGAATAACGATTGCTACACGTGTACCAGTAATTTTTCACATTTACTTCGGAGACATGCGCTGCGTAGGGAGCCGGCAACCTGCCTCGCATCGTACATGTAACAGGCTCCGCCCACTGCCCACCCAATCCCCGCACCGCACCTAACAGCGCCCGTTTCTAAACATGTCTCGGGTACTTTTATTTATGTAGGTACATATGATGTAAACTATCTCTCCGACAAATATCGAAAATCTACTAACCTTAAAACTTGACTATAGATACAAAGATGAAAAATAATTGAAATCACCCCCTATTGTACCGCCTTAAGGGATGATGTTTGAAAAACGCTTAAACACTCTTTATTTCTTACCAAAAGCATAAAAAAGAACTTTTATATCCTTAACTTGAGAAATGGCGGATTCTCCATACAAACTTTCATCCCCTATTTCACCCCTTTCAAGTTTTATTTTCGTAACAAAAGGTAGCCTATGTCCTTCTCCAAGTCCAATCTATCTCTATAGCAAAATTCATCAAAATTGGTTCAGCGGAGGATATGATGGGTTCTCCATACAAACTTTCATCCCCTATTTCACCCCTTCAAGTTTTATTTTCGCGACAAAAGGTAGCCTATGTCCTTCTCCAAGTTCCAATCTATCTCTATACCAAAATTCATCAAAATTGGTTCAGCGGAAGATATGATGGGTTCTCCATACAAACTTTCATCCCCTATTTCACCCCTTCAAGTTTTACTTTCGCGACAAAAGGTAGCCTATGTCCTTCTGCAAGCTCCAATCTATCTCTATACCAAAATTCATCCAAATTGATTCAGCCGTTTAGTCGTGAAAACGTAACAGACACACAGACAGAGTTACTTTCGCATTTATTATATTACCTAGTATGGATTAATAACACTCGTACAAAACTAACAAATTGACATGTAACCTTTATTGGTTATATACTGACAGACAGCGGCAGGGGTGAGAACACGTTGTACTTTTACTTTTCCACTATGTGGATAGATGTCGCTAAATTGGCTGCGTTCCACTATAATTAGAAAGAGCATAAAATCCTTAAAAGTAGTGTACTAATTTTTTTTTTTACGTAAATAGATATTTTAATAGTCATTCTGCTATTCGGGGCGGAGACGAATCCAACAAATCAGAGATCATCAAAATCGGTCCAGCGGTTCTTGAGTTATAAATGGTGTAACTAACCCGACTTTGTTTTATATATTAAGATATATATTTTTCTTTTAGAAATTATGTGTCCATATAAAATGTCTGTTTGAAATGAGTTCGTAACGTTGTGACGACACAACATGGCTGGTTTTTGCAACTTTTTAAAAATACCATACTTTAAAACGATTTTATACAACAAAAAATATAAATAAAAAATAATTTAATCATACTGATCGATGAATTAGACTATCCTTTTTCGATTTAAACAGAAAAAAGGTATAATTATTTTTTTTTGCATGACCTCATTGTTACCAAAATCTAATCAGCTCTTCCCAGGAATATCAGATTGAGGAAATTGCAGTTAAATATTTTTCAAGTCATATATATATAAATTATATTATTAAACTTTTTATTATAGTTTTAAAAAAGTTTATTGTTATAATTATTATGATTACAGAGTTAGACAAGCGTGATTTCAGGTTGAGAGCTACCTTAAGACTAACTATTCTACGACTATCTATCTTACACTTTACCTTGTGGAAAGTTTATAACTTTACCCTTAGTCAGCATTCCTAAGAGTAGTTGTGTTTCATAATTTATATATATATATATATTTGGGAAACCGTGGTTCCAACATCCACACACACGTACAAACACACGGACATCATCGTAAAAATATTATAATCGGATTATACGGATCTTAAGTTGTGCTTATCCACTAAAATCTGGATATGAGAATTTTAGCATGATTCCACTGCCTGTTAAAGTTTCCCGAAAAAGTTGGCCCATAAAGACCTACAGCAATTTCCTGTAGCGTGCATAATAAGATTTTTTTACATGTGGAACTCGAATTTGTTCCACCCTCTACAGTAAAACCTACCTTGCAAGACATATGGGACAATACTCACAGAAAAAATTGTAGGGCTTGGATGCAATGCCTAATAGAATTAAAGCTGGTATTACTAATAAAGGCGATGTACCATGAAACCCAACATTAATTAGCGGAATACGCGTTTTTGTAAATTTAAAATCTATATTTTAAACCAGTCGAATTAAATTTATAGAAATTTCTCACCATTTGCGTAGATTTTATAATTTGTTTGTTGAAAATGTATATCGGCCGAATTATTATGAGTTTGGGCTCGTATAACTTATTCAAAAAGAGGAATAAGAAGTTATAAAATATCCTGTATGTAATTATTAACTTTTATTGCAGTAATTTCTTACTGCCAAGTTACCCTTTTGGTTAACTTTTCTAATTCTTTTCCACCCTTGTGTGTTCGTGTTTGGTCGTGTGACATGAGTGCGTGCAGTGCATGCGCTATACCTCCATGTAATTAAGAATGTCCCGGGCCTCTAGACGCGCTGCTGAACGTCTTCCCCTGTTATAGCACTGTGTTTGTGTCCCTGCCGAGGTATTCCCGGATTCAGGAAACGTGGATGCGGAACAAAGAAAGAAAAAAGATAGGAAAAGTAATAACTGTTAGGGGTAGCAACAGAAAGAATGGTTGTTTTGTTTTGTTATAGGTACTTGTATAGGTGTAGTATGTTCTACATTGTTTCTAATTTTTATCTTCTACAAGTACATTCTAAGCATTCTTTGTATTTCTTGCAAAAAATTACTAGAAACTGATTTCCAAATGTTCTGCAAATTCTCTTATAGCTGAACCTTAACCGAATTAACCCTAATTTTTGTGAAACCTGAACCTGAACCGAATCTTTATTTGTCAAGGTCAATAAACCTGAACCGAATTTAAATCATTTTAAATTCAGATTAGGTTCAGATTTGTTAAATATATACATTATTAAAAATCGTAAAAATTTAATTATTAATATGATTTTAAATTCACTAATTTCACCATCGTTTTGTGCTTGTAATCATTTTTCTCTCTGAACCGAAATTCGAACCCGAACCTAGAACTGATGAACCGTTATAATTTTAATTTTCTTGAAATGAAACTGAATCTGAACCGAAACTGAACCACAAATACATTTCGGTTCAGGTCCCTGTGCCATTATTTCATCTCCCGGAAACTCTCTGTAAACAGAAGCAAAAAATCTGATGTGGCCCACACAAAACCCCCCGCTATTTAATTTTTATTAATTTAAATATATACCTCCGTATTTACTAATGCTCCTAACTGTTCCATCGCATATAACTATTGCATTATTTAATATTTTCTTTTTAAAATGTCACTATTATTAATTTGAAGTGGTTAGTGTTTTGACAGTGATATTCACCTGTAGTTCCATTCATTTGAAATATGAACTGTATAACAAAGGAATTGTGTTTATTTTAGGCTTCGAGATTTAAAAAAAAAATGATTTTTAAATTTATCTGTAAAATATATAGAAAAAGTATTAATATATTCCTGTAGAAAATTTAATAATCTTTAATTTTCATTATGACAAAAAATGCGAAAAATGGCATTTAATGGTATTTTTTGAAGAAGAACCATTATGAGCTTCAGGTAAAGTGCCATTTCCGGTTATCCGATGTACACCAAAATCTAACGGTGTCTTTCCATATTAGAATAGGGTAGAAATACAAGGTTTCAGTATTTTTTGAATAATAGTATTTGCGTTAGAGCGTTAACAAAATCCATACACATACACATATACATATATACACACATACATCATCGTGAAAAATCTTATAGTTCAATCAAATGCACAGTTTCCTTAATATTTTAATGAAAATGGATAAAGTTAAAAAGGATTAAAATGATTTAATAACACACTTTACATATTAATAAATAAAAATGTATTATTTTACTTCAAGAATTCAAGGTTATTAATTAAAGCATAATAATTATATTGTGATGTTGCTATTATTATTGTTATTACTCGTATACTTAAATAAAAGTGATTTTTGGTCCTACCGTAATGATTTCTTGTCCTATTTTTGAGCGGAAACAAAGTTAGATAAAAAATCCTTATGTATATTATATTTTTTTATATGTATAAGATTTGTGAAAAAGTTGTTTAAATTCTTTGGAAAACAAAGTGTTAAATACTCGTAGGTCTGTAATTTTTTTAACAAACTTACATTAGAAGGGTCTCTTTTTTAACTACTTATGTTAACTAATGTTGAAAGTTATAAGAATGTAGAGGTTTTTTATAAGTTTGACACGGTAAAAGTTAAAAATTTCGCCTTAACATAAAAATCAACATTAGGAATGCCGGATAAACCCAATTTCGAGCTTTGGCCCGGCCCGGCCCGAAGCCCGACCCGATTTCGAGTCAAGTTTCGAGCCGGGCTAGCTAATTTTGTTGTCGGGCCGGTAATTTTTATTTTCGGGCCGAGTCGATCCAAACCTCAAAGCCCGGCCCGGCCCGGCCCGAATGTATCTCTATTTTTAACATGAATAAAACTTGAATTATTATTTGTTTGGGGTTATGTTTGTGAGAATTATAAAAGTCTGAAAAAAATTAAGTACACCCCGTTATTCTACGAAAAAATAATATAAAAAGTATCTAAACATTTTTTTTTTCTTTATTTCTCATCATAAGTGAGATATGAGGTATTTTTCCAAATAAGCGAAAAACAAGTTTTAGCCTGTAGCTAAAAAACAAAGAAAAGTTGGCCACTAAAGAACAACATCAATTTCCGGTAGCGTGCATAATAAGAAAGTTTTTCTTAAAAGGAACTTGAATTTGTTACTCCCTATAAACAGTACGCACTGGATTTTTACGAAGTTGTTTTTTCGAGTGTTTTTCACTGTGCCAAAAATAAAAGGGTCTCGGTAGAAGCTAAAATTGGACCAAAAGATAACCTGTAAAGTTTAAGACTATATTTAAAGTAGCCGAAAGAATTTTTTAGAATTTTCTAATCATTTGCGTAGATTTTTGTTCGGGTTCGACTCATCTCACCATCCCAAGATCTCATCCTTTCCATCTGTACCGTTATCCTTACCCTTGAGTTTCCTTTCCTTGTTCCGCGTCACGCAGTCTGCCACGTTGGCAGTCGAGCCACGTGCATCGCTCCGCAGTGCGCGTGCGTGCACATCTTGCCTTGCTTAATGGTAAATCCATATTGCGTGGCGCGTAACCCACGGCTCAATGGATACAACTGGGTTGGAAGTGTGGGATGAGAATGAAAGTTAGGGTAGGGGTAGGGGGTAGGGGGTGTAATGTTGGAGGATATGCTCGAGGCAAAGCATGGAGATGAGGATGAAGATTTCAAGATGAAGATATGCCTCTAAGGTTGGTGTATAATACGATGTTACGATTAAAGATTTTCCAATAAGAACGCCGGATTCAAATTTGGCGCAATTTTTTTTTTTTTCTAATTAGTGATTGGTTGGTATTACTGAAACTGTGATATTTTAAATTCTGGCGACGTCGGATTCTATGGATGCAGCTTCCATAGCTCAGTCTTTTTCTTATAATACAAAGTGATCAAAAAGAACTGATTCAGTTGGCAATAACAAAATATTACTTGAAATTGGCAACACTGATACAAAAAATTGATTTCCTGTTGTTAACAGTGGCATTTGAAAATTTAAATTTGGGCATATTTACAATTATTTATTAAAATGGTTGTTGTTTCCCTTACCCACGTACTTTTATTTATTACATTACCCATAAACAATAATTTAAAGCATTTCAATCACTCAAAATCCTATTATTAGTTGTCAGGTCCCTGCTCTGACATAACCTATTTGTATTTATTGTGAAAATGACAAGTCACATAGTATGTCCGGTTTCACCTGGTGTTGTATAAACTGTGGAATAAAAAGATCCCCAGAAATTCTGGGGATCTTTGCAGAATTGTATTATAGTAAAAATTTTTAGGCAGAGTAATCACGTCATCATTTCATTACAAAATGAAAAAACACTGTAGTATTGTATATGTTTAGGAAAACGAAGAAAATAAATACTATTTTTTGCATACTATAAGTAAAGTACATTTTAATTAAATTTACAATTATTTTAAAGTCGAACATAATGTTTTCAATGAATTTTAATTTATTTAAAATAATTATAGTTCATTTTTTCACCACATGTTGGTACTATTGGATTTCAATATTTAAACGTTTACATGACATGTTTCTCCCGGAATTGTCAAGCGTCTGCTGTCATTAGTTCGTTACTTTTCTGTTTTTAGTTTGTGTTAATTTTAATAATTGTAAATTGTATT
This sequence comes from Ophonus ardosiacus, assembly GCA_943142095.1. NCBI lineage: Eukaryota > Metazoa > Arthropoda > Insecta > Coleoptera > Carabidae > Ophonus > Ophonus ardosiacus. Next base: position 33,949,149 of record OW964834.1, on the reverse strand, counting down.
ATTGGAGTATTTTCAATCAAATATAATATATTTTTTAAATGTTATTTTAATTATATTTTCAATAAATCGAATTTATAGTGCTACTCTTTACTTTTCTATAACACTACAGAATTGTAAATCTAAATAAAACCAAATCAATTGTTTTAAAAATATATTCAATGTCATTTAACATTAATTTTCTTATTTTTCGTCAAGTGCTTCATTCACTCCCCGTATTCCTTCTGAAACCCAACTCGGTGTGCCCTATACCGAATTTTCAATACCATAAATTGTAAATATATTACATTTTACAATAATATTCAATTATTATTCTACTATTAAATAAATTAACTTGATCACATAAATTAGCATTGCAGGTAAATACAATTATTTTCTAAAATTAAATTAGTGTACCATGTAAACCTACTAATTTCGTGACGTCATTATCTAGTTACAAACTTTGATGACGTGACTACTCTGCCTAAAAATTTTTACTATACCAACTGCATCATTTCTTTTTGATCACTATGTAGATCCCTCGCTTTCTCAAGCAGATGTTTATATTTGTTGTCAATGTGTAAAATAGATTAGGTGAAAATAAATGCCACGGACCATGAAAACTGAAATAACTGATACTAATATCAAAAGTTGATGCCAGAACAGAAGTTATAGAATCTATAACTTTACAAAATTTTGTCTTGTTATTAATCTTACTACTGTCGCTCACTCATTTGATGGAATCAAAGCATGGAATTATGCATTCTGGCGTACCGATGGAATCATGACGTATGTACAGATTCTTGACGTCATTGATTGGAAATTTACGGATTCATTAATTTGTGTACGTCGCCAAAATTCGCTTTATTATCGTTGGAACTGTTCACTAAAAAACAACGCATTTTAAAAAGTGACATGTGGTTCCAGCAGGGCGATGCGACCTACGTCATACTGACGAAATGATCCTCTAATTTGCTGAAAAAGTCTCAGCCATGTTTTCTCGTATATTTAACTAATTCCTGTGTGTATGGTATTCTTCATGTAAGGCTGGCATTTCGCAATAAAAAGTGTATGATTGTTAAAGATTAGTAATTGAAGTAGTGTATTTTTGCCGCACAAGTTATAGAAACTGTTTATAAGGCAACGTATGTCGTAACTGTATTCAGGAAATAATTCGGAACTATCAAAATAGTTCGTATAACGTATACATTGACGTTTATTTTAGCATTGTTGTTTCTGGTACTAATTTACGTGATTTATTAATAATGCCATATAAAACTATCGAAAAGGCCTAGAATAATGGTCTTGTTTGCATGTTCGTTTCTTGATGCAGAAATTAGCTATTTCTGTATTCGCAAAATGGAATATTGCCGATTGAGAGGTTGTTCTCTCGAAATCGAGAATGTCCATTTGCGGTCGAAATACACACAAGATTTTTTCAGTCGCCACAATGGGGTCCTCCACCATAACAACAAATAATAAAATGTACACTTTATACTTACAGTACTCGTACTACTCGATAAACAACGATTAATTTTTAAATTTTAATTTGATCGTTATTTTCCATTCTTCTTGAGCTATTGCGATAATCTAATCTAAGCATTTTTTTACTAACGTTTTTTGTAAATGAATGCCCTATTTATTTCTATATTCCTTTACACAGCAATACGGCATTTTGTTTGGTATTGTAATATACGGACAGAGCAGTCATATGTAAGATTGACTAGAGGTAATAAATGTGTAAGTAACTACAGCGCCTCTAACTAAACGTTCCCATTAAGAATGTAGACAAGTGACATTTCTCAACATATTATAATTAGAAATACGGACAGTGAGAGTTTTTTCAACTTTGTCGCACGTGAGCGACAAAGTGACATTTTGCGCTGACAAAAGCGACCGCAAATGCCAACTTTGTATATAGACTGTAGTTTCCTAGTCGGTATCAGCACAGATTATATAGAGCGAAATGAACTACCTATACTATAAAGGAATTATTGTTGCGCAATGTGAAGTGTGAAGAATACTATATGTAGATATCAGGTTAACATGTTGTTATATAAAATTATGTATTCAGTTGTGTACATTCCTCCACTATGGTAAACATCTGTAAAACAATTTTCATGGAAAGCTACTACATAATTAAAATTCAACACCTTTGCTTATAATAATTTCAGCTTCTCATAATCTCGCTCTTAGCTTAACAAGATTACACTGAAAAGTCCGCAAAGCAAGTAGGCGACGTTGCGAAAACATTTTGTCACTTTTTTCTTTCCCCTTGTTTTGTTTTTCTTACGTGGCAGATGATGTATGGAGTTTTTAGGCGCATTTCACTTAATTTTCTTAATCTGAACAGCATTTCTCTTTGTTCAATGCACGTGCCACACAGAATGAAAGCCATTTGTTCCCGAAATAAATTATTATGAATATGAATATAAATTGCGGGTAATATAGTCTTACGAAACACGCAATACCGGAGTGATGGGTTGAATGTTTTTGTTATCCACCAAATCTTAATTTGGGGAAAGGGTGATAAGATGTATTAGTAAAGCGGAAAGCAATTTTTAGATTAGATATATTTTATATGGAATGAAAACAAATCAGTCTATGTTATATAGAATTTTTGTTTGTACACAAAAGCTATTACTGCTATTAGAGTAGGTATATCTACAATCGATGACATGAAGGAAAACCGGTCTAAGGAATGTTAAGGGTTCGTAAGATTTCTGTAAAACTTAATACGCGAACCGCTCTAGCCAAGAATAGTGATTTGTACTGAAACAACGCCCATGGTTTCTTAGATAATCACGATTATGTGGAACACTCTCCTTTACCAAACCGATTTTCTTTCGTGTCTCCGATTATACAATGTACGCCAGTTTTGAATGGCATAGTAATCACCAAGACTTTAATTTTATACAAAATATAGTAAAAAAAATTAAAAATCTATGACTAAATTTTACTTCCAAAGTAAATTCAAAAAACGCGTTTTTTACAGAAATAAATTCAATGTCATAAGAATTTCTAATGAAATACTTTAAAAATAAAATTTAATCATAGATTATTTTTTTCATGACACCGGGACTTATACCCGAGACACAGTATAAAAATTAATGATCATTAACGGTTAATTATGGTATGCGCACGTGAAATTGACACTGTGGCAGATGTCAAAAATGCGTCTATTAACAAACCAGAAAATACTGAATGTAGTAACTAGTAAGCACGTGTTACTTACTGCATTATAGGCGTACTGTACAAAACAATAAGTAGCATGTGCTTACTACAGTCAATATTTTCTGGTTTGTTAATAGACGCAATGGGCCCACAAACCATAACAAAAAAAATCTGTTGTGGCCAGCACAAGACCTCTCGCCATTTCCATTTTAGGCTATATAAGTATTGTATTGCACTTCGCTTTCGAACCGTCGTTTTCTAACAAAATATTACAGAACTTTACCCAAATATTGTTTTTATTGTATTTAACATGTCTTCTGCATACATATAATTCTAATTATATCTATTTTTCATTGTATGAGGCAGTTTCTAAATGTCAGAGATTCTTCCAATTCATTAACCAGATTGCCGGTATTTCTGATGGATATATACATTTTACCTATAATTTCAAATATTTAATTAATAAAACAATAAGAAAGATTAAATATACTTCCCAAGAAAAGCTATCAGAATGTCACTAAAACTGTTGATTTTTGACACTGACAAATGTCATTTACAAACTATGTTATAAACATTGGAATTTGTCAAGTGGTTTCGTTAGTGCCTTGGCCTCTGCGATTAGAATACTCTATAAATTATAGTGTCTTTATCTCTAAATCTATACAAGATATAATAAAAATTTTAAATGTATTAGATGGAGAATTTTATGTTCTTCAATATTTAATAAAAAAAAACTCCCAAAAAATTATATTTAGAAGAATTTTTCTAAGAAATTACTACTTCCGGTTGTTCAATTGTTACCAAAACGTTTTCAGCTCTTCCCAAGAATGTCAGATTGAGGAAACTACAGTTAAATATTTTTTAAGTCTTATAATTTTTGAGGAATCGTGTCTACAACATCCAGACATACACACATACACATACACACATCCACACACACACACACACACACACACACACATCATTTTAAAAATGTTATAATCGGATTCTAGGGACCTTATATCGTGCTTATCCAATAAAATCTGGATATGCGAATTTTAGCATGAGATAAAAATAATACAATGTACACTTTATTCTTAAATTACTACTCAATAAATAACGATTAAGATAAAAACTTTTTTTTTAATAATTACTTTGCGAGATATTTAAATTTATTTCCAATGTCACAGATGACGTCACACTGTTGGTATCTTTCTCGCGCAGCATATTACAAAAACTGGAGTGAGAAAGATAGCTACAGGTTTCTTTAAAAATCAAATGCAGTTATACAAAAAACAATTATGACTTTTTGATACCACGAATTGCATTAAAATTAAACGAACTTTTATATAAAATTTTTAAAAAATGGTTTATGGGCCCATTTTGACATTTGTCATCAATCTCAACTTTGCGTGCACATACTATAACCACAGATTACCTATACTATACCAGATACGACACTCTCTGTCGGTACCTTTGAAGTTAGTGTCTCCATAAAATTTTATTGGCGGCCATGTTTTTAATGAAATAATTTACTACCTCAAAATATGAGGAGAGTATAGAATGGCTTGTAGTCGAGTTGGTTAGAGCAAGAGTTAGAGCACACACAGAATCTATGTGAGGTCACGAGTTCAAATCCGTATAAAGAAGTTTCTATTTTTCAATGTTTTTTTTTTTACTAAATAGTCGTTAGATATCATTTTATTTAAATATATTACTAATGTAAAAACAAAGAATTAAATAATACAATACCTATTATTTATAATAATATATAAAAATCAACTGCTACACTATGCATTAAATGACAACATGACATAAAAAAAAAACTAAGAATCAATTAAGCCATTTCTTATTATTTGGTATAATAATAATAGTTTTTTTTTTCTTTTATTGTATTAAAGTTCTTGTTTATAAACTTTCCTGCCAAGGATGGGTAAATTCAATTTCTTTAATTTACTGTACAATATTTTTAATGATATTAAATTGTATGGCTACAATTTCAAAATTTTGAAAAAAAAGTGTTCCATTTTATTTTCACGGCACTGACTTTTATACTTCATATTTATTTTGCAAACTATAACGGCAAACTAAGAACACGCCATTTTATTAACGAAATATGGCATGCGCAAACAATCTGCGCAGATGAACATTTGCCCCAACGAAATCGCCGAATGTCGTATCTGTATACGGTAGTATAGATAATCTGTGCTATAACTATCCGTTAATGATCATTAATTTTTGTAGTGTGTCTCAGGTATTGGTCCATTATTAAATTAGCAAGAGTGTAAATCGAATTTAAAAGTTGTAGTAGTCATTTATCTAGATCTAACGAAAGAAAATAGGCAAATAGTAGAAAACTAAACACATTAGTTGAACGAGAAAACTTTTATCAGACTTTATTTCTTCTAAAGCTTTCGCTAAAATAAACATCATTTAAGTAAAAGTATCCTATCGAATTACTTATTTTATTTTTCTTTCGCTTGGTATAAGGACCATTGTGTTTTAAATTTATGTTTTTAACTAAATATTTAATAAATTTATACCTCGCCCAATATTTCTATACGGCCCTGTGTGCAAATTTCTTCTTCCCCATACGTGATAAATGTGCAGCATTTTTTCCACCCTAGTAAGGGCAGCAACACGCTACATTCCTATGTTAATGAAGTTGCATAAAACCAAACGAGACGCTCATGGCGAGGTGGTTTTTTAGATTTTTAACTTTGATGAATTAATGATACGAATACAACGATGTGTAGGTTGAAAATGAATTATTACTGACAGAAAGTGAAAGGTGTGTTGAAAGTGAAGAGGACGATGGAGTAATAGTTTGTCATGAGATGAAATTTGTTTCATAATTACTGTATGAGACTACGTATAATAAAACATTGAAATCACATTAACTCTTAGTTGTACGCTTTTATATATTGCAACAAGCGGTAATGTCTCGCACTTATGGATCAACTTGCATTTTTACATATTTTAACAAGAAGGCTGCTCTTTTCTGGGGTTACTACTTTGAATCGCCCGGGATTTTTCCCACCAATATTAATGTTACCTGTTTGTCTACACTTTTCTAAAATATCTCCAACAATAGACTTTCACAAAACTTGAGCATCTGATTCAACCTTTCGGTCATCATTAGATGCCAGCCGTGGACAGTTAGTAACCACATACACGTTTCGCTGTTATTGCAGCTCATCAGTGTGGTGTAACTGCCGTCTCTTTGCAGAATAATAAATATTGCATCTATTCCGTCAGTCCTCTGCCAGCCATTGTGTGATAAATTTACAAGAAATGAGGATCTCTAATTATAATCACAAATAAAGTCATATATAAATAACTAAATTATGATATCCAGTGCATTTTTTTGTAGTAAAAAAGGTGCCGGAACGTGCATTTTATCAGTGGCTAAAATTTTGATGGTACAGGGTAATATGAAAAAAGGCGCAGCAGGCGAAATTTTTTTAATTCAAGGTCAAATGCCTTATAATGGAAATTTAATTTTTTTCAAGGGATGTGAAGCATCATGATTTTACCCTTTCATTTACAAAAATAAATAAAAAAATAATTTTGTGTTTTTTATTAAAAAAAAATATGTTGACATTAATTTATGACACTAATAAAATTTCATAATAATTTCCACCTACACAGCTTGTGTGTAAACATTTAACAGAGTGAATATTTTTGTCATTTATTATTATACGCATATGTATAAACCAGGAGTCGAATCTTGGGCGATCTGTCAATTTACTAGATTAAAAACACCGCTGAGAAGTGCAATACTGTTCATATTTATACTGTGCTTAAGATGTGTGAATATTTCATTGGCGTAATTTTTATATCCACATCTTAATAAAATTATCAAAACAAATAAAATAGTAAATAATTTTCAAAGAAAAAAAAACGAAAACCCATCGAAAAAAGATGCCGGAACGCTGTTCCGGTGAGTTACATTACAAAAAAAGCCCTGACGATATCTTTCATTAAATTATAAACCAATAAGAATGTGTGATTTTTCTTAGTTACTACGTATTACAGCGGTTATTATTAAGTAACTATGGTGAACCTTTGTATATATTCGAATATCCCTGCCTTCGTATATTCACTTATGGGTGCGTTTGGTTATTTTGTTTATGTACTCAAAGTTGTCAATGTCATTTTAAATTCTATTTAAACAGCGTATAAGTATAATCTTTTTTCATACACAGTACCTACTACGTATGTTTGTGCTACTACAAAAATGAATATGTAGTTTGAGCATTATGCTTTTTGTGCTTTATGTAGACATCTGTAATGACACTGACAGCAATTAAACGCACCTATTGTTTGACAAAATAGCCTTATTGAAATAAAAATTTGTCAAGTAAACATTCAGTTATTTAATCACAAGTCCAGAATCTGCGTTGTTGCTACTACGAATTTATTTAGAGTATTTCAATATAGTATATACGAGTGTAATATTAAGTAGCAATATTTAAAAACATAGGTTATGTGGCGTACAGTTTGACGTTTCATGCAGAAGAAATTAGACTACATGCTTACGTGTAATTTACTGTTTATTTTCTAATTTCTTTTCATTCATGATATAGTCTACCTGTATACAACTCGACAATAGAAAATTCTCGACATACTCAACTAGTTGCATTTTGGAAAAATCTTTCAAGCAGCCAATGCACGTCATTTGAATAAAAGTAACTAAATGTGTTACGTCATGTACTGGTACGTTTGCAGAGGTTTTAGAATCTTTATGAAAAGAGTTATACAGATTGCAATCTGTATTATCGACATGGTCATGAACTGTCACATCTACAAAATAAATACTATATTTTCGTCACTGTCCATTTCTATTTAAATTATTTTATAATACTAACCTTATTTATATTTATGTATGCCGTATAAAGGCGATAAATAAAAGTGAGCCCAATTTCAAAGAATTATACCGAATTCTTCTAATTGCTTAGAAGTGCTACCTTTGGCAGATTCACAGATTTTGTGTTTGCGTTAAACGGTCACATTGCGTCGTTACGTTGCGTTTAACATAACTTTATTATAAATAGGCCTTTACAACGCACAAAAATGTTTCAAACACGATACAAATATTTTTCAAATAATAACTTTGACAATATGAACATACAAATTATCAATGTTGCCAACTATAGCAACAATTAAACGAATAATATGACGTTGATTTACATTATTTATATATTATTCATGTCATATACGATAAGTAATGAACTCTACTATTCATCTTAATAATAATTATATAAGGGCCGGTCTTTTCACCTTCGGATGAAGTTCCGGATAAAGTTATCTGGTGGATAAATCAAAAATGTGTCTTTCCACCTTCAGATAAGGTTATCCGCCAGATAAATATTGCCTATCTGACAGATAAGTTATCCCGGACTTTTCTACCGGATAAATATGATATCTGACAGAAACATATGAATTGATGCAATAAATTCGGAGAAATGTCAAATACATAATATTTTGGTAGAATACAAATATGTAAAATTACTGTATGTACATGTAATTTCACAAATCTATTTATTTTTTTTTATTATATGTGGCGCCAGAAAATTTTCAAGTGAGTGGCAAAACTGATATTCCTGCTTACAAATCGTACTTATTTTTTATTGTTATATAATATACCAAAATTTTAAATAAATATACGCCTAATTATGGATATCAGGGATATGGACAAGAAGAAATACAAACAAATAAAACATTTCACATCTAAACTTTGAGAGACAATTTTTTTGCGTCTCAGACACTTTTTCCATCATCATCCTTTCCTTGTAGTCTGTAGTTAGTACATCCCTGGTAAATCATTTTCACTGTTAGCATAGTTAATATTGTTGTAAACATATTTTATCATTGTTGTAATCAAGTATGATCATTGTTGTTATCAAATATAATCATTACCATCTTCCATTATACAATTTAAAAATTAATTGTGGAGGCATTACATTTGCTTTTTTTGTCGGTCCAAGGGAGGTCAACTGTCCCTTCTTAATCCACCTCCCCTCCCCCTAGCGGCACTCCAGGATATGTCCTTTTATTTTCTATGATATGCTTATACTTGCACCTTAGTACAACTACAAATAAATGTAGAAATATTCCTTATTTCAACAATTTCAAAATTATTGCAGCTCTCACGTTTTTTTCAATTTTCATCCAAATATGAACAGAAAACAAACTGCACTCAGAATATTTATTCAAATTACTTTTAAATTATAACTTCTTGTTCACAGTAAATATTTTTAATTACGTCAAAAAGATCATAACCACAAATGTCAAAACACAAATATTAAGCAACTTGATCGAAACAAAACTTATATAGTATTTTCTTGCTCTGCCTTATTACATTTGCAATGCTGTTATCTCTTTTTAATTTTATCAAAAATTTCGGAACTGCATATACCGCACTTATCTGTCGGATAGTTATCCGTCAGATAAATTTGAAATGAAAGACAGAAAAAAGTTATCCGTCGGATAAAGTTTCAGATAAGTTTATCTGGCGGATAGCTATCCGGAACTTTATCTGAAGGTGGAAAGACCGGCCCTACGGCTATACACTTTTTGACGGTTAAAAATGATTGAAATTTTTCACTATTAGTGATTTTAATGCATTAAGGTTTTTATACTAAGTGATGACGTGCATTGGCTGCTTGAATGATTTGGGTATACCACTAGACATTCGGTTTGGTGGTGTTTCCAGGAAACACGTTTCGTATTATCGAGAATTTTTAATCATCTTGTATAATATATGACAAGTATCCATAGTAATGCATTAATAACAGAATAGTAAATATAGGGCCAATGACTAGTGCGCATTATTGCGCATGAATCGTAAATTCATCACATCGTTTCTTTATTCACTGCTGAATTGCAAATGAAATTCATCGTACCGTTTCTAATTACCGCGCACTATCCATCGTAAATTCATCGCATGCGTCGGATTTGACTACCGATAGATTTTACGATTTTCGATAGATCGGTAGTGGGAGGTCTAACGAAATAATTTTAGGTTATATTTTTAACATTTGCGTTTGTTTCATGTTTGCGGGTGTAAGATTATGCAAAGAAAACCAAATGCATGATTCAAATAACAAAACATATCTCGTTCACAACGGAAAGAGATGGTTATAGATGTAGATAATTTTTATTATCATGATGACTTCCATATCAGATTCTTCAATGTTCGATGAAGAATCTGATGATTTCAATAGAGCGACGGTTCTTTTAACTATAAAACTTCCCATACATATCTGTTAAGTGTTAATAGGGTCCTATACCATTAAAAAAAAAAAAAAATCCTGTAAGAACAGGATAAAATAAGAATTTCAGTGCAAACGCGACTTAAAAATTTTACGTAATAAGCGAGATATGAAGTTTTAAAGTTTAAGAATTTGTGCGTGACGTAGCAGGTACTAACGAGTGATGGACAAACAATGGGACAAACTGTTAGTTATGGTGGAAACAATTTTTTTCATGTTTGCATAGCTGAAATGTTTTTATATAAAAACTTATACGTTATATTCACGAAGAAATTATTATTAAGTATAAATAACATAAATAATAAGCATTTAACAAGGATTTCTTAAATAATAAATTACAGAACATTGAAACAGTTTGACAATATTAATACACAAAGTATGACGACGGATGGCGCTAATGTTTGCCTGTTTTGAAGTTTCAATATTAATTTAATTAATATTATTATTAATTTAATTCATATTACAAATTGATTTAATTATAAATACATGATTATTGTTAATATTACTAGATATTATAATTAAACAAATTCATCAAACCCAAAATTGTTAAATGTTTTGTTAGGTTATAGAACATGACATTTCATATTCTTTCAAAGGTGACCGCTATAGACGCGCGAATCTTCTTTTTAAAATCAGGCGACCAATCAAATTCTTAGCACCGAACGCGTCATACCCAATTAGTAATCAGCTTCAATCGCTTGTAGTTTGTGACCTAGTTAATATTAAAAGAAATTTTTTTCACTAATACTCATTAATTTATGTATATTTTCGTCTTCTTATTTAAGATAGTTAAAATATGACTATTTTATAGGACCCCATTGGTGGTTAACTGTCAGTTGATATTTAAGGTTAGGAGATTCGTCGCACTTTTCAGCAACCCGTTTCTTTATTCGGTCGCAGCGGCTATTCATCGTATCCATCAGCTATTCATCGTAACATCATTTTCAATTTCTGATGGAATTTAGCGCATGAATAGTTGTTGAATAAAGAAACTCGCCCATTGCACCTTAGCTGAAACTCACGGTATATAACAACAACTGATAATGAATAATGTCATTTTAAAATAAACAGCTATTTTTAATAAAATATTGAGTGGCCGAACATATAGTTGTTAGGGTTCATACCACCACTTTGTCCATCCCAAAGGCCCTTTCTACTTCAACGTTAATCCCTGATGAATAAAACATGGCACTCACCTGAATAGTTTCGTTTGAGGAGTATTTTCTCTGGTCCGTCATGCCAGCTCCATTACCAACCCACTAGTAATACCTGAAACCATAAAAAGATCATCAACATTCGGTAGCTACATAATACAGACGCAGAAAATATCTGCAGACTACAACACATTTTATATTATACTGTCTAGACCCGAGGTCCAACAATGAGATTTCATCATGTATACATGAGGTTAACAAAAAGAAAATGAGCGTGTAAAAACTTTAGAAAAGGAGAAAAAGAAATTAACTGGATGAGAAGATAATAAGTTCTCTATATTTCATAAAATCATAAAAAAGATGTAATAAAATGAAAATTATTGTGAAACCAAACTTCTATAAAATAAATTACTGATCCACATGACTGCATCTGTAACTATTTTTGAATTATTCATCCCAAAAATTTTAAGTAAAATTTTCTTTAAAAAATCTATTTTTTATATTAATTAAACATCTGTCATAATTATTTACTGTAGCATCAAGTACCACAGTCTTCACTTTTGAATTATTTAAGAATTGAGTACTAAATGCATTAAATTAGACTTCATAGTATTAAATTCTTTACAGTATGTCGTCATTGTTGGAGTTCCGATTCTAGTTTCGGGTAGCCGTTCATTTTGGAAGACAGTAAAACTGGTATGTTGAGATCAGTATTTTTTACCTCCCGCTACCCTTGGTAAGGGAGGTATAGGGATCGTGCTAAAAATCACTTATTGAGATTTTAGTAAATGACCACGTTTTAAGGTCCCTAGAATCCAATTTTAACATTTTCACGATGATGTCTGTATGTGAGTATGTATGTATGTATGTGTGTGTGTGTATGTGTATGTGTAGGGATTTTGTCTTCGCTCTAACTCAAATACTATCATTCAGAAAATTCTGAAACCTTGTATTTCTATCCTATTCTAATATGAAAAGAAGCCATTAGATTTTGGTGTAAATGGGATAACCGGAAATGGCACTTTACCTGAAGCTCATACTGGTTTTTCTTCAAAAAATACCATTAAATACCATTTTTTTGGATTTTGTCGTTATGAAAATTAAAGATTATTGAATTTTCTACAGGAATACATTAATACGTTTTCTATATACTTTAAAGATAAATATATAAATATTTTTTTTTTACAAGTCCCGAAGCCTAAGAAAAACACAATTCCTTTGTTACACAGTTCATATTTCAAATGAATGTAACTGACAGTAACTGTCACTGTCAAAAAACTAATCACTTCAAATTAATAATAGTGACATTTTAAAAAGAAAATAGTAAATAAAGCAATAGTTTTATGCAATGGAATAGTTTGCAGCGTTAATGAATACGTAGGTATGTATTTAAATTAATAAAAATGAAATAGCGGGAGGTTTTGTGTTGGCCACATCAGATGCAACAAGTTGCGATGAAAATAAACAAATTAAAAAAAAAAAATTAGAAATAAAGTAATAAAATCATGTTTCTTAAATATCTATCTAAAAACAGAAATGATAATTACATAGTTATAATTATTTTACATATTTCAAGTAAATCTGGGACATATGTATATAACCCATTGCGACTCAAAGGGTTAACTGTATGCTTGACAGAAAAATACTTCGAAATAGGGCTGTTGCAAGAATTTTTATTTTATTTTTTTTATAAGTACTCAATTTTAAAAAACAATGGCTGGTAGCACAAGCCCTGTTTTAACTAAAATGCTGTTTTAAGAAATGTCAGATTTCATTATTTAATAACAAAAATAAATAGTATCAAATTTATCAAAATATGATTTTAAAGCAGAACATAGTTTGTATTCAAATAAATATTTTTTAAAAAATCGTTCTTTAAACATAAAGGTGAAATTAAATATTGAAATTTGAATTTGACATTTCTTAAAACAGTGTTTTAGTTAAAACAGGGCTTGTGCTACCAGCCATTGTTCTTTAAATAGCCTCAAATTTGAAAATATTATGAAAAATTCACTTGATCTAAAACATAATGTGACGTCAAAATTCATACAACTTAACATGTGACAAACTATTGTCTACTTTTATTTATATCAATAAAGAAGGCGAAAAACAAGCTGTTTTCATATTGGCATTGAATGACGTACTACATGTACTTTGACGTCACAGGAGCGGAGAATTTTTTTTCACGAGTATTTCTGGCGCCAATCTTTTTTTAAATTATTTACGAAAATAATAACAAATTATGATTATTTTTTATTACTATGAAAAAAATTGCATAAAATTTCATTAAACATTTTTTAAAAAATATTCATTTTGAGAATATGAAGTAGGTACATAATATCGACCTAATTTGTGCTAAGATTGGCAAGTTTATAATTTACCATTATACTCGTATTTGTTTAACTTTGTAAGAGTAGTTTACTGTATAACCAGCCTCAAACTTTAACCATTAATTTAAGTTTAAATTGTTGAGGAATAGTTAAAATTCCTCATCCTTACACATGGGAGAAAAGGGTTTCATGAGAATAGATTACTTTATATTATTAACTTAATTAAACTATATTTACTGTAGGCTCTAAAATTCGACATGATATTACAGAATAGCTAATACTTAAAATAGTTATCTAGGTATCAAGGTACTGAAGTTGTACTTTTTATCACGAATATGGAATTTAGTTGCCGAGGCCGTAGGGCCGAGAAAAAAAATCTGTTGTGGCCAGCACAAGACCTCTCGCCAATTCCATATTAGGCTATATAAGTATTGTATTGCACTTCGCTTTCGAACCGTCGTTTTATAACAAAATATTATAGAACATTACCCAAATATTGTTTTTTATTATATTTAACATGTCTTCTGCACACATATAATTCTAATTATATCTATTTTTCATTGTATGAGAAAGTTTCTAAATGTCACAGATTCTTCCAATTCATTAACCAGATTGGCGGTATTTCTGATGGATATATGCATTTTACCACAATTTTACCTATAATTTCAAATATTTAATTAATAAAACAATAAGAAAAATTAAATATACTTCCCAAAAAAAGCTATCAGAATGTCACTAAAAATTTTGATATTTGACAATGACATGTGTCATGTTATAAACATTGGAATTCGTCAACTGGTTTCCTTAGTGCCTTGGCCTCTGCGATTAGTTTACTCTATAAACTATAGTGTCTTTATCTCTAAATCTATACAAGATATAATAAAAATTTTAAATGTATTAGATGGAGAATTTTATGTTCTTCAATATTTAATAAAAAAAAAACTCCCAAAAAATTATATTTAGAAGAATTTTTCTCAGAAACTACTACTTCCGGTTTTTCAATTGTTATCAAAATCTTTTCAGCTCTTCCCAGGAATGTCAGATTGAGGAAACTGCAGTTAAATATTTTTTAAGTCTTATAGTTTTTGAGGAATCGTGACTACAACATCCAGACATACATACATACACACACACACACACATACACACATCCACACACACACACACACACACACACACACACACACACACACACACACACACACACACACACACACACACACACACACACACACACACACACACACACACACACAGAGAGAGAGACATCATTTTAAAAATGTTATAATCGGATTCTAGGGACCTTAAATCGTGCTTATTCAATAAAATCTGGATATGCGAATTTTAGCATGAATCCAATACCTCTCTTAGCGAGAGGTAAAAACCATATGAGTAATAAATTGGGACTTCAGTACCGAGTTGCATATTAAATTGTATTTAAAATCAAAAATTTGTGAAATGAAAGGAATACTCGTATTTTATTTTTATAGATTATATTTATGTAAGTTAGTTTAACACTCAATGTTGCTAACCTCCAACTCCAAACATTGGGGTTATCGTAAAGAACACTCAAAATTATGTTTTATTTCAATATTCTTCATAGGAATTATTTAGTTCGTTCTTCTTGCATATATTTTTTGTCATTCTATGTACAAATTTACTATTATATATCGTACACCTACCCAAATTATCTTATATACAGTGTGTCCCATTTAGAGGTGCCACCATTGGGATCTCGAGAACTATAAGAGATACGATGTCGGTTAAATGGAACTTTTTATGCACCTTTGAGAGGCCATTTCAGATGTGCTTTTGTTTATCCAAAATTTCTCATAGGGCACTAGATAATGACGAAAAACTGAATATTGTTGATTTCTTCTTTTTCAAATAACTTCTAAACTATTAGTAATTGAGAAAAACATTTCAATTATAAAAGATAGATATTTTTATTAGCTAACCAGTGAAGTACGAAATAAATTTTTATATCCGTAAATTTTCGAGATATAACACAAACTTATATTTTTTTAAATGGAACCCATATCTGATTTCAGTCTCAAAAAAATCAATATTTTTTTCTCTTTTCAATGATGTAAGGGTTATTATGTTTTATATTTGTTTTGCTCCTAAAATTTAATTTTTCTCTTTATTTTCCTGAATTTTTTTATTATTTCCCAAAAAAACATTATTATTTTTATTAATTATATTGTATTTGATCAAAATAATTTGTTTTATGCCTTTATTACTTAATATTTTCATTCTAGACTCATAATTACAAATTACACTATGATGAGCCAAGGGCGACCTGATACAAAATATTATAAAAATTAATTTGATACGAATTTTGAGCAAAATTTTCTAGCGAAACAAATTATTTAAATACAAAGGAGTATTTCCAAATAGAAATCTACCAATATTTTCAAAATAATTGTAAATTTAATACAAAATAAGGAAAAAATAATAATTTTGAAGGCAAAACAAATATAAAACATAATAACCCTTACATCGTTGAAAAGAGAAAAAAATATTTATTTTTTTGAGACTAAAATCAGATATGGGTTCCATTTAAAAAAATATAAGTTTGTGTTATATCTCAAAAATTTACGGATATAAAAATTTATTCCGTACGCCACTGGTTAGTAAATAAAAATATCTATCTTTTATATTTGAAACTTTTTTCTCAATTATTAATAGTTTAGAAGTTATTTGAAAAAGAAAAAATCAACAATTTTCAGTTTTTCGTCATTATCTAGTGCCCTATGAGAATTTTTGGAAAAATAAAAGCACATCTGAGATGGCCTCCCAAAGACACATAAAAAGTTCCATTTAACCGACATCGTATCTCTTATAGTTCTCGAGATCCCAATGGTGGCACCTCTAAATGGGACACACTGTATACAATAATTATTATAAGGTTAGCAACATTGCATTTGCTTGAAATCGTCGTATAATGGATTACTTTAGTGAGGATTTCTGAACTTTTAATTACTATTTTTGTGCACTTTAGTGACGATTTCAAATAAAAAATCTTATACTACGGATTCTCGTATTCATCCCGTACAAAATATTTTTGGACCAATCAAAAAGCTAGAATCGTAAGCCCTATCTTACTCGAAAGTCCATTCTTAACTAGAGTAGAATGAGATCTTTATTTTTTTATTCCTATCCATATATTCTTAAATATAAAATAAATAAATATATCATCACAGCATATTACCCATTTCTGGGTGTGCCAGTATCTACAACACATGTAGACATTGGTAATGATGACGATATATTTTACCGTGTGGGCGCTTACCAGGCGTCACCTCACGGGCACTCATAGCTGGCGTGGAGAGTGCACCACAGGGGTCACTTTTGTGCCATTTAAAATTGGAAATATTTGGCGTCGGTCGGGATCGAACCCGGTTCCCCCAGGTTCGCGACCAGACACTCAGGCACGCGACCACGGGACCCCATATATTCTTGGGTATAATATGTCATGCAAATTTTTCTAATGCTGTTCTGTAATAATATAAAACCGTGGCATTATAGTAAAAGTGCAAAAGTATCGAGTTACATAGTTGGAGGGTGCGGGTGTTTGCAACTCTATACACTTGTTCCTTGTTCCATTGTATACTTTTCGCTAGCTCTTTACAGTACTTATGTGTAGAAGCCTCAAAGCACGATGCACGATCGGTATTCAAAGAAAACATCACTGTTTACTAAGACTTAGAGGTTTCAGAGAGGATTATGTTTGTTATACTTAAGAATAAGTTCAGGTATCAAGGATATTTGAAATGAAAACATTGAGGGACTTCTGTGGTTTTGGTTTTGAATGGGGAATTTATCTTATGAAGATATTTTCTTTTATCACACCATCTTTCACGAAACTGATTGATATACTCAGTAAAATTTATTCTGTCGGGTCTCGAGTCCAGCAATACAATTATAAATATCGTAACGTATGTCCCATAAGTTAAGACACAAGTTTCAACATTTTTTTTTTCTACAGTCAATATACAAAGTATGCATTTACGCTCGCTTTTGTCAACAGAAATGGCACTTTACCGCTCATGCGCGACAAAGTAGACAAAATGCCCGCTGTCCGAATTTCTAACTATAAAATGTTAAGAAATGTCACTTATCTACATTCTTAATGGGAACGTTTAGTGAGGAACTAATGACACTATAGCATTTAATAATTAATATATTACTTATTAAATACCACCTCCACAAGTCAAACTGACATATGACTGCTCTGTCGGTAGGTATGTTATATAACCAAACCGTACTGCTGTGTAAAGGAATACAGAAATAAAATAGGGTATTTATTTACAAAAACGAAAGTAAAAATCATCGACCTTTAAACTAATAGACGCAGCGTACGAGCAAAACGCTTGTCCCGCCATAACGGTGCAGACACAGTATCTCTATCCTTCAACAGTACGGAAGTTAAGAAAATGCGGCAAAATAAAAAAATTGATTTGTCCCTAACTTGGTGCATAATCGCTAACAGCCCGATTCACAAAAAAGTTTAATTCTCATATTTGTATTAGCGAATTCTACTCTAATTTTGACAGTTTATATTTTAAAATATAGTCTAATCTATTCCTAGTATCTACCTTTATTGATAATATCATGAAAATTAAATTTTAAAAACCGGAATAGAATAGAATTCACTAATCCAAAAATGAGGATTAGCTTAAACTTTTTTGTGAATCGGGCTGTAAGAGTATAGATTTATTTTTATTTTTTTTTGTGCATAATTATTTTATTACATATTTTTAATGCAATATATTATATACATATTATATTATAGGGGACAAGTAATAATTAATAAGAACTTACATAATTATAAAATGACAAAGCTGAACCGCGTACGTACTGCTCACTGCACGAAATACACCGTTTCCCATTTTTGTCGCATACACACCTCACAACACATACGTATGTATTGACAGAAATAATTGTAAATGTTCTCCAAAAAAGTAAATAATACACAATCACGAAACGTCAAATGTAGATTTTGACAACTAGTTAGTGATAGAGAGCGATGTTAGAGGTTTACATATAGCTGAAAAGATGTACAATGAGTACGAACGTATGCGCAGTATACTTTAACTGAGAACTTCCGTACTGTTGAAGGACAGAATATATATTTCTATCCTTTTATGTTGGAGCATTATTCTAACAATAAAATAATAGGAGACACTTGGTCCATTAGTTTAAAGGTCGATGGTAAAAATGCTTAGATTAGATTGAATCAATAGCTCAAGAAAAATGGAAAATGACGATAAATTCAAATTTAAAATATATTATTTTTATTATGGTGGACGATCCCATTGTGGCGATTGTAGAAAAAATCTTGTGTGTGTTTCGGGCGCAAATAGACATTGCCGATTCCGTCCTCTCAATCGACAATATCCCATTTTGCGCTCTTAATACACAAATAGCTATTGTTTCAGAAGCAACAAAATTGTGAACCTAAATAAAGATGGGCGTGGTCTTCCATAAGGCGCAACTTTCTACAGGCACCTAGTTTTGGGCGACATTTGCATCGATTTCTCGGACTTCACACTGAGTAACTCCGAAATTAAGGGAAATGATGGTTTTTATATTGGTAAATTCCAACGACTAGTTTTTAACCAATCATGATGCAAAACACTGGAAAATTCAACCAATGGGAACAGTATTATACTGATAAAACCTCGTTACCCCGATAATTTTCCGCTACCAAGTAAATAAACAATTGTTATTGTTTATAACTGTCAGTGTGACAATTAATGTGTCAAGTTTCATTTTGCGTTGTCTTTGGAATTTATCGCACCAAATACCACACGACCTCTCAAATTTTCTCAGATAAACTTTTATTTTTAAGCACTCATTTTTTTGCATTTAAGCAAAAAAAAAATCGTGCAAAATAAAAATTTATCAATAAAATAAGGAGGTCTTATGATATTACTTCTAATAATATTGCAGAGGCCCCTAATAATAATGTCCGATATAAACAAAAAGCCAAATTCGTAGGTATTTCCACAAGGGGTATATCCAGGCCTTATGTAGGGTGACCAGACGTCCGGATAAAGCCGGACTTGTCCGGCTTTTTAACAAAAATATGAATGTCCGGCAGGCTTTTATTTACGTCCGGCTTTTTCACGAAATAATGAAACAGTACTAGAACACAACTTTTTTCCGCACTCGCACGTGCTGAATTCGTCGCAGGCATTGCCGTCTAATAACAATCGGATTTGTTCGTTGAGTCTCGGTACTCGCGCTATCGACCAGCTAAATTGTTGTTAAGTTCAAAAAATGTTATCTTTTATTTCTTTTCAAGTGTTTAATAAAATAAATGTTTGTTTTTTGCTATTATTATTTTGTCATCCTTTTCTACTAAAAATCATCCTTTTTTGTCTGCTGTGTCCTCCTTTCGTGATCTAAGATCTGGTCACCGTACCTTATGTGGGCTGAGTGAGATGAAGCCCTGGATAGTAAAATTGTTTAATTTTATTGAAAGTTTTGTTTGAAATAATTCCTTATGAGAATAAAAACTGCAGTACCAAATTTTGCATTTTTTGTTGGCTGGGTATAAAGCTAATTTAGGTTTCCACATGCAAAGATTATTGGCGTAAATAGACTAACTCCAATTTAGTTGCATATGGTAAATGGTAACATACTAATTCATTAACGCATTGATTAGTGGTGGCAGTCCATTTGCGCCAGTAAAAGCATGAAGCAGTTATACTTTTTGGCGCCATTTAGAGACACAGCATGCCAGTGCAATAGCAAAAGCTTCAAAAAAATGGTCATCGAAACTAATAATTCAGTTTCTGAAGGTATACGAGCAATATCCATGCCTTTGCAATAAAAAAAATCTGATGTGGCCAGCACATAACCTCCCGCCAATTCCATGTTTAAAATAGCAATGATTTTTAAGTAAAGTTTCACTTCCGATTGAACGTTTGTAAACAAAATCTACTTTGTTGTTCCAATAAATAGAAAAGTTTGTAATACGAAATTTTGGATTATATTTTATTATGTTTTTCCTGAAAAATCTGTTAGAGCTTCAAATTAAGTACTACATCCGGTTTATAATATATAGTCAAAATCTAATATGTTGTTTCAAATTATATAAGAGTATTAAATATCTACCAACTTTGCGAAGTTTTGGATCATTAATATATTTTAAGGAAAAATCGTCACACACACATTATTGTCAAAATCATCACCAACTTCCTTATGCTCTAAAACGCAATCTGTGTAAATTCTTCGCCGTACATTATCCATTTCGTAAATGTGTAGTTGCAAACTATTATTTGACACTTAGAAATCACGTTCTTATTGAGAGCTGTTTGATATATAATGCTGCAAACATCAAACTTAAATCGAAATGTCCTGTATATCTAATATTTATGTATGATGGAAAATATATTATTTTTACAAACCTTAATTTCATTAGAATCATATTTAAACTACTAAATTCTTCTTAACACGGTTTCATTATTAATTTTAATGAAAATTGCTTCGTGACAGTGACATTTGTATAAATATGTCAAATTTGTTATTAAAGTATTGTTTTTGTTTGACGCAGAGGCAAAGTGATGTACAAAAATAAATTATTTTATAATATAATATACAGTTATTTCAAGTTATTTACTAAATGCTATTATCGTAGAATTGAAAATTGTGCCATTATATTCAATTTGTATTGGTAAAAGCTGCTAAAAAATTATATTCAATGAATTTTTTTCAAGAAAAACAGTTAAAAGCTTGTATAAATGATACTTACGGTTTTCCGATATGCACTAAAACCTAATGAGCTCTTCCCACATTAGTATAGAATGGGTATACAAAATTTCAAAATTTTCTGATTGATAGTATTTGAGTAATCGTGTCCACATGATCCACACACACATACATACCTACAGACATCATTGTAAAAATGTTAAAATCGGATTCTGGGGCCATCAAAACGTGCTTATTAACTGAAATCTCTATATCCGATTTTTAGCACGATCCCTATACCTCCCTTACCTAGGGTAGCGGGAGGTAAAAAAATCATCCCATAAAGATCGAAATAAAAGAGATGAGGAAAAATTGTTGATGTTATAATGACTCAGTCAAAGATTTTGATGTATATTCTGCTAAAGCTATAATATTAAGTATTTTTGGAGCTCAACAGACAAAATTTGCACTATCATATTAATGCTTGCTTGAATTGATAGAAATTGTGGAAACATATACTAGTGCCACTAAAATTGACGCCAGAAAACTCGCGACAAATTGGCGCCAATAATCTTTGCATGTGGAAACCTAGTTTAAGACAGTTTCCCTTCTTTTCTTATCATTTCACCCACATTAAATTCCTTTCTTTTTCTGCTAATCCATCATCCCTATCATAATCACCCTGGCACTGCATTAGTTCATGTTTCCTTCGCTACCCTTGTAGGCTTATTTCTCATACCCTACTACTAAGTTCCCAGTGCTGAGGTGTCGAATGTAACAAGGTCCAGTTCATGTTCACATCCACATATACTACACGGTCACGGGGCTATTGATTACATGTATATTATACAGTGTGTATCGCATGTCATGCAGGAGCAGGTGGATATGGAAACGTAGCGTGATATAAAACCGGATGTTGGCAAGTGACGGAAAAGAAGGGTAAAGAAGTTAGATTTGGTGGTATTTGTTTTATTTTGTTTGGAACGAATAATTAATTTTTTTTAAGTGTATCATTTTTACAGTCACAACATTAGGAATATGGATATATTAAGCGCGCATTACACGATGAAGTTTTTCTTTTCAAGTGACTTGAAAAGTTTTCTCTTTCGCACAATGACGTGAGTGCAAGAGAAAAATTTTTAAAGAAAAACTAGAACATGCGCTAGAGAGAAAATGAAAAGGCAGAAGACTTACGTCATCGACCTGAAAAAAACCTTATAAAATGAAATATAACTTGTAGAAAATATTTATTTTTAAATACGGACGAAAAAAATGTATTAGTGGTAAGAAAAAAGAAACGTATATATTAATAAAATTTACAAATATTTCTCAGTCAATCTCTATTCCTTTTAGAAAATATAAAATTATTTGAAATAATTGTAGTTGATTTTTATACCATACGTTGGCATGACAATGTTTACATTAAATTTTATATCGATAGAATATTGATCATGCCACTATTGTCACTTGGTTGTCAGTTTTCTCTGCATTAAGTATTTGTGACTTGTGCTACAGTATTACGTGTCTGTTTTAATAAGTAATATACTTAAAATACAACCATAATAATGCCCAAAAGCTTTAACAAAGCAATCTCAGAAGCTAACCATAAATGTTGTGAACTATTTCAAACGGAAATTGTCCAACTGTGGGCAATTGATTCCATAGGGCACCTGCACCTACGTCACAACATGGCGGATGATCAGCTGATCTCGGACAACCAAGCTTCAGTTTAACATTGCGTCTTATGCAGCGAATGTGTTTTCTGTACAAGAAATTCAGTTTTTCCTAAATTTATACATGCTATTTTAAAATATAATTAGCCATAATTAAAGATAAGTGTATGAATTATTTACTAGTAAAACAAAGCAGTCGTATTTATAAATATGTTTTTAAAAATATTAAATCGAAATAAGTAGCTTGTAGCATCAGGTTGTATTACATTCATTTAAGTTTAAATAAGTTTTTTTTTATGTGTATTGTTAAATGAAAACATGAATATTGAAATTAAAATAAATTGAATTATTAGATTTTTTTAATTTATATAGAAAATTAAATTTGAAATATATAAGTATATTTATCTTCGAGTTCATTTTTCTTAATGTCATATAGTGTATTTTTATTGTGTATAAATGAGCTTATTGAGTTTATACGTCAAAAATTTATCTTTGGAAGCCAAAGTACGTTAAATCGATAAATTTAAGTGGATACATAATGTGGATTCTTATACATTGAAATTTTTTTGACGAGGATTATAAATGCCTTTTAAAAATTGATTACCTATCTAATTTTTAAACCTTTGTGAGAAACAGACACAAATATTATATATTTTTTTTGTTACTAAAAAAAACTTCATTCAAAATTTATAATTCTGTCATTTAAAAAATATTTTTTCATGTTTTTTATACATATTATTAAAGAAAATTACATATATTTAAACATTCATACAATATGTTCCTATCCGATTGTGTTTAAATTATTTTATATGCAATAAAACAATAAAAGTATACACAAAAAATAGGATTGGGTTAGTTTTAATTTAATAACCTGGAACTCATTAAATAATAAGAATGTCCTGACTTATTTTTTACGGAAAACACTCCTCATATACTCACTTTTACACACTCTAATCAGTTTTTCCCAAATAAAACAATAAGTGCCGTAAAAACACAATAAAAGCTTACGGCACGATATTTCTCCGTAAGACACAATGCAAACTGAAGGTTTGGTTGTCCAAGATCAGCTGGTGGCCGCCATGTTGAAACGTCACGTGCAGGTGCACTATTGAAAGCGGTTGACAGATATTTTTTTTCAAATATTTCTTTTGTTCTTAATCTTTAAATAAATTATGTATTTTTAAAGAGCAACAGATCCCCTGCAAATAAGGAAATCTTGACAAGCAGATATGGGGGCCCGTGTCAGAACGACAGATAGTAATAAAACTTACAAATGTAATAAATTTTAATTCAAAATTTTAAGATTTTCTAAGTTCACATGGTTTCTTTGTGACCAGGAGTGTGGATTTTAGAATTTTACTTGGCGAGTTAAATAAACCACATGGAATTGGAAAATCATGAAATTTGGAATGAAAAATGACATTTGACATGTACAGGATGTAAATCGAAAAACGAGACAGGCGTTTAACATGGGAATTCAGTTTTTCTTTACGCTAACGTTACCTAATTATTTTATGCAAAAATGCTTCAAGTAAAAGTTATAGAGATTTAAATTCTGCATCTAAATCATGTGAAACAATTGTTCTAGTTCTTCAAATAAATGTAAAAAATAATTATAAAGTTACAGTTTTTATGAGTTTTTAGTCTAGGCAGCCATGGATTTATGACAAAAAATAAACAAATGCATTGTTTTAACTTTCAATTAAAACTAAAACATTTCACCTTTCCGTTTCTTGTGTTAATTTACTGCTCTAATCCAAATTTAGTTTTAAATGACAGTTAAAAACAATGAATTTGTTTATTTTTTGTCAAAAATCCATGGCTGCCTAGACTAAAAACTCATAAAAACTGTAACTTTATAATTAATTTTTACGTTTATTTGAAGAACTAGAATAATCGTTTCACATGATTTAGATGCAGAATTTAAATCTCTATAACTTTTACTTGACGCATTTTTGCATAAAATAATTAGGTAACGTTTGCGCAAAGAAAAACTGAATTCCCATGTTAAACGCCTATGTCTCGTTTTTCGATTTACACCCTGTACATGATTACTAGCTGCCATTCTGTCACGGGGCCCCAACCAACAAAGTCACATGACTGCTCGCGCCTTATAATAGTATCCCATGAAGTAGTATATGACGTCATTACTTTAGGGACATTTTTGATAACGT
Organism: Ophonus ardosiacus; assembly: GCA_943142095.1. Taxonomy (NCBI): domain Eukaryota; kingdom Metazoa; phylum Arthropoda; class Insecta; order Coleoptera; family Carabidae; genus Ophonus; species Ophonus ardosiacus. Next base: position 33,923,712 of record OW964834.1, on the reverse strand, counting down.
AAGTATTCTGCCATTTCATTTCTACCATACTTAAAAAATCTAAAGTTTTGACTGTCAATTGTCATTTGTGTTTATATTATTTTTGATGTATAAAAGTAGTGTTATAAGTGATTGATATTAAATTGAAAATGGCAAAATGGGATAGAGAAATAATTGAAATCTTAATGGATATATACGAAAAATTCAAATGATGTATAGTCAATGACAATGTGTTATAACTGACAGATAATTTTTTATTGTTTCTGACGTAAAAGTACAATAATTATAAATTCAAATCCTCATGAAACAATGTTAATTATTATAATTTTTACCAGTTTACTACTTTGGGCTAGCGCACACAAATTTTATTACATAATTTCAGAAAGTTCTTAGCTAGGGTGGCGCTATACTTACTCAATGTCACCACCGCCTGCTCTTATTGAAAAGAAAAACTTGTGTGTAATGCATGCTTTAGATTCATTCCTGAACAAAGGTAAACCGTAGCAGTGTATTTTACTTATACATATTACAATTGCCATGAAATAAATTGCTTCAAAGTGATTTCTGTAATTATTTGTTCCTTACAAAGGTATTAACAAAGCTTTCTATAATTGGGATGATATCAGAAACAGAGTTAAATAATTGATTGTAAGCCATTTCTCTGTTGGAAGCTCTCGTATCGCTTTGTTGGGTGAAATTAATGAATCATTCCTTCAAGAGGATAAATTAAAGGAAATATATCTCCCTCGCAGGATAGCAGGAAAACCAAATAATTAAATATTAAATACACGTGTATTCGACATTGAAGATAAACCTATTTGTAGGAAATACAATTTCGTTGTTATTAATCAGTTATCAGTTTCGTGTGCAGTGGAATATGATCCTTCATTCTTTGCCTTTAATTCTTATATAAATATTTTTTTTACACAAGTGTACAAATCTAGATACCGTTGTTGCTGTAACAAAGTTATAGAGTAATTTGACATTTAGAATAAAATCTTAAAACCGACTGTTTAGCTACAGTTTAAATTTAAGCTTAAGAACAAAATAAAAGTATAACAAATGACAAACCTAGTGTAACTCTGGCTTTTTATGTGGAACAATTTACTTATTAAAAGTAATTCTGTTTGTAAGGCCTGTTTTACAATTGAGTCATCTGTCGGTTGCCGTTTGTCGTAAGTCGTTGAATCATAAGGTTATGGGTATTACATCTTTTTCAATTTATTTAAATTTAATTGCAAAATAGCGTCAAATAATAAAACTACAACGGCTGATGCAAAAGAAAAGACAAAAACATACAAGACAATGGTAGGTAAAACCTCATAGTATCGTTAATGTTGGACAAAATTTGGTAGACACAGAAAATTATTTTCATACTTCAAGTCGAGCTTCAAGTCAAGTGATCACGAAGAATTTTTCAAAATTACGAGAATATCACTACAGCAATTTAAAATATTTTTTTGTTCAATGGAAAGGAAACAGCTTTATATCTACATCTTAAGTCACCTTCTACACTAATGTTATGAACATTTTATATATTAATAGAAATTTATCTCCAAATATCTTTTTTTCTTTTTGTATCTTTGTATATTTTGTTTCTTGTAGCATATATACTATACTACTATTTTGTTGTACATAATATATAATTATATCGTCTAATGTAATTTCGTCCATTTTTACCTCTCGCTAAGAGAGGTATTGGATTCATGCTAAAATTCGCATATCCAGATTTTATTTAATAATCACGATATAAGGCCCCTAGAATCCGATTATAACATTTTTAAAATGTCTGTGTGTACGTTTGTGTGTGGATGTGTGTATGTGTGTGCGTGTATGTATGGATGTTGGAGGGACAATTCGTCAAAAACTATAAGACTTAAAAAATATTTAACTGCAGTTTCTTCAATCTGACATTCCTGGGAAGAGCTGAAAAGGTTTTGGTAACAATTGAACAACCGGAAGTAGTAGTTTCTTAGAAAAATTCTTCTAAATATAATTTTTTGGAGTTTTTTTTTATTAAATATTGTAGAACATAAAATTCTCCATCTAATACGCTTAAAATTTTTATTATATCTTGTATAGATTTAAAGATAAAGACACTATAATTTATAGAGTAAATTAATCGCAGAGGCTAAGGCACTAAGGAAACCAGTTGACAAATTCCAATGTTTATAACATAGTTTGTAAATGACACATGTCAGTGTCAAAAATCAACAGTTTTAGTGACATTCTGATAGCTTTTTCTGGGAAGTATATTTAATCTTTCTTATTGTTTTATTAATTAAATATTTGAAATTATACATAAAATTGTGGTAAAATGCATATATCCATCAGAAATACCGCCAATCTGGTTAATGAATTGGAAGAATCTCTGACATTTAGAAACTTCCTCATACAATGAAAAATAAATATAATTAGAATTATATGTGTGCAGAAGACATGTTAAATATAATAAAAACAATATTTGGGTAAAGTTCTGTAATATTTTGTTATAAAACGACGGTTCGAAAGCGAAGTGCAATACAATACTTATATAGCCTAATATGGAAATGGCGAGAGGTCTTGTGCTGGCCACAACATATTTTTACGTTACTGTCGCCGTGTCGTTCAGTCTCATTGTCGTAGTAATGACCAACATTTAATCCGACACCGACAGCCGACAACTCCTACAGTTAAATTTCAGCGTATTGCGCACGCGTTCGACACCCAACAGGGACAAACGATTAGTACTCTTTAACAGGTATAGATTTTAATTTGATGTAACTATTGACTAATATTATTTCATCGAACAGTCAATATTATTCAATTAGCAACGGTAACTAAGGTCATTAATTGATAAAAATCAGTTGAATTATGAATATATTATTTGACAGTTGTGGATAAATATATAAATTTATCATCACGGTATCTTACCCATTGCTGGGTGTAATCTGCTTTGTACCTAGATATCGGTAATAAGGATGGCATATTCGTATCTTGTGGATGTTTATCAAGCATCACTCATTGCTGGCGTGGAGAGTGCACCTCAAGGGTAATTTTTATGCCATTTAAAAGTCGAATAAAGTTTCAGCGCTTTTATGATACATACATTTGTTATAATTTCAGGATAACCATAACACGTTTAATTATTTTATTTTTAACAAACTTTCTCTTTTGCTTAAAACACAATTAATACTTCCCAACCCTGTTATCAATTTAAACTTTCCTAATTTTAACTTTCGCCGTTTTTCCTGTTTCATCTTCATTATGTAGGTACTACCTTTTCACCTCGTGTATGCTGTTAGCATTATTCTATCCCTTTGTTGATACCAGCGACGTGTGACGTCACTACCCTTTAGTTAGGACGTGTGTGTTTTGTTTCCCTCAGTGTGACAGAGGGCGTAATTCGTTTCCCCCACCACACGCGATTGCTGATTGTTTTTGAATGTCGTCAGCGCACAGTTCAACTGTTTAATCAATTGTTTGTTTGATTAGTGGCAAATGGAAGAATGAAATAAGAGATTGATTGATGATGAGTATTAGGGCTATTTATATTTAGTTGTTGAATGAATAAAAAACACATAATCTTTGTAAAATGAATAAGGGATTTCGGCAATAAAATTTTAGCGCCTCTTGCGAACTATGCAGACACTCTTCTAAATATCTGTGTATCTACTAGTTGCAAAATAGATTTAAAAATCAATGGATATAAAGTGTGCAATTTGTCGAAGTGATTCAAGATACAAGTATGTATAAAGACTATATTCGGGCCTATTCTGTAACTCAGTGGTTAATTTTTAATAACTGGTTAAAAAATTTATCCAATTATTGATATAGATATTGATTTGACAACTAAAAATCCAACTTGTTTTTATGTCAACAAACTTGATTGGTTAAAAAATTTAACTAGTTAAAAATTAACTACTGAGTTACAGAATAGGCCTGTTTATAGCATGATAAGTATGGTAGAAATGAAATGACAGAAGACTTACGTCATCAAAAAATATCCCTTAAGTAATGACGTCATATACTACTAAGTTTACATGGGATACTAATTTATAAAGCGCGAGCAGTCATGTGACTTAGTTGGTCTTTCTTGACAAGCAGATATGGAGACCCGTGACAGAATGACAGCTAGTAATGTAAATGACAAGTCATCGTTTTTCATTCCAAATTTCATGATTTTCCAATTACATGTGGTGTTTCTTCTGACTAACGATTCGAATTTGCGCAGTTATACGATTTTGGTCAGCTGTTTTGTTAAAAATTAACCTTGTAATTTGGAAGTGAAAGCGTCATTTTTTGTTTTATGATTGACGAATTTTCATCTGAAGAGTAGTATGAATCGTAGTGATAAAGACAATCTGGAAATGTTTGGCGAAAATCCGAGGTCAAAGAATGGAAATTATTTAGAAGAAACAGTAGTAGTAATCATGTAGGTACATTACATACATAGATGTCATTTCATGATTTTCCAATTTCATGTGATTTATTTAACTCGCCAAGTAAAGTCCACACTTCTGGTGACAAAGAAACCACGTGAACTTACAAAATCTTGAAATTTTCAATTAAAATTTATGACATTTGTAAGTACATGATTACTAGCTGTCATTCTGACACGGGTGCCCATACCTGCTTGTCAAGATTTGCTTATTTGCAGGGCATCTGTTCCTCTCTAAAAATACATAATTTAATTAAAGATTAATAACAAAAGATATATTTGAAAAAAAAATACCTTTTGAACGGATTTCAACGGAATTAGTGGCCCACAATTCCCATTCGAAATAGTTCATGATATTCATGGTTAGTTTCTGAAATTGCTTTTTTTAAGCTTTATGCATTATTATTGATGTAAACTGACAACCAAGTGACAATAGTGACAGGATGGATATTCGATCGATATCAAATTTAATGTAAACATTGTCATGTCAATGTATACGATAAAAATAAACTACAATTATTTCAAATAATTTCAAATTCCGTAAAAGGAATGATTGACTTAGAAATACTTGTAAATTTCATTAATATATACGTTTCTTAATAATAGTATTTTTCTTTCTTCTCTATTTAAAAATAAAATTTCTACAAGTTATATTTCATTTTATAAAGTTTTTTTCAGGTCGATGAGGCAAGTCTTCTGCCTTTTCATTTTCAGCATATTAATTTTATTCCGTTTTCAAAACCGCATGAAAAATGTAAAATATGGTTACGGGAATGGGGACGCAAATATTTGACGTTCGCAAATATTAAACGCAGTAATACATATGTAAAAATAAAAAACAAAAAAAAAATTAAGATGAACTGCTGGAGTATTACTTCTAACATTTGTTTTGGAGTCTTGGTCAATCAATTTTCCTCCATCTATACTTAGTAAAATTTTATCACTATGGCCGAATTAAATTCAATTTTTACATCTGCAAGTAAATAATTTTAAAAAAATCTGTTGTGGCCAGTACAAGACCTTCCGTCAATTCGATGTATTTTGTACAAATCCCATACCATAAGGTCCTTGGAACAGATTCTATATAATATCATGTAAAATCGAACACGAACACATACTATTTTTTACAAATTTCATACTAAAAGTTCAATTAAAAAAGGTTCTTTAAATCCAATAAAATTATAACATAAACTACACTAAGTATTGTCCTTCCATCTTCTCTTTGGCCTTTCTCTACGAGTCACTTGCGAGTAACAATATAACATGCCAATTTTAGATCCTATACTTTCCATATTTGGTTTTGCACTTGCAACTGACATCTGTCAATTATTTTTTTTGAATAATTATGTCAGCTGTTTCCATGATAAATTGCAAAGCTGACTAATTTTTGAAAATTAATTTCTTTATAATGCTTTAAATTTACATCTATTGAATATGAAGGAAAATGTATAATTAAACCGTATAGAGAAGAGTATTTTCTTTAATATATATAATAGCAAAATGTCAAAAAATAATATTTAACTGCGTTTTTTTAAGAAAAACTGTTAAAAACTTCAAAAAAGGGTACTTCCGGTGGATCGATTATAACCAAAATCTAATCAACTCTTCATATGGATGTACAGAAGAGGAATACGAAAGAATTATAATTTTTAGAATTGTAGTATTGGAGTTATCGTCGGAGAAAAATTTGTCACACACGGACACACATACACACACACACACACACACACACACACACACACACACACACACACACACATATACATACATAAATACAGACATCATCTTAAAAATAGTAAATTCGTATTGTAGGGACCCTAAAACGTGCTTATTCATTAAAAACTCACCACCGAATTTTTTGACCAAAGACAATACCTTCCTTACCTAAAGGTGACGGAAGATAAAAAGATACTTGTTATAGTAATATTAGTAATAATAACTTAGTATTGGTACATTTCAGAAGACACTCTAACCTGTATATAAGATTTTTTTTTCAGTTATATGTCATCCTCTGCATTCAAGCTACCTTCTCAATTCTTCAACATTATCATTTCTAAATTTGGCCCCTGGTATTTCTGGCTTTAAAAAATTTATTTTGAACACAAAAATACTGTAATTACAGTTTGAATCATGCTTTGTTTGCCAAGATAGTTTACGAGAAGTGACACTGGTGTAGCGAATTGTGACGTCACTGTCGTAATCCCCTCACGTCGTTAACCTATCCATAGATGGCGCTATCTGTCACGTATGACATTTTAATATGAGCACGAATTTTGGAACCTCATCGTACGTATTATAAACAAGAGAGGAATATAATAATTGTAATGAAATTTTGTTAGTAACATGCTTTGAAGTTTAAAGCTTAATTAAATTTTCATGTTCCACGTTCAAAGTATGTACGATTCAATTTTGTTTTAATTCCATAAAGTTTATACGGATTTTATTATATTATATTTACCTACTGTACTTCAGTATGTAATTAAATTAATGTCAATAATTCAGGTATGTTTTTTAAATTTTAATTCATAAAATAGCTATGAATTTATATTCTAATCTACGTGATATAAAATACAATACGAATGGTGTCAGGTGTTAAATTTATTTGAAGGTCTTTGATTAGAGAACAAAAGATCTAAGAAATATTAATGCCAAACAAGTGATGAATTTATTATTACTATAGAAAGTGTGCTAATATTTTGTTGCGAACGTTTACAGCATTTTAAGTACCTAAATTACAATTCACTTCCAATAATATGAGAGAATTGGATTCAGTTTCTATACTCGCCGCTAAATGAGTATGGACTAATGCTCAATTTTTTTCTCTTTTCCGCACCCTGTCCCTTGCCTTGCAGTCTTGCCGCTTCTTCGTAACTTAGCATTTTCAACATGGCCAGTAAATTGATAACAAACCTTTTAACTTTGTGTGACGTAATCTTCATCATCGTAAAATACGTTTTTCAAAATTCTTTTTCATTATAACATACCCCTGCTCTGATGATAAATCATTTGGATACGAAACATTGGTATTGTTAACAAAATCCATTAATTATTCCCTTTTTATCTCCCGCTACCCATGGTAAGTGAGGTATAACGATCGTGCTAAAAATCACATATCGAGATTTTAGTAAATGACTACTTTTTAAGGTCCCTAGAATCCAATTTTATCATTTTCACAATGATGTCTGTGTGTGTGTGTGCGTGTGTGTTTGTATGTGGGTATGTGTATGGATTTTGTTGTCGCTCTAACTCAAATTCAGAAAATTCTGAAACCTTGTATTCTACCCTATTGTAATATGGAAAGAAACTATTAGATTTTGGTGTAAATCGGATAACCGGAAATGGCACTTTACCTGAAGCTTATAATGGTTTTTCTTTAAAAAATACCATTAAATGCCATTTTTCGCATTTTATGTCATTATGAAAATTAAAGATTGCCTATTGAATTTTCTACAGGAATATATTAATACTTTTTCTATTTATTTTACAGATAAATTTAAAAATAATTTTGTATATAAATCCCGAAGCCTAAGATAAACACAATTACTTTGTTACACAGTTCATATTTCAAAAGAATGTGACAAGTAAATATCACTGTCAAAAAAATAATCCCTTCAAATTAATAATAATGAAATTTTAAAAAGAAAATAGTAAATAAAGCAATAGTTATATGCAATCAATGGAACATAATATAGTTTGCAGCATTTGTAAAAACGTAGGTATGTATGTATTTAAATTAATAAAAATTAAATAGCGGGAGGTTTTGTGTTGGACACATCAGATTTTTATATTTATTATTCCTGCCGTTAACGTTTTTACCTTTCGCCACCTTTAGGTAAGGAAGGTATTGTCTTTAGTCAAAAAATACGGTGGTGAGTTTCTAATTTTAAGCACGTTTTAGGGTCTCTAGAATACGATTTTACTAGTTATATGATGATATCCGTGTAATTTTGTGTGTGTGTGTGTGTGTGTGTGTGTGTGTGACAAAAATAACTGCAATATTACAATTCTAAAAATTATAATTCTTTCACATTTCTCTTTTTTACAATCAATGAAGAGCTGATTAGCTTATGGTTATAATTGATCAACCGGAAGTTCCCTTTTTTGAAGTTTTTAACAATTTTTCTTGAAAAAACGCAATTTATGTGATTATCAATATGAAAAACTATCTTATTTTCTATATACAGTTTGATTATTATATTACACAGTTTCCTTCATATTCACTAGATATAGAGTTACAGAACTACAAAGAGATTAACTTTCATAAATCAAGCAGCTTTGCTATAATCATGAAAATAGCTGATATATGCAAGTAATTCTAATTGACAGATGTCGGTGTCAACTGCAATTTACATAGGATATCTTCGTGTGAAAATTTTATTGGATTTATAGAATCTTTTCCAATGAACTCTCGGGATGGAATTTGTAGAAAATAGTATAGGTTGGTGTTACAATTTTACTGGATATGTACAATCTTTTCCAAGGAACTTTTGGTAAGTATGGGATTTATACAAAATACATATAATTGACGGAAGGTATTGTGCTGGCTACATCATATTTTTTAAAATATTTTATTTCCTCTGATTGATATTATAGGCACATCTTTCCTTATTAAAATTCTTATCCTAGAATTCTTGTATACTATTGCTATTACCAACAGAAACACAAACCGTTAAATCTCTGTTTGCATAGAATTAAATGGCGCTTACACACTTTGTACTAATGCCAGCTGCTTACTTCTTAAAGATATAAAACACAACAGATAATATCGCCATTATGCATTGTTTGCAAATTGTGCACTAGCTTGCATACAAATACAATGCGTGTCACTTTATTACCAATTTGAGACCAATAAAAATTAACGTAGTAAAGGATAATCAACTTAAGTTTTATTGGTTTTCATTTTCAAAGTCACGTAAAAGAGGACGATATTGTAAACAGGAAAATTCTTGTAAAATTAAAGATATTCATCATTAATTTATAACAGCGGTTCTTAAATTATAGAACTCAAATACTATTATTCAGAAAATTCTAAAACCTTGTATTTCTACCCTATTCTAATATGGAACGACACCATTAGATTTCGGATAATCGGAAATGGCACTTTACCTGAAGCTCATAATACTTTTTCTATATATTTTACAGATAAATTTAAAAATCAATTTTTTTAAAAAATCCCGAAGCCTATGATAAACACAGTTCCTTTGTTACACAGTTCATATTTCAAATGAATGTAACTACAGGTGAATGTCACTGTCAAAAAATTAATCCCTTGAAATTAATAATAGTGACATTTTAAAAAGAAAATATTAAATAAAGCAATAGTTATATGCAATGGAACAGTTTGCAGCATTAGTAAATATGAAGGTATGTATTTAAATTAATAAAAATTAAATAGCGGGAGGTTTTGTGTTGGCCACATCAAATTTTTACCTTTCGCTAAGAGAGGTATTGGAATCATGATAAAAATCACATTTCCAGATTTTAATGAATAAGCACATTTCAAGGTCACTACATTCCGATTTTAACATTTTTACAATGATGTCTGTGTACGTGTGTGTGTGGATATGTGTATCTATGTGTGTATGGCTGGATGTTGGAGGGACGATTCCTCAAAAACTATAAGACATAAGACATGTTTAACTATGAATTCATCAATCTGACATTCTTGGGAAGAGCTGAAAAGGTTTTGGTAACAATTGAACAACCGGAAGTAGTAGTTTTAAAAAAAAATCTTCTAAATATTATTTTTTGAAATTTTTGATATTACTAACTTTGAAGAACAGAATTCTACATTTGATACATTTAATTTTTTTATTATATCTTCTATAAATTTAGAGATAAAGACGATATAATATATAGAATATCGGGATATAATAAGTCGAGTAGGCGAAAATACACTACGGAAACCAGTTGACAAATTCAAATGTTTATAACATAATATGTAACTGACAGACGTCAGTATCAAAAATCAACAGTTTTATTGACATTCTGATAGCTTTTTCTGGGAAGTACATTTAATCTTTCTTATTGTTTTATTAATTAAATATTTGAATTTATAGGTAAAATGCATATATCCATCAGAAAAACCGCCAATCTGGTTAATGAATAGGAACATCCTCATACAATGGAAAATAGATATAATTAGAATTATATATGTGCAGAAGACATATTAAATACAATAAAAAAACATATTTGGGTAAAGTTCTGTAATATTTTGTTACAAAACGACGGTTCGATAGCAAAGTGCAATACAATACTTATATATAGCCTAATATCGAAATGGCGAGAGGTCTTGTGCTGGCCACAACAGATTTTTTATTATGCTTCTATACTTGCCGTCAAATAAATGTGGACTGATGCTCAACGTTTTCCCTTCTTCCCACCCTGTACCTTGCCCTGAGTTGTTACCACTTCTTTATAACTTACCATTTTCAACATGACCAACAGAATTGACAACGTGTAGAAATTTCCAGTCCATATTTATATGACGGCAAGTATAGTTAGCTCCTTTACAATTTTAAAAAGAAATTTCAAAATTTTTGTTAATTCGTAAAATTCTGGCTCAACTTTAACTTTAATTAAAATTACTTTAACGGTCGGTTTCATAATAAATATAAAGTCACTTTACTTTTAAAGTTTGATCTAAAAATATAAAAAGCGTTTCATAATTTCACTTTAAGGAACTTCCAGGTAACTTATTTTAAAGGACTTTAAACTGACAACTTTAACGTTTTTTTCATTTTTAGATCAACCTTTAAAAGTAAAGTTACTTTATACTTATTATGAAACCGGCCGTAAGACTTTATTTTAAAGTTAGTAATGCTACAGTGCTCACTAAAGTGCTAAAGTTTTATTATGAAAACGAACACAACTTTAATTTTTATTTAAAGTGTTAGAGTGAAGATAAATTTTAATAAGAAAAAGGCCCAAACTCTATTTACTCCTTAAATTTATGTTACCACATGATTCTAAATATATGTGTGTATTGTTGGTTGAAAAATATAATTTGAGATTTGAATGAGGAACTAAAACAAATCGACAATAAGTGTGTGAGAATAATTTTCTGATTGTCTTTTACAATAAAAATCAAATTTCAATCAACTTACCAAAATTTAACAGAATTCTCTCCAACAACCGTCAACTCAACAATTAATAAAACAAAACAACACAACAACGTCAACAATCAACTATATTCCCCACTGTCATACATATAATTCATGATTCATGTTTTGATTTTAACGTACAACTGTCATCTTCGAAGCGCGGAAACATGTTCCCTACGTCACGCACACGCGAGGACTGAGCAGGAATAACACGGTAACTTGTGGGGGAGTGCGACCTGCGCACGGTTGTATAGGTCAATTTATTCGAGCTTCTCAATTATGTACACCCCTGATATTTTCACCCGTGGGGGAAAATGATAAAGCTCATTTTGCGAAATAATTTTTGGTTATTTGTTTATTGGATAGTGATTAGTGATCAATTTTTACCTCTCGCTAAGAGAGGTATTGGATTTATGCTAAAAATCGCATATCCAGATTTTAGTGAATAAGCACGTTTTAAGGTCCTTAGATTCAGAATTTAACATTTTTACAATGATATCTGTGTGTGTGTGTCGATGTGTGTATGTACATATGTATGTATGTATGTGTGTATGTATGTGTGTGTGTGTGTGCGTGCGTGCGTGTGTGTGTGTGTGCGTGCGTGCGTGTGTGTGTGTGTGCGTACGTGCGTGTGCGTGCGTGTGCGTGCGTGCGTGCGCGTGTGTGTGTGTGTGTGTGGATATTGGAGGGTCGATTTCTAAAGACCAATTTAACTACATATTCCTTAATCTGACATTAATGGGAAGAGCTGAAAAGGATTTGGTAATAATTTGACAACCGAAAGTATTAGTTTCTTAAAAAAATCTAATAAATATTGAACATTTTTATCATATCTTCTATAGATTTGAAGATAGAAAATTATAAATATATAAAATAATCCACTGTATTACGAATCAAACAGCCCACATTAAAATGTTTATAATTAATTGACATGAATGTGAACGTCAAAAATCCAGAGACAATTTAATATTTCTTATTTTATCATTAATTAAATATTTAAAATTATAGATGTTAATATAATACTTATATATCCTAATATGAAAATGGCGAGAGGTATTGTGCTGGCCGCAAAAGATTTGTTTTTCCTGTTTATTCCTGTGATGATGCCGGGGAAATTGATTATAATATATTGTTACTGCATGCAGTGGCGTATTCAGGGGAGGGCTTAAGGGGCTTCAGTCCCCCCTTAAAATTCAGTGAATTGAAAATACAATGTACGAAATTTAAATTAATCATTTTCTACATTTTATACAATAACATATTTGTAAACTTCTTCAAGAAGTACAATGGCGTCCTGATTTTCAATTCAGAATTCTTTGAAAGTATAATAAACACTTACAAAATTTACTTCACATGCAAGAGAGAGATAGCAGATCATGTTCCAAACAAATCACCCCTCGTTGTCTTACCTCCCGCTCCCTGATCCTATCTGTCATTATGTTTGCATCTGTCATTCAGTGTTAACTTAATTCTTTATTGTGGTTTTTTCGTAGTGTTTAACGAAAATGAGTTTAAAACTAGAAGATATGCCTGGGGCAACTATTTTGTTTTAACTACAACGATGGCTGGAGTATACTGTCAATGGCTGATGACAGGTCATTGTTTGGAAGTGGTAACCACAGCAACCTATAATAGTTCTATGCTTTGCCGCTAGATGTGCTCGCGCAAATTGCAATTGTGTGTCTATTAACTTTTGCAAATAGGCAATGAACAGTGTACCTATCTATAAGTAATAGGTACATAAAATCCCCCTTTACCATAAGTTCTGGGTATGCCACTGACATTGTTTTTACTGTAATCCAGGCAAAAGTGCCTAGTTCACAAAATTATTCGTACACTTTACTTTTATCAGTATAATGCGGGACACCAATCTTGACCTGAAAGGGTAAGGGAAAGAAATGCTCATTTTGTGATATTCCATCCATAAACGCTGTCAAATAATAATTATTACAGTACCTTTGTGATTCAAACTCATTTATATAAACTTATTTGGGCAACTGTTATATGATTTTTTAATCAAAATCTATTTTGTTATTCTCATTGATATAAAAGTATTATATAACAAATTTGAAAAGTTTTGGATTATATTTTAATATAGTTTTTCATTAAAATCTATTAAAGGCTTCAAGTAAAGTACCACTTCCGAAAGTTATGTAATGACCAAAAAGGAGGTGCTCAACTAGATGTTGTAACAGTCCTAAATACAAAATTTTAATTTTCTACGGCTTCCCGTTTTTCAGTGATGGTCAAAATGGATATTTCCGTTGAAATCTGGAAACCGAAATTTTTCGCGATTACAATACTTCCTTTACATCGTACAAGGAAGTAAAAATTCATTAAAATAATTAATCATAGTCTTCTTTCGATGTTTCAGAATCAAATAATAAAGGTCAAATTTAAAAATATTTAGTGTATAATTTAATTTAAAATTATGAATTCTATGCAAAAATTCGTACACTAAATAGGTTTAGTTATAATAATTATGGGTGTCCCAAGCATGATAATAGTACATTACATCCTGTAAGTTATTTAATATTATTTACCTTATTATTATTACATAAATTGTAAAAAAAATCAAATAAATTATTTCACTTTTTATTACGCAATACGAAAAGGTTTTCAAATGTCAGCATGGCACAATAGTTAGGGGAAAGCCTTCAACACCCGAATGTTCAAAACCAGAATATTTAAGACCAGAATATGCATGCACAGAATCATTCAAATCCTGAATATTCAAGAACCGAATCGTGCATTGCCAGAAAGCGCTTTGCCCGAATGATTCATAAACCGTGTAGGTTGGCGGGGCGAGGTCGGGGCCAGAAGGAGCAAACGTTAGGTTATGTTTACGTTTGTTAGCGATGGTTCTGCGTTTGAAATTCGGGATTTGAATGATTCTGTGTATGCATATTTTGCTTTTGAATATTCTGGTTTTTAATATTCTAGTTTTGAATATTCGGGCGTTGAGTATGCACCCAATAGTTAGCATTACTTCGTTTGACATTTTAGATTGAGGTTCAATTCTCCATTAGGGAAATTATTTTATTTTTTACACAAAAATTGTTGAACAAAAATCTGTTTTATATTTCCTATTAGTTATTAAAAAATAAGGGAATGCCTTCAACACTCGAATATTCAAAACCAGAATATTTAACACCAGAATATGTATGCACAGAATTATTCAAATCCCGAATATTCAATAACCGAATTGTGCATCGCCAGAAAACGCTTTGCCCGAATGATTCATAAATCGAGTTTGTCAGCGGGGCGAGGGCGGGGCCAGGAGGAGCAAACGTTAGGTTATGTTTAGGTTGTTAGCGATAGTTCTGCTGATACGCTTTCGATCAATGTGCGATTCTGTGTGTGAATATTCGGGATTTGAATGATTCTGTGTATGCGTATTCTGCTTTAGAATATTCTGATTTTTAATATTCTAATTTTGAATTTTTGGGTGTTGAGTATGCACCCAAAAAATAATAATATTGTAATAAATGGAAAATAATTGACAATAATTTATTACAATAATCAAAACATTGATATAATAATAATGCATTGTACACAATAAAAACATAATACCACTACAAAAAATTATTATACTTCAGTTATTGTTATTAATATGAAAATAAAATACAATGCATTGTTAATATATCAATATTTTGCGATTATTGTAATCAATTATGTATTGTCAATTATTTTCTCTTTTTTTATTACAATGCTACTTTTATTTTTAAACCTCTTTGCGTCATTTTATAAAAGAAGTGTACGAATAATTTTGTCTCAATTTTTTTATATAATTTGTTTTCAGTACAAATACACACACAAAATAAACTAACATTTAAAATTTGATGACTATCATTTGATTCTGAAATATGATTAATTTTTTAAATGAATTTCTTTTTTTTACGAACTTGAGCGATTATCGACTGAGGAATGGATGAGGGGTCCAGAAGGAAAAATAATCGGACAAGCAGTCTGCAGTGAAATTATTTATTTCAAGCCAACGTTAGTCTTCTTCAGGGAACTACAAAAATTCAAAAATACAAATGTTCAATTGAGGGTACAGAACGAAAAACAAAAACATGAGTTGTAATTTGAAAATAATGTATGTACAAATACTAACAGGAATGTAGGGTTTTTGTGGCAACCATCCATGAGGAACAAATTTGAATAAAATTATCACAGAATATCGTCATACTTTATAAAAATATAAATAAATAACATTTAAAAAGATGAAAAGTCAATAATAATAAAAAATAAATAAATAATAGATAATGTAAAATTTTACATGATATTGCTACAAAAATCTTATGTAATTAGACATTTCTGTAAGTATTTGTACATTATTTTTAAACTACAATTCATGTTTTTTGTTTTTCGTTCTGTATCTCAATTGTACATTTGTATTTTTTATAGTGCCCTGAAGAAGACTAACATTTTAGTCGAAGCGTTGGCTTGAAATAAATAATTTCACTGCAGACTGCTTGTCCGATTATTTTTCCTTCAGGACCCCTCATTCTTTTTTTACATTTTACTGATAAAAAGTGTACGAATAATTTTGTGAGCCATTATATTTGTAATAGATTTAAAAAAAATGTATTAGGGCCAGTTGTACAATCTCTGGTCAAAATTTTAACTGTCAGTTAAATAAACAAATATTGAATCCAATTAATGACAGCAATGATAAATCTGTCATTTGACAGTTCATTTCGTTACAATTTTGTTTATTTAACTGACAGTTAAAATCTTAACTGGAGACTGTAACACTGGCCCTTAGCCCTTTAGTAATTTATGAAAAACTCATACATAATTTACAGTTTACTTATTGTCCTTCAACAATTATTGGGGCTTATTTTGTTAATTAGGCCATATAGAATGGCATTACGCAATAATATTTCATTTATGGGTAATTCAATTCGCTCCTTACAAATAACACCATTATTCTAACCCTTTTCGACAGTTTTTATGGCATTATTTATAAATTACTCAACACAAGACACAAAAATGCATAATACTCGGCAACGTGACAACTCCAAATTATTTCCTGAACATTTACGACATACTTCAATTACGTATGTAAATACTTTTTATTGGGCAATGCCATTATTACTTGAAAAATACTATACCTCGTTTTTTAGACGAATAGCCCTCAGACCGGTGCGTACGCTTGTCAGTAAAAATCTAATGCATGTTCGGAGGGTTTAATAAATGCATCTTAAAAAAAGTATTAAAATAAATCAATTATGCAATATACTTACATTTGATTTGAAACATACTATATGAGATGAGGGAACATTAAAGGATGTAATGATATAAAATAAAATCTGTGGAATGATAAAAAAATTATATTTAGGCATAATTAAACTTCACAATATTAATACAGTGAAATTATTGTAAAAAATATTGTACTAGTAAATATCTACACTAAAATTCGAGCCATAATAATTACCACTGGTGCCAGATTGGGTACATTATTAATATTTTTAATAAATGCAGCAAAAATATTAAAAGTACGCTGGACAAAATAACGAGCACATTTTTTCGCGATCGATTTACTAACAGTTTATAATAAATAATACTTTAAAATGTTTATACATACTACAGTTAAAATTAAGTGATATATTTTATTAATTATTATTTTATTTACAGGGTGTTCACAAAGAAACCAAATTTAATTTCATGTTAAAAATATTTTTAAACTATTACCTGTAATACTTTTTTATGCAAAAAGAAATTATTTTTAGTGTGAAATCTATATTTGTTTCCTAATGAACATCCTATAGATTTTATTAATACAATAGTATTGCAATAGATTATGTATTGATAAGCTATATTTGTCAAAATATGTTTCAAAAATATAAATCTCTTTTAAAACAACTATCCTTATAAGCGGATTTAAATGTGATTATTTATATATAGTTGAAGTAGTAATTGGCAAAATGCATTAGAATATCTTAAAATAAATATAAATGCTTTAAGGATCATTTCAATAAATAATACATGGTCAAAATCTTTGGTAGGAATTTAAGATCACTTTTAATTTCCGGATTTGGATAATTTATAAAACTAATCAATAAAAAAATATAAATCATGAAAACAATATTTTTTTACAATATTTCCACATTTTTTTATTGGTAGATACTTGAACGCATCTACCAATAGGTTCACGGTTAATGCGTATTTAAAATGGAGTGCTTATGCCCCACCAATTCTATTTGCCGGATTTAGCACCCCGTGATTTGTATTTGCTCCCCAGAGTGAATTCGATAAAAATATTAAATTTGCAGTTTATTGGTGCGGGTAAATCGAAAAATTGGCATAATTTTGTTACCAAAAGTGCATTTACATAAATGCGTACTTATAAGAGTGCTCGTGCTATACCCATCTTATTCACCGGATTTAGCATCCCCAACTTTTACTTGTTCCCCAAAGCGAAAAAATTCTTTATAAGGAAGTCATTTTGAATTAACGGATAAAGTTAAATCAAAAATGCAAATTTATGAGATTCATTTATGAAAATATTGTAAAAAAAATTGTTTATTTTTTAAAGTTTACTTACGGTTACGGTGGCATTTTTTCTAGGTGGTTAAATTCGGCATTTTACAAAATAAATGCAAAGTTTTATTGCGGTACCCTAGCGAATCTACACGGGTGCATTCTTTAATCTCAACTTGTTCGTAATAGAAAAATAATCTTTTGACAAAATTTTTGCCAAATGTCAATGAGGTCCTAATGTTTGCAGCCTTATACATCGAAGTTATAACGACTAAGTTTTTATTTCTAGGTTTATTCTAGGGTTTTTGAACTCTATTTTTTTTTCCTAAGCACATTTTAGCTGGCACAGTAAACAGCGTTGGTCGTTTCGATACTTTGAGATGTTTTACTGCAACACATTACTTTAGTGTTTCATTTGTAATTGTTTTGAGTGGGTTTTACGCAAAAATCCGTTACGCGGCGCACCAATCTAACCATCTAGTTCCGTCTTCTCCCTCTAGGTGTTTTTATCATACACCCTTTTGGATCTGTTGCCCAAGTGTTATCTTCGGGGAAATATCTGATCGGTTAGAATTATTTTTTTGCAAATATTAACAAAAACACAAAATAATAAATTGCATTATTAGGATTAAACGTGTCACCTTTCTTGACGGGTAAATTTTACATTTGTGAGGCGAAACGTTGTCAAGAACGATATTAAAAATGTTAATAGCGATGGCAGATCGTTATTTAACTATTATTAAAGTTGCTCAATTTGTACTTTTAACAGCAACCTCTAAAATTAAAATAGTAAATATTATAAAATATTATTATTAATAAAATTCATGTAGTCAGAATAGTACTCTATTACTAAATCTCATCCTATTAGGAATTTTATCATGCCTATTATCACGCGCAGATCGACCGACGCTACATTCTTTCGTATAATAAATTGTTATACTTGCCGTCAAATAACTGTAATAACTTAGTGAAATTATGAAACGCTTTTTACGCTTTTAGATCAAACTTTAAAAGTAAAGTGACTTTATATTTATTATGAAACCGGCCGTTAAAGTAATTTTAATTAAAGTTGAGCCTGATTACTACTAATTAACAAAAATTTTGAAATTTCTTTTTAGAATAAAGGAACTAACTATACTTGCCGTCAAATAAATATGGACTGGCAAGGGACAAGGTGGTGAGAAGAAAAAATATGACCATTAGTCCATATTTTTTTGACGGAGAATATAATAACTCGGAACATAATGAATTGATTTCTTCACTAAAAATAATTTTGAACCTTTCTCACATTTCTTCCGTTGTACGTACCATAAAATTCCTAAAAGGACGAGATTTAGTAACAAAATACTTTTTTTCCCGATTGCCCAGAAAATGAGCTCTTTCTGATCACTATTTAGACCGGAAAGTCCTTCTTTGCTGAGCTAGCTCGGCAAGTTGTCTATAAGGGAAAGTACTTTACCGATCCCGGGACCGGTAAAGCTAAATGTTTCCATGGAGATCAGTTGTTTATTTATTTCTTATTTTCTCGCAGTAATAATACATGAGTTTTACCAAAAATAATATTTTATTTATTTGGTTTTTAAAAATATTTTGCCATTTTCAATAAAACTGTGGGAAACTACATGCTTAGTGTTATAAGTATGTAAAGTTTGAATAAAAAATCTCATATAGTTCCTGAAATATTACAAGAAAAACATTAAAAATTTATGTTTTTAATTCGACAAAATTGAGAAAATAGTAATTTACGTAACAAGACCTGAAAGTGATACTTTACTGGGTGAGCAAGCATATTCCAGAGCGAGCCGTAAGCGAGCTTTGGAATCTTGTAAGCCCAGTATAGACACTTTCAGGTCATATACAATATTTTTTTTGCGATCCTGAAAAAAGAATAAAAAAGTATTATATTATTTTTTACTGCGAGCAAATAAGAAATAAATAAACAACTGATCTCCATGGAAACATTTAGCTTTACCGCTCCCGGGATCGGTAAAGTACTTTCCGGTCCCTTATAGACAACTTTCCGAGCTAGCTCAGCAAAGAAGGACTTTCCGGTCTAAATAGTGATCAGAAAGAGCTCATTTTCTGGGCGATCGCGAAAAAATGTAATTTATGACCTTATTCAATCTCGGATTTTTGCAAATTTTTCATGAATAGATAACGCATAAAATTCTTACTCAAGTGAGATAGTTTCCAAAAGGGTCTTTTGACCTACCCGGTCTACATTTTTTTGCTAGATTCGCCATGCAAGTTTAGACGTCAGCGCCGCTAATGAACTTGTTTGAAGGGTATTGAGATCTGTATATCTCTTGTTTACTTTGTAATATTTTTGCGTAATTTCTCTTATATTTGTGTTAATATACAAATTTAAGTGCTTTACGATAAGAACATACAATATTTTTGTATATAAGCATCGTTTTCATCTATCTAGTATTGTTATTGTAATTTTTATGGTAGGTATTACTTACAAGGTTATGTAATGATTTCATTGTGATATTTTTATAACATTTCAGTTACATTGAATATTCAATAACTTCTTAGTTGTTATTATATTATTATTATAAACATATGTTTATATAAAAATTAAAAATAAAGCGAAATTACTCAAAAATATGATAAAGTAAACAAGGGATTGACAGATCTCAATACCCACCAAAGAAGTTCACTATTTCGTCGCTAGCGGCGCTGATGTCTAAGCTTGAATCGCGAACAGAAGAGCTTGACCGACTAAAATAAAATATTTTGGAGGCGTGATCTGACAGTCATGAAGTAGCTGACTTGATCTTAAAGTATAGCGCAATTTTTTAAAAAAATTCGACATATCACTTATCGAGCGCCGCGTAGAGGATTTTTGCGTAAGGTGTAGCGAACCGTAGCAGTAAATTCGAAAGTAGTGAAACACACAACCCAAATATATCGCATTCTGAGCACTTTTAGCATAAATCTAAAATGGACGCACTGACACTGACAAAAATTACACAACACAATTCTTGAGCTAAAGTAAGGTACATGGAAATTTCAAATCATTCACATTTTTGTATAATATATGACAAAAAATCTATAAAACAATATAAAACACAATTTCACAATTTCGATATGTTCATTTAAAAAAGTTTAAAATTCAAATAAATAACTTTCTTCATCATATATCACACAAAAAGCATAGTTCGTTGTTCTTGCAACACAAGACACTAAAATTACTTATTATTATTGATACATGATCGCCATTTGTAACCAAGGATGGTCAAGGACGTCCTCGGCTGAAAATCGAAGGTCAGGCGCGAGTTGGAGCATGTTTTGAATGAGCTCTTTAGCGCTGCTGGAAACGCCGTGCCAATAGTCTTCGGGAAAGTCGTACTGGCCGGATAAAATGCAATCGAAAAGTTTTTCTTGGTCGTTGTCGTGGCTTACAAACGGTGGAAAGCCGCATAAAAGAATGTATAGTATCACACCGGCTGCCCACACGTCAATCTTTAAAATGATTACACAAAATTGTTTTAAATTTCCGTTTAAACTCGCTAGTATTATTGAGAATAAGGAAATTATGCATGATTATTTGTATTTAAAAAATTGGGACATCAGCTTTCTGATTTCAAAAAAGCCAATACACTTAAACATTATTAAACAATGGCGGATGCCAATCTCGCTCAATCATTTCGCGTACATCAACTTAAGTGGCAACTACAAAAAAGGATTAACGATCTTCACAAAACTCGCTACAGAGAATTGTGCGTCCACACTGGAATTCAGCAAAACAATTACAAACTGTCTTATAGGATGGTGTTTCATCCCCAAAAGCCAAATCAAGGCAGATTACATATGAAATCATGAAAAAATTCATGGCATGAAAATTTTCGCGCGAAATTTCCATATTTTCACAAAATTACTTTTTTTAAAATGTCGTTTAAGCAAAACGAATTAATATCAGTACGAATACATCCACTAACATTTTTGTGAATTAAAAATCCTAAGATTTGAAATTCAAGGTTAGAACTATCAAGTGTTGACCTAATTAATTTAATTCATTTCTCATATTTTCATGAACCACTCATACTCATACACCGTTATAGATAGAATAACGGACGATGAAAGTCTGAATTCAGCATGAAATTCTCTTTCTTTTCATGTTACGCATGATTTTTTACTTCATCGGATCTCGAGTTACAGCCGTTTGAAGTTAAATGATTTTTCATTGAAATTTTGTGTATTTTCAAAAATACAAAATTTCGATTAAAAATCATGTAAAAAACAGCTTTTAAAGCGAAAATTGCCACTGTTTGCAGGAACATTTGGCGTTTTCGTAGTCAGTCGGAGATATCTGACGGATCTGTTCAATGACATCACAGATATATTATTGAAGCTTTTACGAAAACATCAGGAGTGGGATCATGTAACTATAAAAACGATATTGCGACTGTCGACAAGTGAAAATGTGATGACATAAATAGTGAAAACCGAAAACGATATCGTTTTGGATCGAAAAAAATGTGAATTCTAGTCGGCACACTCAAAGCATGTGAAAACGATAGTCGTATCTTATGTCGCTTTTTATTTCATACATTTTTGAGTATAGGTATATATTTTTCTAATTTACTTACATTTAAGTAAAAGAATGTAGTGAGCAGGCATCGACCTTTAAACTAATGGACCAAGTGTCTCCTATTCTTTTATTGTTAGAATAATGCTCCAACATAAAAGGATAGAAATATATATTCTGTCCTTCCACAGTACGGAAGTTCTCAGATAAAGTATACTGCGCATACGTTTGTACTCATTGTACATCTTTCTCAGCCATATGTAAATCTCTATACATCGCTCTCTATCACTAAATAGTTGTCAAAATTTGACGTTTCGTAACTGTTTGTGTATTATTGCTTTTTTGGAGAACATTTACAATTATTTCTGTCAATACATACGTACATATATGTGTTGTGAGGTGTGTATGCGACAAAATAATGGGGAAACGGTGTATTTCGTGCAGTCAGCAGTAAGTACGCGGTCCAGCTGTGTCATTTCATATGTAAATTCTTATTAATTATTACTTGTCCCCTATAATATAATATGTATGTAATATATTATATTAAAAATATATAATTAATCTAATTATGCACAAAAAAATTAAATCTATATTCTTACCGATTATGCACAAACGACAACAAGTTAGGGACAAATCATTTTTTTTTATTTTGCTGCGTTTTCTTAACTTCCGTACTATTGAAGGATAGAGATACTGTGTCTGCACCGTTATGGCGGGACAAGCGTTTTGCTCGTACGCTGCATCTATTAGTTTAAAGGTCGATGTGAGCAGGTAATTAAATTTGACGTTTTGGAAAGAAATGTCATTAAATTAATATATCAAATTTGAAAGGTTTTTTTTTTAGCAAAGCGAAAATGAAATAATTATAATGAAATACGATAATTATAAAACGAATATTGATTACAAGAATGAATCTACGAAAAATTCATTAATGTTTTAATACTAGCATGTTGCAAAGAACCAAATGCGTATGATATACTATAACTATATTTTTACTCTTTTGAAAATTATGATAGAAAATTGAAATCTTGTTGATTAGATATTTTCTTAGTTAGTAGAAAGAACTACCTAAAAGAAATATTTTCTGGCAATATTGATATTCTAGTAACTGTAAAAGTGCTGATTACAACAAAGCATATTTTGATTCCAGCCCAAGAATATTGATTACAAGAATAAATCCAAGAAAGGAAATTTTAATAACTATTGCATTCTGCGAAGCAACAGAGATAACGATTCTAGCTTGTATTTTGTGATTAATATTTTGTAGTTTTTACACAAAATTAAAATTTATGAATTGATCATTTTCTGCAACCTGTCCGAAGGTTATGCGCCGTTATTTAAATGTAGCCCAACTTTACTTATTTGAAATACAAAACGTAATAAAAACTAGATTACTTTAAAATTACTGGGATGTTTGAATAAAAGTCCAGTCAAGAAGCTCTCCATACACTTTAAATTACTATCTTGTCTACTTGCAGTCTTAAATGGTCTCTTAAAGTTTTAATTATATATTTAGAAATATTTTTGTTTACTTCATAAATTTTTCTTCTGGAATATAAAAAGGAACAAAATTAGATGACACATAGCATCTGTAACTAATTGATAATTTAACTTGTATCCATCTTCAATTCTTCTTCTTAAGGCCAGAATAATAAGTTTTGATATTAAATTAAAAAATTTAATGACATTCATTTAAATAATCTGTTAAAACTACTATTTAATACAAAACATTAGTCTATAAACGATATCGTTTTCGCAAAACGTAGTCACTTTACGGAAATAATTGAAGTTGAAAACGTAGTGAGTGACTAATTTTACGTGATCGCTAAGGAAACGAATATCGTTTTCACTTCTCGAAAATCGCAATATCGTTTTCACTTTTACGTGATCCCATTCCTGATCTGATTTTGACGTTTAAATCTGAGATTAGAGAAGAAGTTTAGCTAACTTGTTCAAATGAATAAGAAATAGCGCTTGTTTCCGTAGTTGCACATAATTTTATATACGACGACTCAAATGAGACTTGATTGTTTAGGTTATTTCGATCAGAAATTTTTTTTTTTATTTATTTGTTCGTAATAGCTCATAAAGACCACCACAAAGTGTGACTTCAGAACTTGCTATAGTACTGCAATGTTTATAATCAGAAACATTTAAATAAATACATTTTCTTAAACACATGTTAAGAGAAAAAGCTGCTTGACTGGAAGTGTTGATGAGGTAATAAATTGTTTCTGGATTGCAGTCATAAATTTTATTTCTAAATTCTCGGGTCGACCGGTTTCGAGCTCCACATGAGCCTTACTACTTAAGTAGTTCCATGGATGTGGTCACGTAGAACTTTTGTTCTTCGTTTTTATAAAAAGATTTATATAATTTTTCTTTTCATTTTTTGACGAAATCCATGTGCTTTATGTTGCACTTACTTTTATACCGTGAGTATTTTCTAACGTAAAACATTGGTCGCGTTCAGCACCTCTCATCGCTGGCATCGCTGACCTCCGAAGTTTGTCGAACACAATGAATGGACGAATGTAATTGGTCCAGCAATTGCATTCGGCAATCATCGGCACGCAGCGGTGCTCATCGCTGCCAGTGCTGCCGAGGTGCTGAACGCGCCCTTTGGATTTGTCATATCCACGGTTACGACTTGACATTTTATTGACAGCAATGTATTTGCCCGTTCCATTTAAAATGAAACATAGGGAACGAATTTGACATTTGATAAGACGTCAATAGAGGTTAATTTTGTTTAAATAATTATACCTGCATTCTAAATTAAAATTAGTTGTAGAAAAAATATAGTGTGCACCTTGTGCCCGAGTGGTTTTCTGACTCGGCTAAATTTCTTACAATATTTAAATATAATACTTCTGTCAAATTCATTCCCCATGTGTCATTTTAAATGAGACAGACAAATACATTGCTGTCAATCAAATGTCAAATCATAACTTATAGGAAAATTCAACGGTTATCTGTCATATTGACAAGATGTCATTAGAGGTTAATTTTGTTTAAATAATTATACCTGTTTTCTAAAAATTAAATTTAGATGTAGAAAAAATACTGTGCCCGAAATATGTTTAGTGCTCTCGAGTGGTTTTCTGACTATGTTTCATTTTAAATGGAACGGGCAAATACATTGCTGTCAATCAAATATCAAGTCGTGACCATGGATATGACAAACCCAATGTTTCACGTTAAAAAATACTCACGGTATATTTTGTTATGTTTTCAATGTTACTAATTTTATCATAATTCTCATCTCCTGAGGAAGGCTCATGTGGAGCTCGAAACAGGTCGACCCGAGAATTTAGAAATAAAATTTATGACTGAATCCAGAAACAATTTATTACCTCATTAAACACATGTTTTGTGTTTATAATTTTAAATTTGCACGCGCAATCTATAATAACCCTGCATATAGAGCAGGGTTAAAAATTATGATCGAATCGCTCGGTCTGACTGATTGGAGTGAGTTTATGAACGCGTCAGATTAACCCGACTGACTTTACAAACGCTTTAGATTGTATCGGATCAATCCGATCGACTCTACGAAAACGCCTATTGTCTGTAAATCCCGGGACCTCCGGCAGAAACACTTTTCCAAATAAAATAGACGCGATAAAATTACATTACCGAGAGTAAAACCGAAAAATGGCACGAAAACTGCCGCAACGTCTCGGCATAGGACGATTTTTTGCCAGGTGCTAATAAATCGGAGTGTAACATTGTATAAAGTAAAATGGGGGATTACACCATTTTTTTTTTTTATAATTTCATCTGAAAATATTAGGAAAACTAAGACTATTGATGAAAATCCGGTGAAAAAATTCCTATTAATAAGCGAGTTATGGTCTCCCGAATTTTGAAAAGATTGACGTGACGTCACATTTATGTGTTTTTATATCAAACTGTTTTCATCATGGACCTAAATGTTCTTGAAATATATGCTATTTTAAGTTATATTTACATAAAAATAAATGAATATTATAACACTAGTATACATACTTTATAATTACAGGTGTATTTAAATTATTAAGTTTAAATGCAAGAAATTTATGTTAAAATAAAAACTGTTTGGAAACTGTAGTACAGGAATGTTAGCCCCTCCTTTCGAATTTGAATTTCTTAACTTCCATTGGTAGTAATCTCACCTCCTAACACGCTATTTGAAATGCATGTATAGGCGGTTTCTCGGTCGCCAATCAAAATATTTTCATATTAGTGTCGAAGCGTTATAACAAAAAACCCTTTATTTCCGAAATATCTCAATTATACCATTTCATTTTTTTATTAATATTCGTTACTCAGCATATACATTCGTATTTTTTTACTATTTTCCTTTAATTCGATTGAGCCGTAATCCCCCATTCCAGAAACAGGAATAATCTTACATCATGTTAATGCATCTGCAATTCATGATTATTTTGAAATCATTCCAATAGAAGATTGATTTTGAACTTTTAAGAGGGGGAACGAAAGAATGACATTATTGTTGAACATATTTAAAATTAAATTCTTCTTATTCTCAATAATTCTAGCGTCGTCCTCGTATAACTATGAATTATATTTGGAATGTTACCTTGAGCCCATATCCTGATTCGGCCAAAATTTCAGGCGCCACATATGTAGGTGTTCCACAAACTGTGTATAAAGGTTCATTTACTTCACACGCTAAGCCAAAATCGGCTAGCTTCAATATTTTTATTTCTCCGCACTCCATATCCACCTATAAAAAAATAATTGTAGCAAGCGTGACATCACAAAGACGGGAAGATTTAAATTTAATAATAAGTATTCTTCTCTTACCAGTAAATTCTCTGGCTTGACGTCTCGATGGACAATGTTGAGGTTATGCAGGTACGCAAGCGCAGATGTTAAATGCGTCACCATTAAAGCCGCTTGTTCCTCGCTGAACTTTTGCGCTATTGTAATGGCGTCGAAAAGATCCCCGCCTTTAACGAGTTCTATCACTAAATATAACATTGGACGTGTATCTTGCTCGTCTATAAGGGATATAATATTTGCATGGTTTAATTTGCGGAGTATCCGCACCTCGTTTTCTACCATATCCTCCTGTAAAGACAAAATGTTTATTCCACTATTTTTTATTTATTTTTACTGGGATAGGAATAAAGCGGTTGATAATAAAAGCAGATTTGCATAATAAAAAAATCTGTTGTGGCCAGCACAAGACCTCTCGCCATTTCCATATTAGGCTATATAAGTATTGTATTGCACTTCGCTATCGAACCGTCGTTTTATAACAAAATATTACAGAACTTTACCCAAATATTGTTTTTTATTGTATTTAACATGTCTTCTGCACACATATAATTCTAATTATATCTATTTTTCATTGTATGAGGAAGTTTCTAAATGTCACAGGTTCTTCCAATTCATTAACCAGATTGGCGGTATTTCTGATTGATATAGGCATATTACCTATAATTTCAAATATTTAATTAATAAAACAATAAGAAATATTAATGTACTTCCCAGAAAAAGCTATCAAAATGTCACTAAAACTGTTGATTTTGACACTGAAATCTGTCATTTACAAATTATGTTATAAACATTTGAATTTGTCAACTGGTTTCCTTAGTGTAGTTTCGCCTACTCGACTTGTTATATCTCGATATTCTATATATTATACCGTCTTTATCTCTAAATTTATAGAAAATATAATAAAAAATTTAAATGTATCAGGGGTAGAATTTTGTTTTTCAAAATTAGTAATTACAAAAATTTTCAAAAATTAATATTTGGAAGAATTTCTTTTAAAAACTACTACTTCCGGTTGTTCAATTGTTACCAAAACCTTTTCAGCTCTTCCCAGGAGTGTCAGATTGAGGAATTCATAGTTAAACAGGTTTTATGTCTTATAGTTTTTGAGGAATCGTCCGTCCAACATCCAGCCATACACACACACACACACATACACACATCCACACACACACACAGACATCATTTTAAAAATGTTATAATCGGATTCTAGGGACCTTGAATCGTGCTTATTCAATAAAATCTGGATATTCGAATTTCAGCATGAATCCAATACCTCTCTTAGCAACAGGTAAAAAATAAAATCTAATATCATAGAGTGTAACAAATGAATTTTCTTTTTTATTCCGTAAAAAAGTTTTTCTTTAAACTATACTACATTTCATATTGCACTTTACTCATACTAAAGTATGAAGGTCAACGAAAGAGATTTTAATAATAAATAACCTTTCTTCACAAAATATTTTTATTTTAATATGTACGTTTCAACTGCAAAGCAGTCATCATCAGTTGTACTAAAAATAAAAACAAAGAGATATTGTAATATTTTGGTTTGTATGTGTTGAAAGCTATAGCCGACCGTTTTTACATGCATTCAATAAATAATTTAAATTCATGAAACCAAACTTTCTCAATAATAAACATTTTTATCTGTATAAATGTACAAGACCTGAATATTAAAAATTGCAACAAAACATGGTTAAACATAACTTAATTCTGTAAATTTTATTTGATAAGTGACAACTGGCAGATGATTTTTTTTTTTTTGTTTTTGTGAAATAAGTTTGCATTCTGACCAATCAAAGGACAAAATTTATATCCCTATATAAACCAACGATATTTTTTTACATGAGATGAAGTATCCATACTAATATAATAAATGCGAAAGTAAGTTAGTCTGTCTGTCTGTCTGTTACGTTTTCACGCCTAAACCGCTGAACCAATTTTGATGAATTTTGGTATAAAGATAGATTGGACCTTGCAGAAGGACATAGGCTACCTTTTGTCGCAAAAATAAAACTTGAAGGGGTGAAATAGGGGATGAAAGTTTGTATGGAGAACCCATCATTTCTTCCGCTGAATCAATTTTGATGAATTTTGGTATAAAGATAGATTGGACCTTGCAGAAGGACATAGGCTACCTTTTGTCGCAAAAATAAAACTTGAAGGGGTGAAATAGGGGATGAAAGTTTGTATGGAGAACCCATCATTTCTTCCGCTGAATCAATTTTGATGAATTTTGGTATAGAGATAGATTGAATCTTAGAGAAGGGCATAGGCTACCTTTTGTCGCAAAAATAAAACTTGAAGGGGTGAAGTAGGGGATGAAAGTTTGTATGGAGATCCCATCATTTCTTCCGTTGAACCAATTTTGATGAATTTTGGTATAGAGATAGATTGGACATTGGAGGACATAGGCTATCTTTTGACGCGACAATAAAAATTTTGATGAATTTTGGTATAGAGATAGATTAGACCTTGGAGAAGCACATAGGCTACTTTTTGTCGCGAAAATAAAACTTGAAGGAGGTGAGTAGCGGTTCAAAGTTTATATGGAGAAGTCATCATTTCTCAAGTTAGGGATATACAAATTCTTATTTATGCTTTTGGTTAAGAAATAAAGATGTTTTAGCGGTTTTGAAAAATAATCCTTCAAGGCGGTACAATAGGGGATGATTTCAATTATTTTTTTTTATCTTCGTACCTATAGTTAAGTTATAACCGTTAGCAGATATTTCGATATTTGTCGGAGAGATATCTTGCATCATATGTACATAAGCAAAAGTACCCAAGACATGTTTAGAAAAGGGCCCTGTTAGGTGCGGTGCGAGGATTGGGCAGTGGGCGGAGCCTGTTACATGTACGATGCGAGGAAGGTTGCCGGCTCCCTACGCAGCGCATATTTCCGGAGGAAAATGTGAAAAATTACTGGTACACGTGTAAATAATCGTTATTCTAGCTTTACCCGTGCGAAGCCGGGACGGGTCAGCTAGTACTGTATAAACGTAAATATTCATAACCACAGAATAATCAAATATTATCTACCACTATCTACATATATCAAATTTTATTTATAACATAATTTACTAGTTATATTTATCAAACTTTTAAATGTAAATAAACATTATTATAATGCCTAAAGTAAATCCATTAAATTTTATATTTAGCCGTTCAATTATGCAAATTAAACACATAAAAATCAATAATATACCGTGACTAAACTTTAAAAATAAGCTAGACAAGAGAGAATATATATTTCTAAATACATTACCTTTCCTTTGCACTTTGATTTGTCAATAATCTTCAGAGCAAATTCCTCATTAGTTAGTTTATCTCGACATAAACGAACTACTGCAAAGTTTCCTAAAATTGTTATTATTTCGTTTGAATCCATTTAGAATACAAATAATCAAATAAACAATACACGGGTCTAAAATAACAAGGTTGTAACTGCAAGAAAGTAATATGGCGAGGAAACCGATTTGAAATTTTATCTCGCTATTATTTGAACATAATGTTATCGAATAACATTTATTAACTCTAATTATGGATTTAATGGTATGCGTGGTTACCAAAAAAATATTAGAAAATAGGCAATTAGAATTATGTACACCAATTTTTTCATATCTTTCACGGGATCAAAGTTCTATCTGCTCATATTTAAAAGAAAAAGTCAATACGACATACAAAATTATTTATATTTATTAATAAAACGTGAAAATAATAAATTTGTTTTCAAAGCATTTCGCGTCTCGACGGTGATTTCTGAACCTCTTTTTAGCTCCTTTGGCTCATAAAATACTTGTTTTAAAGTATTTCTATCTGTACTATGTTGCAGATAGAACTTCGTCCCTGTTTGATTCAATGAGGTCATGCACGACTTTTTTAATAACTTTAATCGATAGAGTAGTGAAAAAATAATAGACCCGTATTTTTTATTTTTCCTTAAATCTATCTTTAATGATGAAAAATTTGCGATTAAAAATGACGTTATTGAAAACACGGCTGCTAGACCCCCCCCCTTCGTCCCTTTCCACGTGACGTCACATGTTCGGAAAACGACCATTTTGATTTTCACACTGTTTTAAACGTCAAAGTGACATTTAAAGATAACCTGAAATTTATGAAAGTAAGCATGTCGATAA
Organism: Ophonus ardosiacus; assembly: GCA_943142095.1. Classification (NCBI taxonomy): domain Eukaryota; kingdom Metazoa; phylum Arthropoda; class Insecta; order Coleoptera; family Carabidae; genus Ophonus; species Ophonus ardosiacus. The sequence goes on along the minus strand of OW964834.1, from coordinate 33,892,254 downwards.
TGTGCCAAAACAAGGAATAAAATAATATTCTGCAATATATTCAATGTCTCTCATGTATTTCTAACCTTCTAGCGTCTAATCTCAAATCAAAAGTGAAAGAAATATCTGATGTAAATTGTAGATAAGTTCACGCCAAATGAAAATTATATTTATAAAAATGAATAGAACGATGTTATATTAATATATTATAGCATATTTCTATATGTTAATCCTCAATTTATAGTCTATAAATATTTTTCTTTTAGAAATGAGTCTGAACTTAGGTTCGGAACATATGACGTCACAACATGGCTGGTTTTTGTAACTTTTTAAAAAATATCATACTTTAAAACGATTTTAGACAACAAAAAATGTAAATAAAATATTTTAATCATACTGAACGATAAATTAGACTATCCTTCTTCGATTTAAACAGAAAAAAAGGTACAATTATTTTACTTTTTTGCATGATCTCTCTGTATCTCAAAAATGAACAACAATATTTAAAAGTAATATCAGAAAAAGATAGAATATTGCTGATAGATAAAAATCTCATTTTACCAAAAACTTGCAGTTAGAATCTTGTTAATCTAGACTCGAGAATAATCAAATAGAAAAGTTTTGAAATTACCGTCTCCGATCATTCGACCAACTGTGTATTTAGTTTTGAACGCTGGAGGAAGAATTATATTATTATCTTTACTTAATTTTGCTAGTAATGAATTTTCTTCTGAACTACTGGTTTTATTCATTGCTTTTTTAGGCATTTTTGGTTTTGGACCCGCCCTAAAAAAATTGCAATATTTTTTTGTTAAATGTAATACTCAAACATTTCGCATTTAAATTTAATGGGAGCTAAGTGCTATTTTATGATTTATCAACAGAAAAAACAAATTCACAATGCACGTTTTAAAATTTGAAATTTAACTCACCCATTTCTCAAACCCGGTGTTTTTTTGAACTGTTGTATCGCTTTACTTTCTTCAAACTCCAATTCGAAGTCATCTACCGATGTCCGTTCATTTCCGTACACAAAAAACACATCTTCGTTTTCAAAAAATTGAGGTAATGACGTCACAGTTTGTCCGGAAAGAGTGAAAACTTTTCTAACAGCCCCGGAATCTAATCTTGCAGCTTCGGTTAATGCGCTGAGCACTTGGTCCATGCTAGAGGAATTGCGTTTATTCAAAAGAAGACGAACTACCTGAAGGAGAATGTTAACTTTCACATAATATTTTTACTTTATTTAAATTAATTTGCATGTTATCAGATATTAGAGAAAATAGTAATTAATGAATAATATGCACTTAATAATTAAATGTAAATACAATACTGTATAAACGAAAGTATTTTCATTTTACAAAATAACACATCAGAAGTGGGATTTTGTAAGTCATCCAATATCAAACGGTACTGTTATCACTATAAAAATGTTTTTTTTTCTTTTAAGATTATTGGCATATTTACCTCATAAATGTCAAATAAAATGTATGTCACTATGTAACCATATTGATATCGATACCGATTACTATCGGACGAGTTACAGATTTTTGTACCACGCACTAACTTTTATAACGAACGAGGAAGATAAATCGAGAGTGATAAAAATAGAGATGCACTCGATTTCGAGCTTTGGCCCGGCCCGAAGCCCGCCTCGATTTCGAGTCGATCATCGAGCCGGGCCGAAGATATTTTTTATCGGGCCGAATCGGGCTAATCATTTTCAAAAATCGAGGCGAGTCGAACTTTTGATTTTGGCCCGGCCCGAAAAATCTTATAGTTCAGTCAAATGTACAGTTTCCTTAATATTTTAATGAAAATGGATGAAGTTAAAAAGGATCAAAATGATTTAATAACAACAAACTTCACATATTAATAAATAAAAATGTATTATTTTACTTCAAGAATTCAAGGTTATTCATTAAAGCATAATAATTATATTGTGATGTTGCTATTATTATTGTTATTACTCGTATACTTAAATAAAAGTGATTTTTGTTCCTACCATAATGATTTCTTGTCCTATTTGGAGCAGAAACAAAGTTAATTTGTGAATAACTTTGTGAAAAAGTTGTTTAAATTTTCGAACGGCTTTGGTAAAGTGTTTAATACACGTAGGTCTGTAATTTTTATAACAAACTTACACTAGAAGGGTCTCTTTTTTAACTACTTATGTTAACTAATTTTGAAAGTTATAAGAATGTAGAGGTTTTTTATAAGTTTGACACGAAAAAAGTTAAACATTTCGCTTTAACATAAAAATCAACATTAGGAATGCCGGATGCACCCAATTTCGAGATTTGGCCCGGCTCGGCCCGAAGCCCGGCCCGATTTCGAGTCAATTTTCGAGCCGGGCTAGCTATTTTTTTTTGGTCGAGTCGATCTTCGAGTCGGGCCAGTAATTTTTATTTTCGGGCCGAGTCGATCCAAACCTCAAAGCCCGGCCCGAATGCATCTCTAGATAAAAAGAAACTGCAGTGCCGAAAATTTTATTTGAAATTATTTTAGTGCCGATTTCTGAATTTTGTCATAAAGTTGGGAACACTCCATTTATATAAAATCGTCATATAATGGATTACTTTAATGCCGGTTTGTGAACATTTACAGCCCGATTCACAAAACAGTTTAAGCTAATCCTCGTTTTTGGATTAGTGAATTCTATTCTATTCCGGTATTTCAAATTTAATCTTCATAATATTATCAAAAAAGGTAGCTATTAGGAATAGATTAGACTATATTTTACGAAAAAAAACTGTTAAAATTAGAGTAGAATTCGCTAATCCAAAAATGAGGATTAGCTTAAACTTTTTTGTGAATCGGACTGTTAATGATTTTTGTGCAATTTAGTGCCAATTTCTGAACTTTTAGTGACGATTTTTGTGCACTTTACTGCCAACTTCAAATAAAATAATATCAATTTACAAAAATCTGCAATTTACAAGAAATAAATGTTTTTCTTAGAAATTTTTAAAGTTTTATTCGTATATTTTTCGCTATAAAAATGATTTATGAAACTAATTTAATTCAAATTAGTTTCGACATAAATAATAACATGATAAAAAATAATAAATTATCGTTTCGTGTCACGAAAACCAAAAATAAACAAAAAGTTAATTGATAATAGACCAAAAAAGAAAGTTCCAATACGAATTCCAATATAAATATTACGCAAAAAAATCCTGGGGTAGGATTTTGTAACTCGTCCGATAGTAAATCGGTACCAATATCACTATGGTTACATAGATTACATTTTATTTAACAATAATGACGTAAATATATCAATCATCTTATAAAAAATCCGTTGCTATAGTGATAACTGTACCGTTTGATATCGGTCGAGTTATCTCACTTCTGATATGAAAAAATTCTTACTTTTCTCGGTTTGATGCCATTTCTGATTAGAGTAACAATCCTCGGTCGAACACAATCAGGGGGAAGTGCAATCCGAGGCTGAGGACTCGACGAATGAACAAGTCGAGATTTTCGCCTCGTTTTCGTATCTGTTTTTACATATTGTATTTTTTTAAACGATTCACCTTTGCCCGCACATACATATGACTTTCCATCTTCGAGATCGTCTAGAGTGTTTATCTACAAAAAATGTTTATAATTTAATACCTGGAGTTATACAAGAGAGGCTGTAAAATTATACTTTTCGGCCGTCCATGGAATATATGGCTCTAACTCCGCTGGGAAGAGTGACATTTTCGACTAATAATCGAGTAAGATCTGATGTTAGACTATCAAAAGATCTATAAAAATAATGTATAAAATAATGATAAATCCTTATGAGGAAAAGAGGTAAAAATACCTGTATCTCTCTGCCATAACTGGCAAGACAACTCCGTTGAAAAACTTGTCACCATTTCTGAAAAATCTGATTCTTTTCGCCTTGCGCGATAATGAAGATGTTGAGGACGGTCTTCCACTAACTTTTGAAATGCTAAGCTCTTCCAAACCATTCTCAATATTGTCATCAATGTCTGACAGAATACTATTACAACTTGTGGAGGAAACACTTCTACTTTCTTGTATATTCATCGCTGGCATTTAAACGTTAAAATCACGAGATTTCGTTATATATTCGTGCGAAACGTGTATTATATGTATATATACATTAATATTAATAAATAAATATTATTTACTGTAAAGGAACCGCCTATTGCTCTTTTGTAAATCTTAACACTGTAAACTTAACTATGTAAACTGTTGATCACATTCTTTAAAGCATTTTTTGGTTTGTACGTATTATTTGTCAGTTTTTTAGTTAAAACATAACTGTATTAATCAACAAACCGGAACAGATTCTTAACCTTATCAAAATTCTCACGGAACGACAGGAGAACACAGAGTGCGATCAGAAGCGTTTCAATAGCCGAAATTTAACTAAAATTTTGAAGGTTTTACGTTCTCACAGACTGACATGGTAAAACAATGCATGGTTTTAGCATTAATTTTGTAAAATCTGTTAACAAAATCACTTCATGCGCTATTTGCGAAAGAATAAATCATTTTTTCGCACATTTTGGAACGCATACTCATAAGCGATGATTCATTCAGTGTTGCCACTACTGAAAATGTGGGTCAATGTGACGTTTGGAAATCAGGGTTGTCAGACAAAATTATTGTTGTAAATTCAAAATAAACATATATAAACTTTATACACAAAAATTGTATATTTCGCTTTAACGATATAGCTTGTGCAATTTGATAGAAATAATAACCATTAAAGTTACACGGGAATTACCGTGGCGTAATCTAAAACTACAAATTTATTTAATTCTGTAACTTTTTTGAAAAATAGTATTAAACTTTTAGTCCAGTTAATGGATGCCAGAAAAGACCTTTGCCTTGCAAAAGATGGGGTAGAAACGATTTTAATATGTTGTTTATGTTGAGATGGGGATAAAAAATTCAAGTTTTTGATATTGGGAAGGGTCGGCTCGAGTCGCCATCTTGAATCAAATTGCAAAAAATGAGATTTTTTTTGGTTTCAGTCATTTCCTCAAAAACAGTGGCCTATATCAAAATTTTACAAGAATACAAAATTAAAGCTCGTATTTTTTTTGTACAAAAACGGTTCTTACATTACATTACACAAGATGAACTCTTGATGTTAAAAACACATTTTTACTATTTTTACAATAATGTCTGTGTGCGGCTACGATATCATATAAAACTTACAAAAAAAAATTCTGAACTTACGCTTTCTGCATTCATATAGATTTTGGGTAAAATTGGACAACTGGAAGTGGTATAACAGTTTTTAATGAAAAGCTGTATTACAATATAATCCAAAACTTTTAAAATTTGGTATTAAGACTTTTATATTAATGAGAACGACATATTAGATTTTTCGAATTTTATTTTGAAAATATTCAAACGATAATACATACCATTTTTTTCTTCCACTTGTTAAAGATTCACAACAAATCTTCGTCTGGAATAATTTTTTACAATAATCACTAAATCAAAATAAATTATTTATACAGATATCGTCGTTTTATTGAAAGCGCATAATGATTGCCCCATTTTTTAAATACATTTATTTGTCTTATATTACAATTCGCAGTATAAAATATAATCCAAAACTTTTAAAATTTGGTATTAAGACTTTTATATTAATGAGAACGACATATTAGATTTTTCGAATTTTATTTTCAAAATATTGAAACGATAATACATTACCATTTTTTTCTTCCATTTGTTAAAGGTTCACAACAAAACTTCGTCTGGAATAACTCTTTATAGTAATCACTAAATCAAAATAAATTATTTATACAGATATCGTCGTTTTATTGACAGCGCATAATGATTGCCCCATTTTTAAAATACATTTATTTGTCTTATATTACAATTCGCAGTATACATAAAAGTTTTACAATATTAAATCAAAAAATATTGGATATCTTACTATTATTTTGATAAAATAAATACATATTTCTATACTTACTTTAAGTCGGTACATTAGCATCTACGTAATGTTTATCTCCAAACCATTCTTTATGTTCCGACAAATATCTAAATAAAAAAATAATTAAATAACAATTAAATTATTTAAAAATTAAATACTCACTCTACAAAAGAGTCCATATGTTTCAAAAGGGCCTTCAGTTTATCATCAGTCATGTTGCTTGCGTACAGCAAGTCCGGCAATTTAACTAAAAAATCAGAAAGAAGAAATAATTAGTATTGAAAATTGCACCAAAAAATAACAATAAAAAAAATCTCATTCTTACCTAGCAGTCTGGCAAGGTGAGTCGCCCCATAAACGAGGCAAGGAGGGGGCGGATCTTGATTATAAACATGTTCTGGAAGTAAAGTCCAGGATAAAATCCTGTGTAAATTATTCGGGGCTTCTGGACTCGCAACAGATTCAGATTTCGCCCCATAACTGTCTTGATTTCCATTACACTCAGAATCCACGCTTCTGTGAGATCGAAGACGCCTTTTGCTCGAAAATTCCTGAATATCGGATTTATCATCGATCGATAAACGGTTTGGATCGAAAGACGGAAGATGGGCGTATTCTGAATCGTCCGGCTCTTGCTTTATATTCTCTGGACTAAGGGAAATTATTATTAATGATTTTTCCTCTAGGATCAAATTAAAAACGATGTAATTCACTTTAGAAAAATTTCAAAATCGCAGAAAAACTGTTTAATTTCTAGTCATCAATCAAAATTATTCGCTTGCTTTTTACATTTTTTTTGTTGATAACTTTTGTTCCAATGAAAATTCAAAGATTTCAACAAGAGCGTAGCTACTGTATTCTCTGTGCCTACAGTGTCCGTGATGAAAAAAACCCTGTATATCTTTCTTACCTAATGTCTGTTTTAATATTTGCACACATAGACAATTCTGTAGCTTGGGCAGTAACTACTTGATCTCTTTCTCTGTCATACAAAAGTAAATCGGATAAAGTATAGTCGAAATATACTCGTAAACCGTCCACCAATTCTTTACAAGTATTTATACTAAAATCAAATTATTAACACCTTATATCACAATAAATAATTAGAAATAAAGTCCGTTAATCCGTTTTGATCCCAAGTCATCAATTAAGCATAATATGGTTCAAATCGCCAGGGGGGGGGGGGGGGGGGGGAAGGATTGGTGACGTCATGTTGTCGGGTGAAATCCCGAAATATTCATACAAATCAAATCTGACAACTGACAGTATAATTTATATTAATATTTATCAAAATTCAAAGTATAAATAGTTATTTAGCAATAATAAACCAATGGGGTCATGTAAGACTTTTTTTAATAACTTTAATCGATAGAGTAGAGAAAAATAATAGACCCGTATTTTTATTTTTCCTCAAATCGATCTTTAATCATAAAAAAATTGTAATTGAAAATGACAGTCTTTAAAACCCTACTGCTAAATCCCCGTTTCGTCCCTTACCTACGTTACAGGTTCCGAGCAACGACCATTTTATTCACACTGTTTTAAACGTCACAGTTACGTTTAAAGATAACCTGAAATTTATGAAAGTAAACATGCCGATGAAATAAGTTTTCCAGTAAAAATTGTATATTATTAACTTACCAAAATAAATAATAAAATAATATTTTGCAATATATTCAATGTCTCATTATAACCCTCTAGCGTCTAATCTCAAATAAAAAGTGAAAGAAACAGCTGATATGTAACGTGTGGATAAGTTCATGCTAAATGAAAATTATATTTATAAAAATAAATAGAACGATGTTATATTAATAATATTATAGCATATTTAGATATGTAATCGTCAATTTATAGTCTATACCGGGTGTCTACTTTTTTTTCTGAACATAGGAAATACAATGTTAATTTTTTAAATCCCCGATATCTCTTTACCTATTAACTTTAGAGCAAAAAGTGTGGAATACTAATTTGTTTAGAATTAAAAATTGCACCCAATGAGCCTAAAAGAATTACCCAAATGAATTTATATCTTTAAAAAAAATAGTAATTAAGTTTTACAATATTCAAGTAATTTTCAATATGCCATGGAAAATAAAACAATACGATTGCAGAATGTTTTAGTTTGACGTTTGTGAATTTATGGTTATAAACCGTATCTGCTGTAAATTATTGCTGAAATAATTGTGAAATTTAGACTTGATTATTATACAAAATGGAAAAAATTACAACCGAACAAAAAATTCAGTGTTTAAAATGGCATTTTACGGGAAAATCCGTAAGACAAATTAGAGATTTGTTTAGTGCTTTATATCCTAATTCTCGAATTCCATCTGTAGGAACTATTCACGCTATAATTAAAAATTTTAATGAAAGTGGAAGCATAATTAAACTTTGCAAAAAATATAAGAACCAAGAAAATGTACCCAATGAAGAAATTAGATTTAATAAAAATAAACTTAATGTTCTTCATTGTGTTATGGAGAAACCCAACGCAAGTGTTCGTCAAATTTCACACCGGTTACAGTTCACAAAATTTTAAAATCAGAAAAATATTTCAGCAATAATTTACAGCAGATACAGTTTATAACCATAAATTCACAAACGTCAAACTAAAACATTCTGCAATCGTATTGTTTTATTTTCCATGGCATACTGAAAATTGCTTGAATATTGTAAAACTTAATTACAATTTTTTTTAAAGATATAAAAATAAATTCATTTGGGTAATTCTTTTAGGCTCATTGGGTGCAATTTTTAATTCTAAACAAATTAGTATTCCACACTTTTTGCTCTAAAGTTAATAGGTAAAGAGATATCGGGGATTTAAAAAATTAACATTGTATTTCCTATGTTCAGAAAAAAAAGTAGACACCCGGTATACAGGTGTCTCAATAAGCTTGCTCACTATTGGTAACTTTTTTATTTGAAGAGATACGAGGTTGGTTAAATGAGCAAAATTGTGCCATTTTATATTAGAAAATTGGTCAGGTAGACAAAATAAAAATTATGTCAGCGGTTCTCAAAATTTGGGACAAAATATATATTTTTTAAATGGAACCATATACTTTTTATTCTCTTATTGGAAAGAGTATTTTTTTCTCTTTCCAATAAGGTAATGTTGTTTATGTACAATTTTTTCAAATAAACGAGTTATTTACGGTTAAAAATTAAAATTTTGTAAACTGTTTTATAAGTTTATTTAGCCAAGTAAGCCATGGAAACAATTGATTCTTTGTTTGTTTGACGTTTAATAATTTCTCCCGTAAAGTTCTCTGTGTTTAATAATGTTTAATAACTTTACAAATGAAGAAAAATTGGATATGATCTTGCTATATGGAAAGTTATATCTAGACACCAGTTACGTGGAACAGTCGGCTCTCTTTCCAAAAGAGCTGAAATGTGCGAAATGGCTTTCAATTTGAATATTTTCTGTAATTGTTTTGTTATTACTGTAAAATAAATTAATAAAATAAAAAAAATATAAAATACAATTGTTTCCATGGTTTACTTGACTAAATAAACTAATAAAAAATAATTGTTATCTTTAAACCCTGTATATATATTTTTCTTTTAGAAATTCTGTGTCCATATAAAATGTCTGTTTGAAATGAGTCTGAACTTAGGTTCGGAACCTGTGACGTCATAATATGGCTGGTTTTTGCAACTTTTTAAAAATATCCTACTTTAAAACGATTTTATACCACAAAACATGTAATTAAAAAATAATTTAATCATACTGAACGATAAATTAGACTATCCTTCTTCGATTTAATCAGAAAAAAGGTAGAATTATTTTTTTCCATGACCTCATAATACGATTTAAGTATAATAAGCAATTCTTACATCAGAAATTGATGACGTAGGGATTAACGAGATATATTATAGAGTGTATATACTTTTTTTGTATGTGTTCGGGTTTGTGTTTAATCAAACTATTTCCATAAATCGACTGTCGATTCCTCGTGTTTGGTTTATCACCGATTTTGCTTAATTCCCTATTCGCAAAATATTTCCAATATTTTTCCAAAATATGGACAACGTGGGGTTCGGATGGCAATCTTAAAAGCTGGCAAAACATATTAATTTATGAAATTAATTTAGTTTTCATATAACATACTTTGTTTTTACTATTAATTAAATAATTGTCATGTTCTAACGCATGCCTTAAAGTCGTTGTAAGTTCTAAAGGAATTACATCTTCGTCCCCTGAAGAGTTAGAATCTGAACTTGTTGTTACGCCTGTGTTAGCATCTGCATCAGCATCGTCTGTGTCCATCTGGGCTGGACTGCCAGAACTTCCATCCTCAGAAGACGGAGTGAATTTTTCACTAAGTTTCCTTTCTTTGCGTTTTTTTCTTTCTCGGCGGTATAAATATGCACCACTAAAATACAACCGCAATTAAATTTTGTGACAAGGCGAGTGCAGAGCAATAACAAGCTAAGGGCCGTTTTCATAATCATGCTGACTTTAACACTTTAATTTGAATTACTTTAAGGCTTTATTTTTATTTTAAAGTAATGCTATAGTGCCCGCTAGTGTTAAATTTATATTATGAAAACGAAAACAACTTTAATTTTAATTTAAAGCGTTAAATTTAAAATCAAATTTATTATGAAAATAGCCTTAATATAGTTATTTATGTATTAAGAGCGTAAGGAGACTTTTATGGCCTGCGGCGGGATTTTGAGCCCGAGGCGTAAGCCGAGGGATAAAAACACGTCAAAGGCCATAAACGCAAGTTACGCTCGTGGTACATACAAAACTTTATGCACGGACGAAAATTTTCCAATTAAGAGTGTTAGAAAAATTGTAGCGAAAAGAATTTGTCCTTGTACATCCAGTATCTAGTGTTGCTATGAAAGCGGAAAACAACAGTTTATTGTTTATTTATTAGTTCTGTCATTTGAGTTTTATTTTGTGTATCTCCGTGCTTTCCATATAAATATCACAAATTAATTTTCTTTTTTCATCAAAGACAATAAAAATTTTCGATTTGTAATAAAAACTTTTCATGTTGCCTGTTTAAATTGTTTTTATTGTAGGTTATAATTTGGTTTGACGTTCCATTATAGCCCGGCGGGCTACAATGAGGCCCGCGGGCTATAAAATGACGTTTATGTCAAAGAAATTCGTGTATAATTGTCAAATTATGATACACCCGTGCATAAACTTTATTATAAACTCTTCTAAATTAATTCTTCTTGGTAGGTAACTTGGCTTTAGTCAGTTAGTTTGTAGTTTCATAGAGTAAACATGTACAGCTCAATTTTCGAAAAAGATTAAGGTAATCCTCATTTTTTGACTAGAGAATTCTACTCTAATTTTAACAGTTTATATCTTAAAATATAGTCTAATCTATTCCTAGTATCTACCTTTTTACCTCTCGCTACCCTTGGTAAGGGAGGTATAGGGATCGTGCTAAAAATCGCATATCGAGATTTTAGTAAATGACCACGTTTTAACGTCCCTAGAATCCAATTTTAACATTTTTACGATGATGTCTGTACGTATGTATGTGTGTGTGTCTATACTCAAATACTATCATCGAGAAAATTCTGAAACCTTGTATTTCGACTCTATTCTAATATGGAAAGAAACCAATGGATTTTGATGTAAATCAGATAACCGGAAATGGCATTTTACTTAAAGTACATAATGGTTTTTCGTCAAAAAATACCATTAAAAGTCATTTTTTCACATTTTATGTCTATAAAAATTAGTTTCTGGAGGTATACATTAATACTTTTTGTATATATTTTATAGGTAAATTTTAAAAATAATCTTTTTTATAAATATCAGAGCCTTTGATAAACACAATTCCTTTGTTACACAGTTCATATTTCAAATGTATGTAACTGACAGATAAATGTCACTGTTAAAAAACTAATCACTTCAAATTAATAATGGTGACATTTTAGAAAGAAAATAGTAAATAAAGCAATAGTTATATGCAAAGAAACGTAACATAGTTTGCAGTATTAGTAAATTCGTAGATGTATTTACATTAATAAAAATTAAATAACGGGAGGTATAGTGTTGGCCACCTCAGACTTTTTGATAATATTATGAAGATTAAATTCTAAATACCGGAATAGAATTCTCTAATCCAAACATTATTTAAACTTTTTTGTGAATCGGACTGGTAAAGTCGGTGTTTGTCTCTCATTGCGAAAAGTCATGCGAAGTTTGAGTTTTGGTGCGCGTTCTGCGTAACGCACTTAGGCTAAAGATGCATTGGCATCTTTAGGATTTAGTTATGTTTAGTTCAATTAATATTAATACGTTAATGCCCATATTCATAAACACTCGTAAATTTTCAAAACTGCTCGTTATAATTTTTGACATAAAATTTCGATTTTTCTTTCAATGTCGACTGTTTTTATTGAATAAATATTATAACGAACCGTTGAATTGAATATCAAGAATGCCATTGTCCATAAGGGAGGTAGTTTTTTTTCAGTCTAAAAATTTGTTAGTGAGTTTTCAGTGAATAAGCACGAATTAGGGTCCCCGTAACGCGTTTTTACTATTTTATAATGTCTGTCTGTCTGTCTGTATGTGACTATTTTTTGTCCGCGATAACTCATATCAAACTTCCAAAAAATTCTGTTTTGCGTATTTAATCTTTCTGTATTCATATAAAGAGTTGATTAGATTTTGGGTAAAATTGATAAACTAGAAGTGATACTTGAACTTCTGAACAGATTTTCGTGAAAAAATATATTACGATTTTAATGAAAAACTATATTAAAATAAAATCCAAAACTTTTCAAATTTGGTATTTAAGACTTTCATACTAATAAGAACGACATATTACACTTTTGTTAAAATTGATAAACCGGAAGTGATACTTTACTTGAAGGTTCGAACAGATTTTCGTCAAAATATATGTTTAAATATGATCTAAAACTTCTCAAACTTGGTATTTAAGCTCGTATAAGATTGGAAACAACATATCAGATTTTTACTATGATAAACCGGATGTGGTCTTAACAGATTTTTAGAGAAAAAATATAATCTAAAATTTCGTATTATAGACATGGAATTGACGGGAGGTATATAAATCAAAATTAGAATAAATTAAAATATTCAAAGAGTTACGAAAGATTTTTACAGAAAACTTGTTCTTTTATACCATTATGTTTGATGTATCTTAAATTTGAAAACAAAAATATTCTTATTAGAATAACTTACAGTTGAAGTTGAGCCTTATCTGCTAAATCTTTCTGGAGTTGTCTATTTTCTGGAGTGTCTTTCAAGACAAAATCTTCACTAACACAACGATCCCACGATGAATTCCAACCCTGAACAAATAATCAATGAAGTAATAATTACAAAATAAACACGGAAATACAGCTAGTCTTACTTGAAAATGAATTAAATATTCAACGGTCTTACGTCCTCTGGGGTCTTTATTTACAATTACTTGCAATACCTGAATAATTATTATTTCAATACAACAATGAATTCTAATCATTTGTTGTCTAGGTTATGAGTATTTACCTTCGAATCATACAAAACTTTAGCCTTCGTTGGATCGGGTTCGTAGCACAAGACACGTTCTCCATCAAAAAATTTTAATTTAACTCCTCTTGTTGACACCATTTTCCATTTTATTTTACGTTTTATTAATTTCTTGCTCTTTGTTTTGTGGTTTCAAGCCATCAAGCCGATGTTTGACATTTAGACGCTACGCTTTGCTTTGAATGACGCATGCGCCTTGTCATGTTCTTTAAATTCAAAGGGCGCGCAAACTTCGCGCGCAAAGGTTTCTATAGTTATTTCTCCAATATAATGCTTAGCAACATACGAATATATTGAGATACGGATACATGTAATAATAATTATTCTTTAATAATTTATTACATATATTTTATTATGTATTATTATTACAAGTTAATAACTTTTTGTATTTATATTTGTAAAAAAAAGAGTGCCATGAAAAACAAGATCAACAATTTTATGTAAATAATTTCTATTGTTTGTCAACAATTTTTATAAGTAAACGTGAATTTTCAATTTGTCTAATCACCATGAGTATTCCATCAGATTCAAACAGAAACATATTCTGTCCTTCCCAGGTATTTATAATGAAACATAAATAAACAATATGGCCCGAATTACGAGCGCACTTTTATAATAAAAGCACTTTTATGGCTCGCGCTTTTCCATTATATCCCTATGAAGAGTGTGCCCCATAAAAGCGCTTTTATAATAAAAGTCCTCTCGCAATACGGGCCTATATTTCTATAATTATTTAGAGTTTCGGTACACGTATGGTAATGATCCCATCAGTCCATCGTCCTAGCAATGTTTTTCCGATAAACTGCGCCCAACCTAACATGAGTTATCAATTGAATGCGCCCATGCCCTATCGAATCATTAGATACAACTCTCCGGCACAATATCAACAAATTATGAGCGCACATGGCATTAATTTACATGGAAATGAAAATAACACAACTGTCAAATCAATGAAAAAATCGTTACCAACGTCGAAATCTTGCGAAGACGCAAGGAATGAAGATCCTCTTAATTTGTCTTCTACGAATATAAATAACTTTAGTTCTTCTTCGAAGACATGTATTTCTCCCAGAGAAAATGTAAGAATACTTTTTGACATAAAATTTGTGTTTATTGACAATTTTTTGAAGGAAGCTAATAATGAAGATTTTGTTTTAAAATCGCCTAAAAAGGAACCTATTAGTCCCCCTTCTTCACAATCTGAAGAAATAAATCAGCAATCAGCGGAAGACAAACAACCGGAACAAATAGAAAAAGAAAAGGAACAAAATGTTGTCAGGTATTTCAAATATTACTTAATTTTATATCATATGATTGTTCTCAATTTTTTTATAATACCTGCAATTATGATTTAGAACGTAAAATATAAATATTGTACTTTTCTTAATAACATTTAAATAATTATTAGTATGTATCGTAATATGAAATAAATTTTTACGTACATACAAAAAATCACGATAATTCCCACAACGGGGTAGAGTCCGTGCGTTTAGAGAAAAACCATAACAGCAGTTCTAGTTGTACTACCCAACATACAAATGTTGACTGTACAATATTAATCGTAATTATAAATAATAATAATCGAAGTCATAAAAACTAAAAGCATTTATTGCACAAAACAAAATTACAATTACAAAAATGACATGTAAAAAAATACCTATACACTACACAGCTGCTACTTGTTAAGTTAAAAACATTGTAATATCACACGTTCACAAGTTGGACTCGCCCGGACGAATTTTGCTCTCTTACATACCCACTGCAACCCTACATCCTCAACTTCACTATACACGAGGTTTGAAAAAAAAAACGAGAATTATTATTTATTTCAATGTTTCAAAAATTCTGTAGTATATTAAACATGTTCAAATCTACGAACCACTCTTTAGAAACAATATGCACGATACATGATAGGAAAAAAAATTCATGTCGAATTCAAACCACGTTATGTGTTTAACGGCGTCAAAGAAGGGAACGAAAAATGTACCTATATGAAAATGTTCAAAATCAAAATATTAAAGACATTTGTTTGAAATTGTAATGTGTTTTATTCGTGAACTATTCATCGGCTAATATTGTGTAACACGTTATATGAAAAAGAATTTCATATTGAATTCATATTTTGAAACCGCGTTATCCCATTTTTAACTGTGGGAGAGTAGTACAGAATGGGGGATTCCACGATTTTTTTATTTTTTATATGTTATAGTATTTTTAAATTTAGAAATATATTTTTCTTTTTTTAAAATTCGGCTTGTTATGGAAAAAAATGGTAAATATTTGGTATTCAGAATTTCCCGCCTCACGATGTAAGCGAACCCAGTGGTGGAGATCAATGGCATTATATCGTCCCTTCTCTCACAACAGCTGCTTTCTTCGCTGCTGTTCCCAGAGGTTCTAAACCATTTATCAATGTTGTGCGGCTAAAGTTTTATCGCTTTATATTTGAAAATTTCGCTTAGTTCCTATTTTCTTTTTTTTGCATATCTTAAATGTAGTATATTGTAGTTATAGTTTATTAGTAGGTATTTAAGTATTTCAAAAATAATAAACGTGTAGCCACACAACCACCATGACCAAATACTCCAGTGAAACAGTTTGACAGTCCAGTGACTCCCTTTTTTGGCCGACACTGCAAGTAGGAGTTCCCAACATCAAACCAGGTTTGATGTTGGGAACTCCTACTTGCAGTGTCGGCCAAAAAAGGGAGCCGGGTTCGATAGTGGTAGCGTCATCAAGCCCGAAAAAAAACCGCGCGTTTTGAAACTGTGTAATATATTTTAGCCTTTTTGAAGTGATAAAATATATAGAAAAGAAATTTCGGTCAATAACACAGTTATATAGGAAGAAATAATTATACATATAATTCATATAAAAATTTAATATGAGTGGAATCCCCAATTGCATATTATTATAAATAAATAAAATATTCTACCATCTAGTATGAGATTTTTTTGTTGCACAAAGGCAGCGCCAACCTGTTTAATTCGCAATTTGTAAATATAAGATTTTTATACAGTCGCACTATTTTTGTTACACTTCACATCCATATTCAAATACATACCTAATTACTTGTGAAATTTAGTACGATACTTTTGAATTACTCATTGAACGCCCATACGGATTTATGAATATTTCACATTTCCAATATAAAAAAGTTTGATAACGTATTGAATATTTAAAATATGAGGGAGTATTTCTTATTGGTTCCTACAGGGTCGCTATATTTATGTCAGATACTGTATGTACAATCGAACCACAAACAAAAGGGAAGTATTATCCATTCCACATCAAATGATTCCTTTTCTTGTAGCGTTCAACAGCGCAAGCGCAAATTGTTCAACGATGAAACACTACTTCGCGAACGAGAATTAGAAGGTTGGGTAGGACATGTAAAACCAGTCCCTGGAATTCCGAGACAGGCTGGTAGCAAAAGAGAAGAAGTTCTCAAAGCCGCTAGATCGCTATTTTCAAAGAGAACTCGCACTTTGTATCATTGGTTGTACCCTACTACAAGCAAAAATAAGTTGAAGGCCACAGTTGCTGCTGCTTGGGACACTTTGAGTACTGCTGAGAAAGATTTTTACATTTCCCAAGTAAGAAAAAAAAAAATAAAGGTACATTCACAGTCACTTTAGAGAGGTACCCAAAAATAAACGGATTTATTTGCGGGTGGCGGGTGGTAAGGAGCTATACTTCATTTCACGCATCGACCTTTAAACTAATAGACGCAGCGTACGAGAAAAACGTTTGTCCCGCCATAACGGTGCAGACACAGTATTTCTATCCTTCAACAGTACGGAAGTTAAGAAAACGCTGCAAAATAAAAAAATTGATTTGTCCCTAACTTGTTATACTTGGTACATAATCGCTAAGAGTATAGATTTTTTTTTTGTGCATAATTAGTTTTACTATATATTTTTAATACAATATATTATATACATATTATATTATAGTGGACAAGTAATAATTAATGAGAACTTACATATGAAATGACAAAGCTGAACCGCGTACGTACTGCTGACTGCACGAAATACACCGTTTTCCCATTATTTTGTTGCATACACACCTCACAACGCATATACTTATGTATTGACAGAAATAATTGTAAATGTTCTCCAAAAAGGTAAATAATAAACAGTCACGAAACGTCAAAGGTAGATTTTGACAACTAGTTAGTGATAGAGAGCGATGTATAGAGGTTTACATATGGCTGAAAAAGATGAACAATGAGTACGAACGCATGCGCAGTATACTGCGTTCTGAGAACTTCCGTACTGTTGAAGGACAGAATATATATTTCTATCCTTTTATGTTGGAGCATTATTCTAACAATAAAAGAATAGGAGACACTTGGTCCATTAGTTTAAAGGTCGATGATTTCACGTAAGAAAATAGTAGATGGCGCTTGAAAGCCGACCGTTTTTACATGCATTAAATAAATAATTTAAATTCGTGAAATCAAACTTTGATAGCTACAGAGTGATCAAAAAGAAATTATGCAGTTGGCAATTCAATTCTGGGGATCTTTTTATTCCATAGTTTACACAACACCAGGTGAAAGCAGAAATACTATTTGACATGTTATTTTGACAATAAATACAAATAGATTGTAAGAGGGGGGCCTGACAGCTAATAGGATTTTGAGTGATTGAAATGCTTTAGAATTTAGATTATTGCTTATGGGTAATGTAAGAAATAAAAGTTCGTGGATAAGGGAAACAACCATTTTAATAAAAAATTGTAAATAAGCTAGGGTCTCAACACGAAAACTTTTACATAGCCTTCTTCAAATCACTACTTATGCATTTCCCGACTCTGGAAATCTAGCCCATGAAGTTGGCGCGTATGGAAATGCTCAAATCTTGACTTGTGCACCGTTAGACAAGATGGCTGACAAGTCACTCCGGAGCACAAAATTCTATCAATAACATGACCTAATCTTAATTCATTTTATAATTTTATACTCCATCCACATCTTGTCGAATGGTGCATATGTCGAGATTTGAGCATTTCGATACGCGCCAACTTCATGGGCTAGATTTGCAGAGTCGAGAAATGCATAAGTCGTGATTCGAAGAAAGGCTAAAGTTTTTATGTGTTTCATGCAATCCCTTGTAAATATACACTGTTAATAAAAGGAAATAAATTTTTGTATCAGGGTTACCAATTTCAAGTAATTTTTTGTAATTGGTAACTGAATCAGTTTTTTTTATCACTCTGTATCAACTGACATGTGATATTTTTTTCGTTTTTGTGAACTAGTTTTGCATTCTGATCAATCAAGGGATAGATTTTATATTCCTATCTACACCAACGCTATTTTCATACATAAAGTGAAGTGTAGTTCTAACTTCTCCAACTAGGTGTCTACTATACTCGCCGTCAAATAAATATGGACTGATGCTCAATTTTTCCCTTCTCCCCACCCTGTCCCTTGTCCTGCGGTGTTGCTCTTTGTTCATAACTTAGCATTTTCAACATGACCAATGAAATTGGCAACAGTGTAGAAATCTCCAGTCCATATTTATTTGACAGCAAGTATAGACATCCTTTTGGATCTGTTTTTCAAGCGTCATCTTTGGGTCTTAGGCACATATTTGAGCGGTCCGTGTAATTTTTTTCGTAGGCGCTGTTTGACGTATTCTGCGATTTTATAATGGCTAACGTAAAAAGCAGTATTAATACAAGTTCTGCTTCTTGTTGGCGAAATCAGCAGCAATGCTTGGGAGAGCTTATAATAAATCCAAATCGATTTCTGACTATTATTGCAATTCCTGGCACACAATGGTTGACTCTCTGGTCGTTGGAAATTACACGTGGAACGAATTTCGATGTGACACCTTTTATTTTCAAATTTGCGGTCAAAATTCGTTGGCACAGATTCCAGAATATTTCAGTGAATTCTTCCAATTCATCGATTATTCTACGACGATAAGACATGATTGTATCACGGATTTTTCAATGCTTTCGTCCGTTTTGGATGTCTAGAGACGTCCTGATCCAGATTAATTTTTAACTGCCATTCAACCACTTTTAAGACGAGAAAACTACTCGCAAACGCGCAAACCCTTGTTTGTCTTAAAGCTCCCTCTCCATATGCCCTCCGAAGCATTGTGACATTTTCCGCATTTGATTTCCCTAACAGGAAATAAAATTTTGTTTTCTGCTATTGCAAAAATTGGCGAATATGGCGCTTACAAAAAAATCACATTGACCTCTTAGAGCGTCATCCTTGGAAAAACTCCAAGGATGACGCTTGGGAAACAGATCTAAAAGGATGTCTAGTAAATACATCTAACGGGAGAAGTTGGAACTAGCGCCCTAGCACTCCCCAGAAAAAAAATCCGGATATTTGTGGGTACCTAAGAGGGTTATACAGAGACATTTTGGTGCTGCCATCTATTGATATTTTCCTTGAATTACACATGACTTATCTGTTGTAATACAAATTGCTGTCATGATGACAGTTGAAACAAGATGGTGCCAAATATGAAAAACGAAGTGAGTGTAAGATCTTTTTAACAGTGACTCCCGCTATAATTATGAAGAATATATGACAAATGAGAAATTCTTTAAGTTTCCACAGCCATTCGAAGAAATTGAACTAGGTAGAACTCAAATATCAAAACACAAATGACACAAGACAGAACTTTTAAAAATGGCGATGGTTTGTTTGTATTATGATCTTTCATCTCAACTTTTACATAAACTTTCTCTTTCTTGCGTGTGACGTGAAAAGTTTAACCCACCATTGTTCTGACGTACAAAATCCTTCTTCGCGCGCTCACAAATTTAAAAAGTTCACCCCGAAATACAAATTTTAAATAAATATAATACCACAATGAGATAACGAGCAATAATTTTGTTTGTGAATGTATTTTTATACTTTTCTCCAAAACTCAACCGACTTTCCCCCCACTTCTAATTTTTTTTTTAGGTGTTAGGCCGTTTTGGAGTTCCAGCTGGTAGCCTTATGGTGAACCCCCAACTCGGGGGGTTCAAAGGTCTATCTGGAACCCCCAAAGGTAGTGGTCCAGGTGGACCCAGTGGTTCTAGCACCACTTTAGTGGACGAAACTGGCCATGCAGTCACTAATCTTTTGCTCTCTGAAGATGATGTGTCTTGGACGTCGTATCCACAGGCACAGACACAAGAAGGAACCACGAGAAAAAGAAGAAAGAGAAATAATAATGGTAAGTAACATAAATGATTATATTACTCAATATTATTTACATTATTATTTATTACAATTAATTATAAAATTTCGACTTGTATTTCGATAAGTAATGTCCAGTTGCACAGCTTAGGGCCAGTTTTACAATCTCTGGTCAGAATTTTAACTTACAGTTAAATAAACAATATTGAGTCGGATTATTGATAGCAATGATCAATTTGTCATTTGACAGTCCATTTCGCTTCAATTTTGTTTATTTAACTAGCAGTTAAAATTTTAACAAGAGATTGTAAAACTGGCCCTTGGAGTTAAATTGTTAATCGTTGGTTAAATTGACAATATCGTATCGAAACGATATATCAAATGACCGTGCTGCCGGCCATTTTAGATAAATATATTTTTTTACTACTGTAAATACTCGAGTCATTATTACTTGCAATACAAAATGCATTATTATATTTTTACGACTTTTAGCAGCCTATAAACCATGTAATAGTATTTATGGACAGAGTTTTATAAAGAAACGTTTCGTTATTTTCTGCGACAACGTAAAATTAAACTTCAAAAACTCAAGATTTTTAAATGGAACACCCCATTTTTTATTATTTGTCCTATCTTGTACAATATTTTTTTACTTATTGTTGACTATTTTTTTTTTTCTTGGATTAATTTCTAAACCTGTGGCATTTCCAAAGGTTCCATTTTGTAGGTGAAAGTTCCAGTTCTGCTTCCCAAGTCGATGAAGAGACTCTCATCTTGAAGCAAATCCATGAAGAGTCCCTGAATGACGACTTTATTGACGACCCAGAACTCAGTAAAGAGTTCGAGCAGTTCAGGTGGGCATTGCACGTCAGTAATACCCAAGAAAAATGAACTCAACAATTAATTATTTATTAGTTTAGTGTCACATAAAAAATAAATGTAATTCTATGTATTGTTAATGTTAATATTATTGTACTATTTGTATTTGTAAGTAAGAAAAATTTGTGTAGTAATTACGTTTATTTTTTATAATAAATTGAATTTGAAAATCTATTTGTTTTATTTTTCAGGATGTTGACTCAAAGTATAAGTACAAGTGATCTAAATTTGAATCTGAATGATATACTAGACGGAATTTAATGCTGTATTTATTGTATACACAAATTTATATTTTTTATATTTTTATATTTATTAAATTTCTATCACTTACACTAGCGTTTCCGCTTCATTTTTCGCCGCTGGTTGGACGGAAATAACACATACCCCACTGTAACACGTACGATAATGAAATAGCGAATAAAGTTCAATATGTGCCATATGTGTACGACAAACATGCTAGATAAAATTTTGGTAATTCTTATAGTATAGTTGTCTTATGACCCCATGAACACCAGGCGGAGAAACACATCAGTTCTAGTATTTTTCAAGATTATTTTATATGCAGGGTGATTTTTTTCAAGCTGTACAGGTGTCTCATTTTCGATGCTTTTTTAGGGTATCTCGGGAAATATTAATGATAGAGCAAAATCGTTTGCACATTCCAGAGTCAACTTTTTGAGAAAAGTTTAATAGTCACCACAGGAATTTTCGATCTTCTTTTGTTTCTGAGCTACAGGCAAAAACTTGTTTTTCACTCATTTCGAAAATATCTTATAATTCATTTATTATGGTAGTTAGAGAAAAATTGTTTTAACAAATTTTATACCGTTTTTTAGGTAAAATAAAATGGCGTAATTAGATTTTTTGGAAACTTCATAATAGGGTCCTATACCATAGTCATATTTTAACTATCTTAAATAAGAAGACGAAAATATACATAAATTAATGAGTATTAGTGGAAAAAATTTCTTTAAATATTGACTAGGTCACAAACTATAAGCGATTGAAGCTGATTACTAATTGGATATGACGCGTTAGGTACTAAGAATTTGATTGGTCGCCTGATTTTAAAAAGGAGATTCGCGCGTCTGCAACGGTCACCTTTGAGTCACCTTTAAAAGAATATGAAATGTCATGTTGTTCTATAACCTAACAAAACATTTAACAATTTTGTGTTTGATGAATTTATTTAATTATAACATCTAGTATTATTAACAATAATAATATATTTATAATTAAATCAATTTGTAATATTAATTAAATTAATAATAATATTAATTAAATTAATATTGAAACTTCAAAACAGTCAACACTAGCGCCATCCGTCGTCATACTTTGTGTAATAATATTGTCAAACTTTTTCAATGTTCTATAATTTATTAGGAAAAAAATGCTTATTATTTACGTTATTTATACTTAATAATAATTTCTTCATGAATATAACGTATAAGTTTTTATATACAAACATTTCAGCTATGCAAACATGAAAAAAATTGTTCCCTCTATAACTAACAGTTAGTCCCATTGTTTGTCGATCACTTGTTAGTACCTGCTACGTCACGCACAAATTCTTGAACTTTAAAAATTCATATCTCGCTTATTACGTAAAATTTTTAAGTCGCGTTTGCACTAAAATTCTTATTTTATCCTGTTCTTACAGAAAAAAAAAATAAAATAAAAATGGTATAGGACCCCATTCTTGAGATATAACAGAAACTTATGATTTTTTAAATGGCAACCTATGTTGAAAATAGTCTCATCTTTTTGCTTATTTTTTAAGCTTTTCAATGATATATAACAATTCTACATTCTTTTGTTTTACACATGAATAAAAGATGATTTATTAATTTTTTGGGGTGAAAAAATTGAAAATTATTAAGAAACAAATTAAATATACTGTAATACTTCATCATTTGTTTCATATTTCATTAGAGATTTGTATTTATAAAGTTTAACAGATAAGATTTGCATTTTAAAGTTCTTTTGAACACTTTGAAAATAGCATATTTTTCTTCCCGTATGAATAACATGGGACTATAAACCGGCAGAGGAGAGTTAGAGTTTTATAGTTTGTCGCCACAAATTGACCGTTACACTAACGTGGTCTATTTAACAGAAATTCTGTTTTTCATTCATTTGAAGTAAAAACATTACAATATGTAAGTAAAAATTGATTTTTACATTTGGTAATAGAAAAACATGTTTTTTTTTACAAACTATTCGAATTTATTTATAAACTTATCATATACAAATACATACACAATAAACTTACTATTAATATATTTTATATTATGAGGGCAGTATAAACATAAATATAAAAGAAGAATGAAAAATACATAACAGAACAATAATAACGGATAGGCAAAGTTCAGATGCTAAAAAAATAATAATACTGGTACTTTAAAAACTCTATAAAGATTAGTAAAAAGACTGTGAAATAAATATCTATTGAATTTCGTCGTGGTCTGAAAATGTGAAAAAGTATACACCTTATATCTCGCAGGTACTTACATGGGCGGTGAGAGGTATTACATTGATTACAATAAAGATTTCTAAAGATTAAATTGTAGAAAATGAAGAAATGATTAAGATATACCGATAAATTAGTGATAGTGACCTACTTTCTGTAATAACATTAGTAATTTTCTAAAAAATAGAAAATTATTTTCACATTCGCTATTATTTTCGTTGCACTTGACTTATTTTAAAATTATAAAATGTCAGTGGCTAATATTTTCAAAATATATTTTCCCCTTCCAATATTTGTTATTAATTTGGAAAATTTGTAATAAATAACAGCAGAAGATGAAAATATCTATGAAAATATTTTATTTGAAATAGATCTTATAGATTTTAAAGAAAATAATTTATTTTAGTTTCACAAATTTGTAAATTTGACAAGAAATATGCAAGAAAATAATAGACAAACTTTTTTTCATATTACTAAAAATTAATATTGCCATTCATGATATTAATTTTGCATAAATTTATTTTTGTTTTTGGAAATAACATAAAACAAAACATTGTGGAAGTGGAACTAAATAAAAAATTAAAACAAATAATATTATGAGAAACAATCATATTGAACAAAATATAATTTGTAAATAAAAGTATTAAATATATCGCCTGTATGTGTTAAGATCTTCACGCTAAACAAAATATTAATCGCAACTTGATAAGCTGTGGTTTCGGTCATATTGGACACGGTGTGCAGCACAATGATATGGGTCCGATCTTCGATTGTTTCCGAGATATGAGGCAATGAAAAATGAGTTTTTACGGGGTTTACCTTTGCTATCTTGAAAACTATAAGAGTTACGAGTTTGATTAAATGATTATCTTTCAGACATCATTGAAAATGTGATTATCACAATTTTAAATTTTTTATATATTAATCTACATGAAAAAATAAGAGATACATATTTTTTATTTTTTCTATAAAGTATCTTTTACTGCGGAATGGGATCATTTCACATTTTCTGATTTATTTTTTTCTTGAAAAAATAGGTCAAATTAAATATGTATGTGTATGTTTTACACCTTACAAGTCTTTAGAATAAGAGATATGATTTTTTAAAAGTTGCGTTTAGTTTCAAATATTTCAACGGCTGACGACACGGATACGACAGTCGAGATCTACCGGTTTAATTTAGAATGGGGTATTCGACTCAAATTTTTTTATTATTTTAAATAAAATTTCATTCAGTTTTGAAGCAATTCATAATATTAAAAAATCTTAATTGTTTCTAGTTTAACAGTATTTTATTTTCGAGAAATCAGTGTAACGTCACATTTCCCCTATACTTGTCTTTCTCACACACACTGCTCTGAGTACGCTGCGAGAGAAAGATAACAATTGTATGACGTCAATTTCCCCTTTTAGCAAATGTGAAATATCTCGTAAAGTAATTATTTAAAAAATGTTTTCATTGTTTTAACTATTATTTATTGAGCCATACTTTATGTTAAATTGATTTTTAAATTTTTTTTTTGTTATGGTGGAATACCCCATTATGATTGTTTGGTTTGGTATTTATTTAAACAAATGGTTGATTTACATACCTTATACTGTACCAGTACTTTTAAAGAAATAGAAAGTAATAATAATCTTCTCTTTTGTATATTTTGCTGTCAGCTGTCACAATTTTAGGTTAGATTACGGTTTCATGTTGTGAAGCGAAAATGTGTATGTGTGAGAGAGAATTGTCTTTGTGAGAGTATGAAACTGTGTCGTCACAAATTTAGTCCGTGTAACGTCCGTGTTTAAAAGCGTGAAAGTTTATTAGCAAATTTATGAATGAAAAGTCGCATATTTCAAATTATATTCTATTACTATATTTATTATATGAGATGGATTTCATGATTTTATAAAAAAAAATGACTTTTTTTTAAATGACCCCATTCTTTAATTCGACATTTTTGTTTTAGCAGTGTGTAAATTTGTCATTTTCACTTCTAATCCTTAAACAGGCACAGGCACAATGTCCAGTAAAGCCATCTAGCGTCCATCTTGAGAATTAATCAGGGCCGGGTACGTCATAACCGGATTTTTGTATGACTGCCGTTTTAAATGTGAGATAGTTTTAATTTCGATTTTTAATTAGAAGATAATATATATGTATTTAACTTTTATATTTATTATTTAGGCTACTTATGTGATATACTTTTAGTATATATTATCAAAACATTTAAATTTCACATAGTGATACTGATACTCCTCTATTGTACTAATTTAAATGTGGAGGCGACCTTGACCAATATTTAATTTGCATATAACTTTGTAAATATTAAAAATTGAGAAAAATATTTTATAAAAAAATTTATTGTATTGTTATTGTCTATTTACTGGCATAGACAAAATTTTGTTCGGTCACTATATTTAGCATTTCTGTAATTCTGATACAAAATGTCCTCTTTCTCAGAAACAGTTGAAGAGCAGACCCTATGGTGATCAAGCGTTTTTTGTTAAAAACACCCAGGCGATATATTTCAATTAATTTTAGATCATACAATTTCTTTTTAAAAATGTACTTCTTCCTTACGGTTTTTTTGTCGCTTAAAATATCACATAACTGTCAAACTCTAACCTCAAAACTGCCCATTTCTCCCCTCCCCTAACCGCTCTTCTTTACCGGCAGAGGTATTGCCCCCGGTGGCAAATTCGGAAAATCTTGTCTTCCCCCCTTGCCTCCAGGTGCTCGTTGGGGTATATTCTCCTCCTCTTCTTGTATTGGGGGTGGAAGGGGGGTGGTGGGGACGTCACAGTCTTCTGTGGGCGGCACTACGCAACGGAGGGAGCGTCTGTCAAAGACCAACATGGCGGGGCATCGTTGCAGACGGGGGTACCCTCCTTGGCATTGCCAGTATCGGTTGCAGGATTTTCCCAGGGGGACGTTTCCGTTCGGGTCGTCGTTGCACAGGGCTAGAAGAGAAGAAGAAGATAAATATTGTTGTTTATAATCAATGAACTCTATACTACTATGGAACGGAAACGACCGTTGCTGGCGTGGTACTTCAAATTTCTAGGCAACCCGCAGTACGAGTAGATTTTTCCAAAACAAATAAAACGAACGCAAAGTACAAGCAAACTGTTCAAAGAACGATGTTTTCATAACCACTGTTCAGTGAATAATTAGTAAAAGCACCCATTCAGAAATATATTAAAACCTCTAGAAAATCATGAACTGTGCTCTGCGCATGCGTCAAACTGGTGGAATTTGTGACAGTTCGCATGACCAGCCCCTTATAATGCTATAGGTATACACGTTTCCATTCCATGTACGTAGAATATAGTTCACTGTTTATAATTCAATAGTCAGAGGTCCTGTACTATTTGTTTTACGAAACTTCATATATGTACAGTACTTCTAGAATGTCTAGAAAAAATATTAATGCATATCTGTAGAAAATACAGTAATTTTTAATATTTATAATAACATAAATCGCGAAAAAATGACATTTAAAGGTATTTTTTCTACAAAGTAGGCATTAGCGCCCACTTGCTCGCTGTCCGAATTTCTAACTATAAAATATTGGCAAATGTCACTTGTCTACATTTTTAAAAGGAATGTATAGTCAGGAACTAATGGCGCAGTAGTTACACATTTACCAACTCCACAAGTCAATCTAATATATGACTGCCTTGTCGGTATATTACATAACCAAAAATGTCATACATCTGTGTAAAGAAATACAGAAATAAAATATACCATTCATTTACAAAAATGAAAGTAAAAATGCTTAGATTAGATTGAAGCAATAGCTAAAGAAGTATTGGAAATAACGATAAATTAAAATTAATAAATATAATCGTTATTTATTGAGTATACTTCATTTCACGTATAAGAAAATAGCGTTGGTTTATATAGGGATGTAAATTCTGCCCTTTGACTGGTCAGAATGGCAACCTAGTTCACAAAAGCGAAAAAAATATCACTCGTCAGCTGTCAATTATCAAATAAAATCGACAGAATTAAGTGATAATTAACCATGTTTTGTTGTAATTTTTCATATTCAGGACTCGTACATTTTTGAAATAAAAATATTTTTATTATTGATAAAGATTCGTTTCAAGAATTTAAATTATTTGTTTAATGCATGTAAAAACAGTTGGCTCTCAAGCTTACGTGAAATGAAGTATAGTACTGTACGAGTAAGTACAATGTGTACATTTTATTATTTTTTGTTATGGTGGAGGACCCCATTGTGGTGACTGTAGAAAAAATCTTGTATGTCTTTCGATCGCAAATGGACATTGTCCATTTCGAGAGAACCTCTCAATCGACAATATCCCATTTTGCGCCTTCAATACACAAATAGTTATTTCGAAAAGAAACTATTTTGAGTTTGTAGTAAAGTACTGTTTCAGGTTATCCAATTTACATGGCTTTTTACCTCCCGCTACCCTAGGTAAGGGAGGTATAGGGATCGTGCTAAAAATCGGATATAGAGATTTTAGTGAATAAGCACGTTTTGATGTCCCCAGAATCCGATTTTAACATTTTTACAATGATGTCTGTAGGTATGTATGTGTGTGTGTCTGTGTGTCGGTGTGTCTGTGTGTCTGTGTGTGTGTGTGGATCATGTGGACACGATTACTCAAATACTATCAATCAGAAAAATTTGAAATTTTGTATATCCATTCTATGCTAATGTGGGAAGAGCTCATTAGTTTTGAGTGTATATCGGATAACCGGAAGTATCATTTATACAAGCTTTTAACAGTTTTTCTTGTGAAAAATTCATTGAATATAATTTTTTAGCAACTTTTACCAATACAAATTGAATATAATGGCACAATCTTCAATTCTACAATAATAGCATTAAGTAAATAACTTGAAATAACTTTATATTATATTATAAAATAATTTATTTTTGTACATCACTTTGCCTCTGCGTCAAACAAAAACAATACTTCAATAACAAATTTGACATATTTAAACAAATGTCACTGTCACGCAGCAATTTTCATTAAAATTAATAATAAAACCGTGTTAAGAAGAATTTAGTAGTTTAAATATGATTCCAATGATATTAAGGTTTGTAAAAATAATATATTTTCCTTCATACATAAATATTAGATATACAGGATAATTCGATTCAAGTTTGATGTTTACAGCATTATATATCAAACAGCTCTCAATAAGAACGTGATTTCAAATTGTCAAATAATAATTTGCAACTACACATTTACGAAATGGATAATGTACGGCGAAGAATTTACACAGATTGCGTTTTAGAGCATAAGGAAGTTGGTGATGATTTTGACAATAATGTGTGTGTGACGATTTTTCCTTAAAATATATTAATGATCCAAAAGTTCGCAAAGTTGGTATTTAATACTCTTATATAATTTAAAACAACATATTAGATTTTGACTATATATGATAAACCGAATGTAGTAATTAATTTGAATCTCTAACAGATTTTTCAGGAAAAACATAATAAAATATAATCTAAAATTTTGTATTACAAACTTTTCTATTTATTGGAACAACAAAGTAGATTTTGTTTACAAACGATCAATCGGAAGTGAAGCTTTACTTAAAGCTCAAAGCTATTTTAAACATGGAATTGGCGGGAGGTCATGTGCTGGCCACATCAGATTTTTTCATATTAGAATAGTCTGTCTAAATACAAGGTTTAAAAAATTTCCGAATGATAGTATTTGAGTTAGAGCGTTAACAAAATCCTTATACATTAACACACACACACACACACACACACACACACACACATCACACACACACACACACAAATACACAGACATCATCGTGGAAATGTTAAAATCGGATTCTAGGGACCTCAAACCTTGGTCACACCAAAATCGCGATACCTACCTATATGTGATTTTTAGCACGATCCTTATACCTCCCTTACCAAGGGTAGAGGGAGGTAAAAAGGTGCACTGAACTAGTATTATGACATGACTTTACTATAGAAGGCATTAAATGAAAAATGAAAATACAGGTGATCTTGCATCCATACCCACATATCCCTATCTCATCTTAGTCACTATCATACAGTTTTAATGTCTAATTTTCATAAAAATGATCAGTTTTTAATTTGTTAGTATGGTGGAGAACCACATTACGAAATGTGTAATAAATAACTGTTTTATGAAATAACGGTACCTACTTATTCCCAGGGTCAACTTTATATCTATTATTATAGACAAACATAAAACGATTTATTATCTTTCACGAAAAAAATTCTATGATGTTATCCGCCTAGTAAGTTTGCAAGTATAATAATTTATATTATTAGAAATTAACACATCCTTTAAATCCAATTTGCGGTTCGGTTCTAAAGCAAAAAAACTATCGAAATAAATATCAAGGATAAAACAGATTATCTTTTATTATTTATAATCTCCTCTTCGGTAAAAGTTTCTACTTTCTAACAATATACTAATTATCCAACAAAGCTACTTAATTAAAAAGTGAATTTAGTTTTATTAAATTAACATCTTCTATTCAAGGATATATTATAAATTATAGCCTCAGGCCAGTTAGTAGCAGATGTTCTAATCAATAATCATATAAGTGGGACATCTGCAATCGAAGAAATGAAACATGGATTTTGAAATAAAATATGGACGAGAGACGAGAAGGTGTTACAAATATTTTAGTTTAACCTAATTTTTGTTTAGAAAGGTTAAGGTTTATTTTCTAAAATCTGAACGCAATTTAATCAACATCTATTTATAATTAATTATTATACATGCGGATTAAATGAACATTTAATGAGCGGTACATTTAAGCGCGCGAGTTTGGAGCGAGGGAGCGAGGGCGTCTTAATCCCGCGAGTTAAACATACATTTTAACCGCGAGTGTAATACAACTGTTTATTCAATTTTGCCCTAATAAACTTCTCCGATTTGAGTGTAAGATTTTTATAAATGATCAGAATCTTGAAATGTAGCTAATCGCTTATGGTTATCTAGTCACTGACTGTGAGTTTTTTTATGCGTTGCCATAGTGATCTGTGGTTGCCATGGGTTGAATTGTTTATAATAGAAATAAATTATTCTGAAACTGTTTTTTTAGAGGTTAACATCTTAATATGACATACAATATTTTATTCCAACAATCAAAGACATATGCTATTACAAAATGGGGGATTACGGCTCAATCGAATTAAAGGAAAATAGTAAAAAAATACGAATGTATATGCTGAATAACAAATATTAATAAAAAAATGAAATGGTATAATTGAGATATTTCGGAAATAAAGGGTTTTTTGTTATAGCGCTTCGACACTAATATGAAAATATTTTGATTGGCGACCGAGAAACCGCCTATAGATGCATTACAAATAGCGTGTTAGGAGGTGGGGATTACTACCAATGAAAGTTAAGAAATTCAAATTCGAAAAGAGGGACTAGTATTCCTGTACTACAGTTTCCAAACAGTTTTTATTTTAACATAAATTTCTTGCATTAAATTTAATAATTTAAATACACCTGTAATTATAAAGTATGTAGACTTATACAGTGTTATAATATTCATTTATTTTTATGTAAATATAACTTAAAATGGCATATATTTCAAGAACATTTAGGTCCATGATGAAAACAGTTTGATATAAAAACACATAAATGTGACGTCACGTCAATCTTTTCAAAATTCGGAAGACCATAACTCGCTTATTAATAGGATTTTTTTCACCGGATTTTCATCAATAGTCTTAGTTTTCCTAATATTTTCAGATGAACTTATAAAAAAAATGCTGTAATCCCCCATTGTAAGATTTTTATTTTTCTTGTGTTGACATGGCGGGTATATGTTGAATATTTGAATTTATTTCAACAAATTTGGTTGACATTTGACATTTTAAAACCGCTAGTGAAATAAAATTCTTTAAAATGTTAGCGAAATAAAATTGTTTATAAACCAACAACTTTAATTGTCCGTGTCTAAGGAAATAAACATGACTTTATAAGACAAAACCGAATAAAATACTTTTTACACAGAAATAACGATTGTTAAGTGTTCAGGGTTAAAAAATATACAATGTATTATAAAATTTCCTTGTCATTGTACAGTAGCCAAAAATGATTTAACTTTAATTTTTTATTGCCACTTTTTTTCTTGTAAAAAATAAATTAAACAATCATGTTTTAAATAAGAATCGTGCTCCTTTTTGTGCACATATCCTGCAATTGTTTTTTGTTAAATAACCGTATAAAATTTAATTATTTACACAATTACATTGTTACATAAGTAATTGTGTTGAAATTTCAAACGTACTTAACTTACATTAATATGTGTAAATTAGAAAAATTACGTTATTTAATTTTCACCACGAAATGCTTGTTTGTACCAGACAATATTATACAGGGTGTTATGTAAGTAAGCGCACAAAGTTTACCGATGGCATAACTAAACCTACAGATAGTAAATTTGGTAATAATTTTTGTTTTACAAGATTTTTGTAAGAACCCCTTAAAACTCTCTCTAAAAAAAAAATGTTGATTGTCAAAATTAACATATAAGATCATTGGCGTCGCGGCAGATGATAGGTATTTGAGACTTTCACAATGAAAAACTAAATGTTTATAATTAAGGTAAGTGGAATTTTGATATTCAATAAACCGAATAAATTGTAAGTCAATACAAAAAGCATTTCACGTCAGTTTTGACAATCAACTTTTTTATTTAGACAACACATTCATTTTCATTTTTTCACAAAATTTGGATGTAAAACAGAAATTATTGGCAGATTTACTATCTATGATGGGGTTATACTCCCCGTCAAATAAATATGGACTGATGCTCATTTTTTTCTCTTCTCCCCACCCTGTTCCTTGCCCTGCGGTGTTGCCGCGTCTTCATAACTTAGCATTTTCAACATGTAGTGTAGAAATTTCCAGTCCATATTTATTTGTCGGCAAGTATAGATCTACCAATGGTTAAACGTTGTACATTTATTTATATAACACCCTGTACATTTCCTTTAATGTTGAGTGATAATAAATAATACTGACCTATCTTTAAGAATAATTTGTTATTAAATAAAATGGAATTCAAATACATTAGTCCGTATTACGAGTGCACTTTTATAATAAAAGTACTTTTATGGAGTGCACTTTTATATTATATTCCTACACAGAAAAAAAAGATTTGATATTTTGTCTAATTATAATTAGATATTTTTTTATTAGGCAATATGTCTAATAATTTAGTAGAATTTACAAATCTTAATTTAGCATTTAACTAATTCGAAATAGATAATAAATATTTTGTAAAAAATAGTTAATTTAAATATACAAATAGGTATTTTAATTACTTATTTTATTTAATTTTACTATATTTTGGCTTCATTATTTTTGTCCTACAATTTTTGGTGATTTATCTAATGAATTAGGTAAGTAAATAGAAAATTTAAATATATATTTAGTTAATTTCTTTATTTATATTTAGTTCAATACTAAATGTAGTCATTTAATCTAATTTTGTATTTAATTTTACTGTAATTTGTTACTACAAATTTAGAAAATTTAACTAAATGAACTTAGACAATTTAATGAAAACATATTAGTAGGCTGAAAATTACAAATTTATTTAGTTAATTTAACTAAAATTTAGATGGTTTGTTTTTTCTGTGTATGAGGAGCGTGCTTCATAAAAGCGCTTTTATTATAAAAGTGCACTTGTAATACGGGCCTGTTTGATTATAGAAAATTTTAAATAATTAAAATAATAATGCCATTTTGATATTATATTTGATTTTTAACAAGATTTTCCAAAGGTGAAACCATCAGAAATTACAGAAGTTACCTTCCTTGAATTTACTTTGTTAAAAGTAAAATTTGAATATTTCGCAATAATCTCATGAGAAAATCTTAAAATAAAGGTTGTTGTACTTTGAAAACAAATGATTACATCCTAGATAAAAGAACATAACACCCGTCGTGAAAGGAAGGCTTTCTTATGAAAAAGTAGGTTATATTTCCTACAATATTAATTTAAATGCTCATTTAAGTTTCATGTGGTTCTCAACCTTGTAGCTCGTAATAATTGTTGTAGTTGTAATCTTTATTTCCACAAGATACGATCATCTAGTAGCCTGTGAATTTACTTTACGCATGCGTGAAGCGTGATCTTCAAATATTGTTATTTGACATGCGTGATTCCTCTGTTAAACAAATGAATCACCAAAAGAAAAATTAGAAAATTGTTTGAAATTTTGTTTTAGTTTAGTTAGGAAAATACAGGTATCTCGACTTACTTTCAAAAGTCATTTTGAAAGGAAAAGATTAAATTTATTAGCGTTAACTCACTAACTACATTCTTGTTATGTGGCATTCGATATATGTGATTCCGGTTGTAGCACAAATTTTAAATTCAAATAGTACTTTCAAAATTCTAAAAATTTAGAATGATGTATCAAATTACTAGTGACCAATTTTAGTTGAAAATACATATTTATGTCAAAAGAATTACGCAAAAAAAATATTATAAAATGCAGATGAATACGATAAAAAATTAGAAGACCGGTTTATTAAATGATAGAAATAATAAAAATATAAATGCTTACAACCTTACAAAACGAATTTTGTAACGTAGAATTCGTGCAATGCGAATATGACATGACGAAACAGTTACAAAACACGCCCTATTTGGTTTAGTGTATGGCCGCCAGCTTTTATACAGTGGGGACGGGCGGGGTCGGAACCACAGGAATGGTTAAAGGCTATCGGGCGCCATGTAATTTTAGTGCTCGGAGTACCGGTGGAACCAAAAAACCACCAGCTTACCCGTATTTCAGCGAATACGGGTTGGGGTCGATTCTTCACCAATAAGATCCGTAAGACCCATAAGAACCGCAAGAATCATATTACCCGTAAGAACATATTTGACCGCTTTCAACTTCACATACCGTTGTTTATTTAATTGATTAAACATTTGACATAATACAATTAGTTTTAAAAGTTATGTTAGTGATTTGTACAATAATATACAAGTAAAAAAATCTGTTGTGGCCAGCACAAGACCTCTCGCCATTTCCATATTAGGCTATATAAGTATTGTATTGCACTTCGCTTTCGAGCCGTCGTTTTATAACAAAATCTTACAGAACATTACCCAAATTTTGTTTCTTACTATATTTAGCATGTCTTCTGCACACATATATTTCAAATTATATCTATTTTTCATTGTATGAGGAAGTTTCTAAATGTCAAATATTGTTCCAATTCATTAACCAGATTGGCGGTATTTCAGATAGATATATGCATTTTACCACAATTTTACCTATAATTTCAAATATTTAATTAATAAAACAATAAGAAAAGTTAAATATACTTCCCAGAAAAAGCTATCAGAATGTCACTAAAACTGTTGATATTTGACAATGACATGTGTCATGTTATAAACATTGGAATTTGTCAACTGGTTTCCTTAGTGCCTTGGCCTCTGCGATTACTTTACTCTATAAATTAAATTAGTCTTTATCTCTAAATCTATACAAGATATAATAAAATTTTTAAGTGTATTAGATGGAGAATTTTATGTTCTTCAATATTTAATAAAAAAAACTTCCAAAAAATTATATTTAAAAGATTTTTTCTAAGAAACTACTACTTCCGGTTGTTCAATTGTTACCAAAACCTTTTCAGCTCTTCCCAGGAATGTCAGATTGAGGAAACTGCAGTTAAATATTTTTTAAGTCTTATAGTTTTTGAGGAATCGTGACTACAACATCCAGACATACATACATACATACACACACACACACACACACACACATACACACATCCACACACACACACACACAGACATCATTTTAAAAATGTTATAATCGGATTGTAGGGACCTTAAATCGTGCTTATTCTATAAAATCTGGATATGCGAATTTTAGCATGAATCCAATACCTCTCTTAGCGAGAGGTAAAAATCTGATGTGGCCAACACAAAACCTCCCGCTATTTAATTTTTACATACATACATACGTACATAAAATCACGCGATTCCCACTTAGGGAGCTAGCAAATACCCGGAAACAATAGTAACAATAAGAAAAGGGATAAGAGTAAGAGCTCAGCTCACTCATTTTACTCTTTAACAGTCTTCTTTCGCCTTGTCCACAATCATCATAGCATTCATACATAAGAACATATTAAAGTGACCGATTTTCGGTAGCGAATAACCCCATCCGGACCACAATAATAGTTACGCAACAATCTTCCTTCGCCACACTTTCCTATACATTTTTATTAATTTAAATACATACTTACGTATTTACTAAAGCTGCGAACTGTACCATTGCATAAAACTATTGATTTATTTACTATTTTCTTTTTAAAATGTCACTATTATTAATTTGAAGTGATTAGTTTTTTGACAGTGACATTTACTGTAAGTTACATTCATTTGAAATATGAACTGTATAACAAAGGAATTGTGTTTATCTTAGGCTTCGGGACTAATAAAAAAAATTATTTTTAAATTTATCTGCAAAATATATAGAAAAAGTATTAATGTATTCCTGTAGAAAATTCAATAATCTTTAAGTTTCATAAGACATAAAATGCGAAGAAATGGCATTTAATGATATTTTTTGAAGAAAAACCATTATGAGCTTCAGGTAAAGTGCCATTTCCGGTTATCCGATTTACACCAAAATCTAATGGCTTCTTTTCATATTAGAATAGGATAGAAATACAAGGTTTCAGAATTTTCTGAATGATAGTATTTGAGTTAGAGCGAAGACAAAATCCCTACACACACACACACACACACACACACACACACACACATATATATACATACATACATACATACACACACACACATACATACACACACACACATACACACATACAGACATCATCGTGAAAATGTTAAAATTGGATTCTAGGGACCTTAAAACGTGGTCATTTACTAAAATCTCGATACGTGATTTTTAGCACGATCCCTATACCTCCCTTACCAAGGGTAGCGGGAGGTAAAAATCTCGATTTGTAAAAGAGACACCATTATGATTAATTTAAATGTGTATTTAAATGCAATAATGTAGTCAGTCTACGTTTTACACATAAAGTCAAGTCTTACAAGTAGTACGGTTCTTACGGGTAATACGGTTCTTATGGGTAATACGGTTCTTACGGGTCTTATGGCTCAAGAATCGACTCCGACTTAATTTTTAACCAGAAAATTACGAAAAATACGGCACAGGAAAGGACGAGGCGATAGAACGAAAAGGGTGCACGATAAAAATAGTAATGTCCAAACTTACGATGTTTCTGGCAGCCATCTACGTTCTCAGGCCAATCACAAGAATGTGACCGTTCGTTGTACAGCAAGCCTCCAATGCAGAGTTGTTCTGTTGCTGTACCATTCCAACAGGTCCAATATCTTGTGCATGATGTTTCGTGCCCGAAGATACCATAAAGCCAGTCGCAGTGCTCTGTGCCGATCGGGGCATCTGGAAGAAAGAAAGAAAATGTTAAACCAATCTAGATTTTGCAGAAAATACGCGAGCATAAATAACCATAGTCCAAATATTGTAAATACGAGTTTCATACATCGACATGTACAGTGTGTTCAGAAAAAAAAAAAACTTAACTCGGAGTAGGCTTTGAACATATGTCTGATCATTATTTAAATGTCAAAACTGATCATGAAATGCAATTTTTCTGAAATTCATTGTAAAAGCAGTAAAAGAATATTGCCATTCACCGTTTTCTGATTTATTTCCATTTCTAAAATAAAATTAAGAAGAAAAGCTTTGATTTATTTAGATAACATATTTAACAATATCTCGTGTCAAATTGACATTTAATTAAATAACTTCAAATTAAGACATACTTTTCTCTGTTCATAGCCTACTCCGAATTAGGATTTTTTTTTAATTCGCTGTACTTTCAAGGATGCCGGACAGTTTTCGCAAAAAATATCTTAAGGTACGTTCTATCGGTGTCAGAAATATTCTTACTAAAATAAGAATATTCTTAGTAGCAAATAACTGTCAAATAACAAATATATAGAATACTGATTAATGTTATTGATAGTTAACAACTAAAGATAACTTTGTATGTTTATTCTGGATCTTCAAAATGTTATGCAAATATTACAAAGATTATAATGGGCTACTTGCATACAAGAGGAATTTAAAAAATATTATAGTTTTTAAGTTTAGTTTACTCAATTACATTATTTTTGCAAATAAATTCTTAATACAATGCAAATAGCCCATTATCTAAAATCTATTAATTAATAAAAAGTAAAGGAGGTATTTTTGTTGAGCACAGTCTAATCTAAATGAAACAGGAAGGAATGCGCAGTGCGCGATTGGCGGCTAGTAAAATTTTGAATATATCTCCACTCTATAGATCTTCCTACTAACGATTCCAGCTCTGAAGTTGGATGATTCGTAGGAATATATAGATTTTTTGTTGTCATTTTATGGGAAATGTTGAAAATGCCAAGTAGCTAAGTTATGAAGAAGTGGCAACATCGTAGGGCAAGGGACAGGGTGCGGAAAAGGGAAACAGTTGATCATCGGTCCATACTCATTTGACGGTGAGTATAGAAGAAGAAGAATAAGAAGAAGAAGAAAAAGAAGAAGAAGAAGGAGGATTTCTGACACTGATAGAACGTACCTTTAGTCACAAGTTATTACATTTTAAAGTTTGGGCGTTTCTACAAAAACGTCTAATTATTATGTAATTGTTAACAACGTTTATTTTTCTATTTCTTAACCAGTAAATAATTTTCTAATATTTAAATATGATCCTGAGGTAAATTAAGCTACAGAAATCTATAAAAGTAAAGAAGCTGGAAAATTTATTCTTCTATCTCAAATGTAATTAATAAAGTATATTATTATTATTAACAATAATAATAATAATAATAATAATAATTTACCATAATTATTGAAATATCTGGCAGACGCTATATAAATATAGCATGTGCAGACTGTTTTTTTCAATTTTACACTTTTTCCCGTTTTCTTTCATTTTATTAATACATAACCATTTTTGTTGAATGTAAACTGTTATAGTAAATATTACAAATTTGTTTGGTTTAATAAAACCATCAAATTTAGAACATTATTAATTTGTGACATTATTGAGGTTATAATTTCAATTTAAAATCATGACGAGATTTTGACAGTATTAGTGTGGCGATTATGGCCGAATATTTACGATCATGTTCTCAAAAGATCATCGTAACTTATTGGTCATTACAAATGAAAATGATCACTTCACTAATGTAATGGGGTCATTTCACACTTTCTGATTTATTTTTTTCTTGAAGAAATAGGTCAAATTAAACATGTATGTGTATGTTTTACAACTTACAAGTCTTTAGAATCAGAGATATGATTTTTTAAAAGTTGCGTTTAATTTCAAATATTTGAACGGCTGACGACACATATTCACGGATACGACAGTCGAGCTCTACCGGTTTAATTTAGAACTATGATTATTTGGTTTGGTGTTTATTTAAATAAATGGTTTATTTACATACCTTATACTGCACTAGTACTTTTAAAGCAATAGAAAGTAAAAATAATCTTCTCTCTTGTATATTTTGCTGTCAGCTGTCACAGTTTTAGGTTAGGTTACTGTTTCATGTTGTGAAGCGTGTGTGTGTGAGAGAGAATTGTCTTTGTGTGAGTATGAATATATGTCGTCACAAATTTAGTCCGTGTTTAAAAGCGCGAAAGTTTATTAGCAAATTTATAAATGAAAAGTCGCATATTTCAAATTATTTTCTATTACTATATTTATTAAATGAGATGGATTTCATGATTTTATAAAAAAAATCGACAATTATTTTTTTTTAAATGACCCCATTTGTAATATAACATACGAAATATTAAATTAAGAATTAGAGTTTAATTATCATTAACATTCGTCGTCTGTCTCGGCTGGTTGATCACATCAACAATATGTATTAAAAGAAAATATATTTTTCCTTACTTGCTTGTTGCTTTCCGTCACAGTAGTTACTTCTCCAAGGATAGTCACATCCTTCTGTAACTCCTCGATGTTTCCCGGCGAATACTAAACCATTTGGACAGTCGTATAATTCGGGTTGACCATTCACGCATTCCCAATATCTGTCGCAATATGTGATGTCTCCTATAACTCTACTTTTTGTCTTGCAGGGGTCTTCCTGGTTGCCTTTTGGTTGCTGGGCCAGACTCGAACCTAACAAGAAAAATGATTATAATTATTATAATATATCATAACAGATATTGCCCATTACTGGGTGTGCCCATCTGTTTTGTACACAGATATCAGTAATGATGACATATTTGTACCGCGCGGGTGTTTACCAGGCGTCACCTTTCGGGCACTGGAGATTGCAAAACAGGGTCACTTTTGTGACATTTTGTATTTCGAAATCATTTTGGCGTCGGTCAGAATCGAACCTGGGTTTCTAGATTCGCGATTAGTCACTCAGGCACACAGTCATGAGAATAAGAAAGGTAAAATTGTGTGTGTGTGTGTGTGTGTGTGTATGTGTGTTTGGAGGTTGGAACCACGGTTTCTCAAATACTATAAGACTTAAAAAATATTTAACTGCAGTTTCCTCAATCTGACAATCCTGGGAAGAGCTGATTAGATTTTGGTAACAATTGGACAACCGGAAGTAATAGTTTCTTTAAAAAAATCTTCTAAATATTATTTTTTGAAAATTTCTGTTATTTCTATTATTGAAGAACATAAAATTCAAATGTTTATAACATAGTGATGATAAATGTCAGTGTCAAAAATCAACAGTTTTAGTGAATCTGAAAGATTTTTCTGGGAGGTACATTTAATCTTTCTTATTGTTTTATTAATTAAATATTTAAAATTGTAGGTAAAATTCATATATCTATAAGAAATACCGCCAATCTTGCTAATGAATTGGAAGAATCTTTGGCATTTAGGAACTTCCTCATACAATGAAAAATAGATATAATTAGAATTGTATGTGTGCAGAAGACTTGTTAAATACTACAATAAAAACAATATTTGGGTAAAGTTCTGTAATGTTTTTGTTATAAAACGACGGTTCAATAGCGAAGTGCAATACAATACTTATATAACATAAAATGGAAATGGCGAGAGGTATTGTGCTGGCCACAACAGATTTTTTTTCCTTGCTGTACTACTGATGAGAACTTAGTTCTCGAAATACGTGTAGTTTCATTAAAATTAAATTATAAGGTTAACGGGTTATTTTATTAGTGTTATTTATATATTACTTTTACTATTATTATCAAGAATATTGTGGCAATCATTTATCATTTCTTTCTCTCAAGATTCAAGGATTCAAGTTATTTTTATGTTATATAAGACCAATTTCCGATATTCCATATGTATCAATAGATATTCTGCAATCAATGCATATTTGAATTTGTTTGTGGCATTCTTCAGATAAATACATTCGATTTCTAAAGTGAATAAATGATCAGGACTTTTTTTGTACATAATTTTTATGTGGTTTGTCTCTGTATTAACATACATTTATAATTTATAATGAAGTATAATGAGGTTGCTACGTATAAACGTATTTACATCTTCTCAGTTAATGATAGTAAGATTTACTTTCATACCATTTCATTTATTTATAAGTAAACTAGGTAATTGTATTTATCAGGAGTTTCTACATTCTATCGTACATAAGTCTAGTCACTTATGTATGCTATAAAATTAAGATACCTATACCGATTTCATAAACTGAAAAGTATTAATGTATGTTTTTATATATCTCATATTTTGTGAAAGACTTTTCGTAACTGTTTTTGATATACTCGTAAAATGTATTGCTAAATGAGTCCAGAATCCATAAATATTAATACATATATCTTCATTAATTTATGTATATATTTTAGAAAATACTAGTTTTAGTTTAAGAAATTACTATTAAATAAGTTATTACATGAACAAAATTTACTTAAATGTTATTAGATAATGTATGGAAAGTAATAAGTTTATAAATTAAATTTATTTCCTACAAAATTAAGTATACTTAATTATATGTTCTTACAAAACTTTGATTATTTATTATTAAATTTGTTATATACATATTAATTTGAAAAACAATTTATATAGCTACGTAATTATAAACAAAGAAATATTGCTTTTATTTAATTTATATAACGAAAATTCAATTTAAATATTTCAAAATAATAAACTAAATATAAATATGTGTTATTATTTCTATTTATTAATTACCAAATATATTATTTTATTGAAATAATTAAATATTTAAAAATATATTAAATTAGAATCGTATGAGGCAATCAGATACTGTAGAATATGCTAGGTTATATATAATAGCTATTTTTAGTACAAGTGAGTAAAGTATATCTTTTTCTCACGCGTCCGGATTTTGGACGCACAAGCGGGAGCGAAAGCGCCAACTGGACAAGTGAGAAAAAGACATGCTCATGTGTGCTAAACATGATTTTTTCCATAATGCTGAAATATAATTTTTCTAAAAAACGAAACATTGTACTTTTTCTATTAATGAAAAACTCAATATTATACATATCTTTATAATTCAATTTAATGTAAAATTAACTACAAAAAATTATTGTTCCTTATGTAGAATGGTAGATATTTATTGTACAATTTGTGACTCCATCAAAATTTATGACTCCAGACACAGTTTATTATAGGCTTGTGTATTTTGCTCACTTGTGAAGAAACCTATTTACTTTGCTCACTTGTGATTCAGCATGCTACTTTGCTCACTATTTTAAGTTGAATAATAATGAATTTTGCTAACGATTGCGGAAAAAACATATTGTTCAAACTTGTTCAGGCCGGATCGACTTGAGTAAATAAAAACACAATACTTTATTAGCTACAGACTATAAGTTCTTTATATAATATCAAGCTTGTATATTGTTATGTTTTTATCTCGTGTATTGAATTGTTTAATATTATTTTCTAATTATAATAGTGCCCAAAATAATGCCATTGGATTCTCAGTATTCTCCATCAGATGCAGAAGTCAGCAACGGTGAGTAGTTACATTTTCTTTTTTAATAAACGTAGTTATTTTCATTTAATATCTCTTCATGCCCGATAGTATAAACATAGTTCAGTTTTTTAACTTAGTTTAATTAATATTGAACTAGGTTCAAATAAAATTTCTGTAGTATAAAGCAAAATCAGCTTTTGACTTGAGTTTAAACTACGCTTAACTTGAGCGGCCGATTTCATCCGTTCAAATTGAGTTTAAATAATAATTGACGTTTTTATATTCTAAATAACATTCAGAATTATAAGTGTCTACGTTGTAAATAAGTATGTACGCAAGTTTATTGATTATAATTAATATTTTGGTAAGTT
Organism: Ophonus ardosiacus; assembly: GCA_943142095.1. NCBI lineage: Eukaryota > Metazoa > Arthropoda > Insecta > Coleoptera > Carabidae > Ophonus > Ophonus ardosiacus. Next base: position 33,848,990 of record OW964834.1, on the reverse strand, counting down.
TAGTGCTTTAGCAAATATTTTATAATTCATTTAAATTATATGCTGTTTTAAATTCTAGATTAAAAATTATGTTGTTCGATTCAAGTTCTTATAGTGACGACGAGAGCCATCGAATATTTCGGGAAAGGAGAAATCCTTTCGAAACGATATTGAATTTAAATTGCGGTTTCGTTTCGAAAAACGAACGGTTTTAGAATTTCTATATATTTTGGGACCTGCCACAAATAGGAACAAATAAAATTTTAATAAACTTAAGAATTGTAGGAACTTTTTTTTATATACCATTCATATATAATTAACTTAAGTTCATTAAATAAACTCCGTTTGCTTAACTGCAGTTCAACACATTTTTAACTGACCTTTATACTATCGGCCATTCCATTTTTTTTGTGTTCCTCGTAAAATTTAAAACATGACTCTTTTTGTACTTGAGTTACTTTTGCAATGTAACTGCGAGAGGCAGAAACCAACTAAAACTTTTATTTTGAAGTAAACACACTTTTATTATTCATTTGTAAACTCTATATAGGTATTATACTAGCTAGTTTTAGAGAAAACTAGAACTATTATAACAGTTTAATAACATTGACATTCACTTCTGCATTTCTACTAATAAAAATCTCTATAAAATAGATAAGAATATAGCAGCCTTGTTATCCTACTTGAGCAAAACTGCAAATTTATTCTATAATTTTGCTCTTACAATAAACAGTAAATAGTCTTCGACATTTGCGGGACATAAATGGCACAGTGGCTTATATGGAAAGTCTAGAAACCAGACTGCACGATCTCGATCGATCGATAGATCACGATTACGAGGCGATAGGCGATCCCTTGTAGTTTTTGTAACCAAGTTCACTAACTAATGATCTATTTGGTTTGTGTAGTATCCGTTTTGCTATTGAGCAACGGCAATTTTCATTAAAATAATTTACATTTACAATTTTAGGTAAATCAGTAAACAAATGTCAAGGTAAGGATTATTTGCTAATAGCTACGGTTGCCAAAAAGAAAGTTAAAGTTGAACTTGGAATTTTTTCAACGAATATTTCCCATAACAATTATTTATGTTCCTTTTCCCCTTTTGTCAAGAACTATAGCTGTATTTTTGCGTTTCAAATATCAGTTCGTCTCAGGTCACTTCTGATAAACTCAGTCAAATGTTCTTTTTGTTCAATATGAGCTGGGCTGTACTGAGTGTACTCACACTAAAAATGACATGTACATTCCCTGGAATGTGTAGCCACTTGGTGGCAAAACAATGAAGTTGTTTATATAAGAATTAAACATCTTGAAAATATCTGATATTCAAGTAAATAATTATAAAATATACGTACTGTTAAATAATACTTTTGTGTATGTTATTTTACTTTTAGAATTATACTGTAAATATTTGTATGATACAATTAAAACATAATTCAACTTTTTCGCTTTGTCGTGGTATTACAACAAGCTTGTGTGAGTCATACAGACTTGGTCGAACTATATAATTATTAATAATCTACGGCTCGTACCACGATCACGGTTCTAACATCGGTGTTAGCTAGAACCGTGCTAACTATTTGACACATACTTCAGGGTTATAAAGAAAATCAGTGATGCCACTATACTGATTAAACCAAAAATGTACCGACAGGCTTATTTAGGGTATATTCCACAAATAAAATATAATAACCAAACCATGGTTTCGGTTACCGACTGGTTCTAGTCAAGTGACTATTATTATTGAAACAGTTCGGTTTCATTCGCGGAAACCCTAAAATTTTCTTTCAAAACATTACGTCTATCGTCTTTCATAATCCTAAATTATGGAGTGGAAAATTAAAATACGTACAATGTAAACTGTAGAAAATAGATGCAAACATCAAAGACTCAATAAATAGTATCTAACCACACTAACCTATAAAATCTGACATCTTATGAAAAAGGACAGACGATGTTAACCGGCAAAACCGAGGAAAAATCATGGTTGCGTTGGTACGCTTCGGTTGCAACCATTTTAACCGAAACCATGTTTCATAAATGTACAATTTTTACCATTTGATATTATTGGAACACTTTTGGTTAACCACGGTTAAAATTTGTTATTTTTGGAATATACCCTTAATACATTTGGCTTCATTATTTTAAATTGTTTAATATGATTTGTCTCTGGACTTGTTTGTAACATAACACTGATTTTTGTTTATAACCCTGAAGTATGTGTCAAGTTGTCGTCAAGGTTTTAACTAATACCGGTCTTAGAACCGTGATCGTGGTACGAGTCTGTGTTTAGAATTAGTTTATATTTCATAATTAATAGGAAAAATTAATATTTATTTTTTTCGCAACTACCCTATTTCGCCCCAGGCGATCGTCTGCCTTGCCTGTAACTTGGGACGGCCCTAGTTATTTTATAATGGACCATGTTAAAATTGACAGAAAAAGTTTTAAAATATGTTACACGAGTACAAACTAGAAATACGCAAATCTTACCGAAGATTAGTTGGACAGAAATGTGAAAATTTTAACGTTTTTGGGGAACAAAATATTCAACAAACGACTTTTTATTTAAAGGTGTAGTATATATTAATTTATCAAAAAGTGGGCGACCCGAACTTTTTCACCCAAATTAAATCAGCAGACTCATTCTCAGTGCTCAAAACAAAGATAGAACGTCATCGCGCAAATTAACCCGATAAATTCCAACGACTAGTTTTTAACCAATCATGATGCAAAACACTTGAAAATTCAACCAATGGGAACAGTATTATACTGATAAAACTTCGTTACCCCGATAATTTTCCGCTACCAAGTAAATAAACAGTTGTTATTGTTTATAACTGTCAGTGTGACAATTAATGTGTCTAGTTTCATTTTGCGTTGTCTCTGGAATTTATCTCACCAAATACCACACGACATCTCAGATTTTCTCAGATAAACTTTTATTTTTAAGCACCCATTTTTTTTTTGCTTTTAAACAAAATCACCCAAGCAAACTGACATTAGGTAAAATCCCTCCTCCTTCGTAGTCGGGATTTACCATGCAGTTTGCTTTCGTGTTTGTTGCTAAGCAAAAAAAATTCGTGCAAAATAAAAATTTATAGATAAAATCAGGAGGTCTTGTGATATTACTTCTGACAATTTTGAATTTTAAAGATGATTGTTAGCAGAACTTTGGTCAGATATGATTTAAAATTTCGAAGTGGGCCAGCTTAAGCGAATCTCCAGATGCTGCAGAGTGCAGGGCATTGAGGAGCCATTATTTTATAGAATAAGAAAACAGAGAGTATAATCCCCCAAATGTGTGTCAGGTCTGACTGATCGAAGACTTTTGTGCATTTCTTAGCAGAAAAGTTTAAAATAATGGCAGGGAAACGAGCAACAGTTACAGACAAGAATATTTTTGATGATCCGGGAAGTAGATTTGACATCGCTGGAGGCAAATGAGGCAAGATATTAAAAACTGCGTCGCGTTGAAGACAATGGTACCCGATCAGTGTTGAATAATTAGATTTCTTATCTCCTTAGTTTATAGAAACAACCCCTTATGTCAACGTTTTAATAATGAAGAGAACTAACTTGTTCTCAAAACTTTTGTTACATACGTTGTAAGTTTCTGGATCAGATTTTTAAAATAAAAACTCCTTTTGAAAAATCAGTGTTACGCTGCTGAGTTTATAACGCCGTATATATGTGGAGAAAGTCCTGCTTCATTTGATGAAGCAAACTCTCACGATGTATGTGTATGTGCTTTACACTGCCTAACCGCTTCGAATTTCACTTTCTTACTCCTAACCAACTTCAACGTCTAGCTCTAGATCTGATAAACTCCGTTGGTCATGCTCATCTTTACCAGTTTTTGCTCCCATGAACCATGAATGAATAATTGATACAGTGACTGGTCTCTTTTCTACCAGTCATACTTTCTAGTGCTTAAAAAAATAGTTTGAATGAACAATTGTTTGATAAATGCTTAAACATGAAAAAAGAAATTTTTATTCTTGTGGTAATCGTTGGGAAAAAGAAACGTGATTGTTTGTTTATCTCAGTAGGTTACCATGGTTACGTGCGCCTAGGAAATAAGTGTTATTGTTTAAAGGAAGTAAATTTAAACGCTGTTATCCAAATGTTTGTTTTGCCTTACATGTCATTTGAAAATTGTTGACATAATCTTGTTGCTTTTCACATAAATGATATTTATAAGTTTACAATTTGCATTTCTAATTGTAGAAAACATCATCCAAATCACGCATGCATAATATAGTTATTAAATATACAGAATACAAAATATACTAATATAAAAATTATCAATTTGCTAATTATTCTAACTAATTGGAAAAATATTACCTTTTTTAGTTTATGTTCTGTATTTATTAATTTAAACCCAACGTTTCGGCACCATAAACTGGTGCCTTCTTCAGGGGATACATTCTAACTAACCATACAGCAAATATTTCTCACTCCTTATGCAGGGTGTTATGTAAGTAAGTGTACAACAATGGTTGTACTGAACCCATAGATAGTAAATCTGGCAATAATTTTTGTTTAACATGCTTTCTACAAGCAGTGGCGTACCCAGAGGGGGGGGGCGATGGGGGCGATCGCCCCCCCTAGACCTACATATTTTTTTATGTACACACACACACACACACAATTACAGGAACGCCAAAAAAGCTTTGTATTTAAAAAAGTATGTATTCTCCGTCTTTCATATATGTGTTGGAATTTCTTGATTTACAACAAATAAAAAATGACAATATGACACCCAAATATAGCCATCTAATAAAGATTGATTATCATTTATGGAGGTATTAAATATTACTCGGTCTTTAGTTTTATTAAATATAGGTGTTTAATTCGTATTCACTATAGATTAAGGGTGAACAATCATTTCTGCTTTTGTCGTCATTTCAATTTTAAGTATTGAAAGTAAAAATTAACATTGTCTATTAGCACAGCATCGGCAGAGAGAAGTTTTTCAACACCCCGTCGATTAAAGACATACTTACGAAATAAAATGAACGAAGAGATAGGTTTAGCAATTCTACACATTCATCGAAATAGAATAGATGTTGGAAAAGTAATACAAAGTTTCGCAAAAAGATCCAACCGTAAATAAGACTTCATAATAACAATATCTCTATGTAATATAATAATATACAATAATATTTTTTGGTTCATGTTCTTATCTTATATATCTCATTTTTTGTTTAACGTTTCTTAAATTTTAATGTTAACCTTCCTACCTGACATTTTAAAATATCTTTGTATTATAAAATATAAATATGAGAAAATAAGTACATGAAATTATTTAGTCGCCCCCCCTAGACCAAAATCCTGGGAACGCCACTGTCTACAAGATGAGGAGGCCTTTAAATCTGACCAATCACTTCATGGTTCAAAATTTTGTAAAAAAGTCAATATGTTCCCTGGAAAAAAATTGAATGTTAAACGTTTTTTGCATAATGTACAATTTGTATTCTGTTTTTATGATATTGTCAAAATGCATTTACCTTCACCAATCAAGAGTAGGTATGCAAACATGCACATGATTATGGCGAGACATTACGAAATAGTCGCATGCTCCTGCAAGACGGTAGAGTTATGTAAAATTTCATTATTTAATAAGAAAAATAAATAATATCAAATTTATCAAAATATGATTTTTAAGCAGAACATAGTTTGTATTTAAACAAATATTTTTAAAAAAATCGTTCTTTAAACATAAGAGTAAAATTAAATATTTAAATTTGAATTTGACATTTCTTAAAACAGCGTTCTAGTTAAAACCGAGCTCCCAGGCTCCCACTACCAGCCTTTGGGTGGTAGTATGAACAAAGGTGATTAAGGGTGATTAGCTAGGAGATGACCAGCAGTGTTTTAGCGCTGTCAATCGTTTATAGATTATTTTAGAGAAAAATACTTCAAATAAAAGCTGCGTACAATTACTTTTTCTATAACTGCTATTTGAAGTATTTTTCATTAAAATAATCCATAACCGTTTGACAGCGCTAAAACACTGCTAGTCATCTCCTAGCTAATCATCCTTAATCACTTGTTCATACTGCCACCCATAGATTTTTACTATATTATAAAATTTTGAACTATGAAGTAATTGGTCAGTTTTAAAGGCCTCTAGTTCTTGTAAGAAGCATGTTAAACAAAAATTATTGCCAGATATACTATCGATAGGGTCAGTTCTATCATGGGTTAAGCGTTGTACATTTACTTACAAAACACCCTATATATTAAAGCGATCGATTTTCGCGCATCCGGGCCACAATAATGAGAGTAGAGTGAGTACGTTATGAATATATTGTATGCATAATACGTAGAAAATAAACTCATATAAATATTGTCAATTTTGGTAATTTTATAATTTACTAGGCCTGATGCATCCCCGGCATTAACTAGGACGGCGAGAATTTCTTTTCCGGAGATTCTCTCCTTCACGCCAGAGGAAAAACCGTCCGCAAAAACTGGCAGACTTGTTACATATCCTTGAAAAGCTTATAAAATAAGAAAAAGATGATTATTTACAATAGGCTGCCATTTAAAAAATCATAAGTTTGTGTTATATCTTGAGAATTATTAAGATTTTAAAAAATCTAATTACGCCAATTTATTTTACTTAGAAAACGTTACAAAATTTGTTACAACAATTTTTCTCTAACTGCCTACCATATCAAATAAGATATGAGATATGAGCGAAAAACGAGTTTTTGCCTGTAGCTGAGAAAAAAAGAAGATCGAAAATTGAAGACCCTGGTGCAAAATGGAGATAAGTTACATTTTTAATGTTTGTTCTAGGTCAAAAAAAAAATTTTTTTTTTCAATTTTTGATGTTTTTATTGCAAATTTGATATATTCGTACTAATATGCTGTTGTTTTTTTATTATAAACTAATTTTTTAACTAAATTTCGCGATTTTAATATTTTGGCGCATGAAGGGATTTGTGCAGTAAAATTTTGTCTGTGAAAAAGAATGTAATAGATATTCCAAACTGAAAGTATGTCAGTCTTGATTTGTCGATATACCTGGAAAACTATGTTTTCGGCCTTATCTCAATTCTCAATCCCTGCCAGTTTCTCTGTCCGTCTCTATCTCTCCAAAAAGGAAATTAGTTTTGAGAACACATAAGCGCCACAGTTGTGACCGGCAAAACGCTGAACTAAAATAGCATTGCAAGCTTATGGACGATATTAAATATCCTACGTATTCGCGATTCAAGTTAAGCAATCTCTATCTGGTGGATAAAGTTTGAACTAAAAAATGTCCAAAATACATTATTTAATTTCCTTCACAGAAACTTTCTAGTGATTGCAGGCTATTTAAAACATCTTTCAACACAAGTTTCAAGTTTTAAACTTTTTTCAAAAAGCGTAAAATTCCTTATATCAGTGACAGATTGACAGGTCGTACAGTGTTGTGATGTCACAACACTGATAAATAATGGCGGAAAAAGTTAATTTGAATCGCCAATAAGAAAATCTGGACCAAATTCACTTATAAATTTTAAATAATACTAAAGTATTCATTTATCTCCAGGACATAAAGATAAAATTCTGGTTGAAATTGCATTCTAAATAAGATAAAGTGGTTTTGAAAAATCTTGTTTTTAACAGGTCTATAATTTTCTTTAATTTACTAATAATTTATTAATTATATAAAAGAACTGAAACCTTTATGTCAATCTCCATATGTTTACCTTTAAATTAATATATAATTTGGTAATAAATTATTCTTATATATCAAAATCTATAGGAAGTTACACAAAAGCATCATTTTATCGCGCCCTTAAGTACAAGAACGGGATATGTGAAAAAACTTATCCCGTTCTTGCCCCTAAACTACAAACGGGATATGTTTCCTAACGTTGTAGTTCTCGTATGCGACACAATACATACACCGTTCTTGCAGTATAGACGCAGGCACTGCTTTAGTTAAGATCTCTACAGAAATCTCCATTTTTCAAAAAATGTAATTTATCCCCTTTTTTGCACCAGTGTCTTCAATTCCTGTGGTGACTATTAAACTTTTCTCAAAAAGTTGACCTTGGAATTTGTAAACGATTTTGTTCTACCATTAATATTTTCCCAGAATACCCTAAAAAAACATCGAAAATGAGACACCTGTACTTCATTTAAAATTATCGTTGTGTAACATATAACAAACAATACGAGAAAGGTCGCACAAAATTATGATTTAAAACAATAACTTAACTAGGTACATTTTCTGTGGTTATTCATTTTGTCGACAACCAGGAAGTGTGACATTACGAGTATGACAATAATGCATAATAAATAATACGTAGTTCCAACATAAATGCAAATGCAATTAGGTAAACTTAAAGTGAAAACCGAGTCATAAGTTGTTATCATACTTATTTCATCAATGCTTACGAAAAATATTTAGGGTGAAATGTTTATGTCAATGTAAATACTAGCGAAAGTTGTTTACGACTTGAAGAGTACTCGCAAAGGTCATTTAGCATTTACATGACAAAGTTGTAACATCGTATGCTAATGATAGAGCTATCATAGAGGTATGTTCCTCATTACAGAATATGTTGCCAAAATGTTTTATGATCAGACAGAAAAATTACGCAATAAATATTTTAGGTATGTTATTAATGTTATTTAAGTGGGTTAACACTTGCTCTATACCGAGTGGCTATTAAAAAACAAAAACTGTTTGAAACTCCATAACTCGGTAGTACATTAAGATATCGACTTTTTTTATCTCTTGAGGCATTTACGAAAATTCTACCGGTGAACAACCGGTATATACCGGTAAACAGCTGTTCATTAGGTTACAGCTACCGGGATAGCTACTTTAAGAACGCAAATGATAAACATGGTAGTTTTATAACCTATGAAAAGTAGTTGAAAGATGAAACAGATGTAAAATTTGACGTAGTTAAACGTTATTTCGTCTCGTCTTCTGTATTAACATAATTAACTTCTGAAATCTACTTCTGATTCCAACTTCGCTTGACATCTCTACCTTTTTTGGAGGTTAGATTCTTCATTTACCGCATTTACCGGCTGAATTACTCCATCCACAAATCATGGATCCGGTAGATGGATCTGGTAGATATGGTACAATTTTCGAACAGGGTAACTATTAACAATTTGTGTTTTCGAACGCAGTCGGTAGGTGCGGTATCTACCGGTAGAATTTTCGTAAATGCCTTTAGAGACAAAGGGTTGAAAAGTATACCTAGCAAATTTCAAATATTTGTATTATAGAAATTCGGTATTCTATACAAATTTTTGAAATTTAATATGAATACTTTTCAATCCTATGTCTGTAAGAGATAAAAATTTAATATCAATATGGCAATATACTCCGGAGTTATGGAGTTTAAAAATTACTCACCCGGTATACAGTGGCGGATAAAAGTATGGAAACTGTTAAATATTTCATTTTTTTTAAATATATATGTATAGTTCTCGCAAATTTGAATCTTATTTTCTAAAGTCAGTAGCTCGAAGAATAAATTTACAAGAAATCTTTCGATATTGGCTGCATGATTTAAATGATATTGCATATACTTGATTTGTCGGTGGACAAAAGTATGGAAACATATTAATAATATGATTTTAATTATCTTCAGTTGAATTTTGTCATTTATTTAGTAAGTTGATGTTAAGATGGTTAAAAATAAATATTTTTCGGACGACTTACGAGAAAATAATAATAATAATAATAAATTTATTCTGCCAATAGACCAATTACATTGATATGTGGCTCGTCAGTATAAAATACAGTCATAAATTAAATACATAATATTACATTTATCTTTCATTAGTTTAATGCTAAATCATCATTTAAATATTCGTCCACGGAGTGGTAACACTTGTCAATTAAGAAAGCTCTTAATTTATTTTTAAATAATGTTTCCGATTTTAAATTCTTTATAGGAAAGGGTAGTTTATTTCGTAGTTTTACTCCCATGATGTTAGGATTGTATGTGCATAGGGATAATATGTGCTTAGGAACAACAAGATTAGTTCTATTTCTATTTCTATTATAAAGGTAGTACAGCTTCATAAAGATGGTGTGAAACAGTGCAATATTTCAAAAACTTTAAAAATGGCATTGTAAAGATTTGTTAAAACTCATATAAACGTCGGTCATCCAATTAACCAAAACCATTCGGCGTCTATCAGTAAGTGATCCTATTTATTATTATTATTGTCGGGAGGTGGTTCATTCTTGCCCCTGTACTGCGACTTTTCTGGTCTATTGTACCCTCCGTGTTTCCTCCTATTCTAGGAGCCCTGTATGTTTTGTAAACTCCAGGATTTTCTTTAGACTAATGTCCTTTAGTGTCTCAGTGAGCAATTTCTTTGCTCCTAAAAGACTATGTCTGCTTGCCATAAATGCTTCGCAGTGACATATTAAGTGTTCAGGGGTTTTATCCTCTTCTCCACATCCTCTGCATGTTGGTTCTTGTTTGAGGCCCAACCTATGCAAATGTTTATTTAATTGACAGTGTCCTGTTACCAGTCCTGTTATTAGTCTGACATCTTGCTTGCTCATTACAAGTAAGTTGTCTGTTCTTTTCTTGGATGGCTCATTCAGGAAGAGCTTGGAATGTCTTTGGCCTGATGTGGCTGTCCAATGCCGTTTGTGCCATTGCCAAAGCAAAGTATTAAGTTCTTGCTTAACTGTTTGCGCAGTTATTCCGCAAGCAGGTTCTGGTCCTATAAAAGGTATATTTGTCCCATCTTTTGCAAGATGGTCGGCTGCCTGGTTTCTTTCAATTTCTGAATGCCCGGGTACCCATATCAATCATAATTTATTCATCGCTCCTAAGGCATTCAATCTGTGGATGCAGTCCAGAATTAGTCCTGAGCCTACCTCACACGAGTTTAGTGCCTTAAGTGCGGCTTGGCTGTCTGTTACTATGGAGATTCTTCTATTGTGGTAGTTTTTCTCCAATAGTAATTGCACGCTGGTTAAAATTGCTTGTACTTCTGCTTGGAATACTGTTGCATTTGTCCCAAATCCAACCGATTGGCAGTGATCCTACTTTATCATCAAGTGAACTTTATTAAAAAATTCGGGAACAATTTGATTTTGATTTGAGTGATTGCACTGTGATACGATGTCTAACAGTGCGATTACTAAAATCAACATAAAATTGTTCCCGAATTTTTGAACAAAGTATAGTTGATGATAAAGCAGGATCACTTACGGATAGACGCCGAATGGTTTTTGCCAATTCTGGTACTAGTTTTCTTGGACGACCGACTTTTATGTTAGTTTTAACACTTTCATATTAAGAATTTTTTTTCAAAATCTTTGATGTCTCACTTTCATTGATTTTTAAAGTTTTGGAAATATTGCACTGTTTCACACCATCTTTATGGAGCTGTACTACCTTTTCTCGTAAGTCGTCCAAAAAATATTTATTTTTACCCATGTTAACATCAACTTACTAAATAAATGACAAAATACAACTGAAGGTAAGACGATTAAAATTATATTATTAATATGTTTCCATACTTTTTTCCACCGAAAAAACAAGTTAACAAGTATATGCTATTTCACTTAAAACGTACAGCCAATGTCAAAAGATTTCTTTTGAATTTATTCTTCGATATACTGACTTTAAAAAGTAAGATTCAAATTTGCGAGAACTAAACATATTAAAAAAAAAATGAAATATTTAAAAGTTTCCATACTTTTGTCCGCCACTAATTTGTTTTTTTCTGTAATCATTTATGGATCATTTTTAAAGAAAAATACTTCATATAGAAGAAGCGTAAAATTGATTTTTATATAGTTTTTAATTTGAAGTACCTATTTTTCTCTAAAATAATTCATAAACGATTGACAGATAAAACACTGCTAGTCAACTGTTCACTAATCAGTTGTTCATTCTACCAGCCAATGTCTGTTACAAATTTTTTCTTATTTTTAAATTATAATTCATTGTCACATTTGCTCATATGCGATTGAGATGCGATAACAGTTGTTGACTGTATTTTTATGAATAGAAATTCGGCATTACAAGTTCATTGCTCTCATATGTAAACCATATGTTCTGTCATCTTTTCAATGTAAAAATGAAAGCCCGGTTTGCTTGGTTGATCCACCAATTAGTCGAGTAATCTCAACATACTTCTATGCTATTCATTTCAACAAATTTTCTATATTATTTCTAACTTTCGAAAGATTATATGGTTTAATGAAATTGGTAATAAAGATAATATGTGTTCATTATGATTTCAAGACAATTAATACTTAAATAGAAGTATTGCATTTTATAATAGGATATGCTTTCTTGTGAATTAAAACGTACAAATTAATAAATGGCCGGTTGCACCAACGAAACTTAAATTTTAAATGTTCATTAAATAAACGATATTGCATCGAAATGAAATGTCAAATCAAATAAATTATTATGCATTTTTACCTTCCGCTAAGAGAGGTATCATTCATGCTAAAAATAGCATATCCAGATTTTAATGAATAAGCACGTTTTAAGGTCCCTAGAATCCGATAATAACATTTTTACGATGATGTCTCTCTCTCTCTCTCTCTCTCTCTCTCTGTGTGTGTGTGTGTGTGTGTGTGTGTGTGTGTGTGTGTGTGTGTATATGTGTCTGGATGTTGGAAGGACGATTCCTCAAAAACTATAATACTTAAGACCTGTCTAACTACGTATTCCTTAATCTGACAGCAACGGGAAGAGCTGAAAAAGGTTTTGATAACAACTGGACAACCGGAAGTAGTAGTTTCTTAAAAAAAAATTCTTCTAAATATTATTTTTTAATTTTTTTGTTATTACAAATATTGAAGAACATAAATTTGTGCATCTAATACACTTAAAAATTTATTATATCTTCTATAGATTTAGAAATAAAGCAAATGTAATATATAAAATAAATCGCTACACCAAGGAAACCAGTTGTCAAATTCTAATGTTTGAAATTGAAAGATACATGTCAGTGTCAAAAATCAACAGTTTTACTAACATTACTTAAAGTTTTTTTGTGGAAACTACATTTACTTCTAATTGGAGTTATTAATTATATATTTAAAATTGTAGGTAGGTATACAATAATAGTAATAGTACATATATCCTTAAGAAATACCGCCAATCCCGTCAATGAATTGAAACTATCTTGAACATTTTAAAAGAGTAAGACAAGATTCCTTATAGAATGAAAGAATAGATATAATTAGAATTATTTGTGTGTACAAGAAATGGTAAATTCGACAGATCCAAATGTAACAAAACGGAAATGGCGAGACGTATTGCGATGACCACAACAGATTTTTTTGTTTAAGGGTTGCTTTAAATTTAAGTCTTGTTGATGCAACTGACCATTACTAATTTATATATCAAGGTATTGAAGTTCTACTTTTTTTCACGAATGTGGAATTTTGTTGCCGAGGCATTAGAGTCGAGGAAAATAAACCATATGAGTTGAGTGATAAAAAGGAACTTAGTGTCGAGGTGCATATTAAATTTTATTATAAATCGAAAATTTGTGAAAGGTTATGTTGACAAATCTGTCAGTTGCTTTCAGTCAAACGAACTTTTGGTCAGTGTAGCGAATATTCCGACATTGAAGTTATCGTAAAGAACACTCAAAATTATGTGTGTTATTTCAATCTTCTTTATCGGAATTATTTTATTCGTTCTTTTGCGCACATTTTTCGTCATTTTACGTACAAATTTACTATTTATACATTGTACACCTATACCCAAATTATCTTATATGTACAAAAATTATCATAAGTTTGGCAACGCTGGATTTACATGAAATCATTGTATATTGGATTACTTTAGTGCCGATTTATGAACTTTTAATGACGATTTTTTTACAGTTTACTGATGATTTAAAATATAAACAATTAAAATTGCTCTTATTGCATTGAGTACTATTTCACAAACATATTAATTTTTTACTAATTACATTTCCAATCTCCTAAAAAAACTAATCCTATTTCTCAATTCTAATTAGCTTGCAATAAGTATCAATTCCTTTTTTTAAGTTTGGTACGTAACTTTCATCCTACACATATACATGTGTTTCAGCTGATGAAACAATGCCCGTAAAAAGGCTTTAATTATTCATATCTCATATGTTACGCCACTGTAAGTATGTGTTCTCTAAATGGAGAACCTCTGAAGACAAGACAAGATGTTAGACTTTCTATTCCCAGACATATTCCGGTCTGCCAACACCCAACAATCACAGACGACACAGAAGAAAATTTTCCAGGACCGGAATAGAATTTATGTTACACACTAATTTGGAAATACTGACCGTAGCTGTGAACGATAACTAAAACTAATAAAATTACCTCTTAACCTTAAAATTAATTTATAATAAAACTAATTATGTATTTCGAGAAAAAAATATGTGCAAATTTAAATCTGCTTTTAGTTAAGTGTGTAGTGGACAATTGACAAACGCTTGCATTATGTTAATAATAATAATAATAATAATAATAATAATAATAATAATAATAATAATAATTTTCTTTATTTATGAGACATCAATGGCGAGGTTCAGCCATAGGCTGGTCTACCACCTAACCATACAAATTTTTACATAATAATGCCAATTATTAATTTACAAAAATCAAAAATAATACAAATGTATTAAATTATAAATAAACCACAAATCTTTGTATGCAAAACAATATGCCAATTAATCAAATAATAATAATAATAATAATAATAATAATAATAATAATAATAATTTGTATATTACACAGATATTACCTACGCAAATATATTTTTAATATCAATTTTAAACATACTCGGGGATAAGTTTTTTAAATTACAAGGTATGTTGTACAATGACGGTGCCAAATAAGAAAAAGAGCCCTTTAATTTCGATTTTCTATAAGCTGGTACTATATATAAAAATCTTTAATCCTGAGCTTATAATTATATTGCTTCGGTTTCAATTTGTCAAATAGATAGTGAGGAGTACCAGTTTTCAAAATTTTATGCGTTAAACAGAGATACATAGCTTTTACGCGATTATTTACAGATGTCATATTGACTAGCCTACGATATTTGGAAATATGATCATACTTGCGTCCACCATAAACGAAACGCAGACAAGAGTTCTCGACAAGTGTAATTCTATTTTTATCTGTTTCTGTAAGATTTGGAATATACGTATAAGCGCAATAATGAAATAAGGGTAGAATTAGAGTGTTAACAAGGCGTAATTTAACTGCTGAACTTAGATCTTGCCTTAATTGGTACAGGTGTCGCAAGCGAAATCTCGAGGCTGTAAGTTTTTTTATTTAGATGTTGCCTGAAAGAGAGATTTTCATCAACAAGAAGTCCTAAAATATTGACAGAAGTGCTACGTTCGACAATGGTACCGTTCAGTCTTATATCAGGTATGGAGTTGGAATTACCAACAGCAAGATATGATGACTTAGAGACATTGATTTTGAGACCGTTGTCTTCTATCCATAGAGATAATTTCTGTAAATCCCAATTAACGTTAGTAATCTGTTCATCCATATCTGATGGATCTATAGTTGCAATAATCGTTGTATCGTCTGCATATGAGTGTGCTGTGGAGTAATTTAAAACTGATGGCATATCTGCTACATATATAAGAAAAAACAATGGGCCTAATATTGAACCTTGTGGTACACCGTTCTGCAGAGCAAAATTATTTGATGTAAATGTATTTGAGTTGTGCGACATGCACACCTGAAAATTTCTGCTAATCAAATAATGTTTACACCCCAGACTTGCATTTTCAGAAAAATTGTAAAATTTTAGCTTGGCAAGCAGCATACTGTGATTCACCATATCAAATGCCTTTGATAAATCAATCTGAATCAATAAGGAATTCTTGGATTCATCGAAATTTTACTTGTCAGGCATTTATGAATTCTTACCACTTCAAGTTTTTCTTTCGGAAGTGTTAAAAGAAAACCAAAGCCGTAGTGTGATTGCCGAATTTTATATTGATCATAAGCATTTAAAGAAATGTTTTACTGTACACAATGGGGGTTCCAAAACGAAACATTTACGACGTTTGTCAACTCTGGAAGAAAAGCGAGGAAAATGAAAAAGAAGAAAAGAATGTCTTTTATTGAAGATGCTTCACTAAGAAAATATAAAATTGATAAAAAGTATATTAATAACCACTTAGATGGCGAATTTTATTCTGGTCTGACACAACCACTGCCCATTATGCCAATAATGTGATAACGGCTTATATTAAGTAGAAATTAATTTCATTGGAGACAAGAAATATCCTGAATGCTGAATGTTTCACAACTTAGACCTATTGAAACGTTTTGGAAATATTAAAAGCTAGTAGCATATATTGGTGGTCGGGCGGTCTACTGTAAGACGAGAAAGTTGCGGCAGATTCCATTTGCAATTTGTATAAATGTAATGAACCTCGTAAAAATCAAAATTCGGCAAGCAAGTCAATACGGTGCTGGTGATGATTCACTTATATGATGTTTAAATAATTAACGGCAGGTTACACAGCTTCTAGTTAAATTGTTAACCGTTGGTTAAATAGACAATATCATTTCGAAATGAAATGTCAAATGAGATTGTTAAATATTACTGTCAAAATTTCGATACGCACTTTTTTTGTTAACCTGTAGTTACGACATTAACTATAAGCTGTGCAAATGGCCATAAATGAATATTTTGTTAAATTTCGTTAATTAAAATGTGCAGATTTTTTATCCCCACACCCGTAAGTTCTCATCAACAGTAAATAGTACGAAGTTAGGAAAAGTTAAAGAGAGTTGCCTTGCCAAGATTACTCAACATGTCAACCATGCCAGATCTCCTAACAACTCTGCTTAATTTTCCCTAATTCGTACTACTGATGATGAGAACTTAGTTCTCGAAATACGTATTTACTTTTTAAAATTTTAGTTATAACTTAACATTAGACTTCTATTATTAATTATTAGTATGAGCTGTGATTAAGGGTGATTAGCGATCATTTGGTTAGCATTGTTTCATATCTTCTCTTTTAATGGTTTTTGGATTATTTCAGAGAAAAATGCTTCTAATAAACTATTATTTGAAGTTTTTTTTTCTAAAATAATCTTTAAATGATTGAGAGAGATAAAATGCTAATCAAATGCACGCTAATCATCTTTAATCATATGTTTATGCAAGCTATTCTTCGAATAACGTAAATGACATATTTTTATAGATAAAAGTTATATTAAAATTGGTCAGAAGAAAATTATCTCACAACTTACAAGTAAATCGCCTAGTTTCAAAACCCAACAAATCCACTTATTTTATAAAAATTAAATAAAAACGTCAGTACACATATAATATTGATAAAGAACCAGAAACTACTTTGTTTAATAAGAAAAAACTAATTAGTAATGTCTGAATTTAACTTTAAAAAATGGATTTGTTGAGTCAAATTACACTGTCAAAAGTGGAGGACAGTCAGACTATTAGGGTGGGAATTCAAATATTGTTTCTCACAAATTGATACTGCATACAGAATCCTCTTTAACTATAGTAGCTTCCTCTGAAGGATCATTGATTTTTTCTGTTCTTCCAATAGAAGTATTAGAACTTTAACATCTTTAAAGCCTGATTTATAGATTGCATAGAACAGAATGGAATAGAATAGGACAGAATAGCACAGGGAATACAAATATAAACCAATGTAAATGCATGGAACCATTTATACTTGCACAAAATGGAATAGTATGGGATATAACCAAATTTTAATTCTTATTCTATTCCATTCGGCTTGCTTCGATAATATTCGTGAGACTTGTGATTTCGTTGTATTTGGCCCAACCCCTAACGTAAAAACTTTCTGCAAACATTTATTTTGCAGAAATACTATATTTTATTGCAAAAACAAGCAATGACATTATTCAAATCAGCAATAAATATAGTTAATTTAGTGCAAAAGTGATACAAAAGACAAAAGTGACGTCATTCTATTCCAAAGTCTTCTATTCTATGCAATCTATAAATGGTCTTATAAATTTCTATTCCATTCCTTATTTTATTCTATTCCATTATATTCTGTACAATCTATAAATCAGGCTTAAGCTTTTCTTTGTTAGGCTCTAAACCATCAAATTTTTTTAATTGTATTATGTTCTCTCCTACACTCAACAATTGTTTAATTATTATCAATTCTTGAAATTATTTGAAATATTAATACTGTTAATAAAAAAAACCAATGAACACTATTTTCTTGTTAAATAATTACAAAGGAACACTTACTATTATTAAACAAAATGTATGCTCAATAGGATCTAATTTTGAAACGTCCATTACATTTCCAAAAAATATGAAAGAATGGTTTTTATTTGATATTATTATGTATGCAGTTGTAAATCTAAAATTTCTCTAATACAACCCTGGGCAATTGTTCGAGTTAAACAGGAAATGCATTAACATAACGAGGTCCGGTGAGGTGTGTTCACAATGAAATC
The DNA here is from genome assembly GCA_943142095.1 of Ophonus ardosiacus. Classification (NCBI taxonomy): domain Eukaryota; kingdom Metazoa; phylum Arthropoda; class Insecta; order Coleoptera; family Carabidae; genus Ophonus; species Ophonus ardosiacus. The sequence goes on along the minus strand of OW964834.1, from coordinate 33,830,551 downwards.
AAAAGTGCGAGAGTAGGAGGCCCTAAGTTAGTAGCAAATTTCTCCAGTAACTAACACTGCCTCATGAGAGTTTTACTTTTTATACCGGTATGTTGCCTTTGAACAGTGAATGAACTTTGAATTTTCAGTTTTTACGATCGGAAAGATGAAGAAAGTTATCCGTTTATATAACATTAAATTGTTGAACATACGTCATACGTGAATGACGAAGTTAAGTTAATATATAATGCACTGACTTCTAGGATACAGATTTAGCATTATCAAAGGATTATCCCTAATTGAAGGTGGTACATCTTATAACTGGAAATCTCGCTTAAGCTAGTTCATCCGTTGATGGCCACAATTCAAAACGTGACTCAAATAAATATTTAATATCATTACAAGTCGTAGAATTTGGATGTATTTAAATTAGAAATTATAGGTAACAGTTGAAATAACGAAGATAATTGAATATAATGAGGTTAGCAATAGATTCACAACTAATAAGAAAATATTAATATGACAACATATCAACACATGTTTAAAAAGCGAATGTGTTATCCTCTGATGTTTGAAATATTTATTAAAAACATAAAAACTATGAGTCACCGCTATCATTGCTGAGAAACCGCACGTAAAAGGTTGCAGTTTCAAGAAAAATTATATTTTTGACGCTATTACGCATATGCACAATAGTGTACTGGCAACGTTGCAATCAACTATTCAGCGTGAGATTTAATTTACGCACGATAGAAAAATAATAACTAATTTATTTCACTCGAAATATGGCAAATTAAAAAAAAAAATATGTAACGTAAAATCGTAGAAAATTAAACCTTTTTTATATAAAAACCAATGTTGCCATATCTCTCGGCTGGATTTTTCATTTCGATACCACTGGTCATACATAGAACTTATGATAAAAAATAATTTTAAAAAAGGTAAACTTACATTTGGTTTTCATCAATTGAAGCTAAAAATTATTTTATCGTACTCAGCTACCCTTAAAGGCTGGTTTATGATGAATTTAATTTATGAATTTACAGTTTATAATTTAGATTTTAAAATATAAGCTCACTTAAAACGTATACGATGGTTTATGAATACATAGTTTACAAATTTAGAAATTTAATTTAGATTTTACAAAAAATAGCTATATTTTATATTTCCATATGTAAATTTCAAATTCGACCAATCACAAGAGAGAAGTATTAAACATGGCTGTAAGGTTTAACTTAGCTTCATCCGTCAGCTGTCTTTTCTGTTTGTAAGTTGTTCGCATTCTAAAGATGGATTCACAGGAACAAATTTATATTTTGTTTTTTGTTAATAAGCAGTATTCGCGAACAAAATAAAAACGTTTGCGTAATTTCAATGCAACGAGGGATAGCAAGAAATTAAATACATGCACACGTATATGGGTATATTTGAAGAATTTCACTTTCAGAAACAAACTATCAACGTTTTTAAAGTTTATGTTTGTTTTATTTCTTTATTATACAAATAAATAATAGTATACGAAACATTCCCAATATTATTAAAAAATCATCTTGTTCATTAGCATATAATAAATTCTTGGCTAAGAAAATAAAATTGTAACCTAAAATCTGAACTGATAACTAGTGAAACGTCAAATAACAAGCAGTGACAAGTCACGTAATAAAGATTTGTCAGATTCAGAATTTCAAAATCGAACATAAACTATAGAAAAAATTGTAAATTTTAAATCAAAGTTTCTAAATGTAAATTTATAAATTAAATTCATCATAAACCAGCCATAAATGCTGGAAGAAATGTGGTCTGCAGTTGAAAATGAATGGAGTGAAATAGGGCAAAATGTTATTCACCACCTTAATGAGTCGGAGAACATAGTTCTTATTAATTTTCTCTTGTTCTTTATTGTTTAGAGTTGTGAAATTTTAATTGTGTACACAAAACCACTTCTACGCTGAATCTAATTTAATTATTTCTAATATTTTTTGTGTAACGGTTTCAACGACCACTATTGTATAATACTACTTAATAATTACATATCATATGGTTAATATAGCAGACGCAATAGAAAATAAGTTAATGTTTGAAGTATAATTCGGTGATAAATAAAATTGTACTAAATACACTTCTTCTTATCAGGTTGTAGCATCCTGTTGCTATTGTGAAGTCAATTAGAGCACTATATCTAAATTAGGGTATATATACTAAACACATTCTTATATTCCGATTCCTCTGTAATTTTACTAATCTAGAAATCTACATATTTGTTCCTATTCTATCAAATTCAAAGCACAGGTGTGCAAACTGCATTCTACATGCATATAAATTATAAACATACATGTATACATAATGTACGTTATGAACTGAAATACAAAGTCAAATACTTTGTTGTACTGTTATTGAATTTTATTAACGGACTGACACATATTTAAGGCAATAGATCCGTAACTTCCGATGTGAATGACTAATACAAATGTATATTTGTAGAATTATTGTAAATGTATTAATAGAACTATCGAAAAACGTAAAAAAAGCAGACAAATTTTGCCCTAGGTACACAAAGATATTGAAATTTTGGTGAATAAGTATATTACAATCCGAATTTTTTATTTTACGATCATGTCTGTGTTTGTTCAATAACGATGTTCATTGACATTTTTACTCTATCAGCCTGATTCATAAAAAAGTTTAAGCTAATCCTCATTTTTGGATTAGCGAATTCTACTCTATTTTGACAATTTATATCTTAAAATATAGTCTAGTCTATTCCTAGTATATACCTTTATTGATATTATCATGAAAATTAAATTTTTTTGAAAAAACGCTGTTAAATATCATTTTTTGACATTTTTGTTATTATAAGTATGAAAGAACATTTTATTGTCAATCCGGTTTGATTAAAAATTTTCCTTCATATTCAGTAGATAAAGTGATTAACTTTCATAAATCAGCCAGCTGTGCTATAACCGTGGAAACTGCTGATATATTCAAATAATTTTAATTGACAGATGTCTGTGTCAAGTGCAATTTATATATGTTCGTGTTATAATTTTATTGAACGTGTAGAATCTTTTCCGAAGAATTTTCCGTATGGAATTTGTAGAACAGATTTTTAAGCTAGTCCTGGTACACCCTGTATCTTTTGTAAATTTAGAAGTAAAAATATATAAAATAATCTGTTGTAATAAATCTCACATCATATACTACCCCAAGAAAACCAATAGGTGAGACATTTAAATATTTGTAATTGTCAGATAAATGTCAATATAAAAATTAAGAGCAATTTGTAAGTATTAATAAAAACAAAAACTCTGATGTGGCCAACACATGACCTCCCGCCAATTCCATGTTTAAAATAGCAGTGAGCTTTGTAAAGTATCATTTCCGATTAATCGTTTGTAAATAAAATCTAATTTGTTGTCCAATAAATAGAAAAGTCTGTAATACGAAATTTTGGATTGTTTTATTGTTTTTCCTCAAAAATTTGTTAGAGCTCCAAATTAAGTACTACATCCGATTTATCATTTATTGTTAAAATCTAATATGTTGTTTCAAATTATATATGAGTTTTTAATACCAAATTTGAGAAGTTTTGGATCATATTTTAATAGGCTTTAAGGAAAAATCGTCACACACGTACATTCTTATAAAAATCAGCATCATCTTCTAGGTTCTCTAAAACGCAATCTTTGTAAATTCTTTGCCGTACATAATCCATTTCGTAAATGTGTAGTTGTAAATTAATATTAATTTATAGTGCTACAAAAATAGCAATTAGCAAATTTAAATCAGATCATCCTGTACATCTAACATTTATGTATGATGGAAAATATATTATTTTTACAAACTTTAATAAAATATTTTACTATTGTATTCTCATTAACTCGGTTTCATTATTAATTTTAATATAATTGCTGCCTGTCAGTGACATTTGTTTAAATATGTCAAACCTGTCATTAAAATTATGATTTTGTTTGACGCATAGGCTGGGTGATACATGGAAATAAATTATATTATATATTCATATTTAAAGTTATTTAGAGTTATTTACTAAATGTTATTATCGTAGAATTGAAGATTAAACCATTATATTCCATTTTAATTAGTAAAAGTTGCTAAAAAATTATATTCAATGAATTTTTTACAAGAAAAACTGTTAAAAGTTTGTATAAATGATACTTCCGGTTATCCGATATACACTAAAAACTAATGAGCACTTCCCATATTAGTATAGAATGGGTATACAAAATTTCAAATTTTTCTGATTGATAGTATTTGAGTAATCGTATCCACAAGATCCACACACACACACACAGATACACAGACACACACACACACACACACACACACACACACACACACACACACACACACACACACACACATACATACCTACAGACATCATTGTAAAAATGTTAAAATCGGATTCTGGGGACATCAAAACGTGCTTATTATATAAAATCTTTATATGCTATTTTTAGCACGATCCCTATACCTCCCTTACCTAGGGTAGCGGGAGGTAAAAATAATTATAAATGGAAATATAACGAAATAATATTTTATACGATATTTATGGCACAAAAGTAACCCCTGTGGTGCACTCCCCACACCAGCATTGAATAGCCGCGAGGTGACGCCTGGTAAACGTCCACGAGCAACAAATATATCATCATCATTACTGATATCTGTATACAAAGCAGATTGACACACCCAGTAATGGATAATATGCCGTGATGATATATTTTTTATTTTTATATACTCTTGCTAATTTTCAAAATTCCGTACTCACCCAAGGCCAAGAAGAAGAAAACGCACTCAATTAATCTCATTGTCACTCACTCTTCTTCACTTGTTACCGTGTACTAAGCTTCTTCACCTCCGTCAGTTGTTTTTACTACTTCTGCATTTTCCCCTCGCGCTGTGATTGGTCGATTCGTAGCTTTCCCCAATCCAAAGCCTGCTGTCTGCTGCCTCCTGCTTACCGGATACCTCACAGAAGAGAAAGAAGATCTATGGATCTTCAAGGTGAATGAAGGGAGAAGATTTAGTGAACTTGAAGCTGAAAGTCGATTGCCTTCAACTAGATCTGGATTAGATGTTATCGATTTTTTTCTCACGGATTTAATTTTCAGTAGATCCTTATTCCAAATTTATTAAATATTAATGATAATTTATAATTTAATTTAAAATTATGCAAAATAGTTCATACAGCATTTAATAAAACATATCTCTACGGGGCAGAAATATTGAAATATATGGATGGACAAAATATAAACAAAGATAACGATATTTCTGGATTTCAGTCAATTTTATTACCTACTCAACTAGTTTCGACACCACATGTGTCTTCTGCAGGTGATGATATTTTTTAAAAGTTTGTGGAAAATGTTGTGTAGAATAACAGTAAATGGACGTTCTGTTTTTATATTTGAGTGAAGATTTTTATAAATGAAATCAGAATCTTGAAATCTTATGGGGTCCCGTGGCCGCGTGCCTGAGTGTCTGGTCGCGAACCTGACGCCAAATATTTTCCAATTTAAATGGCACAAAAGTGACCCCTGTGGTGCACTCTCCACACCAGCTATGAGTGCCCGTGAGGTGACGCCTGGTAAGCGCCCACACGGTAAAATATATCGTCATCATTACCGATGTCTACATGTGTTGTAGATACTGGCACACCCAGAAATGGGTAATATGCCGTGATGATATATTTATTTATTTAGAATCTTGAAATGTCGCTAAAGATTACAGTCATCTACTCGCTGAGTGTGAGTTTTTTTATGTGTAGCCATAGTGATCTGTGGTTGTCATAGGTTGAGTTGTTTATAATAGACTTTGAAATAAATTATTCTGAAACTGTTTTTACCTCCCGCTCCCCTAGGTAAGGGAGGTATTGGGATCGTGCTAAAAATCATATATAGAGATTTTAGCGAATAAGCACGTTTCGATGTCCTCATAACCCGATTTTAACATTTTTACAATGATTTCTGTGGGTATGTAGGTATGTGTGTGTGTGTGTGTGTGTGTGTGTGTGTGTGTGTGTGTGTGTGTGTGTGTGTGTGTGTGTGCGCGTGCACGTGTGTGTGTGTGTGGGTGTGTATGTGTGTGTGGGTGTGTATGTGTGTGTGGGTGTGTATGTGTGTGTGTGTGTGGATGTGTGGATCCTGTGGACACGATTACTCAAATACTAACAATCAGAAAATTTTGAAATTTTGTTAACCCATTCTGCACTAATGTGGGAAGAGCTCATTAGTTTTTAGTGTATATCGGATAACCGGAAGTATCACTTATACAAGTTTCTAACAGTTTTTCTTGAAAAAAATACATTGAATATAATTTTTCAGCAACTGTTACTAATAATGATGAAATATAATGGTACAATCTTCAATTCTACGATAATAATATTTAGTAAATAACTCTAAATAACTTTAAATATAAATTTATAATATAATTTATTTTCATCTATCATTTTGCCTATGCCTCAAACAAAAACAACATTTCAATAACAATTTTTACATATTTAAACAAATGTCACTGTCAAGAAACGATTACATTAAAATTAATAATGAAACCGTGTTAAGGAGAATGTAGTAATAATATATGTATTTGCATCTAATAAAATTAAGGTTTGTAAAAATAATATATTTTCAATCGTACAAATTATATTATTTAATTAAAGATTACCGTTTTTAAAAACAAACTTTATTGACAAGAGACAGTTATAGAATGGTTACAGTATAGGCACAGAATGAGTTGTCTTATAGATAAGAGCGTTATATATGTTTATAATATGCAAGCTTAGCATCTAGTGAAGAATAAAGGAATATTTATCTTATCAATTATGATTCGGGTGAATCTCTCACATAACTTACATAAATATTAGAAGTACTATTGATTTGCTTCATTGTCTTGCAGAATACAGGTATGAAAAGACTTTGTGTCAAGATGCGAGTACTATTTTGATTTTTGTTAAGTGTTTCTATTAGTTTTGTCAATATTTGTGAAATTTATTTTGTGTATGATATATTTATTAAATGTAAAATAAAAATTATTATGAGTGAATGTAAAAATATTTGAACATAATGATTGCTTTATTTATACTGCATGGTTAAATACCCAGCGGGAGGTTATGGGCTGGTCACATCAGATTTTTTTTAGATGTTGACATCTCAATATGACATATAATATTTTATTCCAATAATCAAAGACAAACGTTATTACAAAATTGTTACATTCTTATTCTTCTTGTGGCGAAATGGCGGGTATATGTTGAATATTTGAATTTATTCCAACAATTTTGGTTTACATTTGACATTTTAAAACCGCTAATGAAATAAAGTTCTTTAAAAGGCTAGCGAAATAAAATTGTTTACAAAACAATAACTTTAATGGTCCGTATCCAATGAAATAAACATGACCTTATAAGGCAAAATCGAATAAAAATATAAAAGCGTACACTTATACATGAAGTCATAAAAAATACAAAAATATATGATGTCGCACCTTTAACTGATAGCTTTCACTCATATTGTTCGTTTTGGACATATATATATATATATATATATATATATATATATATATATATATATATATATATATATATATATAATATAATTCTATTAATTTCTATTTATTGTTATTCTATACAACTTTTTCAAGATTCCATTAAAAATTAAAGTTGCCTCGAGTAAGAAATATCAAAACTCAATTCTCCATTCTCCAAGAATGCTGGCGGATAAGACAAGAAGAGGAAAATAACATATTGGGAACAAGCAAGAAAAGCTTACTACGAAAGAAATGGATATTCCACGTTAGATATAGAGAAACTACGCAAAAATGGAGAAAACATACATTATGATTTACAACAGAGAAATTAAGACTACAATTTAATTGTGAAATAAAGATATAGATTATATGTAGATTCTAAGCTTATTAGGCAAGAATAAATAAAATAATAATAAAAATAATAATACATATAGTTATTAAAAATACATAATATATTACAACATTCTTACTAACCGTTCATCTTTATACAGCAAATATTCCTCACTCCTGAAAGTGGTCGCGATTTTCGGTAGCGAAATACAATAACCGGACCAGAATAATGAGAGTGGAGTGCGTCGGCTGAGCTCTTATTGTTTTTATTATTTTTAATTTCCGTCACCTTTATAAGTAAGGAAAGTATTGTCTTTGGTCAAAAGATTCGGTGGTGAGTTTTTAACGAATAAGCACGTTTTATGGTACCTAGAATACTCTTTTATTACTTTTACGATATATATATATATATATATATATATATGTGTGTGTGTGTGTGTGAAAATTTCTTCGACGATAACTCAAATTCTAAAATTTTTAATTCTTCCGTATTCCTCTGCTTTACATCCGTATGAAGAATATGAATATGATTAGATTTTGATTATAATTGGTTAATCGCACCGCAAGTTCCCTTATTTGAAGATCCCACAGTTTTTCTTGAAAAAACGTAGTTAAATATCATTTTTTGACATTTTATGTGATTATCAATATGAAAGAATATCTTATTGTTTATACGGTTTGATTATACATATTCCTTCACATTCAATAGATATGAGGTTACAGAATTATAAAGAGATTAACTTTCATAAATCAGCCAGATTTGCTAGAAACATGGAAACAGCTGATATATTCAAATAATTCTAATTGATAGATGTCAGTGTCAAGAGCAATTTACATAATGTATGTTCGTGTTATAATTTTATTGGATTTATAAAATCTTTTCCAATGAACTTTTGGTATGGGATTTGGGATTTGTACAAAATACATAGAACTGACGAAAAATAATGTGCTAGCCATATCAGATTTTTTTATCTATGAATTAATTGCATAATATGAATGAAAACGTATAACTCTGTGAATCAATTAACTGTGTTTGTTCATTGTGAGAAATATTATGAGTTTTTTTTTTGGAAGGGAGGATCGTCTATTTCGGAATAGAAATATTTATTATTTAATTTTACACATTCTAACTTCTGTAGCCGATCCTACAACAATTATTAAAATTAGCAGTGAAAGTTAAATTTCAAACATTTATTTCGTTCGTAATGAAATGGATAAGAAAAACTGCAATTAAAAAGAATAATCGTTGAACGCTAGGAAACTATGATCTTTCTCAATTCTCAACGAGTTTGTTTTTATGGCTAATTTACTATTATTAATTGTAGCTGATTACCTATCTGCATTTATGAATAAAATATACATATATAAGAAAGAGAAGTCATTTTTCTCTTGCTAATTATAGGTATTGCAAAGCTAAACAAATTAGTATCGAAGAAAAAATATTTTTTTTATGACTATTTGTATATTGAACGAGGCAATAGAAATTTTAGACATTGCCCGTTTCTGAGTGTGCCAATTTACTTTTATTCGTAGATTTCTATAAATAATCTATTTTTCTTTATTTTTTAAAAACATTTATAAATTGATAAGATTTCAAGAATCCGGATGTATGTATGGTGAAGGATGTGTAAGTAATTGTACATTCTGTGTTTGTTTCTACGAATATAATATGTATTTCATGTAAATGTTTAGAAACTTTGAACAATATATTTTAATAAATTAGATAAAAGATAAAAGTGAAATCATCTACATATTGATTAGTTTAGAAGGGAGTTATTATAATAAATGAGAATTTCCTGTAGGTCTACGCTATTTAAAATAATTAATTAATTCATTATGTATTTTCCACTTTTATTACTATTAAGTAGAATAATAAAAGTCATTAAACATGCTTTTCTGTACTTATTTACAAACAGAGCATCGAACTCGTCAAAAACTGGGTTCGGTTTAGATTAATTTGTTTTTTGAGAGATGGGTTAGGGTATGGTTCTGGTTCAAGCATTATATTTGAGCTTTTGTTCCGGGTTCAGATTTAGGTTCGGTTCGACCTAATGAAAATTTAATTAATGTGCGTATAGTGTATGGTTGCCAAACTAGTGACCTGAGTTCGATCCCGGCCAGTGCAGACTTTTAATCAGGGTATCGAATCCGCCAAAAACTGGGTTTGGTTTAGGTTCAGGTTAATTTGTTTTTTGAAAGATGAGTTCGGGTGCGGTTCTGGTTCAAGCATTAATAAAATTTGCGGTTTTGTTCGCGGTTCAGGTTCGAAATAATGTAAAATGAGAGCCGGAATTTACGCAAAATGCAATAAGAAACGAACACAATTTTCATGAAAAGTCAGCCCAGACAGTAACGCAGACGCCTAAGACGTCGGTTATCGGCTGTATTTACTTTTCGAACTAAAAATTAACCTGAACCGGAGTTGAACCCCGAACCTGATTCGGTTCAATTAAAAATATATCTGAGGTTCAGTTCTGGGTTAAGGGGTTCGCTAAAATGTTGCTCCTTGGTTCTGGTTTTGGTTCGGTTCAGGTTCGACTTCGATGCCCTGTTTAAAAAGTAACAAATAATATCATTTTAGTTTTGAATCCTTTTGACCGTTTATTGAAAAAATAATTGTAATTTAGTTCATGATCCTCCTTGGTCTGTATACTCTAGTGTCTGTAGAAAGTAAAATGCAACGTTGCCATATTTATTTTCACAAACACATTTTACATTTTAATATGAAATACAATAGGCAGTTTGCGGAACTTAGTTACATATAACGTAACATGATGTACTGCTGGATATTAGGGAGTTATTGCAACTTCTAAGATGAAAGAACGTAAACGTTAACCTTATGTAGAAAACACTTTCTTTTAGAAATAAAGAACTTTCAATTTCAATGTTTACCGCATTTAATTAGTGTATTCACGCTAACGTTAACGCTAAAAGCAACACAAATGAGGTTATTATATACACTTTTCACCGAAACATAACCTCAAAAGATACAGAACGTGTGACGTTAAACGCTCGCTATTCCATTGCACATAACGTGTCTCCTTATTCTTATAACGTGAACCTTATTAGTACGCATGCGCACTTGGGCTGTCACGTGACTTTAAAGTGCACGTTATTTTTGCGTTGAAGCTGCAATAACTTTCTATTGTCAAGCTATGTTATAAATAGTTTGCGAAGCTTATTTTATTTTATATAGTGACTTAAATAACTGGTAATACCGTAACGTTGAAATGCAGATTAAGTACCGTAGAAACGTCATTTTCTGAGTTGTATGTCACGTCACGTTATAATATTTATCCAATAACAATTATAAAAGTAAAATAAATGATGTCCATTAGTTCAGTATACATTTATGTTAAATTCTTGTATAATTTTAAATAGAGTTCCTTAAGTTTTCAATGTGTTTTAATTGTTAAATTAAAATAGGTTATATGTACCATTCAGTAATTTTGAATTCTTAAACGATTTCAGAAAAAAATAATGCTTATCTTGTCATTGAAGTTCCTTTTCATGATTCGATATGGTTATTTCCAATCTCCATTTTCGTCATGAAAAGACGAACTTCCCTGCCTTAATAAGTAAACAACTATTGTTTGATAAAGAAGGTGATACTACTGCATGTTTCGCATCTTACTCAGGCGTTGGAATCTCTACAATTCGTACTTTTCCACAACGACATTCCTGTCCGGTAATTGGCATTTCGGTTCGGTAATATGGTAATGGACACTGAGTCTCAAGACTAGACGACCTTCAAGCATTACCCATATTTGCACTAACAGCGCCTCCATAGATACTACCATAACAAGATGATTGTTTGACCGTTACTTTTTTTTAATGAATATATTTTGATCTTCCACGTCACTCGTAATAGTAAACAATAAAAATAAACCTAAACAATATGAAATTATGAGTGTGCCATACATGTAATCATCATTATTAAGTGGGTAAGTGGAACCTGTATTCATATAGGTACAGGCGATTCAACATGAGTGTGCCAAAATAAAACCATATATGGGGGAGCCATTTTGCGTAAAAAAATATGAAGGTATGTCCGGAAACTTTTCTTTACAGAGGTACAGCCCTTTGAAAGTGCACCTCATCAGACAAATTTTTATTAAAACTCTGTTACTAGTTGAACTAAAATTTTGAAACTTGGTATGAGAATACTACTTATTTAGATGCATATTTATACTTTCTTTTGTTGCCAGAGGCGTCTCATGTGGGGGAGTCGTGAAGATTTTTTATCGTTTTTTTATCTCTTAATATTCATCATGTTTAAAATATTACATACAATACGAAAATACACAAAAAATACTCTCGCTAAAACTTAATAAACACAGTGTAGTTTTTGAGATATTTTAATGTTTAGAAAAAATCAAGTTATTCAAAATATTTAGTTAATAGTTAAAATTCAACCAACTTCCTATAGGAAAAAGAACAAAATACACTCTAAGAAATATTGTCCGTGTAAAATAACCAAATCGGTTGGTTAAGTAATTTGGTGTTAATTTTAACACAAAAATAAGTACATTTTTCGTCCGTGTTAAAAATACGGTTTAGTTAAATTTTGTCCTTGTCAATTCAAATAATTTTTAAAATTGTAACCGCATATAGAGTAAATAAATTATAAACAAATTTTTGAGTTAGTTATACTCTACTTCAGGGTATATTTGCACAATATGGTGTTGGAATTACACTATATTTTGTTAAATGTAAAATAACACCAAATGGTGTATATTTTAATCCGTTCTTACCTGAAGATACAAGTTTATTCCAGTTTAATACACGTAGCGAGACGGACAACAGTAGTGTATTGTCGTATTGTGCTACTCAACTTTGAGATATACCTACATCACATACCACATTTGTTACAAAAGTATCATTACTTCAAATATCGATATACCCTGTGACATTAAAATTAATAGTGCTAAATGGATTTCGTATGGTTTTTTTGTACAAACCAGGTTACTTCCTCGTATCAGAAATTGTTGAGTCTTTACCAGTATTTCACCAAATAATAGACACTATTAACATAGAAAACAGTGTCATGTTTGTTACAAAATCTTGGAATACATTATATTTTGATGAAACTCTACAGACATTTAAAATTTCAGAATTTAATGTATCTGGAATAGAACTAATATTTTTGAATACCTGTTTGTACAAAGACCCATACGAAATCCTCTCATGTCCCGATGGTAATTATATTGTACCTAAACATATTTTTGTACAGCACTGACAGTCAAAATGTAATATTTTTTGTATACAATAAAATTATACAAATTATATTTCAATAAAATTTGTATTTACCTTATTTAACACATATCTTGTTAAAATTTACTCAAATACGAGTAAATGGATACACCGAGTGGTGTTATTGAAATCCAAACTTAACACTTCATTGTGTTAAAATTTACCCATATATGTGTAAGAAATTTTGTGTTAAATTTTAAATCAATTTCCAGTGTACTTTTTAACCAAACAGATAGTTTGTTAAAATTACACCTAATCTGGTGGACCTCCTGGAACCAATTTTAGTGCTAAAATTGGTTAAAAATTTCTTAGAGTGTATAAAAACGAAACAAAATCTGTTTATAACTATTGTTATAATTACTTTATTTTCGACAATGGTAATTTTTATTGTAAATTTAAAAAAAGTGGAAAATGTTAGTGCTGATGAATATGCAGATACAGTGTTTATTTATGGGTATTTTAACGGTAATGGTTGTCGTACGTCCAGAGCATATCGACGTAGATATCCATGAATGATTTTATATGAAGTTCATTGTTCCTCAATTATTACTTAAGTTTTTTTGGGTAAGTACTTGATTTTTATAGATTGATGAAGGTGTTAATGTTACTGTAGAATCGAAATAAAGATGTATAAATGCGTTTACACTAAAAGTTTTATTAATTTAGTAATTGGGCACCGGTTTCGGAATAATGTCCGTCCTCATTCCTCGTCAAATTATAAAAGGCAGAAAGACATACGTCTCAGTGCAAAAGTAGAAAATGAATACGTCATTACTTAAATACGTAAAATTTATATAAATTTTGAATTGAAGAAATGGAAAAATAAGTTAAAGTTTATAATGAAAACATTTTTACAACAGGAAGATGGAAAACCTATTTTTACTAAATATTAAAATATCTCAAAAACTGCTGCGTTCATCAAGGTTTATCAGGAGTAGCTTTTTGATGTATTTTTGTATTGAATGTAATATTTTATAGCGGTAAAAAATCTTCATGACTCCTCTATATAAGAAGGCTTTCGTTGAAATGCGGAAACAAAAGTAAGTATAAATATGCATCTAATTAGGAAGTATCCTCATACCAAGTTTCAAAATTTTAATGCAACTAGTACCAGCGTTATTAATAAAAATGTGTCTAGGTGCACTTTCAAAGGGCTGTAATTCTGTAACGAAAAGTTTTCGGACTAGGGCTATGCGATCTTAGAAATTTGAAATCAACGTTCGATCTTTTGATAAAATCGATTTGTCGCGATTGATCGATTTTTTCTAATACTATATCAAAAAATCTGATGTGGCCAACACAAAATCTCCCGCTATTTAATTTTTATTAATTTAAATACATTACCTATTTACTAATGCTGCAAACTCTTCCATTGCATATAACTATTGCTTTATTTACTATTTTCTTTTTAAAATGTCACTATTATTAATTTGAAGTGATTAGTTTTTTGACAGTGACATTCACCTGTAGTTACATTCATTTGAAATATGAACTGTGTAACAAAGGAATTGTGTTTATCTTGGGCTTCGGGATTTTTTTTTTAAAAAGAGATTTTTAAATTTATCTGTAAAATATATAGAAAAAGTATTAATGTATTCCTGTAAAAAATTCAATAATCTTTAATTTTCATAATGACAAAAAATGCGAAAAATGGCATTTAATGATATTTTTTGAAGAAAAACCATTATGAGCTTCAGGTAAAGTGGCATTTCGGGTTATCCGATTTACACCAAAATCTAATGGTGTCTTTCCATATTAGAATAGGGTAGAAATACAAGGTTCTAGAATTTTTTGAATGATAGTATTTGAGTTAGAGCGTTAACAAAATCCGAACACATACACACATACACACACACACACACACAAACACACACACACACACACACACACACACACACATATATATATATATATATATACAGGGTGTAAATTTTAAAACGGGACATAGGGTTATAACATAGAAAAACAATTTTTTTAGACGCTAAAACTTTCTACATTAATTTATTGAAAAAATAATTGGTGCTTATTATAAAAAAAAAATACGAATTTTTTAATACCAAACACATTACATTTCTGTTATATATAAAGCCAGAAAATTAATTTAAAAATTTGTGCAATTAAGAAAAAATATCATTAGCCATGAAACTGACAGTAAACAAAACATTGTCATTTTTTACTAACATGATAAGAGACAATTAAAGATTAAAGTTATTAATTTTTGAACTAGTACAAAATAACAAAATAATGTGAACAATTAAAGATGATCTGCATGTAATAAGAAATAAGTTATAAGAAACGAGAAAAACTGTAAGCTACAAGGGACTAATTAAAACCATTTAATAATTTGTAATTTTTCTTCATGAGACAAATTATCCATGATTTCTTCTTAATAAAACTAAAATAATAATAATTTAACTAATAATAGGTAAGAAACGTTTATTAATGAGCGTCTCAAGTCAACAATTGTTTTGTTTTGTTTCTGTCAGTTTCACGGCTACTGATAATTTTTCTTAATTGTGCAAAATTTTAAATTTATTTTCTGGCTTTATATGAAACAAAAATGTAATATGTTTGGTATCAAAAAATTCATAATTTTTTTCTTTGTAATATGCACTAATTCTTTTTTCAATAAATTAATATAGAAACTTTTGGCGGCTAAAAAACTGTTTTTCTATGTTATAATACTATGACCAGTTTTAAAATTTACAGCCTGTATATATACACACACATACAGACATCATCGTGAAAATGTTAAAATTGGATTCTAAGGACCTTAAAACGTGATAATTTAACAAAATATCGACATGTGATTACCTCCCTTACCAAGGGTAGCGGGAGGTAAAAATCGATTTTAATAAAAGAATCAAAAGATCGATTTTAATAATTGGTCAGAAAACTGATTTTAATAAAAGATCAAAAGATTGATCTTTATTGATAAGAAGTTTCTACTATGCATACCACATCAAATCACCGAACACAATTTACGAATTAACGTCTAACGCGCGTCAAATGCCAAATACTGCTGAAATTAAGAGATTTTTTTAAATTTATTTTTGAATAAATCTACTTTTTAGGAAAACCAATCTTTCAGATCAATTTTCCGGAATTCGGATAAATGATTTTTTAATTGATCGATCTTTTCGATTGTTCGACCTTTTCTATAAAAGAAGATCAATTCGGTTTTTTTGCAGCCCTAATCCGGGCATAACATTTTTTTACTCAAAATGACTCCTCCAATATATGGTTTTATTTTGGCACACTCATGCTGAATCATCCTGTATATATTTTTAATCCAACCTCTGCCATATGAAATGCTCCGTCAATATATATAAATAGAAAATTTATTAGAAAAATCTTCAAGATAAAACCGCAAACCTGAAGATTACATAATTGTACATTTTTATATTTTAATAATACGCGGAAGACAAGGTGAAATGTTATAGGTACATCATAAAGTTAGAAGATAACATCAACTCATATGGAAGTTGTCTTTAACAACAAATATTTGTAATTACATACATAGTTTTAGTTTGTGTAATTACTACTTGAACTAAGGTGAATGAACGGAGAATTGATTATTACAACGTTTTAATTTAATTGTTTACTTATTAAACAACATAATGTTAAAATCGTTTCTACTTCTACCCTTTTGTAGGGTAAAAACCTCTGTTGACTGGACTATCATTTGAATAAGTATTTGTGTCAATATAATAATAGTAATAATAATGTTAATTATAAATGACACAATGTTTTATTGCATACCAAGTGATATTTATATATAATTAAACTGGTTTTTCTTATTATATGAAGAATGGTGTGTTACTAATTTGTTATGTTTACATTTTCTCTCTTTATTGTAGGTCCAGTTTTCACTTGTAATTAGTTTTCTTGTGAAAACCATTAATTACAATTTAAATTTACTTCTCATTTATTTAATTATACTGAATACTTATCAACGTCAAGTGAAACAATAGATTCGTGTTCAGAAACCTGAAAATTCGGTTAATGCAGTTTTTTGTTTTCGTATTCTTCATTATGTTAGTTTGGTTTTGGTTTTATTGTTATATTATACAAACATTTTAAAATTCGTTACTGCAAATAAAAAAAAAAATCTGTTGTGGCCAGCACAAGACCTCTCGCCATTTCCATATTAGGCTATATAAGTATTGTATTGCACTTTGCTATCGAACCGTCGTTTTATAACAAAATATTGCAGAACTTTACCCAAATTTTGTTTTTTACTGTATTTAACATGTCTTCTGCACACATATAATTCTAATTATATCTATTTTTCATTGTATGAGGAAGTTCCTAAATGTCACAGATTCTTCCAATTCATTAACCAGATTGGCCGTATTTCTGATGAATATATGTATGCATATTACCTATAATTTCAAATATTTAATTAATAAAACAATAAGAAAGATTAAATGTACTGCCCAGAAAAAGCTAACAAAATTTCACTAAAACTGTTGATTTCTGACAATGAAATCTGTTATTTACAAATTATGTTATAAACATCTGAATTTGTCAACTGGTTTCCTTAGTGTAGTTTCGCCTACTCGACTTACTCCCGATATTCTATATATTATAGCGTCTTTATCTCTAAATTTATAGAAGATATAAAATTAATATTTGGAAGAATTTCTTTTAAAAACTACTACTTCCGGTTGTTCAATTGTTACCAAAACATTTTCAGCTCTTCCCAGGAATCAACCACTTTGACACATATTAAATACATAATATTTTTATCTTTAATCGTGTCGAAATTTTGAATGAGAAATTGAGAAATGAGCAGATTTTCAGATGTTTAAAATCTTAGAAGAATTTCATGAGTTTAATTTGTTAGTAACTCGTAAATTGCTTATCGGAAAATATTGTGTAATACTTTATGTTAAAAAGAATTTCATGCTGAATTAAAATTTTCAAACCGCGTTATCGTATCTTTAACAAGATCAGAGTGGTAGATGAAAAAATATAAAATTGAAGGAAAACATTGGCAATTATTATAAAAAAGGCATCAATAATTTACTTCTTTCGATGCCACTACGAATGTAAACTATTATAAATAGTGAAATCTATTAGACTATGTATTAAATATGTAATGTTTGTTTTTTAAGTAATTTTAATATCTTTCATAATTGTTTTGAGCAAATGGCCAAAAACATAAATATGCCGCCATTTTTCCCAATTGGCGGGAGGTTCCCGTGTTCCGTTTTCCGGAAATTTTTTATATGCTATTCAGCGCATTTTCTGGATAGTATTCCGTTTAAAAGCTTTTCTTGTAATTACTTTGAGGTAAAATCATAAATTTCCTGGACTATAAAACGTCTTTAGAATGAAAATAAAACAATAAACAATAAGTAATATGTATGTATAGTAGTTAAATACTAATAATTAATGAATAATAGATAATAATTTGAAATTTTTTTTTTTAAATATAATAAAATATGATCTAAATGAAGTATTAGGGCAATTTTCAAAAATTAGCTTTGTTTGAAGCTCTGTAGCTCGCTACCTATTGGTTATAGAAAAAAATGTATTAGATGAAAGTTGTAGGAAATTTTTGTGTCCACAAATTGAAAGATATGTATTTTTGCCCTAATGCAAATAGGTGAAGAGATATTTAGAAAAAACCGCTTTTTTGTGCCTTTTTTTCCAAGTTGGCGGTGCTTCCCGAAGGCCCCCGAGGGGGAAAACTTTCATTTTTTATCAGGACCCCTAAATATATATCTAAAATTCAAAAATACCCGACCTTTTGCAGGATAAATCTACCTAATGACTGGACTATATCTAAAATAAATAATTATTAAAAACATTTAATACAAAAAAATTATAAAAAAGTTAATGCAGATTGATAAATTAATTACAATTATGTTTGTAAAATGGCACTAGTATGACATCAGCATTTGATATTACTATGATTAAAAGCCGATATGTACAGGGTGATAATTAAAAATCTGGCCATACGCGTTAACATGGGAAAACAGTTTTTCTTTGCGCAATAGTTCCCAATTAATTTTAGACAAAAATGTTTCAAATAAAAGTTGTAGAAAATTATTGTGTATTCTACTCCCAAATCACTAGATTTAATTTTGCATGTTGCGGGTAAATTCAAATAAAGTTTCAAAGAAATGCGTATAGTTTGACCTGTTCGAAATTCGGTTTTCAAATAAAAGCTACAGATAATTCATTTCTGCACTTAAATTACTATACAGTTATTATTTTTTAAATCTAACACTTAAATAATTATTATTATTTTTTGACATTTTGTAACCTATCAAATTATATTTCTGACAGTGCAAACGATACGAATTTCTTTGTTATTTTGTTTGTTTGTACAATTTCAAATTCGATTTTACAGGTTCCCAAACGTGCAAAAATAAATCTGTTTTTGATTTAGGTGTAGAATATAAATATCTACAACTTTTATTTGAAACACTTTTGTCTAAAATTAATTAGGGACTTTTGCGCAAATAAACACTGTTTTCCCATGTTAAACGCCAGATTTTTAATTAATACTCTGAAATGTCGAAGCAGTAGTACATGAACCCGATTTGGTTTCATTAAAATTACTGCGTTTTGCAAATAAAAAAAAATTAAAATAGTAAAACGAACACAGCTATTATTTCGTGTAAAACACACTTTATGGATAACTATAAATATTAAAGAGGAAAACAATATTTTACCCATTATTATTTAATGAGTAGATAAGCATGCAAAATTTCTACAAGCTCATAGTTCGCACGTTAGAATACATTGTTTGTTATTTTAACTCTTCATTTTGCTGTAGCACGAGCCAGTATATGAATAACATAATCACATTTGCGAAATGTGCAAGTATAACTGCCCATTTAAACTGTGGGAATTAGGCCAGCCATAACGCAACCAAAATTAATCCAAGAGGAACGCACAGAATGTCTTTGTCTTAGATTTTAGTACATAGATCAAGAACCTCACAAAGGATTTTTTTAGAAAATGTTGAATTCAAATTTTCAAACCGCATTATTGTATTTTTAATCGAGTCAGGGAGGTGGCTAAATTTGTAGGAAAGCGTTGACAAAAATTATTTTTAAAATCATCGGTAATTTACTTCTTTCGGTGCCACAACGAATGTAAACTGTTATAAATAGTAAAACCTATTACACTGAGTATTAAATACCTAATATTGTTTATTTTTTAAGTAATTTAATTTTTACCTCTCGCTAAGAGATATTGGATTCATACTAAAAATCGCATATCCAGATTTTAGTAAATAAGCCCGTTTTAAGGTCCCTAGAATCCGATTATAACATTTTTATGATGGTGATGATGTGTGTGTGCGTCTGTGTGTATGTATATGTGTGTGAGTCTAGATGTTGAAAAGATTTTGATAAAAATGGGATAGCCGGAAGTAACAGTTTCTCTAAAAAAATCTTCTACAAATTATTTTTTGAAAATTTTTGATATTACTAATATTGAAGAACATAAAATTCTACATCTGATACATTTAAAATTTTTATTATATCTTCTATAGATTCAGAGATCAGAGATAAAGAAAATATAATACATAGATTTTTTTGCAATAAATCGCACAGTCCAGTTTACACTAAGGAAAATATTTTTCAAATTCAAATGTTTGTAATTGACATATAAATGTCAAAAATTAACAGTTTTACTGACATTACTGATAGCTTTTCCTGAGATGTACATTTAATATTTCTTATTGAATTATTAATCAAATATTTAAAATTGTAGGTAGGTATGAATATTAATAGTAATAGTACATAATATATCCTTAAGAAATACTCGTCAATGAATTGGAACCATCTTGAATATTTCAGAAGAGTAGGACAAGATTCCTTATAGAATGAAAGAATAGATTTATAATTAGAATTATTTGTGTGTACAAAAATTCGGTACTAATGTAACAAAACGTAAATGACGAGAGGTATTGTACTACACAACAATTTATTTTTTTCATAAATTGTTATTCGGTTAACTATTTTTAACATAACTCTCTGAGACTTATCTTAAATAAAAAAAAATGTGACAAACCTTTTTCGTAAAAAAATAGGAACTTTTTATTCTTGTAAAATTTGAATATGGGCCACCGTGTTCGAGAATATATTTAATTATTTAATATACTTATTTTTTGTACCTTAGATCCCAGAAGACGCCAACGTATGTTAAACTCGTTTCTACCCACCTTTTGTAAAGCAAAGGTCTTTTTTGGTCTCCTGGACTATGATTTATTATAAGAAATTCATGAAAACATTGTAGTTTATAAATATTTTATTTGTGGTACAATAATTTACATAAACCTTTAAATAGTGACAAAACAATTACAATTCTGCAAAGTGCGTAAAACCAATGCCGACTATATTTTATTCATGAGAGCATCACCACGCAAGGTGTTTTCAAAAACAGAATTATTCCAAGGATCACTGGATCAGTTCACAAACGGATAGACTTCAATAAAGGTGGGTCGTGCATGAATGATGATGATTTTTTCTCGATATTGTTTTCGTTTGTATGATTTTAATTTTTTTAGTTTCCTGGGTTTTGGAAGATTTCTTTTTTCCATAAGAGCAGAATCTAGAGCTCGTATGGTGAAGAAATAAATTATTTCAACAATGCTCAAGAAACTTGCGCCCACGAGAAGGCCAGCAATTCCTCCCATGTTCACTATACAAAAAAAATAGTTACATACATACATAAAATCACGCGTTTCCCACTTAGGGCCGGTCTTTCCACCTTCAGATAAAGTTCCGGATAGCTATCCGCCAGATAAACATATCTGAGACTTTATCCGTCGGATAACTTTTCTCTGTCTTTCATTTCAAATTTATCTGACGGATAACTATCCGACAGATAAGTGCAGTATATGCAGTTTCAAAATCTCAGATAAAATTAAAAAGCGACAATAGCATTGCAAATGTAATAAGGCAGAGCAAGAAAATGCCATATAAGTTTTGTTTTGATCAAGTTGCTTAATATTTATGTTTTGACATTTGTGGTTATGATCTTTTCGACGTAATTACAAATATTTACTGTGATCAAATAGTTATAATTTAAAAGTAATTTGGATAAATAACATGTGTGCAGGATATTCTGCTTTCTGTTTATATTTGGAAATGTCTAAGGATAATAAAAATTGAAAGAAACGTGAAAGCTCCAATAATTTTGGAATTATTGAAATACGGAATATTTCTATATTTGTACTTGTACTAAGGTGCAGGTATACCTAAGTATGTCATAGAAAATAAAAAGACATACACAGTGACGAGGGATCAAGAATGACCTCCCTTGGACCGACAAAAAAGTAATATATATTGCCTCTAAAATCTGATGTGAACACCGCATGACTTCCTTATTGTACGGCTATTAAGCTATGTATACATATTTTCTTATTAACTAAAATATATATTATAACAAACCCAATCATAAAATTGCACATATTTGACATAATTTATCATTGACATTAGTTTTTATTTTTTTTTGTCCTAATCCTTAGCTAACAATTACAAAAACAAAAAGTATATCAATAAACAAATAAATAAATATATATCATCATGGCATATTACCCATTTCTGAGTGTGCGACAATCTGCTTTGTCGCAGATATCGGTAATGATGATGACATATTCGTGCCGTGTGGGCGTTTACCAGGCGTCACCTCACGGGCACTCATTGCTGGAGGGGAGAGTGCAACACAGGGGTAACTTTTGCGCCATTTAAATTTCGAAATATTTCTTTTTGGCGTCGGTCGGGATCGAACTCGGTTTCTCAGAATCGCGACCAGACACTCAGGCACGCGGCCACGAGACCCCATACAAAAAGTATATAATTTTTAAATTTACATATCTCGCTTATACAAAGGGCTAATTTAAAATACTTAATGTGCAAGACGAAGAATTTAATTCTCTAATACTTTTATTTAAAGCATTTATTTCTAAAATCATAATAAAACCATTTTTACCTTCCGTCACCTTTAGGTAAGGAAGGTATTGTCTTTGGTCAAAAAATTCGGTGGTGAGTTTTTAATGAATAAGCACGTTTCAGGGTCCCTACAATACGAATATACCATTTTAAAGATGATGTCTGTATGTGTGTGTGTGTGTGTGTCCGTGTGTGTGTGTGTCCGTGTGTGTGTGTGTCCGTGTGTGACAAATTTTTCTCCGACGATAACTCCAATACTAAAAGTCTAAAAATTATAATTCTTTCGTATTCCTCTTCTGTACATCCATATGAAGAGTTGATTAGATTTTGGTTATAATTGATCCACCGGAAGTACCCTTATTTGAAGATTTTAACAGTTTTTCTTAAAAAAACGCAGTTAAATATTATTTTTTGACATTTTATTATTAAATATATTAAAGAAAATACTCTTCTCTATACAGTTTGATTATACATTTTTCTTCATATTTAATAGATGTAAATTTAAAGCATTATAAAGAAATTAATTTTGAAAAATTAGTCAGCTTTGCTCTTTATCATGGAAACAGCTGACATAATTATTCAAAAAAAATTAATTGACAGATGTCAGTTACAAGTGCAAAACGTGCAAAACCAAATATGGAAAAAAGTATAGGATCTAAAATTGGTATGTCATAGTGTTGCTCGCATGTGACACGCAGAGAAAGGCCAAAGAGAAGATGGAAGGACATTACTTAGTGTAGTTTATGTTATAATTTTATTGGATTTATAGAACCTTTTCAAATGAACTTTTGGTATGGAATTTGTAAAAAATAGTATGTGTTTTTACATGATATTATATAGAATCTGTTCCAAGGACCTTTTGGTATGGGATTTGTACAAAATACATGGAATTGACGGAAGGTCTTGTGCTGGCCACAACAGATTTTTTACAAATAAAAAACATTAGGTAATGTATCACTTTATCTATTATTGGCTTCAAGTAAAGTACCACTTCCGACAGTAATGTAATGACCAAAGAGAGAGGTGCACAACTAGAGTTATAACAGTCTTAAAAAAAAATTTCAACTTTCTACGGTTTATCATTTTTCAGTTATGCGAGTTATGTACATACGTCACGACGAAATTAGTCAAAATGAATTCAGGGAGGGCCAAATTGGATATTTCCGCTGAAATCTGAAAACCGAAATTTTTCACGATTACAATACTTCCTTTACTTCATACAAGGAAGTAAAAATAGGGTTTTAAATTCCTATAAAATGTATGTAAATATCCGAGTTTCATCACATTGAGTTCTGTGCGTTAGGTTACCGTTACAATAAAGTTTTTTTTTTTTTTTGAAAATTTGCAAACGAAGATTTCATAATTTTCGCAAGTAATGTGCACCTCCCTTTATGATTACTATATATCCTCCCGTTTTTAAGTTAAAATTAATATTGTATATTTTAGTTATTAAAATAGTAATTAACGTTATAAGTCCGAAACGAGTAATGTAAAAAGAGTTCACGGACGAATGTCGTTATGTATTTTATTTTATCCTGTGTCAAATTCCGTTTTATAGAAACATTGAAATTAATTTCAAAATAATGTAACAAATGCTCCAAATCTAGTTACATTGTCGGAATATAATTAGCAACAGCTGTTTGACAATTATTTAATTTGTTGATTTCGCTGAAATAAAGAGATATTTTTACCTTCCGTCACCTTTAGGTGAGGACGGTGTAGTTTTTGGTCAAGAAATCGATGGTGAGTTTTTAATGAATAAGCACGTTTTAGGGTCCTTACAATACAAATACAAAGAAGATGTCTGTATGTATGTATGTATGTGTGTGTGTGTCCGTCCGTGTGTGCGCGTGTTTGTGTGTGTGTATGTGTGTCCGTGTGTGACAAATTTTTCTCCGACGATAACTCCAATACTACAATTCTAAAAATTATGATTCTTTCGAATTCCTCTTCTTTACAACCATATGAAGAGCTGATTAGATTTTGGTTATAATTATTCAACCGGAAGTACCCTTATTTGAAGTTCTTAACAGTTTTTCTTGATTATATATTTTCCTTCATATTCAATACATATAGAGTTATAGAGAGATTAAGAAAAGTAAGAAACATCGACCCCTAATAAAATAGGGAAAAGCTGAAGAAGGAGGAAGTGTCAAGTGCAATTTACATAATGTACGTTCGTGTTACAATTTTATTGGATTTATAAAATATTTTCAAAGGAACTTGCGGTATGGAATTTGTAAAAAATAGTGTGTTCGTGGTAAAATTTTACAGGATATTTAAAATCTTGTTCAAGGAACTTTTGGTATGGGATTTGTACAAAATACATCGAATTGACAGAAGGTTTTATGCTGGCCACAACATATTTTTACCTTCCGTCACCTTTAGGTAAGGAAGGTATTGTCTTTGGTCAAAAAATTCGGTGGTGAGTTTTTAATGAATAAGCACGTTTTAGGGTCCCTACAATACGAATTTACTATTTTTAAGATGATGTCTGTATGTATGTGTGTGTGTGTGTGTGTGTCCGTGTGTGTGTGTGTATGTGTGTCCGTGTGTGACAAATTTTTCTCCGACGATAACTCCAATACTACAAATCTAAAAATTATAATTCTTTCATATTCCTCTTCTGTACATCCATATGAAGAGTTGATTAGATTTTGGTTATAATTGATCCACCGGAAGTACCCTTATTTGAAGTTTTTAACAGTTTTTCTTAAAAAAATGCAGTTAAATATTATTTTTTTACATTTTGTTATTATATATATTAAAGAAAATACTGTTCTCTATACAGTTTGATTATACATTTTCCTTCATATTCAATAGATGTAAATTTAAAGCATTATAAAGAAATTAATTTTCAAAAATTAGTCAGCTTTGTTTTTTATCATGGAAACAGCTGACATAATTATTCAAAAAAATTTAATTGACAGATGTCAGTTGCAAGTGCAAAACCAAATGTGGAAAAAAGTATAGAATCTAAAATTGGTATGTCATAGTGTTGCTCGCAAGTGACACGCAGAGAAAGACCAAAGAGAAGATGGAAGGACATTACATAGTGTAGTTTATGTTATAATTTTATTGGATTTATAGAACCTTTTCAAATGAACTTTTGGTATGGAATTTGTAAAAAATAGTATGTGTTCGTGTTCGATTTTACATGATATTATATAGAATCTGTTCCAAGGACCTTTTGGTATGGGATTTGTACAAAATACATGGAATTGACGGAAGGTCTTGTGCTGGCCACAACAGATTTTTTTAAAGTAAATTTAATAATGAAAAAACCTGAAAACATGAATATTGATATCCAAATTGCATTTTTCTTGTATTTTATGTAATTAATAATTCGCCCTATTCTGTAACTCAATCGATAATAGTTATCGATCGATAATAATTTTTGACAAATATAAATGTATCATCTGCCAGTTTCATTTTATTATTCAGTGTCTACTGTAATTATTGGCTACAATTTATTATCGATCGAAAAAAGTTATCGATTGAGTTACAGAATAGGGGTGAATATTTTTTAAAATGTAAACTCTTTATGTAAATGCTGGCACCTGTTTACATAAATATTATGTAAAGCTGGCTATCAGGGAAATGAAACTTATTATTGAATTATTACATTTGAATCAAAGTTAAAGCTGCTAAAATTACAGTCATTGAATATTTTGTTACATATAAAGATACAAAACTTGAGAGGATGGGCAAAGTGTTATCTTTGCCCCCTCGCCAAAATTTACGAGAGGGCAAGTGCCCCCTCTGCCCCCCCGGTTCTTACGCCCCTGACGTAAAGTATTGGAATTTGACACAGGATGAAATAAATATATACGTATAATTTATAAGCGTAGAAGGAAGTCATGTGGTGTCCACATCAGATTTTTTAGTTAAAAAAAGACTGCAACAAAAAAATTAGAATTTCAATTTTTAGGGAGGAGGAGAAGGTGGGAGGGGTGGGGGGGTTTATTATTACAGAATCCAGTCAGAAATATTTATTATAATATGGGGTTGTGTGACTGCGTAGTTTCTTACCTATATTGTCCAACATATTATAGGACAGTTTCCGAATAGTCCTAACGCTCGAAGGGGAAATGTTAATATAAACATATGTCATTGTATTATTTTTCTTCAATCTACAATAAGGTACATTTAAAATTTTTCAGTTAATATAATGCATGATCGGTTTTTTTAAAATTTTATCGATAGGGTTTCCAAGGCAGTAATGTGTCAAAATATTTTTTAAATCTTATTTTATTTAATTTTGTACGTCGATCGTGCAAAAAACGTAATAAGCATTGCGGTCAGTAAGTGCTCTTCTACCGGTATCGGATAAATTAGATCATCCTCAACCGGTAAAAAGCACTTACTGCTCTTAAATATATATATATATATATATATATATATATATATATATATATATATATCTTCACGGCATATTACCCATTTCTGGGTGTGCCAGTACCTACAACACATGTAGACATCGGTAATGATGACGATATATTTTACCGTGTGGGCGCTTACCAGGCGTCACCTCACGGGCACTCATTGCTGGCGTGGAAAGTGCACCACAGGGGTCACTTTTGTGCCATTTAAAATTCGAAATATTTGGCGCCGGTCGGGATCGAACCCGGTTCCTCCCGGTTCGCGACCAGACACTCAGGCACGCGGCCACGGGACCCCATTTACTGCTCTTAATACTAATAAATATTACAGCAGTTTACTTGGTAATACGTTCATGTCGGATGCTGATTCCAAGAAATTTAACATCATTGTATATGCAACCTAGGTCACATTCGCAATGTTTTTCTGCCTCCTTCAACCAGCGATCAGAGGAATGGCATAGCTCATAAAGGTGTTCTTCATCGCATATTTGTTCATTTTCTGAAAAGTATTACAACAGGGTTGTTATATGCCTTCTAACTATTACATTTTTAAAATTATTATTTTTTATAGCTTCAAATTTGAAAATATCACAACATGTCCATTAGATATTTTACAATTAAATATTGAAATTTGTGTAATATTTTAATAAAAGTCATGTGATCGGAAACAGAATGTGACGTCAAAATTCATACAGCTTCTTATGTGACAAAATGTTGCCTACGTTTATTTATTTAAATGACGTAGATGATGACAAATTATATGAATGACGTGCTGTATGTAATTTGACGTCACAGGAGTGGAGGATTATTTTTCATGACTACTTCTGGTGTCCATCTTTTTATTTAATGGGGTATTCCACTCAATTTTTTTTTATTATTTTAAATAAAACTTCATTCAGTTTTGAAGCAATTCATAGTATTAAAAATTTTTAATTGTTCCTAGTTTAACAGTATTTTATTTTCAAGAAATCAGTATAACGTCACATTTCCCCTATACTTGTCTTTCTCACACACACTGCTCTGAGTACGCTGCGAGAGAAAGATAACAATTGTATGACGTCAATTTTCCCTTTTAGCAAATGTGAAATATCTCGTAAAGTAATTATTTAAAAAATGTTTTCATTGTTTTAACTATTATTTATTGAGCCATACTGTATGTTAAATTGAATTTTTAAATTTTTTTTTGTTATAGTGGAATACCCCATTATTTACGAAAATGACAACAAATTATGATTATTCTTTTTATTATTATGAAAAATATTTCATAAACTTTTATTTAAAAAACTTTTTGATAAATATGAAATCGACACATTAAAGTATACAAGATGTAACAGCTAAAAGGGCTACCTACCTCTAATAATATCTGTACCTATTATTAAAGATAAAATAAATAAATAAATAAATATAAATAAAAATATAATCACGGCATATTACCCATTTCTGAGTGTGCCACAATCTGCTTTATCGCAAATATCAGTAATGATGATGACATATTTCTACCGTGCGGGCGCTTACCAGGCATCACCCCACGGGCAATCATTGCTGGCGTGGAGAATGCACCATAGGGGTCAAAATAAATAAAATAATAGTTATTTATGAAACAAGTGTGTAAAGTAGTACTTTTTTGGTCGAGATAAAAATAGTATTTATATATGAGTTGCACACAATATTTTTCCTACAATCGAAATGTTAGTGCTATTTGTCATAATACTAATATGAGTGTACAGGCATCTTCAAATACTGTTAGTGTTAGTTGACAAGTAAATTAACCGGTGCCTAGCAACATATTTACTTTTCACGCACTATTGCTTGAAAAGTTCTTTTCAAGTACTATAGTGTTTGAAAATGTACAGAGTGCGAAAAGTATGTACTTTAGGCACGGTTGTAGGAAAATTACTATATAATTTTCTTCCTATTTTTTGTTAAAAAATCAAATACGATAGTTATTTATGCATCTAGAACAAAAATTGCATAGTATAGCAGAGCTTGAGTTTGCTTATCGAGGCGAAGCCGAGATAAAGCAAATAAGCGAGGCTATAATATATATAATATTTACCGAGGTGCGTATTACATTTTTCTGTCCACCTTAGATCTAGAAATAAATACACATATTTTTAAATGCAACAGACTTTACAATAATTATTAAATCGTAGTAGGGTTAGCGGACGAAAAAAAGTAAGATTTGCGGACAAAAAGTGATAACGTTCAGAAAAGTGACATTTTTCTTCCGAAAATAAGTATAGGTAGACAGAAAAATTATTTTCGTTTGCAACTGAATAAGAAATAAAAATTTATAAATTTTTTATATGAAGTATATTTTACTTGAAAAATAATAATTATCAGAGAAATTTTCTTGATACGTTTTTTATAAATAAACTCCTGGACAAAATTAACGCATAACTTATATTTTCGCGATTTATTTTAAAACAGAATAATATATGAATTTTTCTTAGGGTGCAGTTGAAAATTTAGGGTTCTAGACATATGAAAATAATAACAATTAAGAATCAATTCTTGTTTATATGAGTATTTTATTGTTTCCTGTGTTGACAAGGAAAAAGTATGGAAAAGGTTAAAAGTGTTTTTACGTTTAATTTAAATTTGATTTCATGTTTTTGTGTATTACTACGAAATTTACATTAAATTGAATTGGGTTAATAGAGGTTGATATTTGTCCGAATTTGAGGTTTTTCGGGCGTTAACTCTATTGGATGTGGCCAACGTCATAAGATTGGGGAACTTGGTAGTCGATCTCAGTACTATAGGACGAGCTTTAAGGAGGTTTAAAGACCCTAGATTTAACTTTAGGAGACACAGAAAGGTCGTCCGAAACCACCGACAGAAAGAGACGACAGATTTCTAACTCTAGAAATTCTGAGAAGACGACAAATTACAAGTAAAATCCAAAATAATCACATTCCTGAAGCCCGTGCTGCGTCGATTTCTACCCGTGTGGTAAGAAGAACACTAGAGGAAGCAAGACTGACCAATAGATGTACTAACACAGAACCGTGTTTCACCAGAACTCATCGAGTAACTCGCTTACAATTTGTAAGACAACATATTCCCTGGAATTCGGCTGATTGAAACCGTGTTTCTTTTTCTGATGAGACATGAGTCATCTTAAAATTACCAGGCGAAAGAGATCATACCTGGAGGAGACCTGGACAGCGATATACTCAGTGATAAATTGCTCCAAGAGAGCCCTGCTTTGGTGATTCAATACTGTTTCGGGGAGCTAATTGTTCTAAGGGACACATAGAGTTGGCGGTGCTTCGTGGAAGATCAATGAATGCACAGAAATACGTGTAGGATGTCATATAAGACCATGTCACTCCTTTTTCGCCGGTAATTGGAGGTATTTTCATATTTATTCATGATAATGTAAGATCGCATCGAACTCGGGGCGTAGATGAATATTGAAATACGGTAGGAATTAACCGTATGGAATTGCCACCTAGCAGTCCAAAATTAAATCCAATAGAGCACGTATGGGATATGCTGAAAAGAAGCGAAAGAGGTCTTGTACCCGTCCCATGCACTCTAGATGAGCTAGAGAATGCTGGGCTACAAGAATGGGAAAACTTACCTCACCATGCAATTCGAAATTTATTTCGAAGCATGGACGAAGAAAGCAACCCATAATTAATGTAAGAAGTGGTAATACCAAGTATTATATATTTTTTTCCCATAAAATTTTAAATTTTAATTTATTTAAAAAAATCACATTGTCTTCATTTTGAATAAGATTGTAGTTTTTAATTTAAAGGTATATTATGTTGCGTTATTTTCTAAAAAATTTTAATTACCTGTAAAGGACTAATTTAAAAAAACCCTTAAAACATGCTAAAAATAAGCTAACTTTGTGAAATAAACGAAAAATTAAAAGTGATGCGTTAATTTTGTCCAGGAGTGTATATTTTTGCTCATTCTTGAAACTACGAAACATTGACATTGATTCTTGCATTAAGCCAGATTTATTTGGATTATTAAATGATATTTTATAAAAATTAAGCAATTTAAAAATGCAATTTGTATTATTATATAAATGTATAGTTTTTTTTTTGTCGCTGAATAACGTATGTCTCATAAGTTTTGGCACGAATTTCAAAAGTTTTTTTTTCTGAAATTAATACTTTTACTTGAAGTGTTGTACTACATAATAATTAATAGTTTCATTAGCAACTAATTATAAACTTAAATTAGATACAGATGTCCGTGTTCTTCCACAAGGCGCAACTTTCTGCGGACTCCTATCATTAGGTTTTGGACGGCATTTAAATCGATTTCTCGGACTTTTCTATATACTCTGTGTTGAAGTTCCTCCTCATTTTGGGCTTCCCATCCTCCATCGTAAATTTACGAGATAAAAGAGTCCAAAAATCATCGATGGAACGAGCCTGAGGAAGGTTAGGGGGATTGTCATTCCGCGGAACAAATGGTATGTTTCGGTCTGCTAACCAAGTTTGAATCTGTCTTGCATAGTAACAAGATGCGTGGTCTGGCCCGAACAATATCGTCCCCAGCATGTTTTTCTTCAATAAAATTAACCAATTTTTTTAGGCAATTATGAATGTACCTTTGACTATCCAGTGCTTCACCTCTTCCTCAGCCCACATAAAGCTTGGATACACCCCTTATGGAAATGGCGCACCAAACCAACACCTTATCTGCGAATTTGGTTTTTTGTTTATATCTGACTTTATTAGGGACTTCTTCAACATTTCCATTATAAAAACCATCATTTTCTTTCATTTCGCAGTTACTGAGCGTGAAGTACTTTTCATCATCCATAATTATCACGCGGTTAATCGCAAAATGTATTCTTCTTAGATTACAGCAGCATATCGGGATTCTGGCTAGTTGGTTGACGGTATATTATGGGGCTTTCCTTTGTTTTCTGAAGTTCTGACCATTCCGTGACAGTTCCCGCGATATGGTGGTCTTGGATGTTCGATACTGGCGTGCCAGTTTTCTTAATGAAATTTCTGTCTCCCTAGCAACATGTGATTCTCTTGTTATTATTGATTTTGTAGCATCTGAAATTTGTGCCAAAACTTATGAGACATACGTTAGTAGCACCAACCTCTTTTCTTTCATTATTTTTATAAATAAAATTTAATAAAATTAAATATTATTAAAGTTGTGCATTTGTTCTTCTCAGCATGCGTTAACGTCAGGGTGTAGTAGATTTTCAAATCGAAATTAGAATATATTTTTAAATAATTTATAAACTAGCAAACGAGATTCAGCGGGATTTTCAAATAATTTTGCAACATAAATAAATTAATTCAGAAATGATCACTAGATGGTATACCTCGTCCAGATTTCATTTGAACAAATGAGTTTTAAATCCTCTGTGTTAATCCTAATCTGTACTACTGTGAATATTTTTACGTTTCACGCAAATATAGTTTCTTCTCAAAGTACATTATATGTCTATGAAAGTTGAAAATTGCTTGTAACTATTTAAAAGGGGAAAAGTTTTATTGGGGTATTGGGGTATAACTGTACCTCGTGCATATTTACATTTTGGCACTACCAGTTGCTCAATTCAGTAATGAGCGTTCATTGTTAAAGCAAGCATAACATCTTGGATAAGAATTTTACAGGTCAACTATGATTCTCAGGAACTTTGAGAAGAAACTATATTTGCGTGAAACGTAAAAATATTCACAGTAGCAAAGATTAGGATTAACACAGAGGATTTAAAAGTCATTTGTTCAAATGAAATCTGGACGAGGTATAACAGAAGCTTCATTTTATTTTACTGAGAAGTGCCTGTACAATTTCTGCAATGATGTATATAATTTAATTAAATTCCTAATTCTTATAATTACGAAATTAAATAACAGATAAATAATAGCTTTGTTCGATGACATGTACTAGGCCGCCCTAGTGTTAACTTTCTTACACGAACATGTTTTATGAGAAACGGGCAGCTTCTGGCAGGCTGTTCGATGACAAAAATTTTAAGAACTAGTGCTCACGTTTCTGACCTGACTCGCGAGGTGGTGTAGAAAGTGCAGAGTAGGACTGGGGGTAACTAAATATTGTTCTGTAGACATTTTAATTCTATCCTATCTACACATCTGTTTATTAACCTAAAATTTTACATATTGATAAAATAAAATAATGGATTCAGATATAGTATATTCTCTTTGTTTTGTTATATAAAGAATTAATTAATATATCTGTCTCTGAATCTGATGAAGAATCAAGTGATGATTGATCTTCGTCAGAATCGTTTATTAGTTCAAACATTATGCTCTTTAAAAAGACATTTCTGCAGTTACTTCTTTGCAGCTTTATGATATGACTGTGTTTATAAACAACCTAACCTTTACACCTTTGGCTACGCTTAGCTTAATTACTCACAACTGAGCAAACTTGCCCAAATATACACTAGTGTGTTTTATGAAACCACAAGAATTAGACTGAACTAGTGTACACTACACTGCACTGCACTATTCTGCTCTGCACTTCAAGCACTTCTCATCGAACAGAGCTAATATTTATAATTGAATTCAAATTTTAATGTCATAAAATAACATTTAAAAATTAAACCGAATAATACTCGTTATTTGTAAATTATCCTACGCCCTAGGCAGAAGAAAAATGAATAATATTTACCTGTAAATGGCATGTAATGATGAGTGCAATTAAATAGTTTTAAATGTGCCTCCTTTTGACACTGTAACTTACAAGCATTGTACGAATAACTTCGAGAAACGCCTAAATTATTTTCATCTGGAAAGCGACATTTTCGACGATTTATTTCTATTTGTTTTGTATTTGGTTCGCTGGTAGTCAACTTCAAGTATTATAAATTATTATTTCACTAACTTTTATAGAAAATATTAAATACTTAATAATACTTACAGCGACGGACAAAAATATGTTATATTCTGTATATAATGTTAGATCATCTTGGGTAAACATAGGCGAATTTTTTTCTGTTATTATTTCATCGTTACTTATTGCATACATCTGTAATATAATATTAAGTACGTATCAAGCTCGGAAAATGTCACTTTATTAGTAGACGATTTTAGAAATAAAAAAAAATAATATTATAAAAATGAATATATCTTGTCGGTATATTACCCATTGCTGGGTTTACCAGTATGCTTTGTAATGATTATGACATTAGTACCGTACCACTGAAATATATACTAACTGGAACTCGCATACGCTACCTATCAGCGTACGCTGCACTAAAGCCTCATTGAACAATAATGGCTGGTCCTGTTCGCGCACGTTCGTGCCGAACCGATCCTAGCCGAATAACTCGTATCATAGCTGATCGCTTTGTTTTCATATTATGCTTCATTTATTTAAACATGCGCCACACGAAATAATTTCCGTCTACTCACGAACTGTCTCGATGTTTGTCGACTACTTCTGCAGCAAGCTTTCAATATGCTTCACAGTCACGGTTCGTACGCGCATTCCAGTTAGTATATATTTCAGTGTACCGTACCAAGCGTTACCTCACGGGCACCTATTGTTTTTATTTTCTTTTATAACTATTAACCTTACTTTAATATTATTATTTTCTTTGTTTTGTAGAAATTAACATAATAAATAAAAATACATTTCATAGATTTAAAAAGAAGTTATTAATAATTTATGAAAACTCAAAAAATAGATTTGGGTTGTTACGAAATAAATAATTAGCTTACTTTTATACAAGGGTTTTTAAATTCTACAATGAGTTCCCCTGCTTTGCGATTTAATTCTGCTGTACCGTTCCATGATGATCTAGAAATAATAATAATAATAATAATAATAATAATAATAATAATAATAATAATTAATACTAATAGTAATAATAATAGTAATAAAAACAATAACAATGATAATAGTAATAATAATAGCAATAATAGTAATAATAATAATCATAGTAATAATAATAGTAATAATAATAATAATAGTAATAATAGTATTAATAATAATAATAATAATAATTATTATTATTATTATTATTATTGTTACACCCGAACATAGGACTTTAACAAGTAAAATCATACCGTGATTATTTTTTAACGAGAAACATTGGGTTTGTCATATCCATGGTTACGACTTGACAGCAATGTATTTGCCCGTTCCATTAAAAATGAAACATAGGGTACGAATTTGACATTTGATAAGACGTCAATAGAGGTTAATTTTGTTTAAATAATTATACCTGCATTCTAAATTAAAATTAGTTGTAGAAAAAATATAGTGTGCACCTTGTGCCCGAGTGGTTTTCTGACTCGGCTAAATTTCTTGTAATATTTAAATATAATCTGTCAAATTCATTCCCCATGTGTCATTTTAAATGAGACAGACAAATACATTGCTGTCAATCAAATGTCAAATCATAACATAGGAAAATTCAACGGTTATCTGTCATATTTGTTAATTTTGTTTAAATAATTATACCTGTTTTCTAAAAATTAAATTTAGATGTAGAAAAAATACTGTGTGCACCTTGTGCCCGAAATATGTCTAGTGCTCTCGAGTGGTTGTCTGACTCCTCTAAATTTCTTACAATATTTAAATATTATAATACTTCTGTTAGATTCGTTCCAAATGTTTCATTTTAAATGGAACGGGCAAATACATTGCTGTCAATTTAATACCAAGTCGTAACCATGGATGACAAACCTAATGTTTCACGTTAAAAAATACTCACGGTATATGAAATACTGTTTTGATCTTAAGGCTCATTCACAGCTACGAAAATAAGAAATATAAATAAAATTATAAATAAGACTTTATCGTTGGTGTTCACAGCTTCGAAAATAAAACGTAAATTAACATCAACTGTCATTTAATACATTCATGATTAACAAGCAATAATAACAGTTTCATACCTTTTAAAGCACTGTACGCAATCATATATGCGAACCTTTGTCTTAAGACAGCTTTTTAAAATTATATTTAAATTCAGCTCAAATGACAGTTGTTATGTATATGTTTATTTTTGTGTAAAATATTTAAAGGCTCATTCACAGCTACCAAAATAAGAAATATAAATAAAATTATAAATAAGACTTTATGGTTGGTGTTCACACCTTCGAAAATAAAACATCAACTGTCATTTAATACATTTGAAATTAACAAGCAATAATAACAACTTCATACCTTTTAACACACTGTACGCAATCATATATGCGAACCTTTGTCGAAAGAAAGCTTTTTTAATAGTTATTTACATTTGAGTGCGTGTAAGTTGTATTTTACAGCGCGACAGCTTTGTTTAAGGCACGAGCCCTTAAGGCGAGTGCCTTATTAGCTGGAGCGCTGTAAAATACTTCACGCACGAGAATTGTATCAAATTTTTTGGCCGACGATAATGAAAATCACTTTTTTTAATGAGATAGGTTGTACTTCTTAAAAGGGTTAATTTAAAATATTGGGGTTAAGTCAATTTCCAAATTTGATTTTACTTACCTTGATTAGAGTACTTCTAGCAAAAATTTATCTGTAATAATAGACGTCGTTTTCTTCGTAATAAATAATAGGTAGGTGTCGATATTTGACATTTCAGAAATGTTCGCCTTGCGTATTTGACAGGTATATCGATCGGTGACTATGTCGGTAACGGCGGATTTTTACAATAATGACAGATGTCGCTGTGATTTTGGTTTATATAAATTAATTTTAAATATAGGAAATGTTAAAGTAAAAAATAACTTATGTAGGTAGTACTTTTTTACATGAACTTTATTAAAGTAAAGATGATTTCTTTTCTAAATGCCCATAAACGTCCAGTGTATTTTGATTATTTTACCGCATAGTTAGACAAGTTACAACACAGTAAGCGTAAAAGGTAGGTTACACTTACTGTGTATACAATTGTAAAGTTCCCATTACACTTCAGGAGACTTAAAAGAAACTCCAACAATAATAATAGAAATATAAAATGTGCGTTAGTAGAACACGCTAAAAGCAATAAACATGAATTTGATTTTGATAACACTAAAATTTTAGCATTGGAATCAAATCTACATAAACGGTTGACGTTAGAGATGTTATTCATAAAACAAGATAAAAACAACATTAATTCACAAACAGATATTGAACATCTTAGCCTAACATACAATAATTTAATTAATATTAAAAACAAACTAAAAATATAAAATTAAAAACAACACAATATTAAAATTTACACGGATGCACACCAAATCATCTGCCATCAAGAAGTTCGCGGTCCCACATCAGAGTTCACACACCCACTCATCTATTGGTCCTGCAGTAATTAATCTAAAATTATCCACATTAGTCCTCAACTTTGATTATTCATAAATTTTTATACGTTACTATAGTTATTTGTAGTTCCATATGTATTGTACTCATCCAAGACAAGTTTTACATTTTTTGACGATTTTCTCTCTGTGATATGTTGGTTTTAACTAATTATTTATTTATTCATATTTATTTATTTATTTTTTTAATTGTCCGTGCTGTATGTTCTGTTATCCACATGTGGTTTCCTTTTTTTCGACTAGACCATTCTGTAAGTCTGTATTTTATATTTTTTGTAATTTATATTTATTTTGTGTTCATATGTTACTATTTCGCTTTTGTATCATATTTTAGAGCCCTGAAGAAGACTATTGTATAGTCGAAATGTCGGCGTGAATAAATTTTATTAATTGACTGCAAGTCCGAAGAATTCTTACTTTCCTGTATCTACCTTTATGTCTTATGTTTAATTTTATTTTCGAGAGGTGTGAACACTTTCATAAGAATATATTGTTTATATCGTTATTTTTATTTTTATGTATAATTTTATTTTTATTTCCGGAGCTGTGAATGAGGCTTTATTCAACAGTGAATTTCTGTAACTTAGTTACCAAGAACCGTGTTAATCAAAAAACTTTAAAACAGTCTTTCGTATATGTACATATGTAATACTGTAGTGATTTTACACTACCACGAGTCTTGCCGCGGTGTGGTGTGGGTACCGATACTCCAGGCGGGAGAACGTTCTCACAGATAACGCTGTGTGAAATATTCACGGACGGATAGCTCAATTAGAGTGTCCGACTATAAAAGACATCGGAAGGCCCTTCTGTTGAAATCCCAGTGAGATCCAAGAATTTTTCACAAATCCGTCTTCGTTATTTATGTAAAATCATATTTCTGTTATTCCCTAATTATTTTAGGTAAAAAAGTTTCAAATGAAAATTGAATAAATAGTTTTGGAGTGATTTTCATACCTAATTTCTGCCGTTCCAAAGCATTCAAAATAAATTGTTCTGATTTATTAAGATGTAGAAATTTAAGCTCTACACTTTTTATTTGAAGCTTTTCATCTTTCGCTGAAAGGTTCTGGATTCATGCTAAAAATCGCATATCCAGATTTTAGTGGATAAGCATGTTTTATGGTCCGATTTTAACATTTTTACAATGATGTCTGTGTGTGTGTGTGTGTGTGTGTGTGTGTGTGTGTGTGTGTGTGTGTGTGTGTGTGTGTGTGTGTGTGTGGATGTGTGTGTGTATGTGGATGTTGTAGACACGGTTTCTCAAATTCTATAAGACTAAAGACCAATTAAACTACGTATTCCTTAGGCCTGTTCTACAATAAGTCGTTAGTCGGTGTCGGATGTCGTACGCGTGCGCACTACGCAGAAATTTGGCGGTAGGCGTTGACGGCTATCGGCTGTCGGAGTCGGAACGCAAGTTGGTCATTTCCCATCTTTTCCGACAACGACATTGAAGGTCACGTCAATAGAAAATTGAAAATGAATAATATGATGTTGGATGTAATAATAATATATTATGTACAAGAAAACAGTAGTCTGTATAGCAAAATAAATAAATTATACAACGATTTAAAAAGAAAAAAAAAATATTTGGGGACAAATAACAATCATAATTTGTTTCAAATTAACTATATAACCTTAGTGAAACAGCAAGTTTAATATCAGTTGGCAAAAGTTTTCTTTAATTATTATTTAGCTTTTAGTTTGGAATACAATCATCACACGCTAAATAATAATTAAAGAATCGTGGTTTCAGAATATCATGCAACTGATCAAATTGTTGTAAGTTGTACAGATATTCTCGTAAATTTAAAAAAGT
Source organism: Ophonus ardosiacus (assembly GCA_943142095.1). Taxonomy (NCBI): domain Eukaryota; kingdom Metazoa; phylum Arthropoda; class Insecta; order Coleoptera; family Carabidae; genus Ophonus; species Ophonus ardosiacus. The sequence continues at coordinate 33,791,067 of OW964834.1, read as the reverse complement.
CTTCGTGATCACTTGACTAGAAATATGAAAATCATCTTTTTTGTCTTCTCTTTTGCATGGGCCGTCGTAGTTTTATTATTTGAAGCTATATTAATTAAATTAAAATAAATTGGAAGAGATATAATATCCATAACATCACTTAAAAGTGACAGTTCGCTACGACAGCTTCCAACTATTGTAGAAAGCAATGTCGGGTGCTGGTAACGTCAAACGACAAGCGACAACCGACAAACGACTCAGTTGTAGAACAGGCCTTAATCTGACATTAATGGGAAGAGCTGAAAAGGTTTTGGTAACAATTGACCAACCAGAAATAGTAGTTTCGTAAAAAAAAATATTTTTTAAATATTTTTCTTTAAAATTTATGTTATTACAAATAAAGAATTGAAAATTCTGTATCCAATACATTGAACATTTTTATTATATCTTCTATAGATTTAGAGATAGACTAAAATATGAATATATAAAATAATCCATTGTATAATGAATCAATCAGCCTATGGAAACCAGTTGAAAAATTAAAATGTTTGTAATTGACATACGAGTTAATGTCAGTGACAAAAATCCATTACTAAAGACTTTTTCTGGGAGGTACATTTAATATTTTTATTTTATCATTAATTAAATATTTAAAATTATAGATAGATTTAGAATTCGTACATGGACAAGCCTAAATGTAATAGTAATATAATATGCTGTTGTTATAACGAGGAAAAGACTCCCTCAATATCTAAAATTGGTATGAAAAGAAAGAAGATTTATTTATAAGCCAAAGTATGTACAGTATCAGGGTCAACTAAACACGCGCATACTATACATACAGGTTAGTTAAAAGTATGGAGACGGCGATTTATTGTCGTTAATATTCATTTTAGGAAATTATGTTCAATACAAAAGTTTTCTAAGAAATTTTTATCTACATTTGAGAATACTTGATTTTTTTTTCTTCAATTGTTTTTGAGTTACGCTTGTCCGCGTAATTTTTTTAAATGGGAACCTATTAATTTTACTCTACCATTCGATAGAGTGTTTTTTCTCTTTACAAGAGTATATTTGTTTTTTTGTTTTTCAATTTATTTTAATAACATTTTTACAAGGAAAAACACCGGTTCAAGTATTTACGAATAGTAGGTTCATGTGATATAGACAAAATTATTTCCAATAAAGTTGTCGGTCACAATCTTATCATTAAAAACAAACTAATAACTTAGTAAATTACATCGCTCGAGTTTGTTTATCGCTTCGCTTTTGTCTATCTTAGATGTACCTACTATTCGCAAATACTTGAACCAGTGTTTTTCCTTGTAAAAATGTTATTAAAATAAATTGAAAAACAAAAATAAAACAAACATACTGTTGTAAAGAGAAAAAAAACATTCTATCGAATAGTAGAGTAAAATTAATAGGTTCCCATTTAAAAAAATTACGCGGACAAGCGTAACTCAAAAACAATTGAAGAAAAAAAAATTCAAGTATTCTCAAATTTAGATAAAAATTTCTTAAAAAACTTTTGTATTGAACATAATTTCCTAAAATGAATATTAACGACAATAAATCGCCGTCTCCATACTTTTAACTAACCCTGTATAATTCATCATATACCCTTCAGAAATACCGGCAATCTTGTGAATGAATTGGAAGAATCTCGAACATTTAGAAGAGTAGGAGGAAACGTGTTCATAGAATGATTTGAAAAATAAAGAATAGATGTAATTAGAATTTTTTGTGTATACAAGACATGTTAAATACAAACTTATAATAGTTTAATATGAAAATGTCGAGAGGTATTGTGCTGGACACAACATAAGTTTATGTAAATCAATTAGGGAAACTGGAAATTATAACTATCTGATTTTACATGTTCAAGTCTTTGTTCGGGTGTTCGAGTCACCAGCCAGTATGTACAGTATCGGAAATAAATAGAGCAACTCTATAGGAACCAATAAAAAACTCTTCCCCCTATTTTAAATGTGTTGTATATTTAATATTTTGAACATTTTCATATCGGCACATTTTCTATTTTTTATCCACTACTCCGCTGCCGTTATAGTAGGTAATTAAGGTACTAAGGGCGTTATAAGGAAAATAATGCCTGAGGTCTGAGGTCAACAGAGTACATTAAATAAAATACACTGTTGACCTTAGGCATTATTGTTTAAGTCCCGTAGTGCCTACAAAGTTTAATGTCTTACTTTTTTACTTCCTTGTACGAAGTAAAGGAAGTATTGTAATCGCGAAAAAATTCGGTTTCCAGATTTCAACGGAAATATCCATTTTAACCATCCCTGAATCCATTTTGACTAATTTCGTAGTGACGTCTGTACGTACGTACGTATCTCGCATAACTGAAAAACGGGAAGCCGTATAAAGTTAAAATTTTGTATTTAGGATTGTTATAACATCTAGTTGTGCACCTCCCTTTTTGGTCATTGCATAACTTTCAGAAGTGGTACTTTACTTGAAGCCCATAATAGATTTTAATGGAAAACTATATTATAATATAATCCAAAACTTTTCAAATTTGGTATATAAGACTTTTATATCAATAGAAATAACATAATAGATTTTAGTAAAAATGGTCTATCCGGAAGTGGTACTTTACTTGAAGACTATAATAGATTTTAAAGAAAAACTAATTAAAATATAATCCAAAACTTTTCAAATTTGGTATATAATACTTTTATATCAATGGGAATAACATAATAGATTTTAGTTAAAATCGTATACCCGGAAGTGGTACTTTACTTGAAACCTATAATAGATTTTAATGGAAAACTGTATTAAAATATAATCCAAAACTTTTCAAATTTGATATATAATACTTTTATATCAATGGAAATATCATAATAGACTTTGGTTAAAATAGTCTAACCGGAAGTGATACTTTACTTGAAGCTATTATCAGTTTTTCTTGAAGAAAATGGTGTTATTTTGATATTAACAATAAATGCTTCAAATAAAAGTTTTAGAGAATTGAATTTTGCGTCGAAAACTTCAAGTATTATTAAATTAGTTCTTTGTATAAGCGAGATATGTAAATTTAAACATTATGTACTTTTTGGTTTCTGTAATTAAGTTTGCTATGAATTAGGGCAAGAAATAACAAAAAAATATAGAATTTAATGTCAATGTCAAATACGTGCAATTTTATGATTGGGTCTGTTATTATACATATTTTAATTATTAACAAAATATGTATAATGTAACAGGCGTACAAGGAAGTCATGTGGTGTCCACATCAGATATTTTTTTTTAAATATTCTACTATTACAGATCAGTAAGTTTAAATAAAATATACGAAGTAGGTAGGCTCTGAATGCGTTTACTTGTTTTTTAGGCTTCATCCAAGTTTCAATATCAATATCTTGACAAAATTACAATAGCAACAACTCATAATGCTCTTCGGCATTATTTGTTATATAATTCCTTTGGAAGCAGGGTTATTATGATTAATAATAATAATAATAATAATAATAATAATAATAATAATAATAACAATAAAAATAATAATAATAATAATAATAATAACAATAATTAATAATAAATAATAATAAATACTAATAATAATGAATACTAATAACAATAATTAATAATAATAATGATAATACTAATTAATAATAATAACAATAATAATAATAATTGATAATAACTAATAATTGATGATAATAATAATAATTAATAATAATAAGTTATAATATTAATAATACCAATAACAATATTAACAATATTAATAATAACATTAATAACAATAAAAATAATTAATAATAATAATAGTAATAATAATAATATACCGGTTAGACAATAAATATATAACATTGTTTATATTTTTTTGTAATTTAAGTTTCTTTCATAAATTGTTATTCTGGTTAATTATTTTTTAAGTATATATAAGACTAGCTGACCCGCCCCGGCTTCGCACGGGTGAAGCTAGACTAACGATTAGCTACACGTGTACCAGTAATTTTTCACATTTATTTAGGAGACATGCGCTGCGTAGGGAGCCGGCAACCTACCTCGCATCGTACATGTAACAGGCTCCGCCCACTGCCCACCCGATCCCCGCAACGCAACTAACAGCACCCTTTTCTAAACATGTCTCGGGTATTTTTACATATGTACATATGATGCAAGCTATCTCTCCGATAAATATCGAAAATCTGCTAACGGTTAAAACATAACTATAGATATAAAGATAAAATAAATTCTTGAAATCATCCCCTATTGTACCGCCTTGAGGGATGATTTTTCAGAAACGCTAAACACTATTTCTCACCAAAAGCATAAATAAGAATTTTTATATCCCTAACTTGGGAAATGATGGGTTCTATTTTCGCGACAAAAGGTAGCCTATGTGCTACTCGAAGATCCAATCTATATCTATACCAAAAATTCATCGAAATTGGTTCAGCGGAAGAAATGATGGGTTCTCCATACAAACTTTCATCCCCTATTTCACCCCCTTCAAGTTCTATTTTCGCGACAAAAGGTAGCCTATGTGCTACTCGAAGGTCCAATCTATATCTAAGTATACCAAAATTCATCGAAATTGGTTCAGCGGAAGAAATGATGGGTTCTCCACACAAACTTTCATCTCCTTGTGACGATGGTCACTAGATTTGAATTTATTCTTCATGTTTAACGTAATAGACTTGTGGTTAGCATGTCAGTTTTTTGCTAAAGTTTGCTTATTTAAATCAAAGTTCAAATCCCACAAGTAAAAATATTGTTTTGCATTTTTTATTGTTTTGTATTGTTTTGATTTACGCATACAATATAATTGTTTGGTTATATTGTATGTCGTTTGTTGTAAAATGTATTGTTGTATTTTGGTTATAGCTGCTACTGTTTATAAAATTGTTGTTTATCTGTCAGCTATTGTGTGGTTGAGTGGCTAGTGCGCTTGACCAGCACGCTAGAGATCGTCGGTTCGATTCTACATGAAACTGTATTTTTTTATATTTTTATTTAAACTTAGCGAGAATTTGCAGGATGACTAAAAACGTGTTTGAACCTTTTTTGATATTTTTAACGGTTTTTCTGGGTATAAATACGAGCTCGAGCATTAGTTTCAAGCAGAGAGTGTGTGCTCTCTCAAGGGAGCGTTAGCTCTCCAACGAGCTTAAGATGGTGTGTGCCGTCTTCTGCGAACCTGGTGAGGGCCAGGTGAGCGGGTTGTGGATGACCTTGGCTGCCTCTGACTCAGTGCTGTTGGTGTCTGCCGGCAGCTCGTGAGAGAGTGCAGCAGGTGAACCGTACCGGTGTAGCCGGTTGTTTTGTGTAGTGGTGTTGGCCGCTGTACGCCGTAATCGCGATTGTCAATGAGTGTTGGTGTGTGCCAACATTGTTAGATTGAAATCGCGATTGTTGATGAGTGTTGTCAAAGTGACAACACTGTAACCGTACCGTGTTCCCGTAACTTTGGTGTGTGCCATTGTTACTAGTTCATAGCGTGTTCCCGCAACCTTGGTGTGTGCCATTGTTGCCCGTTCATTGTTGATCATGCGTAGTAGAGAAAATATCCTGCAAGTATCGCTGGTTCATTGTTACTTTGCTTTGTTATATTTATTACTTTCTCGTTTTAATATATTTTAATAAAATATTAAAAATGATTACAATTGATTTCATTGTCAAAAGCCGAACTCTGTCTCCACTAAGCTACCCGAGCACTTTTTGGCGTTCCAGCCATCCTTTTCAGCGACGCTATGAGAGCGTCCTTTACAGGATCGACCATCTCTCCTTATGCTGTGTTTCCGATTTATTGGCGCCCGAGCAAACCCCTTTGACAGCATGGAGAACGAGCAGGGACGTCATTACAAAATGGCGACCGAATAGGGACAACAGCGTCCTTTATTTTTCGCCGTCACATCCTATTTCACCCCTTCAAGTTTTATTTTCGCGACAAAAGGTAGCCTATGTCCTTCTCCAGGTTCCAATCTATCTCTATGCCAAAATTCATCAAAATTGGTTCAGCGGTTTTGGCGTGAAAACGTAACAGACAGACAGACAGACAGACAGAGTTACTTTCGAATTTATTATATTAGTATAGATTTTTGTACAGTCGCTCTATTTTGTTGGCACCTCACATCCGTAAACAAATACATAAGTACTTATAAAATTTTGAATTACTCATTTAACGTCTATAAAGTTTTATGAATATGTCATCTTTACATTATATAAAAGTTTGAAAATATATTCACTATTTAAAATATGGGGGAGTATTTCTATTGATTTCTACAGAGATACTGCATATATACGAGTACATCTTATTTATATATTACATGTTATTTTGAATTGTATTTAGACCATAACATGTCCCAAGTGCAGTTGCCATTGGCACAAAAAATTCACAACAATCAAATTCTTCTTTTTGCCAAGAACAATAATTGAATATATCGGAACAATTATCGAGATACTGCAACAAGAGAAATTAAAACATAATAATTAATCATTTTAATAACTTACATTTCTAAAAAGCCACATTTTATCAGTCATATTATGAACAAATTTTTGTGATATATAATAGTTAAAATATATTCTTTGTCGATATTTTTCTTGAATTACTAAACTGAAAATGTAAATATTAATCATATTAAACGTAAATCTATTGTTCACTTTTCTATATAGGGTGTTATGTAAGTAAGTGTACAACGCTTAAACCATAGTAGAACTGCACAGAAAAAAAAGTATTGAAATTTTGTCCAATTATAATTAGATATTATTTTTTTAGGCTATATGTCTAATAATTTAGTATAATTTACAAATTTTAATTTAGCATTTTAACTAATCCGAAATAGATACTAAATATTTTGTAAAAAATCGTTAATTTAAATATGCAAATAGTTATTTTAATTACTTATTTTATTTTACTATATTTTAGCTTCATTATTTTTGTCCTACAATTTTCGGTAATTTATCTAATGAATTAGGTAATAAATAAAAAATTTAAATATATATTTAGTTAATTTCTTTATTTATGTTTAGTTCAATACTAAGGGCCGGTCTTATAAAATTATTTAATCAACAATTAAAATTTATTTAGCTACTAAACTAATTTAACTGAAGATTTGGGTATTATAAAAATTTAATGACAAGTAAATAGACCTAATAAAGTAACTGCGGAATTTCATGCTATTAGATTTAAATCAGTTGTTAAAGAAACGTCAAACTGTATTTTTTTTTTGTTATGTTTATTTTAAAATAATTGAAATAGGGAACTATTTACTTTTTAAATATTTTTTTAAGAAATGTCAAATTTCATTATTTAATGATGATAATAAATACTATGAAATTTATCAAAATATGATTTTAAAGCAGAACATAGTTTGTATTCAAACAAATATTTTTAAATAAATTGTTCTTCTAACATAAGGGTGAAATTACATTTTGAAATTTGAATTTGACATTTCTTAAAACAGCGTTTTTGTTAAAACCATGATCGTGGTACGAGCTATGAGTTTAAAAAGAGATTTCTATTGTCAAAACAATGTGTGTTACACATATTGGGACAGATTGAAGGAAATATAAGACTACTAACATTAAGAAATATGTTAATTTCCGCAATGAATCAGCTAGTAATAATTTTACGATTTTACGCAACCGGGTCGTTGCAAATTATATGAAAATAATCTTCAACAATATCTAATAGGTTATATGTTTCAATATTTTTTTTTCAATTCTTTTCCAACTGTCAAATCAACTGATTTACGTTTATAACGAATGTGAATATAGAAACTTTTCACAAAACCACAAACACACTAATAAATTTAATTAAATCACCCGTTAGTTATTTGATAGTGAGATTAGTTTTATAATATCCATTTCTTTTTTAATGGTCCATTTAATTTACTTGTGCAGTGACTAACTAAGGATTAATTTATTGTTTATAAGACCGGCCCTAAATGTAGTAATTTAATTTTAATTAATTTTGTATTTAATTTTACTACAATTTGTTATTACAAATTTAGAAAATTTAACTAAATCAACTTAGATAATTTAATGAAAACATATCGCATCCCGGCGAGAATAGTGACACAAGTCAAAATTTAGAAATTCGAAGTTCATCAGATAAAATTGGTCAAAAATATGATTCTAATAATCAGGAATAGTGACATAAATCAAGATTATATTTTTCGAGAGATGGAGCTAATGTCGTTTCGTTTCGAGCTAATGTAAGTAATTTTACATTCGAGAACTGTCTTCTTTAATTTAAATTTTACGCAAAACTATTTTTTGGACTTGTGTCACTCTTCTCGCCGGGGTGCGATATTATACAGGGAATTTATTTTAAAATGCAACATTATAGTTCACCACTTCCATGGTTACTCACTATTGTCAAAAAATTATATATATATAATATTTGTCCATTTTAAAATGCAACATTATAGATAGTATTGCAGCACAGGAGATACCTCCAGAACATATCACAAATGGTGTCAATTCTTATTACGATCGACTAGAATATTGCCTCAGTGTGAATGGGGGTATTTTTAACATTTATTACATGAAAGTTATGAATTTTTGTAAACTAAAGTTTGTTAAGATGTGCAACATTCATGTTTTGATATTTTGTTAATCGCATGCAGGCTAATTTATTGAAAATTAGTTTTGATAATAAAAAACTACAAATGTTGTATGTTGCATTTTAAAATGGACAAATATTACATTGCTGTCATTTTTTGACAATAGTGAGTAACCATGGAAGCGATTGAACATATGTTGCATGTTAAAATAAATTCCCTGTATTCGCCGTCAAATGATTATGGACTGATGTTCAACTTTTATCCCTTTCCGCATCCTGTCCCTTGCCCAGCGATGTTACCGCTTGTAACTTGACACGACTAGGAATGAACGCAAATGTCATATAATATATTTAAAACTAATTTAAAATTTTAATACATAGTAAATGAAGAAAATATTATAACAAATAAGTAAGGTAAGACAGTAATACGTAATATAAAATATAAAAATTGTCTCTGTGGAAAATTTATATTTATATTTTGACCAAAGTTTCCGCACATCAAGCTAAGGTCGCGTTTGCGTTAAAATACGATAACCGGTGAAATCTAAATAAAAGATAATAATAATAACAGTAGATCTGCCAACACAACATGCTTCTGTAGTCAAATCCAAAGTTTTCTTGTTATTTAATAAATTATAATTTTTTTCAGGATGTAACGCCAATGTTTTGAAAAAATGTGTACATTGGTGATAATTGTTTTTGCCTGTCCATTTAAATTATGTTTTCCTAAAGGTTTTTTTTATAAGAACCACGAATATTTAATTCATGGGTTTCACTCATTTTCTTTTCAAAAGTCTCAATATAATGCAATTTATAGGATTGGGAATAAAAAGCGCACGCAAGTACTAACGAAAATGTCAGAATATAAAATGACATTGACAGATTACAGATATTTAAACAGGTAGACACTTAAAAAATATGGCATCAGTGTAGAAATCTCCAGTCCATAATTATTTGACGGCAAGTATAGTAGGCTGAAAATTAAACATTTGTTTTGTTAATTTAACTACAATTTAGATGTTTTTTTTTTTCTGTGTGACTCCATCCATAGATAGTAAATCTGAGAATAATTTTTGTTTAACATGCTATCTACAAGAACTGGAGGCCTTTAAAACTGACTAATCACGTAACAGTTCAAAATTTTGTAGAGAAAGTAAAAATCAATGTGTTTTTTTGGAAAATTGTCACACCTGTCACAAATGACATATAAGAACATTGACGTCGCGGCATATTTCAGATTTTCATAATGAACAACTATATTATGTTTATGAGCACTGAATATAAGTAATTAGACTAATAAATAAATAAAATAGATGAGTATAAAATAGTTCAAAATAATTTTTATTGTTGAAATATCTAGAAAAAATGCATGTATACATAACGCATATTCACTTTAGCAAAAACGTTTAACGTCAATTTTGACAATCAATATTTTTTCCAGAGAAGACATTGATTTTTTTCTTTTTTACAAAATTTTGAACTATGTCGTGATTGGTTAGTTTTAAAGGCATCGAATTTTTGTAGAAAGCATGTTAAATAAAAATTATTGCCTGATTTACTATCTATGGAGTCAGTTCTATCATGGAGTAAGCGTTGTACACTTACTGAACTGTGAACGATTCAATTATTTAAATACAAAGAAATATTTTGTGAAAAATTCATGGACTGCACCCGGATTTGAACCCAGAACCTTCGTATTGCCGGTACGATGCTCTCCCAACTGAGCTATGAAATCCCTCAGAAGTCAACGAATTTTTCACCTGTCTTAATAAGAGTCTATACCTAAGTATACCTACCTTTCGGAGCATTGAGTATTTAATAGACAGCGCGACCTACTTGGTGGTTTAGGATCCATACCCTAGTAATTCAACTGTTTTCATACAATGGGCTACTTGCGTGGTACTGAAAATCTGATTTCTATTACTATGTACGTAATGTTATGTTGAAAACATATATAAAAATATAAATTTTATTTTTTTAAAATTATTTGTTTTTTAGTAAATTAAGAAAAAAAATTCTGTGACGTCATTATATTAAACTCGAGAAGGAAACCATGTTTAAAAATGTAACGTATAGATGGCATGGCGTGCGAGAAAGTTTTAATTTGAATTTGACATTAGTTCATTTTTCTCTCTCTCTGGGCTCTCAAACATATTAATTACTTCACAAATAAATACATAGGTAGTTATATATAATTTAAAATATCGATACCAAAAAGACAAACTAAAATACTAACCTCCAAACTATTGTTGAAACGTCAAACAGGAGATCTACATTACCCATACAAACAGTTATGGCTTTACGACCATCCATTGGTGCGGAGTAATTCTACGTCATACATGGCGGGAATTCAAATAATCAAATTTCATTATTTTTTTCTGGCTAACTAATAAAAATTTTGTCAAAAGAAAAAATAGGTGTAGCAAGTTTTTACATGCTCTTCAAAAATATTAAATAAAAAAATCTGATGTGGCCAATATAAAACCTCCCGCTATTTAATTTTTATTAATTTAAATACATACCTACGTAATTACTAACGCTGAAAACTGTTCCATTGCAGAAAACTATTGCTTTATTTACTATTTTCTTTTTAAAATGTCACTATTATTAATTTGAAGTGATAAGTTTTCTGACAGTGACATTTACTGTCAGTTACATTCATTTGAAAAATGAACTGTGTAACAAAGGAATAGTTTTTATCTTAGGCTTCGCGACTAATAAAAAAAAATATTTTTAAATTTATCTGTAAAATATATAGAAAAAGTATTAATGTATTCCGGTAGAAAATTCAATAATCTTTAATTTTCATAAGACATAAAATTCGAAAAAATTGCATTTAATGGTATTTTTTGAAGAAAAACCATTATGAGCTTCAAGTAAAGTACCATTTCCGTTTATCCGATTTACACCAAAATCTAATGGCTTCTATTCCTATTAGAATAGGGTAGAAATACAAGGTTTCAGAATTTTCTGAATGATAGTATTTGAGTTAGAGTGCAAACAAAATTCGTACACATACACACATACACACATACACACACACACACACACACATATACACACATACAGACATCATCGTGAAAATGTTAAAAATCGATTCTAGGGACCTTAAAACGTGGTCATTTACTAAAATCTCGATATTAGATTTTTAGCACGAACCCTATACCTCCCTTACCAAGGGTAGCGGGAGGTAAAAAGGTACGCAAGTAGCCCATTGTTATTAAAATATACGAAGGTTTTCAAATCCCGGTAAAGTCCTTGAAGTTTTCACAAAATATTTCTTCGTGTTCACTTTTCTGTTACTTACTCTTTGAATTGAAGCATTTTGGGTGAATTAGCCTCACAGACCACTAACCCAGGACCGGGTGTAGTCCAATGTAGATATCCAGTATCCACTGAAAGGGATATAGGATGATCGTAAGAAAACTCCATCCAGGATATCATCAACATCACGGAACCAACCCAACAGGCGAGTACGCAGATCAACCAGAACAATCTTTCGGTCCAGTGAAGATCTTTATCCACTAGGTAGTGAAGACCGTGAAAGGAGCTGTGGGATAGGTAATCTCTGAGCACGGAGGCCATGGAAAAAGAACAAGAAGGGCAAATACAGGAAAAGTTTACAAAGATTTTGAATAAACAACAAATGTGTGCTAACTATATGGTTAACAGATATTATTTGAGTTGCATGTATGCATGGTAAAATATAATGTATAAATGTTCATAATAATTTTGTAATCAGTGCATGAATCTGTTTAATAAAATATTAATCACGAAAACAAGTACCTAGGTACTTGGGTACTTGAGGACTTATAAGGTACCTACTACGTTTAGGGAAGAGCTATCAACTGCCATGACAACGATCTGAAACGAAAGTTTTTATGAACTTCTAGGTACACAAATTTTACCTATTTCGATTGAATGGGGTCATACTAAAAAAAATATATTGATTTTTTTATTATTAAAAAAATTGCATAATTTCATACATATATACATGAAAAATATGTAATATTCTTATACTTTTCATTCATGATTTTCTTTCTAAACATTTTGGATCTTATTTTGTGACGTCATGGGTTTGTACACACATACAATGATAGTCACGCACACATGTACTCGTACACGTACTGTACATGAATGTCAGCGCAACGCAGAGATGTCACATTTTTCGAACATAATCAACATTTTCAAAGTAAATATCTTTGCAACAAGTTGTTTTTGTTTAAATGTAAGTACAAATAACGAAATGTTCTAATAAATACAAATTATGTGTGATTTAGATATTACCATGGTTGTATAATATTGTTCTGTGCCGTCTTGCGAGAACATCTCGTTGAGAAGCAAAAATAAAGTTTTTGTTCGTATTCCTAAACCTCAAGATTAATTTCCATAATCAAATTATTCAATATACAATAAAAACAAAAGCACGAATACAAAATAACTTGCTGTCACGTTTGCTTTCAAGTCAAATAACATAAACGTCAAACGTAGTTCCATTTTTATTCGATAGGAGGGACTACGGTCACGGTCGCAAACCCATGACGTCATTTGAAATTTAATATAAACTTTAAAAAATTATTTCTGTAAAATTAGAAACTTATGTGACATAAAATATATATTTCTGTGAGTGGTTTTAAGTATACTTTCAGAAAAAAAATAAATTGGAAAATGTGGTATGACCCCATTTAGTTTTTTGAGGTATGTAATAACTTTAATCAAAGCATATTAGAGATCTCAAGAATTACGAGTATGTTTATTGGCCAGTTGCACAACTTTTAGGTAAAGTGTTAACTGCAGGTTTCTCGAAGTGATTTATTTGCTCTCGAATGGTTTTAGGTTAATAATATTTCATGATCGTCAAATATATCAAAATCCCAATCAGAAATTTTAGTAATCTGTCACCCTTGTCACTTGTCAGCTCCATGTCACTATACAAAAACAAAACAACTTAACTAACAGAGTAGGTATTAGTATTAGTTACTGAAATTCACAGAAAATTAGCACTTTTGTGGTTAACTGCTACTTGTAAAACAGATAAAATAATATATAACTCTTAGTTAACTATTACTTAAGTTTTAAATTGCAATGATAAAGCTAGGCTTAAAGCCGGATTTATAGTTTACATTTCATAACATAGCATAGCATAACATAGTGAAAATATGAAAACACATAAGTCCGTATGGCATTTTATAGTTTTATAACATAGCATAACATAACATAGCATAACATAAGAAATTACCATATTTTATTTCGTTATGTTATGTTATGGTGTTCGGGAATATTCGGCTCTATTGGAAAAGCAGCGAAATCTTGGAGCGTTGGAGTGCTCGCATCTGCTTGTTGTTTACAAACAAATTGTGAGGTTAGTTTTTGTTTCTGATGAGATATTTACATTAAATAGTTAAATTATTGTGCAGAGTTAATAATAATAATGCACAAGATACTGCAACAGTTACTATCATAGCATCGTCATCAGCCATTTTTATCTAAACAAATCACGTTTTTGCGAAAAGTTCGAAAATTTAACCTGTACAAAAAAAGAAGGTTTAACTGTAAAGCCGGATTTATAGTTTACATAACATAACAAAACATAGCATAACATAACGTAACATAACATAAGAATTTTTTTAGATTTTATAGTACGAAACATAAGCATAAGACATAGCACGAGAAAAAGAAGAATTGTTCTGAAAAATGTTCATAATGTAGTATAATTACTATATTCATTACTGTTTTCACATTTCATTTTGTCATTCTTTGTACACGTTAAATTTTAGAACTTTTCGCAAAAACGTGGTTTGTTTAGATAAAAATGCCTGATGGAGATGCTATGATAGTAGCTGTTGCAGTATCTTGTGCATTATTATTATGAACTCTGCACAATAATTTAACTATTTATTTAACGTAAATATAACCTCACAATTTGTTTGTAAACAACAAGCAGATGCGAGCACACCAACGCTCCAAGATTTCGCTGCTCTTCCAATAGAGCCGAATTAAGCCGAATATTCCCGAACACCATAACATAACATAACGAAATAAAATATGGTAATTTCTTATGTTATGCTATGTTATGTTATAAAACTATAAAATGCCATTCGGACTTACGTGTTTTCATATTTTCACTATGTTATGCTATGCTATGTTATGTTATGTAAACTATAAATCCGGCTTAAGCTGTGTCTGGCCATAAGCGGTGCAACTGGCCATGAGAGATACAAAGTTAGTTAACTTAGGCAATTATTTTAGTAGTGTACCGTTATTTGAGAAAAAAAAAATGCGTAGAGCATAAAATATAGGCGAAATAATACTGAATTTTGTTTACATCTATTGCGGACACATTTTCATGTTTTATTGAATAGCGATGCTTAACTAACTTCGTATCTCTTATAGTTTTCGAGATCCACTTGCAGTGCGCGTTCTTTGGGACATCCTATATTTTTATATTATAAAAAAGCATTTTAAATAAATTATTAATAATGCAATTATTTCATATTACACACATTGGTTATTTATTATTTATGTTCTCAGTTGTATAAACATAATCAATTCGCGTGCTAAATCAAATCATGTGCAACAACAAAAAAAGAGTTGAGCTATCTTGGAATCAGTGCGTTGTTGACACGGAAGGCTTGTTCGTGTTAAGCATTAGACATTAGATCGTTCACACTTTTTCAGATGTCGGATGATGTCAGCTATAGATGTGGCCATGCACAAGTCGTTAAACTCGACAATATTAGATCTCGGCCTATTAAAAACGTGTAATACTAATTTTCATAGAAGAGATATGTATGCGTCTTAAGGAGGCCATGAATAATTACATCCATTTTCAATTGCACAGAAATTGTTCTAAGTTTAGAATTAATTTCATATAAATGTATTCTCGATATCATTCAGATTGAGGCATGAATTAATGCTCTTTCCACTACAGCTTGGTGAGCCCGTGAGGTGATGCTTGATAAACGCCTTGACGGTACATATTTGTGAAAAAAAGTGTCTAGTTTGTACACCAAAAAATTTGTTGTGGCCAGCACAAGACCTCTCGCCATTTCCATATTAGGCTATATAAGTATTGTATTGCACTTCGCTTTCGAACCGTCGTTTTATAACAAAATCTTACAGAACATTACCCAAATATTGTTTTTTATTATACTTAACTTGTCTTCTGCACACATATAATTCTAATTATATCTATTTTTCATTGTATGAGGAAGTTTCTAAATGTCAAAGCATGCCAAAGATTGTTCCAATTTATTGACCAGATTGGCGGTATTTCAGATGGATATATGCATTTTACCACATTTTTACCTATAATTTCAAATATTTAATTAATAAAACAATAAGAAAAGTTAAATATACTTCCCAGAAAAAGCTATCAGAATGTCACTAAAACTGTTGATATTTGACAATGACATGTGTCATGTTATAAACATTGGAATTTGTCAACTGGTTTCCTTAGTGCCTTGGCCTCTGCGATTAGTTTACTCTATAAATTATAGAGTCTTTATCTCTAAATCTATACAAGATATAATAAAATTTTTAAGCGTATTAGATGGAGAATTGTATATTCTTCAATATTTAATAAAAAAAAACTCCCAAAAAATTATATTTAGAAGATTTTTTCTAAGAAACTACTACTTCCGGTTGTTCAATTGTTACCAAAACCTTTTCAGCTCTTCCCAGGAATGTCAGATTGAGGAAACTGAAGTTAAATATTTTTTAAGTCTTATAGTTTTAGAGGAATCGTGACTACAACATCCAGACATACATACATACATACATACATACACACACACACACACATACACACATCCACACACACACACACACACACACACACAGACATCATTTTAAAAATGTTATAATCGGATTGTAGGGACCTTAAATCGTGCTTATTCAATAAAATCTGGATATGCGAATTTTAGCATGAATTCAATACCTCTCTTAGCGAGAGGTAAAAATGGGAAATATATATACAGGTGTCTCTTAAATAGGGGGACATGGCTTAACCACAGATTCCTGAGGCTAAAGTAAGACGATTTAACTAAACTTGCTTCTACCGGAAAGTATACCATTTACCAGTATTCTGCTTCAGAGTTCTTCGAAAAAAAAAATTAATTAATTTTGCTTATTATAACAGAACGCTTTATTCGATTTGGATGAAATTTGGTATGACATTTCGTATGGTTATAAGTCATCTTTTAAGATGATACTTGCTATTATTAGTGAACCACTAGTGTATGAAACTTAGGTGTCCCAACATTAATTAGACAGTAACTTTTTAATGGCCAATCCGATAATGTGAAATAATTATTTTTAGAAAGATACATTCAATGGTAAACTTTTTTCTCTCTGCGTAATTTGCGATATCTGTTACGGTTCACACAGAAAATAATAAAACCTGAGTGACTGCACCGTGAATTTTTTAAAATAAATTTAGTCTAGCAGTCTATCCAAATGTCAAATAACTCATTTTTAATGACAGTAACAATTGTTTTTGGGTTGTCAAAAATTTTCTTCGCAATATTCTAAAATTAGTAACATCCGCTTGTTCGGCCTAATAATATTTTACTACCATTATTGTAAATAAGACGATTACATTTCTTAGCTTACTCCTAAACAAGTTGTGAAGATTGACAACTCGTTACTATCATTAAAAATTAAATGTTTGGCATTGGGGCAAACTGCTAGATTAAATTTATTTTAAAAATTTAGCGGTGCAGACACTCAGATTTAATTTTTTTCTGAGTGAACTGTAACAGAGAGAGAAAAGTTTACTATTGAATGTATCTTTCTGAAAAATTATAATTTCACGTTATCGACGTGGCCATTAAAAAGTTACTGTCTAATTAATGATGGGACACCTAAGTTTCATACACTAGTGGTTCACTAATAATAGCACGTATCATTTTAAAAGATGACATAACCATATAAACTACCATACCAAATTTCATCCAAATCGAATAAAGCGCCCTGTTATTACAAGCAAAATTAACTTTTTTTCGAAGAACTTTGAAGCAGAATACTGGCTAAATGGTGCACTTTCCGGTAGAACCAAGTTTGGTTAAATCGTCTTATTTTAGCCTCAGGAATCTGTGGTTAAGCCATGTCCCGCTATATAAGAGACACCTGTATAAGCTCATCATAATAATTTCACCGGTTTACCAATGCATTTAAGATGTAGGTATAGTTTCTTTTTCTTCAAGTAGAGCTCACGACATCACTGAATGTTCGTATGCAACAAACCAGCAGAAATGGGAGAAATTTTTGATGTTATACGTACGTCATAGATAGATCTGGAATCTGATTGGTAGTGATTTGAAAACATTTGCGCCTATTCGTTCGTCATATTAATGACGTGTATCTCAATCTTTTTCTATTCATTTAGTTAGAAAGAGATGCATTGATTAGATAAACGTCACGTCTTCATTGTAGTAAATGATGCAAATACATGTAGAAAGACAAGAGATCGAGATATGGTATATCTTAATTCGATAGATAATGACGTGCAGTCTACTAAAAGGAAAATTAACTATATATTATGCTGGTCATTAAGGATAAGTTCACAAAACGATACGTAGTAAAAAAATATCTGTTGTGGCCAGCACAATACCTCTTGCCATTTCCATTTTTTGTTATATAAATATTGTACTCAAAGTTTCTTGTACACACAAAAAATTCTAATTATATCTATTCTTTCATTCTACGAGGAAGTTTATAATGTTAGAGATTCTTCTAATTCCAGTGTTTAGATTACACATTTTTAAAATTTTTAATTCATTCCATAAACAAGTTTTCTCCTACTCTTCTAAATGAAAGAAAATTCTTCCAATTTAAAGACGGGATTGGCAGTATTTCTGATGAGTAGTAGCTGATTTTAAATATGTGATTATTTAATTAATAAAATAATAAGAAATATCAAATATATTTCCCAAAAAAAGCTTTT
Organism: Ophonus ardosiacus; assembly: GCA_943142095.1. Taxonomy (NCBI): domain Eukaryota; kingdom Metazoa; phylum Arthropoda; class Insecta; order Coleoptera; family Carabidae; genus Ophonus; species Ophonus ardosiacus. Next base: position 33,772,603 of record OW964834.1, on the reverse strand, counting down.
AGTAATTTTACTAAAATTGTTAATTTTCACACTGACATTTATCTATCAATTACAAACATATGAATATGTCAACTGGTTTCGTTATTATGAGTTTGGACTGTGCGATTCATCAGACATATATTTGAAATATATGAAATAATTATAACTATGTAATTATCATTTCTGTTTTCAAAGAGATAGTTAAGAAACATGATTTTATTACTTTATTTATTATTATTTTTTTAAACTTGGAAGAAATAACATATTTAAATAATATCAAAAAATTTAAAACGACCAATGGGGTATTCCACAATTTTTTTTTATTATTTTAAATAAAACTTCATTCAGTTTTGAAGCAATTAATAGTATTAAAAAATCTTAATTGTTCCTAGTTTAACAGTATTTTATTTTCGAGAAATCAGTGTAACGTCACATTTCCCCTATACTTGTCTTTCTCACACACACTGCTCTGAGTACGTTGCGAGAGAAAGATAACAATTGTATGTCAATTTTCCCTTTTAGCAAATGTGAAATATCTCGTAAAGTAATTATTTAAAAAATGTTTTCATTGTTTTAATTATTATCTATTGAGCCATACTTTATGTTAAATTGAATTTTTTTAAATTTTTTTGTTATGGTGGAATACCCCATTACAAGGAAAACATATTTACTGGGAAGTAATGCACAAAACATACCTTTCAGTAAAACTCGTTCGCTGAAAAAAAAATCTGTTGTGGCCAGTACAAGACCTCTCGCCATTTTCATATTAGGCTATATAAGTATTGTATTGCATTTCGCTTTCGAACCGTCGTTTTATAACAAAATATTACAGAACTTTACCCAAATATTGTTTTTTTATTGTATTTAACATGTCTTCTGCACACATATAATTCTAAATATATCTATTTTTCATTGTACGAGGAAGTTTCTAAAATGTCAGAGATTCTTCCAATTCATTAACCAGATTGGCGGTATTTCTGATGGATATATGCATTTTGCCACAATTTTACCTATAATTTCAAATATTTAATTAATAAAGCAATAAGACAGATTAAATATACTTCCCAGAAAAAGCTATGAGAATGTCACTAAAACTGTTGATTTTTGACAATGACATGTGTCATTTACAAACTATGTTATAAACATTGGAATTTGTCAACTGGTTTCCTTAGTGCCTTAGCCTCTGCGATTAGTTTACTCTATAAATTATAGTGTCTTTATCTCTAAATCTATACAAGATATAATAAAAATTTGAAGTGTATTAGATGGAGAATTTTATGTTCTTCAATATTTAATAAAAAAAAACTCTCAAAAAATTATATTTAGAAGAATTTTTCTAAGAAACTACTATTTCCGGTTGTTCAATTGTTACCAAAACCTTCTCAGCTCTTCCCAGGAATGTCTGATTGAGGAAACTGAAGTTAAATATTTTTTAATTCTTATAGTTTTTGAGGAATCGTCCCTCCAACATCCATATACACACACACACACACACACACACATACACACATCCACACACACACACACATCATTTTAAAAATGTTATAGTCGGATTTTAGGGACCTTAAATCGTGCTTATTCAATAAAATCTGTACATGCGAATTTTAGCATGAATCCAATACCTCTCTTAGCAAGAGGTAAAAAGAAAAACAGGAAAATATATAATCAAACCGTATAGACAATAAGATATTCTTTCATTTTGATAATCACATAAAATGTCAAAAAATGGTATTTAACTGCGTTCAAATAATGGAACTTTCGATTCACCATTTCTAACCAAAATCTAATTATCTCATCATATGGATGTAAAGAAGAGGAATACGAAAAAATTATAATTTTTTGAGATATAGTATTGGAGTTGTCGGAGGAGGAATTTTTGTCATACACACACACATACACACACATGCAGACGTCATCGTAAAATTAGCAAATCGTATTCTAGGGAACCTAAAATGTGCTTATTCATTAAAAACTCACCACTGAATTTTTTGACCAAAGACAATCACCCCAATTCTGTAAGGAAGTTGTTAAGTCTTAACAACGTTGCTAAAAATTATAACCAATAGAAAGAAATTTTCATGTTTTATTCAGTGTTCGCAATTATTATTGGTTATTCGCAATAACAATGTTGTTAAGTCTTACCAAGTTTCTTACAAAATTGGGGCGAATATCTCCCTAATCTAAAGGTGACGGAAGGTAAAAAGATCCGTGGTACTCTGACTTTGTAAATTATAGGGAATTGATGCATTTTGAAACTAGAAGTTTGGAAATCTTTTTTTAATCACTTAATCGGGCTTATTCACGTGTACCTTGTTATGCGATCTATATTGCTACGTAACGACTTATTGCTATTTTAAAGATGATTGTTAAAATTCGTATACACGTGTCAACAAGCTGTCGTTATTTTAACAATAATTTTTATCAGTCAGGCAAGAGCTCCTGACCACTTGCCGAGGTGTCAACAATTATTGTTAAGAGTAAATTAAATTGGCAAATGCTCATAAATGCGTTGGAAAATATTCATCAAAGATATATTTATTGTATTTAAACTAAAATCCATACACCAATATATAATTCGTATCATTTCTTTATTCGATATTAGTGTGTAGTCGTGTCTTTAAATGGCAGCCTGACATGTCGAATAATTTCTATTTCAAATAAGTGAAATACATAATATGTAAAATAGGTGGATAATTTTTAGCTAATTTATTGTCTACCCCGTTAGGCATGAATTAAGAATAAATATGCCGTAATTAAGGGATATGGAAGTGAACCGCTTTTTTAACTGAAAAGAAAATATATTTTGTGGAATATTTCGCAAGTCATGACAGTACAATTGCTGAAGTAACATCATTCCTTAGAATTAGATAGCGCGTAGATGATATTCCCTATTAATTGAAGATAATATAAACTACAAAACGAAGTAATAAACAATAAAAAGTTTCAGATTCAAGCTGCATTTTTTTTTCATATTTCTGGCTGGTATTTCCTGTTCTTTTCGACATTTTTACTGTGAATTTGAAGTAAATTAGACGTAAATGTTGAAACAACTACTTGTCACACTTGTCATTCATAAACAAAGTAAACAAATCAAATCTTAAAACACTTCTACCACCCTTACAATACCAATGCGAACATTAATAGTTTTCATAATTAGATATTTATTAGTTAAAAATGTTTTTGTCAGTTTTGAATATTATACTATAATAAACGTATCATTAATAACCCACACGAATTTAAAAAATCATTATTTTAAATAAGAAATTTTTTAATTTAAATATCCTAACAGTTGTAACACTGCAATTTTAAATAGGTAATGACAGCTGTACTGTATTCAACTTCATGTTAAATGATAACAAGATTGTTACTAAACAATAATTGTTATAGCTTGTCTAACAACGAGACATGTGAATACGAAATTTTAACAATATTGTTATCAATTCTTGTTAAGTAACAATTTCTTGTTTAAGAACAAATGTACACGTGAATAAGCCCAAATATCATTTTGGGGGCGCCTGCATTTTTTAACGGCCACCTTAATTTTTATTTGTTTTAAACAGCAGTATTATAATTGTATTTCATTCTATTATTAAATATAAATATCTCAACCCAATTAGTAACTGATAAACAGTACCAGTTACCAGAATTCGTGTCAACTCTGCGTAAGTCATCAAAAGTCCCACATGCTTTACACATTCGCTGGACGTACTTCCTGTATGTATTACGCACACTAGCACAGTTTTAAGATAGATGATAGAACTGCGGCTATCTCTAATGTCTTGTCTAGTGTTTAGTGTTACATTTGCATCAATTGGATTGTTTGTGCCGTTGAGACAGTTCATCAAGTGTTGGCGCTTCTCACTTGTCACATATGTTGGACCACAAGCGTACTGCTTGGCATGGAGAGTTTTTCTTGTCCTAATTTGCTTTTTTTAACAGGATTAAATGAAATATGTTATTAGAAACAAAATAAATTTATTTACACAGTACAGAGAAATAGCATATTTTAGTTCTTGAGTTGAGGTCCCAGAGTCGGATATACATACAGAGTGATCAAAAAGAAATGATTCAGTTGGCAATGCAATTCTGGGGATCTTTTTATTCTATAGTTTACACAACACCATGAGAAAGCGGATATGCGATGTGATAAAAAAATCTGATACAATGGGCTACTTGCGTGGTACTGAAAATCCGATTTCTGTCACTATCAGGGGTGTAGTCGAGGGTATTCGCGGGTATACGCCGTATACCCTCTGGATTTTTTAGGTGCCCGATCGTGTACCCTCTGCTTTTAAATATTTGAGACAAAAATTATAAAAATTAAATCAACTAATGAAAATTTTATCCCAAAATTAATATAATTTTTTTAGAAATTATATTGAAATTATCTTTATGTTTATAAAATGTACTTTATTTGATTGGCGTCGCCATCTATTATTGAAATTTTAATTTTGATTTTTGTTATATAGAAGCCGTATACCGTTTTCAGTTTTCGCAAAATGTATGATTCGTAGTAGGCAGGTTTGCGACTTTGATACGTAAGGCAGTATTTAATTATTTTATTTTTTTCTTCGTGTTTATAGTTTTTGTATTTTGAATTTTAGTTGAAAATTTAAAAGATGACATTAACTTCGTATTAAGTCACAATGTATAATAGTCGCGCGCATGTTGTGTTGTGTTTCGATTTTAGACAGTTTATCCAGATAAATATATTCTCTTTTGTAAAGTGTTCTGTGATCTGGCAATTTATTTTTATACATGAAAGGGAAAAAACATGCAATTTCACATCCTTGAAAAAATTTTTTTTTAGTCCCTGCCCCTGCGTATTTTTTTCTTCTTAATTATTGCACCCCCCCCCCCTGCGTATACCCTATGTTTACAAATATATTTTCAGCGTATAATTTGCTAATTTTACGACTACAGCACTGGTCACTATATACGTAATGTTATATTGAAAACATATATAAAAATATAAATTTTATTGTAAAATAATTATTTGTTTTTTACTAAATTAAGAAAGAAAATTTTCTGTGACGTCTTTATATTGAACTGGGGGAGGTGAAGCATGTTTAAGAATATTGGCACGGCGTGCGAGAAAGTTTTAATTTGAATTTGACATTAGTTCATTTTTCTCTCTCTCTGGTCTCTCAAATACATTAATTACTTTATAAATAAACACATAGGTAATTACATGTAATTTAAAATATCGATACCAAAAAGATAAACTAAAATACTAACCTCCAAACTATTGTTGAAAAGTCAAACAGGTGATATATATTACTCGCACAAACATAGTATTACTATGGGACGGCACCACGCTGTGGCTTTACAATTCATTGGCGCGGCGTAATTCTACGTCATACATGGCGGGAATTCAAATAATCAAATTTCATTATTTTTTTTCTGGCTAATTAATAAAAATTTTGCCAAAAGAAAAAATATGGGTAGCAAGTTTTTACCTTCTCTTCAAAAATATTAAATAAAAAAAAGGTACGCAAGTAGCCCATTGGCAATAACAAAAAAATACTTGAAATTGGTAACACTGATTCAAAAAATTGATTGCCTGTTGTTGATAGTGACATTTGAAAATTTAAATTTGGACAAGCAGTAATCTAAAGCATTTCAATCACTCAAAATCCTATTAGCTGCCAAGTCTCTGCGCTGACATAACCTATTTGTATTTATTGTTAAAATGACAAGTCACATACTATTTCCGCTTTCACCTGGTGTTGTGTAAACTGGAATAAAAGATCCTCAGAAATTCTGGGGATCTTTGCAGAATTGTATTGCCAACTGCATCATTTCTTTTTGATAACTCTGTACTTTTTCACATGTTATTTTGACAATAAATACAAACAGGTTACGTCATAGGTAGGGCCTAAGTGGTAATAGGATTTTGAGTTATTGAAATGCAGATTATTGTTTATGGGTAATGTGAAAAATAAAGTACGTGAGCAAGGGATACAACAACCCTTACGTTCTACTTATCTAAAGTCGAGTAATATTTAAATATTAGCTAGATTTAAATGAAAAATCTTTAAATTCAAACTTCAAATTGTTGTATGAACTTTAAAAACTTTGTCCCTTCTACTTGACAGCTGTAACTGATGGTCTATTTAGATTTTTTGTGAATGTTTAGGTACATTAACCGAAAATTAGATATATCAAATTTCATCCTATTTATAGATGAACTTCCAACAACTTGTACAGATGGATACAAATGTCAAATGCTAATTTAGTAATTAATATTTTAGTTATCACATCTATAAAACACTTATTACATGAACAATATAAACAGATATGATAAAAATAAACGATAAAACATTCGGATGACATAACATTCATTCATTAAATGATTGCTACATATATGAGCCCAAACTCATAATAGTTCGGCCGGTTTACATATTCAAAAAATCTGACGTGGCCCGCCCATAACCTCCTGCTGGGTATTTAACCATGCAGTATAAATAAAGCAATCATTATGTTCAAATATTTTTACATTCACTCATAACAATTTTTATTTTACATTTAACAAATATATCATACACAAATAGGGTTGCCAACTGACCTTTTTTGGAAAGGACAGTCCTTTTTTAAGCATATTTTGTCCTTGTCCTTTTTTAATCCAGGAAAGGACGCGATTTGTCCTTTTATAGTAATTTTTTTTATTTATAATATTTTTCTTAATATAAATATGAAAATGAAATAATTATTTCACATTTTATGTAATGTAATGTAATGAAATAACAATAGAATTTTTTAATTATTGATGTAGGGTTAACTAGTGTTGACTTGTCAAATTTGTTAATTGTTTCTATTTTCTTAATATTTTAAGGTTAGATATCTTATTGTGTTTTACTTGTTTTCTTCATAAAATATTGATTTTAATTTTTTTTTAAAATTTATTAAATTTGATTTATTGTAAAGAAACTATATTATCTTGCATTAAAACACCTTTGATCTTGAAAATTTTCAAAAAATCGCCTGCGGCGCATTTTTTCTTATAAATTTTAAATCCTACACACAATTCAAAAAAAGATGACCGAAAAATGTCCTTTTCTGTAATTTTGTAAAGTTGGCAACCCTATACACAAAATAAATTTCGCAAATAATGACAAAACTAATAGAAACACTTAACAAAAATGAAAATAGTACTCGCATCTTGACACAAAGTCTTTTTATACTTGTATTCTGCATGACAATGAAGCAAATCAATAGTACTTCTAATATTTATGTATGATTGAAACTATATTATTTTTACAAACCTTAATTTTATTAGATTCAAATACATATATTATTACCTACTCCTACTACATTCTCCTTAACACGGTTTCATTATTAATTTTAATGTAATTGCAACCTGACAGTGACATTTGTTTAAATATGTCAAAATTGTTATTGAAATATTTTTGTTTGAGGCATAGGCAAAATGATATATAAAAATAAATTATATTATAAATTTATATTTAAAGTTATTTAGAGTTATTTACTATAAATGCTATTATCGTAGAAATGAAGATTGTACCATTATATTTCATCATTATTAGTAAAAGTTGCTGAAAAATTATATTCAATGTATTTTTTTCAAGAAAAACTGTTAAACGCTTGTATAAGTGATACTCCCGGTTATCCGATATACACTAAAAACTAATGAGCTCTTCCCACATTAGTGTAGAATGGGTATACAAAATTTCAAAATTTTCTGATTGATAGTATTTGAGTACTCGTGTCCACAGGATCCATACATCTACACACACACATACATACCCACATACATCATTGTAAAAATGTTAAAATCGGGTTCTGGGGACATTAAAACTGCTTATTCACTAAAATCTCTATATGTGATTTTTAGCACGATCCCTATACCTCTCTTACCTAGGGTAGCGGGAGGTAAAAACAAACAAACTATAAAACCTACGCAAATGATGAAATTTTTTTACAAATTGCTTTCGACTAGTTTAAAATATAGATTTTAAACCTACAAAAATTGAATATGTTATTCCAGCTTAAATTCTATTTAGGCGTTGTATCCGTAAGCCCTGCACATTTTTATGTTACAGTATTTTCCCTTTTTGCATGATAGCTTTTACTGTACGCACTGGTTTTTACGAAATTGCTTTTTGTTGTCTAAAAGTAAAGGGTCTCTGTAGAAGTTAAAACTGGACTAGAAAATGACCCTGAACTATGTAATATCACCAGTCATTTGGCCTACAGTTTTAGGTCTATATTAAGTAGTCGAAAGAATTTTGTAGAAATTTCTAACCATTTTTGTAGATTTAACAATTTGTTAAAATGTAAACCGGCCAACTTATTATGATTTTGGGCTCGTATTATGTACTCAGCTGCCCATATTTTCACGGTGGTAAATGATGGAGCAGTCTCCATAAACTTCAAAATAATATAAAGAATTATGAACTAGTTTTAACCCAGTAAGAGCTATAAAATCTATTCTGATATATTTACTATTATATCTATAACGCTAGACCAGTTATTATTTAAATCAAAATCAAACTGCGTTGATTAGCCGTAATTGATTGTGATATATGTTTTGCTCTGGCCTGAATTCTAATCGCTGACAAAGTCCGCCGATCGTCGATGTCATCTGTCGTTTCTTCCGCATTTGAAAGGGTCCCATTCATACTAAGCCACTACTGTGGTGTTATCGGCAAGACAAGAAAAAGAACTTTTATTTCTGGATTGTTTTTATTGCAAACGACAGATTCAGAAAGATTGTGATGATTAGTTTAACAGATTCGAAGCCTTGGAGAAGTCATTTCGCATTGTACACGGAAGTTGGAAGCGATTATGTATTGGAGAAAGAATTTTAATTGAGACAGAACATTTTGAGATATTTTATTCGCTACGGGTTCTATTTTGTACCAGACAAATTTTTATTTATTATCAAGATCATATAATAAACTTAATCCTAGTCATTTATTTTTATCTCAGATTCACTAAATAAAATGGAACTAGATTTTGTTCGGGGTTCAGGTTCGGTTCGACCAAATGAAAATTGAAATGATATTTTTACCTCCCGCTACCCTTGGTAAGGGAGGTATAGGGATCGTGCATATCGAGACTTTAGAAAATGACCACGTTTTAAGGTCCCTAGAATCCAATTTTAACATTTTCACGATGATGTCCGTATGTGTGTATATATGTGTGTGTATGGAGTTTGTCCACGCTCTAACTCAGATATTATCATTCAGAAAATTCTGAAACCTTGTATTTCGACCCTATTCTAATATGGAAAGAAACCATTAGATTCTGGTGTAAATTGGATAACCGAAAATGACACTTTACTTTAAGATCATAATGGTTTTTCTTCAAAAAATACGATCAAGTGCCATTTTTTCGCACAAAAATTAAAGATCATTTTCTACAGGTACCTATATGTTAATACTTTTTCTATACATTTTACAAATAAATTTAAAAATTAATCTTTATTATAAATCCCGAAGCTTAAGATAAACATAATTCCTTTGTTACGCAGTTCATATTTCAGATGTATGTACTGACTGGTAAATGTGACTGTCAAATTGCAGCATTAGTAAATACGTAGGTATTTATTTAAATTAATAAAAATTAAATAGCGGGAGGTTTTGTGTTGGCCACATCAGATTTTTTGAATAACATTCTTTATATAGAAATAATTTAAAATGTGATCCGGAATTTACGCAAGACAAGAAACGAACACAATTTTGACGATTTAACACAGGCAGCAACGTAGTCGCCTAAACCGTCGATTATCGGCCGTATTACGATTACATTTACGTTTCTAACTAAAATATACCTGAACCGGAACCGAAGTGAACCCGGAACTCGAATTTTAATACTCGGTTCAGTTTCGACTCAGGTTCAATTGAGAAATATATCTGAGTTTCGATTCTGGGTTTGATTTCCCTAAAATGTTACGGTTTGGTTTCAGTTTTGGTTCGGTTCAGGTTCGGATTCGATACTTTTGTTACTCGACATAAATTTAAAAATTTGCCGATAAACTTACAATTAAAGTACTTGATGGTTAGATGGTTACGAGTATATTAAAGATTAAAGTATATAATTGTAGATATATTTTCAATTGTGACAACAATAAAGCAAAGATCATAGAAACGCAAAGTGTGCGAAAGATCTTGAAGTCTCATTAAACATACATTGCAAATATTAAAATGATATATAGTTCCTCTATGTTATGCCATCATACAATAACAATAAATGAAATGGCACTGCCTCAATTAATACATATATGCATTGCATCATATCACACTCTTATTTTAAATTAAGTGCATTGCAGAGTAGTAGTACAGATAAAGTCATCTGTTTCTATAAAAACAGGTCATCTTTCAAAGGAAGCTATTGCATCTGTTGATCCACAATTAATCATTTCAAATCAAAAAGATGTCATTTTTATTATATTTTCAAGTATTTAATAACTATTTAAGTATTAAGGGCGGTAAGTGCGGTTTAGCGTTAGAGGATACTGTATCCAATATTATTCGCAAGCGGTATAATGCATTAATATACCGACGCGTTGTGTTCATGGAAAATCCATGAGTCGTTTTTCAAATATCAGTCTTTTTTCTTCTCACCCGTGTGTGAATGGTTATCAAAACCTCCTTGTACCTGGTTAACGAACTGCCTTTCACGCACCCAATCCATGTGAACAATCACTCCGTTTTCGAAAGAAAAAAAAATCTGTTATGGCCAGCACAATATCTCTCGCTATGTTCATATTAGGTTATAAGTATTGTTTTTAACATTTCTGGTACACACAAAAAATTCTAATTACATCTATTTTTATTTTTCAATTCATTCTATGAACAAGTTTCCTCCTATTCTTCTAAATGTTCGAGATTCTTGCAATTCATTGACGAGATTGGCGGTATTTCTGAAGGGTATATAATGAATTATGTGTATAGTAAGCACGTGTTTAGTTGACACTGATACTGTACATATTTTGCCTTATAAATGAATCCCCTTTCTTTTTATACCAATTTTAGATGTTGACGGAGTCTTTTCCTCATTATAACAACAGCATATTATAATACTATTACATTTCGAGTTGTTCATGTACGAATTCTATATCAACTTATCTATAATTTTAAATATTTAATAATTTAATTAATGATAAAATAAGAAATATAAAATGTAGGTACTTCCTAGATAAAGTCTTTAGTAATGTCTGGATTTTTGACACTGACATTTATGTCAATTACAAACATTTTAATTTTTCAACTGGTTGCATAGGCTGACTGATTCATTATACAATGGATTATTTTATATATTTATAATTCAGTCTATCTCTAAATCTATAGAAGATATAATAAAAATGTTCAATGTATTGGATAGAGAATTTTACATTCTTTAATATTTGTAATAACATAAATTTCCAAAAAATAATATTTAAAAGATTTTTTTTAAGAAACTACTACTTCCGGTTGTCCAATTGTTACCAAAATTTAATCACCTCGTCTCAGGAATGTCAGATTGAGGAAACTGCATTTAAGGAATATGTAGTTAAATTGGTTTTTAGTCTTATACAATTTGAGAAGCCGTCCCTCTAACATCCACACACACACAAACACACACACATATACGCATCCACACACACACACACACACACACACGCACACACACAAGTATTCACATACACACACGCACGCATTCACACACACACAGAGAGAGAGAGAGAGAGAGACATCATTATAAAAATCTATAAATCAGATTCTAGTGACCTTAAAACGTGCTTATTCATTAAAATCTGGATATGCGATTTTAGCATGAATCCAGTATCTCTCTTAGCGAGAGGTCAAGAAACAGATTGGCATACCCTAATATGATTTATATAGTTTAAAAAACTAAATCATATTCCAAATCCTAGATTTTGATCCAGATCTTATCCCCACTGCTTATATAAACCGCATCCCATCATCTCGAGTCCATATCGGCCGCATCCGCGGTCTTAATAACTTGTTAACGATCTGTCCCAGCATCCAGTACTTATAGTGTGTGATCTCAGTGCATAAGATTTGTGCGCCAGCGACATGAAGGGCAGGGCTTCGCTGCTCCTTCTGTGCTTGCTTGCAACCACGAATGCCAGGGTGCGCAGAAGGCCCAAGGAACCGCAGGCACAGCAACCGTCAGGGGATTATGACTATACACCGGAGTATTACGATGAGTATGACGAATACGAGGACAAAAGTGAGTGAGAAGATTAAATGTAAGAATGACGTTAGGAACAACAATCTCGACGCAAAATAGTTATTTGTTTCATTAATACATATCAAGCACGATTTTGGGACGAGTAAGACGGTTACCGGACGACGCGCAGCGGAGTCTGGCAATTTTACATGTCCCAAATAAGCATATTTTGTTTGAATGAAACATAATATTTTTTCGCTAACCATTTAACTAAAGAATTCTATCTTCAATTTAAAATGGAGCATTATAACATTTAACTTTGTCAATATGAAGCAACAATAAATTTGTTGCTACCATGACAACATGCAAATATCAAAACTCAACAGTATACATGTTGAAGATAAATTTGCAAGAATTACATATTAAAAATATAAAATGGACAGTGATGTAGAATCATTTAATATATCTAGTACGTCACCTGATATATTAAAATCAGAAAATATTGCTATTCTTGAAATGTTACCTTAAAAATCGAGAGAGGTTTATGAGAATTGCTATAGACGGTTTGTCGATTGGAAAAAAGAACAAAACGTCGCATCATATTCTGAAAACGTAATGGGGAAGTTTAGCAATTTTTTTTTATTCTTTTATTCCACGGGAAATTACTTGAAAAATGATGTAACATGTTTTATTTTTTTCAAAAATGCCCAGATTTTCCGGAAAAGCCGATTTTAAGCTGTGATGACGTCGGTAGAGGCTTGGTACAACGTATGTCGCTTATACACTGACGCACGCGGTTGCGGTTACCAGTCACTTGAGACTGAGGTTTTGTTCGACCTACGTTCAAGTGGTTCGCTTTCACCGTTCTGTCTGAGTTTGCGCATAACTGACTTGTGACGTACTTAGAGTTTACCCAAAAAATATTAATTATAAATAAATGGAGCAATAATTTTAATTTTTAATTTAAATTTCAGCAGTCATTTGTGTTATATTTGTGAGAAAATAGTATCTTATGTAGAATTTTTACCATGCTAAACTTCCCTATTATTGCATATTTTTCTTATTTATCTAACAAAGTTAAAGGCGGATTTATGCAGCCATTTTCATTTACATTTAATTTAATTTACGTTTTCATTTATCTCTCATTCTCATTTATTTTTAAAGATGGCGAACTTTTATCTAATAAATGAAAATTATAAATGGCGCATGCGTGTACGACATGACAGGGACGAGAATTTGAGTTGATCAGCTGGTTGTCATTATGTATCTCCGATTCCGATATCGTTTCTTTTTACGGTTTTTTATTGCAATAACACGTTTAAAACTAAACTCATAACTTCTTCGTTGTCACTATTGTTGAATATTTTTATTAATAAATTTTATTCCAATGAAAGTCGGGTTATAATGTTCATCATCTGTCAGCGTATTTTTATATGTGCGCATGCGTTCATTTTCATTTATTTTTGTTATATATTTTTGTATGAATAGGTACATTTAAAAATTATAAATGAGAATTAAATGAAAATTAAATTAAAATGTAAATGTAAATAAAAATGGCTGCATAAATCCGTCATCTTTATGGGCGCACTATTCCATGTTGAAAGTTACCTACTTTAAATGTGAAAAATAATATCAATATAAAAGATTATTCAAAAGTTATACTGTACTTAAAAAAAAATCTGAAGGATATCGTCCTAAGCAGTCCAAGACTCTAACTAAAGAAGAAATTAATTGATTTCTTGTTTACGCGCCAAATGAAAATAATATTTGTGTAACAATAAGTTTAATAAAAAAAAATACTAACCTTACTGTTTTGTTTAGATTTATGTTTATTAATGAAGCTATTTCGGAATTGAATCTGTATAATCTGCTACTATTTGCATAAATAATGTTGGTGTATTTTTTGTACATCGTACTAGTCCAAAAAATTATATAATTTTTGTACAATTGCCATAGTGATATAAACAATATTCAAATAGTCCACTTTTTTTTACAAAAATTAATGACATAATTGCATCAACTACGTACGGTTGGCGAAAAAGAAAGGTTTCGAATTTTAAACGGCACAAAAGTGACCCTTGTGGTGCACTCTATACACCAATAATGAGTGCAGGGTATAAATATGTCATCATCATTACAGAAATCTGTGTACAAAGCAGATTGGCACACCCAGCAATGAGTAATACGTCGTGATGATATATTTTTTAAATTTTTATCAATAATCATATTTAACATTAGTACGAATACAGCTAATTAAAGGGTCAAGCGAATATTCTAAACACAATCCGTTACATGTAAACGGACCGTTAAAAGATTTAACGAAACAAGTAGATTGATATATAAATAATTTTTTAACGGTCCTTTTACATGTTACGGATTGTGCTTAGAATACACCCATAGGGGTGATTAAAGAAGCAGTTGAATAGCATTGTTTTAGCGCTGTCATTCGTTTATGAAATATTTTACAGAAAAATAGTTTAAATAACAGTTATAGAAAAATTAATTGTACGCATCTTTTATTGGAATTATTTTTTCAAACAGTGGAATTCGCTAAATTGAAGTGACACTATAATTGTTCTATTTCAACTAGTGACATCTATATATTTCATAACACGAAATAATATGCTATCAGAAAATTAGGATAATACTTTCTACGGCAAAAATCTTGTAAAATTTGTAAACAGGAATAACGTTATAGTGAATCGTTATTTGCTATGTCATAGTTACATAACTTTATTTTGTAACTGTTACGTTATTTTTAAAAAAATGAAACGTTATTATAACGTTACAGGGCATCGTTACGTTACGTTTTCCATCCCTGTTAGTTTAATGTAACAAGTCAGTAAAGTGAAACTTTTTTTAAAAAAAGGAATGTGTTTATTTTGTAATGAAAATAATATTTCTGAAGAAAATGAGTATGTGTATAGTTATCCACAACACATTAAGATGTAAGACTATTGGTTTGTATGTTTCATGGTTGAGTATTACGCTTTCTTGTAATACCTTAATTGAAATATAAGTTTATTACTCATGAATGTAATAGATATCTATTAACATTTACGTACTTTATATTACGAATAAGAAAGTTCATAGACCTCATCAAAAATTAAAGAAAAAAACGTTTCATTCATGTGAACTATAAATAAATAAATTTTCTTAAACTTATCTGTCCTAATTTGCTAGTTTTTTGTTGTTTACAATTTACTGATAATTTCAAATTTGTTAACAAGCCGTTGAATTTATTAATTGCTATTAGTGATAAGGCAGAATTTAATATGAAGTATGTCATCCAATATTCTAATTTATTTATGATATAAGTGTTAAAAGTGACATTTTATTTTGTGAGAAGAAAAGGAAACTTTCGAACAAACTAAAATGTCACTTTTAACACGTATATCATACACTATTTTTTCTACAAACACTATTTTTTATTTAAATTTGAATTTCTAATAATTATTTACAAGCAATAATAACGTCATATCTTTTAAAGCACTGCTCGCAATCATACATATGTGAACATTTGTCTGAAGACAACTTTTTAAAATTATATTTAAATTTAAATCTTTTTGCCAGAACGTAAATTGACAACTCAAATGACAGTTGTTATGTATGTGCCTATTTTTGTGTAAAATATTTAACATTTGCAAATCTTTGTGCTTATGCCTTATGTTTAATTTTATTTTCGAGAGCTGTGAACACTTTCATAAGAATCTATTGTTTATATCGTTATTTTTATTTTTAAGCATAATTTTATTTTTATTTTCGGAGCTGTGAATGAGGCTTTGACAGTAATAATAGATTTGTAGAAAAAAATATTTTTTCCTGCAGCAACACCAATCACACCACAGAGGGTACCAGAAACTACTCCGACAAGAGTACCAGTTCATGTAGAAGAGGAGACCACGACAGAGGTCTTCCAGCAACCCCCCGACGAGGTTCCGGTACCCACAGGTATTTTTTTTTATTGTAAAGAGCATTAAATATACAACAATTCACTGACACTCTTTGCTGACAAATTTTGTTCTTCACTGCCTTCCTAATTTTGCATTTTTTTTTTATTACTTCCAGGTACAGTTAGCGTAAAAATCGAATTCCCAACCACTCCAATATCCCGCCTTCCAGAAAGTGAATACGCTCTCCCTCATTCTTGCCAACACGAGGGCAATTTTTACCGCGAGGGCGAGCGTTGGCAGCCAGCCCAATGTACTGACTGCGTTTGCCAAGGTGGGCAAGTAATATGCGTACCAGCAGACCGGTGTGTACGACGAACTACGACGACATCAACAACGACGACTAGACCATCGTATGAGATTGCACCCATTGAGGGACAAGTGGTATCTGCTCCAGGACCTAGAGGAGACTCGGGCTGGCCTGGAGAACCTGGAAGACCAGGAGATAGTGGATTCCCAGGATCTCCAGGAGAACCTGGAGTGCCTGGGCCTCCTGGACCACCGGGACCTGCTCCAGATGTAATTAAAACATTATATTTAATGGAAACATATTATTTGAATTTTTTTAGGTATCTCTCTACTACCAACAATTAGCTATGTCCCAAGCCGGTCAAGATAAAGGACCAACAGGTTATGCTCCTGAAGCTTTTCATTATCTTCAAGCACAAGTCGGCCCTATAGGTCCAAGGGGGTCTCCAGGACCTAGTGGGCCATCAGGTCCTCAAGGGTTCCAGGGAACCAGAGGTGAAGCAGGAGAACCTGGACCGATGGGACCTCCAGGGGCTATTGGACCTAGGGGAATGCCTGGGTTGCCCGGAAAAGACGTAATAAAAAATATTGAAATAAAATATAATATTTCACTGATGTTCTCTTTTTAGGGTGAAAGTGGAGAAGATGGCGAAGCCGGCGCACCAGGAGCTGCAGGACCTCTAGGTCCTAGAGGTCTTCCAGGTATGCCAGGACTTCCTGGTGTCAAAGGTCACAGAGGTTTCCCAGGTATCGACGGAGCAAAAGGCGAACAAGGATCTCAAGGAGAGAAAGGATCAGCTGGAAGCCAAGGACCTATAGGACCAGTTGGTCCAATGGGGCCTGCAGGACCTAGAGGAGAACGAGGAAGGGAAGGTCCGCCTGGACCTCCTGGACTTAGAGGACTGGATGGCATTTCTGGACCTCCCGGACCACCGGTAATTAATAAAAATGTTAAAGGAGATAGCATTAACTACCAGTTACTAATTACAGGGTGCTATTGGTAAACCAGGACCTCCAGGCTTTCCAGGCAGCCCTGGAAACAAAGGAGACATGGGCAGCCCTGGTCCAAAAGGCAGTCAAGGCTTACAAGGACCTCGAGGAGAATCAGGACGCCCTGGTCAACCAGGAGAATCAGGCCCGCCTGGTCCTCCCGGCAAAGACGGATATCCCGGTGAAAAAGGCAGCCCTGGTGGATCAGGACTCCCAGGACCTCCCGGCTTCCCTGGAGCTAGAGGTCCCCCTGGACAAAACGGTAGCCCTGGATCCCCTGGTATAAAAGGCATGCAAGGTACTCCCGGCGAACGAGGCTTCAAAGGCGAATCCGGTATGAAAGGAGAAACAGGATCATCAGGCCCCCGTGGTTTGCCTGGGCCCCCTGGAGCCGAAGGTAAGCGAGGAAAGCGCGGCATGCGTGGGCCTACAGGACCCGCGGGGCCGGCGGGAGAACGCGGGACACCTGGACCGAGGGGCCTTCCTGGGCCAGATGGAGCACCAGGTATGAAGGGAACGCCTGGTGAGCGAGGTCCCACCGGCCCTACGGGCAACAAGGGTTCTTCGGGTGAACCGGGCCGCCCCGGGCCGCCAGGTCTGCAAGGCCTGCGCGGTCTGGCTGGCAGACCGGGCGCTCCCGGCAAGTCGGGCAATCCGGGCGAGCGCGGCATTCAAGGGGCAGATGGCAAACCCGGGGAGCAGGGACCACAGGGATTGCAGGGGCTGCCGGGGCCTATTGGACCACCGGGAGATAAAGGAATACCAGTAAGGAAAACAGCAAACATATAATAATCAACATGCTACATATTAATTTTTATAGGGAGAACCAGGAAAAGATGGAGAACCAGGACCTCCAGGAAGTCCAGGACCACGAGGAGATCCTGGTAAAGACGGCTCTCCAGGATCACAAGGACATCCAGGACCTCCAGGATCAGACGGTGCTCGTGGACCTCCAGGGCCAGATGGACCACGTGGTTTCCAGGTAATTACGTTTATTTTTAATATCTCATAAATTAAACTGTATTACACTTTTATTAATTTATTGAAGAAAAATAATATAATAATATCAAAGTGATAATACCTACACTTTTATGTAACAGGGTTTACCGGGAGCAGCTGGAAACCCAGGATCACCGGGAAAAGACGGAGAACCAGGCGTGCAAGGACCTCCTGGGCAGCCAGGTAACGCAGGACAACGAGGAGAACGAGGATTTCCAGGAGAAAGAGGCCCAGTGGGAGTACCAGGATCACCAGGACCAAGAGGAGAAACTGGAGGACAGGGTTCTGACGGACCACCGGTTAGTAAATGAAATTTAAATACAAGTGGTCTAGATGGTAGACCGCGTGACTAACCTGTTATATTTTGTTTCCATGCCGAGATTTGTTATTTTTATTATCTTCAGGCGTTTATTATTGTTTATCAAAAAAATTCGACTCGAGATACCTAAACACTCTCATATGTTACAGTGCATCAATTACCCACAGTGGTGACATACAAGCATTTAAAATATTAAACAAGTAAATGAAGTGTGTAAATTTCATATACTGCCTATGTTAATTTAGCATAAACATGGCGGCTTACATCGTATGTAGCTACTGTGGGTAACTGAGGCACTGTACCATATGTTTCTACGGTACACTAAGAGTAAAAAGTACTTTTGAGGTTATGCATTGTAAAATCAGTTGTTTTTATAAGCAATATAGTTACATACCGTTTTTCTTTAAAAACACTGGCCAAAGTAGTATTGACAAAGACTGTTTCCACAAAACTGACTTATGCCCATATTAATAACTTGTAAAAATTTTAAACACTTCGTTATAAATTTTATCCTATAAAACAGTCGACATTGAAAGAAAAATCGAAATGTAATTTGTCAAGTCTGTTTCTATTTGTCAAAAATTATAACGAACCGTTTTGAAACTTTAAGTGTTTTTATGAATATTGGCGTTAATAATTCAAAAACCGTGTACTAGTCACCGTAAATGATTTTGACAGTGTGTGTACATTCACAATTACAATTCTGTTGTCCTGATTGGATATAGATTTACCGCTACATATTTTGTTCACATTTTTTCCGGGGGCAAATATTTAATTCGAGGAGCTGTATACACATCGTAAAATGCGGTGCATATACATGCAAAAATCGTTCGCAAAATATGTGCACTGCATGTTTGAATAAATAAAAATATGTCTAATTTGGCATTAACTTTTGTTAGTTTTTGTTATAATTTATCGTTTTATTTTATATTTCATGTTTAACTGTTATGTATAAATAACATATTTTACCGTTTTTACCCGAATAATATTTATTATATAAAAAATATAAAAAAAGTATCTTATCAAAGGTTTACATATATCGTGAGTATTTTTTAACGTGAAACATTGGGTTTGTCGTATCCATGGTTACGATTTGACATTTGATTGACAGCAATGTATTTGCCCGTTCCATTTATAATGAAACATAGAACATAGGGAACGAATTTGACATTTGATAAGACGTCAATAGAGGTTAATTTTGTTTAATTATACCTGCATTCTAAAGTAAAATTAGTTGTAGAAAAAATATAGTGTGCACCTTGTGCCCGAAATATGTTTAGTGCTCTCGAGTGGATTTCTGACTCCGCTAAATTTCTTACAATTCACAATATTTAAATATAATACTTCTGTCAGATTCGTTCCCTATGTTTCATTTTAAATGGAACGGGCAAATACATTGCTGTCAATCAAATATCAAGTCGTAACCATGGATATAACAAACCCAATGTTTCACGTTAAAAATACTCACGGTATGTACATATTATAGTACTGTTTTATTTTGCAGATATAAAAATGTAAATATCGCAATATAAATTTTATTTTATGTGAAAGAAAAAACTCAAAAAAAAAACTTATTAAAGTTAAATATTTTTGATTAAAACAAATATTATATGGTCTGCATTTGTAGACCGCGCGACTAAATTTCTCAAAAAAGTCCGAGTAACTAACAACGTGTTAGTAAACCGTCTCTAAGGTACAAATACATCTTCTTGTAGGGCTTGCCGGGCCCTAAGGGCGACAAAGGCCACTCCGGCCCTTCAGGTCTCGTAGGCCTTCCAGGTCTTCGTGGTCCACCCGGCCACCCTGGCGAGAAAGGTGAACGCGGCTCTCTCGGTCACGTAGGCCCTGAAGGTCCCCCAGGCAGACAAGGAGAACGAGGACCTCAAGGTGTTGTTGGACCTCCTGGACCACCTGGAGAACCAGCCGAAAGAGGTGATCCAGGTCCACCTGGACCTCCAGGAGAACATGGAGCGCCTGGAGGACCTGGAGACAGAGGAGCAATTGGGCCGCAGGGTCTGCAAGGGTTCCCAGGACCACAAGGACTGACGGGGATGCCTGGGATTAAAGGAGAGAGGGGCATACCTGGATCGAAAGGAATGCAAGGAAATTCTGGACCAGCAGGTAAGAATATTTTTTTATGTGACAACCATCAAATAGAAAATTAAATAACGAAGAAGGATTTGTGAAAAATTCATAGACCTCATTGGGATTTGAATCCCGGACCTTCGTATTTTTACCTTCTGTCACCTTTAGGTAATCAAAGTATTGTCTGGTCAGAAAATTCGATGATGAGTTTTTAATGAATAAGCGCGTTTTACGTCCCTAGAATACTATTTTACTAGTTTTACGATGGTGTCTGTATATGTGTGTTGTGTGTCCATGTGTCTGTGTGACAAAAATTTCTCCAACAATAACTACATTATTACAATTTCAAAATTATATTTCTTCCGTATTCGTCTTCTTTACATCCATATGAAGAACCGATTCGATTTTGGTTATAATTGATCAATCGGAAATTCTATTATTTGAAGTTCATAACAGTTTTTCTTGAAAAAACGCAGTTAAATATAATTTTTTGACATTTTATGCGATTAATGATATAAAAGAATATCTTATTGTCTATACGGTTTGATTATATATTTTACTTCATATTCAATAGATATAAAGTTAAAGAATTATAAAGAGATTAATTTTCATAAATCAGCCAGCTTTGCTGTAATCATGGAAACAGCTGATATATTCAAATAATTCTAATTGACAGATGTCAGTGTCAATTGCAATTTACATAGTCTATGTTTGTGTTATAATTTTATTGGATTTATAGAATCTTTTTCAAGGAACTTTCAGTACGGAATTTGAAGAAAATAGTATATGTTCGTGTTACAATTTTTCTGGATATACATATAGAATCTTTTCCAAGGAACTTTTGGTATAGGATTTGTTCAAAATATTGACGGAAGGTCTAACCACATTAGATTTTTTTATTTAATATTAATCTGACCAACAGGGTTCAATACTCTAATTACAGGTTGATTATACAGGGCGTAAATTTTAAAACGGGTCAGAAAAAATTAGTGCATATTATAAAGAAAAAATTACGTTTTTGATACCAAACACATTACATTTCTGTTTCATATAAAGCCATAAAATAAATTTAAAAATTTGCACAATTAAGGAAAAATATCAGCCGTGAAACTGGTAGAAACAAATTAAAACAATTGTTGACTTAAGACATTATTTGTTAACTTATTATTTTCGTTTTATTAAGAAGAAATCGTGGATAATTTGTCTGAAGAAGATAAATTACAAATTATTAAATGGTTTTATTGTTCCCTTGTAGTTTGCAGGTTTTCTCGTTTCTTGTAACTTATTTCTTATTGCATGTAGATCATCTTTAATTTGTAAATACCTATTACAATAAATATTAAATGTTTCTTAAATAAAAAATTAGTTCATAAATTAATAACTTTGATCTTTAATTGTTCCCTATCAGGTTAGTAAAAAATGATAATGTTTTGTTACTATCAGTTTCATGGCTAATGATATTTTTTCTTAATTGTACAAATTTTTAAATTTATTTTCTGGCTTTATATGAAACAGAAATGTAATGTGTTTGGCATTAAAAAACTCGTATTTTTTTCTTTATAATAGGAACCAATTATTTTTTTAATAAATTAATATAGAAACTTTTGGCGTCTAAAAAACTGTTTTTCTATGTTATAGCCTTATGACCTGTTTTAAAATTTACACCCTGCATGTACATATAAACTTAAGAATTAATGATTCAAGCTTCTTCAATAGAATTAATGGTTTTAAAAATCCTTAGCATATAACAAGACATAAGAGTGCTGACCTGAATTAACAATGTCATTAATAAAGAGCAAAAATGGGTAAAGGACCCAAATTATGAACTTAACGAACACTAGAAGTGGCTGTAAAAGACTTAGGTTTATAATTGTCATAGGAAACAAATACCGGTCACTGAGATAGAACGATGTAAATTGAAGAAGATCAGAAGAAAATTGCCAGAACTATAGAATACGAAGGTCCTGGGTTTAAATCCCAGTGAGGATAATGAATTTTGCACAAATCCTTTTTCGATATTTATCCTTTAGTATACTCTATCTATGGTAACTAAGTTACAGTCTTTAGAGAAAATTAAATGTTTTTAGGCAATCCTGGCGAGCCTGGTCCGCAAGGTCTAACAGGCTTAACAGGTTCTAAAGGAGCACGAGGAGAACCTGGTCTTCGGGGAGACATCGGTCTCATGGGTCCTCCAGGCCGACCTGGAGAACAAGGTCTTGCTGTATGTTAATTTTCCCACTTAATTAACAATTACTAAATTCTTAACCATTCTTTTTTAGGGTCAACCAGGAAGCACAGGATCTCCCGGTGTGCCAGGAATTCATGGTATTAAAGGCGCACCAGGGGATCATGGGCGCCCTGGAAATCCAGGACCACAAGGACTTCCCGGATCTCCGGGTCCAGAAGGATCTAAAGGTGACACGGGATCTCAGGGTCCGTCTGGACCTCCAGGACAACAAGGACCTCAAGGACCATCGGGAGAAAGAGGATTACCGGGATTGCCAGGACCTACAGGACCGCTAGGAGCTAGAGGATTGCGGGGACCTCCAGTAAGAAAATACAAAATTTATAGAATCTAAAATATTTAAAAATTATTTTTTTTAGGGTGAAACAGGTAATCCTGGGAAATCAGGCAATGAAGGACCCCCAGGTCCTGTTGGGTTGAATGGCCCACCAGGACCTCAAGGACCTCCAGGTGAACCAGGACATGAAGGATCTCCAGGAAAAGCTGGTCCTCCCGGTATTGGTGGCCGACCGGGAGACAAAGGACCTCTTGGACCTCCGGGACAACAAGGATCTTCTGGAGCTCCTGGACTTCCCGTAAGTTAATACAAATTATTTGAACAATAAATATAATTTCTTTTTACCTCTTGCACAGAGAGGTATTGGATTCATGCAAAAAATCACATATACAGATTTTGGGAAATAAGCACGTTTTAAGGTCCCTAGAATCCGATTTTAACATTTTTAGATGATGTATGTGCGTGTGGATTTTATAAGGGCGATTTAACATAAACTATAAGACTTATAGGTATATACACTCAGGTCCCAAAAAAAATGAGCCACTTTTTACCACCCGCTACCCTTGGTAAGGGAGGTATAGGGATCGTGCTAAAAATCACATATCGAGATTTTAGTAAATGACCATGTTTTAAGGTCCCTAGAATCAAATTTTAACATTTTCACGATGATGTCTGTATGTGTGTGTGTGTGTGTGTGTGTGTATGTGTAAGGATTTTGTTGTCGCTCTAACTCAAATACTATCATTCAGAAAATTCTGAAACCATGTATTTTTACCCTATTCTAATATGAAAAGAAACCATTAGATTTTAGTGCAAATCGGATAACCGGAAATGGCACTTTACCTGAAGCTCATAATGGTTTTTCTTCAAAAAATACTATAAAATGCCATTTTTTCGTATTTTATGTCATTATGAAAATTAAAGATTATTGAATTATCTACAGGAATACATTAATACTTCTTTTTAAATATTTTACAGATAAATTTAAAAATATTTTTTTTTATTAATTCCGAAGCCCAAGATAAACACAATTCCTTTGTTACACAGTTCATATTTCAAATGAATGCAACTGACAGGTAATATCACTGTCAAAAAAAAATAATCACTTCAAATTAATAATAGTGACATTTTAGAAAGAAAATAGTAAATAAAGCAATAGTTATATGGAATAGAACATAATATAGTTTGCAGCAATAGTAAATACGTAGATATGTATTTAAATAAATAAAAATTAAATAGCGGGAGGTTTTGTGTTGGCCACATCAGATTTTTATTTTAATTTTAGTTAACAGCATTTTTTGAAACATTTTAAATAAAACTTCTAACTTTGACAGACTATTACAAAGTACTAAAAGGTAACAGGTGATACTTATCGGTTTATTTAATTTTAGTATTGTAACTTGAAATGCAATAATAAGAAAAAAAGTGAGTATTGCCATTCGAAAATTAAAAAATTGTCGTAAGGAAGTGCAAATCAAAATATAGTTATTTCATACTTACAAGCTTTGCAAAAAAATCTGCAAAATTTACATATTTATCTGTATCTAGTACCTTATGTATTCTGCATAAAAAATACATTGCTAAAATGGTATCCTAATATGGGACAACTTTTTTCTAATTAATCCACTTCTTAGCTCATATAGTTGTTGATGTAATAAAAAAAAAAAAAATAATGGCCCGATTTTTTTGTACCTGAGTATATTAATTTTACATATATCCTTAATAAATATCGCCAATCCCGTCAATGAATTGAAAGAATCTTGAACATTTTAGAAGAGTAGGATAAAATTGCTCATAGAATGGAAGGACAGTTATAATTAGAATTATTTGTGCGTTAAATACAAAACTTATGTAACATAAATTGGGAAAGGCGAGAGATATTGTGCTGATCAGAACATATTTTTTTCTTAGGGTCCTCCAGGCCCATCAGGTCCAGCAGGTGCAACCGGCGAACGAGGTCTTAGGGGCGAAACAGGCCCTCAAGGTGTAGAGGGTCCAATTGGTCCTAGAGGTAAACCAGGAGCACCAGGAGCTGAAGGAGTCAAAGGCGAGCGTGGTGAATACGGTCCGAAAGGCGCTAAAGGTCACAGAGGACTTATTGGTTTACAAGGTCTTCCTGGAGTACAAGGTCCTCCAGGTGATAAAGGAATGATCGGCATGCCTGGTCTTCCAGGAAAAGATGGAGAACCTGGACCAAGGGGTATGAAAAAATATTAGTACCAATTTGGAGTTGTTGGTAACATTGTTCGATGTAGGGCTACCCGGACGTGACGGCAGTCCAGGTCTTCAAGGTTTGTCAGGACCTCCGGGTGTTAGAGGATCGCCTGGTGATGAAGGTAAACATGGGCCTGCTGGACCTGCTGGGCCTCCTGGACCGCCTGGCCCTCCAGGAGATCAACTGGGATATGATGCAGCAGCTATTGCCGCCATCTTGGGACAAGGTAAATAGAAACATTTTATTATCAACCTAGATTGATGCTTGGTTATATATATTTTTTAAATTGTAGGTCAAATTAATACGCAAAAAGGTCCAGACCCATTAGGAGA
The DNA here is from genome assembly GCA_943142095.1 of Ophonus ardosiacus. NCBI lineage: Eukaryota > Metazoa > Arthropoda > Insecta > Coleoptera > Carabidae > Ophonus > Ophonus ardosiacus. Next base: position 33,746,822 of record OW964834.1, on the reverse strand, counting down.
CGAGCCAATGAGACTGTTTGGTAAAGAGGTAACAGAAGAAGAACGTAAACAATTAGTAATGAAAGCCTATGAAAATTTGAAAGCATCTTTCGAACGATTCAAGAAACCAAATGGTCAGAAGAACGCTCCAGCCAAAACTTGCAGAGATTTAGCTGTTGCTTATCCCGATTATCCTAGTGGTAAGAATAAGAACCAAACTTACGGGTTTATTATAAATTTAATAAAAAATACGCGAAACAAATAATGCCATAATCAATGTACTCTCCTCCGCGAACCCTATACCGCCCCAAGCGAATATTCCGTTATTGAAGGCAATGCCTCTAGTCCTTTTTTGTTTGGTTGGCTCTGCCGATTTTTCTATAACTGTATCTCGGACTCGAATGTGGTTTCTTTTAATGGTGATTTAAATTTTGGGAATAAAAAAAGTCACATGGAACTAGCTCAGGTGAATATGATTGATGTACCAACACGGTGATTTTGAGTTTTGTCAAAAATGTCTTGACAGGCAGTGTTATGTTCCGGCGCGTTTTCTTCACGGAGAATCCAGAAGGGTTTTTTTCACATTTCAGCCCTTTTTCTTCTCACCCGCGCATAAAGGGTTATCAAAACCTCCTTGTTGTATACCTGGTTACCGAACTCACCCAATCTACGTGAACGGTCACTCCGCTTTGCCAAATTTACAGGGAAGCCTCGCTATTTTATTGCCACACTTCGTATATTTTTTGTTTGTACTTAGGCGAATACTGGATCGATCCAAATGAAGGCGACATGCGTGACGCAATACTCGTTCACTGCGACATGAGCCGAAGGGCAACATGCTTATATCCCAAACCGTCAAAAACTCCAGAAATCACCTATGTTGGGGATGAACCAGAAATGTGGCTCTCTGGAATGGAAGGCGGAATGCAATTGACGTACAAAGCAGATAGTAACCAGATTGGCTTCCTACAATTGCTTTCAGCAACGGCTCAGCAGAATCTTACATATCACTGCAAGAAGTCAGTTGCATATTTTGACGCAGCTAAACGTACTTACAGAAAAGGAATTAAATTGCTGGCTTGGAGTGATGCAGAAATTACTCCGAGAGGAAACCAAAGATTTAGATATGATGTTGCTGAAGACGAATGCAGAGTAAGTGTTAACATAATGTACTGTTTAATTTTTTCAGGATGTCCGGATCAATGTTATACATATACCTATTAACTAATATATTGCTAATGCTCGTATCTTTCACATAAGAGTAGCTAAAGGAAACACTGTGAAATGGAAATATCATTTCTGCATAAGTCTATCTCACACAAACGCCCAACTTCGAATTATGCGCAAGCTTGGAAACCTTGACTACTATTGGCTAACGCTGACAGCGTTGCTGGCTGGGCTGCGTTCCAAAATCCTACTCTTAAAGTACGAAATTATTCAATGTCGTTTCAAAACTAATAACCTTACTCTCAGAGTTTACTCAACCTGTTCCAAAACAGCCAGAGTTTACTCCAAAGTGATGTTCTACTTACTCTACTAACGAGGAGGGTATAGAAATTACTCCACAATATTTTCAAACGTAGATGCTCACAATTCTCAACATATGAAAGTAATTTCCCTTCTTGAGGAAGAAAACATGCTTTTGGTTGAAAATAAACATAAGTAAATACGTTGGCGTGTATTACGAGCATACTATTATAATAAAAGCGCTTTTATGGAGCGTACTTTCACATTATATTGAGGAGAGTGCTCCATAAAAGCGCTTTTATTACGGGCTTGACATTAATGTTGTAATTGTAAGTAGTTTTGTTAGTTTTATAAAATTATTTTTAATTTAGCTTCAATTTTTTACTTCAACAAAACTCTCATTCGTTCCAAAACACAACACATCATACTCTACTCCAAAACTCGGTATTCTTGGTTTTGGAACGCAGACCTGGTGATGCAGCAAGCACATGGTTTGACTTTGACGTTTGATTTCATTTCTGTTTGTAGTTGCACTTCGAAAGCATTTGCTTTGTGTTTCATACAGTAATTTATTGTCACCTAAATAAATTAATCCTGAGCAGATTGTATTCCTATTATTTTTACAGTACAACAAAGTAAATTATTTAATTCAAATTTAGTACTAGAATATGTCAATGTTTTTTATTATTACTAATATTTATATTCAAGAATTTACATACAAAATAAATAGTAGGTACATTGTTTAATTTCTCAAATTTAAATATAAAATTTCTCGCGCTAGCCGTTAATAAACAGAACTCTGTGATTCGTAAAAAGTGATCATGATTTTCTCGTTAGCCAATAGTAGTCAAGTTTCCAAGCTTGCGCATAATTCGCGGTTGGGCGTTTGTGTGAGATAGACTTATGCAGAAATGATATTTCCATTTCACAGTGTTTCCTTCAAGAAAAGCAAAGGATCCGCAATATATTAGTTAATAGGTATATGATGTTATAATTGTTTTAATTATTTCAGCATCGAACAAACGACTGGGCGAAGACAGTCATCACTTATCACACAGACAAATCATCAAGGTTACCAATAACCGATATAGCAATTCGTGACCTTGGCGAATCAGACCAAGCCTTCTGGATAGATATTGGCTCAGTCTGTTTCATATGATTCCTGAAATCATACTTTATATTGTCACTTACTTGTATTGTATAGTAAAAAAAAAGTACCTTATCACTGCCACTTTTGTATGAAAAGATCTGTAAGATCGAAAAAAATAATGAAAATGTTAATATATTCCGAAATTTGTACAAGAAATAAAATGTTTTGTAACATGTATGATAATATGATAACAAATAAATTTACTAAGTAAATAAGTATAAGGGTTTCGAAATCTTATTTTTTAATGTGTTAACCTTTCCATAAAAATATTAAGCCAGTATTTTGTATTTTCGTCGAAGTCCAACACGCCAGAAAAAATATTAAAGTTTCAATAAATGAGACCTAAGAAAATCAACGGAGCGTGTGATATCATCTACACCAATAACATACGTTTTTAATGTTGAATGAGATACGCCTCGGCTTTCGCGTTCGAACAGCCATTAACTAATAGCATTTTCCAGTGTTCAGCACGCCACAAACAAGGCTGATACTGCATTTTAAGCGTTAGATTTAAATTCATTATAGTTTCATGTTGATATTGGGGTAATAAAAATCAAAAAGTTAACAATTATATTCACCTTAATATTAATTATACATGATGAACATTTATATTCCAGGTATAATTTTAAAAGCCTAATGCACGGTTGAACCAACAAGGCTTAAATTTTAAGAGTCTATTAAACAAAAAAATACAAATCGAAATTATGACAGAAATGCATAAGAATTCATTTAACATTTCATTTCGATGCAATATTGCCTATTTAAGGAACGCTTAAAATTTAAGTAACGTTGGTGCAACCGGCCATTAGATTTGGAAACCTCTATTTTTTCTTGTGTTCCTGGTTTTAAATTCAATATTTCAAGGTCAAATAGACAACGACAGCGCAACGCCAGTGCAGAAGGTATCAAACTTTATTTTAGGTACATATTTGTTTTTATTTGTCATAAAAGATTATGTATAACAGTTTACAGGTGTTAGAAAATGTTTAACAGCAAAATTGTTCAAAATACTTGTATACGGATGGATCCCAAAATCTTATTTTTATTCACACTCATTTTTGGGTATATACAGACTGTCTCTTAAATAGGGGGACATGGCTTAAGCACAGATTCCTGAGGCTAATAAGACGATTTAACTTAACTTGCTTCTACCGGAAAGTATATCATTTAGCCAGTATTCTGCTTTAAAGTTCTTCGAAAAAAAATTAATTTTGCTTATAATAACAGAACGCTTTATTCAATTTGAATGAAATTTGGTATGACAGTTTGTATGGTTATAAGTCATCTTTCAAAATGATACTTGTTATTATTAGTGAACCACTAATATATAAAACTTAGGTGTCCCAACATAGATTAGACCGTAACATTTTAATTGCCGCGCCGATAACGTAAAATTATTTTTTTTAGAAAGATACATTCAATAATAAACTTTTCTCTCTCTATGTAATTTGTGATATCTGTTACGGTTCAGACAGAAAAAAATAAAACCTGAGTGACTGCATTGTGAATTTTTTAAAAAATTTTTATGGTTTGTCAAAAAATTCCTTCGCAATATTCAGAAACTAGTAACATCCACTTGTTCGACCTAATAGTATTTTACTACCTAAACAAGTTGAGAAGATGGACAACTCGTTGCTGTCATTAAAAATTAGATGTTTGGCATTTGGACAGACTGCTAGATTAAATTTATTTTAAAATAATTCACGATGCAGTCACTCAGGTTTTATTTTTTTCTGTCTGAACCGTAAGAGATATCACAAATTAAACAGAGAGAGAAAAGTTTACTATTGAATGTATCTTTCTGAAAAAAAATAATTTTACGTTATCGGCGCGGCGCGACCATTAAAAAGTTACGGTCTAATCTATGTTGGAACACCTAAGTTTTATATACTTACTAGTAGTTCACTAATAATAACAAGTATCATCTTAAAAGATGACTTATAACCATACAAACTGTCATACCAAATTTCATCCAAATCGAATAAAGCGTTCTGTTATTATAAGCAAAATTAATTTATTTTCGAAGAACTTTGAAGCAGAATACTGACTAAATGGTACACTTTCCGGTAGAAGCAAATTTAGTTAAATCGTCTTATTTTAGCCTCAGGAATCTGTGGTTAAGCCATGTCCCCCTCTTTAAGAGACACCCTGTATATACCCAAAAATGAGTGTGAATAAAAATAAGATTTTGGGATCCATCCGTATACAAGTATTACTGACCAGTGATCGACAAACTGTTAGTTATAGAGCGGACACATTTTTTCATGTCTGCATAGATGAAATATTTTTATATAAAAACTTATACGTTATATTCACGAAGAAATTATTATTAAGCATAAATAACATAAATAATAACCATTGAACATTGAAAGAGTTTGACAATATTATGACACAAAGTATAACGGCAGATGGCGCTAGTGATTGATTTATTATTAATTTAATTAATATTACATACCTATTGATTTAATTATAAATACATTATTATTGTTCATATTACTAGATATTATAATTAAACAAATTCATCAAACACAAAATTGTTAAATTATTTGTTAGGTTATACATCAACGTGACAGTTCATAATCTTTTAAAGGTGACCGCAGCAGGCGCGCGAATCTCCTTTTTAAAATCAGGCGACCAATCAAATTCTTAGGACCTAACGCGTCATTCATTCGCTTGTAGTTTGCGACCTAATCAATATTTACACAAAAAAATTTCACTAATACTCATTAATTTATGTATATTTTCGTCTTCTTATTTAAGATAGTTAAAAATTGACTATGGTATAGTACCCTATTAATATATAATATAAATATGTTTACGGAGTATTAAAACATGATTAATGAGGTTATTTTTTTGTAGAAAATATATTGCAAAAATATTTTAACAATTAAATAAATGATTTTTTAGTAAAGTTACAACATAGCCATGACATATTACCTTTACTAATAATTACAGTAAAATTGGGTACATAATATGAAAATAAAATTAATGAGGATTATTTTTATGTAAAAACATATTGCAATAAGACGTATCGACAGAGCCCTCATTTTGATACGCAATTTTGTATTTTAGAAAGTTGGTACTAGATGATATTTACTTAAATTTACAAACGATATAAATTAGAAATGACATGATCTTTCAAATAATTGTATAAATGCCAATCCAAAACGAGCTCTGGCGAATTTTCTAAGTGACAAGTGTCTTGTATAACTGGTTCTTTAATATGCTATTATTGTTGTGTTAAGGTATACAAAAGACCTATTGAACAAGAAATGTTTATTGCAGTAATAACCAATGTAGATATGTTAGTAAAATATCGAAAGAAAAAAAATACTGCTATTAACAGTTTAAAAGGCAGAATTAGACATATTTTTAATTTTTTAAAGTTTCTTGTTGACTCTAAAATTACTAATGTTCACATTATTACTCTACCACAAATACATAATTAATATTTAAAATCCAGTGCCAAAAATTTAAAATTCAAAATTCCTTATGCCAGTTCTAATTTTAGTACAAGATAAGTACATGCATCGTTTTAAATTATATTTTAATGATTTTCTATACTTCATGCAACATTCTGCTATAGCTACAACTATAGAAAGAACTACTCCAATTATAAGAAGTTTCACAGCAGTGAAGACATCTTCCAATTGAGCGCTGACAAAAGACGAGTCCGCACTGCAGGTCGGCATTTCTGGAAGCATGTAGGCTTCGATTCTGGACAGGGTTCCAGACTCTATCAGCCGCAAAACCCTGATAGATTTTATTTGTAAATATGAAAGTTGTAAAAGATAACTTGGTTAATAATATTTTTGTGTCGTTGTGCATAAATATACAGGGTTAGTTAAAAGTATGGAGACGGCGATTTATTGCCGTTAATATTCATTTTAGGAAATTATGTTCAATATAAAAGTTTTTTTGCGTCTTACACCCGTGAGGGTAGAAAGGTGCAGTATTAAGTAAGTAAGTATAAAAGTTTTTAAAGAAATTTTGATCTACATTTGAAAATACGTGAATTTTTTTTTCTTCAATTGTTTTTGAGTTACGCTTGTCCGCGTAATTTTTTTAAATGGGAACCTATTAATTTTACTCTACCATTCGATAGAGTGTTCTTTTCTCTTTACAACAGTATGTTTATTTTTTTTTTATTTTTCAATTTATTTTAATAAATTTTTACAAGGAAAAACACCGGTTTAATTATTTACGAATAGTAGGTTCATCAAATTATTTCAAATTTCACAAAATTATTTCCAATAAAGTAGTCGGTCACAATCTTACCATTAAAAACAAATTAATAACTAAGTAAATTGCATCGCTCGAGTTTGTTTATCGCTTCGCTTTCTGTCTTAGATGTACCTACTATTCGTAAATACTTGAACCGGTGTTTTTCCTTGTAAAAATATTATTAAAATAAATTGAAAAATAAAAAAACAAACATACTGTTGTAAAGAGAAAAGAACACTCTATCGAATGGTAGAGTAAAATTAATAGGTTCCCATTTAAAAAAATTACGCGGACAAGCGTAACTCAAAAACAATTGAAGAAAAAAAAAATTCAAGTATTCTCAAATGTAGATCAAAATTTCTTAAAAAACTTTTGTATTGAACATAATTTCCTAAAATGAATATTAACGACAATAAATCGCCGTCTCCATACTTTTAACTAACCCTGTATGGAATTAATCAGAGAGTATTTTCGAATCATGATCTATTAGAGGGCTGTTCTGAATGTTTTTAGTAGTAGGCCTTGGGTGGCAATATCAGTCGAAAGAAATGTTATTTTTAAAAATTTTCTTTTAAGATTTATTGTACTCGCCTTCAAATAAATGTGGACTGATGCTCAATTTTTTCCCTTCTCCCCACCCTGTCCTTGCCCTGCGGTGTTGCCGCTTGTTCATAACATAGCATACATGACCAATGGAATTGGCATCAGTATAGAAATCTCCAGTCCATATTTATTTGACGGCAAGTATAGTAATAGTTTTGTCAAGATCTAATTTACCCATAATTGGAGGGTTATACAGACATATTTTCATGCTGCCATCTATTGATATTTTCCTTGAACTACACATGACTCACCTGTTTTAATACAAAAAAAAATTCTGTCATGATTCATGATGATAGTTGAAACAAGATGGTGTCAAATATGAAAAATTAAGTAAGTGTAAGGTCTTTATTGTAACAGTGACTCCCCTTATAATTATAAAGAATACTTGACAAATGAGAAATTCTTTATGTTTCCACAGTCATCTGAAGACATTGAATTATGTAGAACCAGTGAATATAAACTCAAATATCAAAACACAAGTGACAGAAGACAGAACTTTAAAAATGGCAATGGTTTGTTTGTATTATGATCTTCCATTTCAACTTTTACGTCAACTCTGTCTTTCTTGCGTATGACGTCATTTAGCAATTATTTATTCTTATTGGAGCAACAATAAACGTGAATCAGACTGGAAGTGCCTCGAACAGCATTTCCTGCCATGATTTTGTATAACTTCAAAAGAAACTTAACGTTTGAGCAAAGTCATCTAAATATGGTGAAGGCTTATGGTGATACTGCCCCGTCATTATCAGCCGTTAGTTATTGGTATCTTGAATTTAAACAAGGACTATGTTTATTAGAAGACGATTCCAGAACAAGACGACTTTCAGAAGCTGTTTTCTTAGGAAATATTAAGGCTGATGAAAGGAACGCTGAAATATTACGCATCGGCAGATTCAGAATGTAGTGGCTATTGGACCCTCCGTGGTAGCAGTGAGTATATTTATACTTACTGATGGTAGATAATATTTTGCATCAACATCTTTTATGTTAAGAAGCTGTCATGCCGGTGGATACCACATTTACTAACTTCAAAACCAAGACAGGCACATGTGTACTGGTGAAAATTTATAAGAGAGAAATTTGAAGGAGTTATATTTCTGGCTAAATATTGTCCAATTCTGAACGATGAAAGCCAACTATTTAATAAAAAAAAAGTTTGAAGGAGGGCTTCAAAACGGGTGTTGCGTAATCATTACAGGTAACGAATCTTTGTTGTACAACTATGACCCCGATACCAAACAACAAATGTTTGGATCTTTGAAAATGAAAAGTTGCTGAATTTACAAGGCTGAAGGAGAAGTTTACGAAAACGGATTTTTCGTTATGTTTTGAAATGTGGTTCCAACGAACGAAGAAGTGTATTTTGTCGAAGGATGAGTACTTTGAAAAGTCATAAAGTTTTTTCTTCAAAAAGTTTTGTACTTTTTTTTACTAAAAATTTTCAGAGCAGCCCTCGTATGATTACAAATTTTTTTGAGTGTTTATAAGTGCAAAGAAAGTTTTAATAAACAAGGGTCTCCTTTGACTAAAATTTATAGCTGCTATTAAAGATTTGAACGAAAAAAGAAAAGTATGGTAGAAATGATTAAGCAAAAGACTTACGTCATCAAATAATATTACTAAAGTAATGACGTCAAATACTACTACGTTTACATGGGGTACTAATTTATAAGACGCGAGCAGTCATGTGACTTTCTTGACAAGCAGATATGGGGGCCCGTGACAACTAGTAATTATGTACCATACATGTCAAATGTTATCATTTTTCATTCCAAATTTCATGATTTTCCAATCATGTGGTTTATTTAACTCACCAAGTCCTATTCTAGAAATAAAAATGCCAACTTTTCCTGAATTTTTGCTCACAAGTCACAACTCATTTGCTTATTTGCAGGGCATCTGTTGCCTATACATAATTTAATTAAAGTTTGAAAACGGAAGAAATATTTGAAAAAATACCTTTTGAACGCTATCAGCGGAATCAGTGGTACACCGTTGGCCAATTCCCGCTAGAAATAGTTCACGACATTCAAGGTTAGCTTGTGAGATTGTTTTGTTAAAGCTTTAGGCATGATTATGGATGTATTATAATATTACTTATTAAAACTAACAAGTAATACTGTAGCCTACGTCACAAATATTTAATGTAGAGAAAACTGTCAACCAAGTGACAAAATAGTGACGGGATCGATATTCGATCGATTATGTAAAATTTATTGTAAAAATGGTCATGCTAACGCAGTGGCGGGTCGTGCTATAGGGCACAAGGGCGCAGCCCTACCAAATAAAAAGACAAGAAAAAAATAAATAAGAGAGTACATATACATTTTAAAAGTACATTATTTATTATTTATTTACTTTCATTATTATGCAATTCTTACTACACCGCCGATAGCTAGATAGCCTATATACTGAAGTGTGCACGTACCGATATGCTGCTAGAAGCTAGGGCACAAATGTTTCTGCCCCGGTCTCCCACTACTTTTACTCGAATTTTGACCAATAGCAGCGAAGCGCGCGAAGCTGCATCCTAATTTAAACGAAGATTTCCGAGTATGTCCGACATTTTCCGAGGTAATCTGTTATTGTTGAATTGTAATCGTCTAGTACCCACTTAATTACGAAGATGGCTTCTGTATCTTAAAGATTCAATAATTTAATATACTCTATTTACTTTTTTAAATTTTTGTGCCCTACCATACAAAGATATCACCAGCCGCCACTGTGCTAACGTATGGTATCAAAATCAACTACAAGTATTGCAAATAATTTTATATTCCGTAAAAGGAATAGAGATTGAGTTAGAAATACTTGTAAATTTCTTTAAAATATACGTTTCTTAAGACTAGTATTTTTTGTTCTTTATTTAAATATAAAAAGCACCCAATAATTTCTACAAGTTATATTTCATTTTATAAGGTTTTTTCAGGTTGATGACGTGAGTCTTCTGCCTATTCATTTTCACAATAATAATAAAGGCGCTTAACAAAGTCTCTTACCCCAAGTTGATAACTTTGAGATACGGGGACGATTTATTCAAAGGAAAAGCAATATCTTCAACAGTAGATTTCAGAGGAAATTCTTGTATTTGACATCGGCATTCATAGGGCGCTAGTACTTGAATAGCCCTTCTTGCTGCTTGAGTAGAAACAAAAAGGGCGTATTTTGTTTTTGCTGCCAGTAGTAAACCTTCTTGAATGCTGTCAACTTTGGAATTGTAACCACGAAGGTAGATGTTCTTCAATTCATCTGTCTGCCTCTGTTTTAATATTCACATACTAATTTTTGGATTTCTATTGCATTAATAAATAAAACTGAGTTTTGGACTCTAATTATCTTTTTTATTATTATTAACTAAAAATACAAATATTAATATTAAAAAAGATAACGGAAGTCCGAAATTTAGTTTTATTTACAAACGAGACATTTGCCTAGTTTATCCCGATAGTTTCAACCCGATTGAAAATGGATTGATTCGACCCGATTGAAGTTAGCGGGTTGAAATGATCGGAATAAACGCATGTTCAACCGGATTGAAATTTTCAACTGGACTCTAAAATACAAATGGGTTGAGCTTATTCGACCGGATTGAATGTTACGGGATAAACGCTGAACCCGATCGAAATTTTGAAAGTAACTTCATTCATGTGTATGATTCACTATTTGTTAACTGCATTTGAACTGTCAAACCGTTATTGTTTCGTGTGTATTTAAAAGTGAAATAATTAATTAATAATTAAATAATGAAATTTTTCATTCGTAATCTTTTAATTTTAAAAACTTTATAAAATACAAATAAAGTAGATCTAGTTTGTTGATACCTATATTAAAAAATAATTAGCAATTAAGCATGAAATTTATTTGAATAAAAGCGTAAAGTATCTTACATTACGTTTAAAAGACGTTTTCGTTTAAGAGCTTTTCTTTTGCGGCTTGATAAAATAATGCACTTGTGGACAATAACATAGGCACAGTTTGTAAATACCAAGTACATGTTATTACTTTTTCTTGTTCCATTTTCGATTATTTACATCCGCAAAAATTGTAAACATAACCAACCAAATTAACATTTGATAAATAGTTGTTCCGCCGACAAATGATCGACGTTTTCAATCGGGTTCAAATAGGATCCACTCAATCATATACCTATTAACTAATATATTGCTAATGCTCGTATCTTTCCCATAAGAGTAGGTGAAGGAAACACTGTGAAATGGAAATATCATTTCTGCATAAGTCTATCTCTCACAAACACCCAACCAGCAATTATGCGCATGCTCGGAAATCTTGACTACTATTGGCTGACAGCGTCGCTGGCTGGGCTGCGTTCCAAAATCTTACTCTTAGAGTACGAAATTATTCAAAATCGTTTCAAAACTAATAACCTTACTCTCAGAGTTTACTCAACCTGTTCCAAACAGCCAGAGTTTACTCCAAAGTGATGTTCTACTTACTGTACTAACGAGGAGGGTATAGAAATTACTCCACAATATTTCAAACGTAGATGCTCACGATTCTCAACATATGATAGTAATTTGCCTTCTTGAGGAAGAAAACATGCTTTTGGTTGAAAATAAACATAAGTAAATACGTTGACCTGTATTACGAGCATACTTTTATAATAAAAGCGCTTTTATGGAGCGTACTTTCACATTATATTGAGGAGAGTGCTCCATAAAAGCGCTTTTATTACTGGCTTGACATTAATGTTGTAATTATAAGTAGTTTTGTTAGTTTTATAAAATTATTTTTAATTTAGTTTCAATTTTTTAATTCAACAAAACTTTCTACGCCAAAACTCGGTATTCTTGGTTTTGGAACGCTGTCCTGGTGATGCAGCGAGCACATGGTTTGACGTTTGATTTCATTTCTGTTTGTAGTTGCACTTCGAAAGCATTTGCTTTGTGTTTCATACAGTAATTTATTGTCACCTAAATAAATTAATCCTGACCAGATTGTATTCCTATTATTTTTACAGTACAACTAAGTAAATTATTTAATTCAAATTTAGCACTAGAATATGTCAATGTTTTTTATTATTACTAATATTCATATTCAAGAATTTACATACAAAATAAATAGTAGGTACATTGTTTAATTTCTCAAATTTAAATTTAAAATTTCTCGCGCTAGTCGTTAATTCACAGAACTCTGTGATTCGCAAAAAGTAATCATGATTTCCTCGTTAGCCAATAGTAATCAAGGTTTCCAAGCATGCGCATAATTCGCGGTTGGGTGTTTGTGTGAGATAGACTTATGCAGAAATGATATTTCCATTTCACAGTGTTTCCTTCAAGAAAAGCAAAGGATCCGCAATATATTAGTTAATAGGTATATGCACTCAACCCGCTAGAATAAGAGTGAGATAAACGGTAGAGAGTTAACCTTGAAATTCAACCGGATCAAATTTCAACTGGATTGAAACTATAAACTTAGTAACTATCTTATAAATTCAAAGTTCTGTTTCATTCTTGCAAATAAAATTGCAAATTTAAATTTATTTAACTTTTTTATTATTATTGACTAAAAATCCAAATAATAAAAAGACAACGGAAGTCCGAAATTTAGTTTTATTTACTAACGAGACATTGGCCGAATTCAGCACTCTAATGAAGCTTAACTAAAAATAACAAAATAAAGAGAGACTTATGTAATAATACATTAATAAGAAAAGGATGCAAGCTATTTTCATGGTTACTAGAGGCGATCACTAACCTAAAGAAGAGTGCTGAATTCGGCTCAGTATCTTCTAAATTTAAGGTTCTGTTATTCTTACAATAAAATTACAAAATTTTTATGTAACTTTATCATAGTAACGCAACCAGCATTACACTCGTGTAAAATGAGTAATCACTATACTCAGTGTATATAAAGTCGGTTTCCTAGAGATACGCATCAATCGTAAACATGTATCCTTCATTTCACGAAGAAAATAGCAGATGGCGCTTGAGACCCGATCGTTTTTACATGTGTTACACTTCAATTCACGTTAGAAAATAGTGTTGGTTTAGATAGGGATATAAATTCTGCCCTTTGATTGGTCAGAATGCAAACCTAGTTCACAAAAACGAAAAAAATATCACCTGTCAATTGTCAGTTATCAAATAAAATCTACAGATTGATTGATATTTAACCATATTTTGATGTAATTTTTAATATTCAGTTCTTGTACATTTTTACAATAAAAATATTTGTTATTGGCAAAATTTGGTTCACGAATTTAAATTATTTATTTAATGCATGTAAAACGGTCGGACCTTAAGCGCCATCTACTATATTCTGAAAATGAAGTACAAATAAACAATTTAAATCCGTGAAACCAAACCTTGCAAATAATAAAATATTTTTAACTGTAAAACTTTGTGTAACTTTATTTATTAATGTACTGTAACCAGTATTACATTTGTGTAAAGTAAGTAATCACTATATTCAATATATGTAAAGTAAATTTCCACGAGATAATACACATCAATGTACGTGTACTTCATTTCACGTAAGAAATAGCAGATAACGCTTGAGAGCTGATTGTTTTATATGCATTAAATAAATAATTGAAATCCGTGAAACCAAACTTTGTAAAATAATAAAAAAAAAATTATCTATAAAATGTACGAGTCCTAAATATTAAAAACTGCGTCAAAATATAGTTAAATATCACATAAATCTGTAGAATTTGACAAATGACAGTTGGCAAGTTTTTTTTTTCGCTTTTGTGAACAAAGTTAGCATTGTGACCAATCAAAGGGCAGAATTTATATCTCTATCTAAACCAACGTTATTTTTTTACGTGAAATAAAGTATAGTTCAAAACGCCAGGGGAAGGGGGTTATTGTTGAGGTAATATCAAAACTGACAGTATTATAATACGAGTATAACCTATACTGCGTCTATTTTGTTATCGAAATTCGAAATATAAATAGTAATTTAGCAATAATAAATCAATTAAATAATTACAATATAAGTATAGTGGATGAAATATGTATTTTTATTGTCTAAAAGCAATATGTTGTAATAATTGTCGCCAATTTAAGAAAGGCCTTCTTTGCAATGAAACACAAATTATCAATACCAAATTAACCTCAATCACCACCTGAACGACATGAATATTCAAATATTTAAAAATGATATTTGTTACCGCGGTTACACTGGCGTTCCTATTTAATTTTCCGCCTTTGTTTGGAAAGAGATAGTGTATACCCCTCTGTAACACGTACAAGTCTATTGCCCGTATTCATAAACACTCGTAAATTTTTTAAACGGTTCGTTATAATATTTATCCAATAAAAACAGTCGACATTGAAAGAAAAATCAAAATTTTGTTTGTCAAGTTTGATTCTATTTGTCAAAAATTATAACGAGCCGTTTTGAAACTTTACGAGTGTTTATAAATATGGGCATATATATTATACGTACCTGTAAATAGCCTTCACCCACACTGTCTCGAATATATCCAACTTTGTATCCATTGTCAAATAAATCATCTAAAGTGTTGATATCTGAAGTTTTTACAGATAAAATTGAAGTTATGAATGCGGCATAAGAATTATAAATAATTAATGCGAACATTAAACTTGATATTAAAGTCATATTTCCCGATGAAGATATAGGGGACCATATACTTCCTAAAAAGGAACATTTTATATTATTTTATTAATAAAAAATTACGTCATGTTAATTTATTCTAAAATAATAAATACGAGGAATAAAACCTGAATGTTTGTCATGGCATATGTCAAAATAATTTTTCTGTTTATCACAGCTTTCTGAACGTAGCATTAATAAAAGAATTTCCAAAAATAATATTTATTAATAATAAAAACAACAGCGAACTCTAAGGGAAACAATATCTAATAAAAAATTATAAAAACACTTTTAAACTATCTATCTTGTATGAGATGTATATCTTACGCCGTGCCCAGTTGGTGCATTGTCTTTGTAAAGAGGCGTCAGTTACACCACAATGATGAGGTGCAAGAAAAGCGAAACGCGTCTATGGTTACTAGCTGGGCACAGCCGGCATCTGAGCAATGACCGAGAGGTTGATTCAGATGCTGAAATCTTGTGAAGCATTGCGAGTGTTTTTTAAATTATTTATTTTTTATTAATAATATCTTCATTTTCCGAAACCGACAAACTATTAAATAAACCACAGATGTTATAAGTTATAGCAGGCTTTAAGTTCTGTCCGATGTAGTATTTTGGCATTTATTATAAGATAAATACAACTCCGCACTAATGACATAGAATGATTTGTATGACAACACTTTAGAACAACGAAATTGATTTATACAATTCGATATAATTTGATGATTCAGATTAATAGTTATTTATGTATTAAGAGCGTAAGGAGGCTTTTATGGCCTGCGGCGGGATTTAGAACCCGAGGCGTAAGCCGAGGGATAAAAACATGTCAAAGGCCATAAAAGCAAGTTACGCTCGTGGTATATACAAAATTTTATGCACGGACGAAAATTTTCAAATTATGAGTGTTAGAAAAATTGTATTGAATAGTATATTTACAAGTGTATAAGCTAGCCTTTAAAGCACGCATGACAAGTTTAAAGCCACGACGCGTAGCGGAGTGTCTTTAATGTCGTAGTCATCGACCTTTAAACTAATGGACCAAGTCTCTCCTATTCCTTTATAGTTAGAATATTGTTCCAACATAGAAGGATAGAAATATATATTCTGTCCTTCAACAGTACGGAAGTTCTCAGTTAAAGTATACTGCGCATGCGTTCGTACTCATTGTACATCTTTTTCAGTCATATGTAAACCTCTATACATCGCTCTCTATCACTAAATAATTGTCAAAATTTACATTTGACGTTTCGTAACTGTTTGTGTATTATTTGCTTCTTTGGAGAACATTTACAATTATTTCTGTCAATATATACGTGTATGTGTTGTGAGGTGTGTATGTGACAAAATAATGGGGAAACGGTGTATTTCGTGCAGTCAACTGTACGTACGCGGTCCAGCTGTGTCATTTTATATGTAAGTTCTTATTAATTATTACTTGTCCCCTATAATATAATATTTATGTAATATATTGTATTAAAAATATATAATGAATCTAATTATGCACAAAACTAAATCTATACTCTTAGCGATTATGCACCAAGTACAACAAGTTAGGGACAAATCAATTTTTTTATTTTGCTGCGTTTTCTTAACTTCCGTAATGTTGAAGGATATAGATACTGAGTCTGCACCGTTATGGCGGGACAGACGTTTTGCTTGTACGCTGCGTCTATTAGTTTAAAGGTCGATGGTCGTAGTGCTTTAAAGGCTAGCTTATACACGTGTATCATACGCTATTTTTTATTATAAATGCATCATAACCATTTAAAACTGAAAATTATTGCAAATCATACGGTTTTGATTTTTGATCTAGGGAGTATTTGAGCGTTTTCAAGGAGGCAGTTAGCAATTACTGGTATTGTTTACTTTAAGTCAATATTTTTTTTTTCATTGTTTTAGTTGTTATTCATATTTATTGTCATTATTCGTTACCTAGGTAACTCAAAAATTGCATATAAAGTATTTGTCCTCGTACATCCAGTATCTAGTGTTGCTATGAAAGCGGAGAACAACAGTTTATTGTTGTTTATTAGTTATGTCATTTGAGTTTTATTTTGTGTATTTCCGTGCTTTCCATATAAATATCACAAAATTAATTTTCATTTTTCATTAAAGAATATAAAAAATTTCGATTTGTAATAAATACTTTTCATGTTGCCTGTTTAAATTGTTTATATTGTAGGTTATAATTTGGTTAGACGTTTCATTATAGTCCGGCGGGCTATAATGAGGCCCGCAGGCTATAAAATGACGTTTATGTCAATGGTGTATAATTGTCAAATTATGATACGTCCGTGCATAAATGTTATTATTACATAAAATAGAAGCTACGAAGTTATTCTTTATTCGTTTAACGTTTTGCACAAATTATAGCAACGAACATGATTTGTTTAATTAGTGCGCGTCAACTTCAAGGCATAGTGTGCTCCTGCAAAACCCTAAAATCTCATTCCTAAAACCCTAAATAATGATGTTATTTAGGGCATATAAATTTAAGGGTGATAAAAATGCAACGACAGACACAGCCTTAGATGTTCTAAGTTACACATCCTTAAGTGTTATTAAGTGTTATTAAAGAATGAATAGATGTTTCTGTGAAGATAGTTTTACGAAAAATGTTTATTAAAAGCCCGAAATTGTATGACAAAATATGTGTAGTTTTAGAGCTTGTCATATTGTTAAAATAT
The DNA here is from genome assembly GCA_943142095.1 of Ophonus ardosiacus. NCBI lineage: Eukaryota > Metazoa > Arthropoda > Insecta > Coleoptera > Carabidae > Ophonus > Ophonus ardosiacus. The sequence goes on along the minus strand of OW964834.1, from coordinate 33,729,125 downwards.
AAAAATATCAAATATCTTTTTCCGGAGAAACCTAGATTCATCCTTTATCTTTTATATAAAATTTGTTTCACCTTTATATCGAAATTAAGTTTTAAACTTTTACGGTGAATGTACACAATGCTCTTAAGGGGGTATCACACGTAAGCACATACGCGCAACTTGTCATAGATTTTCTGCAACTTTGCCTATTTTATGCAACTTTTGCGTACAATAAAGAGACTGGTTTCATGCAACTAGTTTACGAATATATTTGAAAACTTCGTGTTTATGTTTTGATGTGAAATTCAAAAACGTGTTCCTCAGACAATCATCTGGATACATATTTGGAAACGATGATATATGTAATTAGAGATGTTCCAGAATTATGGCTTGGCTTAAAAATATTGCTGTCAACATTTCGATTTCCATTTTTTTGTTTGAGTCACAGATCACAGACACTATTATAGATAGGAAACTGTAATGCTGCAAACAGGTACTATAAGTACAGCGCCCCCTGGTCGTGGGAAGAAGAAGTTTTTTGTATAGGAGGCGGAAATTTTGAATTGATTCGAATTCAACAACTTAATACTTGATAATAAATTTGAACATCTCACAATGAGCAGATGTTGAAATTTATTTATATCAAATATTAAGCTATTAAATTATATATATATATATATATATATATATATATATATATATATATATATATATATATATTTCATATTAATAATAAAATGAGTTAAATAGTAAATTAATAATACAAACTATTTTACTTTTTAAATTTTTTATTTTTTAATAATTTTTCGTATTTCTTATGTGCTAATTTTCATATTATCTTCTAATTTTAATTTTCTACCCATTTGATATTCGCTGTTGTTATAATGCTGGCCCGCTTTGTGTAATAGGATGCATGGTTTGAGCCTAGCTTAAAATTTAATCCTTATTGGTGCAACTGGCCATCAATAACCTAAAATATATGTAATTCTGCGCACGTGTGATAACAAGAGTTGTGTATTTTCAAAAGTTGCGTCAAATTAGTTGCAGATACCTGTGCACATGTGATAAACCCTTTAGGAGTAAAGTTTTGCAACCACTGTATTTTTAGAAAAAAATTTGCGCAAAAATTATGACAATATTAATTAATTTTACTCATACACCTAAGTTAAATAATTCTTATACAAAATTTCTACTACTCAAACATATTTACTAACGATTATTTAATGTCAGAACGCATTAAAATAAAGGTTATAGGGTCTTTTGAGGTCACACAGTTCTGCGTATAGATTATCATATATTAATTATTACTAAATGAGGTAAAAATATTTCCTGTAGGAAATTTTTAAATTTGTTTTCACTTGAAAAAAGTAGTCATCGCACATCAGTTCGCCCAATTGTTAAATATTCTTTTATCCTGACTTAACTAATAGAATTTGTAATAATAATTAAATAAATCTTTACTTTTTATTTAAAATGAAGATTTTTCAATATTATAACTTAATTTTAAATTAAATATTTAGCTAACGATTAAAAATTAACGGTATAACCGGAACAGAAATCGATATATTAATTTCATATTATTTATCAATATTGGGTAACATCGTTTTTTATTGTAAATTACAATTGTAATACTTTTAAATATTTTATTTAATAAAACCTCATAATCTTACGATTTAAATTCGTTTAATTTTTTTTAGTATTTCCTGAATTGGTAATACTAAGTATTATTTTATTTTACAAAAAAAAAAAACAATAAAATATTTAAGAAAACATTAGAACGACAAAATGTCTGTAATATTAATAAAAAATCTGTTCTGGCCAGCACAAGACTTTCCGTCAATTCGATATATTTTGTACAAATCCCAAACCGAAAGTTCCTTGGAAAATATTCTACCGTGAGTATTTTTTAACGTGAAACATTGGGTTTGCCATATCCATGGTTACGACTTGATATTTGATTGACAGCAATGTATTTGTCCGTTCCATTTAAAACGAAACATAGGGAATGAATCTGACAGAAGTATTATATTTAAATATTGTAAGAAATTTAGCGGAGTCAGAAAACCACTCGAGAGAACTAAACATATTTCGAGCACAAGGTGCACACAGTATTTTTTCTACATCTAAATTTAATTTTTAGAATTCAGGTAAAATTATTTAAACAAAATTAACCTCTAATGACATCTTGTCAATATGACAGATAACCGTTGATTTTCCTATAAGATATGATTTGACATTTGATTGACAGCAATGTATTTATAATGTAAAATAAGATTTAGTAGAAAATCTGATGGTTTTATGAAATAAGGATTAGTTTATTTTCATAAAAAAGTTTTATTATTGGCAATCGATTTCGTCGCAACGGACATCATCAGGCCACAGCTGTAATACAATATATTTCTTGTAGAAAAAACATATAAAATTTTTTACATATGAAAATTATATAGAATTATTTAAATGGTTGGGATAAATTTAGAAAATTATTTTAGTTTGTATTACAAAAATATAAAAGTAGATAAATGTATGGTTATTAATAATAATGAATGATAAAATGTTAGAAAATAGAAGACAGGTTTATGAGATGATTAAAATGGATTTCAAAAAAGTTTTTGTAAGGTTAGGTGAGTGAAACAATCATAAACTTTAAATGTATTTATATAAAATTGAAAAAACTTACCGTCAATTAAGTAATTAAACAGAATTATATAGTATTTTCATTTTGAAAATTTTTTAAAAATTTAAAAAATATGAAAAAATATGAAAGGTGTTGAAAACACACGTTTTATATGTTTTTTCTACAAGAAATATATTGTATTACAGCTGTGGCCTGATGATGTCCGTTGCGACGAAATCGATTGCCAATAATAAAACTTTTTTATGAAAATAAACTAATCCTTATTTCATAAAACCATCAGATTTTCTACTAAATCTTATTTTACATTATATATAATTAAAGTCTGAAAATGGAGTCATTTATACGAATCAGCAATGTATTTGTCTGTCTCATTTAAAATGACACATGGGGAATGAATTTGACAGAAGTATTATATTTAAATATTGTAAGAAATTTAGTCGAGTCGGACAACCACTCGGGCACAAGATGCACACAATATTTTTTCTACAACTAATTTTAATTTAGAATTCAGGTATAATTATTTAAATAAAATTAACCTCTATTGACGTCTTATCAAATGTCAAATTCGTTCCCTATGTTTCATTTTAAATGGAACGGGCAAATACATTGCTGTCAATCAAATGTCAAGTCGTAACCATGGATATGACAAACCCAAAGTTTCACGTTAAAAAATACTCACGGTATATATCATGTAAAATTATAACACGAACACATACTATTTTTCACAAATTTCATACCAAAAGTTCCTTATAAATCGAATAAAATTATTACATGACTATACACCATGTAAATTGCCCTTGACACTTCTTTCTTTTTCAGCTGTCAATTAGAATTTTTTTAATATATCAGCTGTTTCCATGATAAATAGCAAACTGATTTTTGAAAGTTAATCTCTTTCTTAATGCTTTAACTCTATATCTTTTGAATCTAATGTATAATCAAACCGTATAGAGAAGAGCATTTTCTTTAATGTTTATAATAACATAAAATGTCAAAAAATAATATTTAAGAAAAACTGATAAAAACTTCAAATAAGGGTACTTCCGGTTGATTAATTATAATCAAAATCTAATCAGCTCTTCATATGGATGTAAAGAAGAGGAATACGAAAGAATTATAATTTTTAGAATTGTAGTATTGAAATTATCATCAGAGAATTTTTTGACCAAAGACAATACCTTCCTTAACTAAAAGTGACGGAATAAAATGAAATTAAAGTAGATGGGCGAACTGAAGTGCGACGGGGCTCATACATGAGTGGAATGCAGTATTATCTACATAGCCATTAAATAAAACACAAGCGAATCTATTATTTTGTGGCCAAGTTACTGTGACATTTGTCTGCCTCAGGTTTGACCCAAAAAATAGGGTCCTCCACCATAGTACACATAATAGGGTTGTTGGAAGAAGTTTTATATCACTTCTAAATATTAAATTTTAAAAGATATTGTTTCTTAAAGAGCCTCAAATTTAAAAATGTCTCGAAATATCCATTAGATATTTTACAATATTAAATTTTTTTTTATGAACAGCGTGACAAATTTCTTCTTGAGGCATATTTTTGTTCGGGTGAATGTAAAGAACACGGGTCTTAGGATTATTCTTATGACAGCTAGCAAAATTCGAAAGAAATGCCCATCGAAATAGTAATGCTATCATACTGAGTAATCGGCAAATGCCAAAATTGTATGGAACGGCACGCTTCAGCCATTTTTGATCACTCTGTATATTATAAGAGTTCACAACAATATTTGGAAATATAAACCGGTATTCTGAGTTTCCAGACTAAACAGGCAATTAAGTAGACACCAGACTAAAGAATTAATTATTGCATTTCGATAATCGGTTGACTAGTTTGTTGTGGCATAGGTACTTAGTTGTAAACTACAAAAAAAGAAAATACCTTTCGTTGAATTTAAAATATAACTTATATTCCTTTAATTTAAATACTTCAATTATAAATGTTGCAAGAATGACTTCTAAGTACTAAATTTTAAAAGATATTATTCCTTAAAGAGCCTCTAATTTGAAAATATCGCGAAATATCCATTAGATATTTTACAATTAAATATTGAAATTTGTGTAATATTTGGAAAAGTCACGTGATCTGAAACAGAATATGACGTCAGAATACATACAGTTTAACATGTGACAAACTGTCGCCTACTTTTATTTATATAAATAACGTAAACTATGTTATTAAAATATCTTTCAGAACTCATATTAATAATTGGAATAATACTACCTTTTTTAGTTTAAACTATGTTCCTATTGTATGTACTGCGACGTCACATGAGTGGGGGGTTATTTTTCATGACTATTTCTGGCGCCAATTTTTTTAATTTAATTATTTACGAGAATAACAATAAATTGTTATTATTTTTGTTATTACTGTGATAAATATTGCATAAACTTTCATTTAAAATACTTTTTTAAAAATGTGAAATCGGCTCAATTATATTAAAACATCATAGTCGTAAAGCTGGTAATGGATATATTACTCGTTCAGTGAAATGATGGTATAAGCAATTTGTATAAACCGGAAATCGATTAAAGATGACTCCATAGAGTGTAGGCCAGGCAATAGAAAGTCAAAGTCGTACTTGCTCGAAAAAAAAAAAAAAATTAAGAGTTTTGCAAATTTGCAGTTTAGTGTACAGGACTCGCATCAAACTCTTTTAATAATATAAATATCTGTAAATCAGCCTATTTCTCTTTTGTTTTTCATCAACCACTTCCACACTTATTACCTATAATATTATTTATTTTTAATCGTGTCGAAATTTTTGATTAAAAATGTGAATGAGCCGACTTTCAGATGTTTAAAATATGAAAAGATTTCATGTGCGTTTAAGTTGTTAGAATCTCGTGAAACACTCATTGGTAAAAATCGTGTAATACATAATATGAAAGAGAATTTCATGCTGAATTCAAATTTTTAAATCGCGTTATCCTATCTTTAAACATGTTAGCATGGTAGATGAAAAATTAAAAATATGTAGGAAATCGTTGACAAAAATAATTTTAAAAACATCGAAATAGTACTTAATTTGATGCCACGATTAATGCAAACTCTTATAAGTATTAAAAGTAATTAAACTACTTATTAAATACCTATAATAGAAAAGTTAAAATGCTATGGAATTGGAGGCACAGTTCTTAAATGGGTTAATGATTACCTTACAAATAGAACTCAGAGGGTGAAATATTTAAATTCATACTTCAATACTATGAAAATAGATGTAGGGGTTCCTCAAGGGAGTATCTTGGGACCATTACTTTTTGTTGTATATATCAATGATATAGGGAAGCACATTAAGTACTGTAAATATCATCTGTTTGCAGACGATACAATTATATATATATAACAGGCAAAAATATGCATGAAATTGTAAATAATTTAAATAATGATTTAAGAAACATTGATAAATGGTTAAGCAGCAATAGCTTAAAGTTAAATGTCTCCAAATCGAAACTAATGTTCATAGGAAATGATGTAAAATATAACTTATATTTAGAGAATAAGTTAGAAATAAGTATATCGAACCAAATTATAGATTTAGTAGATGAAATAAAGTATCTAGGTGTTATTATAGATAGAAAACTTAAACTTAATGCTCATGTTGATTATATTTGTAAAAAAATATCTAAAAAAATTGGTGTTATAAGTAGATTAAGTGATTTTACTTCTCTAAGAACAAGAGCTATATTGTATAACACCATTGTGCTACCTCATTTTCTGTATGCTTCAAGTGTATTGTATACTATATCAAAAAGTGATTTATATAGGCTACAAAAATTACAAAATTGGGGAATGCGTGTAATATTAAAGTGCAATAGATTAACTAGTACAAAATATATGTTGAATAAATTAGATTGGTTAAATATTGAAGATTTCATAAAAGTTCAAGTTTTAACATTTGTCCAAAAAATTAAATTGAATCTTTCACCAAATTATTTGTCCAATAAGATCATTCCATTTAACTCGGTTCATAATTATACAAGGTATAGAGAAAATTATATGTTAGCTCACACAAATAAAATGTCTACCACTAAATCTATATTTCATAGAGGGTTAAGTGAGTACAATAAGCTACCAGAAAATATAAAAATATTGACCAATATAAAAACATTTAGAAGAAAGATAACTGACTTATTTAAAAAAAATGTTATTAATAATTTAAAGAAATATTGATTGTATGTTTTACCTAATTAGTTCCTATTAGCATTAATATATTTTTTGAATTATGTATAATATAGTTTTTGAATTATGTATGAAATAGCTGTATATTTATAGCTAAATAAACGATTTAATATTAATAATTGCAAATTTTACGTGTAATTTAAATTTCTCTCATAAATTGTCATTTTGGTTAATTATTTTCTAACGTACCTCTTTGACAGTTCATCCTAAATAAAAAGGTAACAATCTTATTTTTTATAAAAAATTAAACCATATATGGTAAGTGTGCAAAAAATGTTACAGTAACTTGTCATTCAACTAACCTTGCATACTTAGTATACCAACTACCCATAAAGTGGCATAAGATACAGTAATGTTTTCTGTATCCATATTTCTTCTTCTGGCTTTAAAATCAGCAAAAGCATTTATGCAGAACATTATTAATGCTAGAAGTACCGCCATTCCCAAAACACATAACAATAGTTTTGAGCTGAACGGCGTTAAATAAATGTCTTTACTGACGCTGAATTCTGACGGATGCATGTAGATACTATGACTGAAAACATATACCATTTGTACCATAAATAATGAAGCGTGGATATTTGAAAGTTTGATAATGGTAAAGTACCTCATTTTCATGATATTGTATGTGAAATCCATGTAGTCTAACTTATGGTAAGAAACGGTGACTTTTTCCAAACCAAAATCAACGTCGCCTTTGACTACGGCTGCTAGGAGTTCAGACCATACACCTTCTTGAACTTCAGTACCAGTTGACGTAAATGGTACATATTCCACTCTGTTAAAGGTAAACCATAATACTTTAACATTTTTTCTTAACGACAATTGTGAAAATTATTGTCAAGTAGAAAAAAAGGGTTCCCACGTATCCTTGTAGTAGTTTAAAAGAGAAGTTAAGGTATCGGATGCCGCTAGAACCATTTGTGTCAATTAAGGAGAGTACGCCAGTGGGGAAAATACAGCACGAAAATGTTCTCTCGCTTGAATATGAGTCATTTTGGCTGGTAGCACAAGCGTGGTTCTAACATCGGTATTAACTAGAACAGTGTCAATGATTTGGCACATACTTCAGGGTTGTTAACAAAATAAGAGTTGCCAATATACTGAATTAAGTCGAAAATGTACTGACAGCCATATTCAATAAATTTGACCTCATTATTTAAAACTATTTTTCCTAAAAACAAGTTAAAAAATAAATCATATTAAATAATTTTAAATATTGTTGGCAGATTTATTGAATATAGCTGTCAGTAAATTTTTAACTTGATCAATATATTGGCAACACTTGTTTCTTTAACAAACCTGAAGTATGTATCAAGTCGTTGACATGGTTCTAGTTAACACCGGTGTTAGAACCACGCTTGTGCTACCAGCCTTTGACTTCACTTTCAAACTATCAGTCTTCAAACGTGGAATTAAAAAAATTGATATGTTGAGCATATTACCTTCCGTCAATGGCGTATTCCTCTCATTTTTTTATTATTTTAAATAAAACTTCATGCAGTTTTGAAGCAATTCATAGTATTAAAAAAATCTTAATTGTTCCTAGTTTAACAGTATTTTATTTTCGAGAAATCAGTGTAACGTCACATTTCCCCTATAGTGACTGTATATATAATGTGGCCAACCGCCGCCATATTTAGGCAAAATTCGAGGGAAATTTGAATTCATATGATGTGATAACTAAACAAAATTCGAGAAACAATTAATGAAAGAGCATATTAAATGGAAACAAAATATTTATTTTCATTTTAAATCCTTTTGAAGAACTGTTTTCACAACTAACCGCCTCGCACCCAGGCATCTAAAATATATACCTTAATATTAGACATTTTTAGTAATTTTGACAGTTAACCTAAAAAAGATGTGATGTTAAAAAATATGTATATAGTACTTTGTTATAAATATACAAATACGCGTGTAATTTAATTATTTGCACTATCTAAAATATAAATATAATATAATTACCTTCAATTCACGTATAATTCACGTAACAAATCTGAAAATGTCACTTTGTCGGCAGAAAATATCCGCCATATTTAGGCAAATTCACGCCGACCAATCAAAATTGATCCCCCTATTGGCCACACTATGTATATACAGTCACTATAATTTCCCCTATACTTGTCTTTCTCATGAGTACGCTACGAGAGAAAGATAACAATTGTATGACGTCAATTTCCCCTTTTAGCAAATGTGAAATGTCTCGTAAAGTAATTATTTAAAAAATGTTTTCATTGTTTGAACTATTATTTATTGAGCCATACTTTAAGTTAAATTGATTTTTTTTAAATTTTGTTATGGTGGAATACCCCATTCTATGTATTTTGTACAAATCCCATACTAAAAGTTCCTTGGAAAAGATTCTATATATCCAGTAAAATTGTAACATGAACATATTCTATTTTCTACAAATTCCATACAGAAAGTTCCTTGGAATAGATTCTATAAATCCAATAAAATTATGACATGAACATACACTATGTAAATTGCACTTGACACTCGCCCCTCATCATAATAGTTCGTCCTACACGCGTTTTAATGTCGAAGTTTTACTATTAATTGCAATGCATTAAAATTTAATATACGACAAAATATGTATGGAATATAATAAAGTGATTATTCCTTATTATATTTGTCAATATTGAAACAAAATTTAATTTTTAACTAGGCATAAAATAAATATGAAAATAAATTTTTGCTCTTATATGTCGATGGGCATATATTTGAATATATCAGCTGCTTCCATGATTATAGCAAAAGCTGGTTGATTTAGGAAAGTTAATCTCTTTATATTTTTTAACTCTATATCTATTGAATATGAAGAAAAATATATAATCAAACCGTATAGACAAAGATATTCTTTCATATTGATAATCACATAAAATGTCAAAAAATGATATTTAACTGCGTTTTTTCAAGAAAAATTGTTAAGAACTTCAAATAAATGTACTTCCGGTTGATCAATTATAACCAAAATCTAACCAACTTTTCATATGGATAAAGAAGAAGGATACAAAAGAATTATAATTTTTAGAAATGTACTAGAGGAGTTATCGTCGGAGAAATTTTTGTCATACAGACACACACACACATACAAACATCATCGTAAAACTAGTATTTTAGGACCCTATAACGTGCTTATTCATTAAAAACTCACCACCGATTTTTTACCGAAAGACAATACCTTCCTTACCTAAAGGTGACGGAAGGTAAAAATTGCCAAATCGTTGGGAGGTAATCGTAAATAATAGAGGAAAATATATTCTTGAATATCTTGAATAATGCATGTATTTTCTTTTTTAAAAAATAAATAAATTTTGAATTCAATAAAAAACGTTACAAACTTAGTTGAAAATTGAATGGACGATATTGTGGTTTTAAGGAAAGTATATTGAATTTGCTTATTACTGCAACAATTTACACAAATTAAGCTTTAACTCTCATATTTCATATAGAATTAGTAGTCCGTTTTCTTCCGTAAGACTAAGTTTAGTTCTTACTTATCCCATAAGTCTTTGGCGAGTTTTAGAATTTATTTTGCGTACGTTTTGAAAAAATCCTGTACCTTAATTGTTTTCATTATAAGAAAACTACACATTATCGTATATCTTTTTTGTAAGAAACGCTTAAAAAGTACGTTAGGAGAATTATTTCCGTGGCTACAAATGGTATATTTTTGTCTCCAAGCACAGCATTGTTGTTCGGATATATTGGCGTGAAACTGGGTCAAACCAAAACTTAATGTCTTTGTTTACATGATGTAAATTGATGAAATCAAGTAACTTTGGCAGACAATTTTGTGTAGAAACCTCTAACAAGTTCAACGTAGTCTGAAGACGCCTGCTTCCGAAATTGCACCACGCACCATTATTTTATCTGAAACCTTCGCAGTTTTCGGCGTTACAAGAAAGATATACAACAATCTGTAGCAACTCCAAAATGAAAACAATTAAGGAGAAGGATTTTCTAAAAGGTACGCAAAATAAATTTTTAAACCCGCCAAAGACAGATGGGGCAAGTTAGAACTATACTCCGTCGTATACTTAGAAGAAAACGGGCCACTAACTCTATATTAAATATGAGTGTTAAAGCTTGAGCTTTGTTTATTGCTATAGTAATAAGCAGAATCAATATACGAGGTGTGACAATTAAATAACGAGATTTTTTTTTTTCGGCTTTTCTGTAAATTTTGCAACATTGAAGGCTATGTCATATTAATTTGTCATATTCCCTCAATCCACTGTTAAAATTTCAAGATAATTAGGCAAATCGTTCGGCAGTAACCTTTCATTGAAGTTAACTACTTTCTCGTACTCCGCCGGAATTATGTTAGTGTCAATATGAAATTTTGCGTGAAAAAAATACGCTACAGAAATGTACGAATTGTTGAAGAATGTTTATGGTGATGAGGGTCTATCTAGTTCTCAAGTTTTCGAGTAGTTTAGAAGTTTTAAAGAAGGAAGAAAAGAGATCTGAGACAATTAGCACCTCGGCCGTGCAATGACGGATTGGGTGCCTGAGGGGCATTTCGTTAACCAAGCATATTATAAGAAGGCTTTGATAACCCTTGATGCACGGGTGAGAAGAAAAAGGGCTGAAATGTGAGAAAACGGCTTCTGGATTTTCCATGAAGACAACGCGCCGGAACAAAACGCTCTGACCGGCTAGACATTTTTAAAGAAATACAAAATCACCGTGTGGTACATCAACCGTACTCACTTGACCTAGTGCCATGTGACTTGCTTTTATTCCCAAATCGTAATTATGAGTTAAAAGGCACCAAATTCGGGGCCGAGATGTAGTTATAGAAAAGCGGCAGACCTTATGAACAACCTAACAAAAAAGGCCTGCAGGCATTACTTCCAACAATGGAATATTCGCATCGGACGGTATAGGGTTCGGGAAGGAGGGTACATTGAAGGTGGCAATATTTGTTTTGTGTAATTTTATACATTGTCAATGTTTTAAGCTCAATCTTGTTATTTAATTGCCACACCTCGGACTTTCTAGACTAGAGTATCGTCCATTCATTTTTTTAAGAGAGGTATTGGATTCATGCTAAAATTCGCATATCCAAATTTTATTGAATAAGCATGATTTAAGGTCCCTAGAATCCGATTATGACATTTTTAAAATGATGTCTGTGTGTGTGTGTGTGTATGTATGGATGTTGGAGGGACGATTCCTCAAAAACTATAAGATTTAAAAAATATTTAACTGCAGTTTCCTCAATCTGACATTCCTGGGAAGAGCTGAAAAGGTTTTGGTAACAATTAAACAACCGGAAGTAGTAGTTTCTTAGAAAAATTCTTCTAAATATATTTTTTTGGGAGTTTTTTTTATTAAATATTGAAGAACATAAAATTCTCCATCTAATACACTTAAATTTTTTATTATATCTTGTATAGATTTAGAGATAAAGACACTTTAATTTATAGAGTAAACTAATCGCAGAGGCTAAGGCACTAAGGAAACCAGTTGACAAATTCCAATGTTTATAACATAGTTTGTAAATGACACATGTCAGTGTCAAAAATCAACAGTTCTAGTGACATTCTGATAGCTTTTTTTGGGAAGTATATTTAATATTTCTTAGTGTTTTATTAATTAAATATTTGAAATTATAGGTAAAATTGTGGTAAAATGCATATATCCATCAGAAATACCGCCAATCTGGTTAATGAATTGGAAGAATCTCTGACATTTAAAAACTTCCTCATACAATGAAAAATAGATATTATTAGAATTATATGTGTGCAGAAGGCATGTTAAATACAATAAAAAACAAAATTTGGGTAAAGTTCTGTAATATTTTTTTATAAAACGACGGTTCGAAAGCGAAGTGCAATACAATACTTATATAGCCTAATATGGAAATGGCGAGAGGTCTTGTGCTGGCCACAACAATTTTTTTTTTTCGAAAACTAAATAAATATATCATCACGGCATACTACTTATTTCTGTGTGTGCCAATCTGCTTTGTTACCCAGATTTCGGTAATGATGATAATTTGTACCGTGCGGGTGTTTACCAGGCGTCACCTCACGGGCACTCATTGCTTGCGTACAGAGTGCACCACAAGGGTCACTTCTGTACCATTTAAAATTCGAAATATCAGGCGCCAGCCGGGATCGAACCCGGTTCTTCAGATTCGCTACCAGACACTCAGGCACGCTTGTGACACATGTTATGCATCAACCTGATGTATGTATAATTAAAATGAAAAAAATTGAGTTAATGTTCAGTTTTATTGTGTTATGTAACTTTCGTTAAGAAATGTGTTTAGCAATTTTGCATGCGCAAAGATGATCATAACACGCGTGACATATGATATAGCATGCTATGGAAGTGATTCAATGATTACTTGTGGTTTTGTTTTATCGCTTTTCATCTGTTTTTACAGTACGCAGTAAACAAAATCATAAAGTACGACAATATACTCACGTAGCATTTAGCAATTTAGCAATATAATTCATTATCTCTAAAAGATTTTCTGTATCATCAACGTCAGAATCATATACAGTATTTATTCCAGTAGTAGTACCACCATTTTCTATAATACTTGTCCAATTTTTTATTCCGACTTTTAAAGGAAAACCCATTAGATCTTGCCGACCTTCTACAGGGCTAAAGGGTGTTATTTTATCAAAATGGACCCTTGGACCCCAAGATCCTAAAATAAAACTTTTAGAGTCCGCTTCTCAAAAAAGTTTAAGCTAATCCTCATTTTTTGATTAGTGAATTCTATTTTATTTAAAATTTAATCTTCAAAATATTATCAAAATAGGCAGATACTACGAATAGATTAGATTATATTTTAAGATATAAATTGTGAAAATTAGAATAGAATTCGCTAATCCTAAAATTAGATTTAGCTTAAACTTTTTTGAGAATCGAGCTGTTATATTTTATAAACTCAGGGAAAAATATTCAAATATAAATATCAGTAACTGTGTCAACAAGTAAACCAAACAAAAATAAAAAATATTTGTTTTCTATTATTGTGCTAAATGCTCAAATACATAAAAATATAGATATGGTTGTTTAAATAAAAAATAAACAGGTATTAAGAGATTTTCTTACCAAGTGTCGTTAAGATAATAGACTTTGGTTCCTCTCGTCTGATTTTGTAAATTTGAATCAATTTAAAGTATAGAACATCTGATAGGTAAGAATTTAACCGGCCGAAATTTTCGTTGATATTGGTATACAAAGAATCTGGTATTAATTCTACTTGAGATGCTTTAAAATTATCATTTTTTCTTTCTATATCTTCGTAAGATAAACTAATAATTGAAGACTTTTGTTGATTCTTTGGTGGTGGTGTATTTACCTAATACAATATTTATTATATATTTGGAAAATCAAAATTAAAGTTTGTTAGTAATACAAATAAATATTTTTAAAAATAATCGTGAAAAACATCAATATAATACGACTAGAGAATGAAAGTTGACGATTACATTATTTGATAGATGTGGTTTCTTTTTTTAACTTTGCCCTATGATTTATGATTTTTTGCAAGTGCCTATTTAAATACTAAAACTAGGAAACCCCAAAAATACAATATTATCTCTTTCTAAAAATAAATGGATGACTACGGTACCTGCATAATAGAAGAATAATAAAACAGGGGTGCATTTAAAACATTTTAAACATATTTTGTTTATTTTCATTATAACATATTTTTTTGACTTATAAATTTAAATTATTTAGTTTGAAAGTTCTATGAAATAGAAATGGGGTCGCGTAGCTGTGTGCGTATAGTGTCCGGTTGCCAATCTGGTGACCCGGGTTCGATCCCGGCCAGGGCAGACTTTTAATAACACAAAAGTGCCCTGTGGTGCACTTTCCACACCATCTATGAGTGCTCGTGAGGTGACGCCTGGTAAGCGCCCACACGGTAAAATATGTCGTCATAATTACCGAAGTCTACATGTGTTGTAGATAATGGCACACCCAGTAATGGGTAAAATGCCGTTGTGATATATTTATTTATATTTATATGAAATAGAAATAGGATTTTAGGGATAAGATTTTAAAATAAAACTTGAAATGTCTTATTTACACTGTTCTTTTTAAATTGACTGACCAGTTTCCATCATTGACATGATCATTATCAAAGTCCGGTAGAGACTACAAAAATACAAAAAATTCAAAAATATAAATGAGGTACAATGCACATAACAAAAATTAAACAAAAATAGTACAATTTGTTTTTTTTTTTAAATACTTACACATTACAAACTACGGGAAAACTACTATGCAAAAAAGTAAAAGCATATTATATGATAAGTAATCGTCAGGTACGTACAACTAGTAACGAAAAAATAAAGGATTCAAGAGGATAATGCAGCAAGGATCGGAAAATATCTGTTTTACACTGGGGCTTCATCAATCTTATAAAGAAATAGGATTATTTTCAATTTTATCTAACAGTAGCCTCGACCCAAAAAGTTGCTTGCACCTGAGACGATTCGCGGTATTAAATTTTTTAAATACATCCCTGAATCTTGTTGCTAAGATAATTTTAAATGTCTCTTAGTATTCCAATGAGCCAGTTCCACATTATTTAAAATATATTTTAAATGAAAGTTTATTTTTCATTTTAAGGTAGTACGATCATTAAAGCAATGTATAGATAAGAAGCTGAAATTTTAAAATGTTATTAACCAATAGTATTTACATAAAAAATATTTTTTGAGAGAGATCTGACGTGTAGTTTTTGAGTACTTAATTTTTGAAAATTGGATATTTAACATGTAGTCAATAGGGAATCTCGTGTCAGACGCACATTTTTTTATATAATTTAACTACAATTGCTATAGATAAAGATACAAAAAAACTGTAATTTGTATTAATCAACTATAATAGATTATGTAAAAAATACAACAATGTATTCTGACGTACAGTTCTGAAGATATTTGAATATAAGTAACTGAAAATTCATTAAAATATCTGTCAGCCATACTGACAAATAAATGTCGTATCCGACTAGTGAACGTTTGGCAACGTCGGATGAAAAAATATAAACACAGTAACTATCTGAGTGGTTTTTAACACATACAAGAACTACAAAAGACGATAAACACAGAAAACATAAACTCATTAATTGTCTGAATGGTCTGAATTGGTCTGAATTGTTCCAATTCAAAATGACAAATAATGTCAAAATTCGCACCAACTGCGCTAACAAGTGCTGGTACCGCCATTTGCGATGCGCTGTTGCCAGATCCACGCTAGATTTATTTTCGCAAAAAAAGACTCTAGTCAAATGACTTTATTTTTTGTTGTTAATAAATAAATAATTGAGTAAATCCGATTATAAGTGGTCTTAAGTAACATCTAAATTTAAGTTATTAATTTACATGTTAACATTATTTTATTTTAGTTCAAAAAATCTACATTTTATTATGACTTACAGAGTACTGATCGTACTACCTTAATAAAAATAATAATAATTTATTATTTTCATAATTAATTAAATAAAAAGTTTGACGTCAAAGATAGTCATGAAAAACAACCCCCCACTCTTGTGTCATCGGAGTACATACAGAACGTCATTTTTAGGCAATGGAAAACAATATACATTATTTATATAAATAAAAGTATGCAATAGTTTGTCACCACATGTTAAACTATATGCATTGTGACGTCACATTCTGTTTCTGATCACGTTGCTTCTTCAAAATGTTATACAAATTTCAACATTTAACTGAAAAATATCTAATATAGGCTATCCAGCGAATCAAGCGTTTTAAGTCATCGTTTAGGGATTTTTGAAATTTTCTTTATATTTTTAAATATATTTTATTAACGGTATTTTATTGGTTTTGTTATTATTATTATGTATTTGAAACCTTTAATAGAAATAATTATATTTGGAAATATTATTATTAAGTAAAATTTTGTTAATTTTTGCAAAATGACGTTTGATTATATTTTTTTAATATTGGTAATTCTGAACATGTATATTACTAAATATTATATGTCTATATTATACTTTTCAACGTGTATTGTGACTTCATTTTGTTTTTGGTTTCGTTGTTCATTGTCAAAATGTCAAATGCTCTGTCATGTCAAATTCAAGAGCTTGTAGTTAATTTATTGACTTATTTTGAAAATGAAAATTAGTTTGGTGGGCTCTTACTTTCACTGAATTGTAATATTGAGGTAATATTTCGTTCTTTTATTAGTAATAATTTGAAAATTAAATCTATATGTACAGCGTGTGGCAAACGCTATACGCAATGTACAGAAGCAGTTAGAAATTATATGGTATGCAGTATTCTGTATTTTTTTTAAAAGGATCTCACATAATACTAGATAGTTTGTTGCATATACTACAAGAATGAAGTATTTATAACGGCGTAAGCAGTATCGTTCAGAATATTTTAAATAAAATTGGATTTCGCTGAAAAAAAAAATGATACCAGACGTGTTACCTTTTTAAGAAAGATTTGGATTTATGAAGGCAACCCACAGATCATATATATTTTAATCCGTTTTATATGCTTATGTAAACTTTTTAACATATGACGTCATTGTTTCTAGTGATATTGTATTTATGACGTAAACCGCTTGATTCGCTGGATGGCCTATAGATATTTCGTGATATTTCCAAATTTGTGGCTCTTTAAAGGACAATATCTTTTAAAATTTGGTAAAATTCTTGCAACAGCCCTATTCCAGTCTTCCATAATGTAATACATAAAGGTCAGTTCCCTTTCAAATTCAAATTATAAGACAAATTTATGAAAAGAAACCACATCTATAAAGTAATTTAAACGTCAACTTTCATTTGCTAGTCGTACTACGTACTATACATACCAGTATTTGTTGTTTAATGAAGGAATATCCAATAAAAGTCTTCTTCGGAAGTGTAAAAGGACAAGCAATATTTAGATGCTCTGATGGTTTTCCATTGTTAGCATTGAGCTCATTTAATATAGTTTCGTTTGCCAAAGAAACAGCAACAATTAAGTCAGTGGTTAATGCCAGATTTAAGGGACGAAGAAAATTCAAGAGAGAATCATCATCTTGGTTGCAGGTTATTATTGCCCAGGCGTGGAGTTCATCAAACAGGCGTTCTTTGGATGCCTAAGGAATTTTTATTTTTTGTTACGAAAGTTGAGAATCGTTTTCTCAAAATCAAATGATAATAGGTTTCATATAGACTGCTGTGTTCTGCTATTCAGGGTGTCTCTAAAATAGGGGACATGGCTTAACCACAGATTCCTGAGGCTAAAATAAAACGATTTAACTTAACTTGCCTCTACTGGAAAGTGTACTATTTACCAAGTATTCTGCTTCAAAATTCTTCGAAAAAAAAAATTAATTTTGCTTATAATAACAGAACACTTTATTCGATAAGTCATCTTTTAAGATGCTACTTGTTATTATTAATGAACCACTAGTGTATGAAACTTAGGTGTCCCAACATTAATTAGACCATAACTTTATAATTGCTACGCCGATGACGTAAAATTATTATTTTTTTTTTATAGCAGATTTGAAAGTATGCTTTGTTCAACTCGAAATAGTTGACTAAGTGACATTTTAACCGGCAAGGGTAGATAAAGAACTTTAATTTTTATTTAAATAAAAACACATTATACATTTTGGCGATTCATATTATATATATATATATATATATATATATATATATATATATATATATATATATATATATATATATATGACTTCAATTGTATAAACATGAATAAAATGAAATTGTTTTCAAACTAATTCTATATCTACCACGCTACTGAGATTTTTAAATTGTTCTTAAATAATTTAATTTATAATCGGTTTTTCTAATTTTTGCTCTTTAAAATCTGCTATATAAAAAAAAATAGTATTTTACACACGAAATTAAATTATCGACTCGCGAAAAATAATTCACGAGTGATTTCGCGAGTGATAACTTTCCGCTCGTCGATAAAATACAATTTTATCGTCTTGTATAAAAAATAACTATTTTTTTCAGAACGATACATTCAATAGTAAACTTCTCTCTCTGTGTAATTTGTGATTTCTGTTACTGTCCACAAGGAAAAAATGAAACATGAGTGTCTGCACCGTTAAATTTTTAAAATTAATTTTATCTAGCAGTCTGTCTGAATGCCAAACATCTAATTTTTAATGACAGTAACGAGTTGTCAATCTTCTCAACTTATTTAGGAGTAAGCTATCATATTTAATAGTCTTATTTATAATAATGGTAGTAAAATACTATTAAGCCGAACAAAAGGATGTTACTAGTTTTAGAAAATTGCGAAGGAAATTTTTGACAACCCATAAACAATTGTTACTGTCATTAAAAATTAGTTGTTTGACATTTGGATAGACTGCTAGATTAAATTTATTTAAAAAAATCACGGTGGAGTCACTCAGGTATTATTTTTTTTCTGTATGATATCACAAATTACACAGAGAGAGAAAAGTTTACTATTGAATGTATCTTTCTGAAAAAAAAAAAAAAATATGTCGTTATCGGCGTGGCCATTACAAATTTACAGTCTAATCAATATTGGGGCACCTAAGTTTCGTACATTAGTGGTTCACTAATAATAACAAGTAGCATCTTAAAAGATGACAGAACTATATGAACTGTCATACCAAATTTCAACCAAATCGAATAAAACGTTTTGTTACTTTTGTAACTTTCAAGCAGAATACTGGCTAAATGATACACTTTCCGGTAGAGGCAAATTTAGTTAAATCGTCTTATTTTAGCCTCAAGAATCTGTGATTAAGCCATGTCCCCCTATTTTAGAGACACCCTGTATAAATGTGAAACATGAACCTTGAAGAAGAAGGAGAAAAACTATTTGGAAAGTTTTGAGGTGGTGTTGGGAAGGATTGACAAAGAAAAAGTATTTTAAAATAAATAAAAAAGAGAAAGGACAATTGGATTGCATTAATTTCAAAGAGGAATTACTTTCAAAAAATTATAATACATTCTGTTTCACTAACTTTTATGAGAATGTGATTTTCGTCCACAGTTTCGTTGCATCTAAGCAACGTGATGACTCCAAGACGATGTCTCGTCACACGGAAGGTATCGCGGGTGATTGCGACTCGCGAAGAATACGTGGAAGAATAAATTCCCTGCTGACTTAGACAATTCAGGAGTTGCATCAATGCTACAGGGATGCTGCCTGCAACGAACGCTAAATTCATCTTTTTTTCTAATATCCGAAAACCGCCTCCACTTTTTACTTCTCGCTAAGAGAGGTATTGGATTCATGCTAAAATTCGCATTTCCAGATTTTATTGAATAAGCACGATTTAAGGTACCTAGAATCCGATTATAACATTTTAAAAATGATGTCTGTGTGTGTGTGTGGATGTGTGTATGTGTGTATGCCTGGATGTTGTAGACACGATTCCTCAAAAACTATAAGACTTAAAAAATATTTAACTGCAGTTTCCTCAATCTGACATTCCTGGGAGAAGCTGAAAAGATTTTGGTAACAATTGAACAACCGGAAGTAGTAGTTTCTTAGAAAAATTCTTCTAAATATAATTTTTGGGAGTTTTTTTTACCTCCCGCTACCCTTGGTAAGGGAGGTATAGGGATCGTGCTAAAAATCTCATATCGAGATTTTAGTAAATAACCACGTTTTAAGGTCCCTAGAATCCATTTTTAACATTTTCACGATGATGTCTGTATGTGTGTATGTGTGTGTGTGTGTGTGTGTGTAGTGTGTGTGTGTGTGTATGTATGTATGTGTGTATGTGTGTATGTGTGTATGTGTGTATGTGTGTATGTGTACGAATTTTGTTTGCACTCTAACTCAAATACTATCATTCAGAAAATTCTGAAACCTTGTATTTTTACCCTATTCTAATAGAAATAGAAGCCATTAGATTTTGGTGTAAATCGGATAAACGGAAATCGTACTTTACTTGAAGCTCATAATGGTTTTTCTTCAAAAAATACCATGAAATGGCATTTTTTCGAATTTTATGTCTTATGAAATTTAAAGATTATTGAATTTTCTACAGGAATACATTAATGCTTTTTCTATATATATTACAGATAAATTTAAAAATAATTTTTTTTATTAGTCGCGAAGCCTAAGATAAAAACTATTCCTTTGTTATACAGTTCATTTTTCAAATGAATGTAATGTAATAAAAATGGATAGGGATGTATGGCGAAGGATGATTGTTGCGTAACTATTATTGTGGTTTGGATGCGGTTATACGCTACCGAAAATGTATGTATGTATGTAAAAATTAAATAGCGGGAGGTTTTGTGTTGGCCACATCAGATTTTTTATTAAATATTGAAGAACATAAAATTCTCAATCTAATACACTTAAAATTTTTATTTATCTTGTATAGATTTAGAGATAAAGACACTATAATTTATAGAGTAAACTAATCGCAGAGGCTAAGGCACTAAGGAAACCAGTTGACAAATTCCAATGTTTATAACATAGTTTGTAAATGACACATGTCATTGTCAAATATCAACAGTTTTAGTGACATTCTCATAACTTTTTCTGGGAAGTATATTTAATTTTTCTTATTGTTTTATTAATTAAATATTTGAAATTATAGGTAAAATTGTGGTAAAATGCATAAATACATCAGAAATATCGCCAATCTGGTTAATGAATTGGAACAATCTCTGACATTTAGAAACTTCCTCATATAATGAAAAATAGATATAATTAGAATTATATGTGTGCAGAAGACATGTTAAATACAATAAAAAAAAAACAATATTTGGGTAAAGTTCTGTAATATTTTGTTAAAAAACGACGGTTCGAAAGCGAAGTGCAATACAATACTTATACAGCCTAATATGGAAATGGCGAGAGGTCTTGTGCTGGCCACAACAGATTTTTTTTTTTGAGGATATGCGATTGAAACTGTCATTTGTAACAGAGATGATAAAGATAACAAAAAAGCGTGTTTGAACTATTTTCAAATTGGATATGAGTAAAGGTGGATTTATGCAGCTTACTTTTCATTTTACTCCATAAAAGTTAAATGTGTGTTAATATATGTACTGCTTTATGTGCACACTTCTAATTTTACTTTAAAACCTTAAGTTGACGAACTTCCAACTTAAGACCGTTAAAGTAAAAGAATTTCACAACTGCGCATGAGCACCACAACACAATCGTCAGCGTGTTGCCATGTTGTTTTCGTGTGCGTGGTTTTAGGTTATACACTGGTTATACAACGAAAAATGAATAAAGACCAAGATTATTTATTATTGGATTTAATCCAAAAATATCCCCACCTGTAAGACAAAACTAATTGTTTATTCAGAGATAAAACAGCTAAATAAAATGCATGGAAAAGTATGCTGAAGCTGCAAGTAATACAGCAGATGCACACATTATTACATTCTTGTACATTTTGAGAGGTTATATTTATTTGTTTAAATTTACAACTATATACCAGAAAAATCACATCTGCGCATGCATATCGAAGGCTTTAAAGTAGTTGCATAAAGAACCAAACTTAAAGTAAAAGTAAAAGCGAAAAAAAAAAAAGTAAAATAAAAAGTAGCTGTATAAATATAAATCCACCTTTAATTATCCGCGAAATGGATGCCGTTCTTGTCGAGAATAAACGAATTGGATGTCCAGTATCTCTTAAACATTTTTTGTATTTTGATTTGTCACAGTAACCATAGACAAAATGTGGATCTATTATTATAGATCATAGCATCCGTTTAATGGGATTACATAAGGTGCGTTCGGTAAATCATACGGAGTTGGAGTATTTACGGAGCGATGTTGGAGTGGAGTGGGAGTAGAGCTGGAGTTGGAGTAGATCGAGGGAACAAGGTACACTCCTTTGTTTGTGATTAACCGAACGAGTAGAGTTAAATTTTGGTGCACGAATATAATAACCTCCTTTTTTGACAATTTGATATACTGCACTGCTAAAATAAATAAATAATGAACCATATAGAAGTTATTCAGTTTGGTATTATTCTTTAATGATTCTGAAGAAAGTATATATTAGAAATAGTACAGAATTCTTACCGTTCAGACATACTGTGCCTTGTTATATTACAAAACAATATTATAAATATAAAATAATTGTGTATAATAAAATATTTCAACATAAAAATACAAAATGATCTGACAGATGTCAAATAAAACAAAAAAAAAACTCCATGTATGCTTGTATATCGAGGTTGGACTTATGGAGTTAATACTTTTCACTCCACTTGACTCCATTCTGCATTTGCCGAATGCTCCATTTTTCTCCATGTAATTACCGAACGGTGCTAGGAGTGTACAGAGTGAAAAGAGTGAACAGAACTCATTTGCCGAACGCACCTATAATTGATTAACAAAAGTACAATAGCGACAGTGAAACCTATTAATTTTAGAACAAAAGTGTAAATGCCGAAAAATGTTTAGAATGACATACTGAGATTTAGTAACATGTTTGTTCTTCAATTATTGTTTCTTGTGTATAGTGCGGGACACGAATCTTGACCTGACGGGTAAGAGAAAGAAATGCTCATATCGTGATATTCTATAAACGCCGTCAGACAATAATTATTACAGTAACTTTGAGCTTCTAATTCAATTGTGAACGCTTATGATCTGAGTGTAAACAAGACAGGAACTGAAACGATAAGCAATTGCATAGATCAAATGCCAATATAATAAAGGCTGCGTAGTTTTAAAACTTATTTGGGCAACTGTTATAATATGTTATATTAGGTAAGCGCAAGGAAATTAATTGTATTTCGTGTGGATATAAACGGAGTGCATATAGTTCATCTTTCGTGTCCCGCACTATACGAGTTAGAAGCAAAAGAAAAAACACAATTTAAGGCAATTATCAGAGTGCCATGAAAAGAAAACAATAATTTATGTTTGTTACACAAGGGAAAGAAATGTTCAATAATTTATGTCTGTTAGTTCTAGCATATCTGACAGGTTTGATATTTTTTTAAAAATTTTATTATTAGAATTTGTGATTATTGTTTCTTCTAGATTAGGTCCTCCTATTATTTTAATAATAATATTATTTTTTTTTACAAAATCGTTTATAATTAAAATGTAATATTTTCAAATGTTTTAATAATTTATTTATTGCTTGAAAATGGTTCTAAACAGAACCGAAACGTCGCAATTATGAAAATTGTAAATTTTGACTATGTTGAAATAAATGAAGCATTTATCCAAAAACCTCTTCGTATGGAAAATTTTTTTAATTGGTTCCAAAAACTGCTAATAACAATAAAAAGAAAAGAAATGTCAAATCTCAGATATTATGTCCAGAAATAAGAAACATAAATTATTTTTTTTTTCATGCACTCTAATAATTGCCTTAAATCATGTTTTTTACCTTCCGTCACCTTTAGGTAAGGAAGGTATTGTCTTTGGTCAAAAAATTCGTTGGTGAGTTTTTAATGAATAAGCACGTTTTAGGGCCCCTAGAATACGAATTTACTATTTTTAAGATGATGTCTGTATGTGTGTGTGTGTGTGTGTCCATGTGTGTGTCCGTGTGTGTGTGTCCGTGTGTGTGTCCGTGTGTGTGTCCGTGTGCGTGTCCGTGTGCGTGTCCGTGTGTGTCCGTGTATGACAAATTTTTCTCCGACGATAACTCCAATACTACAATTCTAAAAATTATAATTCTTTCGTATTCCTCTTCTTTACATCCATATGAAGAGCTGATTAGATTTTGGTTATAATTGATCCACCGGAAGTACCCTTATTTGAAGTTTTTAACAGTTTTTCTTGAAAAAACGCAGTTAAATATTATTTTTCGACATTTTGTGATTATCAATATGAAAGAATATCTTATTCTCTATACGGTTTGATTATACAGTTTCGTTCATATTCAATAGATATAGAGTTATAGAGACATTAAGAGAGATTAACTTTCAAAAATTAGTCAGCTTTGTTAAAATTATGGAAACAACAGATATATTCAGAAAAATTTAATTGACAGATGTCTGTGTCAAATGCAAAACCAAAGTTAAAGTATAGGGTCAGAAAGTTATGTGTGAATGTGATAGAGTGTCCCTCCAAAGAGAAGAAGATGGAAGGACTGTGTAGCAGAAGATTTGAGAGAGGAAGAATTGTGTGAAGAAGATGCGTTGGACAGGAATGATTAAAAGAGAAGAGTAAGAAACAGCGACCTCTAATAAAATAGGGGAAGGAACTTTCGGTATAGAATTTGTAAAAAATAGTGTGTTCGTGTTACAATTTTATAGGATATACAGAATCTTTTTCAAGGAACTTTTGGTATGGGATATATACAAAATACATCGAATTGACGGAAGGTTTTGTGCTGGCCACAACAGATTTTTTTGCTTCTAAATCGTACATAAGAAACAATTAAATAACAAACTTGGTACTTAATTGATGCAGTTTTTCATTCTGAACATTTTTTTATTACACTTAAAGTTAAAGAGATATCGCCAAATCAAAATTTTATCATTGAATTTCCTATATTTGGGGATAAAAATAGACACCCGGTATATATAATCGTATATAATATAGCTATGAAATAGTGATGAATATAAATCAAAATAAATACCTCATAAATATTAAACACAAATATATTTTCATCCCACATTTTGTGCGACTTTAATAACAATGCCATTTTTTGCGCATTTTGTCATTGTTCTTGGTTTTATATAACACATGTAATATTAGGCGTAACATAATCAACAAACTTTCACAATTTTTCCACCATGATAATGATAATCTAGTATAAGAAATCACAATTGATATTAAAATTTTTTATTTGCGATGACAAGACAAGGTGTATGTCATACATCATTTGCAATACTCTTACAAAATCAAAAGTTTCTCCAATTTAAATTTCATATTTGAATGTTGTTAGTGGCATGTAGTCCTATTTTCAACCCTTTTAATAGCTGCTGCTTGATAAATTAATACATGATTGCTACCATGTTCGCAAGATTGCAAGGTATTTTTCTGGTAGCATGTTTTACAATGCTGTAGCAATGAACATTGCAAATTTAATTATATGCTTATCAGATTATTTGTACAAGCTGCTGGTGAATGAAATTGATAAAGGAGATAAATAATAGACAGGACTGCAGACTGCAGTCAAATATTATATATTTGTTTTCAGCAGGACACCGAACCCGTTAAAAACTGGGTTCGGTTTAGGTTCAGGTTAAAACGTTGGCCGTAGACTAATAATTTAACTGCAGTCCTTGGTATTATCATAGACTAATATCACAGTGATATTATATTAGTCTATGGCAGGGACACGAAACGTAACGAAACCGCAATCGAACCGCACCGATATTTGACTTTTTATGACTTTTACGAAACCTATATTTTATTTCTTGAAATATAGAAACCGAAAACCGATACGAAAAATAAATTTATTCTGTAACCGAAAACATAACCGAACCGAAATTATATCGGTACTAAAACCGAAAATTTAAAGAACCGGAATAAATATTATTGTACTAAACTGAAAATATCAACTTCATAAATTTTAAGTACTATGGCAATACTTAATGAAACTATTCTAATATATATTTAAAAAATTCATAATTGACATGTTTCACAATATTTCAGTCTCTGAATGAACCTCTCGCTCATTTATCCCATTCAACCAAAACCAGAACGACAGACGAATTTCTCTTTTATTGAAGGTTATCCGAAACCGTAACGAAACCGAAATTTATTTGTTTATTTAACCAAAACGAAAGCCAATATAATATTTTCAAAAAACCGTTACCGATAACCGAAACCGAATTTTTATTTCCAAATAGACGTTAAACCGTTAACTGTAACCGAATCCCAAAATTATTTATCTCCATCTCCATCATCAAACTCTATTCGTTTACTTTCATCTACAAAATTAATAAAGTTCCTTAAAAATACAGGGTGAATCCTAAAAAAATGTGCCAAAATAAAACCATATATTGAGAAATTTATTTTGAGTAAAAAAAAACTCTGGTATTAATTGCACTAAAATTTTGAAACTTGGTATACTACTTAGGGTATATTCCAAAAATAAAATATAATAACCGACTGGTTCTAGTCACGAGATTATTATTATTGAAACAGTTCGGTTTCATTCGCGGGTGATTCGCGGAAACCCTAAAATTTTCTTTCAAAACATTACGTCTTTCGTCTTTCATAATCCTAACTTATGGAGTGGAAAATTAAAATACGTACAATGTAAACTGTAGAAAATAGATACAAACATCAAAGAGTCAATAAATAGTATCTAACCACACTAACCTATAAAATCTGACATCTTATGAAAAAGGACAGAAGATGTTAACCGGCAAAACCGAGCAAAAATCATGGTTACGTTGGTGCGCTTCGGTTGCAACCATTTTAACCGGAACCATGTTTCATAAATGTACAATTTTTACCATTTGATATTATTGGAACACTTTTGGTTAACCACGGTTAAAATTTGTTATTTATGGAATATATCCTTAGTTAGATGCATGTTTGTGCTATCTTGTTTCTGTATCTCAACCAGAGGCGTCTCATATATATTTTTTTTATATATATATTATGAAAAACGTTGGAAGATACGGAAACAAAACATAATACAGAGATGGGCAGAATGGACGGACGTTTTTTATAAGTCACAAAATTGATACTTTATGTTTAAGAAAAAAATTATTGACAGGTTTGAGTTCGTAATGACATAGCATTTGTCAAAATCAAGTGTGGAAAACAAAATCTTGCATATGGCGTCCCTTATCATTAATGCATTTCTGGAAGCGTTCTATGAAGTTTGTAAGCACTCTTTCCAACATTGCTGTCAATTTGGGCGATTTATACGCGAATAACTTCTATCACTTATTCCTCTGTGAGGGGTTTGTGTTTGTATGTACGAATCTTGAGGTGATACAACAAAAAAGATCAGAGGACCGAGGAGATCACTGAATGTCACCAAACCTAAAAATGAGGCGATCGGGAAAGAGGGGCAAATTATTTATTTTTTTATTTATTTATTGTTACTCGCTTTTTATTACATTATTGTACATAAGCGGTGATATCATGGGAATGAAACAGATTTCGTTCATTTTATTATAACTTTTTTACAGTTTTTTCGTTGCATTGATGGGGATGAAATGATAAAGACGCACACAAGTAACAGCCATACCTTACCCGGGATTCGAACCCGGAACCCTTGGGTCGTGAGCCGGCTACGTTGCCCACTACACCATCGGGGTCGGTTAAGAGAGGCAAATAACATCCATTGATGCTCTGGCTGTGTGGGGTGTCACCCCATCCTGCTGAAACCACACACGTCGAATAGGAACACGGTTTCTTCGTAATTCAGGCAAAAAGAAGTTTTGTATCATCTCGATAGAACTCTTTGAGTTCACGGTAACAACAGTCTCATTAATGATGCAAGATTTTTTTCACACTTGATTTTGTGAAATGCTATATCATTACGACCTCACATCTGTCAATAATTTTTTTCTTAGGGAAAAGGTATCAATTTTGCGACGTTTTAAAAAACGTCCGTGCTTTCTGCAAATATGAACTTTCAAGTCTTAGGTAGCCATGAAAACAAAATAGTTTCGGGATATACGGTGTTTCAAAAATAGGGAGGCATGGCTTAACCATAGATTCCTAGGCCCAAAATAAGATGATTTAACTAAATTTACTCTTATCCGCAAGTGCACCGTTCAGTCGGAATTCTGCCTCAAAGTTCTTCTAAAAAAATTGCTTATAATAACGGAACGCTTTGTTCAACTAGAATAAAATTTGGTATGATAAATCATATGGATATAGTTCATCTTTTAATGGGTTGTCAAAAATTTCCTTCACAATATTCTAAAACTAGTAATACTCGTATATACGTTTGTTTGGCCTAATAGTATTTTACTGCCAATATTATAATTAGATGATTAAATAATGTTAGAGTACTCTTAAACAACTTGAGAAGATTGATAACTTATAAACAATTGTTACTGTCCTTAAAAATTAAATGTTTGACATTTGGATACACTGCTAGATAAAATTTATTTTAAAAATTACACGGCGCAGTCACTTCCATTTTATTTTTTCTGTTTAAATCGTTACAGATTCAGAATTTACGCAGGGACAGAAATGTTTACTATTAAATGTATCTTTCTGAAAAACAATAACTTTACGTTATTGACTTTGCCATTAAAAAGTTATGAACTAATCATGTTCGTGACATCCCAGTTTCATACATTATTGGTTCACTAATAATAACAAGTACTACAGTGTGTTAAAAAAAATCCTAATTCGGAGTAGGCTATGAACAAGAAAACGTATGTCAATTTGAAAGTATTTAACTAAATGTCTATTTGGCACGAGATATTGTCATTATATTTCAAGATCAATTTTGACAACTTGACTTTTGAATTGAATAATGATGACATACGTTTCTGTGTTCATAGCTTACTTCGAATTAGGTTTTTTTCCTGAACACACTGTATCTTAAAAGATGAAATATATCCATATTGATTGTCATACCAAATTTCATTCTAGTTGAACAAAGAGTTACATTATTATAAGCAAAATTATTTTTTTTAGAAGAACTTTGAAGCAGAATACTGGCTAAACGGTGCACTTTCGGATAAAAAGTAAGTTTAGTTAAATCATCTTATTTTGGGCCCAGGAATAGGTGATTAAGCAATGTCTCCTTATTTCTGAGACATCCTGTATAATGAATTTTTTAGAACGAAATACCATCTTTTATTAAATTAAGATCGTAGTTACACAAATGAAAATGAATACGTTTGAAACAAGAGACCATAAAGAAATTATTTTTACAAGTTGAAGGATAAACGCAGAAAGTCTTAGTAACCTAGACATTCTAATACTACAACATCAGGTAGTATGTCAGTATCAGTAGTGCATTCTATTTAGAATACATACTTTAATACGTAATTATCAGTTGCAGTACTTCAACATGTTTGGATATAATTATTAAAAGTAAGTACCTATAATTAAAACCTAAAAAGAAAATTCTTTTTTTTTTTTGTTTAAATAATTTTCTACCACGATCTTCATAATTGATCTCTGCTACCTTAATTATTATAGTTATTAACGTCATTAGGCCGATAAGAGGCATATAACGGACGCGACTGAAGTTTGTAAACCGAGGCGATAGCCGAGGTTTATAATCAGTCGAGTTCGTTATTTGCATATCGGCAGTGTGGCGTTCAAGATTTTTCGTAATAACATAAAATTTAAACATTTAGGAATAATAAAATTCTTCTATATCTGTCATACTGAACAACTTTTTTGGTTAATTTATAAATTCTCCTAGACAACAGTCCATCAATATGCTGTTATTTTTCTAGGTACACCTGATCCTTAATTGTAGGCGACTGTTATAAAAAATAACGGCCTAGGCCGTTATTTCTCTTTTTATTTTTGTTTTTAGACCTGTTATGTCATAATAACAGTATGGTATTACGAAAAATATATTAATATTACGTTACCTTTCAGTAAAAATGAATCAAATATAATAATATGATCCAACCTTCTCCAATTAGAATATTCTACTATGAACTGCATAGCAAAGCTTGTTAAAGGATTAAAACTAAAATCTTCGTCATATTGCGCCCTAGTTAGCTTTGCAAATGAAATTATAATAATCACTAACAAGAATATAAGGCAGAAGCTTCTTGACAGCATTCTGGACACTAATAAATCGCACTTCTGACAAGTCTAACAATATAATCTACCAGATACAATCAAATGTTGGAGCAAATTGGTGTTAGAAAATTATATTCAATAGGAAAAGTTTTATTTCACATGTAATGAGAGGTAATAACGAAATAAGTTTCCAGGTTTTCAAGGTGAAGAAAAAGTTATTATGAATAATATAAGTAATTGTTTTGTTGTTTTATTTTGAATAATCACAAAATACATGCATTAATAAACCTCTTGTAAAATCCATTTTACCAGTATTTAAAAATATAGGGCAGTAGAGAATTGTCGCAAGAAGGAAATGATTACTGATTATATATTCGCAAATGTTTATAAAGTTTCAATTTCCATACAAACTATACCAGGTGTCTACTTTCTTTTTAAAAATTAGCTTTGTTTGAAGCTCTGTAGCTCGCTATCTATTGGTTATAGAAAAAAATGTATTAGATCAAAGTTGTAGGAAACTTTAGTCTCAACAAACTGAAAAATAACTATTTTGCCCTAATGCAAAAAAAACACGTTTTTTTGCACCTTTTTTTCCAAGTTGGCTGTGCTTCCCTAAGGCCCCCGAGGGGGAAAACTTGCATTTTTTATTAGGACCCCTAAATATATAATATATCCAAAAATCAAAAATACCCGACCTTTTGCAGGGTAAATCTACCTAATGACTGGACTATATGTACTATTATTATTAATGTACATACTTACGTACAATTTTAAATATTTAATAGGGTCCTATACCATTTTTCTTTTATTTTTTTTTCTGTAAGAACAGGATAAAACAAGAATTTTAGTGAAAACGCGACTTAAAAATTTTACGTAATAGGCGAAATATGAATTTATAAAGTTTAAGAATTTATGCGTGACGTAGCAGATACTAACAAGTGATCGACAAACAATGGGGCAAACTGTTAGTTATAGAGGGAACAATTTTTTTCATGTTTGCATAGCTGAAATGTTTGTATATAAAAACTTATACGTTATATTCATGAAGAAATTATTATTAAGTATAAATAACGTAAATAATAAGCATTTTTTCCTAATAAATTATAGAACATTGAAACAGTTTGACAATATTATTACACAAAATATGACGACGGATGGCGCTAGTGTTGGCTGTTTTGAAGTTTCAATATTAATTTAATTAATATTATTATTAATTTAATTAATATTACAAATTGATTTAATTATAAATATATTATTATTGTTAATATTACTAGATGTTATAATTAAACAAATTCATCAAATACAAAATTGTTAAATGTAATGTAAGGTTATACAACAACATGACATTTCATATTCTTTTAAAGGTGACTCAAAGGTGATCGCTTCAGACGCGCGAATCTATTTTTTAAAATCAGGCGACCAATCAAATTCTTAGTACCTAACGCGTCATACCCAATTAGTAACCAGCTTCAATCGCTTATAGTTTGTGACCTAGTTAATATTTAAAGAAAATTTTTTCACTAATACTCATTAATTTATGTATATTTTCGTCTTCTTATTTAAGATAGTTAAAATATGACTATGGTATAGGACCCTATTAATAATTCAATAAGTAATATAAAATGTACCAGAAATGCTTTCATCAATGTCAGAAAAACTGTTGATTTTTGACACTTACTTTATTTGTCAATTATAAACATTTGAATGTGTAGTCTGGACTCTGGACTATGCGATTTATTGCAACAGAATATTCTATACCTATATTATATTTTCTTTATCTCTATGTCTATAGAAGATAAATAAATTTTTTAAGTGTATTACATGGAGAATTTTATGTTCTACAATAATTGAAATAATAAAAATAAAAAAAAAATAATATTTAGAAGAATTTTTTTAAAAAACTACTATTTGTGGTTGTCCAATTGTTGTCAAAACCTTTTCAGATCTTCCCATTCCAGGTCTCAAGTATTATACACACACACACACACACACACACACACACACACACACACACACACACACACACATCATCATCATCATCATCATCATCATCGAATCGGGCTAATCATTTTCAAAAATCGAGGCGAGTCGGACTTTTGATTTTGGCCCGGCCCGAAAATTCGAGCATTTCGGGCCGGCCCGAAAAATCTTATAGTTCAATCAAATGCACAGTTTCCTTAATATTTTAATGAAAATGGATGAAGTTAAAAAGGATCAAAATGATTTAATAACAACACACTTCACATATTAATAAATAAAATTTTACTTCAAGAATTCAAGATTATTCATTAAAGCATAATAATTATATTGTGATGTTTCTATTACTATTGTTATTACTCGTATACTTAAATAAAAATGATTTTTGTTGCTACCATAATGATTTCTTGTCCTATTTTTGAGCAAAAACAAAGTTAGATAAAAAATCCTTATGTAAATTAAAATTACATTTTTTTATATAAGATTTGTGAAAAAATTTGTTTAAATTCTTTGGTAAACAAAGTGTTAAATACTCGTAGGTCTGTAATTTTTATATCAAACTTACACTAGAAGGGTCTCTTTTTTAACTACTTATGTTAACTAATGTTGAAAGTTATAAGAATGTAGAGGTTTTTTATAAGTTTGACACGAAAAAAGTTAAACATTTCGCTTTAACATAAAAATCAACTTTAGGAATGCCGGATGCACCCAATTTCGAGCTTTGGCCCGGTCCGGCCCGAAGCCCGGCCCGATTTCGAGTCAATTTTCGAGCCGGGCTAGCTAATTTTTTTGTCGAGTCGATCTTCGAGTCGGGCCGGTAATTTTTATTTTCGGGCCGAGTCGATCTAAACCTCAAAGCCCGGCCCGGCCCGCCCGAATGCATCTCTAGTTTTAAGTTTAAGTAGTAACAAGGCTTCATTAGAGGCGGGTTGACAAGCAACGAGTGATTAAAATTTTTAAATACCTATATTTGTAAATCCCAGGTGAATATTTTGTTATCATGGCAAACTTCTCTCATTTAATATTGTGATCCTAATTCACAAATAAACGTTTTTTTTATATTTATTGGGATTTTAGATTTCTTCGTAGATAAATATTGTACAATACACATACGTAGCGTACATAGCGTAGCGACCCATTCGTGACTGAAGACTAGCTTTACCTACGTACTTGTATCGTAAATAACTATTATATGTTAAAGTCAAAGTCAGGGATTTGTTAACTACTGGATGGAGCAAGTGTATATCGATGTATGTATTTCTTTTGTACCCGGCTAGATTAAGAGAGAACACAGGAAGTGTGAGTGAGAAAGATATAGATAATTCTATAGTGACTATTCGCCAGTGAAATAGAGCAACATGACGTCTGGCGACGAAAATATGAACTAGTGCATGGTAGTAAGTCCCAGCCGAGTTAGCGACGATCGCATCGTTTCTGTCACTTATTTAACAAATAAGTCATGAGTGGAATGAAATTTGTAGGCTCTAGTTTATTTTACGTAAGAAAATAGTAGATTGCGTTTGAGAGCCGACCGTTTTCATAGGCATTAAATAAATGATTTTAATTAGTGAGACCAAGCTTCGTCAATAATAAATATTTTTATATGTAAAAAAGTCAAAATCAAAAATTGCAATAAAATATGGTTAAACTCACTTAATTTTGTGGATTTTATCTGATAACTGACAGGTGACATTTGTTTCATTTTCGTGAACTAAGTTTATGTTCTGACCAATCAAAGGGTAGAATTTATATCCCTATCTAAACCAACGCTATTCTTACGTGAAGTGAACCATAATAACAAAAAAAACTTCAACATGTTTTTGTTGCATTAACGGATGTACGTAATAATTACTTTGTGCCTTTATTAATATATTTTGTAGACCTGCCTGCGCAAAGATGACCATGAAATAGTAACACTTATCCATCCATTAATCTTCCAAAGACTGTAATAATGCAGAAAACAAACTCAAATCATGTAAAATAAAAATTCGAGAGAATGATAAACTTAATTTTTATATGAAACGTAGGAGTCGGTAAAATTCAAAATGTTATTCATACTAGAAACATTATTTTTATTTAATATTAACTATATTATTAATATTTCTTTGCACTTCAAAGGCCGGAATGTATAAGAATAGACAGTTGCGGGAAACGAAGCATCTACCTTAGGGCTGCCATATTGTTACTTCACGCGCTAAGCTCCTCCTCTTCTTCATATACATAGTGTGGCCAATAGGGGGATCGATTTTGATTGGTCGGCGCGAATTTGCCTAAATATGGCGGATATTATGCCGACAAAGTGACATTTTCAGATTTGTTACGTGAATTATACGTGAATTGAAGGTAATTATATTATATTTATATTTTAGATATAAATAATTAAAATAATTAAATTACACGTGTATTTGTATATTTATAACAAAGTAATATATACATATTTTTTAACATCACATCTTTTACGTTAACTGTCAAAATTACTAAAAATCAAAAAATCTCTGATATTAATGTATATATTTTAGATGTCTGATTGCGTGGCGGTTGGTTGTGAAAACAGTTCTTCAAAGGATTTAAAATGAAAATAAATATATTGTTTCCATTTAATATGCTCTTTCATTAATTGTTTATCGAATTTTGTTTAGTTATCACATCATATGAATTCAAATTTCCCGCGCATTTTAACTAAATATGGCGGCGGTTGGCCACACTATGTACATACAGTCACTATAGATAATTCCACTTTAGACAAGTGAATTTGATATTCATATGTGTCATATTCACATCTGTCAATTTCACGTCAAAAATTAATTGTATATTTGATCATGGTGAAATAAGTACGAATACAACCAATGCAATGCTAAATTAGAAAACATAAGAATATGTCATGTTTATTTGTCAAATTATGTTTTAGAAGAAATCATAATTTTAATCATAACTTACTAATGAAACGATGCAGCACCTTTCATCACATATTTTGATACACAATTTTCAACACAACACCTTCGAACCATTGTCATATATTAAAATAATTATATTTCAATGATGATATCAAGAATAAATTAAAATCTGTCAAACCTGTCAAACAAAAGATTTGACAAGTAACGGAATCAAAGACAACAAATCGGAATTACGTATGACTATCTCTGTCGATCTGGCCGGGTACATGGTAAAGATTCACTCGCTCCATCCAGTAGTTAACAAAACCCTGGTCAAAGTCAAACAATACGCCTATTTGAATTGTATATTTTGTCTTGCATGGCACGCTGTAAAAAAAGCTAAAGACAGATATTTCATTTTACGCTTATCTCATGACAAGAATTTACTATATCAATAGATTTAGGGCAGTTATTATAGCCATATGAAAATTTTACCATTGTATTTACTAGAGTCCATAAAAAAGTAGACACCCGGTATATGTATGTAATAATTTTATTACTTTTCCGTTACAGTATAGTCAAACAAATCTTCTACCAGCAATACAAATACATTATATTCCCTATTTGTGCATAAAATAGAAAGTTTTGCAAAGTAACCAACAAAATATCAATATAATGTTTGTTTGTCTAACAACAGTAACAACGGTTACTAATTGAAGGTGTCTGTGAGTGCATGTCGAGTTTACCATGAGAGGTTTAGTAAGGTGTATTGGTATAGCCGTCTTCATACACACTTCACAAATGTCAAACGGTCTGAGAAACTGCAATTAT
The DNA here is from genome assembly GCA_943142095.1 of Ophonus ardosiacus. NCBI lineage: Eukaryota > Metazoa > Arthropoda > Insecta > Coleoptera > Carabidae > Ophonus > Ophonus ardosiacus. The sequence continues at coordinate 33,693,023 of OW964834.1, read as the reverse complement.
TCAGCAAACAAAGACACTCGTCACACGAAAGCTTTGTTGTCATAAACACAGGACCGCATAAGGAGGGTGAAGGAAAAACAAATATTTTTTAAACAGTAACGTATGTCCGATCATTATTGATCAAAAACAAACAACTTTTCTTAGTTCCAATTTTGATTTTTGATTTGATGCCCCGGTTCGTAGTTACGTTTCTTTGCTCATAGCCTACTCCGAGTTAGGATTATTTTTGAATACACTATACTTATAAGTCAATTAAATAAATAAAAACTTTTTTTGGATAGATTGGAAAAATGTTTATGACAAATATTGTAGTAGATGGTTTAAGGATTTTATAAATGTTTTACTTTCGAAAATCGATGGAGTGGTTTTCAAAAAATCATGTATTGAAATATTTGATCAATCGCCATTTTGTCATTTTAAAAAATAAAAAATAATTGTAAATGCCAAATATTTTAGAAAGCTTAAAGGTAAATTTGAAAAAAAAAATTTCGATAGTCTAAAATAATGAAGTTATGGCGATTCGTTGAAAAACAAAAGAACTTTAATAACTACGAACCGGGGCACCAAATCAAAAATTGGAACTAAGAAAAGTTGTTTGTTTTAATGAGTTCTAACTAACATTTTCGGGTGTAACGACTTAGTATTAACACCCTGTATGTATATATCATATTCCAACATCCAGACACACATACATACACACACACACACATCCACGCACACATACAGACATCATTTTAAAAATGTTATAATCGGATTCTAGGAACCTTAAATCGTGCTTATTCAATAAAATCTGGATATGCGAATTTTAGCATGAATCCAATACCTCTCTTAGCGAGAGGTAAAAATAAGATTTGAAAATTATTTTATTCAATTTTGACGTTCTAAACTGTCATTCTTCTTAACTCTATAGCAACAACTATAAGTAACATTTTATTCACAAGTGAATTAAAAATTTTTAAATCACTCTCACAATTTTTTTAAATCACTCTGCAACAAATAATGCATTTAAAATATCACCAGGCACGAAAATAACACTCACCACAGTATTTATTAGATATTATCAGCCATTTTTATTATTTTTCACGACACAAATGACAGACAATAATGCTTTTTAAATAGATAACTTGACGTCTATCATCGACGATTGTCATACACAGCCTACTAACTGATTAGTTTATTATTTTGTCAAAATTAAATATTATAATGGTTTTTTATTATTATTTCGTCAAAATTTAATAAAATATTGTATAAACCACGTGAGCTAAGAATGTTTATTCACTCGAAGAAGAAACTTTCTTCTCATGAATAAACATTATCTTAGCTCACTTTGTGTATAAATATCTATTAACATATTAAAACATTTGGTTTTTTAAAGTAAGCCTCCTGATCAGTAAGTGATTCACATCATTTAACGATCAGTAATTTCTAAATAAAGTCTATCTTTAATTTAGCTACTACACCCTTTATTATGTAATAAGTTTTATATATATATATATATATATATATATATATATATATATATATATATATATATATATGTCGCTTTAATCACAAGTGTGTAAAAAATGTGTGTTTAAAGAGTTTATAAATCATCACATCCTAGTCGTTTTCTATAACTATCACGAAGTTTAAAGTTTAATTTTAATATAAATGATCCATGGTCTACTTTGTCATTCAATGGTTGAAATTTTACTTAGTCCAGTACTGTTGCTGTATAACAGTATCAGTAACATACGTGTATTATGAAATACATAACATAGGATGCACAATTGCAAATTGCAAATATTATATCTTCATTTCCAGGTGACAGTAGAAATTTATCTGTATTTAACCTACGGAAATAAATCACACATACGATTACCTATTTCAAATAAATAGATAGTAAATTGTACTGACATGTTAAGAAAAATACCTTTGTTTGTGTATTATCCAATAATCATTATTGAATAATAGTGATTTACTATCCACGCTTTAAGTAACCTCGAGTATTGTCACTGTTTTATTTATTTCACAATTAACACGAAAAAGTCATTTTGTTTACATATACAATAATATTTATTATTCTACTTATACAGGATAAAAATATTATTATATGTACTTACAATAATTTTGCAAGGTTCTTCGGAGAATAATTTATATATAATAAACTATATATAGAAGAGTTGATGATTTCACAATACAACTTATACAAAGTCCTACATAAATACTGTCACATAGTTTATAGTTTACAGACTGCTAAAAATTTATAAAAATAATGATACACTTTGTACTGTAGTAATTGGCTAACTAGTATTTACAGTAGTAAAAAAAAATCTGTTGTGGCCAGCACAAGACTTTCCGCCAATTCGATGTATTTTGTACAAATCCCATACCAAAAATTCATTGGAAAAAATTCTATATATATATCCCATAAAATTGTAACCCGAACACATACTATTTTTTACAAAATCCATACTAAAAGTTCCTTTGAAAAGATTCTATAAATCCAATAAAATTAGAACATGAACATACTCTGTAAATTGCACTTGACTTCCTTCTTCTTCAGCTTTTCCCTATTTTATTAGGGGTCACGTTTCTTATTCTTCTTTTCCATTCCTGTCCAACGCATCTTCTTCACACGGTTCTTCCTCTTTCTAGTCTTCTGCGACACAGCCCTTCCATCTTCTCTTTGGCCTACCTCGTACTGCCGGCATTGAAAGTTCCAGTCCTGAGGCGAGGCTGCAACTGCATGTCACTTGCGAAGAACACTCTATCACTTATACTACTCTCTGATCCTATACCTTCCATCTTTGGTTTTGCACTTGACCCTGACATGTGTCAATTAGAATTTTTTGAATATATCAGCTGTTTTCATGATTATAGGACAACTGAATGATTTTTGAAAGTTAATCTCTTTATAATTCTTTAACTCTGTATCTGATGTATAATCAAACCGTATAGAAAATTAGATATTCTTTCATATTGATAATCACATAAAATGTCAAAAATGATATTTTACTTTTTTTCAAGAAAAACAGTTAAGAACTTTAAATAAGGGAACTTCCGGTTCACCATTTATAACCAAATCTGATCAGCTCTTCATATAGATGTACAGAACAGGAATACGAAAGAATCATAATTTTTATAATAGGCTATTCCACGATATTTTTTTATCTTGAACTACATAAGTATGTAAGACAATATGTGAAAATCTGAGTTTAAAATTCCTCCAAATAAGCGAGATATTGAGGTATGAATTATAAATTTCATTTGTGACGTAGGTAATGTGGGTATACCAGAAGTAAACAAACAGTGGTTCAGAGACTTACGAAAAAATGTTAAGCAAATTACAAAATAATGTATATTTGAATTGTAATATTATATTTTATTATTAGGGAAAGAAAATATATTATTGCAATTAATTTATTTTACTTTTTTCTTATTTTACAAAAACATTTTGTCATTCTCGAAGTTGGTAGCGCACAGCGCATGGTTGGTGACTCACGATTACAAACAAATTTGAAAGGAGTGCAGCTGATAGATCAACGAACATGCAAAGACAAGAAAATCACCCGAACAGCATCCGAACATATCCGACACACCCGAATAATTATATTCTTAGTTGTAGCGAAGTGAGAGCAGAGCTCCATACAGTCGGTGTTCAAACTTAAATCCTATTTGCTTAAACACCCGTCCACATGTCTTACGTCATCAAAAGTAGAACTCCCCGTATTTTTTAGAGGGAGTAATTAAAAAAAAATAGTTGGTATTTTTCTTATTGTTTAACTGTTATCTGTTATCATATTTTTGATAAACTTTTACTCTTTTCGATTACAGTGGAGTAGCCTATTGTAGTATTGGAGTAAAAAATACATCTGTTAAAAATGGCCGTCTTTGACTTTAACGCTAGGTCTGGCCATTCTGCCATGACAGCACGGACCGTATCTATTGGTAGTTCCCTTATTGCCTTTTCCAATCCAAACTTCTCTTTAAGGGGCTAGTCTACCTAGAGCAAAAGTTCGATTTCAAAATTGTCGTAACTGAAGTGTGGTGGGACGAGGGGAAATGTTTGGCTTGTCGCGTGTATGTACACTGTTAATATGTTACAATAATTTCTCTCCCTACCACCGACCGTCTGATTCCACAGTAGACTCACGCTCAACAAACCCCGAAACAAACCCGTACAGCTAAATAAACTGCGCTTCAAGGCTGGATGCGCAGACTCAGTCAAAATACAAAATTACAAAGCCAATGTCAAGTTTGGGTATCAGAAAAAAGAATTCGCATTCAATCATCTAATTTTGGTTTAATTTGTAAATGAAAAACAGTAAAAACAAGTACAGACATAGTAATTAACTATTTATATAAACCACTTAGCCGGCAGTACGGCAGTGTGGTTAGAGTGTCAGCTTTGTGATCGGAAAGTTCGAGCAGGCTACACAGCAGCAATATGTTGGATGGGTGAACGCTCAGCAACAAAAATTTATCACACTGCGGCTCGGTGCGCTCGGCACCCTTACACCGAAAAGGTACTAAAAGGGTTACATTATATATATATATATATATATATATATATATATATATATATATATATATAAACCATTTAGAGGTAATTACGGAATTTACAAAAAAAAAATGGTTTACATATAGACGAATCCGGTTTAATAATAGACAAAAAGTATCCTTTTTGGCAAAAATACCTGACGGCCTTATAGGAGATAGAGCATTAATTGAAATAAAATGTCCATTTTTGGCATAAAAATTTATCCCCATGAAGCAGTTAAAAACAAAATTATAAATTACTGAACAATTCTTTCCGGTACTCAAAATTTGAGCTTGAAAAAGAATCACAATTATTATTTTCAAATATAGGGACAGTTGCACATAAGTGAAAAAGATTAAGTATTTTTTTTATAATATATGGACGCCTTTGGGAATATCTAGATATATAATCGATTATTAATGATTTTCTGAGTGATTTTCTAATCATTTACCATAGCCAGAAACAAAATATAAATCATAATAAAAAATATGTTGTGGCATTTCCATTTTATGTTATTAATATTGTATTGCACTTCGGTATCGAACCGTCGTACAGAACTTTACAAAAATATTGTTTTTTATTGTATTTAACATGTCTTCTGCACACATACAATTCTAATTATATCTATTTTTCATTGTATATTGAAGTTCCTAAATGTCAGACATTCTTCCAATTCATTAACAAAATTGACTGTATATCTGATGGGTATACATATGCATTTTACCAATAATTTTAAATAATGAATAAAACAATAAGAAAGATTAAATATACTTCCTAGAAAAAGATTTCAGAATGTCTCTAAAACTGTTGATTTTTGACACTGACATCTGTTATTTATTTACAAACTATGTTGTAAACATTTAAATTTGTCAACTTTCTTTAGAGTAGTTTAGCTTCTGCGATGTATTACACCCGATTATTCTATATATTATAGTGTCTTTATCTCTAAATCTATACAAGTTGTATTAAAATTTTAAGAGTATTAGATGGAGAATTTTATGTTCTTCAATATTTGTAATAGAAATTTAAAAAAAATTATATTTAAAAGAATTTTTCTAAGAAACTATTACACTTTTGGTTGTCCAATTGTTACCAAAACCTTTTCAGCGCTTCCCAGGAATGTCAGATAGAAGAATTCATAGTTAAACAGGTCTTAATGCTGGGTGTATGAAGCATTTAAATTATGATATTAAATTAAGTCACTAAATTAAGAAACTAAACTAAAATAACCTTGTTTATGTTGTAAATTAATATTCAGAATTTTATGTTACATTATATTTATATAGGATAAAAATAAAGGTATACGATGTGTTGAATAAGACCAATTAGTATTTCGTCGCTCTTTTCTACAGAAACTTTGTTATCATCGTACATTTTCATAGGTTAGGTGTTGAAATCTGTCATAAGTGCGCGAAACTAAATTATATAATTGAACTAAAAGTTGATAATAGCCAATCTTTTAATTTATTTTCATTAGTTTAGTTCTTCAGTTTAGTTGCATAAACGATAACAATGGTTTCTACTTGTTTAGTTTAGTTCTACAATTTAATTTTTTAATTTAGTTGCCTGCATAAACCCACCATAAGTCTTATAGTTTTTGAAGAATCATCCTTGCAACATCTACATGTACACACACACCCACACACATCCACACACGCACACATCACCGTAAACATGTTATAATCGGATTTTAGGGACCTTAAATCGTGCTTATTTACTAAAATATGGATATGCGATTTTTAGCATGAATTTTGATTGAAAAGACATTATTTCAGCACTAAATATTGTTGTTCGTCAGTAAAATAGTTTAATATATAATGTCAATAATAACTATGCCGAAAATTTTAATATTGTAGTTAAATTTGTTGGAGGAAAAAGAATAAACTCCTGTTCAAGAGGGGCTTATAATTTTATTTTTATGTAATTTTCTATTAAGCGATTTCTAAATACAATAATTTGTATATACGTTTTCCAGTTTTATTAAAATGTTAATTCGATTTTTATATTATTATTATTATTTTTGTTTGATTAAGGGCACCAAAATGCCATGGTCATTGTGCCCATTATTATTATTATTATTATTATTATTATTATTATTATTATTATTATTATTATTATTATTATTATTAGATTGAGACGATTTTTAGTGCAATAATTTTTTATTTTATTAAAATGTTTGTAATTTGATTTTTATGTTATTTTCCATTAATCGATTTCTAATTAAAATAATTTGCATTCATGTTTTCAAGTTTTATTAAAATGAATATAATTGATGTAATATAATTGATTTTTGTTGAAAAACTATTTATTTAATGATATATATAAATATCATAGAACTCAGCAATATTTTGTAACAGTGTAGCGAGCAATCATTGCGTCTCTTACGCCGCGCCCCACCTGACCAGAGTGATGGTAACCTGTAAATATTACAAAAATCGTACTAATCGAATAACTCTTCTATACATAGAATGATTCTTCTGAAAAAAATCACAGTTATTTCTATAAACAATGTCAACATCGGAGTGTTAATATTTTTTTCAAAAACGTTTCAGATTTTAAATAAAAAACTAATTTTGGATAAAATTAAAATTTTAAAGACAGTTCAATGTTAAAAATGTTATTTAAAAAACTTTTCTTAAATAACATTTTTCTGTAAAATGCATCAAAAATAAGATATTAGAAAAGTACGAACGGCACTTTTGCCTATAGGTAGACTAGCCCCTTAACTGATCCAAATTTCGATGGGGTTTAGCTCATTCCAGAGCGGAATCATGCTGGAAGATCCACTGTTTGCCAGGAAAGAGTATGTTGTTCAAGGGTATCACAACTTCTTCTAGAACGTTCTTCTGGTACACCTTCGCAATGAGGAACCTACCGATAGATATGGTACGTTTTGTCACAGTAGACAGTCTTTTGGTCAATTCCTATGCTGTGCTAAATTATGTTCTGTGCGCTATGTCTAGTGTTTCTGACGAGCGAGACGAGACGAGAAACTACATTGTCTCGTCTCGTTTAGAAGACAAGAAATCATGCCTCGTTTCGATTTTTTTTCTCGTCTCGAACTATGGCGTCTCGTGTCGGCCGAGAATCTCGACGAGACTTCTCGATTTTTTTAAAGATATATGCAATTTAATTTTTGTGCCCCCGTCCAAATGACTAGTATTACAGAACTCAAAATTGAATAATCCATCATTTCCTGACCCCAAGTAGCATTGTCATCTATAAAAATTTTGAATTTTTTTTTAGAATTTTTTGTTTTTGATCCCTTTGTCGTTGGACTCGTATGATTATCAAGAAACCGCTTCATTTTATTTCTAAAAAATTACTTTGACCTTTTTATATTATACATTTCTAAATACTTACCTACATGTATAAATAAACAAACTGCAGAAAAATAATTTTCGTATATTTAACTGTATTAACAAAAAAAAGTAACAGGTTAACACTTTTGTTTAGTCAACAACAGAGCCGTCGCCTGTAGATGCGTTTGGTTAGGCGTTTGGTAATGGGGTCATGCCAAAAAAAGTTGCTAATATTTTTATAAAAATAGAATCTATGACACTTATTATCCATATTGCAACATAGAACATCCCAAAATATAATACTTTTCATTCATAATTTACTTAAAAGATATTCGCGCTACGATTTTCTGTGACGTCATGTATCGGCTACTCACACAACGACACTAGTCACACGTACATGAAGGTCACAATGTCACAAACTTCAAACGCGAAATTAAACGTAAGATCAGTGTAAACTAACCAAATATTTATAAAGCTGTCAGAGGAAAAGTGCGCTCTATTCAATCTTTTTTGTTTCATAAAGATTTATTTATTTCATTAGAGAAATATTATTTTTAATTGCAGGTTTGTGTGCTTGATATATAATTTAATACATAAAAGTGCAATAATTGTATATTTATAATGATAATAATGATAAAACATGGTGAAGAAGAAATATGCAGTTCCAACTTGTGGAAACAATTTATTAAAAAAAACCAAAAAAACTATTTATAAACAATCTTAATTTACATTTTGTCCGCCAGGGTGAACTGGAATCGTTCAGATACATGACGTATGCGCTCACGTGTCCTCATTGAGATTTGAAATTGACCCCTATTTTTAAAAAATTATATCTATAAAACAATGCACACAAATGACGTGAAAATATTATTTACATATACTGTGACCGGTAGACTTCCATGAAAAAAATAAAACAGAAAATGTGGCATGACCCCATTTTGTGTTTGTGCTGTGCATGTGCGTTTGATTGAGCGTGGATGTTTCATTGGCGCGAAAATTCAAAAAGAGCGTTGAAAATAAATGGTTAATAATACGTCAAATACAGAAGTATTTATGTATTTACCGTAAATACGTATGAATAATGTAAATAAATATAGAGCGTACTCCAAGAAAATATTAATATATGACTGGTAGTATAAAGGACAGAATAAATTAACTTCTTTAATAAATTTGATTTAATAGATAAATTCTCTTTCTAATATTCACGCATCTCTCTTTTACGTGACGTTAATATTGTAAGTGTATCTTTTGCTTATTTAAACATTATTTATTAAAAAGAATCCCTATAAATAATATATGATTACTGGGTGTAACACTGTCAGTAAGTGAATTTGAACACATGACTGGGACGTTAGGAAAGTGGGAGATAGTTTTATTTAAATAACTTAGAATGGTTAAGGGTCCAAAAAGGAATAATCGGAAAAAAATTGTCGAGAAATCTCGGAATAATTGTCGAGAATCGAGAATCTCGATTTGTAAGTCTCGTCTCGTCTCGTGAATTCAAAAAGATTTCTCGTCTCGGCGAGACGAGACGAGACGAGATTCGAGAATGTCTCGTTTCGTCCAGAAACACTAGCTATGTCTCTTATAAATGGATATATTATTTTCCGTATGACCAAATTGTATGTTTTCTATGCTAAATTATGTTCTGTGTCAGTTATAGCGTGAAAGCCAAAGGCGGTCATTTTGAATAGATATATATTTTTTTACTATTGTAAATATTCCAGTCAATAAATTACGTAAGTATTATTTTTAGCAGCCTATATACATCATGTTGTAGTATTTATGGCAGGACTGTGTAGTTGGGTTGGTCACGAATCTGGGAACCCGGGTTCGATTCCGACCGATACTAAAATTATTTCGAATTTTAAATGGTCGAAAAGTGACCCCTGTGGTGCATTCTTCACACCAACGATGAGTACTCGCGAGGTGATGCCTGATGACAATGACAAATGACAACAACAATTGCATCAATTGTTTATGTTTAATATTCTTATGTTTACATGCTAACTATTAAACAACCTTGTATGTATATGCTGAGTAGCCGAAATTCTAGTCTAAGTAAGTCAGTAGTAAGAAAGTGTCTCGGTGAAATGATTAAAACTTTTTGCGTCGCTATATCTTTTACTTAACACTACTTTAATGAGGGAAACATTTTTGGATTATGAAATTAATTTCGATTGCGTGATGCGGAAATGTACAACTTTTTGAAGGTAAAAAGATTTTTTTAATAATGCACTAGCTATTGTTATTTATTGCCCAACCAATTTAAAAATATGTGGAATTTGGTAAGTGATTTTTTTCACAAAATATAGAAAGTGAAAGACATTTGATAATAAACATTGTTTTTAAAAACTGGAAGAAAGTACTTAGAATTTAGAATATATTTAAAATAAAATTCTTAAAAATATGTACTATACTTCATTTCACGTAAGAAACTAGTGGATGGCACTTGAGAGCCGACCGTTTTTACATGCATTAAATAAATAAGTTAAAATCGTGAAAGCAAACTTTGTCAATAATAACCTGTAAAAATGTGTACAAGACCTGAATATTAAAAATTACATCAAAACTTGGTTCAACATCAATTAAATCTGTAGATTTTATTTGATCTCACAACTGACCGGTGATATATTTTTCGTTTTTGTGAACTAAATAGGTTAGAATTTTTACCAATCAAAGGGTTAAGCCCTAACTAAACCAACGCTATTTTCTTGTAAAATGAAGTATATATATATGTATAGGTATATGACCTTCGTATGCATAGAAAAACAGACAAATGTACTACTTAACGGTCATTTTAACATGAATATCTATAAAACTTAAGCACGCTTTGTTATTATTATATATAAGCAGGAAGTAGCATTTGTTGACAAATATGTCAATTTATGCAAAACATTATTTACTTTGTATTTTATAAGATAATTTGTTTCAAGTTGACAGTGATGTATTATTTATGTATGTATGCATGAATGTATCTGAGTTACACAGCAAAATGTTTTATATTTGTATAGTACTGATCAAATGATGAATACGTTATGAAATTTATATTGCCTACAAGTTTACAAGATCAAAATGAATATTTATATAATCATAATAGAGAAAATTAGCATTTAAAAACCTGCATTGTTAAAATACAAGTCAGGTTTAATCAGATATATGATTATTTATCTATCAAGGCACTGAAGTTCTATTTTTTATCATGTATGTGGAATTTATTTGCCGAGGCCCTCAGGGCCGAGGAAAAAACCATGAGTGATAGAAAGGAACTTCAGTGCCGAGGCACATATTAAATTTAATTTGAAATAAAAAATTCTGAAAATGTAAGGAATATTTATTTTATAGGTTAGGTTAAAAATAATCTGTCAGTCTGACATTGAAGTTATCATAAAGAACACTCAAATAGTATATTGTACAACAAAAGAGTGGATATTATGCTCATATCCCATGAGGATGAAGTTTGGGGCACGACGCCGCATGCGGAGTGACTCAATCATCCGAATGGGATGTGGGCATTCCACTCGAGTTGTACAGTATACTTTTTCTACGACCAAAATATTTAAAATATATAAATGAAAAAACCTTGTATACAAAATGTACCAGCGAATAGGTTTAATTAATTATTTTTTTTAATTTAAAATTCAGTGCAGTATACAATCTACTGATTTAGTAGCATTAAAATTAATTCAGTTGTTTTTCATATCCACCATAGAGTGGATGTGACTATCATATCCACACTGTTCAACGTGCGAATTTTTCATATCCACCCTAGAGTGGATATGACTATCATATCCACAATGTTCAGCGTGCGAATATAGCATTATATACAGTAGGGAGTAGGAAAATTATGTATTTTATCTCAAACTCATTCATCAGAATTATTTAGTTCGTTCTTTTTGTCATTTTACGTACAAATTTACTATTGTAAGTTGTACACCTCCCCAAATTATCTTACATGGATAGCGATTATCATAAGGTTGGTTAATGGATTACTTTAGTGACGATTTCAAATAAAGTAATGTTTTATTTATTTATTTATTTAGAATGGGTACACTACGGATATAAAATCCAAATGGTACAGCAAAATAATACAAAATATATATTTCAGACATGCAGGTGAACTAAATTATTTTAACAAATAAAGTATATATATATATATATATATATATATATATATATATATAATTATAGAAATTCCTTATCTTATATCAAAATACATTTTAACACATTTTTAAATTTGGATTGACTTATGTCTATTTCGTTTGGAATTAAAGTATTTACACAGTTTACAATTTCATTAATTACAGAATGCTTTCCATACAAAACATTTGATTTGTGTGGTTCAAAAATAAGTTTATTTCTCGTATTATATGAAGAACATGAAATTAAAATTTTACTAAAATATCTGGTACATCGATGTAACCATGAATAATATTGTAAGCGAATAATAGTTTAGCTTTTTTACGTCGTATTTCTAGGGAATCTAAACCTAACAAATATAATCTTTCAGAATATGAATAATTATTTTTATTAATATGTAGTTTATATAAAAGATAACGTACAAATTTCTTCTGAATTTTTTCGATTCTGTCCATATGGCTCTAATAATAAGGAGACCAAATAATATGGCAATATTCTAAGTGTGTGCGGACAAGAAAATAATATAATTTACATATGGCATCAATATAAAAATTTTATTGACAAAATCATACAATTTTGCTTGTCAGTGCATTAACATTAGGGCGTAGCAGACTTGCACAAACCAAAGTTCTATTTTTAGAATGCTGTTTGTTGTTTCAAATTCAAGTAAAGTTTTATTTCGCCTGGAATATATTACCTCCCGCTACCCTTGGTAAGGGAGGTATAGGGATCGTGCTAAATGACCACGTTTTAAGGTCCCTAGAATCCATTTTTAACATTTTCACAATGATGTCTGTATGTGTGTATGTGTGTGCGTATGTGTGGGTATGTGTGTGTGTATGTGTATGAATTTTGTCTTCGCTCTAACTCAAATACCACCATTCAGAAAATTCTGAAACCTTGTATTTCTACCCTACTCTAATACAAAAAGAAGCCATTAGATTTTGGTATAAATTGGATAAACGGAAATGGCACTGTACCTGAAGCTCAAAATGGTTTTTCTTCAAAAAATACCATTAAATACCATTTTTTCGCATTTTATGTCATTATGAAAATTACAGATTATTGAATTTTGTACAGGTATACATTAATACTTTTTCTATATATTTTACAGATAAATTTAAAAATCATTTTTCTTTTTTTAATCCCGAAGCCTAAGGTAAACACAATTCCTTTATACACAGTTTATTTTTTAAATGAATGTAACTGACAGGTAAACGTCATTGTCAAAAAACTAATCAAATTAATAATAGTGACATATTAAATAATAAAGAAAATCGTAAATAAAGCAATAGTTATATGCAATGGAACATAATATAGTTTGAAGAATTAGTAGGTATGTATTTAAATTAATAAAAATTAAATAGCAGGAGGTTTTGTGTTGGCCACATCAGATTTTTTTAAAATTATTTTTAAGCTAGGTAATATGATTCAGCGAGAATTACAAATAATACAATTTTGATATAAAATTAATGCCTAGGCACGTAGGTACTATAATGTCTTATTAAAATTTTCATTTCGTCATATAATACTTTTGTTTTACGTTCTGTACTGTATTAAAGATAAGATCTTGTTTATAAAACATTTATCTTTCTTTTGTTTCGTAGTCATAGTGGTACACTAACCTATATTGCAAAAAATACTTTTTACCTCTTGCTAAGAGAAGTAGATTCATGCTAAAAATCACGTATCCAAATTTTAGTAAATAAGCACACACACGTGTGTGTCTGTGTGTGTGGGTGTGTATGCATGTATGTATGTACGTGTATGTTGGAAGTACGGTTTCTCAAATCCTATAACACTTAAGACATGTTTAACTACGGATTCCTTAACCTAACATCAATAGAAAGAGCTGATTAGGTTTTGGTAAAACAATTGGACAGCCGGAAGTAGTAATTTCTTAAAAAAATCTTCTAAATATAATTTTTTAAATTTATATTATTACAGATATTAAAGAAAAAATTCTCTATTAGATACATTTAATATTTTTGTATATTCTATACATTTAGAGACAGAGATTTATAAATATATAAAATAATCCGTTGTAATAAATCTCACAGCCCAAACAACTCGATGAAAACCAGTTGAAAATTAAAATGTTTGTAATTGACAAAAAAATGTCAGTGTCAAAAATTCAGAGACATTACTGAATGATTTTTCAGGGAAGTACATTTATATTTCTTATTTTATTATTAATTAATTATTTATAATTATAGATACATATATTACATACATCCATAGGCGCCTACTTTGTCGGGTGCACTTACGGAACAAAAAATTGAGATTATACATATACAAGATGGTGACCGGCACAGCTGAAAATAGGACTTTAACATGTAAAATCAGACTTTCGTAATTTCCTGCTGTGATGGACCCATGAAATTGAGGCAAAATAATTAACAAATGTCTATTTTTAGATTCAATTCCATGAATATTGCATCAGATGCAGAATTTGATGCTCTACAAATTGAAGCTTTACCTAAAATAATTAGGGATGCAGGAAATTACGAATTATGATTTTACATATGGGGTCCCCTCGTGCCTGAGTGTGGTCGCGAACCTGGGGGTACCGGGTTCGATCCCTACCGACGCCAAATATTTCTAATTTTAAGTGGCACAAAAGTGACCCCTGTGGTGCACTCTCCACGCCAGCAATGAGTGCCCGTGAGGTGACGCCTGGTAAGCGCCCGCACGGTACCAATATGTCATCATCATTACCGATATCTGCGATAAAGCAGATTGACACACCCAGAAATGGGTAATATGCCGTGATGATATATTTATTTATTTTATTTATGATTTTACATGTAAAAGTTATTTGCTCGGCTGCAGGTCACCACATCCTATTACCATATACAGAGTGTTAAAAAAAACCACAATTCGGAGTAGGCTATGAACAATAGAACGTATGCTAATTTGAAAGTATTTAATTAAATGCCAATTTGACAAGAGATATTGTGAAAATGTTATCTAAAGAAATCTTCTTGAATCCTTATTTTAGGAATAGAAATAAATTAGGAAACGGTGAATGGCAATATTCTGTATCCTTCTTTATTATCTTTTCTCCTTCAAATTACATTTCACGATCAATTTTGACAACTTGACTTAACGACCAGACATACGTTTCTTTGTTCATAGCCTACTCCGAATTGGGATTTTTTTAACACGCTGTACTTGTATGTATATCAAGTGATTGAAAAAATACGGACAAACAGTTCTATTTTCTCTATTATTAATTTTAGATGTATATATTAAATTAAGTACAATATCACTGTTTGGTGTGAAAAGATCCTAAACTCTTATTCCGGATTTGCCGGAAATGTAATCATCGCTGATTTTTTTAATGGGCTACTTGCGTGGTAATGAAAACCCGATTTCTATCTCTATATACGTAATGTTATGTTGAAAACATATATAAAAATGTAAATTTTATTTTAAAAAATATATATATTTTGTAGTAAATTAAGAAAGAAAATTTTCTGTGACGTCATTATATTGAAATGGGGAAGGAAACCATGTTTAAAAATGTAACATGTAGATGACATGGCGAGCGAGAAAGTTTTAATTTGAATTTGACATTAGTTCATTTTTTTCTCTCTCTAGTCTCTCAAATACATTAATTACTTCACAAAGAAACACATAGGTAGTTACATGTAATTTAAAATATCGATACCAAAAAGACAAACTAAAATACTAACCTCCAAACGTCAAACAGGAGATCTACACTACCCGCACAAACATGCCGTTGGTGTGGGACGGTACCACGCCATGGCTTTACGGCCACTCATTGGTGCGGCGTAATTTACGTCATGCATGGCGGTAATTCAAATAATCAAATTTCATTATTTTTTTCTGGCTAATTAATAAAATTTTTGTCAAAAGAAAAAATATGGGTAGCAAGTTTTTACCTTCTCTTCAAAAATATGAAATAAAAAATCTGTTGTGGCCAGCACAAAACCTTCCGTCAATTCGATGTATTTTGTACATATCCTATACCAAAAGTTCCTTGAAAAAGATTCTATATAATTGTAACAAGAACACACTATTTTTTACATATCCATACTGAAAGTTCCTTTGAAAAGATTCTAAAATCTAATAAAATTTTAATACGAATACGAACGTACAAAATGTATTGCACTTATCACTTCCTCCTGCTTCAACTTTGCCCTATTTTATTAGAAGTCGCTGTTTCTTACTCTTCTCTTCTACTCATTCCTGTCCAAAGCACCTTCATGACACAGTTTTTCCTTTCTCAAATCTTCTGCTATACAGTCCTTCCATCTTCTCTTTTGCCTTTCTCGTACTTCTGGCATTATAAGTTCCTATCTTGAGGCGAGGCCGCAAATACAAGTCACTGGCGAGGGACACTCTGTCACTTATATCACTTTCAGATCATATGCTTTCCATTTGGTTTTGCACTTGCCACTGACATCTGTCAATTAGATTTTTTTGAATATATTTGTTTTTATAATTTTTGCAATGCTAACTGATTTTCGAAAGTTAATCTCTCTTAATCTCTCTATAACTCTATATCTATTAAATATGAAGGAAAATGTATAATCGAACCGTATAGAGAATAAGATATTCTTTCTATTGATAATCACATAAAATGTCGAAAATGATATTTAGCTGCGATTTTTCAAGAAAAACTGTTAAGAACGTCAAATAAGGGTACTTCCGGTTGACCAATTATAACCAAAATCTAATCAGCTCTTCATATTGTTGTAAAGAAGAGGAATATGAAAGAATCATAATTTTTAGAATTGTAGTTTTGGAGTTATCGTCGGCGAAAAATTTGTCACACACACACACACACACACGGACACACACACAGACACACACACAGACACACACACGGACACACACACACACATACAGACATCATCTTAAAAATAGTACATTCGTATTGTAGGGACCCTAAAACGTGCTTATTCATTAAAAACTCATCACCGAATTTTTTGACCAAAAACAATACCTTCCTTTTGACGGAAGGTAAAAAAAGGTACGCAAGTAGGCCATTGAAAGGTTTATATCTTTTTTAATTCTTTGACGAACTATCTTTGCACACTAAAATAATGGCACATTACTTTGCCCCTAACTTTGTAATTTGAACTATAGATTTAAAATGAATACAAAAAAAGAGCGAGCAAATATGTGACCTATTCATCTACCCAACTCTCGTGCCATCTCGTAGAAAATCATAAATATAAAATGGCGTTACTTGTTAAGCGTGAAAAATAAAAATAACTTTAAAAATGTATAATACGTTATACTTACCTATATTAATCAATATATAAATAATAGATGTAATTAGAATTTTTGTGTGTACTAGAAATGTTAAATACAATATAAACTTACATAGCCTAATATGGAAATAACGAGAGTTCTTATGTTTTTTTTATTTGAAAAGAATGTACCTACTTATATAAACTAAGACAAAATATGGTAAAATATTTTGGAAATGTTCTAGTACACATATTTTACTTTCTAAATTTAATATATTTGCAATACTTATTTTTTTTAACTTTCATTCAGAATTGAACACCATTACAATATATTTTAATTTATTACTTATATTAAAATTCATAAAAATTAATATATTCTTTCATGTTTAAAAAACCATTGCAAATATATATATGTCTCATTATTATTCTACAATTTCTCTAATGATTTAAACGATTAAGAAAGGAAAATATTTTTTATTATTATTGTTATATAATTAATATTAATTAACATTTTTGTATGATAAAGCTAAATCAAAAAAGTTTTCCACGCGCCTTAAATATAAGTGTAATTAAGATTATAATTAAGTATAAAGCTTGGTTTAGACAATCGTTTATTTATTAAGAGCGAATGATCGTCGCAAGAAACACATCACAAATTTTTTATCACAAAAATTTTGCTATTTTATAATCTTTTATAGCACTCTATATTATTTTTTTTATGAAAGCGGTCGGTAATGTTAATATTAATCCCATCTTGTTCTCATATAATGAAGTTCGTTAATAATAATTGGAGTTACATAAAGTGATCTATTTTAACACTAACAAAAATACATAAATTTGCTTAAAACAATTTTCGTAGTCAATAGTTGGAAATATGTATTAATAATAATTTAATAAAAAAAACTACATACATTATTGTCCAAATATTGATTACTTGGCATGATGTTTTGCCTATGTCATTCAACATATCTTTCATTTATATAGAAAAGTACGTGGTTTCTATCTATCGTGGCAACATAATTTTAAACAAGTGTTATTAGGAATTACTTTCATTGTTTCGTACTTTCTGCATTTTAAAATGGATTCCGGATTTCAAAAAGGCGATAGCAGAGGGCTTGAAAGTGGTAAGAATTTGGAATGGAGTAATATTTTAAAAACTAATAACTTTTTTTAATAGTCCCTGTAATACAGTTTTAAGGTCTAGTTTTAATATTAATGAACCATGTTCTACTTTGTTTCTATTTGTTTGACATTAGGCGTTTTTAAAATGTGGACAAATAAAAAATGTTTTAAATTAAGTAGTTATTGACAGTAAAATGAAATACCATGGCCCATACAGTAATGCCAACTAGTGTTGTCGCGAGACGAGACGAGACGAGACTTAAGGTCGGTCTCGTCTCGGTCTCGACGTGGTCTCAAGTGCCATGGTCTCATCTCGGTCTCGACTATCTAAGTCTCGTCTCGGTCTCGAGTCTCGACGAGAGTCTCGTCTTTTCAAGGTTAAATAATTATAAAAATTCTAATAAGGAATAGGTTTTAAATAAGTAAACTCTATCCTCTGCAAAATAAAGATAAAAGAATCTCACATTTATATTATATATATATATAAAACAAATTTTCATTTGTTATATAATAAATAAAAGAATGGGCAGACCGTCTTAATGCTTGCGTTAAAGCCAAAGGCGGCCATTTTGAATAGATATATAAAATTTATTATTATTTTTACAAATATTTAGCAGTCTACAAACCATATGACCGCATTTATGGCAGAATTAAAATGTTACAATTAATTGTAAAAAAGTTACAAAAAAAATATATTTTATTAGAAAATTGCAACGTCTAAACATGTAGCCCAAAAAATGGCGGCATACCTTTTTTTTGTGTACTTTAAGTATACTGATTTCTTACAGTAATGGCACAAATAATATGTAAATGTAAAAATAAATGTATTTATTATAATTTTTTATTTTATTATTATGTATTATTTGCTAATGAAGCATATTCGCTTACTATCTCATCATTTTCGTCGAAACTAGAATCATCATCACTTTCTACATCATTTCATCTTCATGCCACCGTCTGTATCTTTAAAATCTTTATCGATAAAGCTCACTCTTTGTTTTTACGCCATTTCATAAACACCCAGGTCCGGTCATAGACACCACTCAAAATTTTCAAATATTTTTCTGTGCTATATAGGTACACACTCATTGATTGACGGACACTAAACACTATACCAGCATGTTCTACAGAACAATTTCGAATACTCTGCAGGTGATGGGAGTTACCAGTGGAAAGATATGAATTATCGCACATATGTGTTAAGTGCTAATTGAAACACTTTTTAGAAAATTAATTTGAAAATTCTGAACTTTTTTTTTTAAAAAAATTGTAATATTTTACTTTGATATATAGGTACTCGAAATGAATTTTTTATTTTAAAAATAATGTAAAACTTACATTGACAAAAAAATAAGTTTGTAAATAATTAATTTAAATTACAATCAACTTAAAGTAAATACAACATATTGACGTCACTCTCATTTTCGAACTTGACCAAAATAAAAAATCTGATGTGGCCAGCACATTACCTTCCGTCATTTCTATGTATTTTGTACAAATCCCATACCAAAAGTAAGTAGGAAAACATTGTAAAATTGTAACACGAACATATATTATTTTCTACAAATTCCATGTCGAAAGTTAATTGGAAAAGATTCTATAAATCTAATAAAATTGTAACACGAACATACACTATGTAAATTGCACTTGACACTGATATCCGTCAATAAGAATTATTTGAATATATCAACTGTTTCCATGATTATAGCAAAAGCTGACTAATTTATGAAAGTTAATTTCTTTATAATTCTTTAACTCTATATTTATTGAATATGAAGGAAAATGTATAATCAAACTGTTTGGACAATAAGATATTTTTTCATACTAATAATTACATAAAAAAAATCTGTTAAGAACTTCAAAGAAGGGAACTTCCGGTTGACTAACTATAACCAATCCAATCAGCTCTTTATATGGATGTAAAGAAGATGACTACGATAGGATTATAATTTTTAGAATAGTAGTATTGGAGTTATTATCGGAGAAATTTTGTCTCACGCACACACACACACACACACACACATACACACACACTATCGTAAAACTATTAAAATTTTATTGTAGGGACCCTAAAACGTGCTTAGGTATTCATTTAAAACTCACCACCGAAATATTTGACCAAAGACAATACCTTCCTTACCTACAGGTGACGAAAGGAAAAGAAGCTCTCCAAAATTATCTCTCATACATTTAACATATTTTACTTGAAAAATGTACTTAAACAAATGCATGCGCTAAGTCATCGATATTGAATTTGTAAATCGGTTGCGTTCTGGGTAAGATCTTACAATGAAGAAGGTGTAAGTGTACCTATACTGAAACTTAGGTTTTGTAGACTGAGATTTGGAATATTTGTTAACACTTAAGTACTGCACCTTCACTATTTAATAAATTGTGATTGTCTGCAATGGTCTTTACGCTTTATACACGCTTAACAACTGAACAGAGTACGTACATACTTTTATTTTGTCTATAAAGTATTACAATTATCTGTATGTATTATAGGTAAATGAGTGAGATAATTAAACAAGGTTAACACTATGGAGTAATTTTCCTATAATAGTAAATTAATATTATCTATAGGCAATATACATAATTGTTATGACATGTCAAATCAAAAAAGCAAAACAAAAACAACAATTAATCTATATTTTAGGAATTTGTTTTCGAATCATATAAATATATGTCCCGTAGCCATCTATTTGATTATACGTATGTAGGTATTCATTGGTAAAGACATTATTCTTGAATGGCTAAACTTTATTTAACAAAATTTTCGATAAATGTTTCAAAATACTATAGATATTATAATTTACAACCCTGTGGTTTGATATCAATATCATTAATTATTTATTTTTTACGTAATCAAATGTGATAATGTGAGTGGAGCTTCAAAACGAAGATTATATTATATATTAAATATTATCGACAACAAGCGAATCTGAAAATTGTTGACAGTGCTTGAAAAGGTAATTATTGTTATTAGTAATATTAAGAAGAGGAATATTTCTTGGCTAAGTTGTTCTTATTTTGTTTTCTTTTACTTATCTTATATTTAGTATACTGTAGTTATAGTTTATTAGTATTTAAGTATTTGTAAAAATAATAGTGTGTAGTCGCATAACCACCATAACCAAATACTCCAGTGGAACAGTCTGGCAGTTTATGGTTTGATGATGGGAACGCTTACTTATAGTATCGACCAATAAAAGTATATATATATATATATATATATATATATATATATATATATATATATATATATATATATAAAATATTGAATGTTAAATAATATATTTAACAACGTCGTAACATTATAAAATATCTGTTGTGGCCAGCACAAGACCTCGCCATTTCCATATTAGTCTATATAAGTAGTGTGTTCAGAAAAAAAAAACATAATTCGGAGTAGGCTATGAACACAGAAACATATGTCTGATTATTATTTAATTCAAAAGTCAAATTGTCAAAATAGATCGTGAAATGTAATTTAAAGAAATAAATATAAATATATCATCACGGCATATTACCCATTTCTGGGTGTGCCAGTATCTACAACACATTTAGACATCGGTAATTTAAAGGAGAAAGGATAATAAAGAAGGACACAGAATATTTCCATTCACCGTTTTCTAATTTATTTCTATTTCTAAAATAAGAATTCAAGAAGTTTTGATTTCTTTTGATAACATTTTTGACAATATCTCGTGCCAAATTGACATTTAATTAAATACTTTTAAAGTTACATCTAGTTACATTTAGTGTTCATAAGTAAATGTAGTTTCATTTTATATTTATTTTTGTGCTGAAATTATTTATATACGTATTTTATTAGAAGTACATATTATTTTGAAACGTTTATTGTTATAGTACAATTATTACAATGGTTTATAGTAATTCCTTGCAAGGCGCTTGAAGAATTGAAATTTAAAAGAGTATTGTTGGAAGTAGAGGTTAGAATAAACAATTTTCAGTTATTCATAGCAAATACATCATGACCTGTCATAATTCATAAATGTCATTCTATAATTTTTAGTTTTTACTAATACATAACTAGGGTCGTAGGAAAAATAGTGTATGACATTCGTGTTAAAAGTGATTTTATTTCGTTCGTGGGGTTTGTTTTACTCGGCTTCGCCTCGTTTCACAAACTTCCCCACTCACTCATAAAATGTCACTTTTAACACTTATATCATAAATAACTATTATATCTTTTAATATTTTAAGTTTCAAAAAAAAAAAAAAATAATAGATTTTTTTTAAGAAACTACTACTTCTCGTTGTCCAATTGTTACCAAAACCTTTTCAAATCTTCCCATTAATGTCAGATTAAGGAATACGTGTAGTTAAATTGGTTTTTAGTCTTCGAGAATTTGAGAAAACGTCCCTCCCATATCCAGACACACACACCCACACACACACACACACATCCACACATACACACACCCACCCACACACACCCACCCACACACACACACCTACACCCACACACACCTACACCCACACACACCTACACCCACACACACACATATATACACACAGAATCATTTTAAAAATGTTAAAATCGACTTCTAGTGACCCTAAAACGTGCTTATTCACTAAAATCTGGATATGCGATTTTAGCATGAATATAAGAATAAAAAAATTATTACTTTTTTTCAAAACCGACAATTTAGACTAGGGCTGTATCCGATGTTTCACTTGTATCACCCTAATATCTAAATTCTAAATTTATATGCCCTAAATCTAGCGATTATTAAGGATTTTAGGAATTAGATTTTAAAATTTTGCAGGAAAAAAACGTCTTATTTACTGTCAAAGAATAACTTCTTATCTTATATTTTATGAAATATAATATTAACATTTAATCTGAAGTATCAAATTAAATCGAACTGCATAATTCATTTTTGTTATTCTAAAGTGTTGCCATACAAACCAATGGATGTCATTAGTGTGCCATTCGGAGTTGTATTTATGAGAAGAAGACCTAAATCCTAATAACTGCATGCCAAAATGCGACATCGGACACAGTCTTAGTAGTTAAACAGGTCTTAAGTCTTATAGTTTTTGAGGAACCGTGTTTTCAACATCCACACACACACAAACACACGCGCACACACAAACACATACACACACATACATACATACACATATGCGAGCACGCATGCACACACATACATACACATTGTAAAAATATTAAAATCGGATACTAGGGACTTTAGAAAATGCTTATTCACTAAAATCTGGACATGCGATATCCAATAACTCTTAGCGAGAGGTAAAAATAAGGAGCTACAACTTCGTTTTCTTATGCTTTTTGTCTAGTGCCCATATTCATAAACACTCGTTTTTGACAAATAGAATGAAACTTGATAATTACATTTCGATTTTTCTTTCAATCAAACCTATTCTGTAACTCAGTGGTTAATTGTTAATAATTGGTTAAAAATTTTATCCAACAGCTATTGATTTGTCATCTAAAAATCCAATTTTAACCAATTAAAAATTAACCACTGAGTTACAGAATAAGCCTGAATGTCGTCTGTTTTTACGGTTAAAATTTATAACGAACCATTTACATTTTTTACGATTGTTTATGAATATGGGCATAGGAGATTTTAGAAAGGAGATATTCACCCCTATTCTGTAACTCAGTCGATAACTTTTATCGATCGATAATAAATTATAGCCAATAATTATAGAAGACACTGGATAAAAAATTAAACTTATAGATGATATATTTGTTTCTATTTGTCAAAAATTATTATCGATCGATAACTATTATCGATTGAGTTACAGAATAGGGGCGAATGTCAAAAAACTAATTTTGGCAGCGCCCCAAGGTGGTCGCAAATTCAGTATTTCATTCATGATATGACACTGTACTTAAATTCCAATTTACAAAACTCCTGAATTTTTTCTAAGCATGCACGGCTTTAACTCCTTATTACTTGGCCTACTATTAATATTACTATTTAAATTCTAATTTGAATACTCCTATGATTATTTATTCCAATGTCCCTGTAGCCCTCTGCTTTTTACCTCCCGCTACCCTTGGTAAGGGAGGTATAGGGATCGTGCTAAAAATCACAAATCGAGATTTTAGTAAATAACCACGATTTAAGGTCCCTAGAAATCAATTTTAACATTTTCACGATGATGTCTGTATGTGTGTATGTGTGTATGTGTGTGTATGTGTATGTGTGTGTGTGTGTGTATGTGTATGAATATTGTCTTCGCTCTAACTCAAATACTATCATTCAGAAAATTCTGAAACCTTGTATTTCTACCCTATTCTATTATAAAAAGAAGCCATTAGATTTTGGTGTAAATTGGACAAACGGAAATGGCACTTTACTTGAAGCTCATAATGGTTTTTCTTCAAAAAGTAACATTAAATGCCATTTTTTCGCATTTTGTCATTATGAAAATTAAAGAATATTGATTTTTCTACAAATATACATTAATACTTTTTCTATATATTTTACAGATAAATTTAAAAATCATTTTTTTCTTTCAATCCTGAAGCCTAAGATAAATACAATTCCTTTGTTACACAGTTCATTTTTCAAATGAATGTAACTGACAGATAAACGTCATTGTTAAAAAAACGAATCACTTCAAAATAATAATAGTGGCATTAAATAATAAAGAAAATCGTAAATAAAGCAATAGTTTTATGTTATATGCAAAGGAACTTATATAGTTTGCAGCATTATTAAATATGTAGGTATGTATTTAAATTAATAAAAATTAAGTCACTGTCAAAAAACTAATCACTTCATAGTGACATTTTAAAAAGAAAATAGTAAATAAAGCAATAGTTATATGCAATGAAGCAGTCTGCAGCATTAATAAATACGTAGGTATGTATTTTAATTAATAAAAATTAAATTGCGGGAGGTTTTGTGTTGTCCACATCAGATTTTTAGGGTTTAGATCATCATGATTATATAGTACTCCTTACAATCTCCCAAATAATTTAAGCAAAAAAAAGTTTATAGAATCTTCCGCTAAACATATGATGTAAACAGAGAGTACTACCAAAAACCAGTTCCATGTCTACCGTACAAAAACTTCACTGTCCAAATCTTCCAAAGGAGAAAGTTAAGTTTAAATTCTGAAGTGGGTAAAAGCAAACCTATGCACTTAACATCTCTGTAGTCCAACTGCTAGTCAGTTTAAAGTAGCTCTTGCTCGGTAAAGTTGTCGAGACTTAGGACTCGGGTAGTGAGGAATGTTCATGAATGACAGAACGTAGTACTTGATAGATTTTGTAAGTACTTACGCTTACGCTTAGTGCTGTGTAGTGGCAGTGTCTTCTAGAAGTGAAAAATGTAAGATCTACTTTTTTTTATCAATATTGGTTATGTAAGAAATTTCTCTGTGACGAAATTGAAAAGTTTTCAGCGAGATTTTGGCAGTGAGGATTGAATTCGGTACTAGGAACTTGTATTTTATATAATGTTTTTGCATAAGAGGTGATGAAATTGCATGAAATTTTATTTAATATTTAACAAAATGTAAAAAAGATTTCTTAATAATTTTATCTAGAACACAGTTATGTAATAGTTTTAAACTAACTCGACTGTAAAATAAACATTTTCCGGACAATTCGTTCCAGTTTGCCGTACTGCTGTCAAATCTAAAGAAACATAAATACGAGGGTCACGCTAGAATTATTAAAAAGCATTTTAAACAGTTATTATTGTTCTTGACAAAATATAACGTCCTTGATTTACTAATAGCGATGTACCGCTTAAACAACGCGTATTAAGGTATTAAGGGTGGGATTATCGAAAACTTTATACTTTTTAGAAATTTATCTGAATCACATATTTCACGATAAAAACAAAATAAGTATGTTTTTCTAAATAAATGTAATTGATTTGTGTACCTGTGTTACTATTGACTTACATGTTAAATTAAATATTTTTTTAAATTTGAAAAACTAATATTATTTTATTAAAATACAACCTAGTTTTTTTACCCTTATAATCTCTTTACAAGTTTCCAGCTCTTAGGGTGTAATGAAGTCAAGGACGGTATATTTTGGCACGAACTCTGATGAGTATTGGAAATGAATCATCACGGCATCTTATTACCCATTGGTGAATGTGGCAGTCTGCTTTGTACCTAGATTTCGGTAATGATGATGTGATATTTATAAGGCGTCACCTTACGGGCATTCATTGCTGCTGTGGGAAGTGCATCATTTTTAAAATTCGAAATATTTTTTTGGAGTCGGCCGGGATCGAACCCAGGATCTCAGATTCGTGACCAGACACTCAAGCAATTATTTTATGTCAAATTCAAATTTAAATATTTAATTTCACCCATATGTTTAAAAAACGATTTTTTACCTCTCGCTAAGAGAGGTATTGGATTCATGCTAAAATTCGCATACCCTGATTTTATTGAATAAGCACGATTTCAGGTCCCTAGAATCCGATTATAACATTTTTAAAATGATGTCTGTGTGTGTGTGTGGATGTGTGTGTGTGTCTGTGTGTGTGTGTTTGTATGGATGTTGGAGGGACGATTCCTCAAAAACTATAAGACTTAAAAAATAATTAACTGTAGTTTCTTCAATCTGACATTCCTGGGAAAAGCTGAAAAGGTTTTGGTAACAATTGAACAACCGGAAATAGTAGTTTCTTAAAAAAATTCTTCTAAATATAATTTTTTGGGAGTTTTTTTTTATTAAATATTGAAGAACATAAAATTCTCCATCTAATACACTTAAAATTTTTATTATATCTTGTATAGATTTAGAGATAAAGACACTATAATTTATAGAGTAAACTAATCGCAGAGGCCAAGGCACTAAGGAAACCAGTTGACAAATTCCAATGTTTATAACATGACACATGTCATTGTCAAATATTAACAGTTTTAGTGACATTTTGATAGCTTTTACTGGGAAGTATATTTAACTTTTCTTATTGTTTTATTAATTAAATATTTGAAATTATAGATAAAATTGTGGTAAAATGCATATATATCCATCAGAAATACCGCCAATCTGGTTAATGAATTGGAAGAATCTCTGAAATTTAGAAACTTCCTCATACAATGAAAAATAGATATAATTAGAATTATATGTGTGCAGTAGGCATGTTAAATACAATAAAAAACAATATTTGAGTAAAGTTCTGTAATTTTTTGTTATAAAACGACGGTTCGAAAGCGAAGTGCAATACAATACTTATATAGCCTAATATGAAAATGGCGAGAGGTCTTGTGCTGGCCACAACAGATATTTTAAAAATATTTGTTTAAATACAAACTATATTCTGCTTTAAAATCATATTTTGATAAATTTGATATTTATTATTGTTATTAAATAATGAAATTTGACATTACTTAAAACAGCGTTTTAGTTAAAACTGTGATCATACTACGAGACATAGTGTCTGGTTGCCAATCTAGTGACCCGGGTTCGATCCTGGCCAGTGCAGACTTTGAATCGCACAAAAGTGATCCCTATGCTACACTCTCCACACCAGCTATGAGTGCCCGTGAGGTGACGCCTGGTAAGCGTCCAGACGGTAAAAATATATCGTCATCATTATCGATGTCTACATGTAATGTAGATACTTGCATACCCAGTAATGGGTAATATGTGCCCGTGAGGTGACGCCTGATAAACGACTACATAGTACGAATATGAATATGTCATCATCATTACCGAAATCTGCATATAACCCAAATTGGCACACCCAGTAATGGGTAATATGTCGTGGTGATATATTTATTTATTTCTTTGAAATAAAGTTATACAAAAGTTGTTTTTATTACCCATTGCTGGGTGTGCCAATTAGCTTTGAAATGATGACGAGATAATTACAAGGCGTGCACCACAGAGATCCGTTTTATTATTTAAAATTCGGCCGGGAACGAACCCGGTTCCCCAAATTCGCGACCGAACACTCAGACAATTATTTAATGTAAAAATATGATATTAACTAATTTTTGGTAAAAAAAAAATAAAAGTAATGTGCGATTATTGGCTGTGTTATTATTATTCTTCTTGTGAGACATGAGTTTTTTTGGGATAAAAAACCACTAAAATGGCCTCCCAATGAGGCAACTTTTGTTTAATTAACAGACTTCGTTGTCGAGATCTCTATCATGAAATCCTAATCTTGGACAGCCTGTATGTCACTATTCTAGACTTAATTATTAAAATGGAACATTTTTTTTTCAAAATTCCAAATAGAAAGCAAATTATGTAATCATTTATTTTTGCTGAAACAATATGTGTTTCGAAATACAACATGGCCACTATACAAAAAATATTACTTAATAATGAATTGCTACATTTTTTGACTTAATTTCATTAAAATTGGTAATATATCTATTATATAGCACTATAATTTCAAGACTCAGTAAGTATTTTGGCAAACAATTCAAACTGATAACCAATTATGTCAATTCAAAAATAAAATTAGATTCCTTAAAGTCTCGATTTGTGCTAACCAAAATAACCTTGCCTTTTGTGCTAATTTTACTACAAATATAAATAACTACAGTTAGTTTTGACATTGACATCTATGACTAAATAAGAAATAATTTGAAACTGTAACGTTAGTGGTAAAATTTGTCTTTAATTTATTTCTAATGTAATGACACAAATGATAATGTGTTTCTTGAAATCCATTTATGAGTTATAGTTTTTAAATTTAATCTTAAATCGTCGAAAATATAAGTTAATTATACTTGATGAGGAATTGTGATATTTAAACAAAATTCAATAGAATTATATGTCAACAAAATCGTATATTTTTTGTGATGTTACGATGTAGCAGACTTGATAATTACAAACCTAAAGTATGAATTTATAAAATACTTCATTAATTTATTAATTTTTCCTCTCGCTAAGAGAAGTATTGGATTCATACTGTAAATGTCATAACCAGATTTTTGTGAATAAGCACGTTTTAAGGTCCCTAGTATCCGATTATTACATTTTTACGATGACATCCGTAAATGTGAACTAATAAGTGTGTGTGTGTGTGTGTGTGTGTGTGTGTGTGTGTGTATGTATGTGTTTGTGTGGATGTTGCAAAGACGGTTTTTCAAATACTATAAGACTTAAAACATGTTTAACTACAGATTCCTCAATTGAACATAATTGGAAAGAGCTGATTAGGTTTTAGTAACAATTGGACAACCGGAAGTACTAGTGTCTTAAAAAAAATATTATTTTTTGAAAATTTATGTTATAATAATGTAACGTGCAATTTTGTATAAGTGGTGCTAGAGATGTATTTAAAATAATTCATATACATACACAGATATATATGTATATACAGTATGTCCCAAAATTGAGTTTACAAAAGGAAAAAAATTGTTATATTTGATTTTACGAAAAAGTGCGAAGGAAAGAAATTTTTTTGCTTCAATTAAAATGCATGTTTCAATTATTAAAACTCTTAATTAATGCGATGTTCTTTTATTATAACGTTTTTTCGTATTTTTTCCTCCTAATAACACAGTTATTGCATTGAATCTGTTATTTTAGTTGGCTTTGAAATATTGACAAATAATTATTAATTCTAATTCCAGATAAAAAACAACGAAAATCAAAATACTTTTTTATTTTGTTGAATTAACTCTCTTTTTCTTGTTTTAACGTTAACATTTCTTTAACAAATTCTCTCTATTTTCAACAATACCTACCGTCTTACTTTATGATAATAAGAATTACTTTTGACATTTAATCATTTATCAATATTTCAAAGCTAACTAAATTAATGTTAAATTCAATGTAATAACTGTATTATTAGGAGGACAAAATACGAAAAAACGTTATAATAAAAGAACCTTGCATTAATTAACAGCCCGATTCACAAAAAACGTTTAAGCTAATCCTCATTTTTGGATTAGTGAATTCTATTCTATTCCGGTATTAAAAATTTAAATTTCATTATATTATCAGTATAGATACTAGGAATAGATTAGACTATATTTTAAGATATAAACTGTCAAAATTAGGGTAGAATTCGCTAATCCATAAATGAGGATTAGCTTAAACTTTTTTGTGAATCGGGCTGTAAAAGTTTTAAAAACTAAAACATATATTTTAATTCAAGCAAAAATTTTTCTTCCCTTAGCATTTTTTCGTAAAATCAAAATTTTTTTTTTTTTCCTTCTGTAAACTCAATTTGGGGACATACGGTATATATCAATTTTTGGGTGAATTTTTGAATAAATGCATTTAATATTAATATTAAACGTTTTCAAAATTCAAAAAACTCTTATTAGTTGTTTCATTCTTTTCTGTATTTACTTGAAAATGGATTTCGTATTTCAAAAAGATACAATACAAAAATTATCGATGTTCTAATTTGTTATTAGGGTAGAGGAACCTATTCAAAAGTGTTTAGCATAATTTTAAACAACATAGATAAGTTCTCGTATATCAATTAAAGAACCTAACAGTATCTTCCAAACATAGAGGTAAATATATATTATCTCAAATTATGGGAAAAGCATTAGGTATCAATTAACAAAAAATAAAATATAAATAGATTTGTTTATTTTATCAAACTTGATAATGTTAATAATAAACTTTTAATTTACCTAATTAGTGAATTAGTTTAAATTTTGAATTCCACAGGAATTATCTTTTGTCTGTCTGTAGATAATACAAATTATGACAAGACCGTTATAGTTCCTTTTTTTAAAATTGCGTATCAAATAATTAATTGTATTTTAATGTCACATTATTTGTCTAACTGTGCAAGAAGTAATATATGATTTATTTCCGTTGTTCATTAATTATAAAGGAAAGCAGAGTGATATAATTAGCAATAAAAAGCAATTCTGAAGAATTGTTAGCAGTTCTTGGCCATTATTTAGTAATGACAATGAGGAATTTTAGCACTTTCTAAAATGAAATTTTATAGCATACTCAATTGCCGGTTTAATTGAACACTAAACTATCATAATTTCTATATTTTGTTGGGTGTACTATACGATGACTCAGGGAAAATATAAGAATACAGAAATCCTTGTGTATTGTACTATTAATATTAACTAATTATTTGTAGTAAAACTGTCGTAAATTCCATGGAATACTCGTAATTTGGAAAACTTCCTACTTATAAGAATGCCAAAAATACGTTCATAATACAAATAAATGTCTACTTCAATCATTACTGTTACTGTGTGAAAATTTGTACTCGTTATACTGTCTTTATTATCGTATGACTTACTTAGTTTATTATTGGTACTTTAAGTTCACATGATTAGACAACAATTACTGCATACCAAATCAAAACTTACAATAATTAAGTACTAATTTTTCATAATAAATATTAATATAAATGATAATGTCTCGTATTATGTGAAAAATAAGCAGGAATTAATACAATCAGATTCATAATTCCCGTAACTTTTTAATTATGTTAACAAAGTTTCTTTGCAGTGGCGGATCCAGCGGGGGGCACAGGGGGCAATTGCCCCCCCTGAGAATTTGTTTTAAATATATATATATATATATATATATATATATATAATAATTTAGTTTTCTTTTGTTTTTTTTTTTTTCTTTCAATTTAGTAATGCTCTGACATAGTAAAATTTTGTATTTATTTTAAGGGTTGAATTAGATAAGGATTGAATAACTTGGTTTTTAGTTTAACAACTTGGTTTTGTTTTATTGTCGATGACTATAGTTTCGCTATTACAGTAGCATCTTCAGATCAACAGTGATTTTAAACTAATCTACGTTTCTATAAAATCATAAGTATGAGTTTTTTATGTGAAAGTAAGTAAAATTCTGAATATAATTTTGTTTAATTGTTTAAAACTTTATTATAGTTTAATTTTATATAAATATTCGAATTAAATTAAAGATATAAAAATAAATTATTTCTAGGTTTTATTTTCTTACATACCTAATGCCCCCCCTGAGAAAATTGGCTGGATCCGCCACTGCGTTTGGAGTCGGCCGGGATCGAACCCGGGATCTCAGATTCGTGACCAGACGCTCAAGCAATTATTTTATGTCAAATTCAAATTTAAATATTTAATTTCACCCGTATGTTTAAAAAACGATTTTTTTAAAAAAATATTTGTTTAAATACAAACTATATTCTGCTTTAAAATCAAATTTTGATATTATTATTATTATTATTATTATTATTATTATTATTATTATTATTATTATTATTGTTATTAAATAATGAAATTTGACAATAGTTAAAACAGCGTTTTAGTTAAAACTGTGATCATACTACGAGACATAGTGTCTGGTTGCCAATCTAGTGACCCGGGTTCGATCCTAGCCAGTGCAGACTTTGAATCGCACAAAAGTGATCCC
This sequence comes from Ophonus ardosiacus, assembly GCA_943142095.1. Classification (NCBI taxonomy): domain Eukaryota; kingdom Metazoa; phylum Arthropoda; class Insecta; order Coleoptera; family Carabidae; genus Ophonus; species Ophonus ardosiacus. The sequence goes on along the minus strand of OW964834.1, from coordinate 33,660,380 downwards.
TGTGGTACACTCTCCACACCAGCTATAAGTGCCCGTGAGGTGACGCCTGGTAAGCGCCCACACGATAAAAATATATCGTCATCATTATCGATGTCTACATGTAATGTAGATACTGGCACACTCAGTAATGGGTAATATACAGTGTTGATATATTTATTTATTTATTTTACAAAATAACTTCTGTGGTGCACTCTCCGCGCCGGAAATGACTGCCCGTGAGGTGACGCCCGATAAAAGCCCACATGGTACGAATATGTCATCATCATTACCGAAATCTGCATGTCTCGTATTATGTGAAAAATAAACAGGAATTAATATAATCAGATTCATAATTCCCGTAACTTTTTAATTATGTTGACAAAGTTTCTGAAATTAATAGTTATTTATGTAATAGGCACTGAAGTTTTATTTTTTATCACGAATATGGAATTTATTTGCCGAGGCCCTTGAATATTGGTTAGATTTTTTTGGTTTTAGTCGATTTAAGGTTTGCTAAATAATAGACAAAGCCTTTTAACAACACTTCTTTAATGAACAGAAAATAATACACTTGACAGCTACTACCTGTCAATCATCGAAATTAATTATTATTATTTCTATAACAACTATATGACAACTGAATAAGATATTCAGAGTTGCCTTTCTAATAAATCAACAGATTTAAATATAATCTGTCAGTCTGACATTCAATGATGCTAAGCTCGGACATTGAAGATATCGTAAAGAACACTTAAAATTATGTGTTTTATGTCAAACTTATTCATCAATATTATTTACTTCGTACTTCTTACACATATTTTTCTCATTTTAAGTATAAATTTACTATTATGCATCGTACACCTGTCCAAATTTATAAATATATCATCACGGCATATTACCTATTTCTAGGTGTGCCAATCTGCTTTGTAACAGATATCGATAATGATGATGATATATTTGTACCGTGTAGGCGTTTACCAGGCGTCACCTCACGGGCACTCATTGATGGAGAGTGCACCACAGGGGTCGCTTTTGTGCCATTTAAATTCGAAATATTTGACGTCGATCGGGACCGAACCCGGTTCTCCAGGTTCGCGACCAAACACTTTGGCACACGGCCACGGGACTCTTTAAATTTATCTCATATGTACAGAAATTGTCATAAGGTTGGCAATACTGTAATTTCATGAAATCGTCGTATAATGGATTACTTTAATGCCGATTTCTGAGCTGTTAATGACGATTGTTGTGCACTTTAGTGACGATTTCGAATAAAATAGTAAATATTTCAAAATTTTGTACAACAAACCTGGTCGTCCACTGGAACCGTATTAGGCCCATAAACCATAACAAAAAATAATAAAATGTACACTTTATCCTTAAAGTACTACTCAAGGAATAACGATTTAGATAAAAAAAACAATTTTTTAATAATTACTTTGCAAGATATTTGAATTTATTTCCAGGCCACAGATGACGTCACACTATTGGCATCTTTCTCGCGCAGCTTACTACAGAAACTAATGTGAGAAAGAGAGCTATAGGTTTCTTTAAAAATCAAATGCAGCTATACAAAAAACAATGGGCTACTTGCGTGGTACTGAAAATCCGATTTCTGTTACTATAAATGTAATGTTATGTTGAAAACATATATAAAAATATAAATTTTATTTTAAAAAAATTATTTGTTTTTTTAGTACATTAAGAAAGAAAATTTTCTGTGCCGTCATTATATTTAACTGGAGAACCATGTTTAAAAATGTAGCGTATAGATGGCATGCGAGAAAGTTTTAATTTGAATTTGACATTAGTTCATTTTTCTCTCTCTCTGGTCTCTCAAATATATTTATTACTTCACAAATAAACACATAGGTAGTTCATGAAATTTAAAATATCGATACCAAAACGATAAATTAAAATACTAACCTCCAAACTATTATTGAAACGTCGAACAGGAGATCTACATTACCTGTACAAACCTTGTACAAACAAACGCAATGGCTTTACGACCATTCATTGGTGCGACGTAATTCTACGTCATACATGGCGGGAATTCAAATAATCAAATTTCATTATTTTTTTTTCTGGCTAATTAACAAAAAATTTGTCAAAAGAAAAAATATGGGTAGCAAGTTTTTACCTGCACTTCAAAAATATTAAATAAAAAAAGGTACGCAAGTAGCCCATTATGACTTTTTGATACCACGAATTGCTTCAAAATTAAACGAACTTTCATTTAAAAATATTTGACAAAATTGGTTTATGGGTCCATTCAACCGGAACACATCTGACAAAAATAGTGTCGCTCGGTCTGTATGGCTAATTGAGGCAAGGATAGCGTTTGTACTTTATTGAAAATCCATTAGTTGTGAGACGTAAAATGCATCGAAAGCGAAACGAGTGCTGGGTCAATCCCATACCAAGCAAAAAAAGAAGTATAGTAGAACTTCATCACCTACACCTACATGAAGAGCTAATGAGAAACAGGGGAAAATTGTTTGATTGTATAGTATTCATAGTACAAATGTATAATAATGAATTCAAATACAATTTGGGAGAGCAAAAAGTCTTTTGACAGATCTTTTACAACCGAACACGACCAACTAATCCCATTTCACTGGGATCTGTCCGTCACTTGTGTTGGTCACACAAAGTCGGGATAAATATGGTTCCAGTGGACGACCAGACTAAGGGTCACGCTAGAATTATTGAAAATTTAATTTAAATATGTTGAAAACAGGTCACCTTCAAAAATAATCTATTTTATCATTCTTTAAGGTATAAAATACAGAAAATATTGAAAAAACTATATTAGCAAAATTGCATTATTTATAGATTGTTATACCGTATGTCCACGGATCGAGTTCCAAAGAGGAAAAACTTTTTTATTTTTTATTTTACAAAAAAATGTAATCTTGATAAAAGTTTTTGGATGTCCCGAAACGGCCAATTCAGTTTTAATATTTTCAAATTTTCTTTTAGTTTCAGATAAAAATCGAAAATTGTCCCAAAAAATAATTTTGCGTTGTCATGGTAATTGCCGTTATTTATTTATTTTCATTAACTGTCATTTAAAAAAATCAACCATAATCGTTGTTAAATTCTTCGACAACTCGACGGATCGCTTTATTACCTTTCCCATAGCATTGAATTAGGTAAATTCGTTCGTCTTTTGACATTTTCAATCATAATCGTTGAAAATGTTGTCAAAAGACGAACGAATTTACCTAATTCAATGCTATGGGAAAGGTAATAAAGCGATCCGTCGAATTGTCGAAGAATTTAACAACGATTATGGTTGATTTTTATAACTGACAGTTAATGAAAATAAATAAATAACGGCAATTGCCATGACAACGCAAACTTATTTTTTGGGACTTAGAATAATTTTCAACTAAAACGACCAATTTTCGATTTTTATCTGAAACTAGCGTTTTCCGCTTATACATTCAGTGCGCACTGAGTGCAAATTTAGCTACACTGAGTGTGAGTGGCGTTTTCCACTTACCTTTTCAGTGCGCACTGTTCCGGATTTTTATTTTCCACTTACTACGAAATCGCACTCAGGGCAACATCAACTCGCACTCAGTGCGCATTTTGTTGCACCGACTACTATAGCAAGTGCGACAATTTGAGTGCAAATATGTCGGCGGATGATGTCAAAAATGCCGTAGTAGGATCTACTATTGAAGGACTTTTATCTTCATCTTCGTCATCTGATCATATAACAGAAACGGCTCTATACTATTTAAATAAACCAGATAAACCCAAAATAATTAATTTCATATCTAGTGTAGTACATAAATATTTTGACAAACAGGTAATAATTACATATAATGTTTTCCACAATTAAAAAACTTAAATTTTATCAAGTTTGACGAATCCTTCAGAATTAAAAGAGTCATTATAAATGACACCGTCGTCACATTTTATATTTATTGTCAATTATGTCAATAAAACTTTCAAATCCCAAACTTAACCTCAAATTTTGCACAAACAAATGTGAACTGAAATAGGAACGTATTTTCCACTTGTCCCTGGGTGGGTGCGCACCGTTCACAAAACCAAAACAGTGCATGACGTCATACATTGCACTGAGTGCGTTCCAGTGCGCACTAAATTTTGGTAAGCGGAAAACGCTATAAAAGAAAATTTGAAAATATTAAAACTGAATTGGCCGTTTCGGGACATCCAAAAACTTTTATCAAGAATACATTTTTTTGTAAAATAAAAAATAAAAAAGTGTTTCTTCTTTGGAACTCGATCCGTGGACATACGGTAGACTGTCCTCAAAATACAATCAAAACTATTATTTATGTCATTTTTTTACTAAATTTACGTACAAATTGTGCAAGTATTTTATTAACGCAAATATTTTGAAACGTAAACACAGTTTAAATCTGTTGTAAATATATAACAAGAGCATATTATTCATTACTGGATGTGCCAGTCTGCTTTGTACACAGATATCGGTATACCTAGTGATGAAATATTTGTACCGTGCGGAAGCTTCGAAATAATTTTGCCGTTGGTCGGAATCGAACTCGGGTCCTCAGATTTGCAACCAAACCCTCAGGCCCACGGCCACGAGACCCCATAATAATTTAATAAATATGCAGATATACCTACGTTCATTACAGTGAATAATGTATTATTTTATTGATAGTTAATATACATAAGAAACTCAGATTCATAATAGTTCAGTCGGTTTACGCATTATTTACATCAGCGATTCCCAATCTCTGGGTCGCGACCCAACTTTGAGTCGCGAGTAATTTTCGGTACGGTAGGTCGCGAGTAATTTGATTTTTAGATGTTAAAAAATCAAACAATTATTTTGATTATAAGAACTTGCATATCTGCACTATATTTGAGTTTTAAATATCTCAATCATCTAGCTAATGAGCCATTGAGTTTTGCATTAATTTGTTTTTTTTTATTTGTTTTTCTCTTATGTTATGGATCAATATATAAATTTTATTAAAGTGAAAACATTAATATTGAGTTAAATTGAGGTTTTGTGTTAGTTTTTTTTCTTTCTACACTTTGGGTCGCGAAAAAATTTATTTTTAAATTTTGGATCGTGGGCAAAAAAGGTTGGAAACCACTAATTTACATAGTCATCAAACAAATTATAAAACCTACGCAAATGGTGACAAATGTCTTTCGACTAATTTAAAAGATAGATTCTCGGTAGAAGATAAATCTAATTACTAAGTAGACTAAAACATGACTATTTAACTATTATCACCCCCAGTTTTATAAGTTTCAAGCCTATATTTAAAGTACCTAGTCGAAAGAATTTTGTAAAATTTTTCACCATTTGTATAGGTATTACAATTTGTTGAAAATGTAAGCAGGTCGAAATATTATGAGCATGGGTTCATACATATTTATATTTAAATTTTAGAATTATTAAAATATCTTTCAGTACTCATATTATTCCAATTAAATTTTAGAATTTGACTGAACGTGTACTTATATATAGATACTCCAAAGAACATAACCTTTCACAAGAAACTATAGGAAAGCGTGCATCATCATACGTCCAAAATCGTTATTATCTACGTTACGACAGAAAACATAATCAAAGAAACGTGCAATTCATATAAAAAATCGATGTTTCCAATTATAGAAAGTATTTTGTTTCGCTGTAATTACAATGACAGAAAGATATTTTATAAAATGATATGAAGATGTGGTAAAAGAACGATCAAAGTCCAAATTTTCAATAATTGAGATTTTTGTGTCGTCTGTTTAATATTATAAAAGATGTTTTTCTATACGAAGAGGTTTTTGGATAGTCAAAATTTACAAATGCGACGTTTCGGTTATGCTTATAACCATTTTCAAGTTAACAAAAAATTATGTATTTGTTAATTACATGTAAACATAATGTAACAATTGTCAACTTACCAATAAATAAATTATTACAACATATGAAAATAATACATTTTAAATATAAAAGATTTTGTAAAAACCAATGAGTTTAAAGAACTACGTGGTTAATAACAATAAACATAGTACCATAGTACATCATTGTCTTGCCCTTGAACATAAATTGGATTCAACTAATTATAAAATTTTACATCATGAATCTAACATTCAAAAGAGCTTATTTCTTGAAAATTGTTACATAAATCTTGACTATAATTCTATAAATTGTAAATCTGATTACAATAATTCTAAAAATTTATACCCTAATATTAAATATATCACTCCACAGTAATTTTTAATTTTAGAGTTTTTAAGTTTTTTGTCATTCATTCTTGCATCTGTCTATAGATGTCATTCCTTGTTAAGGTGGTTGATTTTGGCGGTCACATATAAGACGAATTGTTAAAATTTTATTTAGTTGACTTTTAACCATGTAGTTCTTTAAACTCATTGGTTTTTACAAAATCTTTTATATTTAAAATGTATTATTTTCATATGTTGTAATAATTTATTTATTGGTAAGTCCAGCGTTTTTTGAATTCATCGAGAATATTTCACGACTGTTATTGTCTATTTCGCTAATGGAGAAGATAAATAAGATAAAACTATTAGTTACAAAAAAAAATATTTTCAGTTATGGATTATGGACATGGATCGTTTTTCCAGTTGACAAATGGACGCTGAACTATATTGTTATTAATAATATTTATTATATAAGTATATCTATTTTCTTAATACACACATTTTTGCAATTACAAATGTATTACACTTATCACAAGAATAAAAGTTTGTTTTATGATATACACATAATAAACAGAATCTTGAAACTTTCAAAATGATTTAATTCAAAAACAACATTTTGTGAGTGATCGTTCTTCCTGCACGTCTTCATATGATTGTTATTAATGCAGTCATTTTTATATTTTAAATTTATTCAACAAAACGTTTTTCACACGAAGCAATACCTATAACTTCTGCTTAGCTTCTTTCATTTGTAATCTCACTTATTTGTTTAAATACATGCTAATTAGTGTCCATAAGATTCAGAGTATGAGTCAAAATATTGCAGTACATACTTGTATTTGTTTATGAAACAAATATTTTTAATTATTACTTATAAAAAAATATCAGAAATTCGAAACGAGGTTAACTAAATAATACTACAACTATTTCTTTGTTTTTAAGTGGAATATTGCTAGGTTAGAATTTTACTTATAATGTTAACAATATTTACTATAAGTAAATTATTACATACGAGTATTTAAACAAACTTATAATAAATACCAGACTATATTTACATACTTCAAGATGTAAATAAAGATTATGTAATTAATGCAAATCGGATTTCATTTCTTTCATGATAAAAAGAGAATGTGAATTCACTGAGTTTATACGATTTGTTTTTTTAAACGAATTATACTGAATGTCCATGATAATTTGTCCAACATAGGTTATTCGAGAAATACGAGAGATACGAATTAGTTAAATTAGACAAAACATAAAAAAGTGTCGTAAAAATGTGCAAACTAAAATCCAGTGTAATTTCGCACATAAGATATTAGCAAAAATAAAAAAAGTCTGTTGTGGCCCGCGCACTACCTCTCGCCATTTCCATTTTATGTAGTATAAGTATTATATTGCACTTCGCTGTCGAAACGTCGTTTTATATTAAAAAAAAAAAACAGAACTTCACCTCAAATATTATTTTTTTATTATATTTAACAAGTCTTGTGCACACATAAAATTCTAATTGTATCTATTTTTTCATTTTATGAGGATGTTCTTAAATGTCAGAAATTCTTCCATTTCATTTACAAGATTGGAGATATTTCTTATGGATATATGCATTTTATCTATAATTTTAAATATTTAATTAATAAAACAATAAAAAATATTGAATGTATTTCCCAGAAAGAGCATTTAGAGTGTCACTAAAACTGTTGATTTTGGACATTGTCATTTACAAACTATATTACAAACATTTGAATTTGTCACCAGGTTTCCTTGGTGTAGTTTGGACTGTGCGATTTAGTATTTTTTTATATATTATCCTGTCTTTATCTCTAAATCCATAGCAGATATATTAAAAGAAATTAAATAATATCAGATGTAGAATTTTATGTTCTTCAATATTTGTAATAACACAAATTTTCGGAAAATAATATTTAGAAGATTTCTTTAAAAAAAAATAGTACTTCTAGTTGTTCAATTGTTACCAAAACCTTTTTCAACTCTTCCCGTTAATGTCAGATTGAAAAATAAGAAGTTAAACTGATCTTAAGTCTTTTTGAGAAATCGTCCCTCCAACATCCATATACACACCCACACACACACACACACACACACACACACACACACACACACACACACACACACACACACACACACACACACACACACAAAGACACACACATACACACACACATACAAACATCATCGAAAAAATTTTAAAATCGAATAGCAGGGACTTTAAAACGTGCTTATTCACTAAAATCTGGATATGTGATTTTTAGCAGGAATCCAATTTACCTCTCTTAGGGCCAGTTTCTCAATCCCTAGTTTTAAAAATTTGATTTCTAGTTAAATAAACAATATTGCATCGTTTTGTTAACAGCAATGGTAAATCTGTCATTTGACAGATCATTACGTTTCAATTTTGTTTATTAAATCTTAGTTAATATTTTAACCAGATATTGAAAACCCCGCCCTTAATGAGAGGTAAAAACTGAAATTCACATTTTCCCCTATATCTAGAGACCTATGTATTTTTTCTTAAATAACAAATACCATTAAAATGGTCTTCTAATGCGACAACTTTTATCTAATTTAAGTATCTCTTATAATCCTCCAGATCCCAATGTTGTTATCCTGGACACCTGTATACTATTTGAATTTTTTGATTTCAAAAGTGAATTATGAATAAATATTTCGTAGTCAATGTAAAGAAAAGACGACGAGAAAGTGAACTGCAGTATAAAATAATTATTTGTATCACAAATGTTAATTCACTGAGAGTTTTAGCTACGGAAGTCCAGGATATGAAAGTATAGTTTACTGTAATTATAATTTCTCTGTTCAAATAAAGAACTACATACCTGTCAATATGTAGGTACTTCTAAAGGCCAAAGAACAGTGTACTTTAGCTCAATTTTTAATAAGTTTTTGAATTTCTCAAAGATTTCAAAAATAGAAAAATCAATTATAAATTATATTATCATACATAATAGTCCAGTCACTGGAGACCAAAAAAGACCTTTGCCTTACAAAAGGTGGGGAAAAAACAATTTTAACATATGTTGTTTCAAATTTGTGACCCTGGGGAGGCTCGGCGTGAGCCGCCATCTTGGATCAAAGGTGCAAAAAATGAGTTTTTCATTTTTTCATTAGAAATTTTGAGACGTGTTGAATACGCAATAATATTTATCTATAATCGTGTCGAAATTTCAGAAGAAAAAATGAAAACTAAGCCGATTTGCAGATGTTTAAAATTTTAGTGAAATTTCATACAAGTTTAAACTGTTAAAAATTCGTGAACCGCTCATCGGAGCAAAAATCGTTTAACATGACATGAAGGAGAATCCCAAGCTGAATTAAAATTTTCAAACCGCGGTATCGTATTTTGAACCGGCTCAGAGTGGTTGATGAAATTGTGGGAACGCATTGACAATAATTATTTAAAAATCATAGATAATTTACTCCTTTTGATACCACGACGAATGTAAACTGTTATAAATAACAAAATCTATTAAAATAAGTATTAAAAACTTAATATTGTGCATATTTTGAGTGATTAAATATTCTTTCATAAATTGTTGTTCTGGTTATATATTTTTGAACATACCTCTTTGAGAGTTCATCCTAAGTAAAAAATGCAAGAACCCTTTTGGTACAAAAAGTAACGAGCTTTAATTTTGTATTTTTGTAAAATTTTGATATAGGCCACTGTTTTCGAGATAATAGCAAAAAAGTCATTTTTTGCACCTTTGATCCAAGATGGCGGCTCACGCCAAGCCTACCCCCCGGTCACAAATTTGAATTTTTTATCTCCGTCTTGACCCAAACAACATATATTAAAATCGTTTTTTCCCCACCTTTTGTAGGGTAAAAGCCTCTATTGACTGGACTATAATATAACAAGTGATATATGATTATCATCGATGATATTTTCAAGTGGAACCGAGTTGCAAATTGCACGAGTCCGAAGGACAAGTGAAATATGCTGCTTCGATTTCACGAGCAATATCTTCGATTATTAATCATATCACGAGCTTATATTTAATGATACAATATATGAATTTTTGTTAAAATTAAGTCAATGTTGTAAAAATCCCTTAGTAACAAATATAAATAAGGTGATAATTTCTTTGTTTTTTATCATCGCTGTGCTAGACATGTAACTAGGGAGATTCTGAATACTGATTGGCGGAAAACATGTCATGTGACTAATGAATTATATTCTCATTTAAGCACAATTTAAAAATTTAATATACGTTTGTTCTATTCCCAGAATAGATTTTTCTCGTAACGTTAATTGCACCATTGAATTTGAAAAAAATATTGCATCATAATTTGATTTCACAATAAGCTCTATAGAATAAATCGTTTCTATCTGTCAACCTGCATCATTAACATACAAGTAAAAACGTCTTCGAATTAAGTGACATTTTGCGCAAGTATTGAAGAAATGTAATGGTACACATGTTGTTAAACATACAATACAATTAAATACCTATGTAAAATATATGTATATAGGTAAAACTTACCAACAATCTCGAAGCGATGGTGACATTTTAAGTGTTCTGAAACAAAACGGAGAACATTAATTTGATGACTATGTAATGTAAATGGGAACTATTTAAGATGTACCCAAAAAGATAATGATAATTACATTTTTGTAGCCTGTAAGGTCAAGTGTATGGCTTCATTCTGATATTCTGAACTACTTCCATTTTAAAAGTTAAAAAAAATGTACAGTATATTATTTTTCATAAGGACGAAATTTGAAGCCCGACGCGTAGCGGAGGTCTTTTATTCTTTCGATTTGAGGTATGTAAAACGTGATCATACACGGGAGTGTCCCGTTTTCATGATATCTATCCCGTCGTCCCGAACGAATACAAAATTGTCCCGTTTTCGAAAAATGGACGATGCGCTAGTGTAGTATTCGCGATGCCAGTTTAGACGTCAGCGCCGCTAGCGACTAAATGGTGAACTTCCTTGGTGGGTATTGAGATCTGTCAATCTCGTGTTTATTTTGTCATATTTTTGTTTAATTTCGCTTTATTTTTTAATTTTTATATAAACATAGGTTTATAATAATAATATAATAACAAATACGATGTTATTGAATATTCAATGAAACTGAAATGATATAAAAAGATCACAATGAAATTATTACATAACCTTGTAAATAATACCTACCATAAAAGTTCCAATATCAATACTAAATACATGCAAACGATGCTTATGTACAAAAGTAATGTATATTCTTATCGCAAAACACAGACATTAAGCAAAAGTAAACAAGAGATTGACGGATCTCAATACCCCCCAAACAAGTTCACTAGCGGCGCTGACGTCTAAACTTTCATCATCTCGAATAGTTCGCGCGTGGGCGAAGCTGTAGACGGTTCGCCCGCGTTTTGTTTATAGTTTACTTACGTAGTGTTTTTGTATTTTGAATGTTAGTTGAAAACAAAAACAAACGTAATGGCTTTGGCTGGGAAATCTATTTTAAAATATAACATCACCACATATTATAAAAAAGGGTCATGTTAGAATAGCCCATTGGCGACTCGTCAGGGTAGGCAGGTTTGCGACTTTGATACGTATGGTAATAAGTCTTTAATTCTTTTATTTTTACCTCTCGCTAAGAGAGGTATTGGATTCATGCTAAAATTCGCATATCCACATTTTATTGAATAAGCACAATTTAAGGTCCCTAGAATCCGATTATAACATTTTTAAAATGATGTCTGTGTGTGTGTGTGTGTGTGTGTGTGTGTGTGTATGTGGGGATATGGGGATGTGTGTATGTGTGTGTGTGTGTGTGTGTGTGTGTGTGTATGGATGTTGGAGGGACGATTCCTCAAAAACTATAAGACTTAAAAAATATTTAACTGCAGTCTCCTTAATCTGACATTCCTGGGAAGAGCTGAAAAGGTTTTGGTAACAATTGAACGACCGGAAGTAGTAGTTTCTTAGAAAAATTCTTCTAAATATAATTTTTTGGGAGTTTTTTTATTAAATATTGAAGAACATAAAATTCTCCATCTAATACACTTAAAATTTTTATTATATCTTGCATAGATTTAGAGATAAAGACACTATAATTTATAGAGTACACTAATCGCAGAGGCTAAGGCACTAAGGAAACCAGTTGACAAATTCCAATGTTTATAACATGACACATGTCATTGTTAAATATCAACAGTTTTAGTGACATTCTGATATCTTTTTCTGGGAAGTATATTTAATTTTTCTTATTGTTTTATTAATTAAATATTTGAAATTATAGGTAAAATTGTGGTAAAATGCATATATCTATCAGAAATACCGCCAATCTGGTTAATGAATTGGAACAATCTCTGACATTTAGAAACTTCCTCATACAATGAAAAATATACATAATTAGAATTATATGTGTGCAGAAGACATGTTAAATACAATAAAAATAATATTTGGGTAAAGTTCTGTAATATTTTGTTATAAAACGACGGTTCGAAAGCGAAGTGCAGTACAATACTTATATAGCCTAATATGGAAATGGCGAGAGGTCTTGTGCTGGCCACAACAGATTTTTTTCGTTGTGTTCATAGTTATATAAAGTTATATATATGTAGTGTTTTTGTAATTTGAATTTAGTAAAAAACAAACACAAATGTAATGGTTTCGGCTAGAACCTCTAATTTAAAAGATAACATCAACTTCGAATTAAGTGACAATGTAAGGAATTCTGCATCTGTTATTGACCGGCAACCTGTATAATAGTCGCGCCATATTGTGTTTTTAGATTTCAGATAGTATATCCACGTAAGTCAACAATTCGTTAAATATATTCTCTTTTCTAAAATATTCTATGATCTGACAATTTATTTTTGTACATGAAAGGAGAAAAACATGCAACTTCACATCCCTTGAAAAATGTAACTTTCCAGTAGTATAATAGAAATGGTATCTTGCGAAAAATTGGTTTTAAGTTTTAATAACTTATATAATAAACGAAAGATTTACATAGAAAACTGCCCAATGACAGTTTACGTTATCTATTATAAATGAGACTAAAACTACATCCAGACATCAACTACTTTTTTAGTAATTCTTTTCGAAAATTTTCGTTGGAATTTTCGCATCTTTTATAATTCTCGGGGCGCGTTTTTGAACACCTTATATACAGTGTGTCCTATTTAGAAGTGCCACCATTGGGATCTCGAGAACTATAAGAGATACGATGACGATTAAATGGAACTTTTTGTGCGCGTTTGGGAGGCCATCTCAGATGTGCTTTTGTTTTTCCAAAAATTCTCATAGGGCACTAGATAATGACGAAAAACTGAATATTGTTGATTTTTTCTTTTTCAAATAACTACTAAACTATTAGTAATTGAGAAAAACGTTTCAAAAATAAAAGATAAATATTTTTATTAGCTAACCAGTGGCGTACGAAATAAATTTTTATATCCGTAAACTTTCGAGATATAACACAAACTTATATTTTTTTAAATGGAACCCATATCTTATTTTAGTCTCAAAAAAATAATTATTTTTTCTCTTTTCAATGATGTAAAGGTTATTATGTTTTATATTTGTTTTGCTCCTAAAATTTAATTTTTTTCTTTATTTTTGTGAATTTTCTTATTATTTCTCAAAAAAAATTATTATTTTTATTAATTATATTGTATTTGATCGATATAATTTATTTTATGCCTTTATTACTTAATATTTTTATTCTAGACTTATAATTACAAATTACACTATAATGTGCGAAGGACGACCTGATACAAAATATTATAAAAACTAATTTGATACGAGTTTTGAGCAAATTTTTCTAACGAAATAAATTATTTAAATACAAGGAGTATTTCTAAATAGAAATCTACCAATATTTTAAAAATAATTGTAAATTTAATACAAAATAAGGAAAAAAATAATAATTATTAATGCAAAACAAATATAAAACATAATAACCCTTACAACATTGAAAAGAGAAAAAAATAGTTATTTTTTTGAGATTAAAATCAGATATGGGTTCCATTTAAAAAAATATAAGTTTGTGTTATATCTCGAAAATTTACGGATATAAAAATTTGTTTCGTACTCCACTGGTTAGTTAATAAAAATATCTATCTTTTATATTTGAAACGTTTTTCTCAATTACCAATAGTTTAGAAGTTATTTGAAAAAGAAAAAAATCAGCAATATTCAGTATTTCGTCATTATCTAGTGCCCTATGAGAATTTTTGGGAAAACAAAAGCACATCTGAGATGGCCTCCCAAAGGCGCACAAAAAGTTCCATTTAACCGACATCGTATCTCTTATAGTTCTCGAGATCCCAATGGTGGCACTTCTAAATGGGACACACTGTATACCAGCGTTACTAATTATTAAATAAATTTAATAAATAATAAAAGTAATTTCCATATTATAATTTGCAAATTTGCAAATTGCAAAATCATGTTAAGTATAAAAATGTACGTAGTTAATCGATTGTTTGTAAATCTTTATACTGGAGGGGTATTTTGTTTCAAACTGTATAAATTGTTAAATATTGAATTATTAAGGTTGCTAGGTTACTGTATCTCAACACTCGTGCAGTCTTCAGTAAGTGCTATTCAGTAAAAGTAAAGTAGTAATTATTCAGGAAAATATCATGAATATTAGTTCTTGCAAGTGAATTCAAATGATGTGGAGAAATTGTTGATATTACGTTAAGGTACATAAAAATAATTAAATTTTTAAAAAAATATTCTTTAGTATAAATATGAAAACAATTAAGACGTAGGATTTTTCAAAAATTACGCAAAATAAATTTTAAAACTCGCCAAGTCAGAACTAATTTTCGTCGTATAGAATAAAACAGGCCACTAGCTCTATAATACATATTAATGTTAAAGCTTAATCTTTGCTATTTGCATAGGAAAAAGTATATTCAATTTATTTTCCTTAAATCAACGTGGACCGAATTCAGCACTCTTCTTTAACTAATGAAATTTACCTAAAAATAACAAAATAAAGAGAGACTTTATGGACATGGTCGCCGACTTTGTGGGTGCACAAAGGCTTGAGCCCACGTGAAATTTATAATTGATTAAATTTAAAATAACAGTAATTAAAATTACATAGAGATATATTTTCGGATTTAACACAGGGAAAATATTTCTATAACAAATTTTGAACATTCGTGCAATATTTAAAAAATTCGACTGATAAAAATTAATTATTATCCAAATTTGTAAAATTCGTTAAATTATTATTAACGATTCCCACAAGTACATGTACCGCAGAAAAATCTTTTTTTCAATACCTGCGCTGCGCCGAAAGTGCTACCTTTCGTGCCTGTTTTGAGGGACGAAAGTGACCATTTTTCAGCTGAATGAGTCTTTGTTTCCCTAGTGACTCAAAGTAATGACGTAGCGGGTTGCAATAGGATATGACACTCAAGGTGGCATTTTCGGCGCAGGTATTGAAAAAAATATCGTGTGCGCTACGGGACGAAAACATTTCGCGACTCATGTGGTGGCAACCCACAATCGTCGCAAAATGCCTCTTTCGTCCCTAGTTGCACAATATACTATTTCATGTTTGTGACGATTAAAAACCTACCTCCGAACAACGATGAAACGAGACCGTTTACGTATAGTCTTGCACTTTTTACATAAGAACGAAACAAAATGTTTAACCATAGATAAAATTGCAAATGAATTTATAAATCAAAATAATCAAAGAAGAAGTATTATTTCATATTATTGCTGAGTAATTATTTATTTTCCTTATTTTTGTTAAATATATATTATAATAGACTACACGAAATATATGGTATATTTTTGTTTTATTCTGGTGATAATTATAAAAATTTTGATGTCTTTACTAATAATTCGTTTAACAGCAAATCCACTCCCCCTTTCCTTTATTTAACAACTTGAAGTGGAGCCCCATATCAAATTTTCAAAAGTCGGCGCCTATGCTTAATAATACATTAATAAGCAAAAGATACAAGTTATTTCCAAGGTTACTATTAAGTCAACCCTATAAATGTCTGTGGAACCACCCGTCATTTGGCCCACAGTTCTTGTAAATTTTAATTTCTTAATTAAAGTAGTCGAAAGAATTTTATAAAAAATTCTCACCATTTGTGTAGGTTTTATAATTTGTTGAAAATGTAAGCCGGCCGAATTAGAATGGGCTTGGTATTTGGTACAAATTTTAGTAATCATCTAATGGCTAATAGATTCTTTTGATTTTATCCACTTCCATTATAATTTTTTAATATTTTCTGTTTTATTTCAGAAAAGATTTTACCTGAAGATGGCGCCCATTTCAACAACGATAACCGAGGTGCAACAAGTCGAAAAACCACAAACTCTGACTAAAACATATGGTCTTCAAAATGGTCGAAGTAAATTACTATATAATAGCAGTAGCCAGTTACCGGAAAGAAAACATTCCTTGTTTAACCCAAATATAGGCAACGGGATGCCTTTAAAACATTTGAATATATTTTTAATCTTCGGTATACACTTTTGGGCGTTATATAGTGTCTTCGTTGTAAAATATTCTGTAGCTCTAATACTATGGGGTAAGTGAACTATTTACTAATTTATTTATTATTTTTTATTATACATGCATCATAATCTTTTTAGATTTTGCGTTCATAATGAAGTCATTACGATACGCAATTGCGTATCGTAATGGCCTTCATTTCGATACGCATTTTTTTGTTTTAGAAGGTTGGTACTAGATGACATTTACACTACAAATACTTAAATTTAACCTTCAAATGTTCAAATAAAGAATAATTGAATGTGGTCAGTTCAGTGATACCAGCTACATTTCACTTGCAAATTTCCTTAAATTGACTCTGTTTAATATTAGCAGTTTTTTACAATATTTTAGTATATAGAAGGCGCAAAATCTAAAAAAATAGTATAAAGAACTCATTTTATAAGACTATTTTTCGCACTTGCCAATTAGAAAACTCGCCAAGGCAAAAAAACATGTCTTATAAAACTTGTTCTTTAATATACTATTAAAACACGCAAAAGCGTGCGCAAATCGACCATTAAAACACGCTAAATTTTTGAGTTACTTACCTTGATAACGAAAAATGTCAATAAATATGAATAACAACTAAACAATGATTATCATTGGTTTTTATTTAAATTTATATAAAAATTACAATTTTTGTTGTCAGCAATATGGAAATTACAGGATTTTAGCTGGGTATTTATAGTTTCACTGTCTCCGTTTGCTGGAATGTCTATATTATATTTTCAGTTTTAAATGGTTATGATGCATTTATAATAAAAAAAAATAGCTCATGATGCACGTGTATAAGCTAGCCTAAGCTAGCACTAAAGTCATTCCGCCACGCGTCGCGACTTTAAACTTGTCGTTAGTGATTCTGTCGAGACGAGATATTTCTCGATTCTCGTCTCGTCTCGTACTCGAGATTTCTCGTCTCGACGAGACGAGTCAGAAATTGAAAAAATATTTTACGAGACGAGATCTATTTGCCGAGATCTCGATTCTCGAAAACTGTTTCGAGATTTCTCGGTTGTTATTTTTCACATGAGTTAAATTTGCAAACATGTGAAATTTAACATATTTTTAGTGACATAAATAAATAAATAAATATATCATCACGGCATATTACCCATTTCTGGGTGTGCCAATCTACTTATATCGGTAATGATGATGACATATTTGCACCGCGAGGGCGCTTACCAGGCGTCACCTCACGGGCACTCATTGCGGGCGTGGAGAGTGCACCACAGGGGTCACTTTTGTGCCATTTAAAATTCGAAATATTTGGCGTCGGTCGGGATCGAACCCAGTACCCCCAGGTTCGCGACCAGACACTCAGGCACGAGGCCACGGGACCCCATTTTTAGTGATATCAGCCTCTATTTAGCTATGGCAATTTTGAACAAAAAGATAATGAAGTATTTGACATTTTATCTGTCAGAATTTGTTAAGCGTGCATTACACAATGAAGTTTTTCTTTTCAAGTACTTGAAAAATTTTCTCTCTCGCACAATGAATGAGTAAAAGAGAGACACATGAATAGACTTTTAACGAAAAACTTTTAAAAAACACTGGAACTTTTTCTTAAAAGTCCCAACAAATTTTAACTATCAAGTAACTGTCAATGTCATTTGTGTTTATATTTTTGATGTGTACAAGTAGTGTTATAAGCGTTCGATATTAAACTAATAAATGGCAAAATGGGATAGAGAAGTAAATTAAGTTTTGACAGATAAAACGACAAATATTTATCTTTTTGTTTAAATTACTATTAATAGAAAATTATATAAATTTAATAATTAGTTTATGGGACCAAAATATACATATTTAAATTTCCGTCGAGAAATCTCGGCCGAGACGAGACTCTATTAAACGAGACGAGAAAAATTTCGAGACGAGACATAATTTTATGAATTTGAAACAAGACGAGACGAGACAATGAATTTCTCGTCTCGTCTCGACAGAATTACTACTTGTCATGCGTGCTTTAAAGGCTAGCTTAAACACTTGTATCATAATATACTATTATTGCACGATCGTTTCTTATTTCAATGTTTATCGAAAGGGCTTCCAACAGGGACTCGAACCGAAAAATTTTGGGGTTCGGTTACGGTTAACGGTTTTTACATTAATAAAAATTTCGGTTATCGGCAACCATTTTTTTGAAAATATATTTGTTTTCATTTCGGTTAAATAAACAAATAAAATTCGGTTTCATTACGGTTTCGGTTTTTTTTTCGGTTTCGGTTAAATTCAAATTAAAAATTAACTGTTTTTATTAGTTGCCATGCTCACAAATCACAAGCACAGAATTCTCGATAGATGTCTCTGAATGTGATTAGTTACATTTGCATCTTGGATAGTTTATCATTATCAAGTATGATTTTTTAAAAATTTATATTAGACAGTTTTACCAAGTATCGCTATTGTATAGGTGGAACAAATTCTTGTTCTTTATAAAAAATTTCTTATTATGTACGCTGCAGAAAATTGAGGTAGGTCTTTATGGGTCAATTTTTTGAGACAACTTTAATAGGCACCACAGGAATTTTATATCGTCTTTGTAACAAGGTGAACATGGTGAAATAACAAGTAAATAACTTTATTATAAACTCTTAAATTATAGTTTCAATATCAACATTTTAACTCTGTCATCTTTGTAAGTCAAAATTCTGTTTAGAAATAATAATCATTTTTCCTATATCTCTGTTTAGTCTAGATGTCAACCGCGTAGACATTTATTTTTTTGACAATTAACCATATAAGTATTGCCTATGCTACGTGCAATCTTGTTATTTAGCTATGGAGGCTGGGATAAGCCCTGCACCCTTCAGATATACCCTGTTGAAGTGATAACCGATTGTTTTTAAGGCAGTCGAGTTTTATGATTCAGACGAGTAAGGTCATGGAGTAGTCCGTGTTTAGTTTTTGGGCGTTTACGCCAGTACTCGTAATTAGGTTACAATGTAACTGTAACATCTTTTGTTTTTGAGTACAGGCTTAAACTTTATTTTCGCCTATTTTGAAAATATCTCATATCCCGCTTATTATAAAAGATAAAGAAAAAATGTTTACGTAATTTTTATACTGTTTTTTTACGTAGCATAACGTGGTGTAATTAGATTTTTTCAAAACTTAATAATTCTCGATATATAACACAAACATAATATTTTTTAAATGGGGGAACATATGTTGATAATAGTCCCTTTTTTCCTTATGTGCTCTCTACTAAAGTTGTCTCAAAAAATTGGCCCAATCAATTTTCTGTAGCGTGCATAATATGAAAGTTTTTCCTATAAGGAACTCCAATTTGATTCACCTGTACTTAAAATTTATGAAATTGATATTTTCGGTTTAGTACAATATTTATACGGTTCTTTAAACTTACGGTTTTAGCACCGATATTATTTTAGTTCGATTATGTTTTCGATTACAGAATAAATTTATTTTCCGTATCGGTTTTCGGTTTCCATATTTGAAGAAATAAATAGGTTTCTGTTTTCGGTTACGGTTTCATAAAAAATCAAATATCGGTGCGGGTTTCGGTTACGAATTCGTTACGGGTCGGGTCCCTGGTTTTCAAGGTAGTAGACTTTACAAATTACTTATCGGTGAGATGAATTACTTTACCGATCAGGAGGTGGAGGCGGTAAGTGAAGAAAAACAACGATCAAAGCTTTCTTTAAAAATGATAACCAAAACTTTTTAAAGTCAAAATAATTTCCAAATCTTATTTATTTTAATTTTGTCGATCGTGTAAAAAACATAATATACATTGCGGTCAGTAAGTGCTATTTTACGGGTATCAGAACGCCTTTAATATTTGCATAACTATATTTTAAACACTTACATTAAGATTAATAGATTTATTTTTTCCTTTATAGGTACATTTATAAGTATAATAGCAGGTTTCGGAGTAACAGGAGGAGTTCATAGATACTGGACACACAAAACGTATAAAGCCAACGTGCCTTTAAGAATAATTCTTATGATTTGTTACAGTACTGCTGGTCAGGTGAGTTATGCTTACGTTTTTTTAATCTCCTGTACGCTAGCAATTGAAATCTGTTTATGTTGATCCCAGCTATCACCATTTCCGTTTTATGTTACAGCGAACATAGGCATAATTAATTTTAAGTGATAGCGATTTCCATGGAATTAAAACAAAAAATTAACAAACGTTAAATTGTTTATCTGTCAAATTTGACTAGTTTATTTATAATCAAACGAATAATTCTATATTTAAATTAATATTTGTTAACTTGAACAGAAATTATAAATAATACCTAATAAAAATATACTAACCTAAATTAACAGATTAATGGTTAAACATCAGTTACTTTATTTGTTTTAATTCCATCGCTATCGCTATTTTTAAGGTGATTTTCGACATTTTCATATCTAATTTCTGCCGTTACAAAGCATATAAAATGTCCAAATTAGGGCCGGTTTTTCAATGTACTGGCAAGTGTCTGTTAAGTCTCTGTAAAATTTATCCTCATGGTAAATACCTATTTCAGTTTTTCAATGTCATGTCAGCGTTGCCAACAGGATAAGTCTTAGCTAAACAAGAGGATAACGTAACAGACACTTTGACCTACCGATAAAATTTTACCAGTAGGATAAATTCAACTGTTCTGACATATTGACACTGACAGTTAATAATATTCGTAGAAAATTATAGAAATATGTATACAATAGACTTAATGTAAATGTGTTTTTCGATAATAAAGACAAGGACAAGGAAAAATTGGAAGATTTCGTTTGTTATTATAATGGTAGTAAATCGAAAACCACATATTGAAAGACGTCGACCAGATCTCGTTGACTTCTAGCGACTATAAATATTTTGAAAGGTTCAAATTTAACAAAAAAATAGGTACTGCTATACATTCAGAGAATACTGATATTTCCAATGGTATAAACATTTGTTCTAAAAATGTCTTGTATACCAATGAATGTGGCAGAGTACTTTTCACGGCTTATTAAAAAAATGTATAAATTTCATTAAATTATAATACATAATCTACTTTATAATAATTTATTTTGATTACAAGAATGAGAAGAATTAATAACAAGCAAAACGTTGATCACAACAATGTTGCATCAATATACAACAAAGTTATTGTTTAATCCTAATAAATTATATAAAATATATTGTGTAGTGTTAAAAAAGAATGTATAACGCAATGTTGTACTAATCACTTCGAAATTGAGAATTGCCAAAAAAACATTAACCAAACCTGCTCTTATAAAATACTGAAATTCGCTACCTTTTCTAATTAATGACCAATGAGACAGTATATTTTTTAAGAAACAGAACATACGAGTATGTGTACATTTGTAGGCAAAATCTCAGTACAAATTTACAAATGCTTGATGCTTGAAGCCCGAAAGATGCATACATGTAATAAAATAAAATCCATAATTATATGACAGTCAGTAGAAAAATAGTTTTTTCCAATCTTCAGTTCATGTATTCTTACTACATATTGCTACAAACTAAAGCAAACTTTAAATTTGCTTGACCGTCACAGATTCAGTGCTGTCAACAACTATAACTATCAATCATATTCGAAACAAAATGTGTGGAAATTATGTTCAAAATGACACATGAATCGTTACGAACACAGCAAATATCAGCTTATAATTATTGCCAACCTTACAGTTGACAACCAAAAGTGTTTGTTACTTACCGGACAGATAAATTCGTATTGAAAAACGCATTTTCATTACCATGAAGTTTATCTCATGGATAAATTTAATCTGCTAGGTAGTTAACAAACATTTTAACTAGCGATTGAAAAACCGGCCCTTACTGGAATGTCTGAGTTAGCGAGTGTCCGGATTATTTATTTAGATGTAAAATTTTAAACTCTACAACTTTTATTTGAAACTTTTTTATCTTAAATAATTACGGAAGCAGGAAATTAAGAAAGCATTATTTTACATGTTAAATCCCTATGTTCGGTTCTTCGATTCACTATCCTGTATGCAGGTGAACACTTAAAAACAGTTGAGATGAGAAAATCGTTTTTCGCAGACTGTTTGACCCCGTTTCAACTGACAACAATAATTGTGATATCAATAGAAAGATAAAAAATTATGCATCAAATGACACTAAATTCACGTAATTAATTATTTATGCAATTTCTTATTAATATAGCCATGGCATTTAAATAAAAAGATAGACAGAAATGTTTCGAAATTTTATATCAGAATTCGTTAATTATGATGTTTTTATTTTAATTTCTTTTTAATATTTCGTAACGGATTAGAAATTACGCGAATAAAAATAAGTTATTAAAATATGAAATAGTAAAATATGCAGAAATGATAGGTTTTAACGAATTCCAACAGATAAAACGTTAAACACTTGATTGCATTCTTGTTCAAATGCCATGGCTATTGGGTAAATTTAATAATTTTTTCTATAGCAGATTTTAAAGTGTGCTTTGTTCAACTCGAAATAGTTGACTAAGTGACATTTTAACCGCAACGGTAGATAAAATAAAACTTTAACAGCAAGGGTAGATAAAGTACTTTAATTTTTATTTAAATAAGAACACATTATACATTTTGGCGATTCATATTATATATAACTTCAATTGTATAAACTTGAATAAAATGAAATTGTTTTCAAACAAATTATATAACTACCACGCTACTGAGATTTTTAAAATGAGTTCCCGTGTTAACGGGCTAAGTTCGGGTTTAAAATTTTCACCCTGTATAGTATTCTTCACGTATGAGAGCATTGCTCAATAATTATTTACGTAATTGAAGTAGTTTCTTTTTTGCCACACAGGTTATAGAATCTGTTCATATCAGAAGACGTATGTATGTATGTATGTTGTACCACTGTTCAGGAAATAACTTGGAACTGTAAACATAGTTCGTACATTGAGGTGTTAGCATTGTCATTTCTACTATTAGTTTAAGTGATTTATTAATAATGCCATAAAAAATTGATGTGGCCAGCACATTACTTTCCGTCAATTCTATGTATTTTGTACAAATCCCATACCAATAGTTCTTTGCAAAAGATTCTATAAATCCAATAAAATAATAATACGAGCATACACTATGTAATTTGCACTTGATACTGACAGCTATCAATTAGAATTACACTACAGCCTCAATAATCCGGATCTTTGTAATTCGGATTCTTCGGTAGTTCGGAGTTCTGTTTACTTGTACTATGTACTCTGTAGTCCGGATTCCGAACAGTTTCGGTAATACGGATGCGTACCTTTGTTGTAAATTCGTTTGAAACGTCACCAGACATCACCTGATAGGCAGTTGGCTGCAGCAGGCCACCCTACTCACGTACTTTTAGTAGTCGCAGTGTTCCTGATTATTGCACTATGGGTCCGCGAAAACACATTACATTGTCTTTACAAACAAAAAATGAGATTCTTGAACAATTAAAAATGAAGTGTCGAATAAACAATTAGCGGCACGATATGGAGTGGGTACTTCTACCATTTCGGACAAAAAAACAAAAAAAAACATATTCAAGAGTAATTGATAATTTTCTAATTGTGCCACATGGTTATATACTTTTTATCTATGCAGATTTATTTCCAACTGTGATTCTGGGCCAAGATTTGTATATGTATTTAAATAAAGCATGACAAACTGCTCAATTAACTGAATTTTGTATCAATACAAGAAAAATCGCGGTAATACGAATATTTCGTTATTCCGGATTGGGTGTGTTTTTATTAGTCCGGATTAACGAGGTTGCACTGTATTTGAATATATCAGCTGTGCCCATGATTATTGATGTTGGAAAATGTATAATCAAATCGTATGAAAAATAAGATAGGTATAGGTATTCTTTTATATTGATATTGCTAGATTAAAATAAGAGAACTTCCGGTTGACCAATTATAACCAAAATTCAATCTGCTCTTCATATGGATGTAAAGAGGAGGAATACGAAAGAATTATAATTTTTAGAATTGTAATATTGGAGTTATCATCGGAGAAATTTTTGTCACACACACACACACACACACACACACACACACACACACACACACACACACACACATACAGTCATCATCGTAAAACTAGTAAAATCGTATTCTAGGGACCCTGAAACGTGCTTATTCATTAAAAACACCACCGAATTTTACGACCAGACAATATCTTCCTTACCTAAAAGTGACGGAAAGTAAAAACTATCAAAAAAGATAAATAGTCTTGTTTACTTGTGCGTTTCTTGATGCAAGAAAAAATAGTTTCCTAGCAGTATCGTGTATTTAATATTTCTTGTACACACAAAAATATTCTAATTATATCTATTTTTTACCTCCCGCTACCCTTGGTAAGGGAAAGAAGCCCTTACATTTTGGTGTAAATCAGGGAACTTCTTTGAAAAATACCTTTAAAAGCAATTTTTCACGATTTATGTTATTTTAAAAATTAAAGATTATTAAATTTTCCACAGTAATGCATACTTTTTCTATATATTTTATAGACAAATATATAAAATAATTTATTTTATAAATCCGAGAGCCTATGTTTTAAAGATAAACACAATTCCTTAGTAACACAGTTCAGGTTTCTATTGTACGTAACTAACAGATAAATGTCACTGTCAAAACCCATCATTTCAAATTATTAATGGTAACGTTAAAAAAATGTAGGTAATAGTAAATAAAATAATTATACGAATGCAAATAAAAATAAATAAATATACCATCACGGCATATTACGCATTTCTGAGTGTGCCACAATCTGCTTTATTGCAGATATTGGTAATGATTATGACATATTTGTACCGTGCGGGCACTTACCAGGCGTCACCTCACGGGCACTCATAGCTGGCGTGGAGAGGTGCACCACAGGGGTCACCTTTGTGCCATTTAAAATTCGAAATATTTGGCGTCGGTTGGGATCGAACCCGGTTCCCCCAGGTTCGCGACCAGATACTCAGGCACGCTGCATCAGCCATTGCCTCCCGAAATATACGAATGCAAAGGAACATAATATAGTTTCCATCATCAATAAATATGTATGTACATATTTAAATTAATAAAAGTTAAAAAAATAATAACACTGGGTTTAGTTTCACAAGAAAAGTATATTTTTACTTTATTGTACAATTTCGCCAGTTGTAGTATCATCAGAAGTACTGTCGGGAGGAATAGTAGTGGCCACAACAAATTTTTCATTTAATTTATTTCAGTTATAATATCTTCATTTTTAACTTTAATATTTCCGGATTGAACATATACATTATTCTTTTATATGGTAATATTTTATTACTATACAATACATATTTACTTAAATTAATCCTTGCTCATAATTATAATGCTTGTATTGTTCTTAACTATCCATGCATCTTCAGTTATTAATTAAGCATAGAATTGCATTGCTAAGTAAATAATTTACAATTTACAAATATGTGTTTGCGTTTAGCTCTTGGCTAGAAATTAGGTCATTGGCAATACTACGACGTTTAATCAAACAATACGAGTATTTATTATAAACATTACAAGTCGGAAGAATAAAAATAGAATATTGTATGCAAAAACAAACTAGCAAAATGAAGATGAAAGATCAAATATGAAACATACCTTTTAAATTAGACTGTTTATTTTTGTAGTTGCAATTTGATCATTAATCAAACATCAAACAAGCTTCAGTGATCGGCAGATCAAATGCAATCAAAAATGATAAATTATCGCCGGCGTTATTAGTCAATAATTCCGAGGAAATTAAAAATTAATTAACAGGAAGTCATTCACCGGATTCAAATTAGAATAGACACACACTTGCAATTTACCCGAGTGCATCTAGCAGGAAAGCATGAAACTAAAGATTGCTATGGTTACCACTTCCAAACAAAGACCTGTCATCAGCTGTAGACCTCTAAACTCCAGCCATCGTTTTAATTGAATAATTGAAAGATCTTCAATATCATCAAACAAAAAAAAAATCTGTTGTGGCCAGCACAATACCTCCCGCCATTTTCATATTATGCTGTACAGTATTTAACATTTCAGATACACACAAAAAATTCTAATTACATCTACCCTTCTAAATGTTCGAGTATATGATGAATTACATGTCTAGTAACCGCGTGTATAGTTGACAATGATACTGTAAACACTTTCGCTTATAAATGAATCCCCTTTCTTTTTATACCAATTTTAGATGTTGCCAGAATCTTTTCCTCGTTATAACAACTATTACATTTCGACTTGTCCATGTACGAATTCTATATCTTTCTATAATTTTAAATATGTAATTAATGATAAAATAATAATAATAATAATAATAATATATCATCACGGCATATTACCCATTTCTGGGTGTGCCAGTATCTACAACACATGTAGACATCGGTAATGATGACGATATATTTTACCGTGTGGGCGCTTACCAGGCGTCACCTCACGGGCACTCATAGCTGATTATTTTAATGATAAAATAAGAAATATTAAATGCACTTCCCTGAAAAAGTCTTCAATAATTTCTGAATTTTTGACAATGACATTTATGTCAATCACAAACATTTTAATTTTTCAATTAGTTTCCATAGGCTGATTGATTTATTATACAATGGTCTATTTTATATATTTATAATTCGGTTCATCTCTAAATATACAGAAGATATAATAAAAATGTTCAATGTATTAGATAGAGAATTTTATATTCTTTAATATTTGTAATTACATAAATTTCCAAAAAATAATATTTAGAATTTTTTTTTAAGAAACTACTACATCCGGTTGTCCAGTTGTTGCCAAAACCTTTTCAGCTCTTCCCATTAATGTCGGATTAAGGAATACATAGTTAAATTGGTCTTTAGTCTTATAGAATTTGAGAAACCGTCCCTCCAACATCCAGATACACAAACACACAAACACACCCCCCCCCCCCCCACACACACACACACACACACACACACACATACATACATACATACATACATATATACAGAGAGAGAGAGAGAGAATCATTGTAAAAATGTTAAAATCGGATTACAGTGGCCTTAAAACGTGCTTATTCCCTAAAGTCTGGATATGCTATTTGTATCATGAATCCAATACCTCCTCTTAGTGAGAGGAAAAAGGTGCCCCAGGCACATCTAGTTTTAAACTCATTTTATTAAACACTACGAACAAATCATAATAAATAATTAGGTTAACAAAGAATGACAGATACAAACATAATGAGAGATAGGATCAGGGAGCGGGAAGTAAGACAACGTGGGGAGGTTTGTTTGGATCGTGATCTTCTATCTCTCTTTTGCATGTGACGTCAGTTCTGTAAGTGTCTATTGTCTGATTGCATATTTCACATCACATCACAGATTTGCAAAAAAGACGAGTTGAGAAAAATATAAAAGGTACGAAGTCGGTTAATTAGACCGGTGTTCCGTAAGCACTCCGAAAGTGTTTCGCGAAATTTTTGGCAATTTTAATTTAACCATACTTTGTGAATAAATAGTTAATATGAATGAACCGAGTGAGAAATGTAACTGAATTACTTTTTTGTGTCATATGAAAATGGGTTGAAAATTGTTCTCATGGAGTCCCATTCATGATAGGAAGCGGAATTTGTAGTTTTTAAACAAAAACAAAATTATTAGACTTTGGTAACACTTAGTCAACCGGGAGTACTAGTTTAACAAAAATTCTAAATATTATTGTTTTAAAATTTATGTTATTACACATAAGAATATAAAAGTCTCTTTGCGATACATTTAAAATTTCTATAGATTGATAGAGAAATATAAATATATAAAATAATATGTTGTAATGTATCTCACAGCCCAAACAACTCCATAGAAACCAGTTGAAAAATTAAAATGTTTGTAATTAACACATAAATGTCAGTGTCAAAAATTCAGAGACATTACCGAAGACTTTTTCTGGGGAGTACATTTAATATTTCTTATTCCAATTTCATCAATGAATTGGAAGAATCTCGAACATTAAGAAGAGTAAGAGAAAATTTGTTCTTAGAATGTATTAAAAACTATAAAAATATATAAAGAAGAGATGTAATTAGATTTTTTTGTGTGTACCAGAAATGTTAAATAGTACAATACAGATTTTTTTTTTTTTCAAATAGCTTCAAAATAAATAAATAAATATATCATCACATCATATTACCCATTGCTGGATGTGCCAATCTGCTTTGAACACAAATTTCGGTAATGAAGATGACATATTCGTACAGTGCGGTCGTTAACCACGCGACGCCTCTCAGGCACTTATTGTTGCCGTGGAGAGTGCACTTTTGTGCCATTTAAAATTAGAAATAATTATGGTGTTGGTCCGGGATCGAACACAGAACACATGCACATGGCAATAAAACAATCTTTTGTAAACAAACCGTATGTGGAAATCATGCGTTTATTTATTTATTTATTTATTTATATATTTCTTTATGTCTCTACAAAACATAAATTTCTCAACTTTGCATTTGGTTTACCGTACAAATGAATAACGATTTTGAACTTTTAATTTTTTTCTCATTCACTTTCTACGGGAATTTCACTCTCGCAATGGTGAAGGTGGTTTCGTTTTGCTGTAAATGCTGTAATGTTAACGTAAGACTTGTAACTCGTCACGTCACGTACATATGTAATTAAACGTAATACTTAACAGGTTAAACTGGTCACATCACTAAAATACATATTGGATTGAGGACGACACCGAAAAGAGGACTTTTTTTTACACAATGGAATTTATTTTAATTGTTAATCGTGACGGATGTTATTTTGTTGTAGTTTGTCGTCATATCATGTATTACACGATTTTTACCGTTGAGCGGTTCGCGTGTTACTAAATACTGAAACTCGCTCGTGAAATTCTTCTATTATTTTAAACATTTGAAAATCGATAAGAATTATACCTCCTTTTTAGTTTAAAAAAAAATATATATATATCATCACGGCATATTACCCATTTCTGGGTGTGCCAGTATCTACAACACATGTAGACATCGGTAATGATGACGATATATTTTACCGTGTGGGCGCTTACCAGGCGTCACCTCACGGGCACTCATAGCTGACGTGGAGAGTGCACCACAGGGGTCACTTTTGTGCCATTTAAAATTGGAAATATTTGGCGCCTGTCGGGATCGAACCCGGTTCCCCCGGGTTCGCGACCAGACACTCAAGCACGCGGCCCCTTTTTAGTTTAAGTTCAGTATAATTAAAACCAACGTTTCGGCCGCATACACTGCGAAAAGAACAAAAATAACAAATACATAATTACAGAATAAAAAAATCTGTTGTGGCCAGCACAAGACCTCTCGTCATTTTCATATTAGGCTATATAAGTATTGTATTGCATTTCGCTTTCGAACCGTCGTTTTATAACAAAACTTTACCCAAATATTGTTTTTTATTATATTTAACATGTCTTCTGCACACATATAATTCTAATTATATCTATTTTTCATTATATGAGGAAGTTTCTAAATACCAGAGATTCTTCCATTTCATTAACCAGATTGGCGGTATTTCTGATGGATATATGCATTTTACCACTATTTTACCTATAATTTCAAATATTTAATTAATAAAACAATAAGAAAGATTAAATATACTTCCCAGAAAAAGCTATTAGATTGTCACTAAAACTGTTGATTTTTGACACTGACATGTGTCATTTACAAACTATATTATAAACATTGGAATTAGATTACTCTATAAATTTATACTGTCTTTATCTCTAAATCTGTACAAGATATAATAAAAATTTTAAGTGTATTAGATGGAAAATTTTATGTTCTTCAATATTTAATAAAAAAAATCCCAAAAAATGATATTTAGAAGAATATCTCTAAGAAACTACTACTTCCAGTTGTTCAATTGTTACCAAAACCTTTTCAGCTCTTCCCAGGAATGTCAGATTGAGAAAACTGCAGTTAAATATTTTTTAAGTCTTATAGTTTCTGAGGAATCGTGTCTACAACATCCAGACATACACACATACACACATACACACATCCACACACATACACTGACATCATTTTAAAAATGTTATAATCGGATTCTAGGGACCTTAAATCGTGCTTATTTAATAAGATCTGGATATGCGAATTTTAGCATGAATCCAATACCTCTCTTAGCGAGAGGTAAAAAAACTGATGTGGTCAACACAATACCTCCCGCTATTTTTATTAATTTAAATACATAACTACATATTTACTAATCCTACAAACTATATTAAGTACCTTTGCATATATCTATTGCTTTACATAATTCATTTCGTTAATGTGTAGTTGTAAACTAATATTTGACACTTTGATAGCACGTGCTTATTGACAGTTATTTGATTTATAGTGCTACAAACATAGCAAACTTAAATCGGATCATCCTATACATCTAATATTTATTTATGTATGATGAAAAATATATTATTTTTACAAACCTTATTTCATTACTATCAATAAAATCTCCTTAACACAGTTTGATAATTAAATTTAATGTGATTGCTTCCTGACAGTGACATTTGTTTAAATATATCAAAATTGTTATTAAAATATTATGTTTTTGTTTGACGCATAGACAAGATAATGTACAAAAATAAATTATTTTATTTTATATTTAAAGTTATTTACGAATTGCTACTATCGTAGAATTAAAAACAGTGCCGTTATATTCAATTTTTATTAGTAAAAGTTGCTGAAAAATTATATTCAATGAATGTTTTACAAGAAAAACTGTTAAAAACTTGTATGAGTGATACTTCCGGTTATCCGATATACTCTAAAAACTAATGAGCTCTTCTCACATTAGTATAGAATGAGTATACAAAATTTCAAAATTTTCTGATTGATAGTATTTGCGTAATCGATCCACACACACACACGCTCACTCACACACACACACACACACACATACACACACACATACACACACATACACACACACATACACACACACACACACATACACACACACCCACAGACATCATTGCAAAAATGTTAAAATCGGATTCTGGGGACCTCAAAACCTGCTTATTCACTAAAATCTCTATATGTGATTTTTAGCACAATCCCTATACCCCTTACCCATTTCTATTCTTTTCCCCTGAAGAAGGCCGCAGTGTATGCGACCGAAACGTTGTTTTTAATTAAGTATACATGACATAAACTAAAAAGCTGGTATTATTCTTATTGTTGATATGATATTAATCCGAAAATTGGCTCATTTTTGCTGTTCAATCGTTGGTAATTATAAGTGTAAATTTGTGATTTAAAAATATACAAATTTTAATTCATTGTTTATTGACACGTTTAAAGTTTGTTAACCTTCTTAAAACACAGTTTCACTCTTTTAAAAAAAAACTCAATAATTATGTAAATCAGTTACCAAATATCTATAAAAAAAAATAGTCCAAAAATGTAGAAAAAAAAATTATGTAAACAAGTCAACAATTCATGCATAACATATGGGTATATTTATATGTAAAATTTCTTACTTAGCCAAGCAAAATTAAAATAATTAAGAAAGTAGCTAACCGTGTCCTTGACGAGTATGCAAAATGAAATCAACAGTGGTCTAGTTTATAGTTCGTATATCTATTTCCTTATCATACCAAGGACATATGACTAATTGTGACGTTATTGTATTAAGAGATGAATTGTGTAAAAAATTGGTATAAGAAGTTAACACAGTTTTTATGAAAGTTACCGTGAAAGAAAAAAGAAATGTGTGTAATATAATTTTATTGTAACATTTTATTATAGAAAGTACTTTTTCTTTTTAAAATGATGTTCGAGAATAAATTTCTATGAATTTGAAACAATAATATCATTAATGTCTAACCGGTATATGATTATTAATATTATCATAATAACTCTTGCTTTCAGGGTAATTATATAATAAATAATGCATATGGGCATTATGAATTATTGCTATTATTGTCCCTATAACACCTTTGGTACATTAATTACTATAATGTTCTAATTTTTTATAAAACTTTATTTATATTGAAAGCGATCTATAGTTCTTGTTAAGCCATTTTACTTTTTACCTCCCGCTACCCTTGGTAAAGGGAGTATAGGGATCGTGCTAAAAATCACATATCGAGATTTTAGTAAATGACCACGTTTTAAGGTCCCTAGAATCCAATTTTAACATTTTCACGATGATGTCTGTATGTGTGTATGTGTATGGATTTTGTCTTCGCTCTAACTCAAATACTATCATTCAGAAAATTCTGAAACCTTGTATTTCTATCCTATTCTAATATGAAAAGAAGCCATTAGATTTTCGTGTAAATCGGATAACCGGAAATGGCGCTTTACCTGAAGCTCATAATGGTTTTTCTTAAAAAAATACCATTAAATGCCATTTTTTCGCATTTTATGTCTTATGAAAATTAAAGATTATTGAATTTTCTACAGGAATACATTAATACTTTTTCTATATATTTTACAGATAAATTTAAAAATAATTTTTCTTATTAGTCGCGAAGCCTAAGATAAACACAATTCCTTTGTTACACACTTCATATTTCAAATGAATGTAACTGACAGTAAATGTCAAACAGTTTGCAGCGTTCGTAAATACGTAGGTATATATTTAAATTAATAAAAATTAAATAGCCAGAGATTTTGTGTTGGCCACATCAGATTTTTTTTTAATATTCTATGACGTAGATGTTAAGGTAGTTCATCCGTTCATAGCCACTTTTCAAAATGTGACTCAAATAAATATATACTATTCATTAAAAGTCGTAGAATTTGGATGTAAATTCGAAATCATAGATAACAGTTGAAATAACGAAGATAATTGAATTTAAAGTTAACACTGGAATACATTGCGTATATTGAGGTTAGCAGTAGATGCACAACTGATAGGAAAATGTTAATATGACAACATATCAACACATGTTTGAAAAACGAATATGTTATTCTTTGATGTTTGAGATATTTATTAAAAACATAAACATTATGCGACACTGCTATCATTGTTGAGAAATCGAACGTAAAAGTTTGCAGCTTCAAGAAATATTATATTTTTTACGCGTATGCATAATAGTGAACTAGCAACGTTGCAATCAACTATTCAGTGTGAGATGTAATTCACGCACGATCAGAAAAATAATTGCTAATTTATTTCACTCGAAATATGGCAAATTATATAAGAAAAAAAATGTGTAACATAAAGTTGTATAATATTGAACCTTTTTTATATAAAAACGAATGTTGCCATAACTCTCCCCTGGATTTTTACCTCTCGCTAAGAGAGGTGTTGGATTCATGCTAAAATTCGCATATCCAGATTTTATTGAATAAGCACGATTTAAGGTCCCTAGAATCCGATTATGACATTTTTAAAATGATGTCTGTGTGTGTGTGTGCGTGTGTGTTTATGTGTGTGTGTGTTTGCGGATGTGTGTATGTGTGTATGTCTGGATGTTGTAGACACGATTCCTCAAAAACTATGACTTAAAAAATATTTAACTGCAGTTTCCTCAATCTGACATTCTTGGGAAGAGCTGAAAAGGTTTTGGTAACAATTGAACAACCGGAAGTAGTAGTTTCTTAGAAAAATTCTTCTAAATATAATTTTTTTGGAAATATTTTTTATTAAATATTGAAGAACATAAAATTCTCCATCTAATACACTTAAAAATTTTATTATATTTTGTGTGATTTAGAGATAAAGACTCTATAATTTATAGAGTAATCTAATCGCAGAGGCTAAGGCACTAAGGAAACCAGTTGACAAATTACAATGATTATAACATAGTCTGTAAATGACACATGTCGGTGTCAAAAATCAACAGTTTTAGTGACATTCTGGTAGCTTTCTCTGGGAAGTATATTTAACCTTTCTTATTGTTTTATTAATTAAATATTTGAAATTATAGGTAAAAATGTGGTAAAATGCATATATCCATCAGAAATACCGCCAATCTTGTTAATGAATTGGATGAATCTCTGACATTTAGAAACTTCCTCATACAATGAAAAATGGATATAATTAGAATTATATGTGTGCGGAGGACATGCTAAATACAATAAAAAACAATATTTGGGTAAAGTTCTGTAATATTTTGTTATAAAACGACGGTTCGAAAGCGAAGTGCAATAAAATACTTATATAGCCTAATATGGAAATGGCGAGAGCTCTTGTGCTGGCCACAACAGATTTTTTATTTAGATACTATGGAAGTCATATAGAAAAAAAAAATTAAAAAAGGTAAACTATACATTTGGTTTTCATCAATTGAACCTAAAAATTATTTTATCAATTTTTAAAGTAACAAAACAACTTTCCAATTAGTTATAATGACTTAGTTCATTAGGGATATCACGAAAGAACTACTTACCTTAAGCTCATTTTGTTCTGTTAACAATTGGAGGCCAATAAATTGATCTATTTCAACACATAAAAATATATAAATATGTTTCAAATAAATTTCGTTATCAAAAATTGGAAATATACATGCTTAATGAGCAATTTAATAAAATAATTAATATGAAACTACGTACAATATCAAACATAAATGTACATAGCTACCCTGTAGGAACCAATAAAAATACTTCCCCATATTTTAAATATTGAATATATTTTCAAACTTCTTATATAATGTAAAGGTGACATATTCGTAAAACCCTATGGACGTTGAGTAATACAAAAATATCGTACTAAATTTCGCAGGTACTTATGTATTTAAATTGATGTAGGTGCTCCATAAATATAGAGCGGCTGTATAAAAATCTAATATTTACTTTAAAAACATAACCAGAATATGGGCCAGTTTCCAGTACTTTAAATGAAAGTTTATGCAATATTTTTCACAGTGATAAAAAAATAATCATAATTTGTTTTTATTTTCGGAAATATGTTCTTTGTATGAATGTTATGATGATTTTGGGCAAGGGGAAAGAAGAATGTTTTTAAAAAGAGTTAAGTGATTCAGTGCTCTTACTTTCATCCCTTTTCTTATTATTTTCGGGTTTTTGCTAACCCACTAAGTGGGAAACGCGTGATTTTATGTATGTATGTATGTATGTATGTATTTTCGGAAATAAATGAAAAGATTGGCGCCAGAAATAGTATGAAAAACAACCTCCCACACCTGTGACGTCGGAGTGCATACATCACGTCATTCATAGCCAATGGAAAAACAATTTACGTTATTTATATTAAAAAAAAAAGTAGGCCATAGTTTGTCATATGTTAAACTGTGTGTACTCTTGACGTCACATTCTGTTTCAGATCACGTGTCTTTATAAAATATTACACAAATTTCAATATTTAATTGTAAAATATCTAATGCATATATCGTGATATTTTTAAATTTGAGGCTCTTCAAAGAACAATATATTTTAAAATTTAGTATTTAGAAGTCATATAAAAAATCTCGCAACAACCCTGTTTATAAAAAAAAACTTATATTAGACAAAAAATAAAAAAATGTTACATATTTAATACTTTAATAATTATTTATATTAGCTTGCATTCGTCGTGGCATTGAATTAAGTAAATTATCAATGATTTCCATGAAAGCGTTATATTTTTAAATAATTGCTTGGAATTATTATTGTTAGCCCTTGCAACAAATTTTCAATTGTATTAAAGATCAGGGGATTATTTGCGATTTATAGACACATTTTCAAATCGATTCATCACTTTTTTTTCATTCACCACTCACACCGTTCCGTTGTGTATGAAATGAAATATTTCTTTATAGCTTCAAGGTCAAATATACTATTTTCTATTTTAATATAAGACTGGGCAAAATAAAAATAATTTATTCATAAACATGGTTATTTTATAGATCATTGTGACATAATAACGTAATTACCTGTTTTGTAGAAAGCATTACAAACGCTTCCTGAAAACCATACTCGTATATCTCTTATTTTATGATTTGTTTTATATATCATTGAGTCAGTTTCAGTTAGATAAAACATACTAATTTGTGCGAGCGAATAAGTGAATTACTGTATTTAAATAAACAAAAAAGTAAAGGTAACAGGCACTTGATATAGATTGTTAATTATGTAATTTTACATTACTTTAACTGAGATAATTGAAATTAACTACTTATTCTAAACAAATGTGTTCTTTAAATCATTATCTAATGAACAAAATCGCAACGAAAGCTGCTGCTCTTATGCATTTTTATATTAATCAACAAAAATAGATGCGTTTTTGTCAGTTTTTACAGATTTGTAAGGCTTACAGATTTGTTCAAAATTGGCCTATTTACTTTTTTAAACGCGTTTTTTACATCCCTGCTGCCCCTTGGCAAGGGAGGTATAGGGATCGTGCAAAAAATAACATGTCGAGATTTTGGTAAATAACCACGTTTTAAGGTCCCTATAATCCGCTTTTTCTGTGTGTGCACGTGTTGTGTGTGCGTGTACGTATACAGGATGGTTGATTTTTCATTGTCCAGCTTATATATTCTGAAATATTAAAGATACAAGAAAAAGTTATATAGAAAAGTTATTTGATACAACCTGTTCTATAATTTAGCATAAACAATTTTTTTCCAAGGCCTACCAATTTTCCAGAAAAATATTTAACTTTGATTTTTTAAATGGAATACCCTGTATATTTTTACGGAAAAAAATTCTAAATAAATTTCTCTTTACAATGATGTATAACAAGTAAGGGTTTACCTTTAAATTATGTCTAATAAAGCAAATAGAAATACGATAAAAGTAGGCTGTGATATTCTATTGTTTATACCAGTAACATCTGTCACAGATTTAATAATAGATACTGATTATAATAGTGAAAAAGGTGTTAAGATTCTTATTTAACTAAGAAAAATGAACGTCGGTTACAGTAATAGCGAAAAAGTTGATATGCTTTGCTGTTTCCACAGATCAAATTATAATAAACGTCGGGCTGCTATCCTGTATCAAAATTTATAATATTATGTTGTATTAAATTTTGCTACTTGATATTTAAATAAAAGTATTAATAATTTTGTAAATCATCAATGCTAGTAATTCTATTACTTGCTTTATTAGACATAATTTTATTCAAAGGAAAACCCCTACGTAGCCAATGTTCATGTGTGACAGAAGTTACAGGTAAAACAATAGAATATCATAGCCTACCTTTATCATATTTCTATTTGCTTTATAGGACATAATTTAAAGGTAAATCCTTACTTATTACACATCATTGTAAAGAGAAATTTATTGAGAATCTTATTCTGCCAAAATATACAGGATGTTCCATTTAAAAAATTAAAGTTAAATATTTTTCCAAAACAATGGTAGGCCTTTTGTATCTTTAATATTTCAGAAGATATAAGCTGGACAATGAAAAATCAACCATCATGTATGTGTGTGTGAATCCTGTGGACACGATTACTCCAATACTATCATTCTAAAAAATATGAAACAGTGTATTCTGTCTCTACTTAAATATGGAAAGAGCCCATTAGATTTTCGTGTAAATCAGATATCCGGAAGTATCAATTTCCTTGAAGCTCAAAACAGTTTTTCTGCGAAAAATGCATTTATATTACATTTTTTTCGCATTTTATATTAATAATAATAATAATAATAATAGTAATAATAATGTATTTGGCTAAAGTGATCCGTACAGCAGATATATAGGCAAGTCAATAAATAAAATACATCAATAAAATAGAGTGACGAAATTAAACATTATCATACATATATTCGTTCACACTATATGTTCTATCTATTAAAAACTGTTTTAGTCCAAATTTAAACAAATTGTTTGACTCAATACTTTTTCTATGTATTTTATGTATAAATTTATAAAATAAATCTCCTTGGGTACACATCTCAAATGTATGTAGCTGACAGTTAAATGTTACTGTCAAAAAATTAATCATTTCAAAGTAATAATTATGAGGTTTAAAAAGGAAATTCTAGAAGGAACAACAGTTAAATGGAACGGAAATTATTAAAGTTTCCAGCATTAGTAAATATGTAGATAAATATTTAAATTAAAAGAAATTAAATAAGCGACACTGTTGTATGTATTGCCGTCCGTGTGCTCATGGCTATGTGTGCGTGAACTTTGATCAGGGAGGGGTAACGCAAGGAGAATGGGCGTACTCCAGTACGCCCGGCTGTGCCAGTGACGTAGTGACGGCGTTCGTGTGTAGGACAGTTCAGCGCAAGAATATTACAACTACCAGACTAGACTATTAGACATAATGCCGGGTGCTATATATTGTTGCGTAAAAGGCTTTAAAGGTTTAAGTTTTATAGTATTAACATTGATATAAAAATAAATAATCTTTCTTCCTAGACACCTAGGCAGATATCTTACATACGACGTAGCTAGCGCGCAAAGGTTGCGTAAAGCGTGCCTGTTGAAGGTCACCAGACTCAAATATACACGTACACGGTAGTGTCGTACCAGTGCCTCTGTGCAATCAAGTCGGCCCGGCCTGAGCAAGTTTGAACAAAATGTTTCATATTTAACTTAGGATTTTCTTCAATATTTGCTTGCCTCATATGATTCGAATTTAATATATTATTAACTATTGAAATATGAGTACAATAAAATAATATATTAACAATTAATGAATAGAAATAATGATATACCTATTTTTATTTAGTTTAATATTTTGAAAAGTTTAAATTGATTTTTTTTGTTTATAAATTACCTAATGTAAATTGTTTTCCAAATTAACATACATTTGTATGTAAACCCAAATTAGTATAAAAAATATTTTTATAATTGTATTCATTTTAATTCATGTTATTCACAGTATCGTAAATTATCTGTTCCATTTTCAAGTGTTCATAGCGTACCGTGAAAGTTCATTATTTATACACGAACACGAACAAAAATTTATGAAAGGAAGTAAAATCATCTATCATTTTATATTGTTTTATTATTGCTTATGAAGATATTGTATTACCAGCATGTCTTACATGTATATTAATCTTCCGTTGTGTATTGCATAACTACACACATAGCGTCATTAGTTCGTGAGATGAAAATTGTTTAAACTAGCGTCATATAAAAAATTATAATTTTATTGCACATTAAAAGAAAGTTGCAAGTTGCAAGGACAAATTTTTGAATGCATGTACATATTTTTAGATCTTATAAATGTTAAAATTATATACGAAACAAATTAAGGATGTGTCCGATGTTGCAATTTTATTAGCCTAATATCTAAATCCCAAATTTATGTGCCCTAAATCGAATGATTATTTAGGATTTTAGGAATTAGATCTTAGGGTTTTGCAGGAGCACACTATGCCTTGAAGTTGACGCGCACTAATTAAACAAATCATGTTCGTGGCTATAATTTGTGCAAAACGTCAAATTTACTGTCAAAGAATAACTTTCTAGCTTTTATTTTAAGAAAAATAATATTAATATTTAATCTGAAGCATCAAATTAAATCGAGTTATATAACTCATTTTTGTTATTCTAATGTGTTGCCATACAAACCAATGGATGTCATTAGTGTGCCATTCGGAGTTGTATTTATGTGAAGAAGACCTAAATCCTAAAATCTAAATGCAA
Organism: Ophonus ardosiacus; assembly: GCA_943142095.1. Lineage (NCBI taxonomy): Eukaryota > Metazoa > Arthropoda > Insecta > Coleoptera > Carabidae > Ophonus > Ophonus ardosiacus. Next base: position 33,620,232 of record OW964834.1, on the reverse strand, counting down.
AATGCTACATCGGACACAGCCAAGGCGTAACCACACAATTACTACGGTTGGGGTTCGATTTCAGATCGTTAGAACGGCAACCAATTATAATAGGGCTGTTGCAAGAACTTTTATATGCCTTCTATAGGTACTAAATTTTAAAAAGATATTGTTCTTTAAATAGTCTCAAATTTGAAAACGAAATATCCATTAGATATTTTACAATTATTGAAATGTGTGTAATATTTTGAAAAGTGTCGTGATGAAACATAATATGACGTCAAAATTCATATGTGACAAACAATCGCCTACTTTTATTTAATTAAATAACGTAGGTGATGGACAAACTGTTTTCCCTAGTGTTTTCCTATTGTCTATGAATGACGTATGAACTCTGACGTCACAGGAGTGAGGGGTTGTTTTTCATTACTATTTCTGGCACCAATATGAATTATTATTTTTATTACTAGGAAAAATATTGGATAAACTTTCATTTAAAACACTTTTTAAAAAATCTGTTTTAACCATTATATCTAAATCTATAGAAGACATAATAAAAAATTTAAGTGTATTAGATGGAGAATATTTTATGTTCTTCCATATTTGTAATAACAAAAATTTCCAAAAAAATAATATTTAGAAGAATTTTTGTTGTCCAATGGGGTATGTGACTAAATTTTTATTTTTATATATATAATACTAGACCAAAAAATAAAATACCCGTATTTTTTTAAATTGATTAATTATTCGTAGTTTACGGGAAAATAATTATTAAAACTTTGGAGAAAGGATCTGTGACGTCAGTAGGGTAGAATGATAGAAGAAGACAGTTAGACTGAGATAGATTTATTGTGGTAGGCGAAAGTGACAGCAGCTGTCACGTTCGCCATTCCATAACCTATCACAACATATCTCAGTCTAACTGTCTTCTTCTACCATTCTACCCTACTGACGTCACAGATCCCTTCTCCAAAACATTAAATTGCTAATAACAATATTATTAGGTTTAGTTTTTACCTCCCGCTACCCTTGGTAAGGGAGGTATAGGGATCGTGCTAAAAATCACATATCGAGATTTTAGTAAATGACCACGTTTTAAGGTCCCTGGAATCCAATTTTAACATTTTCACGATGATGTCTGTATGTGTGTATGTGTGTGTGTGTGTGTGTGTGTGTGTGTGTGTATGTGTGTATGTGTGTGTGTGTGTGTATGTGTGTATGTGTACAGATTTTGTTGGCACTCTAACTCAAATACTATCATTCAGAAAAATCTGAAACCTTGTATTTCTACCCTATTCTAATATGGAAAGATCCCATTAGATTTTGGTGTAAATCGGATAACCGAAAACGGCACTTTACCTGAAGCTCATAATGGTTTTTCTTCAAAAAATACCATTAAATGCCATTTTTTCGCATTTTGTCATTATGAAAATTAAAGATTATTGAATTTTCTATAGGAATACATTAATATTTGTTCTATATAATTTACAGATAAATTTAAAAATCTTTTTTTTTTATACATCCCGAAGCCTAAGATAAACACAATTTCTTTGTTACACACTTCATATTTCAAATGAATGTAACTGACAGGTGAATGTCACTGTCAAAAAACTAATCAATTCAAATTAGTAATAGTGACATTTTAAAAAGAAAATAGTAAATAAAGCAATAGTTATATGCAATGAAACAATTTGCTGCATTAGTTAATACGTAGGTATGTATTTAAATTAATAAAAATTAAATAGCGGGAGGTTTCGTGTTGGCCACATCAGATTTTTATTATTATAATGAGAAGCTATAGAAGTTTGTTTTTATATATTATGACTTTATATTGAAATTCGATTATGGTCACATACCCCATTGTTACAAAAACTTTTTCAGCTCTTCCCATAAATGTCAGATTGAGGCATACCTAGTTAAACAGGTCTTAAGTATTATAGTTTTTAAGGAATCGTCCTTCCAACATCCAGACACACACACAACACACATACACACACGCACATCATCGTAAAAATGTTCTAGGGACCTTAAAACGTGCTTATTCACTAATTAGCGAGAGGTAAAAATGTGAAACCGGCTCATCTTAAAATACACCAATATCGAATGACCTTAAGACTAAAATATATCGTCTATGTCTATAGTCAGCCTAGAAAATAGTTACAACATTTTGAATATCTCTGGCCCCTGGCTAAGATGAAGTAACTGGTTTTTTTCTTGATGTTAACATATTACATCATTTCTTCTGCCTTTATTTCCCTTCGTGCTTCAGACAATACAAAACTTTTACCGATGTTGACTATAAAATATTGTGCTTATATGTAAGAAACTCCAAACATTGCACAATACACATACTTAGCAAAATATACATACAAGCATGTATGAATATATTTGTTTAAAAATATAAGTATATTTGTTTAATAAATAACTAGTATACGAATATTTCTCCAATGCATGTTCAATATTTTAACCAAATTTGATAGCTTACATACATTTGACTTGATAATAAAGTCATTATGGAATTTAGAATATTAAAAAGCTTTCATGGGAAGTTTATTGACATTGAATTGAAGATATTGGCTCGTACCACGATCACGGTTTTAACTAAAACTGTTTTAAGAAATGTCAAATTTCATTTATTAATTATTTAATGATAATAATAAATACCTACTATCAAATTTATCAAAATATGATTTTAAAGCAGAACCACAGAATAGATTATACAGAAGCGACACTCCTTGTCGGCACCATTGTTGTTGCGATTTGACGTTTATGACCTTGAACTTTAAATTTGTTGGCAAATTTACGCGCGAAATTTAAATTGTTTTAAATGGTAAAATAAAAATCAGAACATAAAACTACTAAAATTTTAATTTTATTAACGAATTAAAAAGAAATTAGATAAAATAAACACATAATTATGTTTTTATTAAACAAATACCGGTAAGCGCCCACACGGTAAAATATATCGTCATCATTACCGATGTCTACATGTGTTGTAGATAATGGCACACCCAGTAATGGGTAATATGCCGTGATGATATATTTATTTATTTAAATACCTGAATTTTACAAATTCATTGTAATGCAGAATTTTTTATATCTTTGACGTGAGAAACACAAACGTCAGACTCGATGAATTCCTTCTCCATTAAATCTTCTCTTCCACAGGCCTTGGGCCACATTTTACACCTATATTTATTAAATGAATATACATTTTACATGATATGGTAGTCGTTTTGCATAACTTACATTTCTGGATCTTTCGGAAACGAAAAAAACATTTCCCTTTCTCCATTTTTTTAATCTACTTATACAGTCTTTATATGAACACACAAGTCCTCCCGTTTCTACCTTTTTCGGTTTTTTTTTTTTTCATTTTATTAGAAACTACCACCACTTCTAAAATTCACAAAGTGCACAAAATAACATGTCAAAAGTGAGAAGACGTGTTTGGTTTGTTTGAATTAGCCATAACCCTAAAATACATGGGCGTGGCAAGCTGAGACAACAGCTCCTCCAGAATATGTGAAATATAATGATATTCTTTATGATAACGATTTTTCCTATCGTTTGTTGAAAAAATAACATGTTTGTTCTTATTAGAAATCAATTTGTGTTTCTCAATATACTTTTATTATTGGCCCCTAACAGAAAATGTTCTCGTCGATGTAATGAAAAGAACAAAGAATCGTAAGATACGAAAATATGCCGAAACAATCCGATTTTATCCGATTAGCCCTTTAAATTTGTTGGCATACTCTTTCTCTTCCTAATTTTCGTTTCTCTCTCTGACTGTCGCTTCTGTATAAATGTTTATTCTGTGGCAGAACATAGAATGTATTCAAACAAATATTTTTAGATATATCGATCATCTAACATAAGGGTGAATTTACATTTTGAAATTTGAATTTGACATTTCTTAAAACAGTGTTTTAGTTAAAACCGTGATCGTGGTACGAGCCTATATGTCTTATGTCCTCTCTAATCAAATTTAAGGTTGTATTTTGAACACCATTTTTACCTCCCTCTACCATAGGTAAGAGAGATATAGAGATCGTGCTAAAAATCGCATATAGAGATTTTAGTGAATAAGCACGTTTTGATGTCCCCAGAATCCGATTTTAACATTTTTACAACGATGTCTGTAGGTATGTATGTGTGTATGTGTGTGTGTCTGGGTGTGTGGATCTTGTGCACACGATTACTCATATACTATTAATCAGAAAATTTTGTAATTTTATATACCCATTCTTTACTAATGTGGGAAGAGCTCATTAGTTTTTAGTGTATATCGGATAACTGGAAGTATCACTTATACAAGCTTTTAACAGTTTTTCTTTAAAAAAATACATTGAATATAATTTTTCAGCAACTTTTACTAATAAATGAATCGAGTATTTCGATATTTTTTAAAAATATTTTTTTACATTAGTACAGCCCAGTAGGACTCTGAATATCTAACTTTGAGTAAAAAAATGTATGCATCACATGATATATGAATTTTAAAAAATTTCATCGCAATTCAAATTTCCTTATCATGGCGCGCTTATGACGTCAACTCGATGGTGACATCTGCAACGAACTTCAGCGCCTAAATCCACATGTTCATGACAGCCATTTGCTTGTTTACATATTATTTTAGTAGCAGCGTGTATTTCGGTGTTTGTCCTGTGTTTGTTTATAGTAAAAATAGGAGTAATAATTATAAAGTGGACGAAATGTCAAACAAGAAATATACCCGCGCGAGTTAACTACTGGCACCATCTGTGTTTCTAAACGAAAATATTTACTTTGAAATGAGCAACAGATTATCAACTTGAAGTCACAAATTTCAAGGACGTTTCTAGAGCTGTAAAAATTCCAATTTTGTAACATTAAATTATGAATTAAAACTTTTTATTAAACATGTTTTATTATATTTTTCTACTATATGAAGATGGAAACTATAGAAAAAAGTTATTATTTTGCATTCATTCCATATCACCGGAATACCCCATTATAATGGTACAATATTCAATTCTAAGATAATAGCATTTAGTAAATAACTTTACATCATCTTGCTTATGCGTCAAACAAAAACATAATACTTTAATAACATTTTTGACATATTTAAACAAATGTCATTGTCAGAAAGCAATTACATTCAAATTAATAATGAAACCGTGTTAAGGAGAATGAAGTAGTAATATATTTGATTCTAATGAAATTAAATAATATATTTTCCATCATACATAATTATTACAAGTACTATTGATTTGATACGAGTACTATTTTGCATCTTTGCTAAGTTTTTCTATTAGTGTTGTCAACTTTTGTGAAATTTATTTTGTGTATGATATAATTGTTAAATGTAAAATAAAGATTGTTATGAGTGAATGTAAAAATATTTGAACATAATGATTGCTTTATTTATACTGCGTGGTTAAATACCTATAGCGGGAGGTTATGTGCTGGCCACATCAGATTTTTTAATTTGCCTTCGGCAAATATACCCAAATCATTCAAGCAGCCAATGCACGTCATTAATAAAAATTGAATAAAAGTAACTATATGTGTGACGCCATGTACTGGTACGTTTGCAGAGGTTTTAGAATCTTATGAAAAGAGTTATACAGATTGCAATCTGTATTATCGACATGGTCATGAACTGTCACATCTACAAAATAAATACCTACTACATTTTCGTCACTGTCCATTTCTATTTAAATTATTTTATAATACTAACCTTATTTATACTTATGTATGCCATATAAACGCAATAAATAAAAGTGAGCCGAATTTCAAAGAAATATACCGAATTCTTCTGATTGATTAGAAGTGCTATCTTTGGCAGATTCACAGATTTTGTGTTTGCGTTAACGGTCACGTTGCGACGTTGCGTTGCGTTTAACATTACTTTATTAAAAATAGGCTTTTACAACGCACAAAAATGTTTCAAACACGATACAAATATTTTTCAAAATATAACTTTCGCAGTATGAACATTCAAATTATCAATATTGCCAACTATAGCAACAATTAAACGAATAATATGACGTTGATGTACATTATTTATATATTATTCATGCCATATACGATAAGTAATGAACTCTACAATTCATCTTAATAATAATTTTTTCTACTCCCATGCGTGAAGTGAGTACTTCACGTATCAATTTTTATGTGTGAAGTTTGAGTTTTTGCACACGGTGCGTGAAGTGCTACTTCACGCACAGTGTGCGTGAAGTAACATTTCACGCACCGTTCATTATTTTAAATATTACACTGAATTGTATTTTAATAAAACAAAGTTGTTAAACACCCGTAACGTTGGTAACCATGATTACACAAGTCGATAATACAGACGCTTTACGTTTAAAGAATGACAATGTGAAGAAAAAATATATTTTATTGCAAGGTCGTAGAAAAAGTATAGTATGTAACACGTGTGTGAAGCCTATTTTACATTCGGGTGGTTTGCAACACTCGCCTTCGGCTCGTGTCGCAATCTCCACCCTCATGTAAAAATGTCAGCTTCACACACTTGCCACATAATATACTATTATAAGGCTATACACTTTTTAACGGGTAAATAATTGAAATTTTATTTCATTTTTCACTATTAGTGATTTTAATGCATTAAGGTTTTTACACTAAGTGATGACGTGCATTGGCTGCTTGAATGATTTGGGTATATACCTGGATTCATTCGCACATTATTTTGACAATAAAGTCCACAACTTATTGTTATAACTTCATCTCACTGCAAAAAATTATTATTGTTTACTAGGTATTTAGTTGTCTACTTTGAGTAATATTTATATTCCGGCATTATATCATATGTTCTTTATTTATTTTTTTACTAAATACGCTTAAAATATTTATTCCTAACATACTCTTCTGTCACATTTTATTTAATTTATAAAAACAACAAATTAGACATACTTCAAATTCAAATTATAGGTTTTTAAATAAAGTCCAGTCTACAGTGGCAGAAGCATGATTTTTTTTGTTGAATAATTTCTGATTAATTCAGGATAGAATGTGCTAACGAGGAAGACATTGAAATTTCATGCTCCCAAGTTACATTTTATTTATTTATACAAAACTGTGTTCTGTAAAATATAATTATTTTTTGATATATTACAAAAATATGTTATAGCTTTCGTAAAAATTTTGTTTCATTATATCCTGCTTATTATAATGAAAGTTATTACATTTCAAACCCAGGGGAATTTACTTTTGAAAGAATGTATAAAATTTGTGAAAGTCAAGGGATTTTCTTTTTTTTCGGAAGAATCTAATATTTAATTATCAGTATTTCCCATATATTTGTACGTTACTGTAATTATTTCCTTTCTTCGTATTTTTTTTAGAAATTATAAGTATGACTATTATAGTCTCCATGCACTCGTGCGTGTCTGTCTGCATGACTGTTGAGGACAACGACCCACATTTCGGCAGTTGTTCACCGAAGTGGGGATTGGAATCCAACTGACCGGCAGGTGAAACTTTTATTAGAACGCTCAAATCTCCTCTGGCATTACGTAATAACTATCTAACTTGTTATAAAATTTCTTAAATAATTTATAAGATGACCGAAGAAATATGTGCATCTAATGAAGAAATATCACGACTTGTTACTCATTTCTCGGGTGGACCAATTTAGTAATTACTTGTAGATTTCGATAATGATGATATATCTGTATCGTTGAGGGTATTTGCCAGGCGTCACTTCACGGACTCTCAGAACTTTCGTTAATTTAATGCTATTTGAAAATTGGAAATAATTTTCATATTTGGTAATGATATAATAATGTAGGTTGTGGATTCATGGTCATGATTAAAGGTCAAATTTGTTATCACAAAAAATGCATTTTCTATTTTATGAAATCATAATTCAATGACTCATAAATTAATCTCTAAAAAATATATCTTTGTACAGAAATGTTTCATTAGTTATCAACAGAATATTAATTAATTATACATAAAAAATAGTATTAATAAGTGATATCGTTAGAAAAGGATTTATCTTTCACTATAACTTATTATTCATATACAATTATTATGATTTACATATAAATAATTAATGTTCTTAAAGATAGATATTTAAAATTATATTTAAAAATTAATCTACATGGATAGGAGTTATTAATTTCATTGGGGAAAATATGAACAAAAATATAGCTTTATAAATATTATATCGACGAATAATTAAAAATAAGAGCAGTAAAATATCATTACATGATTTAATAATTTTATTTTCTTTGATGTCGTGCAATTAATTTCTTTATTTATTACGTTCTCTTCCTATTACTTAGGTACATTATAATTTCTAATACTGGAATTACAAAGTAATAAATAAGTAGGTATCATATAATTATTATTCAATTATTATTAAATTTTATATTTATGCTATTAAGTCATCGAATATTGAATCTAAGGCGTCTTAGATCAAATTTATCGACTGACTATAATGTATAATATGTACATAAAAATAACTAAGTATTTATTCAAAATTATGTTCTACGACTTGGTTACAATGGCGTATTCCCGTTGATACTTTGTTTACATTTACAATAATAAACCAATATTATCGCACGAATTAAAGAATTCCACTAATACTTACCGGCAAATAAATATGAACTGGAGATTTCTACACTGCCAATTCATTTGGTCAGGTTGAAAATGTTAAATTATAACAGGGTGGGGAGAAGGGAAAAAATTGAGCATCAGTCCATATTTATTTGATGGCGAGTATAGTACGTCCCACACTACTTGGAATGGGGTATTCTACCAATTTTTACCTCTTAGCGAGAGGTATTGGATTCATGATAAAATTCGCATATCCAGATTTTATTGAATAAGCACGATTTAAGGTCCCTAGAATCCGATTATAACATTTTTAAAATGATGTCTGTCTGTGTGTGTGTGTGTGTGTGTGTGTGTGTGTGTGTGTGTGTGTGTGTGGATGTGTGTATGTGTGTGTGTGTATGTATGGTTGTTGGAGGGACGATTCCTCAAAAACTATAAGACTTAAAATATATTTAACTGCAGTTTCTTCAATCTGACATTCCTGGGAAGAGCTTTTGGTAACAATTGAACAACCGGAAGTAGTAGTTTCTTAGAAAAATTCTTCTAAATATAATTTTTTGGTAGTTTTTTTTATTAAATATTGAAGAACATAAAATTCTCCATCTAATACACTTAAAAATTTTATTATATCTTGTATAGATTTAGAGATAAAGACACTATAATTTATAGAGTAAACTAATCGCAAAGGCTAAGGCACCAAGGAAACCAATTGACAAATTCCAATGTTTATAACATAGTTTGTAAATGACACATGTCATTGTCAAATATCAACAGTTTTAGTGACATTCTGATAGCTTTTTCTAGGATGTATGTTTAATCTTTCTTAATGTTTTATTAATTAAATATTTGAAATTATAGGTAAAATTGTGGTAAAATGCATATATCCATCAGAAATACCGCCAATCTGGTTAATGAATTGGAAGAATCTCTGACATTTAGAAACTTCCTCATACAATGAAAAGTAGATATAACTAGAATTAAATGTGTGCAGAAGACATGTTAAATACAATAAAAAACAATATTTTAGTAAAGTTCTGTAATTTTTTGTTATAAAACGACGGTTCGAAAGCGAAGTGCAATACAATACTTATATAGCCTAATATGGAAATGGCGAGAGGTCTTGTGCTGGCCACAACAGATTTTTTTTTAAATATTTTTTTGTGATAATATATAAACATCTCGGAGTATTATGGTAAAAAGCGCGATGTTAAAATTCAAATTAGTAAGCGAGATATTTATTTTTAAACGTCTGAAGTTATTTGTTACACACTAGTTATACACAGATTTTGTTTTGTGTTTATATTTTGTTCTATTTCCTATGGTAGGTTCATTGATTTTTAATCAACGCTAGCGTCAACCGACCTTTTTAACTCTCTCTATGTTTGTCTAGTGCGGCATTGTTCCAAAGATTTCTCGGCATCAACAATACTGTACTAGACATACTTAAGAGAAAATTAAAAAGGTCGGATGACGCTAGAGTAAATAAAGCTCATATGGGAGAGCACAAGACTAGACTTGGTGGTCCCGGGTTAAAATCCCAGCTCAGCCGATTTTTCTCTCATATTTATAATTTATCCTGTTCGTATACCAAGAAATACGAAGTTCTATAAACCTACTTAAAAAATCTGTTGTGGCCAGCACAAGACCTCTCGCCATTTCCATTTTATGTTATATAAGTAATGTATTGCACTTCGCTATCGAACCGTCGTTTTGTAACAAAAAAAATTACAGAACTTTACTCAAATATTGTATTTTATTGTATTTAACATGTCTTCTGCACACATACAATTCTAATTATATCTATTTTCCATTGTATGAGGAAGTTCCTATGTCAGAGATTCTTCCAATTCATTAACAAGATTGGCGGTATTTCTAATGGATATACGCAGGTTACCTATAATTTTAAACATTTAATTAATAAACCAATAAGAAAGATTAAATATGCTTCCCATAAAAAGCTATCAGAATGTCACTAAAACTGTTGATTTTTGATACTGACATCTATCATTTACAAACTACGTTATAAACAATTGATTATAATATTCTATATATTACAGTGCCTTTGTCTCTAAATCTATACAAGATATAATAAAAAATTTAAGTGTATTAGATGGAGAATTTTATGTTCTTCAATAATAATTATAACAGAAATTTTCAAAAATAATATTTAGAAGATTTTTTTAAAGAAACTACTACTTCCGGTTGTCCATTTGTTACCAAAACCTTTTCAGCTCTTCCCTGGAATGTCAGATTGAGGCATTCATAGATAAGAAGAAAGATTAAATTTACTTCCCAGAAAAAGCTTTCAGAATGTAACTAAACTTTTGATTTTTGACATTGATATCTGTCATTTACAAATTATGTTATAAACATTTGAATTTGTCAGCTGGTTTCCTTAGTGTAGTTTCGCCTACTCGACTTATTATATCCCGATATTCTATATATTATAGCGTCTTTATCTCTAAATTTATAGAAGATATAATAAAAAATTTAAATGTATCAGATGTAGAATTTTGTTCTTCAAAAGGCGTAATGTCAAAAATTTTCAAAAAATAATATTTAGAAGAATTTTTTTAAAAAACTACTACTTCAGGTTGTTCAATTGTTACCAAAATCTTTTCAGCTCTTCCCAGGAATGTCAGATTGAGGAATTTATAGTTAAACAGGTCTTATTTCTTATAGTTTTTGAGTAATCGTCCCTTCAACATCCACACATACATACACACATACACACATACATACATACACACACACATACACACATCCACACACACACAGACATCATCGTTAAAATGTTAAAATCGGTTTATATGGACCTTAAATCGTGCTTATCCACTAAAATCTGGATATGCGAATTTTAGCATGATTCCAATACCTCTCTTAGCGAGAGGTAAAAATAATAATTTAAAATTTTAATTATAAACTAAATATTTCGGTTAATTGATATTATCCAACCCTGACTCAAAATATACTTGTTACTATAGTAATTTGAAACAACTAATGTACAACATTACCCACTCTGTGAGAGAATATTTAGGAAGGCACGGAGGATTTATTACTGATTTTTGCGTTTTTTTAATATAAATAAAAAGTAAGTTTATAAAATTATTTTATTATTGAAATACGTTAACATTATAAAACATATTTATTTAATCAATATTAACATTTATGTTAAAATATACTTAGGTTACTTATCTTTACACAATAACAGCTGTCATCTACGGCTGACGAAACGAATTTGTGGTTACTAGCTTCAGAATTAAATTCAACGATACTGCTTATGCTTATAAGTGAATATGTTTTATAAGAAGGTCCTAATTTTCACCTATTTTATTTTTCTTTCAAATAATTCCCAATGAGAGACAATAATTATTGAAAAAAATTTTCAATAACAATATAACAAAACAACAACCATTCAATGGCTACTTTATAATTTTAAATAGTATATCTATTGACATTCCAGTGTCAAACGATGAACGAAAATATAAAAATGATTTAAGAAGTTTTAAAAATAGTGTTGCATAGAGTGTTGTATTACACTCATGTGGGATACATATTAGTCACTAAAGAAAATTAACCACTCGCCCTCCAGACCTCGTGGCTAAACTTTCTCTTTCTTGACTAATTTGTTACATTCCACACCCATATAATAAAATAAATAAATATATCATCACGGCATATTACCCATTTCTGGGTGTGCCAGTATCTACAACACATGTAGACATCGGTAATGATGACGATATATTTTACCGTGTGATCGCTTACCAGGCGTCACCTCACGGGCACTCATAGCTGGTGTGGAGAGTGCACCACAGGGGTCACTTTTGTGCCATTTAAAATTAGAAATATTTGGCGTCTGTCGGGATCGAACCCGGTTCCCCCAGATTCGCGACCAGACACTCAGGCACGCGGCCACGGGACCCCATACCCCATACACCCATATAATAAATATTTATTTTGTGTTTCTTACAAGTTGTCCAGCTATTTTTTCTGTTCTTCTGGGTTGTTACATTTTATGCTAGTACAAATATATATTTCTATTGCTAGCAAACATTTGGTAACCATTTATTCGATTCTGTCTGGTTGCTCTATTTGACCCTAATGTAAATCAATATTTATCTTTTTAGAACTCGATATTCGATTGGGTTCGAGACCACAGAGTGCACCACAAGTTCTCAGACACAGATGCAGATCCTCACAACGCCTCAAAAGGCTTCTTCTTTTCCCATGTAGGTTGGTTGATGCAGGAAAAGCATCCTGAAGTCATCAGGAAAGGCAACCAACTCGACATGAACGATGTGTTGTCGGACCCGGTCGTACAGTTCAGTCAGAAGTGAGTATGAATACCAATGGATATTATTTTACTTTCGTTTGTTGAGAAGGGTACTTAAATACGTTTTTCTGTCTTAAATAGGGCGGTTTCACAAATTTTGAAAATTTCATATACACTCAGGTGCAAAAAAGGGCCACTTAAAAAAATGTGCAATTTTGACACTAGGTCAATAATAACAGTCTTCTCAACCGTGTTTTATAATGTACATGGTGAAACAAATTCGATTTTCTTATATAAAAATATTTCTTATTAAGTACGCTACAGAAAATTGATGTAGGTCTTTATGGCCCATCTTTTTGAGACAACTAGATCAAACTAAACAAATGATGATCTGTAATTGAATTTTTGTATTGCTTCTTAATAAATTTCATTTTTTCAACCTAAAAATTCATGTTTTGCTAATGTTTAAAACAAAAGAATGTAGACTTGTTATACATCGTTCCCATTTAAAAAATATTGTTTGTTTTATATCTCGAGAATGGGCTACTTGCGTACCATTTTTTATTTAATATTTTTGAAGAGAAGGTAAAAACTTGCTACCCATATTTTTTCTTTTGACAAAATTTTTATTAATAGGCCAGAAAAAAAATAATGAAATTTGATTATTTGAATTCCCGCCATGTATGACGTAGAATTACGCCGCACCAATGAATAGTCGTAAAGCCACAGCGTGGTGCCGTCCCATAGTAATGATATGTTTGTGCGGGTAATGTAGATCACCTGTTTGACGTTTCAATAATAGTTTGGAGGTTAGTAGTGTAGTTTATCTTTTTGGTATCGATATTTTAAATTACAAGTAAGTACTTATGTGTTTATTTATTAAGTAATTAATGTATTTGAGAGACCAGAGAGAGAGAAAAATGAACTAATGTCAAATTCAAATTAAAACTTTCTCGCACGCCATGCCATCTATTGATAACATTCTTAAACATGTTTCCCCTCCCCCAGTTCAATATAAAGACGTCACAGAAAATTTTCGTTCTTAATTTAGTAAAAAACAAATAATTATTTTAAAATAAAATTTATATTTTTATATATGTTTTCAATATAACATTATATATATAGTGACAGAAATCGGATTTTCAGTACCACGCAAGTAGCCCATTATTAAGCTTTAAAAAAATCTAATTAGATCACGTTATTCTACGTAAAAAACAATATAAAAATTATGTAAATGTATTATAAAATAAGCGAAAATCAAGTTTTAGGCTGTAGCTCAAAAACAAAAGACGACTGAAGATTCCTGTGGTACCTATTAAAGTTGTCTCAAAAAGTTGGCCCGTAAAAACCTACATCAATTTTCTGTAGCGTGGTTCATTCGAAAGTTTTTCATATAAGGAACTCGAATTTGTTCCACCCTGTACTACTATTTAACTTGTAGTTAAAATTTTAACCACGAGTTTGGAAAACTGGCCCTTAGAAGTTTTGCAAATACAAAAAAAAAAACATATTTGTCTATATCTAGTGATCTACGAATTTTTTTGTACACATTGCTAAATTAGCATCCTACAACAACTTTTATCTAATTAAATAACTTAAAAGCTTTTTTTACGTCTGTTAAAAAAGTATACTTTTTTCATTAAAATAGATTTATAAAGTATGTCTTTTTTTAACACAATAAAAGTGTGAAAAAAAGTTACTTTTTTAAAGTTAGTTATACTATATTTGTATGGCGTATGAAGAGACAAAATATAATTGAAGCGCTTAATATATTGACATCTGTCATTTGTCATTCAAAGTGTCAGTTTACTGTATTCAACAGTATTTACCAGTGTGTAAACCTGTCATTTTCACTTCTAAACTCTAAATTTTACATAGTGATACTCCCTTATTTACTCAAAATTCTTTATTCATTTCTTTATAATTCTCTATAATTATTCATTAGCAATAAATAGTGTTAGAGTTACCAGTATTTAAAATACATATTTTTATATTAAATTATAGTTTATTATGAAATGTTTAGTGTTAGTGTTCTGCATGTAACTGTCTCTTCATTTATCACTGAATTACATATAAACAATAAAATCTTTCAAATATAAAATATTTCGCAATGCACATACATAACAATATTTTTTTATTTTACAAGCACATATCTCGATCACTTAAAGATACTTATGTTAAATGAAAGTTACAAAGTTTTTTCGTTGATCTAAATTCTAAAACAAGTATATTTACTTACAGGTTTTCCAACAAACGTATTGTCCGTTATACTCAGCTCTTGTTTTATAGAAATTAATTATTAATATAACATATTTCAAATTTAAATATGTCAAATAATAAACTGAATTTTTCACATTAATTGTATTACAAATCTAAAATTTTGAATTCTATTTTATTTAATTTGAGCGATATATGATTTATTAAATATTACTTGAAAACATGAATTTTACCAGATATGACGTACGAGCTGATAGCATTTTAGAAAAAAAAACTTGTAACCCATAAAAAGTAACAAAACAAACACAAACATGATAGTTGACAATGCGTCAATGGCAGAAAAAGTGTTTCTTGTTTAATGCACAAATTTTGTTACAATGTTGTTTTAGGCGTGGATTTCACGATGAAGTTTTTACTTTCAAGTGACTGGAAAAGCGTCTTTTTAAGTGACCTTACAAGTCTATTTCCACGATTAATGCCCATATTCATAAACACTCGTAAAGTTTCAAAACGGCTCGTTATAATTTTTGACAAATAGAATCAAACTTGAGAAATCAAATTTTGATTTTTCTTTCAATGTCGACTGTTTTTATTGGATAAATATTATAACGTACGGTTTAAAAATTGTTTATGAATACGGGCATAAGTTTTGCGTGAATTAAAATACCCAAATGTCAAAATTTAAGTTACACCTACATTAAATTGTCAGGTATAGCCGTCAGGTTTCAATTACTTCTCTACCCCATTATGCCATTTTTCAGTTTAAAATCAATCACTGTATAACACCACACTTGTACACATCAAAAATATAAACACTAATGACATTTGACAATTATTTGACAGCCCAACTTATAGGAACTTTTAAGAAAAAGTAGCGCATGTTCCAGTTTTTCTTTAAGAGTTTTTCGTGAAAAGTCTATTCATTTGTCTCTCTTGTTTCAGACATTTCATTCCGTTGAAAATAATCTTCTGTTTCCTGTTGCCAACAATGGTCCCAGTATATTTCTTTGGCGAAGACTGGTACAACGCCTTTATGGCGCAATGTCTTATTCGGTACTGCATAACACTCAATTCTACGTGGGCTGTAAATAGTGCAGCACATATTTGGGGCACTAAGCCTTATGACCCGTAAGTACTATTATTATTGTTTAGTTCAGTCAATAGAGGTTTTTACTCTACAAATGGTGGGGTCGCCATCTTGGTGCAAAATAGTTATTTGTGTATCAAGAGCGTAAAGTGGATCTTTATTGCTAGAACTCGAAAATTGAGCGTGAGCAATAAAGATACTTTACGCAAGAGATGCACACATAATTTTTTCTACGACTTTACTAACCAAAATAGAAAAAAATCGTAATACCTATTTAGTAAGTTCAATTCAGGGATTTGTTAACTACTGGATGGAGCGAGTGAATCTTTACCATGTACCCGGCCAGATCGACAGAGCTAGTCATACATAATTCCGATTTGTTGTCTTTGTTTCCGTTACTTGTCAAATCTTTTGTTTGACAGGTTTGACAGATTTTAGGTTATTCTTGATATCATCATTGAAATGTAATTATTTTAATATATGACAATGGTTCGAAGGTGTTGTGTTGAAAATTGTGTATCAAAATATGTGATGAACGATGCTGTGTCGTTTCATTAATAAGTTATAATTAAAATTATGGTTTCTTCTATAAAATAATTTAACAAATAAACATGACATATTCTAATATGTGTTCTAATTTAACGTTGCATTGGTTGTATTTGTACTTAATTAACGTTTCATGATCAAATATACTTAAACACAATTAATTTTTGACGTAAATTTGACAAATATGAAATATCAAATTCACTTGTCTAAAGTGGAATTATCTATATCTTTCTCACTCACACTTCCTGTGTTCTCTCTTAATCTAGCCGGGTACACAAGAAATACATATATCGATATACACTTGCTCCATCCAGTAGTTAACAAATCCCTGGTTCAATTCAACCTCAACCAATTTCTGTTTTGTGTTGTGTGTAACCATGACGATGTGAGTATCCAAGTAAATAAATACAAAATTCTGTCAGTAAAAGATTGTGATTTTCCCTGCACTCCTCCAGATAAATTTGAAACGGCGCAAAATACTTCCTTGAATTTATTATCTGCAAAATCAAAAGCATTATACGAAAAGAATTATAACCTCTCCATTGAATGGTGTAAGTTAAAAAAATCAAGAATTACAGTGAAAATGTATTACTAGCTTACTTTTTGTAAAAATCTAATGAAATCGTCTTCTCTTTGGTCCATTTATTCCATGCTAAAATCAACACTAGCAGTTAAGAACTGAAAACTCTAGTGAGTGTCACAGTCACAGAATCTAATTTATCTTCGTCAGCTGTTTTCAAGTTCTGCCAAAAGTGCACATTCAATTTTAACATTATCTGCCAATAATTAAATCCAATAAGTTTATTAATTATGAAATGTGTGTTATTAAATATTTAAAGTTGTAATACAATGTACATTCACCAGTAGAGTTATTATTTATAATTAAATACTTAACCTAACTAAATTGGTAATGCAGCTAACTTCAGGTATATTGTTTGTAGCACGTTTCTAGTGTAAAAATGAACCTAACCTATATTTTAGATTTCGTAAGTATTATTTTAATAAATTACGATTTCAGAAAAATTATGTATTTATCTAAGCGAGCAAATTGAGCACTTTACCGTGCGTTGCTATGGGAGACGCGCGGTAAAGTATTTTTTGCTCGTTTCTTAGTAACCATCAACTTTACGATGACAAAATAGAGCACAAATGTCAACTTTTCTTGATGGTCGTAGAAAAAATAGTTTTTTTTTTTGGGGTTTTTTCATTTCCTTCCGATCTAAACAAAATTGTTAAAATTGTTTCTACCCTTTGTAAGACAAAGATCTTTTTTGGTTTCCATTGACTGGACTATTACTGTTTATATAAATTTATAAAAAAAAATCACTAATTAAATCTTTCTCCCTAGGGACATTCGCCCAGCCGAGAACCTACTAGTCTCTCTATTCGCCCTCGGAGAAGGATGGCATAATTATCACCACGTCTTCCCCTGGGACTACAAAGCGGCTGAAATGGGCGGTTTGTTAAACCTTACAAC
This sequence comes from Ophonus ardosiacus, assembly GCA_943142095.1. Taxonomy (NCBI): domain Eukaryota; kingdom Metazoa; phylum Arthropoda; class Insecta; order Coleoptera; family Carabidae; genus Ophonus; species Ophonus ardosiacus. The sequence continues at coordinate 33,602,079 of OW964834.1, read as the reverse complement.
CACCATTTTGAATTACTTCCATCGTATTGGCTGGGCGTGGGATATGAAAGAACCTAGCAAAGATCTTGTACAACGGGTAATGGCGCGTAATGCAGATAAACATATACAACATCTGCCGGAAGTACCCCCACCAGCGGAATGACGGAGGGGGATAGGGAAGGCGGGAAATTTGAAAGTGATGGGGAATGTTCATAGTCAAAACTTGAAGAAGTAAAGATGTTAGTAGATATAATAAAAATGAATTTTGTGGAATGGTTAAGTTAAAAACATAAACATATATACTCTGTCTGGTTTAAGACTGCAGTGGTGGGCGGAGCTTGACGAGAGCGGTTTACGAAGCAACATTTTAAGGTTAAATATAAATCTAAATTTTATTTCGATAAAATAATAATATTACAATTATCGAAACATTCAGAAACATCATTTGGAGGTGGAACATTTTGAATATCATTCATTTGAGGACTGTTTTGATCAGACATGCGTAATTGCATGAATAATAAAATATTTTTGGCAATGGGCTACTTGCGTAGTACTGAAAATCCGATTTCTATCATTATATATGTAATGTTATGTTGAAAACATATATAAAAATATTAATTTTATTTAAAAAAAAATATTTGTTTTTAATAAATTAAGAAAGAAAATTTCCTGTGACGTCATTATATTTAACTGGAGAACCATGTTTAAAAATGTAACGCATAGATGGCATTCGAGAAAGTTTTAATTTGAATTTGACATTGGTCTCTCAAATATATTAATTACTTCACAAATAAACACATAGGTAGTTACATGTAATTTAAAATATCGATACCAAAAAGATAAATTAAAATACTAACCTCCAAACTATTGTTGAAACGTGAAACAGGAGATCTTTATTACCTGTACAAACCTTGTACAAACAAACGCAATGGCTTTACGACCATTCATTGGTGCGGCGTAATTCTACGTCACACATGGCGGGAATTCAAATAATCAAATTTAATTTTTTTTTTCTGGCTAATTAACAAAAATTTTGTCAAAAAAAAATATGGGTAGCAAGTTTTTACCTGCTCTTCAAAAATATTAAATAAAAAAAGGTACGCAAGTAGCCCATTATTGATAGTTTGACAAGTTATTTGTCTTTTGCATTTATATTAACTTTTTACGTTATGTTTAGTTGTTTGCAATTATGTTTATATTAAAATTATTTATTTCTCTTACATTCAATTTAGCTAGTTTAATTTATTGCACACTAATGCAGAAAAAAGTTGCAATAACAGCTTAAAACTGTCTCGCCTTTGCACGAATCACATATAATATTGTCCCTATACCACGCTGATTTGCATTCTTAAACCCGACACAGTATAAATGTGTAGTTTGCTACAAGTTTAAATAAATTGTTGAGTATTAAAACACATTAAAATGATGCAAGATTTTTGTTTTACACTTAATGATGAATTCAATTACAGAAATCTTGATTAGTAAAGGAACTAAAAAGTTTTTCTTTGATTATCGTATGTAACAAAAGTACTGAGAAAAAATTAGACAAGATATTTAAACTGTTTCACCAAGTATTGCCATGTTATTGTGCTTTATTGTACTTTTATAAAAAATTAGATCTATTCATCAAATAGAAAGAATTTTTTGACAAGAGAGGTTGTTCCTACAATCTAAGAGAATAAGAAATCTATTTTACAATAATGATAGGGGACGCAGTTTTTTAATACCTTGTCTCATTTGTCTCTGTACGATGTTAAATCTACATCCCGGATTGTCAGATATATTCTTGTCTGTAACTGTTGTTTGTTTTGGTATTCCTAGTCATTAGTGTATACTTTTCTGCTAAGAAATGCCCAAAAGTCTACATTAAAAATGTTGGCTCCTTAATGCTCTGCAGCATCTAAAGATTCTCTCAAGCTGCGACGCTGTCTATTTGGTTGCATGATATCTCTTTCGAAATTATAAATCATTTCTGATCAAAGTTTTGCTAACAATCATTTTTAAAATTCTAAATGGGCTCATAAACCAATTTTTTAAAATATTTTTAAATTAAAGTTCGTGTAATTTTGAAGCAATTCGTGTTATCAAAATGTCATAATTGTTTTTTGTATAACTGCATTTGATTTTTAAAAAAACCTATAGCTATCTTTCTCACACCAGTTTCTGTAGTAGGCTGCGCGAGAAAGATACTATACAGTGTCCCACACTCTATGTTCAGTATAGGGCCTTATGGAGTACCATGTTGCCATATTTACCTGCTACAAGTCTATAAGATAGAAAGAGCACAATAGATGCCCAAAAAGAGATAAAATATTCTGAGTACTTCATTGAATGTATTTATGACTGGTGTACTTTCAGGTGGGTGAAAAGAAAAAAAATTAATTTAATAATAAACTTGTCTGTTTAATAATTTACAAAAAATATAAAATAATACAAAAACAAAATATAAATAGGGTATAAAAAGAAATACTGCATATATTTTACATAGTTCATAAGTCTTTATTTTTTCTGTATAATTTCCAATTTGAATTTATAATATTTTAATATTCTAATCTCTAATGCATTTGATGAAGTTTAATATGCCGGGCGGTTTTAAAATATTGTAGTGAAATATTACTTATTACAGGTACAAATAGCTTCAGCATGTTTTTTACACCCCGGTTCCAACGCATCTTTTCGCGGCCCTGTATATAAAACTGTTTAGAACTGCAGACAATTTTGGGTGAATACAATAAGCCCTTGGATAAATAAGAAACCCTCATAAAACTTAAATTGTACAGTGTTAACTAATTTTGGTATAGCAATGAAAATTTATTAATGTTTCACTATTATATTACATTGAAAAATTGGCAACATGGTACAGAAAACGTCCGTAAGAATAACATTGGCTATCTCCGCTACACTGAAGATAGAATGTGGGACACTGTATAGTGTAACGTCATCTGTGGCTCTGGAAATAAATTCAAATATCTCGCAAAGTAATTATTAAAAAAATGTTTTTTTTTATCTTAATCGTTATTTATTGTGTAGTACTTTAAGGATAAAGTGTACATTTTATTATATTTTGTTATGGTTTATGGGCCCATTGTCGAGTTAATTGCGTGATGACGTTCGAACTTTGTCATGAGCACTTTGAATGAGTCTGATTATTCGATTTGGGGGCAAAAGTTTTTGGTAAATTATTACATACTACACCTTCCTCACATTCCCGAATAGTTCGATAAATAGTTATCTGTCAATATTTTGATCCCCAAAAACATTAACAATTTCACGTTTCGATTATCATCCAACTAACTTATAGATTATTAAGCCGGGTCCAGACTAGTAACAGAACATTGTAACGTAACAAGTTACAGTAACAATGTGGACGGGATTTTGTAACATGTTCCTGTAACAAATCGTGTTACAATGTTCTGTTTGGGCTTGTTCCATCATTTGTCAGTCTTTGCCGTCACATCAAAGGATGTTACGTTACGATGTTCGGGAAAGTTCGGACGCGTTTCTAGTAGTTGAGAACAGTTCAAGTTAGCATCTGCATCAGTAGTGACGAAGATTTTAAATTTAGCAAAAACTCAAAATCAGACGGATGCATTCTTGTGAAATTTTTATATAATCCACTGATTTGCTGAAATTTTAAATCTGTCAATAGGCTGGATCCACTATAAACATTTCGACTTTCATATAATTTTAGCATCCACCATCTACGCGACTTTGGTCTTTTTCTTTTAATACTATAATGTATATAAATATATCCAAGCGCTGCTATCTGCATTGAACTCATGGCTGTCAAATTAATACTGATGCGAACAATTGAACATTTATGGGAACTAACGAACATTCGCTGTTAAGTCTGGATGCTTGCCGTACATCGGACTACTGTACATGTTACTGTAACATGTTACGTTACAATGTTCTGTTACTAGTCTGGACCCGGCTTTAGATATCCCATTCGACCCGATTTAGGCGGGATAGTCCCTTTGTTAAGAAGACTATCCCGCTGTCTTCAATAATAACTGGGGGACATCAAAATGTCTCGCTTTTCCGAAAATCTTATGTTTGAAAATCAATAAATCAGTTCAGTTCATGAAATCTCACAGTAGAAACAGTGAAATCAATCCTTGTTGTAAAATCTCAATTCTATGATATTACATGTGAATGATTTTATGATTATAAAAAAGGTACATACAAGCCCAAACTTATAATAATTCGGCCGGTTTACATTTTCAATAAATTATAAAATCTACAAAAATGGTTAGAAATTTCTACAAAATTCTTTCGGTTACTTTAAATATAGACTTTTAAACTCTAAAAAATTGTGGGCCGAATGCCGGGTGATAATAGTTCGACCTGTATTTTAAGGATCTTCTAGTCCAAATTTAGCTTCTAACTGAGACTTTACTTTTGGCACAATGAAAAGCAACTTTATAAAAATCCAGTGCGTATTTGGAAGACATTAGGGACAATACTCACAGGAAAATGTGCAGAACTTAGGGATATAATGCCTAATAGAATTATTCAAAACTGATATTACTAATAAAAGCGATATAACCCAATATTAAATGGTTGAATTTGTAGGAATTTCTCACCTTTTGCGTAGATTTTATAATTTGTTTGTTGAAAATATTAACCGGCCAAATCAATATGGCTGGTTGTGCGAGCTCGGTTTTAACTAAAACGCTGTTTTAAGAAATGTCAAATTTTATTATTTAATAATAAAAATAAATAATATAAAATTTATCAAAATATGATTTTTAAGCATAACATAGTTTGTGTTCAAACAAATATTTTTTTAAAAAATCGTACTTTAAACATTAGGTTGAAATTAAATATTGAAATTTGAATTTGGCATTTCTTAAAATAGTGTTTTAGTTAAAACCGAGCTCGCACTACCAGCCTATGAGTTTGGGCTCATATTTTAATCATTGAACCTAACATAACCTAGCTAAACACTGTAGCGTCCCGCTTTTCCGTTTTGAAATTCTGGGATCCCTACTATAGATAGATTTGCGTACTTCAAGTTTGTATAACATCTTCCAAAACTTTTCCTGGCAATTTTAATTTGGTATATTATAAAACAATTATTATGTATTTATTAGATTTTATTTAGTAATAAAATCTGGAGTGTAAAATTGTTCTCAAAACTTTTGTTACATACGTTATCTTAAATTTAAAAAAAATGGACCAAGTTGTTTTTGCTCCACATAATTTAACTATTTCATGTTCTATAAAAAAAGAAAAGTTTTGATTATGAATAATAAAATATTTGGGGAACACTAGTACATGTACATTTTTTATTTTTGGTGGGTTTATGTCAAAAATTTCAAATCTGGCCGTGACTAACTTATATGGTTGTTAGTTTTATGTTTTGTATTTATTTTGAAAACTAATCATTGGTAAATTTCAAAATTTAGTGAAACATGAGTGTATGTAGTATTTAAATCATAATTCTTATGTTCGTTATATTTAAAAATTATATGAATAAGTCATACTTTTGTCATTACGGGGTCGTACATTTTAAAACAAAACATTATTTTTGTAAATTCGGTGCTCAATTAAATATTGTAATAAGTTAAAAATGTGAATAATTAAATAGGCTTAAGAAATAAATATTACAACAGTAAAAGTATAATTGCGTCGCTTTATATTTAAATTTGTTAAGTTAGTAGCAATACTTGATTTACTGGAATAATATTTATTTTAAGTTTTATTTTAAAATTGTAGAATATGTTACTAATACAACAAATACAAAATATTCTTGCATTTTTATTTATACTATGCAGAGTGTCCGCTATCCGCATTTCATAGACCACCCTTGGGATCTCGGAAACTACTTAATCTTGCCACAAATACTGTCACATTGTTTATAGGTTGCTAAAAATTTGTAAAAATAATAATTTTTGTATTGCAAGTAATTTATTGACTCGAGTATTTACAGTAGTAAAAAATATCCGTTCAAAATGGCCACATTTGACTTTAAGGCGATTGCCGGTGCTACGCTAAACAACACTTTAGTAGAAATCAAACTACACTCGTAAATATTAAGTTATAACTTCAAACTTGATACCATTGTATAGTAGATAGATCAATGCATGGGGCTGACCAATTATTTTGCATAATTACTAATTTCTATTGCATTTAAATTTAGTTCGAAAAACATCATAAAAATAGCTATTTTAAAATTTATTTTTAACACGATAACTGTACTTTATACAAAGTCTGTGAAAAAAAATCTAAATTATATCTTTTAGTTTAGCTGTGATTTGATTTCTACTAAACCCCTTTTTGCCGCTTATTTCAGAAATCGGAACGATAGACTATGGAGGAGAGAATATGTTCCCCCTCTACTACACACATCTCCTCTCTTACTCCAATAATTTGCTTCACAACACGGGCTGAGTTTTCCCCTTATGCTTTAAACAAGGACAAACACATATAAAAGCAGATAGAGAGAAATAAACTTAGCAATCTTAAAAGTAGTGGGGGAACGTAAGAAGTTTGTCCGCACTAGTGTTATACTAGCTACAAAACTGATTTCGCTCACCTATTGGTAACGAAAATGACCGATAGAGGCAGCACCGTATTTACAATATGGCCGGCCTAGTAGGTAAATGACAGAACTTATACAGTGTACGCCATACGCCATATGGAAATAAACCAATAAAGTTCATAAATTTTTAAATGTAAACTATTTTAATTGTTTAAAGGGAAGTATTTGTTCTTTATTTATTGAGAAATATTTAGTTATATCGGCCCTTCAGATATACAGGGTGTTAAAAAATAAGTGTCACAATTTATGAGGGCATATAGTACAGACTAAAATGAGTAAAAAAAGCTTAATCAACATGAGTCCGATCTTCAATAGTTTCCGAGTTATAAGGCAGTGAAAAATGAGTTTTTTCGGAGTTTACCTCTGCTATCTCGAGAACTGTAAGAGTTACGATTTTGATTAAGTAAGTTTTTTTTTGTTTAACTTTCAAAGGTCACCTTAGATGTGTTTTTGTTTAAAAAAAAAATCAAATACCTAATTGTACCAAGACAAATGTTATGGCGACCTTGGCCAATATTTAGTTTTCAAATAACTTCGTAACTATTAAATAGTCAAAAAAATGTTTCATATAAAATTTTATTGTTTTTTTATGGTATATTTATTGACATAGACAAATTTTTTGTTCAGTAACTGTCATTGTCTGTTTTTCTTTGATTCTAATATAAAATGGCCTCTTTCTCAAAAACTGTTGAAGGTCGGACCAATGTTGATTAAGGTTTTTTTACCCATTTTGGTCAGTACTATATGCCCTCATAATTTATTTGTGACACTTATTTCTTAACACCCTGTACAAGTAAAGAATATTGTAAAGTGTAAGGCACAGGGAAGTAAATCACTAAAGACTAAAGTTTATAATTTTTTTTAATGTAAACTGGTTTAAAGTGCCACATTATTAAAAGGGAAGCATTTGTTCTTTATTTATAGTAAAAGATACAGTTATACCGCCTTTTTCATATATTTTAAGTATGGATAACTTTCTTGGTGCCGATAAGCAAGTTTTTCAAGAATGATGTATTTAGATATCTGGAGGCACCGAATTCTTCAAGAAATTTTATCGCAGGGGAAGAAGTAGTTAATAGTAAATTTAAATAACTGTAAGCTAGTTGGTTTATGCTCATATGTTTACAAAACAATGCTCTTACTGCAAATCCCCATGAAATAAATGGAACCATTTATTTATATTTTTTTATATTCTTTCATCTTTTTTGGGAGAACAGTGAAAACTAATTCCCAGTTTCTTTCCCAAGCGGGAATGACAACAGTTTGTATTGTTTATTTTTGGTTTGGATTTAAAATCCATACTCAGCTTCTTCAAATGAAAAATATTTAAGAATAGGTTAAAAAATTAAGGATATTAAAAAGAGGATGCAGGAAACTAGCACAAAAACAACTCAATGACAACACCGATACCGATACGCTACGAACGATAACTTGCCACATGTTACTTTACCAGGTGTTCATTTTCTTCGCCAATAGCAGCACGGATCTATTATGGCAGGACTATGTATATCAAATACAACAAAAATATATATATATTTTTTTTAACAGTAGGATGATCGTCGAAGAAAATTTTGTTTATTTTGGAAGATACCAAAAAATGTTAACAAGCAAAGTTAATCTAAACTACACGAAGGAGCTCATAGTAAGAATTTTGTATCACTTCCGGTTTTGGCGGAAATGGATACCACTTTAAATCGAGTTAATTTTTTAACCTACATAAAACAGTATTATTATAAATTCTTCATCATTTGATGAGTACTGAAATTAATGAATTTAATTATGTAAATTCAATTCGAATTCAATGAATACCTTACCCGAAATATCGCTTCCTTATTACAGACGATATGCAGATAGGTTATTGTTTAATTCGTTCACAGTTTACGTATATGCATAATATGACCCAAAAATAGAAGATATAAAATCATTTTTCTGATTGTTTTGTCACAGTTTGGTGTAAAGTGTTTAGAGAAAATGAATTACAAAGAAATTAAAGAGAAATATTTTACATTTGGAACACCTTTAAATTGGAGAAATGTAATAGGAGTAATAATATTACACTTAGCAGGATTTTATGGAATGTTTTTTGTTCTTCCTTATTGTAAATTATATTCTTTCATATGGGGTAAGTATTAAGTATTTTTTTTAACTACGACTAAACAAATGTAAAAAAATTTGTACAAAATTCTTTAAATGTAGACTGTGGACACCAGTGGCGTAACTAGACAAAAAAGGCCCCCATGCGAAATTTAATTTGGGGCCCTCTATACCCCTACCCCCTAAAAAAAAAGAAAAGTTCCTTGTAATTTTATTTTATGCTTAAAAAGTGCTAACGAAGAGAGACGTTGTTGGCCAATGCCAATAGCATTTCGCAGATACTTTTTAATAATTTTTAATTTGGAAAACAAACATTCTGCAGTAGATATTGTTACAGGTATTGTTAAATACAAAATACATAGAGAATATACTTCAGAAAAACTAGCATTCATATCACAGTCTTACAGGCCTATTCTACTAAAAAAATGTATAACGATATCGTTACTGAACGACTGTCGCTAAGCATTTGGTTAAACGATTTTAATAACAACAAATGCCAAAAACCTATTCTACTAATCATATCGTTATAAATGATCGTTATCAGGATTATAACGATAATATCTAACTTCATGTTTATTTTGACAGAATAAATTTTCATGTTTTTCAATTTAAATTTGACATATCAATTCATTGTTTGTTTATTTAATTGAAATTGACAATGAATATAAAGAAAAGGGCTTCGAGGACAACTCAAAGACAGTATAAAATATATGTTGAAGAACTGGAAAATAATAGTTTATGAAGAACTAATAAATTGTCCATTGAAGAATTGGAATATATATGGAGAAAACTTACAAGTCATTCAAATTCTGTGGAATCTGATCACACAGAGTACGATTATATAATCTGACATCTCTATACAAATACATAATTTTTAAATACATAGATAGTGCATCTATATTATATTATCTATCAATATATTAAATAATATTATCCAAATCTAAATTTTTAAATATATTTCTGAAATATAAATAAAATGTCTAATATTAAAAAGTATAATTAATAAAATTGTACAGAAGTGAATAAATATTCACCTTTGCATAATCTCTTGCTCTTCGGCCATTTTTACTTATGTTCTCAAAATATGTCAAACTTTACGACTTCAACGATGCATGTGAACTTGTCGTTAATAAACGATATGAAATAACGATATGTAACGATTTGTAACGATAAATAAATTAGCAGAATAGGATTTTGGCAAAAATCGTTATCTTAACGACTTATCGCCTGGTAACGAGTCGTAACGACACATAATTTTTTAGTAGAATAGGCCTGTTAATCATCTCTAGTTTAGCCAACTCACGAATTGTCTGTAGTTTTTCGATTTTTCTCTTTGAACATTTAATACATAGCAGCAAAATGCACTGGCAGAGATTCAGCTAGATCATTTGAATTTATTTCTTGATCTTTTTTGCGTTTTTTATTTACGTATAACGTAATATGATGTACTGCTCAGAAAATGTATTATTATTACACAAATTCGAGGACGTTTTTCGATGTAATCTGGCAGCTTAAGCTTTTTTGTGCTGGAGGTATTGAATTGTTGTAAATTTTTGTAGTATTTATTTCCGAAAGTCGATCTGAAGTTGATGAAGAAGTCTTGTTGGCTGTAACCATAGTAGTCAAAGCACGTGGGATTGATGGGGTTGTGGATCCCCATAACATTTTCCAATTTACGGAGTTTGGTTAACTTCTCCAACTAAGATTTTTTCGATTCTTCCTCATCAACCCCTCGTGTTTTGACTACTACACCGCTTACATCCAATAAGACTTCTTCATCAACTTCAGATCTTCTTTCTAATATGAACACTACAAAAATTTATAACAATTCAACACCATCAGCACAAAAAAGCTAAAGCTGATGATGATGCAAGACCGCATTGAAACATCCTAAAATTTGTGTAATAAAAATGCGTAAAAAACATTCACTACGCCACTTCAACATAATATGTCAATCTTCTGGATCATCATAACATTTTACAACTCAGAAAATGACATATTTACGATACGTAATCTATATTTCAACGGTACGGTATTACCAACTATTTAAGTTATGATTTGAAACAAAATAAGTTTCGTAAACTATTTTTAATGTAACGTGTGAACATCCAACTGTATTCGACGTTACGTTATACGTAAGTAAGGTTCGCAAACTGCGTAATGGTGTGTTCTTCCAAATTAAAACTATTAGGATTTCGTTAAAGCAGTAAATTAAAACTATATTGCTGTTGAATTGAATTATTGGGTAGTGTATAAAATATAAGTATTTCAGAGTATTATATTAATATTAGTTAGTTATCAGAATGACAAATTTAACATAGATTCAGCGAATGGACCCTTTTGTGACGTGGGCCCAAATACCTATTAACTAATATATTGCGGATCCTTTGCTTTTCTTGAAGGAAACACTGTGAAATGGAAATATCATTTCTGCATAAGTCTATCTCACACAAACACCCAACCGCGAATTATGCGCATGCTTGGAAACCTTGACTACTATTGGCTAACGAGGAAATCATGATCACTTTTTGCGAATCACAGAGTTCTGTTTATTAAAGACTACGCGAGAAATTTTAAATTTAAATTTGAGAAATTAAACAATGTACCTATTATTTATTATGTAAATTCTTGAATATAAATATTAGTAATAATAAAAAACATTAACATATTCTAGTGCTAAATTTGAATTAAATAATTTACTTTGTTGTACCGTAAAAATAATAGGAATACAAGCTGGTCAGGATTAATTTATTTAGGTGACAATAAATTACTGTATGAAACACAAAGCAAATCCTTTCGAAGTGCAACTACAAACAGAAACGAAATCAAACGTCAAAGTCAAACCATGTGCTCGCTGCATCACCAGGGCAGCGTTCCAAAACCAGGAATACCGAGTTTTGGCGTAGAGTATGATGTGTTGTGTTTTGGAACGAATGAGAGTTTTGTTGAAGTAAAAAATTGAAACTAAATTAAAAATAATTTTATAAAACTAACAAAACTACTTATAATTACAACATTAATGTCAAGCCCGTAATAAAAGCGCTTTTATGGAGCACTCTCCTCAATATAATGTGAAAGTAAGCTCCATAAAAGCGCTTTTATTATAAAAGTATGCTCGTAATACACGCCAACGTATTTACTTATGTTTATTTTCAACCAAAAGCATGTTTTCTTCCTCAAGAAGGCAAATTACTTTCATATGTTGAGAATCGTGAGTAACTATATTTGAAAATATTGTGGATTTTGGAACGCAGCCCAGCCAGCGACGCTGTCAGCGTTAGCCAATAGTAGTCAAGATTTCCGAGCATGCGCATAATTTCCGGTTGGGTGTTTGTGAGAGATAGACTTATGCAGAAATGATATTTTCATTTCACAGTGTTTCCTTCACCTGCTCTTTTGGGAAAGATACGAGCATTAGCAATATATTAGTTAATACGTATATGCGTGGGCCCCAATGCACCGCATTGGCTGCATTGGTATACTTACGCCACTGGTGGACACTGATCTCTATACATATTGGATAATGTATAGCGGCCAGGTTAAATACAGCGATTTGTGATTATTTGAGCGCCGCCATGTTGGAGGATTTCGGCACAATTTTAGTTGGAAATTGAAACCTTCCTAGCTACTTAATATTAAAAGTTGACAAATTTGATGATGTTATTCGGAATGTTCTATTTCATTGCGAAATTTGAAAATTCACGTTTCTCGAAAAAATCATCTCAATTAAATGTCTTCACAATTTTTAACATTAACTGCTCATATTTTTGCAGTTATTGAAGATATCGTTCTGATTTTTTCAGATTATTATTTATTTACCACCCTAAATGGAATTTGACGTCGTCTGGAGTTATCGCCTTGTTGCGCGCATTAACACAAAAAAAATAATTTTTTCTTCATGTAAAATAGAAATATCATTGTGCAAGCCGCGATTTTTTTTTTGTTTAATTTTGTAGAAGTTATAGTGTCCTAAACTTCGGGGACTTTACTTTTGAAACCGATAATAGACGACAAAATTGCTAGATAAAAGTTTAGTAATTTTTTCAGCAAATATATGTACACGTTAAATAAAAACTTTGTTGTGATTACTAAAAATAAGTTCCAGTAGCAAATTTTTTTTGTCAATATAGGACCAGCAAATATATTTGTTACAATTAGCAAGGTAAATTTGATGGTAAAAAATTGTTGTGGCAACAAATACAATTTTGTTATATATAACAAAAGATATTTGTTATGGGAACAAATAAAATAAGTTACCATTAAGAAGTATAAATTTGTTATTCGAACAAATAAAATAAGTTACCATTAATAACTATAAATTTGTTTTAGAAACTAATTAATTTTGATTGATATATAGAATGAGGTAGTAAGGTAAAAATTAAATACATGCGTATTACATTATTTTTATTTATTTATAATTATAATCTATATACATGTAACAAATATTATATAAAAAAATAAGATATGAAACAATAGTCACTTAAATTATATAGATTTATCAGTAATGTATACATATCTTCAAATTTCTCAGTAAGACACTCTAATTGCCATTGTTTTAAAATATCTTTTACAAAATCATCCATTTTTATTGACGGGCACAAGAAACAAGCACTTTTAAAACACAATTTTCGGCAGGCTAAACTTAACTGCGCAAGCAAATGCAACACGACGTAGCATAGTATACGAACAGTGAATTATGCTGTATACTAGGGAATACCCTGTCTACACAAAAGTTTTAGTTACCTGTACAAAGTATATGGCGGGAAAAGAAATAATTTGTAATCTTTACAAAATATAATGTCACAGGAAAAAAAAATTGTTCCAGTAACAGATGAAATATTTTTAATTGTTGCAAAATGAATTTGTAATCGGAACAAACTAACAAAATGACTGCTTAGTACTACTAATAATAATTGCTGCCATGACTAATATTTTGCAGCAAATAATACTTTTTATATATAACAAAAATTCTTTAGTTTTGGAAACTTAAAATGCAAAGTTCTTCGTATACACGGCAAAAACTTATTGTTGAAATAACAAAAAAAAATGCAGCTAACTAAGTTTTGCCCGGAATATCAATGTATTTTTTTACCGTGTATTTTAGGTATTACTATTGGACAACTAGGAGGTGTTGGGATTACAGTAGGCGCTCATAGACTATGGACCCATAACACTTTCAAAGCTCGTTTACCTTTACGAATATTACTTATGTGTTTGTATATGTTGGCAGGGCAGGTAAATTTATGCAACCGTATTTTTAATTGACTTGAAAAAAAAAGCTTTTTTGCCGTAGTACTCTTTGGAGTCCTGGGTTCGAGACCATCGAACACATCACAAGTATGCAGACACTGATGCAGATCCGCATAATGCAAGAAGAGGCTTATTTTTCTCACACATTGGTTGGCTTATGATGAAAAGACATGATGAAGTCAAGACCAAAGGGAAACTTATAGATATCAGCGATCTTAGAAGGGACCCTGTTGTCAGGTTTCATCAAAGGTAAGTTATCAAAAATAAGCTTAATCATCCCCCACAAAACAAAAATATGCCATTAATAATAATAATAATAATAATATATTTTATTTCTGTAGACACAATACAATGTGTATAGAAATTGTCAGTTTACAATAAAAAGAAATAATACAATGCATCCACAATAAAAGAAATTATACATAAGAAATTATATTACATGTTCAAATAATCATTTACATCGTAAAAATTGTGCTGCAGTAAGAAAAGTTTTAACTCTTTTTTAAATTTTTTCTCATTTGTTTCATTTTTAATAGAATCAGGTAATTTATTAAATATTTCAAGACCGAATCTGTCAGGGGAATATTTAGCAACATTCACTCTTGAGCCTGGGATATAAAATTTGTTGACATCCTTAGTGTTATAATTATGCCGATTACAGATCCTATCAAAAGAAGATTTATTTTTGTAAATAAACAAACAGATTTCAAGTAGAAATATACTTGGAACAGTGAGGATATTAAATTTTTAAAAATGTCTTTACAAGATGTTCTGTAGCTTACTCCAGCTAGGCATCTCATAATTCTTTTTTGTGCCAAGAACACTCCTTCTGCTGCACAGGAAGAACCCCAGAAGCAAATACCATACCTGAGGCGTGATTCTATACATGCAAAATAAAACATTCTAGTTGATTATTATTATATTAATAGCAAAGAATTAAAAAATAAAATAAAAAAAAAAAATGGTAGAATATAGCACCGTTGGTGGCTAAATACTTGGTAAATTCAGTGGCTCGTCGCATAATTACTGTTATAAAAGACAAAGGTAACCCGATATAATGTTAGATTTCTTTATAAAACATATACAGGGTGCCCGTTTATAATTTAGCCAGCAATTATCTCGCTTATTATTACATTTAACGGTTTTAAATATATAACACAAATTGGAAGAATCTCGAACATTAGAAAAATAAGAGTGAATAGAATGAATTAAAAAATATAAAAATATATAAAGAAGATAGGTGTTTTTGTGTGTATCAGAAATGTCAAATATGTACAATGTGTACTTATATAGCCTAATATGGAAGTGGCGAGAGGTCTTGTGCTGGCCACAACAGATTTTTTTTATTACAACATTGAACTCCGACTTTGAGAAGCCCCGCCCTTACTCCACCGTAACTAAGACTATACTTCGGATTTATCGCCACATCTTTTGTCTCAGTACAATTATTTAAATTTTTTTGAAAAAAAAAAACAAAAACACATCTAAGATGACCTCCGAAAGGTAAACAGAATGTCTCATTTAATCAAAGTCGTAACTCTTACAGTTTTCGAGGTAGCAGAGGTAAACACCGAAAAAACTCATTTTTCATAGTCTTATTCGCTAGTGAAATAGAGCAATATGACGTCTAGCGGCGAAAATATGAACTAGTGCATCGACGCAGCACGTGCTTCAGGAATGTGATTATTTTGCCTTTTACTTGTAATTTGTCGTCTTCTCAGAGTTTCTAGAGTTAGAAATCTGTCGTCTCTTTTTGCCGGTGGTTTCGGACGACCTTTCTGTGTCTCCTAAAGTTGAATCTACTCTTTTTAAACCTCCTTAAAGCTCGTCCTATAATACTGAGATCAACTACCAAGTTCCCCAGTCTTATGACGTTGGCCCCATCCAACAGAGCTAACGCCCGAAAAACCTCAAATTCGGACAAATATCAACCTCTATTAATTTTCCCAATTCAATTTAATTTTAATTTCGTAGTAAAACACAAAAACATGAAATAAAATTTAAATTAAACGTAAAAACACTTTTAAACTTTTCCATACTTTTTCCTTGTCAACACAAGAAACAATAAAATACTCATATAAACAAGAATTGATTCTTAATTGTTATTATTTTCATATGTCTAGAACCCTAAATTTTCAAATGCACCCTAAGAAATATTCATATATTATTCTGTTTTAAAATAAATCGCGAAAATATAAGTGATGCGTTAATTTTGTCCAGGAGTTTATTTTGGTAAGTAGAAGAGTTGAATGTCAGGAAAATATTATTATTATTATTATTATTATTATTATTATTATTATTATTATTATTATATCTCCGACGATAACTCCAATACTACAATTATTCTAAAACTTAATTCTTTAGTATTCCTGTTCTTCACATCCATATGAAGATCTGATTAGATTTTTGTTATAATTAGTCAACTGGAAGTACTAAACTAGAAAATTAAATCCCTATTTGTTCCTTTAACAAAACCATGGTAACAATATGACGTCATTAATTGCGATGTCTCTAAAGTGAATTAGAATAGTCCCCCAGATATCAATGCGGAAATATCAACTTTTATTGACAGTTGCAGAAAAAATATGTTTCTGTAATTTCAGGTACTTCTATCCATTATTCGCATTTTTCTTCTTGTTCTTGTCACCGTTTGTGCCGTACTACTTTTTCAACGAGTCTCTCCACAATGTTTTTTGGGCCTGTTTCATGTTCAAATACATGGTACAAATGAATTCAGTTTTAATTGTCAATAGTTTCGCGC
Organism: Ophonus ardosiacus; assembly: GCA_943142095.1. Lineage (NCBI taxonomy): Eukaryota > Metazoa > Arthropoda > Insecta > Coleoptera > Carabidae > Ophonus > Ophonus ardosiacus. Next base: position 33,585,448 of record OW964834.1, on the reverse strand, counting down.
ACTACAATGGTACCAAGCCTTACAACAAGTAAGTATTGTACGAGTAGCGAATGAAAGTTCATTTCATAGATGTGGTTTCTTTTCATAACTTTGCCGATATGATTTGAATTTGAAAGGAAACTAACCCTTATTTATTCCGTTAGAGAAGACAAAAATTGTGCTCTATGCTACTGGAATACTAGGTGGCATTTAAAATGAGCAACAGGATTCAGGGATGCATTTCAAACAATTAAATTGCGAATTATGTTTCGTTCGTCTCAGGTGCAAGCAACCCTCGAGTCGGAATTTCTGTTAGATGAAATTAAAAAGAATCCTTTTTCATAGAATTGTTAAATAAAATAGTTTAAAAGTTAATAGCGTATTCTTGAATTTATTTATTTCGGCATTTAGTTCCTTAAATTGTCGTGCTTATACATTGTGTATTCGTACGTTAAAATTATACATAAATTTGGACGTTTCAGCCAATAATGTGGCCATCCTCAGCAGTTTTTTTTAATAGGTTAAGTTACATAGTCGAATTATTTATATTTTTGTCATGCGACGTACAATATTTGTTGGTTAACAGAAGCCATAAAGGAATATGCCATAATCACTTGGCTAGAAAATTTCACTTTTAAAAACACTTAAAATTTTTTTTAATGTTAAAAATTAACGTTATACATGATGTCGTTGGATTAAAAAGTTTTTTTTTATGTGCTACAACAGCACATGGCTGCTTGTGCTGTGATTATGGCATATTTCTTTATGGCTTCTGTTAACCAACAAATATTGTTGCTGTTATTTACTTACCACCTCCTATTTCTTTTGAACAACTTGAAATGATTTGTGAGTGTTTTGAGGATAATCAATTTTTAACGCAGTCTAACTTTGTCCTAGTAGGTGATCTTAATATTAGTAAGCTAGTTGATCATTACTCACACGGCTTTAATGGCACGTGCATCACTAGATTTGTAAATTTCTGTAGTTTTCTTAATGTTAAACAATTAAATAATATCCTGAACTATAACTCTCGTCTTCTAGATGTAGTTTTGTGTAATTTTAATTGTACTGTCTCGCGAAGTGATGATGTGTTATCGCGTGAGGAACCTCTTCATCCCCCTTTATGTATCCATGCTACTATCGTCCCTGCTCCCTCCAACACAACTATTAAAGATATTCCATCATTCAACTTTCGACATGCTAATTTCGATCTCATGTACAGTCTTTTGCACAATATTGATTGGGATATTTTAAGTGAATATAGTGATGTCAACGAAGCTTTTGCAAAATTCTATAACTTATTAGATGATGTTTTCAAACAATGTGTGCCGCTAAGACGTAGAAAACCTCCCAAGTATCCTCCCTGGTTCACTAGACAAATTATTTCAGATTTGAAACTAAAAGCTAAATATCACAAATTATACAAAAATACTAATGATATAAATCATTATAATAAATTTAAATGTCTACGAACAAATATTAAAGCTGATATTAAGTGTGCTTATAAAAACTACGTACAAGATACTGAAGCCTTATTGGCCAGTGATCCTAAGAAATTTTGGTCACTTTTAAATAATAAGAGAAAAACTACACGAATTCCTGGTAACATGTCTTATGAAGACAATAAATATAATAAATAGCACTCAACTTATTGTACAAGGCTTTGCTGATTATTTTGCTAGTGTTCATTGTCACGAAAAAGTTATCGATTTCACAAACATATTCCAGTCTGATTGTGTGAATGATTGTCTGAATATAAATAATATTTCTGAGAAAGATATTTTAGACTCTATCAAATCCCTTAAAATTTCGACTTCACCTGGTCCTGATAATCTCCATTCCTATATATTTAAGGGGTGCTGTGATCTTTTTGTGAAACCACTACATATTTTGTTTAACTTGGTTCTATTGTCCCACACATTCCCTGATCTCCTTAAAATATCTTCAATTACCCCTATTTTCAAATCTGGTGATGCAAGTGATATTACGAATTACAGACCAATATCTATTATTTCTAACATCTCTAAATGTTTTGAAAAAATTGTGTATAAACAGATATATCACTTTGTTTCTGAAAAAATTATACCCGAGCAACATGGCTTCATAAAACGTAAATCAACTGTTACTAATTTAACTTACATTACTTCATTTACCGTTGAACAGTTTTCTAATAACTCGCAGGTTGACGTGATTTACACTGATTTTGCAAAAGCGTTCGACTCTGTCAATCATGATGTCTTATTATTCAAATTGCAGCATCAGTTTGGTTTCTCTACTGATCTACTCTGCTTGATACGATCTTACATTTCACATCGCAAACTATTTGTTCATTATAATAACTTCAAATCTGACTTTTTCACCCCTTGTTCAGGTGTTCCGCAGGGATCAAATTTAGGACCGCTTTTATTTAATCTATTTATAAATATCACACGTAGCGTACAATACTCCAACTCACTGTTATATGCTGACGATTTAAAGTTATTTAAAACTATTAATTCATACGCAGATCACTGTCTTCTTCAGTCTGATCTTGATAAACTACTGACTTGGTCTTCTTCCTCTCACCTCCATTTTAATATTACTAAATGTAAAATCATGTCATTTACCATGAAACGTAGTGTTTCTTCTTTTCCCTATCAAATGGGTTGTCACTGTCTTAAACGTGTTGAATTACAAAAAGATCTAGGAGTTTTGTTTGACCCTAAATTACAGTTTGGTCCTCATTATAATTACATGGTTAATAGTGCATATAGAAATTTAGGATTCGTGATTAGAAATTCACATTGTTTCATTAATCCAAATACTCTTATTTCTTTGTATAATTGTTTTGTAAGGTCTAGGCTTGAATATTGTCACATTGTTTGGAACCCAATTTATGATATATATTGTAATCGAATTGAATGGTTACAGCGGAAGTTTGTCAGATATTGCTCACGTAAAATTTCATCTTCACTCAATTCTTCATCATAAAGTTACTCCGCTGCTTTTTCCACTTTCGGTATGTGTACACTTGTGGACAGACGTGTGATATATTCATGTTTATATCTTTTTAAACTAAAACATAATATGGTCGATGATAATTCAGCCCTTAATCAAATTGGTTTTGTCGTACCTCGATTGCATTCCCGTTCTTTTAAAACTTTTTACATCCCCGTGTTACGAAATAATTATGAACTTAAAGATCCAATTAGAAGACTAGGTTTCATTTACAATGATATGGAAACCAAATGTTTAAATGAACTTGATATTTTCAATTTTTCATTTATAGACTACAGAAATGTTATTTGTAATATATTTCATTAAGAAATGTTATATTTTGCTTCTTTATTTCGAAATATTTGTATTTATATGTCTTTGTATAGTTTATATTATACATTTATATACTTCTCATCTGTTCTCGCCCTTATGGTTTTGTTTTGTTTTGTACTATCTCCCATGTTTTTGGGATACTTTTGTATCCTGTTTTGGGAGATATCAAATAAATAAATAAATAAACATTGTACGTCGCATGACAAAAATATAAATAATTCGACTATGTAACTTAACCCATTAAAAAAACTGCTGAGGATGGCCATATTATTGGCTGAAACGTCCAAATTTATGTATAATTTTAACGTACGAGTACACAATGTATAAGCACGACAATTTAAGGAACTAAATGCCCAAATAAATAAATACAAGAATTAAACATCAGTTCCCACTTCACTTCCTATATTAATAGTATATTATTTAATGAGTATATAATGTAGGCTATATTTTGCATAGTAATAATAAAAATAATAACATATTAGCGCCAGAAAAAGTTATGAAAAACAACCCCCACTCCTTTGACGTCAGAGTACGTACATCACATCATTCATAGCCAATAGGAAAACAGTTTACGTTATTTATATAAATAAAAGTAGGCGATAGTTTGTCACATGTTAAACTGTATGTACTCTGACGTCACTATGTTTCAGATCATGAGACTTTTTCAAAATATTACACAAATTTTAATATTTAATTGTAAAATATCTAATGGATATTTCGTGATAATTTCAAATTTGAGGCTCTTTAATGAACAATATCTTGAGAAAAATAATACTTATGTTATATAAAAATTCTTGTAACAGCCCTATTACGATATTTATAGTTTTATTGCTGGACCCGACAGTCAATTTTTCTAACTATACCGTAGTCATCAATGAACTTCTGGGATTTTCTAGTCCAATATTTAAATGGCTACTTGCAAATTCTCAAATCATAAGTTAAAGTTATGAAAAGAAACCACATAATAGATATTTGTACACCAAGTGAGCTAAGATAATGTTTATTCATGAGAAGAAGGGCGAGTGACTTAATTTCTTAGTGAATAAACATTCTTAGCTCACGTGGTTTATATAATATTTTATTCAATTTTGACGAAATACATAATAATAAAAACCATTATAATATTGAATTTTGACATCATAAAAACTAATCAGTTAGTAGACTGTGCAAGACAATCGTCGATGATAGACGTCAAGTTATCTATTTAAAAAGCTTTATTATCTGTCATTTGTGTCGTGAAAAATAATGAAAATGGCTGATAATGTCTGATAAATACTGTGGTGATTGTTATTTTCGTGTTATTTTAAATACATTATTTGTTGCAGGGTGAGTTTAAATTTTGTAAGAGTGATTTAATAGTTATTTACATTCGAGTGCGTGTAAGTTGTATTTTACAGCGCGACAGCTTTGTTTAAGGCATGAGCCCTTAAGGCGAGTGCCTTATTAGCTGGAGCGCTGTAAAATACTTCACGCACGAGAATTGTATCAAATTTTTTGGCCCACGATAATGAAAATCACTTTTTTTTTAATGAGATAGGTTGTACTTCTGAAAAGGGTTAGTTTAAAATACTGGGGTTAAGTCAATTTCCAAATTTGATTTTACTTACCTTCATTAGAGTACTTCTTGTAGCGAAAATTTATTTGTAATAATAGACGTTGTTTATGACTGTTAATATATTTATTTGCTCGATCGGTGACTATGTCGGTAACGGCGGATTTTTACAATAATGACAGATGTCGCTGCCGTGATTTTGGTTTATATAAATTAATTTTAAATATAGGAAATGTTAAAATAAAAAAATAACTTAAGTAGGTAGTACTTTTTTACATGAACTTTATTATAGTAAAGATGATTTCTTTTCTAAATGCCCATAAACGTCCAGTGTATTTTGATTATTTTACCGCATAGTTAGACAAGTTACAACACAGTAAGCGTAAAATGTAGGTTACACTTGCTGTGTATACAATTGTAAAGTTCCCATTGCACTTCAGGAGGGCAAAAAAAAAAATTAATTCACTTGTGAATAAAATGTTACCTATAGTTGTTGCTATGGTGTTAATAATGACAGTTTAAAACGTCAAAATTGAATAAATAATTTAAAAGTCAACTTTCAATAGATGCGTTCGGTAAATCATACGGAGTTGGAGTATTTATGGAGCGGTGTTAGAGTGGAGTGGAAGTAGAGCTGGAGTTGGAGTATATCGAGGAAATAAGGTACACTTCATTATTTGTGACTAACCGAACGAGTAGTTCAAATTTTGGTGCTCGATTATAATAACCTCCTGTTTTGACAATCTGATATACTGCACTGCTAAAAAACAATGAACATTTTAAAAAAGGTAGAAAATTCTTACCATTCCGACATACTGTGTCTTGTTATATTACAAAACAATATTATAAATATAAAATAATTGTGTATAATAAAATATTTCAACATACAAATACAAAATGATCTGACAGATGTCAAACAATTAAAAAAAAAAAAAAAAAAAAAAAAACTCCATGTATGCTTGCATATCGAGGTTGGGCTTATGGAGTTAACACTTTACACTCCACTTGACTCCATTCTGCATTTCTCGAACGCTCCATTTTAAGACGCTTATCACTCCATGTAATAGGGCTGTTGCAAGAATTTTTATATGACTTCTAAGTATTAAATTTTAGAAGATATTGTTCTTTAAAGAGCCTCAAATTTGAAAATATCACGAAATATCCTTTAGATATTTTACAATTAATTTTTGAAATTTGGATAAAATTTTGAATAAGTCACGTGATCTGAAACAGAATGTGACGTCAGAGTACATACATCTTCAGCGGTCTAAGGTGTCAAGTGTATTGTCAAAGTTGTCAAACAAGTGTCAAATTTTTAGATTGGTTCAAGTTGTATAATATGTAGGTAATAAAAAGTTCAAAATAAAATGAGTAATTGTATTGTGCCTTCTTACAAAAATACTGTTAGAAATAAAGCTACTATAGAGCTTATAAATTTGCCAAAAGATGCGAAGAAAAGAAAATTGAAGCTAGAAGCAATAGGTCGAAGAGCTGATAATTTGTCAGAAAAATCGTGTCTTCATGTTTGTGAAGATCATTTCAACTTTATTTTGTCTCAAATCTTTAACACCCCTTATTTCGGTAGCAGTAAAACAATCGTTCTCTGATATAAATTCAGCCACCATCCAGCTATCGACCTTCGGTAAAATGTCCGTCTTACTTTGAGTGTAATTATTATTCATTTACAATGAGCAATGTCAGCGTCAAATGTCAAATTAAAAGATTTTTACCTCTCGCTAAGAGAGGTATTGGATTCATGCTAAAATTCACATATTCAGATTTTATTGAATAAGCACGATTTAAGGTCCCTAGAATTCGATTATAACATTTTTAAAATGATGTCTGTGTGTGTGTGTGTGTGGATGTGTGTATGTGTGTATGTGTGTATGTGTGTATGTGTGTATGTGTGTATGTGTGTATGTCTGGATGTTGTAGCCACGATTCCGCAAAAACTATAAGACTTAAGAACTGTTTAACTATGGATTCCTCAATCTGACATTCCTGGGAAGAGCTGAAAAGGTTTTGGTAACAATTGAACAACCGGAAGTAGTAGTTTTTAAAAGAAATTCTTCCAAATAATAATTTTTGAAAATTTTTGATATTACTAATTTTGAAGAACAAAATTCTACACCTGATACATTTAAATTTTTTATTATATCTTCTATAAATTTAGAGATAAAGACGCTATAATATATAGAATATCGGGATATAATAAGTCGAGTAGGCGAAACTACACTAAGGAAACCAGTTGACAAATTCAAATGTTTATAATGTAATTTGTAAATGACAGATTTCAGTGTCAAAAATTAACAGTTTTAGAGACATTTTGATAGCTTTTTCTAAGAAGTACATTTAATCTTTCTTATTGATTTTATATTAAACATTTGAAATTATAGGTAATATGCATATATCCATCAGAAATACCGCCAATCTGGTTAATGAATTGGAAGAATCTGTGACATTTAGAAACTCCCTCATACAATGAAAAATAGATATAATTAGAATCATATGTGTGCAGAAGACATGTTAAATACAATAAAAAACAATATTTGGGTAAAGTCCTGTAATATTTTGTTATAAAACGACGGTTCGATAGCAAAGTGCAATACAATACTTATATAGCCTAATATGGAAATGGCGAGAGGTCTTGTGCTGGCCACAACAGATTTTTTATTAACATGTGACAAACTATAAGCCTACGTTTATTTATATAAATAATATGACTAAACGTAGAACGTAGGTGATGGAAATGTATGTACTTCTACGTCACAGGAGTGGGGGTAGTTTTTTAGGGCTCCAATCTTTTTATTTAATTATTTCCACAAATAACAAGAAATTATTAAATTAAAAATTATTACTAAGAAAATCATTGCATAGACTTTCATTTAGAATAGTTTTTGAAAAATGTGAAACAGGCTCATTACCGAACGATGCTAGGAGTGTACAGATTGAAAAGAGTGAATAGAACTCATTTACCGAACGCACCTATTGGCTACCAATATGTCATTTCCAGGAACATCCTGGCTGTTCAAAATGCAGGCGTAGCTTTTATTGCCATGGGAGAAGGCTGGCATAATTATCACCACGTCTTTCCATGGGATTATCGGCTTGGAGAATATGGAAACAAGTACAAAACCGGTGCGATGGTTATCGACTTTTTTGCTAAGTTAGGTCTTGCCTACGATCTCAAATTCGCTCCAGAAGACATGATTCGTAGAGTATTAGAAAAGAATGGTAATTTGCAGTCTACGGAAGTGTCCGTAGATGAAATAAAGATGTTCATGAAGAAGAAGAAGAAGAAGATAGTGGAAAAAATATTTGAAAAGAAGGATATTAAGATGGAAGGCACAGAAAAGAAAAGACAATGAGTGAAATAAAAAAGCTGACACAGGACAGTAAACGCAGAAAAAATGAGATACGTAACTTATAATTTCCTATCGCATATACAAACCATTTGTAATTTGTATTTTAATATGCTATATATTGGTTTTTATTTTTTAAACGTAGAATAAAAACAAAACTATTACTATCCAATAAATAATTATAGCCAGTTGAGTTTGAAACTCAATAACTTGCTTTACAAATAATCAAAAATTATGAAACACTTTCATTTACAGACTATACATTTCTACGTAATTATACTAATTTTCATATATTTTAACTAATTAATATAAAAATAAAGACATCAGTTATTCCTTGCGCAAAACTTCCCATTTAATTTAAGACAAAAATGTTTCAAATAAATATTGTAGAGAATTAAATTCCACACCTGCCGCCAATCAGATTTTATTTTGCATACGAAAACAATAATATTTCTTGAGCGCAAAATTTGTAAACAATTCTTTCTTCCTAGGGATATCGCTCAATTGCAGCTGTAGACACGTGTTTCGCTCTTATTAGAGCTCATCAGTACAGCATAGCTAGTTAATAGGTGGACATTAACTAGAGGTAGTAATAAAAAAACCGACACAGTGTAACAGCACTAGTAAGCAGCCAAAACACCTTTGTTGCCTCGGTCAGTACTTCCACACCCATTGTGGATAAATACGTCACAGCGGCGGTGATTTATAAGAGCGAAACACGTGTCTACAGATGCAATTGAGCGATATCCCTAGGAAGAAAGAATTGTTTACAAATTTTGCGCTCAAGAAATATTATTGTTTTCGTATATTTACTTGGACCCCAAAGTGTTTAGTAACCTGTAAAACCCAATTTGAAATTTTATAAATATTTCTCATTTGTAGTGACAGCCATGGAATTTAAACAAAAATACGAAGAAATGCATATCGTTTGAAATGTCAGATATTCGATTCTCAAATAAAATTACAGATAGGTAATTATAACCTGTATTTAAGGCCTTGCAAATATTTTGTTTTCATAATCTACATCTAATCACTGCACAGATTTATTTTTATTTTGTAACCTGCAAAATCGAAATTCTGACAATTCAAACGATATGCATTTCTTTAAATTTTGTTTAAATTCCATGGGTATCACTACAAATGAGCAATAAATATTTATAAAATTTCAAATTGGATTTTACATAGCTTATGAAATATGTAAAATAAAATTTGATTAGTAATTTAGGTGTAGAATTTAATTCTCTACAATATATATTTCAAACATTTTTGTATAAAATTAAATGGGAAGTTTCGCGCAAGAAAAAACTGATTTCCATGTTAAAAACCTATGGCCCGCTTTTTAATTAACACCCTGTATATATGAATATGAAAAATGACACTCATTTTTGGCACGTTAGAAGAAATACTCAACTTCATTCGTGCTTAGTATCAATATGTATGAATGGAAAAAAAAATAAATTTTAATACATTGAAGTCATAGGCACTGTAAATAATTCAAACGTTAATTTTTTATATTTTGTTTATAACAATTAAAAGTGTTAGATCTCAGCTTCTATTACTAATTAAGTATTGAAATTTGGCATGTTGATTCAAAATGCAGTTTTTATATAAAATATTAATGAATTTTTATTTGAAATTGATTAGTTTAATTTTAATATTATACTGTTATATTTAATTGTTTATGCGCGTGTACACATGGTACGTTTTTGCAATAACAACTGCAACTTCTTTTAATTCTTCTTCTTTTAATTAATATTCTTATTCATATTGTTATTTAAACATGTAACCACTTATGACCTTCAGGTTCAGAGTATGAGCCAAAATATTTTAATACTAGTAGGTAAATAATGTAATATGGTTAAATAAAAAAAACTTACCGGTCTGCGAATGTCCTTTTCTTCGGATTTGGGATACAGTCTGTAACAAAATATTTATGCATTAATATTATTAATTATTATTATTATTACTATTATTATTATTATTATTATTATTATTATTATTATTACTGTAAGATGCAAACTGAATATTTAATAAAAGACATAAACAAAATTTACAACAAAGTATTTATTTATACTAATAAAAATGTAACTAATATAATATTATTATTATATGTTAAAAATAGGGTTATGTTAACAAATTTTGACGGTTATAATATTCACATTTTTATATATTTTAAACAAATAACCTTATTATTACACACCTCATACACACTATTTCTTTATTATTGTACTTTCACTGCAATAATATCAACATAAACAACAATAAAACAACAAAATATTTTCAATTAAAATCATACAAAACACTTGCCAAAAGGTACGCGATCGACTGATCGTGAGGTGATTACTAGCAATTGTTTTCTTGTTTTGGCTCGCTAGATTCATGGACTACTTTGATAATTATATGTATATATTATTTTAAAATTTAAAAATGTGTTGTTAATGTATACAGGGTGTTTTACAAAATTATACACCAAACGTTGACGGTCGATATAATTTGATATACTATTATTTAAATATAAAAATATTTACATGAAATTTGTATAAAATAAGTAAATACAGTATCGTTTGTAAATAAAGTCTAATTTGTTGTCCAATAAATAGAAAAGTCTGTAATACGAAACTTTGGATTATGTTTTATTGTTTTTCGTCAAAAATCTGTTAGAGCTCCAAATTAAGTACTACATCCGATTTATCATATATGGTTAAAATCTAATATGTTGTTTCAAATTATATATGAGTTTTTAATTCCAAATTTGAGAAGTTTTGGATCATACTTTAAGGAAAAATCGTCACGCACACATTCTTATAAAAATCAGCATCAACTTCTAGGTGCTCTAAGACGCAATCTTTGTAAATTCTTCGCCGTATATGATCCATTTCGGAAATGTGTAATTGTAAATTAATATTAATTTATAGTGCTACAAAAATAGAAAAAAAAATTAAATAAGACCATGCTGTACATCTAATATTTATGTATGACGGAAAACGTATTATTTTTACAAACCTTAATTTCATTAGAATTATTATATTTTACTATTATATTCCCTTTAACACGGTTTCATTATTAATTTTTATGTAATTGCTTCCTGACAGTGACATTTGTTTAAATATGTCAAAATTATTATTGAAATTATGTTTTTGTTTGACGCATAGGCAAGACGATATATGAAAATAAATTATATTATATACTCACATTTAATAAAGTTATTTAGAGTTATTTACTAATTGTTATTATCGTATATTCAATGCATTTTTTCAAGAAAAACTGTTCTGGATTCTGGATTTGAGGTGGAGGGTGAAGAAAGATACTGCACGCGCACTTAGGCCTCACAAATGGGCCCATTGTACTACCTCCTATAGCACAGCTTCCGACCTACCGATCTTGAAGCCATTCTACGCTTAGGAAGAAGGCTAACAAGTTAGCGGGGGAAGTTGAGCTAAGTGCGGCCATGGAAGGCCAGAATTCCCCTAACATGGATCCTCTCTTTAACGCTAGAGCGGGACACTCGAGAAGAATGTGTTCCACTGTTTCGTCATCCATCTCACAGCCTCTACAAAGACCATGTCCCGTAAGGACCTCAACAAGAAATTTAAGGTTGTTCCTCGAAAGTCTGATGAGATAATTGGCTAACTTATAAGTTGGTTTAGAAATAAGGTTTCTCGTTTGTTTACAGGTGGATATATTTCTCCAACCAGCTGAAAATTTTTCAAAGGTAATGTTTCGAGTAATATTGTGAAGGAACGATTTGGCTAGGGGTAGCATGGGCTCTGGGCCCCAGGGTAAACCAGACGAACCCTGTTTAGCTAGATTATCGGCACAGATGTTACCTTCAATACCATTGTGTCCCTTTACCCAAGCGAGTTCCACGACATTGTTTTTGGATATATCCGACAGTGCAAGATGACAAAGTTCAACCAGACCTGAAGTGAATTTAAATCCACTAAGGCTTTTAAGAACTGCTTTGCTGTCCGAAACTATCCTGATGTTCTTGTTCTGAACTTTATGTTCTTTAATTAGTAGTGCACTATGCAAGATACCTGAAAAACCAAGAAAAACTGTTAAAAGCTGGTATAAATGATACTTCTGGTTATCCGATAAGCACTAAAAACTAATGAGCTCTTCCCACATTAGTATAGAATGGGTATACAAAAATTAAAAATTTTCTGATTGATACTATTTGAGTAAACGTGTCCACACGATCCACACACACACAGACACACACGCACACGCGCACGTACATACCTACAGACATCATTGTAAAAATGTTAAAATCGGATTCTGAAGACATCAAAACGTGCTTATTCACTAAAATCTCTATATCCGATTTTTAGCACGATCCCTATACCTCCCTTACCTAGGGTAGCGGGAGGTAAAAATATTGTTTAAATCGAATTTTTTAATTCAAACTTTCTGTAAATCGAATTTAGATTTTGATAACTGAAACAGGTTTGTTTGAGACACTAGTTATAATGTTTCAATTTGTATATTTACTAGGTATGTATTTACTAGGAATGACGATTGGTACCCGGGTACTCGGAACCTACCCGATAATAATGTACCCGGGTATAAAATTTTTTACCCGATTACCCGAAATATACCCGCTGCCCGTTAATTACCTAATACCCTTTAATTACCCGAACAGTTTCCAGCTGCCGGAAAGATTGGATCTAAAAGAAGAGCTTCTTATTACCATATCATAGGTAATTAATATAATTTATGTTAAGTTTTTTATAGAGATACAGTATATTATTTATTTGTATTACTTTTTATTTAATAAATAAATGTAAACAATAATTATGAATTTTATTAAAAAGTAAACTGCTAATATAAGGCTAAATTAACGAATTGTGTATATGTACTTAAAGGATAACGAGTAATTAAAGGGTATCGGGTAATTAAAGGGTAAAGGGTACTATCCGGGTAGTTGTTTCGGGTACTCGGGTACCAAAATTATCAGAATTCGTCATTCCTAGTATTTACATCTTATTTTTCTAAAAAAAAAAAAAAAAAAATGTATTTTTTTTGTTATATTAACTGAATAAAGGTTTTTTTCCATTGCATATACATACGCTTTGTAATTTATACAAATATTCATTTAATTTAATTAGATGTATAGAGGATCGACTGTATAATTAAATATATGTTATCTACGTATTGCTTCTAAAGAAATACATACAATAATACTTTATTTATAAACCAGTGATATGAAAATTGAGAGGGTATGCGTAGTCGGTTCTTGGTGGAACATGATATCAACTAATTAAGAATAAGATAAACACTTTTCTTGATTAACCACTAGTTTATTTAAATGTTTAAATGTTACAATTGTTTCGACTTTTCAGTCATCATTAGACGTGTGTACGTGTAACATTAAACATTTAAATAAACTAGTGGTTAATCAAGAAAAGTGTTCATAAATATAAATAAATAAATATATCATCACGGCATATTACTCATTACTGGGTGTGCCAGTATCTACAACACATGTAGATATCGGTAATGATGACGATATATTTTATCGTGTGGGCGCTTACCAGGCGTCACCCCACGGGCACTCATAGCTGGTGTGGAGAGTGCACCACAGGGGTCACTTTTGTGCCATTTAAAATTGTTCACCTTATTCTTAATTATTTGATATGAAAATTGTTCACCTCAACTAAACTGCACTGTATTTTCGCAAATTTCTATAAATCTTTTGGTAAATAATGCATGTATGTCACATAAGTTTTGCATAAATTTCAACATTTTTTTTTAATAAAAAATGCATTTACCTAAAATTTTGTAATACTTAATAATTAACTGTTTCATAAGCAACAAAATTGAGAACTAAATAATGGGCGTGTTCTTCCACAAGGTGCAACTTTCTGCGGACACCTAGCATAGATTTTGGAAGACATTTACATCGATTTCTCGGACATTCCTGATTCCTGTAGATTAGGGGGATTTCTGTTAGGCGGAATAAATGGTTTTGGTCTGTTAGACAATTTTTAGTTTGTCTTGGATAGTGACAGGACGTAAGGTCTGGTTAGAAGATAAAATCGTCTCCAGTGTGTTCTTCTTCAATAAAATTAACCAATGTCGTTATCGATGTACCTTTGACTATCCAGGGCTTTATCTCACTCGGCCCACATATGACCTGGAGGTCTATTCTAAATTCATAGCCACATGTGCTATCCGCTATCCGCTATATAAGTTCCACTACTAGCCAATAGATGGATTCAAGTCGGATAGCCACATGTGCTATCCGCTATCCGCTGTATAAGTTCCACTACTAGCCAACAGATGGATTTAAGTCGGATAGCCACATGTGCTATTTGTTACAATTATAAATAATTATTATAATTTAAATAGGTGCTTACAATATATAGATATTAATCAAATATTATTGATATAAAACACGAACACAAGTATTTGATCACAAAATTGAAAAGCCGAACTACTTGTCAACTTGAAATCTGGCAATATTAATAAGTTCCACTACTAGCCAACAGATGGATTCAAGTCAGATAGAGCCCCATCTGTTGGCTAGTAGTGGAACTTATATAGCGGATAGTGGATAGCACATGTGGCTATGAATTATAATAGACTCCCTGGAGACACTCCTTGTGGAAATAGTTTACTAACACTTTATCTGACAAATTGCCTTTTTGTTTATTAATATTAGGGATCTTAGCAATATTGTCAGTATAAAAACCATAATTTCCCTTAATTTCGGAGTTGGTCAATGTCAAGTCCGAGAAGTCAATGTAAATATCATTCAGAATACAATAGAAAACTGCGCCTTGTGGAAAAACACGCCCATTATTTAATTTAAGTTCATTTGTTGCTTATGAAACAGTTAATTATTAAGTATTAAAGAACTTTAGGTAAATGCATTTTTTACCTCTCGCTACTCTAGGTAAGAAAGGTATTTTACAATGATGTCTGTAGCCTGTAGGTATGTATATATGTGTGTGTGTGTGTGTGTGTGTGTGTGTGTGTGTATAGAGCGTGTGGAGGACTTGATTACTCAAATACTATCAATCAGAAAGTATCACTTATACAAGCTTTTAATAGTTTTTTTTTTTTGAAAAAAATACGTTAAATATAATTTTTTAGCAACTCTTACTAAAAAAAATTGATTATAATGGTACAATCTTCAATTTTACGATACTACTAGTATTCAGTAAATAACTTTAAATATAAATTTATAAAATAATTTATTTTTATACATCATCTTGCCTATGCGTCAAACAAAAACAATACTTTAATTTTGACATATTTAAACAAATGTCACTGTCAGGAAGCAATTACATCAAAATTAATAATGAAACAGTGTTAAGGAGAATATAGTAGTAATATATTTGATTCTGAGGAAATTAAGGTTTGTAATAGTTATTTATGTATTAAGATCGTAAGGAGGCTTTTATGGCCTGCGGCGGGATTTTAAGCCCGAGGCGTAAGCCGAGGGATAAAAACACGTCAAAGGCTTTAAAAGCAAGTTACGCTCCTGGTACATACAAAACTTTATGCACGGACGAAAATTTACAAATTATGAATGTTAGAAAAATTGTATCGAAAAGAATTTGTCCTCGTACATTCAGCATCTAGTGTTGCTATGTAAGCGGAGAACAACAGTTTATTGTTTGTTTATTAGTTATGTCGTTTGAGTTTTATTTTGCGTATCTCCGTGCTTTCCATATAAACATCACAAAATTAATTTTCATTTTTCATTAAAGAATATAAAAAATTTGATTTGTAATAAAAACTTTTCATGTTGCCTGTTTAAATTATTTATATTGTAGGTTATAATTTGGTTTGACGCGGGCTATAAAATGACGACTATGTCAAAGAAATTCGTGTATAATTGTCAAATTATCATGCGTCCGTGCATAAAAATAATATATTTTCCATCATACATAAATATTACTTATATGTGTTATTGATTGTGTAAAGATACGAGTACTATTTTGAATTTTTATTAAGTTCTTCTGTTAGTGTTATCAATATTTGTGAAATTTATTTGGTGTATGATATATTTGTTAAATGTAAAATAAAGTTTGTTATGAGTGAATATAATAATATTTGAACATAATGATTGCTTTATACTGCGGGGTTATACAGTGTGTCCCATTTAGAGGTGTCACCATTGGGATCTCGAGAACTATAAGAGATACGATGTCGGTTAAATGGAACTTTTTATGCGCCTTTGGGAGGCCATCTCAGATGTGCTTTTATTTTTCCAAAAATTCTCATAGGGCACTAGATAATGACGAAAAACTGAATATTGTTGATTTTTTCTTTTTCAAATAACTTCTAAACTATTAATAATTGAGAAAAAAGGTTCAAATATAAAAGATAGACATTTTTATTAACTAACCAGTGGCGTACGGAATAATTTTTTATATCCGTAAAGTTTTGAGATATAACACAAACTTATATTTTTTTAAATGGAACCCATATCTGATTTTAAGGTGGATACAGACTACGCTGACGTTTCGTGTTAACACGCATTATGTTGCATTGTGACGTGTTAAATTAAAATCTAATTCATTATGCCTTATGGGAATGCTCATATTGTTCTGATGTGTTGTCTTCTGACGTGTTATTGCATCATATAACATCAGACGCGTGTTTGGACGTGTTATACGATTTCCAAACTCCCAGATTTTTGTCAGACATCAGATCGCGTCAGATGGGAATGTATAGCATTTTCATAATATTTTTGGTTATGTTTTTAACTTTTCATTATTTTTTATACGAGAGAAAGATTTCTTTGCCATAAAATAGGTAACTATATTTGAAAATACTAAAATAAATATTTATTTGATATAAATAAGTAATTAATTATTAAAGATAAATATTTATTTATACAAATTAATTAAAATTTAACACGTTGACTGCAGCATTGGTCGCCGGGGACCAATAACTTGCATTTGTCTAGTGCGGCACCATTTTTCATAAAAATTGGTCTCCGGCGATCAATGGAAGTTTGATTGCACATCACAAGTAGTATCGTGTTAGTTTTAAATAAAATAGTGAACGAGACGCACATACTATGGGTAGTTGAGAAAAATAAATATTACCTTTGATTAATAATAATCAGGAACAACAAAGAATTAAAATAAATAAAGAAGCAGAAAATATGAACAATTTACCTAAAATGAACCTGTCGTTATAAATATGTAGTACCTAATTAATTGTATTTCAAACATTTCTATTTAATTGTATTTTGAAATTAAAATTAATTAGTAATATCATAAATATAGAAAATTTGTCAATTTTTTTCATACGGTGCATCAAAACGTCAGAACAATGTGAATGCTCTATGTGTTTCTGATGTGTTATGTTGTGTTGTTAGTGGAGGAGCGTTAGCTCAAAAAAGTGCATTATCTCGGAACCGGTTCAAACAACTCCGATTTTGATGATTTTTTTTTTAAAATGTCGGTAATGCCAAATACTTCAACCTTTATGGTTTGAAAATTGACGCTCTTTGTTATTTATTAAATTATTTAATTTTTAAAATTTATTAATATCGGCGTTAAAATAATGTTATTTATGAAAGTATAATATTTAAAAACGACATCCAGTGACCTTGTATATTGGATACTGAGAAGTAAGATGTATTCTAAAATGATTGGAGTTTGTAATCTGATGTGGCCAGCACATAACCTCTCGCCGGATAGTTTACCTGTGTGCATAAAACAAAGATTATTTTACAAATACAAATACATTCATGTATAAGTCTTTGACGTTCAAACTTCTTTATATATTTTTCTCCATATATTTACAAAATCTGTAGGTTATTTTAATATAAATTATATGCAACAAATTTCAAAATATATTTTACTATATTAAAATTTTATGCAGATAACAGGGATTATTAATTCGAACAATGTTTGTCTTCTCTACATACATGTACTGAAAACATTAATTTTTGGCAGTTTCAATTGTATAAGGTATATCTGGAAATGTGCGTATATTCGTACATAACTTCTATCAAATTTTCTTTTTTCATAAATGTATCTAAATAACACATTGATTTTATTTCAATAAAGTGATGATGAGATTGCGCTCTTTTTATACTAATATCGATGTGTAATGTCGTCAATATTATATCTTATTTAAGAAGAATTTGATAACTTTTTGCAGTTCAATGTTACTGTAGTCTACAGTGGTCGTGCATTTTCCCATAATCTTTGAGATAAATTTAACAGTCCTTTAACGTAGACTAGTCATCTCAACAATAGTCACAGGGCAAACTAATAATTAAGAGATTCTCTAAGTATATTTTTCTTAATTCACTTTCATCTTGTGTTTATAACATTTAAATATAGTGTTCCTTCTCGTAGAGAGTCATCTTATTCGCACTTTGTTCGGCTTGTACCGCCTACAATTCAAATGTCTTGTCTTCTCGTAGGTAATCCATCCACCGCCTTTTCACTCATCCATGTGCGCTGAGGGCTGCCCTGATTATCTAATCTTGTCCAAAATTAGGAGCATTTTGGATATCCTCGTTTTTCATACGCTCAGCTGAGAAACATTCAGCGACTACTCGTATTTCATGCTTCTTCCTTGCAAACTAACATTCTGCTTCATATGTGATGAGAAACTTAGGCTGGATGCGCATCGAGTAACAAAAACGTTACTAAACAAAATGTTTTGCGACATACTTAAACAAACTGACTGATCAAAAACGTTGTTAAACTAAACGTTGTAACTTTAAACAAAACTTCCCACAATTTATTTGTGGCGATATTCTTATAAAGAGCAGGCCTTCCTTCAATTTAAAGCTAAAAGTTTTTCGGCGTCCACATCAACATTTCATTGTACACTTGCGACTGCGCATTTGATCTACACAGCACGTTGTTATGTTATGTAAGTTTGCACAATGAATATAGATATAGAGTTGGACGCCGAAAAACTTTTAGCTTTAAATTGAAGGAAGGCCTGCTCTTTATAAGAATATCGCCACAAATAAATTGTGGGAAGTTTTGTTTAAAGTTACAACATTTAGTTTAACAACGTTTTTGATCAGTCAGTGTGTTTAAGTATGTCGCAAAACATTTTGTTTAGTACCAGGCATCCAGCCTAAGTGTCTCCTCATATATGAAGCAGAATGTTAGTTTGCAAAGAAGAAGCATGAAAACGAGTAGTCGCTGAATGTTTCCCAGCTGAGCACATGAAAAACGAGGATATCCAAAATGCTCCTAATTTTGGACAAGATTAGATAATCAGGGCAGCCCTCAGCGCACATGGATGAGTGAAAAGGCGGTGGATGGATTGCCTACGAGAAGACAAGACATTTGAATTGTAGACGGTACAAGCCGAACAAAGTGCGAATAAGATGACTCTCTACGAGAAGGAACACTATATTTAAATGTTATAAACACAAGATGAAAGTGAATTAAGAAAAATATACTTAGAGAATCTCTTAATTATTAGTTTGCCCTGTGACTATTGTTGAGATGACTAGTCTACGTTAAAGGACTGTTAAATTTATCTCAAAGATTATGGGAAAATGCACGACCACTGTAGACTACAGTAACATTGAACTGCAAAAAGTTATCAAATTCTTCTTAAATAAGATATAATATTGACGACATTACACATCGATATTAGTATAAAAAGAGCGCAATCTCATCATCACTTTATTGAAATAAAATCAATGTGTTATTTAGATACATTTATGAAAAAAGAAAATTTGATAGAAGTTATGTACGAATATACGCACATTTCCAGATATACCTTATACAATTGAAACTGCCAAAAATTAATGTTTTCAGTACATGTATGTAGAGAAGACAAACATTGTTCGAATTAATAATCCCTGTTATCTGCATAAAATTTTAATATAGTAAAATATATTTTGAAATTTGTTGCATATAATTTATATTAAAATAACCTACAGATTTTGTAAATATATGGAGAAAAATATATAAAGAAGTTTGAACGTCAAAGACTTATACATGAATGTATTTGTATTTGTAAAATAATCTTTGTTTTATGCACACAGGTAAACTATCCGGCGAGAGGTTATGTGCTGGCCACATCAGATTACAAACTCCAATCATTTTAGAATACATCTTACTTCTCAGTATCCAATATACAAGGTCACTGGATGTCGTTTTTAAATATTATACTTTCATAAATAACATTATTTTAACGCCGATATTAATAAATTTTAAAAATTAAATAATTTAATAAATAACAAAGAGCGTCAATTTTCAAACCATAAAGGTTGAAGTATTTGGCATTACCGTCATTTTAAAAAAAAATCATCAAAATCGGAGTTGTTTGAACCGGTTCCGAGATAATTACTTAGCGCTCCTCCACTATGTGATGTATCGTGATAACACGAAACGTCAGCGCAGTCTGTAGCTACCTTTAGTCTCAAAAAAATAAATATTTTTTTCTCTTTTCAACGATGTAAAGGTTATTATGTTTTATATTTGTTTTACCTTCAAAATTATTATTTTTTCCTTATTTTGTATTAAATTTACAATTATTTTGAAAATATTGGTAGATTTCTATTTTATTATTATTTCGTTAGAAAATTTTGCTCAAAATTCGTATCAAATTAATTTTATAATATTTTGTATCAGGTCGCCCTTGGCTCATCATAGTGTAATTTGTAATTATGAGTCTAGAATGAAAATATTAAGTAATGAAGGCATAAAACAAATTATTTTGATCAAATACAATATAATTAATAAAAATAATAATGTTTTTTTGGAAAATAATAAGAAAATTCAGGAAAATAAGGAGAAAAATTAAATTTTAGGAGCAAAACAAATATAAAACATAATAACCCTTACATCATTGAAAAGAGAAAAAATTATTGATTTTTTTGAGACTAAAATCAGATATGGGTTCCATTTAAAAAAATATAAGTTTGTGTTATATCTCAAAAATTTACGGATATAAAAATTTATTTCGTACGCCACTGGTTAGCTAATAAAAATATCTATCTTTTATATTTGAAACGTTTTTCTCAATTACTAATAGTTTAGAAGTTATTTGAGAAAGAAAAAATTAACAATATTCAGTTTTTCGTCATTATCTAGTGCCCTATGAGAATTTTTTGAAAAACAAAAGCACATCTGAGATGGCCTTCCAAAGGTTCACAAAAAGTTCCATTTAACCGACATTTTATCTCTTATAGTTCTCGAGATCCCAATGGTGGCACTTTTAAATGGGACACACTGTATACCAGTATACCAGTTATCTCTATAACATATGTTATAGAGATCACTGTTAAATACCCAGCGGGAGGTTACGGGATGGCCACATCAGATGTTTTATTATAAAAAAATTATATATCAAATTATGTTACCCGTTAACGTTTTATGCATAAGTTCTAAAATACCTTGTATATATTATACAAGGTATAACTAAAATAATTACATTCAAAAGAACTCGTCGATTCTATGTAACTTTTTTTTCGAGATCTAATTTTTCTTTAGTATTTTTGAAAACTCACGCCCGAAAACCCATTAGGGTTGTAACCAATTCGTAATGTTGATGGACAGAACCACTAACTATCACTTTTTCTTTTAATAATATGTTTATTCATTCATTTATACATAAGCCGAAACAATGGGGTATTCCACCATAACAAAAAAAATGAAAAAAATTCACTTTAACATAAAGTATGGCTCAATAAATAATAGTTAAAACAATGAAAACATTTTTTAAATAATTACTTTACGAGATATTTCACATTTCCTAAAAGGGAAAATTGACGTCATACAATTGTTATCTTTCTCTCGCAGCGTACTCAGAGCAGTGTGTGTGAGAAAGACAAATATAAGGGAAATGTGACGTTACACTGATTTCTCGAAAATAAAATACTGTTAAACTAGGAACAATTAAGATTTTTTAATACTATGAATTGCTTCAATACTGAATGAAGTTTAATTTAAAATAATAAAAAAAATTGAGTGGAATACCCCATTAAGTAGCAAACTAAGTTGGAATATCGTCTTTTAAATGTTCAGTTACTGCAAGTAACATTTATGATCTCTAGACTATACTGCTAAATATTGTACGAGTACATACGTAAATGCAAATGAATATAAAATATAAAAACAATTATTGGAAGCTAATTGTATAAATTTTCTTATGTATAATCCAATTTACACGTGCGAAGACAAATTAAAATATTATTTTATAATATGTTTTCTAAATGTAATGCAAGTAATAAGTTTCCTGTATGTTACTATATTCGCTTAAATATACTGAACTAAAGCAAATATTCTCCATGGGATATATTTTATTCATTGTTGCAATCAACGTAACTTAGGCCCAGTTTCGCCAATGACGAAACATTTTATTCATCAGTTAAACTATTCGTCGAATGAAATAGCATATTTTTGCTTCACCAACGTCAGTTAGCAACCATTCGACGATTAAATTGTTGGTTAAATTATCTGGAGATTTTTGCCCAGTTAAATATTTACTCAACGAATAGTTTGACATTTGCCATCTTTATTGTGTGTGTTTAACAATTTTATAATTGTACATTAAGGTGATCAAAGGAATTATTACAATAGGTACCAATCTAAAATAAATAATAAATAAATATAGAAAATGTAATATTATAAAGTTAAAGTTATCTTTATGTATTATTAATATTTCTTTCAATATTAGAATATCATCCTCATCATTGTTGACATCTTCTGAAGAAGAAAATGTTATTCAGGCGAAAAAGAAATGATCCATATAATTTAAATATGATTCGGCATCATTTGGAGCCAAAATGTAAGAACATGCCATTTTTTTTTTTGTGAAGATCAGATTCATATATCATATTTTTGTGCAGAAGTATTCCATTCTTTAATTATTTCGTGCATCAACACATCGTCAGAATTGTTATTTGTTATAATATGTAAATAAAATATTCTTGCACTACAAACCTACAGTTATTAAACTTTTTTCTTCCTCTAGATAATTTTTTATTACATTTCCCCTTCTTATTTATATTTTCACTCAGTTTCGATTGATTTCAATGACATAAATTTAAAAAAATCTGTTGTGGCCAGCTCAAGACCTCTCGCCATTTCCATATTTCGATATCGAACCGTCGTTTTATAACAAAAATTACAGAACTATACCCAAATATTGTTTTTTATTGTATTTAACATGTCTTCTACATACATATAATTCTAATTATATCTATTTTTCATTGTATGATGAAGTTCCTAAATGTCAGAGATTCTTCCAATTCATTAACCAGATTAGCGGTATTTCTGATGGATATATGTATTTTACCTATAATTTCAAATATTTATTTAATAAACCAATAAGAAAGATTAAATATGCTTCCCATAAAAAGCTATCAGAATGTCACTAAAACTGTTGATTTTTAACACTGACATCTATCATTTACAAACTACGTTATAAACATTTGAATTTGTCAAGTAGATTCCTTAGTGCCTTAGCCTCTGCGATTAGAATATTCTATATATTACAGTGCCTTTATCTCTAAATCTATACAAGATATAATAATAAATAATAATAATAAAATATTTAAGTGTATTAGATGGAGAATTTTATGTTCTTCAATAATAATTATAATAGAAATTTAAAAAAATTATATTTAGAAGATTTTTTTTAAGAAACTACTACTTCCGGTTGCCCATTTGTTACCAAAACCTTTTCAGCTCTTCCCTGGAATGTCAGATTGAGGAATTCATAGATAAACAAATTTTAAATCTTACAGTTTTTGAGGAATCGTCCCTCCAACATCCAGGCATACATACACACATATAGGGATCTTAAATCGTGCTAATTCAGTAAAATCTGGATATGCGAATTTTAGCATGAATCCAATACCTCTCTTAGCGTAAGGTAAAAATTATTTTTGTTGACAGAGAATTTGACAGTTTTGTCAAAGAGATGAACTTGTTAGCTGCATACCCAACACAAAATAATGGAGAGAAGAATAATATTCTACGAACAACTATGTATTCAACAAATTTGGTTGGTGAAACAAAACTTTGACTATTCAATGAATAAAATTTATTCGTCAGATTCGTGAATTTATTCGGCAAAGATGAAACCGGCTTAAATATTAAACTTGGCTTATATAGACAATAGGTTTGTTCGTTTCGCTACTTTGCGTCTACGGTTTACTGCCATGTCCATATAAAGTGAATGGACGCGGCAGTAAACCGTAGACGCAAAGTAACGAAACAAACAGACCTATTATTGCAACGAAATAAATGTCAAATGAATTATAATGCTGTCATAATTTAGATTTGCATTTTTTTGTTTATTTAAACCTAGTTTAAAATTTGAACCTAGTTTAAAATTTAAACCTTGTTGGTACAATTTGCCGTAAGTGATACAATAGGGGTTTCCAATTTTTTTTTTTTCATTTTCTAATATGTTAACCTGTACATAAAAATATTAGACCTGTATTT
Source organism: Ophonus ardosiacus (assembly GCA_943142095.1). Taxonomy (NCBI): domain Eukaryota; kingdom Metazoa; phylum Arthropoda; class Insecta; order Coleoptera; family Carabidae; genus Ophonus; species Ophonus ardosiacus. The sequence goes on along the minus strand of OW964834.1, from coordinate 33,560,840 downwards.
TTATATTTTCGAGGAAATTTTCTAATACGCAAGAAAAAAAAATATTAAATTAGGAATAATACTACCTTTTTTTGTTTAAGTTCTGTATTTATTTATTATTAAAACCCAACGTTTCGGCACCATAAACTGGTGCCTTCTTCGGGGGTAAAAATTGACATAAATATGTGAAATAACAAAAACAACAAGTAACCAAGGTAACAAGAAAAGTTCGTAAATGTTACCTTTTTACCTTCCGGTAAGGAAGGTATTGTCTTTGGTCAAAAAATTCGGTGGTGAGTTTTTAATGAATAAGCTCGTTTTAGGGTCCGTACAATACGAATTTACTATTTTTAAGATGATGTCTGTATGTATGTATGTGTGTGTGTGTCTGTGTGTGTGTGTGTATGTGTGTCCGTGTGTGTGTGTGTGTCCGTGTGTGTGTGTATGTGTGTCCGTGAGTGACAAATTTTTCTCCGACGATAACTCCAATACTATAATTCTAAAAATTATAATTCTTTCGTATTCCTCTTCTGTACATCCATATGAAGTGTTGATTAGATTTTGGTTATAATTTATCCACCGGAAGCACCCTTATTTGAAGTTTTTAACAGTTTTTCTTAAAAAAAAACGCAGTTAAATATAATTTTTTGACATTTTGTTACTATATTTATTAAAGAAAATACTCTTCTCTATATGGTTTGATTATTCATTTTCCTTCATATTCAATAGATGTAGAGTTAAAGCATTATAAAGAAATTAATTTTCAAAAATTAGTCAGCTTTGCTATTTATCATGGAAACAGCTGATACATTCAAAATTGACAGATGTATGTTGCAAGTGCAAAACCAAATATGGAAAGTATGGGATGAAAAATTAGTATTTCATAGTAGTCCTCTCAAGTGACATGCAGTGAAAGGCTAAAAAGAAGATGGAAGGACTGTATCGCAGAAGACTTGAGAAAGGAAGGACTGTGTGAAGAAGATGCGTTGGACAGAAATGAGTGGAAGAGAAGAGGAAACAGCGACCCCTAATAAAATAGGGGAAAGCTGAAGCAGAAAGTAATATGTGTCAAGTGCATTTTTCTTAGTGTATGTTTGTCATAATTTTATTGGATTTATACAACCTTTTCAAATGAACTTTTGGTATGAAATTTGTAAAAAATAGTATGTGTTCGTGTTCGATTTTACATGATATTATATAGGAACTGTTCCACGGTCCTTTTGGTATGGGAGTTGTGCAAAATACATCGAATTGACGGAAGGCCTTGTGCTGGCCACAACAGATTTTTTATGTATACAATTTTCTAGACAATATATGCATGCCCGGCAATAACTTGGACGGCGAACATGCATCTTCTCAGGAAAAACTCTCCTTTTGCCAGAGGAAAAACCGTCCCAAAAACTGGCAGAGAAGTGATCTGTATAATAAATACAGAACTTAAACTAAAAAAGGTATATTATTCCAATTATTAATATGAGTTCTGAAACATATTTTAATAATATTAAATTATATGAAAGTTTCAATAAATGAGGACCGAGAAAATCGACAGCACATTTGACGTCACCTACACCAATAACATACATACTAACGCGAACATGAAGGAGGTGAGACACGCCTCTGGAAAAGAAAACGTGTTATTACAGCCAACACAATAAGCAGTCACATGTTTATTTTGGAAATGGTTCAATTATGAATGTCAATCAGAAATAAAATCGAACTTTTCACGACACTCTGAAGTGCTAAATGTTCATCTTCAATTACTTGCTTCTTGCAGCGAAAAATAAACGTGAAAATTAAATTTCGCATTGGGACCTTTTTACCTCTCGTTAAGAAAGGTATTGGAATCATGCTAAAATTCGAATATCCAGATTTTAGTGGTTAAGCACGTTTTAAATAAATATATCATCACGGCATATTACCTATTACTGAGTGTGCCAGTATCTACAATGCATATAGACATCGGTAATGATGATATATTTTTTTTAGACGACCATTGTGATATGTGTGACATATCAACGTAGTATCCTAACACTAAAAATTGAACTTATCACATTAGTGTTACGATATATTTCATATCGTAATAGTTGACACGGTTGCTAGGTTACTATGTCATTATTTTCTAGTTATATGTATACATTATCCATTTGTCAACTGTCCGTACGTTTGAACCTAAATTTCAGTTTTGAAAAAAAAGTAAAATTTATTTATGCTCGTCTAAAAAATAATGTTCATAACTTGTATGAAATACAAATATCTTAGCTCGTGTGTATTGACTTGCACTCCGTTACGCGTCGTGCGTCAATTTACACTCGCATGATATTTGGTATATTTCATAACTTGTTACGAAAATAACTATATCGGGTGGGCGCTTACCAGGCGTCACCTCACGGACACTCATAGCTGGTGTGGAGAGTTTAAAGGTATAATCCGATTATAACATTTTTACGATAATGACTTTAAGACTTAAAAAATATTTAACTGCAGTGTCCTCAATCTGACATTCCTGGGAAGAGCTGATTAGATTTTGGTAACAATTGGACAACCGGAAGTAATAGTTTCTTTAAAAATATCTTCTAAATATTATTTTTTGAAAATTTTTGTTATTACAAATATTGAAGAACATAAAATTCTCCATTTAATACACTTAAAATTTTGATTATATCTTGTACAGAATTAGAGATAAAGACCCTATACTATATAGAAAAATTTAATGTAATACATTGCAGAGGCTAAGGCACTAAGGACACCAGTTGACAAATTCAAATGTATATAACAGAGTAATGTTTGTAACATAGGTTGTAAATGACAGATGTCAGTGTCAATAATTAACAGTTTTAGTGACATTCTGAAAGCTTTTTCTGAGAAGTACATTTAATCTTTCTTATTGTTTTATTAATTAATTATTTAAAATTGTAGGTAAAATGCATATATCCATCAGATATACCGCCAATCTTGTTAATGAATTGGAATAATCTCTCACATTTAAGAACTTCCTCACACAATGAAAAATAGATATAATTAGAATTTTATGTGTGCAGAAGACATGTTAAATACAATAAAAAACAATATTTGGGTAAAGTTCTGTATTTTTTTTGTTATAAAACGACGGTGCGATAGCGAAGTGCAATACAGTACTTACATAACAAAAATGGAAATGGCGAGAGGTCTTGTGCTGGCCACAACAGATTTTTTTTGTCTAGCTACGCCACTGGTGCTAACCGACCAAATACCGAAATCTGATTGTTTTTCGTGTTGTTTTTTAAGAATTGCCAGTTATGTTAGGTTACAGTTTCTATTTTTTTTTACTTCCTTGTACGAAGTAAAGGTAGTATTGTAATCGCGAAAAATTTTGGTTTCCAGATTTCAACGGAAATATCCATTTTGACTAATTTCGTCGTGACGTATGTACGTACGTACGTATCTCGCATAACTGAAAAACGGGAAGCCGTAAAAAGTTAAAATTTTGTATTTAGAAATGTTATAACATCTAGTTGTGCACCTCCCTTTTTGGTCATTACATAACTTTCGGAAGTGGTACTTTACTTAAACCCTATAATAGATTTTAATGAAAAACTATATTAAAATATAAACCAAAACTTTTCAAATTTGGCATATACGACTTTTATATCAATGGGAATAACATAATAGATTTTAGTTAAAATGGTCTATCCGGAAGTGGTACTTTACTTGAAACCTATAATAGATTTTAATGAAAAACTATATTAAAATATAATCTAAAACTTTTCAAATTTGGTATATAAGACTTTTATATCAATGGGAATAATATAATAGATTTAAGTTAAAATGGTCTACCCGGAAGTGGTATTTTACTTGAAGCCTATAATAGATTATAATGAAAAACTATATTAAAACACAATCCAAAACTTTTTAAATTTGGTGTATAATACTTTTATATCAATGGGAATAACATAATAGATTTTGGTCAAAATAGTCTAACCAGAAGTGATACTTTACCTGAAGCTGTTATCAGTTTTTCTTGAAAAAAATGGTGTTATTTTGATTTTAGTAATAAATGCTTCAAATAAAAGTTTTAAAGAATTGAATTCTGCGTCGAAAGCATCAAGTATGATTAAATTAGCTGTAATTAAGTTTGCTATGGATTAGGACAAAAAATAACAAAAAAATTAAAAAATTAATGTTGATGTCAAATTATGTCAAATACGTATAATTTTATGATTGGGTCTAGAGATTCACGGGCTTGGCTTGAAGCTTGAAAGCTTGGCTTGGCTTGGCTTGAAAAAGCTTGAAAAATCAAACCAAGCCTGCCTTTCAAAAAAGCTTGATTTTTCAAGCCAAGCCAAGCTTCTGTTTCATCAAGCCCAAGCCAAACCAAGCCTAACATTAAAAAAAGCTTGAATTTTCAAGCCAAACCAAGCCACCGACTGTCAAGTAGCTTGGTGAAAAACAAGCTTTTTCAAGCTTTTCACATGAATTGTTGACGAGGTCGGCAAAACCGAAATTTTATGGAGTATTTAGTAGGCTTCAAAAATTTGTAAATGGGAAAGTTTATCCCATCGTCCCACAGATCACTTATTTTCACAATCTGAACTAACTAATCGCACACTTTAGTTCACGTACACAATCAAGTACAAAATTAATTTATAGTTATTAAAAAAGTTTTTAAGTAGATAATGATAATTTAATATAGAACTATTTAAATTTTTAAAAATTCTTATTATTGTTAAGATAAAAGCAATTAATATAAAAACTTATTAATTAGATACATAAATCTTTAAGTAACTGGAATAAATTATAGAAACAAAGAATTAAGAAATTGATTTATTATTTTTAAATGTATCTGATTATATTTCACAATTAAATAATATTCATTAATTTTTTAACTATGTATAACTTGATCATAAATACCAAGCATCAAACTTCTATAAATAATATTTATTATTTTACCTGTTACAGGATATTATGCCATATACAAAATATTCAGCCCCATTTTGTAAGGAAATTGTTAAGTCTTAGCAACGTTTAACCAATAGAAACAAATGTATAGCCTGTCGTTTACATATTTTTTCAGTCTTCGCAATTATTTTATTTTATCTGTCATGTTGCTAAGACATACCAACTTTCTTACAAAATAGAGCTGATATATATTAGACGATACTGACATTCAACAATAGTCTACAAAATAAAATAAAATGAAAGTATAATGCTCACATTAGTGTATCGTTCGTAACACGATTTATTTTATTCTAAAATAATAACCTTGATGATTAAAGCACCAAAGCACATCATTTGAATATTTGCTATATTATGTCAAAATAATTGTTCCGTTTATCTTGGCATTCTAAAAGTAGCATATATGAGAGAATTTCAGAAAATATTACTTATAAATAATGTCTTCATTTTCTTAAACCGATAAAATATTGAACAAACCACGGGTGTTATGAATTATAATTTTGAAGCTGAATAAATATTATAAGAAATAATAATATACTCAACACAAGGTAATTGAGAGACTACGTATGATGATGAAAACTATCTTAGTTTCATTTTGTTTAATGTTTGACAAATGTTGAATTTTTTTGTCAGCTATGGATTTACAATGTTTTGTTGTTCTGGTATTTCCGAATCATAGAAACGAGAAAGTTTGTGTTTGTGGAAATGTATGTATACAAAGATTTCAATGCTATTTTTAGTACAGCCCCTAATATTGCTCCTAATAAAACGGCCTTGTCTGAGGCAGTATAACAATATAATAAAAATGTAAACCGACAAAGAGATTATTCTCTTCTAAATATTTCCTTGATTCAAGTTTCCCTTGTTTATAAGTAGGTATATGAATTAAATAAATATATAATAACGGCTTATTACCTAGTTCTGGGAGTGCCAATGTGCTTTTATTTGCAAATTTTGGTAATGTGAACATATCCAAATTGTTGAGGATACCTTTGTGCTATTTGAAAATTGGAAATAATTAGGGTAATTATACATACGAAGTAACTTTACATGATTCTGTAATCAAAAATCAGCACAAATTTTATAATGTTCAAAATAGAAAGTACAAGTTATTGTCTCACGAACAAACAAAATATCGAGGAAATCCCAGTCTATAGGATTTTATTATTTCCAGATGTATTTGAAGTATAAAAGGGATACCTACTTAGCAGGTCAGTTTTATCCCATTGTATAGGTAGTATTCCAGAATTATGTATTTCTTTGAACACGGTTCTTGAGTGTTTGGGGTATTGTTTTGTTTTATTTATTAACAAAGGGTAAATATGAACTATGTATTATACCAAACTTACAGTTTGTTGGGGAGGTCATTTCGAGTGAAAATGGCATTATGAAAATAGATCCTATTCATTTTAGTTATTAAAATACACCAAAGTCAAGTCTAACTAATAAACCTATATAGAATGAAAAAATTATAAAAGTAATATAAAAATCGCAGGGTATTTTTTAATAAAAGATACTAAATTTTTGAATTTTTGTTTTCAAAAATGAAATAATTGAACAAAACATAAATTTCTATATTTTTATATTATTCGTTTCAAGACCTCTTATACATATCTGTGTACCGTGAAAATAAAATAAATGAAATAAAAAGCATTATATGTGCATGCGAAAATGAGTTTGCGCATGAGCATTAAAAAGCTTGAAAGCTTGAAAAAGCTTGAAAAGGCTTGAAAAAGCTTGAAAAAGCTTGATAAAGCTTGAAAATCAAACCAAGCCTAAAATTTTTAAAGCTTGAAGTTTTCAAGCCAAGCCAAGCTTTGGTTCCATCAAGCCCAAGCCAAGTCAAGCCTAACATTAAAAAAAGCTTGAATTTTCAAGCCAAGCCAAGCTTTTTTATTTCAAGCCAAGTAGCTTGGCTTGGTGAATCCCTAATTGGGTCTGTTATAATACATATTTTAATTATTAACAAAATATATATAGTGTAACAGGCGTTCAAGGAAGTCATGTGGTGTCCACATCAGATATTTTTTTTTATTATTATTATTTATTTATAACCTAAGCTAACTGGCAACTCATAATTGATAGACAGTGGATTTTAAGTTGATCATATTTCGGTATTTTTTTAAATTTGAAGACTATCATTTGATACTGAAATATCGAAAGAAGAATATGATTAATTTTTAAATGAATATCTTTTTTGGGAACCCGTTTTATTTATGATAAAAGTAAAATGTACAAGTAGTTTTGTGAGCCATGTATATTGATTTTTTGAACACAATAAACAATAAACAGTTTGATTTAGATTTTCCCTTGGCATCCGGCAATGAATAAAATTTATACTAATCTATAAATGTCTTGTAATTGTAAAAACTTTTACTATCAGTACTTTACATAAATTATAACAACAAGGAAATAATATAAAAAATTCATTAACCTTGATAACACCTTGCAAGTTGTTCTATGATCATCGACGTTAATTTCAACGTGAATGGCAACTATTATATGCAATTAAAATTATTCCTCTTGCAAATAAAATAATCAGGTTCAAGGTTTGAGACCATTTTCACAATATGGTCAAATTATTTATTTAACATAAAATGAGTGACTGTCACGAAATAGTCACAGAATATATGCATGATAATAATAGCAATTACTTATTTGTGGTTGCAATTTCGAATATAATGATAAAGGCTTGTCACTTTTTCTACATGTGATAATGGTGTAAATTATGAAACTTTGACCAATACGATAATTGTGTGTATTGGAGACTAGAAAATTATAATTTTACAAATGAAGAAATAAATAAAATGGTTAGGAATATTAAAAAAAGAAAAAATGATACATTTTGAATAAGAAAACACTGTTCATTGAATTTAAATATTTTAAATGTTTCAATTGTATTCTAAATCAATAATTTTGCATACAATATACAAATAAATTCAAAAACTTTTAGAAAATAACTGTCAACATTTGTAATAAGATAGCGGTAAATACAATAACAATTTAAAAATTAAATACACACTGATCCAAGAAAAGTGGCAAACTTTTTTTTTGTTTAGTAATGTGTGTGTAGTCATATAAGTTTTCGCGAAAAAATTTGAATGGATGATATTGTGGTTTGATGAAAATATATGCTTATTACCACAACAATTAATACAGCTTAAGTTTTTATTTATTCATTAAGTCTTTATTAAGGAAATCAACAGTATATATTACCATTCATAGATTCCAATAATTATAATCACATATGAATATTAATATACAAGAAGTACTTCAAAGTACATACATATGCAATTTGCAGTGCCATTTTAGTAAGAAAGAAAATCTGTTGTGGCCAGCACAAGACCTCTCGCCATTTCCATATTAGGCTATATAAGTATTGTATTGCACTTCGCTTTCGAACCGTCGTTTTATAACAAAATATTACAGAACTTTACCCAAATATTGTTTTTTATTGTATTTCACTTGTTTCTGCACACATATAATTCTAATTATATCTATATTTTTCATTGTATGAGGATGTTTCTAAATGTCAGAGATTCTTCCAATTCATTAACCAGATTGGCGGTATTTCTGATGGATAGATGCATTTTACCACAATTTTACCTATAATTTCAAATATTTAATTAATAACACAATAAGAAAGATTAAATATACTTCCCAGAAAAAGCTATCAGAATGTCACTAAAACTGTGGATTTTTGACACTGACATATGTCATTTACAAACTATGTTATAAACATTGAAATTTGTCAACAGGTTTCCTTAGTGCCTTAGCCTCTGCGATTAGATTACTCTATATACAGGGTGTCTCTTAAATAGGGGGACATGGCTTAACCACAGATTCCTGAGACTAAAATAAGACGATTTAACCAAACTTGCTTCTACCGGAAAGTGTACCATTTAGCCAGAAATTTGATTCAAAGTTCTTCGAAAAAAAATTAATTTTGCTTATAATAATCGGACGCTTTATTCGATTTGGATGAAATTTGGTATGACAGTTTATATGGTTATAAGTCATCTTTTAAGGTGATACTTGTTATTATTAGTGAACCACTAGTGTATGAAACTTAGGTCTCTCAACATTAATTAGACCATAACTTTTGAATGGCAATGCCGAAAACGTGAAATTATTTTTCTTCAAAAAGATCCATTCAATAGTAAACTTTTCTTTCTCTGTGAAATTTGTGATATCTGTTACGGTTCACCCAGAAAAAAATAAAATCTGAGTGTCTGCACTGCTAAATTTTTAAAATAAATATAATCTAGCAGTCTATCCAAATGTCAAACAAGTAATTTTTAATGACAGTAACAATTGTTTTATGGGTTGTCAAAAATTTTCTTCGCAATATACTAAAATTAGTAACATACGTTTGTTCGGCCTTATAGTATTTTACTACCATTATTATAAATAAGACGATTACATATCTCAGCTTACTCCTAAACAAGTTGTGAAGATTGACAACTCGTTACTGTCATTAAAAATTACTTGTTTGACATCTGGATAGACTACTAGATTAAATTTATTTAAAAAAATTAGCAGTGCAAACACTCAGATTTTATTTTTTTCTGGGTGAACCGTAATAGATATCACAAATTACACAGAGAAACAAAAGTTTACTATTGAATGTATCTTTCTGAAGAAAAATAATTTCACGTTTTCGGCATTGCCATTAAAAAGTTATGGTCTAATTAATGTTGGGAGACCTAAGTTTCATACACTAGTGGTTCACTAATAATAACAAGTATCACCTTAAAAGATGACTTATAACCATATAAACTGTCATACCAAATTTCATCCAAATTGAATAAAGCGTCCGATTATTATAAGCAAAATTAATTTTTTTTCGAAGAACATTGAAGCAGATTTCTGGCTAAATGGTACACTTTCCGGTAGAAGCAAGTTTGGTTAAATCGTCTTATTTTAGCCTCAGGAATCTGTGGTTAAGCCATGTCCCCCTATTTAAGAGACACCCTGTATATTATAGTGTCTTTATCTCTAAATCTATACAAGATATAATAAAAATTTTAAGTGTATTAGATGGATAATTTTATGTTCTTCAATATTTAATAAAAAAAAAACTCCCAAAAAATTATATTTAGAAAAAAATTTCTAAGAAACTACTACTTCCGGTTGTTCAATTGTTACCAAAACCTTTTCAGCTCTTCCAGGAATGTCAGATTGAGGAATCCATAGTTAAACAGTTCTTAAGTCTTATAGTTTTTGAGGAATCGTGTCTACAACATCCAGACATACACACACACACACACACATACACACATCCACACACACACACACATACACACACACACGCACACACACACACACACACACACACATTTTAAAAATGTTATAATCGGATTGTAGGAACTTTAAATCGTGCTTATTCACTAAAATCTGGATATGCGAATTTTAGCATGAATCCAATACCTCTCTTAGCGAGATGTAAAAAAAAGATATAATATAATATTCTAATAATATTCTACTTTTTTGTTCTACTTTAGTAAAGATTTAAATCTATATATTGAAAGATGGAATTTTTATAATATAATGTTAAAATTCTTAATAGGAGAGTTTTTATAGTTTTTTTTGTTTTTTTTTTTTTGTGCGAGGGAATATAAAATAAATCTCTAGACCTGATAAGTTTACTGGGTATATAGAAATTAATATACGGTAATATACGAGGTGTGGCAATTAAATAACGAGATTTATTTTTTTCAGCTTCTCTGCAAATTTGGCAACAGTGCAGGCTATGTCATATTAATTTGTCATCTTCCCTCCATCCACTGTTAAAATTTCAAGATAATTAGGCACACCGTTCGGCAGTAGCCTTTGATTGAAGTTAACTACTTTCTCGTACTCCGCCGAAATTATGTTAGTGTCAATATGAAATCGTGTGTAAAACTTAAAAAGTCCGCTACAGAAATGTACGAATTATTGAAGAATATTTATGATGATAAGGGTCTATCTAGTACTCAAGTTTTCGAACAGTTTAGAAGATTTAAAGAGGGAAGAAAAGAGATCGGAGACGATTAGCGCCTCGGCCGTGCACTGACATTTTTTTTTTCGAAATGCGAGTGATTGTTCACATGGATTGGGTACCTGAGGGGCATTTCGGTAACCAAGTATATTACTAGAAGGTTTTGATAACCCTTAATGCACGGGTGAGAAGAAAAAGGGGTGAAATGTGAAAAAATGGTTCATGGATTCTCCATGTAGACAACGCGCCGGAACAAAACGCCCTGTCCGGCAAGACATTTTTGACGAAATACAAAATCACCGTGTTGGTACATCACCCGTACTCGCTTGACCTAGTGCCATGTGGCTTGCTTTTATTCCCAAATTGTAATTCTGTGTTAAAAGGCACCAAATTCGGAGCCGAGATGTAGTTATAGAAAAGCAGCAGGGCTTATGAACAACCTAACAAAAAAAGGCCTGCAGGTATTGCTTCCAACAATGGATTTAGAGATAAAGGCACTGTAATATATAGAATAATCTAATGTAATACATCGTAGAGGCTAAGGCACTAAGGAAACCAGTTGACAAATTCAAATGTTTATAACATATGTTTATAACATAGTTTGTAAATGACAAATGTCAGTGTCAAAAATCAACAATTTTAGTGACATTCTGAAAGCTTTTTCTGGGAAGTACATTTAATCTTTCTTATTGATTAATTAATTAAATATCTAAAATTGTAGATAAAATGCATATATCCATCAGAAACACCGCCAATCTTGTTAATGAATTGGATGAATCTCTGACATTTAGGAAATTTTTCATACAATGAAAAATAGATATAATTAAAATTGTATGTGTGCAGAAAACATGTTAAATACAATAAAAAACAATATTTGGGTAAAGTTCTGTAATTTTTACCTCTAGTTAAGAGAGGTATTGGATTCATGCTAAAATTCGCATATCCAGATTTTAGTGAATAGCACGATTTAAGGTCCCTAGAATCTGATTATAACATTTTTAAAATGATGTGTGTGTGTGTGTGTGTGTGTGGATGGGTGTATGTATATATGTGTATATGTGTGTATGTGTGTGTGTGTGTGTATGTCTGGATGTTGTAGACACTATTCCTCAAAAACTATAAGACTTTAGAACTGTTTAACTATGGATTCCTCAATCTCACATTCCTGGGAAGAGCTGAAAAGGTTTTGGTAACAATTGAACAACCGGAAGTAGTAGTTTCTTAGAAAAATTCTTCTAAATATAGTTTTTTGGAAATTTTTGTTATTAAATATTGAAGAACATAAAATTCTCCATCTAATACAATTAAAAATTTTATTATATTTTATTTAATTTAATCGCAGAGGCTAAGGCACTAAGGAAACCAGTTGACAAATTCCAATGTTTATAAAATAATTTTTAAATACACATGTCAGTGTCAAAAATCAACAGTTTTAGTGACATTTTGACAGATTTTTCTGGGAAGTATATTTAATCTTTCTTATTGTTTATTAATTAAATATTTGAAATTTAGATAAAATGCATATATCCATCAGAAATACCGACAATCTGGTTAATGAATTGGAAGAATCTCTGACATTTAGAAACTTCCTCATGCAATGAAAAATAGATATAATTAGAATTATATGTGTGCAGAAGACATGTTAAATAAAAAACAGTATTTGGGTAATGTTCTGTTTTGTTATAAAACGACGGTTCGAAAGGGAAGTGAAATACAATACTTATATAGCCTAATATGGAAATGGCGAGAGGTCTTGTGCTGGCCACAACAGATTTTTTTGTTATAAAACGACGGTTTGATAGCGAAGTGTAATACAATACTTTTATAATATAAAATGGAAATGGCGAGAGGTATTGTGTTGGTCACAACAGATATTTTTTTTACCACAGAAACTGACTTTTCCTCTTAGTCTTGAAAATAAAACTTCGAACTTTGAGGCCTCACCATTCCGTGTTGTTTGAGAACTCCAGTGGCTGTCCATTAATTAGAATCATGATATGATTGTAAAGTTCATGATGCAATAATAGCGCATTTGACCTTTGCACTCATCAATCTGCTTGACAAAGAAAGGAATCGGAAGTTCCGATTAGATATTAGACAACAACTTTCAGAACATACTAGAAGGCTTAGTTGACGCGTGATATGTGAATGAGTGAATGCTGTAAATACGCCAGTCTAATAATAATGTTGTTATACTGACGTGGTCGTACATTGCTCTTGACCTTCCGCATATTGTAATGTAACACATTCGAGTACGTGGCCTGTGTGGATCTCTTTCGTGACATTAGATTTTATTGCAACATATCTCATAAGCTATTATTTCATTTTTGATAATAAAGTAAATAGTTAAATACATTTAAGAAAAACCTTTATCAACCGCAATAAAATAAAAAAGATCATTAATATAAATAAATATATCATCAACATTATTTCGAATTTTACGCCATCAATGATTGCCTGTAAGGTGAAGCCTGGTAAATGTAGCACGATACAAATATCATCATTACCGATATCTGCGTATAAAGCAGACTGGCACACCCAGCATGGGTAATCTGCCGTGATGATCTGAAATTGATATTTTTTGCCTATTTTTTTTTAATTTACCTATCGTGAGATGGATATAGGGTCGCGTGACCGCGTGTGCGTATAGTGTCTGGTTGCCAATCTGATGACCCGGGTTTGATCCCGGCCAGTGCAGACTTTGAATCGCACAAAAATTATCCCTGTTGGTGTACTCTCCACACCAGCTATGAGTGCCCGTGAATCAACGATGTCATTTTGCATTGGAGCTCAAGGCCCATATTTTGAACACTTATGGACAAGTAGGGACCTCTATTATTTTTACCTCTCGCTAAGAGAGGTATTGGAATCATGCTAAAAACGCATATTTTGGTGGATAAGTACGTTTAAGATTATAACATTTTTACAATGATGTCCGTGTGTGTGTGTGTGTGTGTGTGTGTGTGTGTGTGTGTGTGTGTGTGTATGTATGTGTGTGTGTTTGTGTGTGTGTATGCGAGTGTGTGGGTGTGGGTGTGGATGTGTGTGTGGATGCGTGGATGTTGAAACCACGTTTTCTCAAATACTATAAGACTTAAAAAATATTTAACTGCAGTTTCCTCAATATGACATTCCTGGGAAGAGCTGATTAGATTTTGATAACAATTGAACAACCGAAAGCAATAGTCTCTTAAAAAAAATCTTCTAAATATAATTTTTAGAAAATTTTTGTTATTACAAATATTGAAGAACAAAATTCTCCATCTAATACACATAAAAATTTTATACCTTGTATAGATTTAGAGACAAAGGCACTGTAATATATAGAATAATCTAATGTTATACATCGCAGAGTTTAAGGCACTAAGGAAACCAGTTGACATTGTCTGTCAAAAATCAACAGTTTTAGTGACATTCTGAAAGCTTTTTCTAGGAAGTACATTTAATCTTTCTTATTGTTTTATTAATTAAATATTTAAAATTGTAGGTAAAATGTATATTTCATCAGAAATACCGCGAATCTTGTTAAAAATCTCTGACATTTAGGAACTTAATAATACAATGAAAAATAGATATAATTAGAATTATATGTGTGCAGAATACATGATAAATACAATAAAAAACAATATTTGGGTAAAGTTCTCTGTAATTTTTTTGTTATAAAACGGCGGTTCGATAGCGAAGTGCAATACAATACTTGTTATATAACATAAAATGGAAATGGCGAGAGGTCTTGTGCAGGCCACAACAGATTTTTTTTCAAATTGCTGATATTTATGAAGCTTTTGATTCCTTGTAATTCCGAAACTAAAATTAATAGGACCTATATTCATATGACATTTTTTACTCATAATAATCTAAGGAATACGCTAGTATTTTTTTCTACAGTTTATATACAAAGTAGGCATTTGCGGTCGCTTCTGTCAACGCAAAATGGCACTTTGCCGCTCATGCGCGGCAAAGTAGAAGAAACGCTCGCTGTCCGAATTTCTAACTATAAATTGTTGAAAAATGTCTTTTGTCTACATTCTTAACAGGAATGTTTAGTCAAGAACTAATGGCGTTGTAGTTACTTAACATTTACCAACTCCACAAGTCAATTTGACATATTACTGCTCTGACGGTATATTACATAACCAAACAAAATGCCGTACCTCTGTGTAAAGCAATACAGAAATAAAATATGGCATTCATTTACAAAAACGGAAGTAAAACATGCTTAGATTATATTGAAGCAATAGCTCAAGAAGAATGGAAAATAATGATAATTTAAAATTAAAAATCTGTTGTGGCCAGCACAAGACCTCTCGCCATTTCCATATTAGGCTATATAAGTATTGTTCATATTTAACATTTCTGGTACACACAAAAACACATATCTTCTTTATATATTTTTTAATTCATTCTATGAACAAGTTTCCTCTTATTCTTCTAATGTTCGACGTTCTTCCAATTTATTTATGAGTTTGGCGATATTTCTGAAGGGTGTATATAATATATGTATCTATAAGTATAAATATTGATTAATAATAAAATACGAAATATTAAATGTACTTCCCAGAAAAAGTCTTCAGTAATGTCTTTGGTATTTTGACACTCACATTTATCTGTCAGATACAAACATTTTAATTTTTCCACTTGTTTTCCATGGGCTGCGAGATTCATTTACAACATATTATTTTATACATTTATCTTTAACTCTAAAGAAGATATAATAAAAATTTTAAATGTATCGGATAGATGCCCGTATACACCAACATCAATTAAATCTTTGAATAGCTTATTCATTGAATAAGAGAAAAATATCGCATCAAAATATGACAGCTAGAACAAATACCTTCATTTGTGTTATGGTATCGATGCGATATTTTTCTCTTATTCAATGAATAAGCTATTCAAAGATTTATTTGATGCTGGTGCATACGGGCAAGAGTCTTTTATATTCTTTAATATTTGTAATAACATACATTTTCAAAAAATAATATTTAGATTTTTTTTAAGAAACTAGTACTTGCGGTAGTCCAATTGTTACCAAAATCTAATCAGCTCTTCCCAGTAATATCAGATTGAGGAAACCGCAGTTAAACATGTCTTAAGTCTTATAGTATTTGAGATATCGTTGCTGCACACACACACACACACACACACACACACACACACACACACACACACACACACACACACACACGGACATCATCGTGAAAATATTATAATCGGATTCTAGGGATTTTAAAACGTGCTTATCCACTAAAATCTGGATATGCGATTTTTAGCATGATTCGAATACCGCGAGAAATAAAAAATATAATCGTTATTTATTTAAGTAGTACTGTAAGTACAAAGTGTTTATTTTATTATGGTGGAGGACCCCATTGTGGCGACTTTAGTAAAAAATCTTGTGTGTGTATCGAGTGCAAATGGACATTGTCGATTTGGAGAGAATATAGCAGCAACAACCTATTTTGCGCTTTTAATACACAAATAGCTATTTTTACACTATATAGCAGTGATGCGTCCTGCTTAGCGATTTGTATTGTTAATGTAACTTTTAATTTATTCTCTCTTAAAACACGTGATGTTTTTTAATACATAGAAAAGAATGTTTAAAAAATAATGTATTAAATATATTTTTCCTCAATGGTTTCCTGTTATGACTACATTTATGACTAAGTATTCTAGATTACAAACGTTAAAACTAATTTCTTTATTAAATAATTTATTTTAGTTCAGAACTGGTCAAGCAAAATACCTGTTTCCTTGTTACATTTTCTTGTAATTTAAAAAGTGAATTTTCTTCAAAGTTTTTCGTGAAATTAAAAGTTTCAACTTTAAACATACGTGAAATTAATTATTACTTCGTACAGCAGATAATACGGCAATTGAACCAAGGCTATTGTATTGCACCAGCAACGATAAAACTTATTTGATAAATGCTGCACATGCAAGGTAATTTTAAAAGACAATTAGCAGATAACAATAGTTCCCCACCAACGAATTAAAAAATGTTTACTTAAACTAAACTTTAAAAATGTATTGATAAGGACTGTCAAAGTTTAAAAAATATTACTTTTTAAAATATTCAAGTTTTTAATGTATCTACTCTATTCAAGATTCTTACTACTATCTCCTTTTTGAAATCCAAAATCCGTTTTCAAGTAAATAAATATATCAGTACGGCATATTACCCCATTGCTGGGTGTGCCAATATGCTTTGTACGTAGACACAGGTGTAAATCAAAAAGTGAGACAGGCGTTTAACATGGGAATTCAGTTTTTCTTTGTGCAAACGTTACCTAAATATTTTATGCAAAAATACTTTAAGTAAAAGTTATAGGTATTTAAATTTTGCATCTAAATCATTTGAAAGGATTTTTCTAGATCATATAAACGTAAAAATGCATTGTTTTTAACTGTCAAATAGAACTAAAACATTTTACCTTTTTGTGTTTTATGTTAATTTACTGCTCTCTTCCAAATTTATTCTTGCCTCGCTCTGCGTTGTTGCCGTTTCTTCATAACTTAGCATTATCAACATTACTAATGGAATTGGCAACAGTGTAGAAATGTCCAGTCCATATTTATTATACGGCAAATATACCGTGAGTATTTTTTAACGTGAAACATTGGGTTTGTCATATCCATGGTATGGTTCCGACTTGACATTTGATTGACAGCAATGTATTTGCTCGTTCCATTTAAAATGAAACATAGGGAACGAATTTGACATTTGATAAGACGTCAATAGAGGTTAATTTTGTTTAAATAATTATACCTGCATTCTAAATTAAAATTAGTTGTAGAAAAAATATAATGTGCGCCTTGTGCCCGAGTGGTTTTCTGACTCGGCTAAATTTCTTACAATATTTAAATATAATACTTCTGTCAAATTCATTCCCCATGTGTCATTTTAAATGAGACAGACAAATACATTGCTGTCAATCAAATGTCAAATCATAACTTATAGGAAAATTCAACGTTATCTGCCATATTGACAAGATGTCATTAGAAGTTAATTTTTTAAATAATTATACTTGTTTTCTAAAAATTAAATTTAGATGTACAAAAAAAACTGTGTGCACCTTGTATCCAAAATATGTTTAGTGCTCTCGAGTGACTTTTTGACTCCGCTAAATTTCTTACAATATTTAAATATAATACTTCTGTCAGATTCGTTCCCTATGTTTCATTTTAAATGGAACGGGCAAATACATTGCTGTCAATCAAATGTCAAGTCGGAACCACGTCGGAACCAATGGCCGCGTTCAGCATGACACAGCGCTGGCCGTCGAAGTTTACCGAACGCAATGAATGGACGAATGTAATTGGTCCATCAATAGTATTCTGCAAACTTCGGTGCTCAGCGCTGCCAGCGCTGGGTCATGCTGAACGCGGCCATTACCATGGATATGACAAACCCAATGTTTCACGTTATAAAATACTCACGCTAGTTATAAATGACCGCTAAAAATAACGCATTTGTTTTTTTTTTTTGTCATAAATCCATGGCTGCCTAGACTAGAAGCTCATAAAAAATGGAACTATAATTTTTACGTTTATATGAAGAGCTAGAATAATGAAATTTAAATATCTATAACTTTTATTTGAAGTATTTTTGGTAAAATAATTAGGTAACATTTGCCTATTTGTGAATGCCTATGTCTCATTTTTCGATTTACACCCTGTTCATAGATATCGATAATGATAACGATATATTCGTACAGTACGACTAGCGAATGAAAGTTGGCGTTTAAATTATTTTTCCTACGACCACTATTAAAAGAAGTCTTTTTAACGGTTGCTTAACGAGTTAAAAATAACAGTTTATAATACAGTAAATACTTTTAAATCGTTGTCATTGACAACGGATTAAAAGTAAAAAACAAATTTACTTTTAACACTAGTGTTAAAAAAGAACTAAATCTAGTTACATTTAGTGTTAAAAATATAACTAAATCTAGTTACATTTAGAGTTCATAAGTAAATGTAGTTTCATTTTATATTTCTTTTTGTACTGAAATTATTTATGTAGGTATTTTATTAGAAGTACACATTATTTTGGAACGTTTATTGTTATAGTACAATTATTACAATTGTTTATAGTAATTCCTTGCAAGGCGCTTGAAGAATTGGAATTTAAAACATTATTGTTGGAAGTAGAGGTTAGAATTTTGTTGGAAGTAGAGGTGATAAATGTCATTCTATAATTTTTAGTTTTTACTAATACATAACTAGGGTCGAGGAAAAATAGTGTATGATATTCGTGTTAAAAGTGATTTTATTTCGTTCGTAGGGTTTGTTTTACTCGGCTTCGCCTCGTTTCACAAACTTCCCCACTCACTCATAAAATGTCACTTTTAACACATATCATAAATAACTAGTATGCAACTCGTGTGTAAATACATAGTATTTTTTATCTCGTCCTAATTTCCGCATTTGGCTTCGGCCAAAAAGTACTACTTTACACACTTGTTACAAAAATAACTATTATAGATGTGGTTTCTTTTCAAAAATTTGCCCTATAATTTGAAAATTTTTGCAAGTAACCATTTAAATATTGGACTAGTAAATCCCAGAAATACATTACTCAGTCATGCTGAAAACATATTTAAACTTTAACAAATGGACATTACTTACGAAATAAATTAATTTTGAACAATAGTAGATGTTTTATATTTATTGCGGTAAAGGGCATTCATAATTTAATATAATTATAAGTCAAATATAAAATTTCTCTGCACACTCAACAGAAAGCACGTGGACGAATAGCAAGTATCAGTGAAAAAAAATCATTTATTAAAGCAGGATTAAACTTAGGGTATATTCCAAAAATAACAAATTTTAACCGTGGTTAACCAAAAGTGTTCCAATAATATCAAATGGTAAAAATTGTACATTTATGAAACATGGTTCCGGTTAAAATGATTGCAACCGAAGCGCACCAACGCAACCATGATTTTTCCTCGGTTTTGCCGGTTAACATCTTCTGTCCTTTTTACCTCTCGCTAAGAGAGGTATTGGATTCATGCTAAAATTCGCATATCCAGATTTTATTGAATAAGCACGATTTAAGGTCCCTAGAATCCGATTATAACATTTTTTAAATTATGTCTGTGTGTGTGTGTGGATGTGTGTATGTTTGTGTGCGTGTGTGTGTTTGTGTATGTATGGATGTTGGAGGGACGATTCCTCAAAAACTATAAGACTTAAAAAATATTTAACTACAGTTTCCTCAATCTGACATTCCTGGGAAGAGTTGAAAAGGTTTTGGTAACAATTGAACAACCGGAAGTAGTAGTTTCTTAGAAAATTTCTTCTAAATATAATTTTTGGGAGTTTTTTTTATTAAATATTGAAGAACATAAAATTCTCCATCTAATACACTTAAAAATTTTATTATATCTTGTATAGATTTAGAGATAAAGACACTATAATTTATAGATTATTCTAATCGCAGAGGCTAAGGCACTAAGAAAACCAGTTGACAAATTCCAATGTTTATAACATAGTTTGTAAATGTCACATGTCAGTGTCAAAAATCAACAGTTTTAGTGACATTCTGATAGATTTTTCTGGGAAGTATATTTAATCTTTCTTATTGTTTTATTAATTAAATATTTGAAATTATAGGTAAAATGATTATATCCATCAGAAATACCGCCAATCTGGTTAATGAATTGGAAGAATCTCTGACATTTAGAAACTTCCTCATACAATGAAAAATAAATATAATTAGAATTATGTGTATGCAGAAGACAGGTTAAATACAATAAAAAACAATATTTGGGTAAAGTTCTGTAATATTTTGTTATAAAATGACGGTTCGAAAGCGAAGTGCAATACAATACTTATACAGCCAAATATGGAAATGGCGAGAGGTCTTGTGCTGGCCACAACAGATTTTTTTATAAGATGTCAGATTTTATAGGTTAGTGTGGTTAGACACTATTTATTGACTCTTTGATGTTTGCATCTATTTTCTACAGTTTACATTGTACATATTTTAATTTTTTACTCCATAATTTAGGATTATGAAAGACGATAGACGTAATGTTTTGAAAGAAAAATTTAGGGTTCCCGCGAATGAAACCGAACTGTTTCAATAATAATAGTCACGTGACTAGAACCAGTCGGTAACCGAAACCATGGTTTTGGTTATTATATTTTATTTTTGGAATATACCCTTACATAACCTTGTAAAGAGGAAGTTATTTAGGCTAATGACGCGTTTTAATGAACAAATAAAAATTTTATTTTACCTTTAGGTGCGGAAGGTAGTGTCTTTGGTCAAAAAATTCGATGATGAGTTTTTAATGAAAAAGCACATTTTAGGGTCCCTAGAATACGATTTTACTAGTTTTACGATAATGTCTGTATGTATGTGTGTGTGTGTGTGTGTGTGTGTGTGCGTGTGTGTGTGTATGTGAAAAAATTTTCTCCAACGAAAACTCCAAAAACTACAATTTTAAAAATTATTCCTCTTCTTTAAAACCACATGAAGAGCTGATTAGATTTTGGTTATAATTGGTCAACCGGAAGTACCCTTATTTGAAGTTTTTAACAGTTTTTCTTGGAAAAACGCAGTTAAATATCATTTTTCGACATTTTATGTGATTATCAATATGCAAGAATATCTTATTTTCTGTACGGTTTGATTATACATTTTCCTTCATATTCAATAGATATAGTTATAGAGAGATTAAGAGAGATTAACTTAACAAAAATTAGTCAGCGTTGCTAAAATTATGGAAACAGCAGATATATTCAAAAATTTCTAATTGACAGATGTCAGTGTCAAGTGCAAAACCAAAGTGGAAAGTATAGGATTAGAAAGTGATATAAGTGACAGAGTGTCCCTCGCAAGTGACTTGCAGTTGCAGCCTCGCCTCAAGATTGGAATTTTCAGTGCTGGGAGTACGAGGAACGCCAAAGAGAAAATGGAACGACTATGTAGCAGAAGATTTGAGAGAGGAAGAACTGTGTGAAGAAGTTGCGTTGGGCAGGAATTTGTAGGAGAGAAGAGTAAGAAACAGTGACTCCTAATAAAATAGGAAAAAGCTGAAGAAGCAGGAATTTACATAATGTACGTTCGTGTTGGATTTATAAAATCTTTTCAAACGAACTTTCGGTATGAAATTTTGTAAAAAATAGTGTGTTCGTGTTAAAATTTTACAGGATATATAGAATGTTTTTCAAGGAACTTTTGGTATTGGATTTGTACAAAATACATCGAATTGAGTGAAGGTTTTGTGAAGGCCACAACAGATTTTTACCTTCCGTCACCTTTAGGTAAGGAAGGTATTGTTTTTGGTCAAAAAATTCGGTGCTGAGTTTTTAATGAATAAGCACGTTTTAGGGTCCCTACAATACGAATATACGATTTTTAAGATGATGTCTGTGTCTGTATGTATGTATGTGTGTGTGTATGTGTGTCCGTGTGTGACAAATTATTCTCCTACGATAACTCCAATACTACAATTCTAAAAATTATAATTCTTTCGTATTCCTCTTCTGTACAACCATATGAAGAGTTGATTAGATTTGGTTATAATAGATCCACCGGAAGTACCCTTATTTGAAGTTTTTAACAGTTTTTCTTAAAAAAACACAGTTAAATACTATTTTTTAACTTTTTGTTATTATATATATATATATATATATATATATATATATATATATATATATATATATATATATATTAAAGAAAATACTCCTCTCTATACGGTTTGATTATACATTTTCCTTCATATTCAATAGATGTAGATTTAAAGCGTTATAAAGGAATTAATTTTCAAAAATTAGTCAGCTTTGCTATTTATCATGTAAACAGCTGATAGGTATATTCAAAAAATTTTAATTGACAGATGTCAGTTGCAAGTGCAAAACCAAATATAGAAAGTATAGGATCTAAAAATGGTATGTCATAATGCTCCTCGCAAGTGACATGCAGAAAAAGGCCAAAGAGAAGATGGAAAGACTGTATCGCAGAAGACTTGAGAAAGAAAGGATTGTGTGAAGAAAATGCGTTGGACAGGAATGAGTGGAAGAGAAGAGGAAACAGCGACCTTTAATAAAATAGGGGAAAGCTGAAGAAAAAATGAAGGAAGTGTCAAGTGCATTTTGCTTAGTGTGTGTTTATGTTATAATTTTATTGGATTTGTAGAACCTTTTCAAATGAACTTTTGGTATGGAATTTGTAAAAAATAGTATGTTTTCGTGTTCGATTTTATATGATATTATATAGAATCCGTTCCAAGGACCTTTTGGTATGGGATTTGTACAAAATATATCGAATTGAGTGAAGGTTTTGTGATAGCCACAACAGATTTTTTATATTTAATATAAGAATAAACTTAATTTTCTACATATTTTATTTTATTTTGTCTTTTATTAAGTTGTTGTAGATTGCACTAAGGCCGACGAGGTCTGTTTTATAGTTTACATTTTTCATTTATTTTGATAACAAAATATTTTGACTTTTAAACTATTTAGTTTAACAATTCTATGAAATAGGATTATTTTTAATTTCATCTAACAGTAGTTTCGACTCGAGGGTTACTTGCAGCTGAGACCAACAAATCACAATTCGTTATATTAAAATTTTTAAATACATCCCTGAATCCTGTTGCTAAGATCATTTTAAATACCTCCTAGTATTCCACTGGTATTGAGTTCAATTCTAGTCTTCCCTAACTCAATACATAGAGGTTAGTTTCTTTTCAAATTCAAATCATAAAACAAAGTTATGAAAATAGACCACAATAAAATAATTTAAACGTCAACTTTCATTGGCTAGTCGAGTCGTATTATACCATGTGGGCATTTACCATACGTCACCTCACGGGCACTCATTGCTGGCGTGGAGAATACACCACAAGGGTCTGTTCTGTGTCATTTAAATTGAAGGCAAAAAATAACGAAACAACCAAAGTAAACCAAATAATAAATTTAAATTTGAAGATACTAAAATTATTGCTAGATCTACTCGACTTAACAACAGATTAATTAGAGTAGCCATTGAGGTTTATAAAACAAGAAATATCAATCTCAATCATTGTGACGGATTAGAACTTAGTCGCGCTTGGCATTTTTGTAACATCTGTTAATAAAGGGTACGGCTGCGGTATTTCGCTACCGATAAAGCGTCTCTGAGTTATATAAATCACTTCTCTGCCAGTTTTTGGGACGGTTTTTCCTCTGGCAAAATGAGAGTTTTCCTGAGAAGATGCATGTTCGCTGTCGAAGTTATAGCCGAGCATGCATATATTGTCTAGAAAATTGTATACATAAAAAATCTGATGTGGCCAACACAAAACCTCCCGCTATTGAATTTTTATTAATTTAAATACATACTTACGTATTTACTAACGCTGCAAACTGTTCCATTGCAGAAAACTATTGCTTTATTTACTATTTTCTTTTTAAAATGTCACTATTATTAATTTGAAGTGATTAGTTTTTTAACAGTGACATTTACTGTCAGTTACATTCATTTGAAATATGAACTGTGTAACAAAGGAATTGTGTTTACCTTAGACTTCGCGACTAATAAAAAAAATATTTTTAAATTTATCTGTAAAATATATAGAAAAAGTATTAATGTATTCCTGTAAAAAATTCAATAATCTTTAATTTTCATAAGACATAAAATGCGAAAAAATGGCATTTAATGGTATTTTTTGAAGAAAAACCATTATGAGCTTCAGGTAAAGTGCCATTTCCTGTTATCCGATTTACACCAAAATCTAATGGCTTCTTTTCATATTAGAATGGGATGGAAATACAAGGTTTCAGAATTTTCTGAATGATAGTATTTGAGTTAGAGTGAAGACAAAATCCCTACACATACACACATACACACATACAGACATCATCGTGAAAATGTTAAATTTGGATTCTAGGGACCTTAAAACGTGGTCATTTACTAAAATCTCGATATGTGATTTTTAGCACGATCCCTATACCTTCCTTACCAAGGGTAGCGGGAGGTAAAAAGGTAACATTTACGTACTTTTCTTGTTACCTTGGTTACTTGTTATTTTTGTTTTTCCACATTTTTATGTCAATTTCTCCTGAAGAAGGCACCAGTTTATGGTGCCGAAACGTTGGGTTTTAATAATAAATAAATAAATACAGAACTTAAACTAAAAAGGTAGTATTATTCCAATTATTAATATGAGTTCTGAAAGATATTTTAATAATTTCAAATAATATTTGTTTTAATGCCAGGCCAGATAGAAACCATGTGTGTTTGTATGAAGATAAAATATATTTTGAATGATATATTCTGACAGGAGCAGTCAAAATTTGAACTATTTGTAGGTTCGTAGTTTTTTTTATTCAATTTCTAATTTTCAATGATTTAAGGTTATTTTAAACAAATTTATATATTTTTATAAATGTTGAAATTGATCAATTTGTGACAATTAATAGCGCAAGATTTTATAACAAAATGGACTTAACATTACATCGTATAACATTTAAAAAAAATATTAGGGCTTAAGAATAACAATTCCGACTTTTAGATCGTTTTCATTGTAGAAGTGATGAAGTGTCAAAAATAAATTAAGTGTCCCACTTTTTGTAGTTTATACTGTACAACGATTACATAATTATACACATATATAAATGTTAAATTTCTCTTTTCAACTTTGAAATATTCCTTATACTTATAAGTTGATAGAATCTTTATATTATACCTATACACATTATACAATAAGTAATAATTGTATTTTTAATATATCATATTTTGGAATCATTTATCATTAATGTCCATTTATTTTTAGAAAATAGAAGGAAATCTAACAACTTTTCATTGTACCCAACTTGCATAATATTGAGAAAGTTGGTAATAATATGTACGGACAGTTCAAAAGTGGGTAAATAGTCAGTAATACCACTGCCTACTAGAAATGCAGACTTTTAAATTGTGTACAAGTAAATAAAAAATAACATTATTATTGAAAAGTTACTGTGAGACAATAATAGTTTATTAATATGTATTGTTTACAAACAAAATGTTATGTGTAAAATACAGTTTTTGTTTAAAATCGTTTTAATATGTATGAATGAAATAATTTTATTTGCAATTTCGTTCCACAAACAACGACACATTGTTTATTAGACTGGCAAATAAAAGGTATGTATACTTATTTTTAATTAAAATTTAAATTAGTATACATTTGTAATGGTATGTTTATTAGTTTTCAAATCTTTTATATACAAAAACAGATTCAAATTTCCATTAAATAAGAATTTTAATAGTGTAGGAATTTACCCATTGCTTATGTATTTTTCTTCTCTATCTTCAGTTTTACCCATAGACAAGGAAAGATATATACTAGACCGAGTTTACAATGTTAGGGAGTTTGTACCAAATTGGCAACTGACTTTAAGCGATACGCTAACTAGTGGCAAAAATTCGAACTCTAGGAGTTGAGATAGATTTGGCGCGCTCTGTATATAAAACATTGTCGTATCTGAAAAAATTCATATTATTTAATTATTTCTTGCTTTCTATTATAATAATTTGTGAAATTTGACATCGTAGATCTGTTTTGCAGATAGTGTGTTGTATGTATAATAATTAACTTATTGTATTAATTATTATATACAAATAATTGCATTCTAACCTTTAAAATAAGTTTGTTTTCGAAGTTTCGTTAATTTTTGCATAATTGTTTTTTATATTAAAATGAGTAATATTTATTGTTCTGTACCCCAATGCAAGTCGTTATTTAAAAAAACAAAATATGTAAGTTACCATTCTTTCTCTCAAAAAAATAAAGATTATGTTATCATCGAGAACAAATTTGGAGATAAAGAGAAAATTGACCGGCGAAAAACCTGGATAATAAAATTAAAAATAGGGAAACCAGTTTCTAAATTTATGAAGGTCTTTACATTTGGCTGATAGCTTGCCAGAGGTATGTATACTGCAAGAGGAAAAGTTTTATTTGCAATAAGTATATGTTCTTTTTTAAATGTTAATACAAATAAACGAAAATGTTAAAAAATAAAACTGCTGTATCTTCCGAAAATTTGCCCACTTTAAAGCATGAAGACAAACCTTCCACTAGCAGTAGACGAAATTCTCGCTTATTTGCAAGAAATTATAGAAAAAATAAAACTAATATTTATTATGTTGATAATGTATTGCATTCTTAAGCAGAGTTTGTTGCTGCCGAAGCTTTATTAGTTTAAAAAACACGAAGAAAACACAAAAACACTCCTACAAAGATTATAGTTATCATATGGTTATCTCAACTCCGTGAGTTCAAGTAAATTCCGCTTTGGCGCTACGAGCTTAAAGTCAGTCATAGAATCGATGGGCGCCATTACGAAACGCTAATAGAAAGGCGGGAAATTTAAAAATAGGAAAAATATGTTTTCTGAAACTAACAAAATATACACATATGTATACCGTAAAGGCTGAAAACAATAAAATTCAATAATAAAATATATTTGTACATGAAACAAATAGCGAAACAAGATTTGTAAACAAATACTAACCAAAGAAATAAAATTGAAAGACTCTCACTGACAGAAATGACAGATTGCTGGGCTGCCAACATAAATAAATAAAATTCACTACAACTGAAGAAAATATTTATTATAATTATTGTAAAAATAATGTGAATTAAATATTGTTCGTATTTTTTATTGAGCGACTGATCTTTATTATTTTGAAATGAAGAAATGATGTAAAATACGTATTTTAAGTTACTGCATAGTTATTTTTTTTTTCATTATGTTGTAGAATTGCCGCCATGTTGGAAGCTCGGTCTAGTATATATCTTTCTTTGTCTATGGTTTTACCTCATTCCAGTTATCTTTGGAGCTACCCCGGTCTCTTTTTTCTACCACATTCGTCATTCATATTTGTATGATCATGTGACCCCACCAAGCTAGTTGTCTTGATGAAGAGACTTACCGTCTCATCGAAACTCAAAGGATCGCCAGAATCCTTTGAAACACCTTTCACTTAAATTTCTACCCCTTATAAATAAAATTGTGAATGCTGTTACTGCTATACACAGAGTTGGAGTCTCATAACAAAATGTTATGAAACTACACACTTAAGCGCAGATTACACGATGAAGTTTTTCTTTTCAAGTGACTTAAAAAGTGTGGTTCTGGCCCACTCTGTAAAAACTCTGGCCCACCCGTTTTAAAAGTCAAATGAGAGAAAACGCATATTATTGGAACTGCATTTCTCATTCCAAAGTAATAGTGGCAGATAAAAAAAGTGTTAATTGAATAAAGTAAAAGTATTTTGATTTTCGCTGTTTATTTTTTTTTTTTTCTGAAATTAGAATTAATAATCATTTGTCAATAGTATTTCAAAGCTAACTAAAATCATGTTAGATTCAATGTTATAACTGTATTATTAGGAGGACAAAATACGAAAAAACGTTATAATAAAAGAACCATACATTAATGAACAGCCCGATTCACAAAAAAAGTTTAAGCTAATCCTCACTTTTGGATTAGCGAATTCTACTCTAATTTTGGCAGTTTATATTTTAAAATATAGTCTAATCTATTCCTAGTATCTACCTTTATTGACAATATCATGAAAATTTAATTTTAAATACCAGAATAGAATAGAATTCACTAAAAAATAAGGATTAGCTTAAACTTTTTGCGAATCGGGCTGTAAGTTTTAATAACTGAAACATGCGTTTTAATTCAAGCAAAAATTTTTCTTTCCTTGGCATTTTTTCATAAAATTAAACATAAAAATTTTTTTCCTCTTGTAAACTCAATCCGGGGACATACTGTATATATATAGGATGTCTCTCAAATAGGGGGACATGGCTTAACCACAGATTCCTGAGGCTAAAATAAAACGATTTAACTAAACTTGCTTCTACCGGAAAGTGTACCATTTAGCCAGAATTCTGGTTTAAAGTTCTTCGAAAAAAAAAAAAATTATCCTTATAATAATAGAACGCGTTATTCGATTTGGATGAAATTTGGTATGACAGTTCATATAATTATAAGTCACCTTTTAAGATGATACTTGTTATTTTTAGTGAACCACTAGTGTATGAAACTTAGTTGTCCCAACATTGATTAGACCGTAACTTTTTAATGGCCACGCCGATAACGTAAAATATTTTTTTTCAGAAAGATACATTCAATAGTAAACTTTTCTCTCTCTGTTTAATTTATGATACGGTTCACACAGAAAAAGATAAAACGTTAGTGTCTGCACCGTGAATTTTTTTAAAAAAATTTCATCTAGCAGTCTGTCCAAATGCCAAACATCTAATTTTTAATGACAGTAACGAGCTGTCAATATTCTCAACTTGTTTAGGAGTAAGCTAACATATTTATTCGTCTTATTTATAATAATGGTTAAAATACTATTAGGCCGAACAAACGGATGTTACTAGTTTCTGAATATTGCGAAGGAATTTTTTGACAACCCATAAACAATTGTTACTGTCATTAGAAATTAGTTGTTTGACATTTTGATAGACTGCTAGATTAAATTTATTTTTAAAAAAATCAGGATGCAGTCACTCAGGTTTTATTGTTTCCTCTCGGAACCGTAACAGATATCACAAATTAAATAGAGAGAGAAAAGTTTAATATTGAATGTATCTTTCTGAAAAAAAAATAATTGTACGTTATAGGCGTGGCCATTAAAAAGTTACGGTGTAATCAATGTTGGGACACCTAAGTTTCATACACTAGTGGTTCACTAATAATAACAAGTATCATCTTAAAAGATGACTTATAACAATATGAACTGTCATACCAAATTTCATCCAAATGGAATAAAACGTTCTGTTGTTATAAGCAAAATAAATTTTTTTTCGTACAACTTTGAAGCAGAATTCTGGCTAAATAGTACACTTTCCGGTAGAAGCAAGTTTAGTTAAATCATCTTATTTTAGCCTCAGGAATCTGTGGTTAAGCCATGTCCCCTTATTTAAGAGACAGCCTGTATATTTAAGTATCATCTAAAACTTCTCAAACTTGGTATTTAAACTCATATATGATTGGAAACAACATATTAGATTTTTACTGTGATAAACCGGATGTGGTACTTAACTTGGAGCTCTTAACAGGTCTAATGTCTAGTAGTATGTACGTACGTATGTACAAAAGGATATTTGGAACTGACTTATGCCAGGTTTATAACCTTTTATTGAAGGTTGGGTAGCTTAGCGCTATAAATTATTTCAACTTGGACCATATTAAAAAATAATTGTTTGTCTTTAAAGTTTCCATTTGAATGTAATGAAATTTGAAATGCCTCTAATATTTGAATTTTTAATCAACTTACATATTTATATTAGAATATATTTAAAACGCATTATTATTTTAATACTACAATTTGGATTTAAAAATGCTAAATAAGCTTAATCTTACAAATTAATATCTATGTATATACATATATATGCTTCACAAATTGTATGACTGAAATCAAATTTTGATAATTTGTGTTCTAATGAAAAAGGTAAGTAGCAGTATAAAACTTTCTGATTAGTGGCCCACCTAAATATTTTTTGGCCCGCTGCTGGCCCACCCTACAAAAATATCCTGGCTACGTTCCTGCACTGATTTAGGGTGTAGGGGGTTGTTTTATACGTCGGTACATGCACCATTTAAAATACAATGTACCTGTGCTGTAGAAGTTACGACAAATTTCCCGGTATTACAACCAAATAAATCTATATTGACATCCCCGAAAAATATTCGCACATCACACGGCACATCGGCAGAACCCGTCATCCCCACCACATGGTCTACGCATGCTCTCTAATATCACGCTATCCCCACTGCAAATCAGCAAGCGCTGAGATGGCGTGATGTCCCCCCTTTCCCGCCGCCCCGCTCGCGGGAATCTCCAAGCAAAGTCCACCGGCGCGGTCGCAAACATAGTCATCGTTGTACTCAGCTGTGTTGCAGGCCGCCCTTTGATCGCACGGCTTCTCGGCTAGTATATAGCGCTAGGATTGTTAGCTGGACGTCATTACGTAAACCATACCCCGTTCCGACTGTGGTAGTTCTATTTGTTACAGTGTGATTTGTACTTTCGACAAAGTGAGTGTCTGTGAGAAATGTGAGTAATGCTTACTATATTTGTTGAATAATTTAAGGATGCTATTTGCGAACTAATTCCGGTGTTCCGGAAAAGTACCGGAGTCCGGAGTATGAGAATGACAAGCTTTACATTTGTTTCTATTGATTACAAGTTTCAGCAATATTGCTACGACTTAGGCTGTGTTCCGATGTCGTATTTTGCCATTTAGTATTTAGGTTTTCTTCACATAAATACAACTCCGAATGGCACACTAGTCTATTGGTTTGTATGGCAACACTTTAGAACAATAAAAATGAATATAATTCGATTCAATTTGATGCTTGACAGAAAATGTTAATATTATATTTCTTTAAATAGAAGCTAAGAAGCTATTCATTGACAGTTAATTTGACGTTTTTTTTTACAAATTATAGCAACAAACACGATTTGTTTAATTAGTCAACTTCAAGGCATAGTGTGCTCCTGCAAAACCCTAAAATCTAATTCCTAAAATCCTAAATAATCACGAGATTTAGGGCATATAATTTAGGATTTAAATATGAAGGTGATAAAAGGGCAACATCGGACACAGTAACAAATGGTTAATTTTTAAAAAGTAAAAATCCAGTTTTTTGTTATTATGTCATATGTTGACATACTTGATTGGTATTGTTTTTTAATTTCTTGCCGTATTGTATTATTCTATTGTATTTCGAATGAAGAAATTATACGGGGGTCTCCCTAGAATTATTGACAATAAGATAATCTGGTCCGCAGTGGAAAGCAAAATTGCACCATCATTTTTTTCAAGCAACCAGTGTTTTTTGGGCGAACTAATGACTTTAGAGAAAAATGTTATAAACGAAAAATGATCAAGAATAAGAGGCTAATTTATCAGTAATAACAAACCTAAAATTCAGCTAATGGTTCTCAAATATTTTTTAAGTGGTATCCTATATAATTTTTTCTATTTCAGTGTTCTTATAAGACTATAAACGCACTGTTATAACACGTCTATAATCGTACTGTTTGATACATTCACATAAAATTGACAACACAAAACACAATACGCAAACTGTCAAAATATAAAATAAATAAATAAATATATCACGGCATATTACCTATTTCTAGGTGTGCCAATCTGCTTTGTCACACGGGCACTCATTGCTGGAGTGGAGGATGCACCATAGGGGTCGCTTTTGTGCCATTTAAAATTCGAAATATTTGGCGTCGCTCGGGATCGAACCCGGTTCCCCAAGTTCAGTGAACAAGTTATTTTATTCTTTTCTTGATTATACTATATATCCACGCCAGTTATGAGTGCCCGTGAGGTGACGCCTGGTAAGCGCCCACACGGTAAAATATATCGTCATCATTACCGATGTCTACATGTGTTGTAGATACTGGCACATCCAGTAATGGGTAATATGCTGTGATGATATATTTATTTATTTACTATATATCCATATGTTTAAATTTGAGGTTATATCTAATTCCTATATTTTACAATATATTACTAGATGATAATTATATATACATTTATAATTTTAAGTAATTCATTTTAAATATTTACATTTTTATATTATTTGGATTATAATTATTATTTAGCTGGTATTTAGTTTAACCTAAAATCTATTGTTTTATATTTCTAAATAATTATATACATAAAACTTACAAACTAAATATATGGTTAAAAGTAAATTGACTAATCCTATGGTTCCCCAAGTTCGCGACCAGACACTTAGGCACACGGCCACGGGGCCCCATAAAACTGATAAAAATATGAAATTTCAATAGTTATACTTATTTTTTAATATACTATTTTAGTACATGAGAGAGATTTTTTTCTTTCAGCGATATAAAAAAAAATTGTATAGGGTTGTATAACAATTATTTCTGGTACTTCTATCTGCTCTGAATGTTCTATATAGTAAAATAATCTTATAACATAAATGCTATTTTTGTTTGAAACAATTTTTGGAACTACAGTTTTCATTTTCATAAGAATTTATTTCAAACAAAAATTGCATTTATGTTAAAGAAACAATAAAATTATTTTACTATACATCAGAGCTTCATTTGAATGCTCTATTCAAATGAAGCTCTGTATGCAACTAATAGTCCATTGATACCCAATATTACAATGCAAATAGTGAGCGATATACCACTTTGTCATAATTACGATATTTATAATTTTATTGTTATACCCGACAGAGACAATTTTTTGAATACACGACTGTTGAAATAGGTTACTCTAGTCCAAAGCCATTTTTATCACATTATTTTTCTTTTAAATGACAGTTAAATTATACCCTGGTTAAAGATGTGTGAACTGATTTTTAGGTACAATTTATAGCATATCATTACCAAAAAAAAAGATTATCCTTAATTTAAGCCGATTACATATACACAGTAACAGTCACGTATTCTTATAATTTTCTATGAATATAATGTTTACACTACACAAAACATCAATATAAAATTAAAAGATTCAAAATAAACATTTAAAACTACTTAACTGCAAATCATCTGATTAATAAACCAGACTCAATAGGAAATAAAAATGAGTTTTTAATATATTTATATAGTATAATTCGAAGAAAAATAAAGCAAAAATTCAAATGCACAATCTCTAACCAGGGTATAACTTGTCCTTTTTAAACTATCTTTTGACTGTCATTACTTGTAACTGCACTTGTCTCTATTTCTATAGCCGGGTTTACATTGGTATAGTAATGGGGTCATTCAAAAAAAAAAAAAATTGATTTTTTTTTATATAATTAAAAAAATTACATTATTTTATACATATATACATGAAAAATATGTAATATTCTTATACTTTTCATTCATGATTTTCTTTCTAAACATTTTGAGTCTTATTTTGTGACGTCATGGGTTTGTACACACATACAATGATAGTCACGCACACATGTACTCGTGCACGTACTGTACATGAATGTCAGCGCAGTTGTCACATTTTTCGAACATAACCAACATTTTCAAAGTAAATATCTTTGCAACAAGTTGTTTTTGTTTAAATGTAAGTACAAATAACGAAATGTTCTAATAAATACAAATTATGTGTGATTTAGATATTACCATGGTTGTATAATATTGTTCTGTGCCGTCTTGCGAGAACATCTCGTTGAGAAGCAAAAATAAAGTTTTTGTTCGTATTCCTAAACCTCGAGATTAATTTCCATAATCAAATTATTCAATATACAATAAAAACAAAAGCACGCGTACAAAATAACTTGCTGTCACGTTTGCTTTCAAGTCAAATAACATAAACGTCAAACGTAGTTCCATTTTTATTCGATAGGAGTAGTGATTCGGTCGAGACGAGACGAGAAATTCATTGTCTCGTCTCGTCTCGTTTCAAATTCATAAAATTATGTCTCGTCTCGAAATTTTTCTCGTCTCGTTTAATAAAGTCTCGTGTCGGCCGAGATTCTCGCCGAGATTTCTCGACAAAAATTTAATATGTATATTTTGGTCCCATAAACAAATTATTAAATTTATACAATTTTGTATTAATAGTAATTTGGACAAAAAGATAAATATTTGTCGTTTTGTCTGTCAAAATTTGATATAAACTAAAACTTGTGTAAATTTTATTATTCTATAATTTTATTAATTTAATATTTATCTAACATTTTCTAATCTGTTATAAAACATTAAAGAGAAAATAACGCTAAAAATCCTAGTTAAAGCCTGGATTACCCGATGAAGTTTTTATTTTCAAGTGACTTGAAAAGTGTCTTTATAGTGACCTTACAAGTATATTTACACTATCAAGTTTTGCGTGAATTAAATATCCGAGTGTCAAAATTTAAGTTATACTTACATTAAGATATCAATTACTTCTCTACCGCATTTTACCAGTTTAAATATCGATCGCTTATAACACTACTTGTATACATAAAAATAATAATAATAATAACACAAACGACATTTGACAGTTACTTGATAGCTAAAATTTGTTGATACTTTTGAGAAAAAGTAACGCATAGCGCATGTTCCAGTTTTTCTTTAAAAGTTTTTCGTTAAAAGTCTATTCTTTTGTCTCTATTGCACTCATGTCATTGTGCTAGAAAGAAAACTTATCAAGTCTCTTGAAAAGAAAAACTTCATCGTGTAATGCACGCTTAACAAATTCTGACAGATAAAATGTCAAATACTTCATTATCTTTTTGTTGAAAAATTCCATAGCTAAATAGAGACAAATATCACTAAAAATATGTTAAATTTCACAAGTTTGCAAATATAACTCATGGGAAAAATAACAACCGAGAAATCTCGAAACAGTTTTCGAGAATCGAGACCTCGGCAAATAGATCTCGTCTCGTAAAATATTTTTTACATTTCTGTCTCGTCTCGCCGAGACGAGAAATCTCGAGTACGAGACGAGACGAGAATCGAGAAATATCTCGTCTCGACAGAATCACTAGATAGGAGGGACTACGGTCACGGTCGTAAACCCATGACGTCATTTGAAATTTAAAATAAACTTTAAAAAATTATTTCTGTAAAACTAGAAACTTATGTGACATAAAATATATATTTCTGTAAATTGTTTTAAGTATACTGTCAGAAAAAAAAAATAAATTGGAAAATGTGGTATGACCCCATTGGGTTAGTTGCTTGTACTGGTAACTTGCAAGAGTGCCAGTAAATTTCTGTTTTGTACAGAGTTGAAGTGTGTATAGTTGCCGATATTTTTGAATAAGAGATTAAAAAGAAATGAAAGATGGTTTGAAGGGGAAACAATTAAGTTTGTGGAACTTTATCGGAATATCCTGATCCACATTCGTTTTGAATGATATTTTTCTTTCTCAATCTCTCTAATAAGTTCTTCAATCACAATTTGTGTAATTCGCACATATATTTCTTTTAACTTTTTGTTTCTAGTATGACGAGAAATTGTATACATCCTCTCGATGTGATTGTCTTACTAATACAATTGGACATTAACACTTTTTAAGTATAGACATCCACTGTCTTGTGTCGGAGACAGTAGGCTAGCCAGGTTAGCTACTAGTACAAGTACCTAACTAAGCTTAGTTACTATACCAATGTAAACCCGTCTTAAGCCTCTATATACCAAAATCATTCAAGCAGCCAATGCACGTCATTAATAAAAATTGAATAAAAGTAACTAGATGTGTGACGTCATGTACTGGTACGTTTGCAGAGGTTTTAGAATCTATAAAAAGAGGTATACAGATTGCAATCTGTATTATCGACATGGTCATGAACTGTCACATCTACAAAATAAATACTATATTTTCGTCACTGTCCATTTCTACTTAAATTATTTTATAATACTAACCTTATTTATACTTATGTATGCCATATAAAGGCAATAACTAAAAGTGAGCCGAATTTCAAAGAAATATACCGAATTCTTCTGATTGACTAGAAGTGCTCCCTTTGGCAGATTCACAGATTTTGTGTTTGAGTTAACGGTCACGTTGCGTTGCGTTTAACATTACTTTATAATAAATAGGCCTTTACAACGCACAAAAATGTTTCAAACACGAGACAAATATTTTTCAAATAATAACTTTGACAGTATGAACATACAAATTATCAATGTTGCCAACTATAGCAACAATTAAACGAATAATATGACGGTGATGTACATTATTTATATATTATTCATGTCATATACGATAAGTAAAGAACTCTACTATTCATCTTAACAATAATTATATAAGGCTCTACACCTTTTGGCGGTTAAAAGTGATTAAAATTTTATTTTATTTTTCACTATTAGTGATTTTAATGCATTAAGGTTTTTACACTAAATGATGACGTGCATTGGCTGCTTGAATGATTTGGGTATAACTTTATATTATTATATATGAAATGAAGAAATTAAATGAGGGTCACCCTATAATAGAATTCGAGATAGAATTATTGATAATAAAATTCAGATGTCTTGGGAAACAAAAATGGCACCATCATCTTACATAATTATTTATGTTTTGACTCTTACTGTTTTGAAACCCGGTATTTTTATTTTTGGTTGATTAAAACGAAAAATTGATAAAATACATGTGTAATTTTGTAATGTTATTTTATCGATCCTATATTTTTCTGACAGTAAAATTAGTTAGAGAGTTAACCAGTTATTGCCCAGTTGCACTGCTTATAGTTAAAATTTAACTGTTGGTTAAATGGTCAATATCGTATCGAAACGAAATGTCAAATTATTTGTTACATATAAATAAATATATCATCACGGCATATTACCCATTTCTGAGTGTGCAACAATCTGCTTTATCGCAGATATCGGTAATGATGATGACATATTTGTACCGTGCGGGCACTTACCAGGCGTAAAATCACGGGCACTCATTGCTGGCGTGGACAATGCAGCACAGGGGTCATTTTTGTGCCATTTAAAATTCGAAATATTTGGCGTCGGTCGGGATCGAACCCGGTTTCCCAGGTTCGCGACTAGACACTCTGGCACTCGGCCACGGGACCCCATAAATACAAATATTACTGTCAAAATTTCGATACGCAATTTTTTGTTAACCTGTAGTTAAGACTTTAACTGTAAGGGCTAGTTTTACAATCTCTGGTTAGAATTTCAACTGTAAGTTAAATAAACAATACTGAACAGAGATTGTTAAATTGGCCCTTAAATTTTATCAAATTATAATCAATAATTATTACTAATAAAAAAAAAAACGTGGCCTTAATACACGTGACTGCATGATATAAATAAAGAAAATGCACATAAATAGACATACTAAATCAATATACTTTTGTAAATTCTATAGGCATTAGTTTTCAATAGAATACATTCATTGTATACCTTTATTAATATTAAATTTAGGATCAAAGTTATTTACTTTAGAAATTGTTATATGTATACTAATTCATATTTATAAGTCTATACAGACATACCTAATACATATTCATGCGAATACATGACATTTATATTCGAATATCATGAGACATAAAGTGAAAATTGAAAATATACATTTCTAAAATTAATATTCTTTCCTGTTTCACGATAACAGTGATATTTATTAATATACCGATGCTTAATTTATTTAATAATGGAGTATATCACTGAAGGTAAATGATTACATCCTGAATGCAGCATATAGTTTGTACAGAAATCTGTAGGTCTACTGTTAGGGATTTAAGCTTGATTTATGGCGGGGAAAGGACAGGTAAGTATTAAATGTTTATTTTATTTTACTTTGTAAAAATGAAACAAACTTTTTTTAAAACTTCTTTAATGATAATTATTAAACAAATTATATATAGAAAACAATTCTTGATACATAATATAGTAAAAAAAAAACTTAAAATTATTATTATATTTTGTTATTGTGTATACTTTAATTAGAAATATTTACGTAATATAAAGAAAAATCGTACAATCGAGATCGCGAATTTCTAATCTCGTCTCGAGCAAATCTCGGTGTCATTACTCTCGTCTCGTCTCGAAATGCCGACACGAGAATAAGGTTAACCTCGACTAGTGATTCTGTCGAGACGAGATATTTCTCGATTCTCGTCCCGTCTCGTACTCGAGATTTCTCGTCTCGACGAGACGAGACAAGAATATAAAAAATATTTTACGAGACGAGAAATATTTGCCGAGATCTCGATTCTTGAAAACTGTTTCTCGGTTGTTATTTTTCTCATGAGATATTTGCAAACGTGTGAAATTTAATATAGGTATTTTTAGTGATATCTGTCTCTATTTAGCTATGGCATTTTTGAACAAAATATAATAAAGTATTTGACATTTTATCTGTCAGAATTTGTTAAGCATGCATTACACGATAAAATTTTTCTTTTCAAGTTTTCTCTCTCGCACAATGACAAGAGTGCAAGAGAGACAAATGAATAGACTTAACGAAAAACTTTTAAAGAATAGCTGGAACTTGCGCTACTTTTTTCTTAAAAGTCCCTACAAATTTTAACTGTAAAGTACCTGTCAAATGTCATTTGTGTTTATATTTATGATGTATACAAGTAGTGTTATAAGCGATCGATATTAAACTGAAAAATGGCAAAATGGGATAGAGAAGTAATTGAAATCTTAATGTAAGTATAACTTGAATTTTGACACTTGGATATTTTAATTCATGCAAAACTTGATGGTGTAAATATACTTGTAAGGTCACTTATAAAAACTTCATCGAACAATTCAGGCTTTAGTTAAGATTTTTAGCGTCATTTTCTTTTTAATGTTTTATAACAGAAAATACTAGATAAATACTACATTAATAAAATTATAACATAATAAAATTTGCACAAGTTTTAGGTTTTATCAAATTTTGACAGATAAAACGACAAGTATTTATCTTTTTGTTCAAATTACTACTAATACAAAGTTGTACAAATTTAATAATTAGTTATGGGATCAAAATATACATATTAAATTTCCGTCGAGAAATCTAGGCCGAGACGAGACTCTATTGAAAGAGACGAGACATAATTTTTTAAATTTGAAACGAGACAAGACAATGAATTTCTCGTCTCGTCTCGTCTCGACCGAATCACTAACCTCGACTCGAAAATCGAGAAATTCGGGTCGAGATCTCGAACACGGAGATCTCGCGGCATCATTTATAATAGGATAAACATATTGTGCTGTTCTACAAATAGCACTTTCCTTATTTTGAATGACGTGTGACGTTTTGTTTAAGGTTAAATGAGGTCATGCACGACTTTTTTTATAATTTTAATCGATAGAGTAGTGAAAAATAATAGACCCGTATTTTTTATTTTTCCTGAAATCGATCTTTAATCATGAAAAAATTGTAATTGAAAATGACATTCTTTAAAATGAGGCTGCTAGACACCCGCTTCGTCCCTTGTCCAATGACGTCACACAAGCACGACCATTTTGATTTTCACATTGCCTTAAACGTCAAAGTGACATTTAAAGATAACCTAAAATTTATGAATGTAAACATGTCAATGGAACGTTGTTTCGTGCCAAAATAGAGAATAAAATAATATTCTGCAATATATTTAATGTCTCACATGCGTTTATAACCTTCTACCGTCTAATTCAAAGATTCAAAAGTGAAAGAAACATCTGATGTAACGTAGATAATTTCACGCCAAATAAAAATTATATTTATAAAAATAAATAGAACGATATTACATTAATATATTATAGCATATTCAGATATGTAATACTCAATTTATAGTTTATATATATTTTTCTTTTAGAAATTATGTGTCCATATAAAATGTCTGAAATGAGTCTGAACTTGGTTCGTAACGTTGTGACGACAAAACATGGCTGGTTTTTGCAACTTTTTAAAAATATCATAATTTAAAACGATTTTATACAACAAAAAATATAAATAAAAAATAATTTAATCATACTGATCGATGAATTAGACTATCATTTTTCGATTTAAACAGAAAAAATCTGTTGTGGCCAGCACAAGACCTTCCGTGGATTTTGTACAAATCCCATACCAAAAGTTCTTTGGAACAGATTCTATATAATATCATGTAAAAACACATACTATTTTTTACAAATTCCATACCCAAAGTTCATTTGAAAAGGTTCTATAAATCCAATAAAATTATAACATAAACTACACTAAGTAATGTCCTTCCATCTTCTCTTTGGCCTTTCTCTGCGTGTCACTTGCGAGCAACACTATGACATACCAATTTTAGATCCTATACTTTTTTGTCCATATTTGGTTTTGCACTTGCAACTGACATCTGTCAATTAAATTTTTTTGAATAATTATGTCAGCTGTTTCCATGATAAACATCAAAGCTGACTAATTTTTGAAAATTAATTTCTTTATAATGCTTTAAATTTACATCTATTGAATATGAAGGAAAATGTATAATCAAACTGTATAGAGAAGAGTATTTTATTTAATATATATAATAACAAAATGTCAAAAAATAATATTTAATTGCGTTTTTTCAAGAAAAACTGTTAAAAACTTCAAATAAGGGTACTTCCGGTGGATCAATTATAACCAAAATCTAATCAGCTCTTCATATGGATGTAAAGAAGAGGAATACGAAAGAATTATAATTTTTAGAATTGTAGTATTGGAGTTATCGTCGGAGAAAAATTTGTCACACACGGACACACACGCACACACATACGGATATCATCTTAAAAATAGTAAATTCGTATTCTAGGGACCCTAAAACGTGCTTATTCATTAAAAACTCACCAACGAATTTTTTGACCAAAGACAATACCTTCCTTTTACGAAAGGTAAAAAGGTACAATTATTTTTTTTTGCATGACATTGTATAGAAAAGACAAATGTTTCATAACCCATAACAAACCAGAACGTAAAGACTTATTAACATCGGATACATTATAATGTATCCATTATTTCATCATAATATACGCAATGCGAACATCATCGCATGTTTATATTTATATGACGTACCCCTCTAGCTCCACATACGTGTATTAAAATTATACGTTGTAAAATTCGCAGTATTCTCTAACATACCTATCCTATTAGTATTGATTTATGTAAAAATATTTTGATTTATAAATAACACCTCGTGATATTAATTCCGTGAAATATATTTCAGTGTTATTTTACATATATTTACAGATTCCTATTTCAGTTTTTATTTTAGGATAGAGAAATATTGACAAAAACAATACGGGTCAAGACTAAGGGCAATTTCGCAAATTTACTCGGAATATTTTGCTGCAGTGCAATAGCGGCATAATCGATCAAAAATTATTAAACTATAAACAAAATCTAGCTGAGATGAATACAGATCTTAAAGATCCTTTTATTGCAACTCGTGTTAGATAAAAATTGTATTACATTGGACGTTTCGTACGATATTCGCACAATCATCAGCTGAATGAATACTATTGAAGTTTTCATACATACATAGAGATGCACTCGATTTCGAGCTTTGGCCCGTCCCGGCCCGAAGCCCGCCTCGATTTCGAGTCGATCATCGAGCCGGGCCGAAGATATTTTTTATCGGGCCGAATCGGGCTAATCATTTTTAAAAATCGAGGCGAGTCGGACTATTGATTTTGGCCCGGCCCGAAAATTTGAACTGCACAGTTTCCTTAATATTTTAATGAAAATGGATGAAGTTAAAAAGGATCAAAATGATTTAATAACAACACAGTTCACATATTAATAAATAAAAATGTATTATTTTACTTCAAGACTTCAAGGTTATTCATTAAACCATAATAATTATATTATGATGATGATATTATTATTGTTATTACTCGTATACTTAAATAAAAGTGATTTTTGTTCCTACC
The DNA here is from genome assembly GCA_943142095.1 of Ophonus ardosiacus. Taxonomy (NCBI): domain Eukaryota; kingdom Metazoa; phylum Arthropoda; class Insecta; order Coleoptera; family Carabidae; genus Ophonus; species Ophonus ardosiacus. The sequence goes on along the minus strand of OW964834.1, from coordinate 33,518,630 downwards.
ATAATGGTTTCTTGTCCTATTTTTGAGCAGAAAAAAGTTAGATAAAAAATCCTTATGTAAATTAAAATTCTATTTTTTTATATAAAATTTGTGAAAAAGTTGTTTAAATTCTTTGGTAAACAAAGTGTTAAATACTTGTAGGTCAGTAATTTTTATAACAAACTTACACTAGAAGGGTCTCTTTTTTAACTACTTATGTTAACTAATGTTGAAAGTTATAAGAATGTAGAGGTTTTTTATAAGTTTGGCACTAAAAAAGTTAAACATTTTGCCTTAACATAAAAATCAACATTAGGAATGCCGGATGCACCCAATTTCGAGCTTTGGCCCGGCCCGGCCCGGCCCGAGTCGATCTTCGAGTCGGGTCGGTAATTTTTATTTTCGGGCCGAGTCGATCCAAACCTCAAAGCCCGGCCCGGCCCGCCCGAATGCATCTCTATACATACAGTAGCTGGAAAACCTTATATCAAGGGTAGTAGGAGATAAAAATATGGTATTCAGTGTTACAAACATATTATTATTTAGTAATTATCACAAAAATGTGTTTTTTCATAATGTTGGCCTATCAAAGTAGGCTAAAAATATATTGTATTTTTCATATACAAATTGTCTCTTAAATAGGGGCTTAACCACAGATTCCTGAGGCTAAAATAAGACTTGCTTCTACCGGAAAGTGTACCATTTAGCCAGTATTCTGCTTCAAAGTTCTTCGAAAAAAATTAATTTTGCTTATAATAAATAAAATAAATAAATAAATATATCATCACGGCATATTACCCATTTCTGGGTGTGCCAGTATCTACAACACATGTAGACATCGGTAATGATGACGATATATTTTACCGTGTGGGCGCTTACCAGGCGTCACCTCACGGGCACTCATAGCTGGTGTGGAGAGTGCACCACAGGGGTCACTTTTGTGCCATTTAAAATTGGAAATATTTGGCGTCTGTCGGGATCGAACCCGGTTCCCCCAGGTTCGCGACCAGACACTCAGGCACGCAGCCACGGGACAGAACGCTTTATTCGATTTGGATGAAATTTGGTATGACAATTCGTATGATTATAAGACATCTTTTAAGATGTTACTTGTTATTATTAGTGAACCACTAGTATATGAAACTTAGGTGTCCCAACATTGATTACACCGTAACTTTTTAATGACCGCGCCGATAACGTAAAATTATTTTTTTTTCAGAAAGATACATTCAATAATAAACTTTTCTCTCTCTGTTTAATTTGTGATATCTGTTACGGTTCAGACAGAAAAAAATAAAACCTGAGGGACTGCATCGTGAATTTTTTTAAAATAAATTTAATCTAGCAGTCTATGCAAATGTCAAACAAGTAATTTCTAATGACAGTAACAATTGTTTATGGGTTGTCAAAAAATTCCTTCGCAATATTCAGAAACTAGTAACATACGTTTGTTCGGCCTAATTAAAAGGGGGTGACTTTTTGAGGGAAACTTATTAAGGTAACATTACTATATTTACCATTTGGGACAACTTTTATTTGAAGTATTTTGCTCTCCGAAAGAGTGCCGGGTATTTTACTACCATTATTATTAATAAGACGAATAAATATGATAGCTTACTCCTAAACAAGTTGAGAAGATTGACAACTCGTTACTGTCATTAAAAATTAGATGTTTGGCATTTGGACAGACTGCTAGATTAAATTTATTTAAAAAAAAATCACGATGCAGTCACTCAGGTTTTATTTTTTTCTGTCTGAACCGTAACAGATATCACAAATTAAACACAGACAGAAAAATTTACTATTGAATGTATCTTTCTGTAAAAAAAAAATTACGTTATCGGCGCGGCTATTAAAAAGTTACGGTCTAATCAATGTTGGGACACTTAAGTTTTATATACTAGTGGTTCACTAATAATAACAAGTATCATCTTAAAAGATGACTTATAACCATACGAACTGTCATACCAAATTTCATCCAAATCGAATAAAGCGTCCGATTATTATAAGAAAAATTATTATTATTTTTTTTTTTTGAAGAACTTTGAAGCAGAATTCTGGCTAAATGGTACACTTTCCGGTAGAAGCAAGTTTAGTTAAATCGTCTATTTTAGCCTCAGGAATCTGTGGTTAAGCCATGTTCCCCTATTTAAGAGACACTCTGTATAGGTAATTAATAAAATATTGCAATACGCATTAACTTATATAATTATGCCAAAGTCAAGGATATATTTTACTACTTGTTATACCTTTTTATTGTGAAATTGTTGATATTTTATCTATAATGTTATAATTATTCAACATTGTTATATGTTCAGAGAAATGCTAAAAAATATTTTCCGTTTCAAATGACAATTATATAAATTACTTAATGCATTTTAATTTAATGAATTTTGTTCATATATAAATCATGGACGGGACTTATTAAAATATTAATTTTATAAAAAATTATAGAAAAAGTAGTAATGCATACCTGTAGAAAATGTAACAATCTTTAACCCTGCGGCGGGCGCGCTTTTGAAAATCACATGAGCGGTCGCGCTGCGGTATTTTATGCCGCAAGTAAAAAGAACTACAATTTAATGCAAAAAACAACATTTATTTATAAAATAATATAAAAAAAAACTTAATTAAATATATTTCTTATAACAATAAATACCAACAGCCCGATTCACAAAAAGGTTTAAGCTAATCCTCATTTTTGGATTAGCGAATTCTACTCTAATTTTGACAGTTTATAACTTAAATGTAGTCTAATCTATTTCTAGTATCTACCTTTATTGATAATATCATGAAAATTAAATGTTAAATACCGGAATAGAATAGAATTCACTAATCCAAAAATGAGGATTAGCTTAAACTTTTTGTGAATCGGGCTGTAAATGTCGAGAAGAGGGATAATTCATGTTCACAATTCTCTTGATTTTAACATTTATTTGGACGTTTCGGAGGTCCAAAAACCTCCATCTTCAGCATTTTACATTATTGTGTTCTAAGTTTTACATATAATGTTGTGTGGTAAGATGTGTTCTTTTATAAAACCCCGTAAATTTGATAAGAGGGTGGGTCTTCACCTCCATCCTGGTTTTTTGAGGGATTAAGGCTTGAAAGTTATTTAAAAAATGAAAGTGACCGACACTTTTGTTACCTCGACCACATGATGACAGGTTTGAATATAAATTTGAGGTTCCTTCTTGAAAATTTTCCACTCCTTAAATTATAATTTTTTTAAGTAAAGTTATTTTACACTATATCGATGTTATAACATTCATTAAAATATTTAAAATCATTCAAATAAAAAATTAAAATTCTGAAACACATCACTTACATGGCTAGTCGCGTTGCGGCACGGAGTGCCGCTATTTGGTAGTTGTCCCTTTTACGGCTTGAATACTACTGGACCTATGGTTACAACTCACCGGATTTGTGTAGTATGCGTTGTTATAATAGTCATTTAAGAATACCAGAAAGGGCATAGTTATGAAAATAAAAATAAATGTGATATATGTAAAAAAGAAAAATTGCGGCATAAAATGCCGCTGCGCGCCCGCCGAAGGGTTAATTCTTATAATAACATAAATCGCGAAAGGTATTTCTCTATGAAAAACTATTTTGGACTTCAAGGAATGTGCCACTTTCGGTTGCTCGATTTGCACCAAAATTTAATGGCTTCTTCCATTTTAGAATAGAGTAAGAATGCATGGTTTCAGACTCTGAGATAGAGCGTAAAGAGAATACACACACGCACACACACATACACGTGCACCACACATACACCGCACATACAACACACATACATGTACACCATACATACATGTACACCATATATACACGTACACCACACATACACAGACACACGTACTCATATACACACGTACACATACGTACACATACGTACACATACACATACGTACACATACACATACGTACACATAGATACACACGCCACACAAACACACACACGTAACACAAACACACACACGCCACACAAACACACACACGTAACACAAACACACACACGCCACACAAACACACGCGCCACACAAACACACACACGCCACGCAAACACACGCGCCACACAAACACACACGCCACACAAACACACACACGCCACACAAACACACGCGCCACACAAACACACACACGCCACACAAACACACGCGACACACAAACACACACACGCCACACAAACACACACACACACGCCACACAAACAAACACACACGCCACACAAACACACACACACGCCACACAAACACACACACACACGCCACACACACACACGCCACACACACACACACACGCCACACAAACACACACACACACACGCCACACAAACACACACACACACACGCCACACAAACACACACACACGCCACACAAACACACACACACGCCACACAAACACATACACACACACACAAACACATACACACACACAAACACTTACACATACACATACACACACAAACACATACACATACACACACACAAACACATACACATACACACACACAAACACCTACACAAACACATACACACAAACACATATACAAACACATACACACACACAAACACATACACACACACAAACACATACACACACAAACACATACACACAAACACATACACACACAGACACATACACACACAGACACATACACACACAGACACATACACACACACACACATGCACACACACATACACAAACACATTACACACACATAGACACACACCCCACAGACATCATCCTGAAAATGTAATTTCGGATTCTAGGGTGCTTAAAAGGTGCCCATTATCAAAATCTCGGTATGTGACTGTGTGAGGTAAATTTTTTAATAAATACTGATCAAATAAATATAAACTATAACTGTTTAACTCAACCTAGTGTTTGGTATAATACATAAATAATGTATTTTAAAATTGAAAAGAAAATACAAAGCTAAAAAATATGACCCATATTTAAATGATGATAACGTAACGTTTAACTTATACTTGATATAACAAAAGTAATGACCTTTCCATATCACGTGCGGTCACTGTATTCTGTATTGCATTGTCCCTTATAGTTAAACGTGTAAACATTATAAATATTAAGTTAACATTGATACATAAATTAATATATAAATATATCATCATATAGAAAGATTGGTAACATAATTTAAATATAAATATATCATCATGGTCATGGCATATTATCCATTGCTAGGTGTCCCAATCAGCTTTGTACTCGGATAATCGGTATGATAATGAGATATTCGAACCGAGCGGGTGTTTACCAGGCGTCACCTCACGGGAACTCACTGTTACCAAAAGAAAATCTTTATTCTTTTTTACACCAATTATCGTTTTATGGACAAATAAAAAAATCACTATAAAAACAATTATCTTGAATCCTTATAAAAATATTAATAATGTTTCCTCTCTGTTTGACCTTAGACTTGACATCCAAGGCAATCTTTGATCTTGGGAAATGATCACGATCACGCATCGATCGTCCGATTAGCTCACGAGGAAATTAAATGTCACATTCTAGTAATTAATGTAAATAATACACTCGCACACGAACTAGTTTTCTTTAAATGCAATTATCTAGTAGCCTTGATCGCTTTTCAATTGTTTTATTTTTTGTTTTATACATGTCTTGCTAAGTACAAAGGTCTTGGGACTGCAGATATTGCTTTTGTTCTCTTCCCGGGAAATTCATTTGTTTCAATCTGCGTTTTACATGTTATACTTTTTGTAAATTAAGTGCGACACTATTTTCTGTAGTTTCTGACCTATTAATTTTAGAGAAAAGTTGTAAATAAAAAAGTTGTTCAGAATTAAAAACTACACAAACAGAGCAGGGTTTCAATTTAAAATGGTTTCTTAACGTCACGTTGGCAACATGACAACTCTGATATGATTGCGCAAGCGCAATGCAATGCTGGGGAATCACAAATCACACCCAGAAAACCAGCTAGTGTATTTTTTTACCTCTCGCTAAGAGAGGTAATGGAATCATGCTAAAATTCGCATATCCATTTGATATATACGTACATTTTGTACGAGTATGTTATTGCCATGTGTATTAAGATAAATGTTTGAATCATTCTTCGCATATCGTTATTACTAAAATTTGCAAATAAAAAGCAGGTTGGATGGAAAATGATGTGTGTGTATGTGTGTGTGTGTGTGTGTGTGTGTGTGTGTGTGTGTGTGTGTGTGTGTGTGCGTGTGTGTGTGTGTGTGTGTGCGTGTGTTTGTATTTGTGGTGCGTGTATGTGTGTGTGTGTATACATACACACGTATGTCTGGATGTTGGAGAGACGATTCCTCAAAAACTATAAGACTTAAGACCTGTTTAACTATGAATTCCTCAATTTGACATTCCTGGGAAGAGCTGAAAAGGTTTTTTTTGGTAACAATGGGGTATTCCACTCAATTTTTTTTTTATTATTTTAAATAAAACTTTTAAAAGTTTTGAAGCAATTCATAGTATTAAAAAATCTTAATTGTTCCTAGTTTAACAGTATTTTATTTTCGAAAAATCAGTGTAACGTCACTTATCCCCTATACGTGTCTTTCTCACACACACTGCTCTGAGTACGCTGCGAGAGAAGGATAACAATTGTATGGCGTCAATTTTCCCTTTTAGCAAATGTGAAATATCTCGTAAAGTAATTATTTAAAAAATGTTTTCATTGTTTTAACTATTATTTATTGAGCCACACTTTATGTTAAATTGAATTTTTTTAAATTTTTTTGTTATGGTGGAATACCCCAAGTTTCTTAGAAAAATTCTTCTAAATATAATTTTTTGGAAATTTTTGTTATTACAAATATTGAAGAACAAAATTCTCCATCTAATTCACTTAGAATTTTTATTATATCTTGTATAGATTTAGAGATAAAAACACTATAATATATAGAATAACCTAATCGCAGAGGCTAAGGAGAAAAGAATAACACAATATGGGACTAAAATTAATCACAATTTCTTTTTATTTGAACGCAAATTAAAATTCGCAGTTTACAACATATTTCAGAGTGCCATTGAATTACTAATTTTTAGTTGCGAAACACCGCATGAGTGCCTGCTAAGGGCTTATATGAATGCGTGTAAACATGCAACTGTAAATTTGGTCAATTTAAAAGTTTGTGTTTTGTCACAAACTGATCAATTGCGCAACCGTGTGCAACATCTTTGTGTCCCATATATTCAAATACGTTTGAGCTCACTTGCAACCAAACAGTTGCATGGTGAAATTTTTTACAGACATATTGACACCGGAATACAGAACATTATGAGTTTTGGTGCTCTGCAGGACAAGATGTCTTCTTCAGTAAAACAAATTACAGAAAGTATTTATTTATTATTCTAAATAAATTACTTACTTTTGAAATTACATATTGATTTATCAATTCGATAATAATAAAAACTCAATAATAAATAATTCCAGCAATACATACATTTGATAACTTCAAATCTTAATCAAACTGTTGGAAAACAACTGCGAAATTGAAAATTGTTTCGCAATAATTTGATCATCCAAGAGCTAAACTGCGCTAACATAAGCAATTAAACCATGAGGTGAGCACACATGGAACTAAATTGTTTCATTTTAACATGGATTTTATTTATTTTGGGCTCCCTGTTATTATAATCTTCGTTTAACTAAGAAATTTTTAGATTTCAAGTTAACAAATGTGATCTATGTATTGCTTAATTTGTATTATTATTGAGTTTATATTATCGAATTGATAAATTAATACGATATTTCAAAAGTGATTAATTAGTTCAGAATGATAAATAAATACTTTTAGACATCTTTTCCTGCAGAATACCAAAACTAATTATAACAATATTCTGTATTCTGGTGTCATTGTATTTAAAATATTTTCACTGTGTAACTGTTTAGTTGCAAGTGAGCTCAGACGTATTGAATATACAGGGTGTTAAAAAATAAGTGTCTCAAATTATGAGGGCATATAGTATTGACCAAAATGAGTAAAAAAAGTTTAATCAACATGGGTCCGATCTGCAAGTGTTTTCGAGAAAGAGGCCATTTTGTATTAGAATCGAAGAATAACAGACTAAGATAGTGGTCGAACAAAATTTTGTCTATGCCACTAAATAGACTATAAAAAATCAATAACATATTATATGAAACATTTTTTTCACTTTCTAATAGTTACGAAGTTATTTGAAAACTAAATATTGGCCAAGGGCACCACAACTTTTGTCAGTATAATTATTCGATTTTTTGTGAAAAACAAAAACACATCTAAGATGACCTCTGAAAGCTAAACAAAATGTCTCATTTAATCAAAGTCGTAACTCTTACAGTTTTCGAGATAGCAAAGGTAAACACCGAAAAAACTCATTTTTCATTGCCTCTTATCTCGGGAACTATTGAAGATCGGACCCATGTTCATTAAGCTTTTTTTACTCATTTTGGTCAGTACTATATGCCCTCATAATTTGGGACACTTATTTTTTAACACCCTGTATAGGACCCAAAGAAATTGCACGCGGCTGCGCAACTGAGTTTGTGACAAAATACAAATTTTTAAATTGGCCAAATTTACAGTTTCATGTGTGCGCGCATTCATATAAACCCTTGGTAGTCACCTCATGCAATGCAGCTGGTGTTGCCTTAGCCACCCTTAGCCATATCTCCTATCGTGTATTCCTCTACAAAGTTGGCGCCCGTGAGCAGGTGGGCCATTGTTTGTTTTTTAAGACAATAAAGTGGGTTGTACTTGGTACCCCCAGTTGAACATATTCACTTCACATTTTCCTACTTGAGTTCGTAGGCGATTTAAAGTTTTCTAAATGGAGGGAGACCTATTGCTTTATCTTCTGGCATCAACGTCTCTTCCCACATTAAGCGTCTTGCTGCAGTCTTGGTTTCTGTCAAAGGATGCACTGAGTTGATGAAACTGTCTGAATTTTAGTCGTGACCAAGCGGATTCTTGTCCAAACATTGGGTTCCAAGGATCATATAATTGTTTGGAGCGCTCTACCACACTGGCCGTCGACTGTCTAATTTTTTGTAGAGTTATACCGCTAAGCAGGTATAATTGGGTGATTGGTTTTAAGCAGCCGGTAATTATGAGGGTTGTTTTCATAATCCAGCTCACTTTAAGACTTTAATTAAAATTGATTTAAGACTTTATTTGAAGTAATGCTAAATTTGCTCGCTAAAGTGCTAAAGTTGTATTATGAAAACGAATATAACTTTGTGTTCCTTATATTCAAATACGTCTGAACTCACTTGCAACTGAACAGTACCACAATGAAAAGTTTTTACAGCCATTGACATCATAATTCAGAATATTATTATAATTAGTTTTAGTACTTTGCAGGAAAAGACGTCTTCTCCAATGGGCTACTTGCGTGGTACTGAAAATCCGATTTCCGTCAGTATATACGTAATGTTATATTGAAAACATATAAAAATATAAATTTTATTTTAAAATAATTATTTGTTTTTTACTAAATTAAGAAAGAAAATTTTCTGTGACGTCTTTATATTGAACTGGGGGAGGGGAGGCATGTTTAAGAATGTTATCAACAGATGGCATGGCGTGCGAGAAAGTTTTAATTTGAATTTGACATTAGTTCATTTTTCTCTCTCTCTCTGGTCTCTCAAATACATTAATTACTTAATAAATAAACACATAGGTAGTTACTTGTAATTTAAAATATCGATACCAAAAAGATAAACTAAAATACTAACCTCCAAACTATTATTGAAACGTCAAACAGGTGATCTACATTACCCGCACAAACATACCATTACTATGGGACGGCACCACACTGTGACTTTACGACTATTCATTGGTGCGGCGTAATTCTACGTCATACATGGCGGGAATTCAAATAATCAAATTTCATTATTTTTTTTCTGGCTAATTAATAAAAATTTTGTCAAAAGAAAAAATATGGGTAGCAAGTTTTTACCTTCTCTTCAAAAATATTAAATAAAAAAAAGGTACGCAAGTAGCCCATCGAACTAGTTAAAAAAAATATTTATGCACGGACGTATCATAATTTGACAATTATACACGAATTTCTTTGACATTATTGCCCGCCGGGCTATAATGAAATGTCAAACCAAATTATAACCTACAATATAAACAGGCAACTTGAAAAGTTTTTATTACAAATCGAAAAATTTTATATTCTTTAATGAAAAATGAAAATTAATTTTGTGATATTTATATGGAAAGCACACAGATACACAAAATAAAATTCAAATGACATAACTAATAAACTGTTGTTCTCCGCTTTCATAGCAACACTAGATACTGGATGTACAAGGACAAATTTTTTTCGATACAATTTTTCTCACTCATAATTTGAAAATTTTCGTCCGTGTATAAAGTTTTTTATGTACCACGAGCGTAACTTGCTTTTATGGCCTTTGACGTGTTTTTATCCCTCTGCTTACGCCTCGGGCTCAAAATCCCGCCGCAGGCCATGAAAGCCTCCTTACGCTCTTAATACATAACTAACTATTATTTTTTATTCTGAATTAATAAATAAATTTTTGAAATTACATACATACATACATACATACATAAAATCACGCGTTTCCCACTTAGTGGGTTAGCAAAAACCCGAAAATAATAAGAAAAGGGATGAAAGTAAGAGCTCCACTGAATCACTTAACTCTTTAAAAACATTCTTCTTTCGCCTTGCCCAAAATCATCATACATAATAATATGTAATATTAATTACATACTGATTTATCAATTCGATAACTTGAAACCTACTCAAAATTTCTTATTTAAACGAGGAATAAAATTTAAACAACATTGGTAGAACGAGCCCGAAATGAACAAAATCCATATTGAAACCAAACAATTTAGTTGCATGTATGCTCACCTGATGGTTTAATTGCTTATGTTAGCATAGTTTTGTTCGCGGATGATCAAACTGTTACAAAACAGTTGCATAATTGAAAATTGCGTGTGAGCACTAGGCCTAAGTTTCATTTAACAGAGGATCCAGATGTGTAGCGTTAGAACTGGACCAAGTACACTACCTTGAGGAATCCCTGCTTTAATTTCATGGTTTTTAGATCGACAGTTTTTGTAATTTATGTAGAAATACTATTCACTAAGATACGACTTGAGCAGTAGATAGAAATGGTATGGCAAGCACTTCTTTATTTTAAAATCGAAGGCTTGGCTGACATCTAAGAATGCCCCGCTGCACACTTCACTTTCCTCGAAACTTTCTTCAATATTATTGACCACTCGATTAACTTCTTCAATTGTAGAGTGCTGTGATCGAAAACCGAATTGGCTTCGAGGAATTATACTACTTTCTTCTATTGGTTTTAGGCGATTCAGAATTAATTTTTCAGCTATCTCCATCAGGACTGGGAGCGGCGAAATTGGCCTATAGGAACTTCGTGAGCCGGTTTGTCCGGTTTGTGTGCAAGTAAGATGTTAGCTAGCTTCCACTGAATCGCAAAGTGTTGTATTATTATTATTATTATGGCATCAGGGCTGGTTTATTATGAATTTAATTTATGAATTTACAATTTATAATTTAGATTTTACAATATAAACTCACGTAAAACGTATACGATGGTTCATGAACGATTTACAAATTTAGAAATTTGAAATTTAAATTTGGAATATAACTATATTTTATATTTTCAAATGTAAATTTCAAATTCGACCAATCGCAAGAATAAACTATTAAACATGGCGGTAAGGTATAACTTTGTTTCATCTGTCAACTTTCTTTTCTGTTTGTGAATTGTAGATATTTTGAACATGGAATCACATGAACAAATTGATATAATGTTTTTTTTTTGAAAATCAGTATTCACGAACATCATAATTTATACGACAAACCAAATAAATGGGCTACTTGCGTACCTTTTTTTTATTTCATATTTTTGAAGAGCAAGTAAAAACTTGCTACCCCTATTTTTTCTTTTGACAAAATTTTTATTAATTAGCCAGAAAATAAATAATGAAATTTGATTATTTGAATTACCGCCATGTATGACGCAAAATTACGCCGCACCAATGAGTGATCGTAAAGCCATAGTGTTTGTTTGTACGGGTAATGTAGATTTCCTGTTTGACATTTCAACAATAGTTTGAAGGTTAGTATTTTAGTTTGTTTTTTTCGTATCGATATTTTAAATTACATATAACTACCTATGTGTTTATTTGTGAAGTAATTAATACATTTGAGAGCCCAGAGAGAGCAAAATGTCAAATTCAAATTAAAACTTTCTCGCACGCAATGCCATCTATAAGTTACATTCTTAAACATAGTTCTCTTCCTCGGTTCAATATAATAACGTCACAGAAAATTTTCTTTCTTAATTTACTAAAAAACAAATAACTTTTTTAAAATAAAATTTATATTTTTATATATGTTTTCAACATAACATTACGTATATAGTGATAGAAATCGAATTTTCAGTACCATGCAAGTAGCCCATTGTACAAAAATAAAACCTTTGCGTAGTTTCAATGCAACGAGGGATGGGAAGGAATTAAATATATGTACAGTCATACCAGTATATTTCAAGAATTGTTCATGATCTTATTTCACTTTCAGAAACAAACTATGATACTGCCCGATACAAATCCATGTGTTCATAGGCCTAACCACGGTCAAACAGACAGACCATCTGCGATTTTTAAGTTTGTGTTTGTTTTATTTCTGTACTATACAAATCAACAATAGTAAAAAAAGAAACCTAAACCTAAAATCTGAAGTGATAACTGGTGAAACATCAAATAACAAGCATTGACAAGTCACGTGACAGATATTAATTGGTCAGATTCAGAATTTCAAAATCGGACATAAACCAGAGAGAGCATTGTAAATTTTAAATCAAAATTTCTAAATGTAAATTTATAAATTAAATTCATCATAAACCAGCCCTTACATGTTTGGGTTATTATTTTAGGACAATAATAAAGACGTATCAACCCTGTACCCCCCCCCCCCCCCCCCCCCGGCAAACCGAAAATTATTTGCAGTCAGATCACATCACGTTCGTGCGACATTTCAATGTAAATTATAGGGATATTTGGTAGATAGCAAGCAAAATGAAAGTTTGGATTCGGTCACAATGCTAATTACTCCAAATTGTGGCCTTGGGTCATTAACGCTGGCCGACATAAAAAAAAATCAAAATGCTGAAAAATTTTCATTTTGTACACTCTTTTTAATATAACTATTTTAAATTAAAATAAAACCAAAATATGAAATAAAAATTTTTGGCCCGAGGGGACCTAATACTTAAATTTCTATTGTGGCACTTTACGTGTTAATTATTGAAATTTGGGAAAGTGACAAACTATCGCCTACTTTTATTACATAAATAACGTAGGTAATGGACAAACTGTTTTCCCATTGAAAGTAATTTGATGACCAAGGAGTGGGAAGTTTTTATAAACTTTCATTTAAAATACTTTTTTAAAAAATGTGAAACCGGCTCATTTTTTATATGAAAGTGGAAGTTCTGTGTCTGTACAAATCTACACCATTTTACTTATCAACGCCAAATTTTGTAAAAGTTCTTTCAGCTTCCGGACGTGTCGTAAAAGTAGTTAGAATTCAAAATTTTGCATATAGTTTTACGCAAAATAAACTTTTACTAATAAAATAAACACTTTAGGCTGTTAAAAGTGTAATTATGTACCTTTATTTTGTTATTTTGTATATTTAAATTAGAAATATTTACGTAATATAAAAAGATTTCGAATTTCTACTCTCGTCTCGAGCAAATCTCGAGGGCTTTATCTGCAGTTGTTTCAAATTTTCGAGAAATTTGTGGAAAATCAAATTGTATGCTTTTTATTTTTCTATTATTTATAAAATATGTTCCGCCAAGAACCGACTATCAAATAATATATTACATATTTAGTAATATACATGATCAGAATTACCATTTTGCAAAAATTAACAAAACTTTACTTAATAAAAATATCTATTATCATTTTTCTCATTATACATTTCAAACATTATACATACTTGCCGTCAAATAAATATGAACTGGAAATTTCTACACTGTTGCCAATTCCGTTGTTCATGATGAAAATGCCAAGTTATCAAGAAACGGCAACACCGCGGGGCAAGGGACAGGAAGAAGCGGAGAAGGAAAAAATTGAGCATCAGTCAATATTTATTTAACGGCGAGTATAAATATTTTAATCATGAAACAATACAATTTCACCTGTACTCGTACATATATTTGTTTTTTAAATTGGTGTTTGCATATTTCAAAGTACAGTGATTAAATTTGTAAATTTATTTATTAATATTAATTCGAATTTGTATATTTCCCATGTTTTACATATGCCGGGAAATTTTAATTCAGTACTTAATAAACAATGAGAAAAAACAAGTGATATATATTTATACGAGTATAGCTTGCTGTGAACAGTTGCACATCGACTTTCAAGTCAGCAGTACTATTGTAAAATAGATTTATTATAGTTGAATCTATGCACTTTATTTTATTCAACATTTTATGTACGTTCTTCGAATTTGAATGTGGACTAATAATTCTCATATCGAGTTGCTTTAGTTTTTTGCATTTGTTTTCGGCCGTACCGTTATCAAATATCATTATTGTACCAGAGTTACTTCATCCTTTATTACATGTAAGTAGCTTTATATTTTTTTTCAAAAAAAGTGAACTTTACTATATTAGAAAATAGCAGATGGCGCTTGGGAGCCGACTGTTTTTACATAAATAATTTAAATTCGTGACATAAACTTTGACATAATATTTTGTAAAAATGTGCAATATACGAATATTAAAAACTTCAAAATTGAAATCAAAAACTGACAGCTGACAGGTGATATTTTTCCCTGTTAGGTACTATACTCTATTTCAATTAAAAATGGACTTGATGGCGTTTGGGAACCAGCCCGCTTTACACACATAAAATTTATAAATTAAATATATGTTGCGTGCAAGACATACATGACAGGTCGAAACGTCAAAATTTAATAATTTTTAATTCTTTAGTAAATAAACAGTTACTTAAAGGAGTATAGTATAAAATAATCGCAGCTTAGATTTCTGCCCTGATTAAAACTCTAGCTCTTAAGGACTATTTATAATAAAGTAACGTTAAATGAACGCAACGACGCAACGTGACCGTTAACGCAAACACAAAATCTGTAAATAAATAAATAAATAAATATATCATCACGGCATATTACCCATTTCTGGGTGTGCCAATCTGCTTTATCGCAGATATCGGTAATGATGATGACATATTTGTACCGTGCGGGCGCGTACCAGGCGTCACCTCGCGGGCACTCATAGCTGGCGTGGAGAGTGTACTACAGGGGTCACTTTTGTGCCATTTAAAATTCGAAATATTTGGCGTCGGTCGGGATCGAACCCAGTACCCCCAGGTTCGCGACCAGATACTCAGGCACGAGGCCACGGGACCCCATACAAAATCTGTGATTTATAATAAACGCCAAAGATAGCACTCCTAATCAATCAGAAGAAGTCGATATATTTTTTGAAATTCGGCTCACTTTTATTTAAATAAATAAATAAATATATCATCACGGAATATTACCAATTTCTGGGTATGCCAGTATCTACAACACATGTAGACATCGGTAATGATGACGATATATTTTACCGTGTGGGCGCTTACCAGGCGTCACCTCGCGGGCACTCATAGCTGGCGTGGAGAGTGCACCACAGGGTTCACTTTTGTGCCATTTTTAAAATTGGAAATATTTGGCGCCGGTCGGGATCAAATATGACAGTAAATAAGGTTAGTATTATAAAATAATTTAAATAGAAATGGACAGTGACGGAAATATAGTATTTATTTTGTAGATGTGACAGTTCATGAACATGTCGATAATACAGATTTTTTTATGTTTGCGTTACCTTACTGCAACAGCGTTACCGCTTGCGTTACTTCGTTATAAATAGGCCTTTACAAGTTTCAACAGTTCATTAAATTCTTATTTGTATACCATGTACTAGAAATATATGTTTAATGTTTAGTATATGAGAGATTAATTTTTTTTTTGACGAGCCTTTAGCCGAATCAAAAAATCACTCGAAAGCACTAATAGTTATTTATGATATGTGTTAAAAGTGACATTTTATGAGTGAGTGGGGAAGTTTGTGAAACGAGGCGAAGCCAAGTAAAACAAACCCCACGAACGAAAATTATTTTTCCTACCACCCTAGTTATGTATTAGTAAAAACTAAAAATTATAGAATGACATTTATGACAGGTTATGATGTATTTGCTATGAACAACTGAAAATTGTTTATTCTAACCTCTACTTCCAACAATACTGTTTTAAATTCCAATTCTTCAAGCGCCTTGCAAGGAATTACTATAAACAATTGTAATAATTGTACTATAACAATAAACGTTTCAAAATAATGTGTACTTCTAATAAAATTCCTATATAAATAATTTCAGTACAAAAATAAATATAAAATGAAACTACATTTACTTATGAACACTAAATGTATCTAGATTTAGTTATATTTTTAATAATAAATGTAACTAGATTTAGTTCTTTTTTAACACTAGTCTTAAAAGTAAATTTGTTTTTAACTTTTAATCCGTTGTCAATGACAACGATTTAAAAGTATTCACTGTGTTATAAACTGTTATTTTTAACTCGCTAAGCAACCGTTAAAAAGACTACTTTTAACAGTGGTCGTAGGATAATATATTTCGCGCATAAAGTGCACACATATTTTTTCTGCAACTAAATTTAATAAGTAGATATATCTTCAGGGTGATTAAAAAAAACTGATTCGGTTGGCAATAACAAAAAAATACTTAAAATTCGGAACACTGATGCAAAAATTTATTTCCTGTTGTTGACAATGATTTGAAAATTTAAATTTGGGTATATTTACAATTTTTTTATTAACATGGTTGTGAATTGTGTTGCCAACTGCATCATTTCTTTTTGATCACTCTGTATTAAAAAAAAAAAATAATCTCTATTGACATTTTGTAAATATGACAAATAACAGTTGAATTTTCCAATTAATTTTGAATTTTTACACAAATTTAATACAAAATTTATTAAACTATACACATTTATTAATATTATAATCATTTTCATAATTTAAAATGTAATATTTTCCTCGTTTTCTGTCTGTTTTTGAAAGTGTGTGCGAGATAGTGCACGAAATACGTAAATGTGCGCAGTGCACGAAATAATGCGCCTAATGTACGAAGTAATGTGCACAGTGTGTGAAATACACGTTGATATATTTACGTAATTAATAAAATAATGCACAAATATCATCTTTTTTACAGTTGAAGAAAAATGTTTTGTTTCATATTTTTCGCTATTGTGAACATGGTTCGCCTTTAGACCAATCAAAAAGCTGGAATACTAAGGCCTGTCTTTTACATTTAAGTCCATTCTTAACTGGAATAGAGTATAGGGTATAGGTTCTGACCAATCAGAGGGCAGAATTTATTTACGTCACTAAACCAAACCTATTTTCTTACTTGAAATAAACTATAGCAACATTTTTATAATAACTTGTCAAAATTGATAGATAATTTAACACACTTTCATTTTTCCAATTATCTCTATGATTTGATACACAAATAAATATAATCAAAAAATAAAATCAATATTCAGAATTTCCCTAGTTACATGTTTATCACAGCGATGATAAAAAACAAAGAAATTATCACCTTATTTACATTCTTTACTAAGGGATTTGTTTTCTTTTTTTACAACATTTAAGTTTAACAAAAATTCATTATATTTTCTCATCAAATATAAGCTCGTGATATGATTAATAATCGAAGATTTTGCTCGTCACACCGAAGTAGCACATTTCACTCGTCCTTCGGACTCGTGAAATCTGCAACTCGATTTCACTCGAAAATATCATCGATGATAATCATATCACTTGTTATATTACGTATGAGTATTTTTTAACGTAAAACATTGGGTTTGCCACATCCATGGTTACGACTTGATATTTGATTGACAGCAATGTATTTGCATTGTAAGAAATTTAGCGGAGTCAGAAAACCACTCGAGAGCACTAAACATATTTCGGGCACAAGGTGCACACAGTATTTTTTCTACATCTAAATTTAATATTTAGAAAACAGGTATAATTATTTAAAAAAAATTAACCTCTAATGACATCTTGTCTATCTGACATATAACCGTTGAATTTTCCTATAAGTTATGATTTGACATTTGATTGACAGCAATGTATTTGTCTGTCTCATTTAAAATGACACATGGGGAATGAATTTGACAGAAGTATTATATTTAAATATTGTAAGAAATATAGCCGAGCCAGAAAACCACTCGGGCACAAGGTGCACACTATATTTTTTCTACAACTAATTTTAATTTAGAAAATTAACCTCTATTGGTCTATTGATACCTTATCAAATGTCAAATTCGTTCCCTATGTTTCATTTTAAATGGAACGGGCAAATACATTGCTATCAATCAAATGTCAAGTCGTAACCATGGATATGACAAACCCAATGTTTCACGTTAAAAAATACTCACGGTAATATACTGACTTTTGATATTTTACGAGTAATATTTCTTAATAAATTTAAGACATAAATTACAGTATCGTAAGTACTAAAAATTATATATTTATGTAAGAAAGGCATGTACTTTTCCCATAAAAGGAAATTAGTGACTTGAAATAAATTCTGTCATTTATAATTTATATTGAACAGTAGGACGTTCTCATAATACTGTTGATATACTTATCTTTATACATACGTACATAATTACATGTTTTTTTTAATGTAATGAGACAAATTAAAGATCTTTTCCTTTAATTAAATTTTTCTAATGGAAGAAGATATCTTTGATTTTAATGTAGAAACATTCATATTCGTATGAATCTCGTAATAACGAATTTCATTAGGCAAAGTGTCACAATATTAATAAATTAAAATAATTTCTATTTAGGAATATTCCTTTATTATCAAAACATTTATATCTCACAATTGAGTAATTCTAATTAAAAGTTACATTAGAATTTGCAATTATCTGTTTATAACATAATAATTTGCTATTTTAATACGCATATAAAACTCATTGATAAATAAATTTGCCAATATCTCTATGGCAACATGAAGTCTGATGTCATAAAATCGTACCACTACTTTGTTTTGTAAAAACAAATAAATAAAAAACAATTGGCATCAACTAGTTTTTATTTGATTGTAGAGTAAAAACAAAAGATTTCCGTATTACAAACACATAATAATGTTTTCTATTGTTATAAAACATGTAAGCAAGTTTTTTTTAGTAGTAAGCGGTATTTGCCAGAGATAGATGGCTTTGTTTTTTATTACATGTAACAGTCATTTATTATTCATAGTGAACTTTGATTCTGAAAGTTTTTTTTAAGTTGTTTCCATATATTAGGTATTTAAAAAAAAACAATGGATAAAATGCAATTGAATTAATAATATTTCTGTTGTTAATGCTAAAACAACCAATGTAACATTGTATACCGAGTGTATCAGGACTAGGGTAAAAAAAATAATAGCATATTCCTGACATGATTTTAAGTAAAATGTATATTATTATACAAGTGCTTAAGCTGGTCATTAAAGCACGCGTTACAAGTTTATAGGCTCTCAAATTTTGATTTCTACGTTTCATAATTTTGTGTGATATGACGTAACATTGGGCGCGTTCAGCACCCAGGCAGCGCTGGCAGCGATGAGTACCGCTGCGTGCCGATTATTGCCGAATGCAATTGCTGGACCAATTACATTCGTCCATTCATTATGTTCGTCAAATTTCGGAGGTCAGCGATGCCAGCGATGAGAGGTGCTGAACGCGACCATTGTTTACATGGAGATTGACTCGCATTTGTTGTTTACGTTAGTATGTGGATTTGTCGTTACGTACTTGATTTTTTATTTTATATGTCATCACAGTCTAAGATGTATAAATCTTCAACTCTGGTGCATGCATTCAAAACTTCAAACAATGCTAAGAATTAAAAATGGAATAGATGAAGTATCCTTTCATAACATAACCATATTTCTATGCTGATTAATCTATAACTTCATATTTAATCTTAATTTTAACTCATTTTTGAAATATTAAAATGATGTACTGTTACCTAAATACCAAAGAACTTTCTACTAGTGGCTTCCTATCCTTGATCGTATACTTTCCTCATTAATAAGTCCCAAAATTGTTCATTTGGGCCTTGTTCTCATATTGTCCCATAGCCATTGTTGAGCGATTCTGGCAAAGTGACACGATGCTAAATACCTGTAAATGAATATTATTCCATTTTATGAAGACAGTTTCCTTTTTAGATGTTATACATGATTAGTAATATTCTAACCTGCAAACAGTGGCTTCACGCCTGGTAAATTTTGATCACAAATATTTCGCTTGTACCAAGCATATGATGTGAAATGTGTTATATTTTAATAGTTTACACATGTTGGAAAGGAAATGAATTAGTTAATTCTGAATTTAGTCTTTTTTTATAAATCTAGCAATTGTGGATTATTTTGTTTGTTGTTGACTAGCAATTTTGGGTTGCTTTAATCGGCCTTTTTCGCACGCTTTTTAGTTCGCTAACCATGAATTATGATGCAGGTTAAATAAAAAAGTTATATGAAGGTAGTCCGGAAACTATACAGCCCTTTAAAAGTGAACCTTATTAGGCACATTTTTATTAATAACTCTGGTACTATACTTGCCATCAAATAAATATAGACTGAAGATTTCTACACTGTTGCCAATTCCGTTGGTCATGTTGAAAATGGAGGGTCCCGTGACCGCGTGCCTGAGTGTCTGGTCGCGAACCTGGGGGAACCGGGTTCGATTCCGACAGACGCCAAATATTTCAAATTTTAAATGGCACAAAAGTGACCCCTGTGGTGCACTCTCCACACCAGCTATGAGTACCCGTGAGCTGACGCCTGGTAAGCGCCCACACGGTAAAATATATCGTTATCATTACCGATGTCTACATGTGTTGTAGATCTGTCACACCCAGAAATGGGTAATATGCCGTGATGATATATTTATATTTTATTTATGTTGAAAATGCTAAGTTATGAAGAAGCGGCAACACCGCAGGGCAAGGGACAGGGTTAGGAAAAGGGAAATATTGAGCATCAGTCCATATTCATTTGACGGCGAATATAGTTGCAATAAAATTTTGAAACTTGGTATGAGTATACTATATTTAGAAGCATGTTTATACTTTCTTTTATTACTGTATCTCAACCAGAGGTGTCTCATATGGGGAAGCCATGAACGTTTTTTATTGTTATTTATTTATCTATTAACATTTTTCATTTTTACTTATAAAATATTACATCATACAATGCAAAATTACACAAAAAGGTATTCTTGCTGAAATTCGATAATTGTAGTAGATTTTGAGATATTTTAATTTTTAGAAAAAAATAAGTATGCAAAGTTTTTTGTAACAATTAAGAAAGAATGAAATTCAGACAAATTAATTCTTGAATATCTACGTTGATATTTTCTGGACGTACGACGTACGATATACAGGGTGTTAATACTATAATTATATAAGTCGTTACACCCGAAAATGGTAGTTAGACCTCAACAAAAACACAACTTTTCTTAGTTCTAATTTTTGATATGGTGCCCCGGTTCGTAGTTATTGGAGTTCATTTGTTTTTCAAAAAATCGTCATGACTCTCTTATTTCAAGGACTATTGAAATATATATTTTTTTCAATATTACCTTTCGGCTCTCTAAAACATTTGGCATTTACAGTTATTTTTTTATTTTTTCGAATGACAAAATGGCGATCGATCAAAAATTTCAATTTTCGATTGTCAATAGTAAAACATTTATAAAATCCTTAAACTATCTACTACAATATTTGTCTTAAACATTTGTTTCAATCTATCCAAAAATAATCTTTATTCATTTACAATAAATCAGATTGTGGCACACTCAGAAATGGGTAATTGCCGTGATGATATATTTATTTATTTATTTATTTTATTTACTTGACTTACATAAGTAGAGTGTGTTATAAAAAAATCCTAACTCCTATGAAAGATAATGAAGGATACAATTTATTGCCATTCACCGGTTTCTAATTTATTTCCATTTCTAAAATAAGGATTCAAGAATATTTCTTTAAATAACATTTTTGACAATATCTCGTGTCAAATTGACATTTAATTAAATACTTTCAAATTGATATACGTTTTTTTATTCATAGCCTACTCCGAGGTAGGATTTTTTTTGAACACACTGTATGAAAGTCAAGTAAAGGAATAAAGACTTTTTTTCGATAGATTGAAAAAAATATTTAGGACAAATATTGTAGTAGATAGTTTAAGGATTTTATAAATGTTTTACTTTCGAAAATTGATGGAGTGGTTATCAAAAAATCTTGTTTTGAAATTTTTGATCGATCGCCATTTTGTCATTTGAAAAAATAAAAAATATTGTAAATGCCAAATGTTTTAGAAAGCCGAAAGGTAATTTATAAAAAAAATATATTATTCAATAGTCCTTAAAATAAGGGAGTTATGACGATTTTTCGATAAACAAAGGAACTCCAATAACTACGAACCGGGACACCAAATCAAAAATTAGAACTAAGAAAAGTTGTTTGTTTTAATGAATTCTAACTACAATTTTCGGGTGTAACGACTTAGTATTAACACCTTGTATATTACACAATGATAGTATCTCTTTCAATGTTATAAGTATGTAATATACAAATAATTTCCTCAGTTCTAAATATATCAATTCTTAAATAACTTATCATATTTCGCAGTATCACTTCACGTTTTCACGTTAATCACGCGCTTCTCACCACGCATCCACGCGCGTCCCTCCTCTGTCCTAGGTGAACAACCGAATATGGTTCGATATCACGTGACCTTCAGCTTCTATCTCTATCTCTCTCGCACTTATGTGCTGTTATGGGGTCACATTGCGGCAGCTTGCATCAGGTGAGCTGTTGTGGACTTTGCGTTTTGCAATTGCAAGTTGAAACAAGCAGGAAAATTAGAGTTAGGTCATGATAAAAAAATTATATTCAATATCATATATTTTCTTTATTGGTCTAGAGCTGTTGTTTACCAGAACTCTTGAATTATCTATTTTTGTATTTTCTGTGCCAACTATGTTAAATGAACTATAAAAATAAATTATTTTTATTTGCACATAATTTACAAAAATTACAGCATTTAGTAAAGCAAAATTATAATATACTAATCTACTATTTTACTTATTAAATGCTCATACTGCATTTTATAAATATGTTATTTTGGCTTGAAACAATGAATTAATAAACAGGGTGCTCCATTTTAAACTGGCAAACCGAAAGTGGTACTTAAACTTGAAGATCTAAATAGTTTCATTGAAAAATAACATTGAGAACATTGAATTATCTATTTCAAATTTTTATCTCTTGCAGACAAAGGATTAAAAACCAAAAAAGTATTCCTATTGTCTAAATTTGACATTCAAATCCACAGAGTGATCAAAAAGAAATGATGCAGTTCGCAATACAATTCTGGGGTTCTTTTTATTTCGCAGTTTATCCAGCACCAGGTGAAAGCGGAAATGCTATTTGACATGTCATTTTGACAAATATAAATACGAATAGTTCATGTCAGAGGTGGGGCCTGACAGCTAATAGGATTTTGAGTGATTATTGCTTATTGGTAATGTAAGAAATAAAAGTACATGGGTAAGGGAAACAACAATCATTTCAATAAAAAATTGATAACATACCCAAATTTAATTTTCAAATGCTTGTGTCAACAACAGGAAATAAATTTTTGTATCAGTGTACCAATTTCAAGTAATTTTTAATTGTTGCCAACTGAATCAGTTTTTACCTTCCGTCACATGTAAGGAAGGTATGGTCTTTGATCAAAAAACTCGGTAATGAATTTTTAATGAACAATCACATTTTACGATGATGTCTGTGTATGTGAGACAATTTTTTCTCCGACGATAACTCCATTACTACAATGAGGTCATGCAAAAAAAATAATTGTACCTTTTTTTTGTTTAAATCGAAAAAGGATAGTCTAATTCATCGATCAGTATGATTAATTTATTTTTTATTTATATTTTTTGTTGTATAAAATAGTTTTAAAGTATGATATTTTTAAAAAGTTGCAAAAACCAGCCATGTTTTGTCGTCACAACGTTACGTACCAAGTTCAGAGTCATTTCAAACAGACATTTTATATGGACACATAATTTCTAAAAGAAAAATATATCTAAACTATAAATTGAGGATTACATATCTGAATATGCTATAATATATTAATATAATATCGTTCTATTTATTTTTATAAATATAATTTTCATTTGGCGTGAAATTATCTACGTTACATCAGATGTTTCTTTCACTTTTGAATCTTTGAATTAGACGGTAGAAGGTTATAAACGCATGTGAGACATTGAATATATTGCAGAATATTATTTTATTCTTTATTTTGGCACGAAACAACGTTCCATCGACATGTTTACTTTCATAAATTTTAGGTTATCTTTAAATGTCACTTTGACGTTTAAGACAATGTGAAAATCAGAATGGTCGTGCCTGTCACTCTGTGACGTCATTGGACAATGGATGAAGCGGGGGTCTAGCAGCCTCATTTTAAAGAATGTCATTTTCAATTACAATTTTTTCATGATTAAAGATCGATTTGGGGAAAAATAAAAAATACGGGTCTATTATTTTTCACTACTCTATCGATTAAAATTATAAAAAAAAAGTCGTGCATGACCTCATTCTAAAAATTATAACTTTAAATGAAATTTTCAATAAAGGAAAAAACAGGCCGTAGGTTCCAATAATTATGACTAACAGTCATAATTGTCTTTATTTATAAAAAATTAGGACGTTTGGGACAATATTTGTCCATCTTCAGCAATTACATAGTATTTGTTTCAATATTGTATAAAATTTCTTTATTAGTTACACATTTTTGTGAATGCCCAAATTTTGTCTAGAATTATAACAGAAAGTCTTTTTGATAGTTGAAAAAAACATGTTGCCACTAAGGCGACAAGTTGAGCACTACTATCAAAGACTTTCAGTTATAATTCTAGACAAGATTTGGGCATTCACAAAAATGTGTAACTAATAAAGAAATTTTATACAATATTGAAACAAACACTATGTAACTGCTGAAAATGGACAAATATTGTCCGAAACGTCCTAATTTTGACTGTTAGTCATAATTATTGGAACCTACGGCCTGCTTTTTCCTTTATTGAAACTTTTACAACGTTCCCGAATCACCCATTTCTTTAAATGAAATTGTATAATAAATTAAACTCAGACTGAAATTGTATAATAAATAATAATGAACTACAGGAGAAATTTGATTTAGATGTTTATTGTATCAAAACCAAAAATTGAATGAATACACAAAATACGTTACTAGGTAAACTTTAACATAACACTAACAATGGTTGAGAGAAGGGTATTGGCCACTTGATTTAACTAAATATATTGACATAAGTCAAATGTCCAAACTGCAATGACATGTGTCATTGTCACGATCAAATTTTCCAATGACACATGTCACTACATATCCATATGAAGAGCTGATTACATTTTGGTTATAATTGGTCAACTGGAAGTTCCCTTTTTGAAGTTCTTAACAGTTTTTCTTGAAAAAACGCAGTTAAATATTTTTTTATCAATATGAAAAAATATCTTATTGTCTATACGGTTTGATTATACATTTTCCTTTATATTCGATAGATATAGAGTTAAAGAATTCCAAAGAGATTAACTTTCATAAATCAGTCAGCTTTGCTAAAATCAGAGATACAGCTGATATATTCATATAATTCTAATTGACAGATGTCAGTGTCAAGTGCAATTTACATAGTGTATGTTAGTGTTATAATTTAATTGAATTTATAAAATCTTTTCCAAGGAACTTTCGGTATAGATTTTTTAAAAAATGTTATATGTATGTTCGTGTTACAATTTTATTGGATATATAGAATCTTTTCCAAGTAACTTTTTGTATAGAATTTATACAAAATACATACACATAGAATTGACGGAAGTTAATGTGCTGGCCACATCATATTTTTTTATCACTCGTACACGTTGATAATTTATAATCAGCTTAAAACAAAGGAGGCTATTATTGAAACAAATGTAACTTATCAGAGACATTTCGAGTTGGTTGTAAAATTGTCATAAATTTGTTGTAAGTTTTGTCCAATTATCTCAAGATTTCTTCTAATAATGGCTCCTCACTAAGGACTAGTTTTACAATCTCGGATTAGAATTTTAACTGTAAGTTAAATAAACAATATTGTATCGGATTATTGACACCAATGATAAATTTGTCATTTGACAATTCATTTCGTTATAATTTTGTTTATTTAACTGACAGTTAAAATTTTCAATGTCTTGTTAAAATTTTAACTAAAAGTTAAATAAACAAAATTGAAGCGAAATGACCTGTCAAATAACAGATTTATCATTGCTGTCAACAAAACGATGCAATATTGTTTACTTAACTAAAAGTTAAAATTTTAACCAGAGATTGAAAAACCGGCCCTGCGATATCATTGCAACTTGTTATCACGGAGTAAATTGGCGTGGCAAAAATATTGTGAAAGAATTTTTAGAGAAGAGATGGCCACTTTCTAGCATGAATCGTGCTATAGACAGTATAGACGACTGATAGAAGCTGTATCGATTTTCAGAAAAGCTGGGAGTAAAATGTCAGCGACTGTTACAAATGACGCATATTCAAAATTGTATTTTAATAGAGTATAAACGACTATTAAATGTAATTATATAATGAATACACAGGACTTCAGCCTATTTTTACCTCTCGCTAAGAGAGGTATTGGATTCATGCTAAAATTCGCATATCCAGATTTTATTGAATAAGCACGATTTAAGGTCCCTACAATCCGATTATAACATTTTTAAAATGATGTTTGTGTGTGCGTGTGTGTGTGTGTGTGTGTGTCTGGATGCTGTAGACACGATTCCTCAAAAACTATAAGACTTAAAAAATATTTAACTGCAGATTCCTCAATCTGACATTCCTGTAAAGAGCTGAAAAGGTTTTGGTAACAATTGAACAACCGGAAGTAGTAGTTTCTTAGAAAAATTCTTCTAAATATAATTTTTTGGGAGTTTTTTTTATTAAATATTGAAGAACATAAAATTCTCCATCTAATACACTTAAAATTGTTATTATATCTTGTATAGATTTAGAGATAAAGTCACTATAATTTATAGAGTAAACTAATCGCAGAGGCTAAGGCACTAAGGAAACCAGTTGACAAATTCCAATGTTTATAACATAGTTTGTAAATGACACATGTCATTGTCAAATATCAACAGTTTTAGTGACATTCTGATAGATTTTTCTGGGAGGCATATTTAATTTTTCTTATTGTTTTATTAATTAAATATTTGAAATTATAGGTAAAATTGTGGTAAAATGCATATATCCATCAGAAATACCGCCAATCTGGTTAATGAATTGGAACAATCTGTGACATTTAGAAACTTCCTCATACAATGAAAAATAGATATAATTAGAATTTTGTGTGCAGAAGACATGTTAAATACAAGAAAAAACAATATTTGGGTAAAGTTCTGTAATATTTTGTTATAAAACGACGGTTCGAAAGAAAAGTGCAATACAATACTTATATAGCCTAATATGGAAATGGCGAGAGGTCTTGTGCTTGCCACAACAGATTTTTAATTTTTATTTAAAGTCACGTTTCGGAGATAATTTTTTCCTTCATCAGGACAACTATAACAAATCAATATAAACAATAAGTAATACAAAATAGATACATTAAATATTTACTAAATAACAGGAAATGGAAATAATATATTTTTGGAGTCAGAATACAGGAACGGGAAAAAATTGGAAAAATGTAAAAAAATTCTAAAATAAATATAAAAACTATAGCAACATATTTAAAAAGGATAATTTATTTAATTTTTAATTTTTAGTTGACTGGAAATTTTGAAATTTACATATTCTTTTGTAAATACTATTGAAATTTTGAATATCTGTTCTGAAATTTACACTGTTATTATTTTAAATATATGTATATCATTTCTAGAAATAGCCTTTTATATAAATTTGATTCCCTTTCTAGAATTTTGACCCGATCAAAATTGAAACTGGATCAAATTGGTACATGAACTGTCCCAGGTTCTCTGAAAATTGATCCAACTTCTTTCAGTCGCTTAACAGCGCGATGTATGCTGAAAAATGGTCATCTCTTCCCGGGAAATTCTTCCGCAATCAACATTTTTTTTCTTGGAATTTTTTGTTTTAAGAAATGAAAATACGTAGCCTAAAATGAGTAATACATAAAATTTTATAATTAAAAGGAAAATTTTCTAACGTCCATTTGCCGCTGGAATAACTGTTATTACCTTTACATTCTTATAAATGTTTCGTTTGTGAAAACATTTATTGACGTTTCCTGCCAAATCCATAATTTATTCAGTGGAGAAACCTTGAGTTTGAGTCTTTAATCTTTCGTCTATGTCGTAATTTACAGAAGATTGCAGGACAAAACATAAAGTCTGTCGCAGTCTCTTCTTCTTATTTTCATGTAAATTATATCATGTCGCCTATTGTGAAACACTATTATCTCTTGTCTCGCTAATAAGGTACAAATAAACGAATAGACAAATGATGCAAGATGGACTTTGTTATACACTGTATATTTCAAGACACACGTTGAAACGAGAATCACAGTTACAAACGGTTCCTAAAATTTAATATTTTTCGTTTTAACTGACAGTTACATTAACAGACAGTTTAACTAGAGATGAATATACCGAGCCTTATGCTACTATTACTATTATTATTATAAAGAATTTTTTTACTGGGTGATGGCGGTAAGGGGTGAACATGCGGATTTTTCATAGGATCTTAGATTGCTTATAAAACTATTTTTACATTTTTATTGTTTTTTGTTTCTTCGCCATTTTAAAAGAAATTTCAAAATTTCGGTTTATTAGTAGTAATAGCCATGGGAACTTTTCATTTTTTCTAGTTTACATAAATTATTTGTAAATATCAAACATCATTTTGACTTATGGAAAATAAATTCCGTATTCTTTTGAACTACATATTTGCATCATAATATTCCTTTACAATATACACATGTTTCCCTTTCGAATAAACATTCATTATATTATTTATATATTTTCTATATGTCAAATTGACGTTTGACATTTATAAATAATTTATGAAAACTAGAAAAAAAATCTGATGTGGCCAGCACATGACCTCCCTCAAATTCCATGTTTAAAATAGTAATGAGATTTAAGTAAAGTATCTTTTTCCGTTCCGGTTGATCGTTTGTAAACAAAATCTAATTTGTTGTTTTAATAAATAGAAGTCTGTAATACGAAATTAATTTCGTGCCAAAATAATCGATTATCATGGGCCTATAGTGCTCACCATCAACTATAACAGTTCGACCTTCATCATTTTCGAAAAAGTAAGCTCCAATGACGCCACCTGACCATAGTGCGCACCAAACAGTCTCATTTGGACATGAAATGGTACCTCGTAAATCGCATGAAGATTTTCCTCTGCCCATATCTGGGAATTTTGCTTATTAACATACCCAGAGAGGAGAAAATGTGCCTCACCAAAGAAAAAGATAATCCTCGAAAAATCATCATCAACTTCCAAGTGCTCTAAAAACGCAATCTGTGTAAATTGTTTGCTGTACATGATCCATGTCGTAAATGTATAGTTGTAAACCAATATTTGACATTTTGAAAACACGTACTTATACTGACAGATTTATATTTACAAATCAAATATATTTCTACTAAATTATTCTTAACACGGTTTCATTATTAATGTAAATGTGACAGTGACATTTATTTAAATACGTCAAAATTTTATTAAAGTATTATGTTTATTTTGACGCATGGGTCAGATGATGTACAAAAATAAATTATTTTATAAATTTATATTTAAAGTTATTTAAAGTTTTTTAAAGTTATATTATCGTAGAATTGAAGATTGTGCCATTATATTATATTTTTAATAGTAAAAGTTGCTGAAAAATTATATTCAATGCAATTTTTTCAAGAAAAACTGGTAAAAGCTTGTATAAGAGATACTTCCGGTTATCTGATATACACTAAAAACTAATTTAACACATTAATATAGAATGGGTATACAAAATTTCAAATTTTTCTGATTGATAGTATTTGAGTAATCGTGTCCACAGGATCCACACATCCACACACACATACACACATACACACACACATACATACCCACAGACATCATTGTAAAAATGTTAAAATCGGATTCTGGGGACATCAAAAAGTGCTTATTCACTAAAATCTCTATATGCGATTTTTAGCACGATCCCTATACCTCCCTTACCTAGGGTAGCGGGAGGTAAAAAGAATACAAATTCCATGACCATTGCTACTAATGAATCGAAATTTTGAAATTTCTTTTTAAAATTGTGAAGAATACAAAAACTACAAAACATGTAAAAATAGTTTTATATAACACTATTAAATTATTATTAGGTAACTCTAAAGATAAAATAGATAATAATAAAAAATCCGGCTTTTATAAAATTGAGTGTACAGATTGTAATAAAGTTTACATTGGGCAAATAAAAGGCAAATTGATACTCGGTTTAAAGACCATTTCTATCATTTAAAAACAGGTAATCCTGATAAATCTAAGTAGCTCAACGCATGTTTATTAACAATCATGAAATTGACAATTCTTATATACAGTTATTAAAACATGTTGATAATAATAGATATTTAGATGCACACGAGAGTTTCATCCATACTAATATAATAAATGCGAAAGTAACTCTGTCTGTCTGTCTGTCTGTCTGTTACGTTTTCACGCCTAAACCGCTGAACCAATTTTGATGAATTTTGGTATAGAAATAGATTGGACTTTGGAGAAGGACATAGACTACTTTTTATCGCGAAAATAAAACGTAAAGGGGTGAAATAGGGATGAAAATTTGTACCGCTCTATTAGTACAGTTGCACAAGTGAATAATGAATTGAACGGCACTGACGCATGATGAGTAATTCTTTGATTAATTGGACAATGAAATTTTTGTCATTGGCATGTAGCGCAAGATAAAACTTTCGTGAAAAAATTGAATTATCAAAATTTAAAATCAAAATGAATTGAAAGCATAAGCAAGGTTCTACAATAAATATTTCACAAAGTGCAGTAAAAAGGATTCTAGCTGAAAACAAAAAGAAATTTAAATAATCCAGAATCAAAATTAAATTCTCTGGGAAAGAACAAAATTAAAAATTTTGATTTTCATATTCTTTCTCACATCTATTACTTTTACAGTTTATTATAGTGTAGTTTTATTTGAATAGAACAAATAAACGTTAAAATACAAAGGATTAAATTTGATTACAACAATGAAAAGTTTTACAGTTAATAACAATGTAGTTTTATTTGATTACAACAATTTTCACCTACAGTAGACTAAATCTGATTGCAATAATAAAAATAACTATCACACAAATTATTGTCATCATTGTTAACTATATTGATTACTGTAATAAAAAAAAAATTAATTGTAATTTTGATTTTTTCTTTATTTAATTGTTAATATTAAATCCATACTAATATAATAAATGCGAAAGTAACTGTCTGTCTGTCTGTCTGTCTGTTTGTTACGTTTTCACGCTTGAACCGTTGAACCAATTTTGATGAATTTTGATATAGAGATAGATTGGACCTAGGAGAAGGACATAGGCTACCTTTTGTCGCGAAAATAAAACATGAAGGGGGTGAAATAGGGAACGAAAGTTTATATGGAGAACCCATCATTTCTCATGTTAGGGATATAAAAATTCTTATTTATGCTTTTGGTAAGAAATAAAGTGTTTTAGCGTTTTTAAAAAATCATCCATCAAGGCGGTACGATAGGGGATGATTTCAATTATTTTTTTATCTATAGTAAAGTTTTAACCGTTAGCAGATTTTCGATATTTGTCGGATAGATAGCTTGCATCATATGTACATAAGTAAAAGTACCCGAGACATGTTTAGAAAAGGCGCTTTTAGGTGCGGTGCGGGGATCGGGCGAAGCCTGTTACATGTACGATGCGAGGCAGGTTGCCGGCTCCCTACGCAGTGCATGTCTCCGAAGTAAATGTGAAAAATTACTGGTACACGTGTAGCTAATCGTTATTTTAGCTTTACCCGTGCGAAGCCGGGGCGGGTCAGCTAGTAACACATAAATAAAGAAAAGTGATCCCTGTGGTGCACTCTCCACATCAGCTATGAGTGCCCGTGAGGTGACGCCTTGTAAGCGCCCACACGGTAAAATATATCGTCATCATTACCTATGTCTACATGTGTTGTAGATACTGGCACACCCAGTAATGGAATGGGTAATATGCCGTGATGATATGATATATATATATATAAATAATGAACGCGGATCTAAGTCCCATCCATACTGAGTAATCTTAACTTCTCTATGTTATTATTTTGTAGTTTCTACTGATGATGAGGACGTAGTTCTCGAAATATGAATATACTTTTTTAAAAATTATTGTTGAGGTTAAGGGACTTTTCTTTTTTAGTTATAATTTAACCTTAAGATTCCATTTTAGTTTTTAAATACCGTTGTATTGACGTCGTTTGTATTAATTTATATCGTTTGTTGCAATTCGAATTATTTATCTTACAATGTTATTCTTTCTGCTGTACGTCCCAGTCTACTGATGCAGTTCATAATTTATGCGTAGCCTCTATATTTGTACCGTGAAATATCCATTTCTTTCGTAGTAAGCTTTTTTTCCTTGTCCTCTTAAGCTGCTAATTTTATCTTATTTATAATCATTTTTCTTATGTTTCAGTAACCATGGCCCCAAACCTAGCAGCTGACCAAACGGGTCCACTTTACGAAGGCGAGGAGAACACCGTCGATACAGCTCAAGTGGCATCGAAAAATATCGTCCCAGAAAAACGAAAATTGGAACTGGTATGGAGGAACATTCTTATGTTTGTCTACCTTCACCTAGCAGCCCTATATGGACTGTACCTTTGTTTCACCAGCGCCAAATGGTTGTCTATAGTTTTCGGTAAGTCAATAAATACCATAACATTTCCAATAGATAAAACTGACTTTATTTTTTATTATTATTTGGTGGTGGAGAATTCCTATGTTTCCATTGTTTGAATTGTTGTTTTGACTCTATAATAATGAATCTAGATCTTATCGGAGGTTACAAACATTTTTAATTTGTCTTTATAAATAATCCTTTCTTCTTTAAATTATGAAATAGTTCTATTTTTACTCGTATTTCATATTATGTCATAACTCTTTCGAACTTCCTGGCAAGTTGAACATCCGGTCGTTCCGTTATAATAAACAAGGATAGCAGCAGAGAGAAAGTTCATTGTCACGCAAACAGGTGGCTCTGCTGTTGCAAGTTTGGCGGGAAAGGTTAGGTTAGGTCAACATCCTACGTGTTGTCATCGTTATCGATTCGCGAGCTGGACCAGCAGAAGCAGACCAGACTAGCTAGATTTATGGGGCCAAAGTTGAGGTTGAGAAGCAAAATGAATAAAAAGGAATATACACTCAAGACAAATTTTTAATTTTAACCTGGCAGTGATTCCGTTTAATATTTATATGTGACCGTGCCTAAATGAAATGCACTTGATTTTTTCATTTAAATAATATTGGGTTTCGACACATTTTCGATTTTTTCCGAGGCAATAATGCCCATTTGCACCAACAAGGCTTAAATTTTAAGCTAGGCTTAAACAAAAAAATGTACATCGAATATATTATAATTCATTTGACATTTCATTTCGATGTAATTTCAGGTAGTACGATCAGTACTCTGTAAGTCGTAATAAAATGTAGTAGATTTTTTTTAACTAAAATAAAATAATTTGATTCAGTTTTTGGAAGTAATTAAAAAATTTTTTATACGAAGAGGTTTTTGGATGAATGCTTCATTTATTTCAACATAGTCAAAATTTGCAAATTTCACAACTGCGACGTTTCGATTCTGTTTAGAACCATTTTCAAGCTAACAAAATAGCTATTTGTGTATTAAGAGCGCAAAATGCGACATTGTCGAATGAGAGGTTGTTGCCGCACTCCTTCGTCGCGCGGCATTCTCTCGACATCGACAATGTCCATTTGCGCTCGAAACACACACAAGATTTTTTCTACAGTCGCCACAATGGGGTCCTTCACCATAAAAGATAATAAAATGTACACTTTATACTTACAGTACTGCTGAATAAATAACGATTGGCTAATACAAAAGATACGGTTTAAACTTAAAAAGGCTTTTAAATGATTATATCGTTACATTAGCCATCTATTCCATAAAAAAAAATTAGAGCGTGGAAGCAAGGATTTGTGATGATTTGATGAGTTTTTGTAGCAAAATGTGTGGTTAGTTGTTACGCCTGTCACACTGAAAAAATTAACAAATATTTCAAGGAATTTGTGATTATATAGACATGTATGTGCATTGACTGATTTCTCGCAATTATTTAAGTAACGAAATAACTAATAACTTTATTGTAATCAAAATAAATAGTTAACTAGAGATCAGATGTCAGTACGACTCGCAACTATCCTACCGCCACCTGTGTACAATCATTCCTATTACTAGACATAACTGTTCACACAATTTATTTTATATTTAATTTTATTTTATCGTTATTTTCCATTCTTCTTGAGTTTTTATTCAATCTAGTCTAAGCATTTTATACTTTTGTTTTTGTAAATGAATGCCCTATTTCATTTTCACAGCAGTGTGGTATTTTGTTATAAAACTAAAATTATAAAACTAAATATAAATATATTTTGTTAGGTTATGTTAAATACAGACAGAACATATGTCAAATTGACTTTGAACGTGATAAATGTGTAATTACAGTGCCATTAGTTCCTAACTAAACATTTTCATTAAGAATGTAGACAAGTGACATTTCTCAACATTGTATACTTAGAAATTTGGACAGCGAGCGTTTTTACTATTTTGTCGCGCATGAGCGGCAAAGTGACATTTTGCGTTGACAAAAGAGAGCGCAAATGGCTACTTTCTATAGTGACTGTAGAAAAAATTATTTATTTGTTAAATACATGTAAATTATAATGTACAATTGTCAAACTTACCAATAAATAAATTATTAAAACATTTGAAAATATTACATTTTAATTATAAAAGATTTTGTAAAAACCAATGAGTTTGAAGACTACATGGTTAAAAGTCAACTAAATAAAAATTTTAACAATTCGTCTTATAAGTGTCCGCCAAAATCAACAACCTTAACAAAGAATGACATCTATAGAAAGATGCAAGAATGAATGACAAAAACATTAAAATCCCTAAAAATAAAAAATTACTGTGGAGTGATATATTTAATATTGGGATATAATTTTTTTAGAATTATTGTAATTAGATTTACAATTTATAGAATTATCGTCAAGATCTTTCTAAACAGAACCGAAACGTCGCAGTTGTGAAATTTGTAAATTTTGACTATGTTGAAATAAATGAAGCATTCATCCAAAAACCTCTTCGTATAGTAAAATAAAATGTTAACATGTGTATTAATAACTTAAATTTAGATGTTACTTAGGACCACTTATATCGGATTTATTTAATTATTTATTTATTAACAATTAAAAATAATGTCATTTGGCTAGAGTATTTTTTTGCGAAAAAAATCTAGCGCGTATCTAACAACAGCGCATCGCAAATGGCGGATACCAGCACTTGTTAGTGCAGTTGGCGCGAATTTTGACATTTGTCATTTTGAATTGGAACGATTCAGACCATTCAGATAATTATTGACTTTATGTTTTCTGTGTTTATCGTCTTTTGTAGTTCTTGTATGTGTTAAAAACCCCTCAGATAGTTATTGTGTTTAGGTTTTTTTCATCCGACGTTGCCAAACGTTCACTAGTCGGATATGTCATTTATTTGTCAGGATGGCTGACAGATATTTTAATGAATTTTCAGATACTTATATTCAAAAATCTTCAGAACTGCACATCAGAATACTTTGTTGTAATTTTTACATAATCTATGATAGTTGATTAATACAAATTACAGTTTTTTGTGTATTTATCTATAGCAGTTGTAGTTAAATTATATAAAAAAAATGTGCGTCTGACACGAGATTCCCTACTGACTACATATTAAATATCCAATTTTCAAAAATTAATTACTCAAAAACTACACGTCAGATCTCTCTCATAAAATTAATTTTTATGTAAATACTATTGGTTAATAATATATTAAAATTTCAGCTTCTTATCTATACAATGCTCTAATGATCGTACTACCTTAAGCCGAGTTTAATATTTAAAAAATGTTGGTGCAACCGGCCATAAGAGATTTAAAAAATCCAGTCAATATTGGAATATACCAGGTGTTCATTTTATATTGTCTGTTGCTATCTCGAGAACTATAACAGCCACGGGGTTGGTTAGCAAACAATTTCTATTTTATTAGACTATTTTAATAAGCGTAATTTTTTTTTTAACCAGTGGTTTTCAAACTGTGGGAACTAGCTTTGTTATTTTAAATGGGACCATATATTTTTTCCCCACAATTACAATCGTTAGCAAAATTCATTATTATTCAAATTAAAATAGTGACCAAAGTAGCACGTTGAATCACAAGTGAGCAAAATACACAAGCCTATAATAATCTACGTCAGGAGTCATAAATTTTGATAAAGTTACAAATTGTACAATAAATATCTACCTTTTTACATGAAGGAACAATAGTTTTTCGTAGTTAACTTTACATTAAATTCATTTATAAACATATATACTGTTGAATTTTTCATTACTAAAAAAGTACGTTTCGTTTTTTTTTTTCTCACTTGTCTAGTTGGCGCACTCGCTCCCGTCATGTGGCCAATTTCCGGACGCGTGAGGAAAAGACATACTTTGCTCACTTGCACAAAAATAGCTATTATTTTGCATACCCTTAGGTAACAATTTTTTTGAAAAAATGCATGTTTCGATTTATATTACTTTTATTCAGAAAAGTGTGCTATGGTCGATACAAGTGAATATAATATCCGCTCTTTAAAGTGCTATGACGATTATATGTATTAACGAAGGAGGACAATTTGAGCACAGTTTGTAAATGTTATTAGTGTTTAGTTTCGTAGTAAATGTTTTATTAATGAGTTAATAATTTTGTTGTAGGATAGAAATTGTATACATGTTTCGTCATTTTTTACTATAATATTTTAGCTAAAATAGCATATTTGGGCTTTCGTGTGATGATTTAAACATCTACATTTATCTTTAAAAAAATCTGTTGTGGCCAGCACAAGACCTTCCGTCAATTCGATGTATTTTGCACAAATTCCATACCAAAAGGACCGTGGAACAGTTTCTATAAAATATCATGTAAAATCGAACACGAACATATACTATTTTTTACAAATTTCATACCAAAAGTTCATTTGAAAAGGTTCTATAAATCCAATAAAATTATGACATAAACATACACTAAGAAAAATGCACTTGACACATTTTACTTTCTGCTTCAGCTTACCCCTATTTTATTAGGGGTCGCTGCATCTTCTTCACACAGTCCTTCCTTCTTCTTTTAGCCTTTCACTGCATGTCACTTGAGAGGACCACTATGAAATACTAATTTTTCATCCCATACTTTCCATATTTGGTTTTGCACTTGCAACTTGCAACACACATCTGTCACTTAGAATTTTGAATGTATCAGCTGTTTCCATGATAAATAGCAAAGCTAACTAATTTTTGAAAATTAATTTCTTTATAATGCTTTAACTCTACATCTATTAAATATGAAGGAAAATGAATAATCAAACCATATAGAGAAGAGTATTTTCTTTAATAAATATAATAACAAAATGTCAAAAAATAATATTTAACTGCGTTTTTTTAAGAAAAACTGTTAAAAACTTCAAATAAGGGTACTTCCGGTGGATCAATTATAACTAAAATCTAATCAACTCTTCATATGGATGTACAGAAGAGGAATACGAAAGAATTATAATTTTTAGAATTATAGTATTGGAGTTATCGTCGGAGAAAAATTTGTCACACACACACACACACACACAAACACACACACGCGCGCACACACACACACGGACATACACACATCCATACATACATACATACATACATACATACATACATACATACATACATACAGACATCATCTTAAAAATAGTAAATTCGTATTGTAGGGACCCTAAAACGTGCTTATTCATTAAAAACTCACCACCGATTTTTTTGACCAAAGACAATACCTTCCTTACCTAAAGGTGACGGAAGGTAATAATGATTAGGACTTCAAATTTTGTTCACATATTCTCGGATCATTCTAATATATGAATATACAGGGTGTTAAAAAATAAGTGTCACAAATTATGAGGGCATATAGTACAGACCAAAATGAGTAAAAAAAGCTTAATCAACTGCTAAGGTTACGATTTTGAATAAATAAGTTTTTTTTGTTTACCTTTCAAAGGTCACCTTAGATGTGTTTTTGTTTTTAAAAAAAATCGAATAATTGTACCAAAACAAATGTTATGGTGACCTTGGCCAATATTTAGTTTTCAAATAACTTCGTAACTATTATAAAGTCAAAAAAATGTTTCATATAAAATTTTATTGTTTTTTTATTATCTATTTACTATCTGTTTTTTTCGATTCTAATACAAAATGGCCTCTTTCTCTAAAACAGTTGAAGATCGGACCAATGTTGATTAAGCTTTTTTTACTCATTTCAGTACTACATATATGTCCTCATAATTTGTGACACTTATTTTTTAACACCCTATATTGAGTGGATTTTTTAAACCTCTTATTGCCTCGGAAAAAAATAAAGTTTCAAAATGTGTCAAAAACATTTGGAACCACTTTAGGGGCGGCCTGGTTAAAATTCGATTTGACCCCCACCCTAAGAGTGGATTACACGATGCAGTTTTTCTTTTCAAGTGACTTGAAAAGTTTTCTCTCTCGCACAATGACGTGAGCGCAAGAGAGACAAATGAATAGACTTTTCATGAAAAACTTTTAAAGAAAAACTGGAACATACGCTACTTTTTCTTAAAAGTCCCTATAAGTTTCGACTGCCAAGTAACTGTCAAATATCATTTGTGTTTATATTTTTGATGTATTCAAGTGATCGATATTAAACTGAAAAATGGCAAAATGGGATAGAGAAATAATTGAAATCTTGATGGCTATATACGAAAAATTCAAGTGATGAAAATTCAATGACAATTTAATGTAGGTATAACTTAAATTTTGACACTTAGATATTTTAATTCACGCAAAACTTGCTCGTGTAAATAGACTTGTAAGGTCACTTATAAAGAGACTTTTTAAGCCACTTGAATATAAAAACTTCATCCCTCATCGTGTAATCCACGCTTAACGAATGTTCCAGTTTTTCTTTGAAAGTTTTTCGTTAAAAGTCTATTCAACTGTCCTTCTTGCACTCACATCATTGCGCGAGAGAGACAACTTTTCAACTTGAAAAGGAAAAAGTTCGTCTTCTAATGCACGCTTTACATACAGGGTAAATTACGAAAGTGCGAGAGCCAAGCTAGAATGATTAGGAATAAGAAAATCATACTACCAATCTGAAATAAGAATAAATGAATTGTGTTTTTAATAATAATTATGAAACATGAAGTGTAATTTTAGTTTGTACGTAATATAATAACATATTCACTATTGCTATTGTTTTAAATTTGATAGTATTGTACTATTGTACCACAGGTCATTGTTTGAATACATGGATAAAGTCCATTTTGAAAGCCGTCATAAATACGTCAGGCCAATAGACACATCATTTGTTCCATTAACAACTTGCAAACTCGAACTATTTTTTTTTTCTTTCAGCATTCTTCCTGTATAAATTGGGCGGACTTGGCATAACAGCAGGGGCCCACAGACTATGGGCCCACCGATCCTACAAAGCCAAGTGGCCCCTTCGAGTGTTTCTGACGTTCTGCAACACTCTGGCCTTCCAGGTAAATAAAAATTATTATACTATACTCCATTCGCTCTGATGAGAGATGGATAATATGAAAAAAAAATTAGTATGTGCTCCAAGTATATACTCAAGAGCTTGAACAGGAAATGTGAGCTGTGAGTTTTTACTCCAATTCTTATGAATAAAAGTAATATAGATTCGGCGAGTAGATGCTCTTATATAAATAAATAAATATATCATCACGGCATATTAGCCATTTCTGGGTGTGCCAGTATCTACAACACATGTAGACATCGGTAATGATGACGATATATTTTACCGTGTGGGCGCTTACCAGGCGTCACCTCACGGGCACTCATAGCTGGTGTGGAGAGTGCACCACAGGGGACACTTTTGTGCCATTTAAAATTGGAAATATTTGGCGTCTGTCGGGATCGAACCCGGTTCCCCCAGGTTCGCGGTCAGACACTTAGGCACGTGGCCACGGGACCCCATGCTCTTATATAAATGTAGAAAATGTTCATATGTAAAGCATGTACAGTTTGCAGCTAGATTTTAGACACAAAACTGCAAGAACATATATGAAAAAATCTGAGGTGACCAGCACATGACCTCCCGCCAATTCCATGTTTAAAATAGCAGTGAGCTTTAAGTAAAGTATCACTTACAGTTGATCGTTTGTAAATAAAATCTAATTTGTTGTCCAATAAATAGAAAAGGCTGTAATACGAAATTTTGGATTATGTTTTATTGTTTTTCCTCAAAAATCTCTGTTAGAGCTCCAAATTAAATACTATATCCGATTTATCATATATGGTTAAAATCTAATATGTTGTTTCAAATTATATATGAGTTTTAAATACCAAATTTGAGAAGTTTTGGATCATATTTTAGTAGACTAAGGAAAAATCGTCACACACACATTATTATAAAAATCAGCATCAACTTCCAGGTACTCTAAAACGCAATCTTTGTAAATTCTTCGCCGTACATGGGGGTCTATTCTAATTCATAGCCACGTGTGCTATCCGCTATATAAGTTCCACTACTAGCCAACAGATGGGGTCCCCATCCCGCTGTCTGACTTAAATCCATCTGTTAGCTAGTAGTGGAACTTAAATAGCGGATAGCACATGTGGCTATGAATTTAGAATAGACCTCATGATCCATTTCGTAAATGTGTAGTTGTAAATATTAATTTATAGTGTTACAAAAATAGCAAATTTAAATCAGATCATCCTGTACATCTAATGACATTTATTTAAATATGTCAAAATTGTTATTAAAATTACGTTTTTGTTTGACGCATAGGCAAGATGATATATGAAAATAAATTATATTATATATTCATATTTAAAGTTATTTACTAAATGTTATTATCGTACAATTGAAGATTGTACCATTATATTCAATTTTAATTAGTGAAATCTCTATATGCGATTTTTAGCACGATCCCTATACCTCCCTTACCTTGGGTAGCGAGAGGTAAAAAGGTTACATTTCCTATACTAAGGTTAAGGTTTCTGGAAGACTAACTTCCAGTGTAATAAGAAAAAATCACGTACCTGAAGATGTAGATTTCATCCCATTGGGCATAATTTGGAAAGAACGACAAAGGAAAACAAAAAAAAATCCGCTATATGATGTAGCACGAACGTGTGAAAACAGTGCAAGAAATATAATATAGGACTATATTTAGAATGTTTTCCTACATGGCATAAAAAATAAATTTCAATATTTGTATGGGAAAATCTTATAACTACTTTTTGTTTAACAAAAGTCACCTAGATAACATAACCTAACTCCATTTGGAACTTGAATTTACTAAAAATATTAAAAATTAAAATTTGGCAGTTGATGGCTTTTAATTCCACCAAAAGGTCTCTGCGAACCCACTGAGTCTAGTCACTAGCAAGCTCCAATTTTTCCAAGTATATACTTTATCAATGTAGTAGGAACTATTTTTTATTCATACCAAACTTGAGTTCATACCTCGGTTCATACATAAGAGTAGATACTCAAAAGAGTATATACTTGTACATTTTTATTTTTATGAAACGTAGTAACTACTTGCATTTTTGTAGTTTAAAGTATACAGGGTGATTCTTGACCTATACGCATAAATGTGAGGAATGATAGTTTGTGATAGATATTGACAGATAATGAAAAAAAATTTAGTAAAAGTTGTTTATTTACGGAGATAACGAATAAAGTTTGAAATTATTTTAGTAGCAATAAACTAATAAAAAATTAATTAACTAGGGTACTGTGCATTAGTATCATAGCAATTGTTCGAAGTTATTCCCTTCATTTTCACATTTGCGCGCAACGAATCCATGATGTACCACATGCACGGATGATGTCTTTCGGGAAACCTTTGTGCATAAAGGCGAGATGCAGCTACTGAATTTTATCCTGCTTCTCCGTACGCTAATATCATATCCATAAATTCTGCGTTGGTGAAATACGATGCGCCATAATAAAAACTCAAATACACGAAAGATTACGAAATAATGACAAGACACGATTGAAAACAATTGCTATGACACTAATGCACAGCACCCTAGCTGCTACTAAAATAATTTCAAACTTTATTCATTTTATTTTTTTTTCATTATCTGTTATTACCCATGACAAACTATCATTCCTCACATTTATGCGTATAGGTCAAGAATCATCCTGTATACTCATTTTTATTCATATCACCCAATGTGGAACTAATTCTTGAACAGAAACAAGTCATTCTCTCGTCTCAGCGAATGGACTATAGAAAAATTTCGTTAAAATTCAATGGTCAATGTCTAAGTTCGTAGCTCATCATCTAATTCTAATCGCATGATCGCAAGTAGAGTGTGAAATAATTATAGTTACTCTCAATGTCTGGATAACTGTGAATAGCGGTTAATAATCACATCACCTGATGTTAGGGAAAGTAAATAATTCCATTGTCTAGTAGTCTATATGTAGACACAATATTTATGCAAACAGAAAGACGTATATGATGTGTTGCTCACATATTGTAGTAAATATTAGACTATAAAAATAGTATTCACGTAACAATGGCATTGCGATTCAGGCAGGACAGTCCCGTTTTTAAGAAGCATGTCCCGCTGTCCCTAACAATAACTGAAGGGACATCAAAATGTCCCGATTTTCAGAAAATCTTATGTTAGAGAATCAATAAATCAGTTCAGTGCATGAAATCTCACAGTCGACACAGTAAAATCAAATT
The DNA here is from genome assembly GCA_943142095.1 of Ophonus ardosiacus. Classification (NCBI taxonomy): domain Eukaryota; kingdom Metazoa; phylum Arthropoda; class Insecta; order Coleoptera; family Carabidae; genus Ophonus; species Ophonus ardosiacus. The sequence goes on along the minus strand of OW964834.1, from coordinate 33,475,378 downwards.
AGTTGTAAAATCTCAATTCTACGATATTATGTGAAGGATTATTTTATGATTATAAAAAAAAATTAGAAAAATTAATTTCATTGCTTTGAGCATATACTGACTAGAAGCCGCCTTACACTTACAGTGTTTGTTGTGATCGTAACAAATGCTGGGGGGGGGGGGGGGGGGGGGGGGGCAGAAGCCGTGGTGTATTGCGGGCTGCGTATTGAAGCCGTGATGTTTTGAGGGCTGCGTATTATCTTAATATTTGTACTACCTTTTTACCTCCCGCTACTCTTGGTCAGGGAGGTACAGGGATCGTGCTAAATATCACATATCGAGATTTTAGTAAATGACCACGTTTTAAGGTCCCTAGAATCCAATTTTAACATTTTCACGATGATGTCATTCAGAAAATTCTGAAATCTTATATTTCTACCCTATTCTAATGTGGAAAGACACCATCAGATTTTGGTGTAAATCGGATAACCGGAATTGGCACTTTACCTGAAGCTCATATTGGTTTTTCTTTAAAAAATACCATTAAATGCCATTTTTCGAATTTGATGTCATTATGAATATTAAAGATTATTGAATTTTCTACAGGAATACATTAATACTGTTTGTACATATTTTACAGATGAATTTAAAAATCTTTTTTTTTTAATCCCGAAGCCTAAGATAAACACAATTCCTTTGTTACACAGTTTATATTTCAAATGAATGTAACTGACAGGTAAATATCACTATCAAAAAAATAATCACTTCAAATTAATAATAGTGGCATTTTAAAAAGTAAATAGTAAATAAAGCAATAGTTATATGCAATGTAACATAATATAGTTTGCAGCATTAGTAAAAACGTAGGTATGTATTTAAATTAATAAAAATTAAATAGCGGGAGGTTTTGTGTTGGCCCCATCAGATTTTTTACAAAGTAATGACATTGCTGCTTTTGAAATATGTAAATCACCTTTATTTCCAATAAATTTCAGTCTCTTTACTTTACGTCATTATTAGCAGGAAACCTAAAAGTAATACTTTGTTTAATATATAATTTGTAAAAAAAATCCCAGTTGTAACACATGAAACGAAATACCCGTACTTTCTTTGTATTTTTCATTACAATTGGATATTCTCCGAGATGTACTCACAAACTACACGCAAAAAATGACGTTAAGTTACAGTAAAATGACAAGTAGTGACATACAAAACACTGCCCACAATACACCATGACTTCCAGCCCTTCAAATTCCCTCTCCTGCATATCTTCCGATCACAACATCCTATTTATTGGTATAGGAAATTACTTCTCTAGTCAGTATATGCACGAAGTTCCAATGCAAAATATGTTTCAAGTAAAAATGACGACATGGAATTGTTAACCAATACTGCTGGTCCTTCTGGTTTAAGGATAGATTAATTTATATTAATGACATCAGGATTGTCATATTTTTGTTCTATCTAGTGTTTATTTTTTTGTCATTGTTTATGTTTAATTTGTTCATTCATAATATACACTGCTCAGCATTTGAACTGGTACACATATAACATGCAGTAAAAGTAAACAACCCTTCTTAGGCGTTTGGCATGACTTCCTACATGATCAGGGCTGTGTTTCTGAATGCAAACAAATGCCTATCGAATAACATTTGCGATCAATTGTTGTTTATCTATCATAAGTGCAGTTAATGAACTCGCAGACGCTTATACTTTTTCAAGTTTTAAGAGATTTTTTGTTAATTTCTCCAGTAAGTTTTAATAGACACTTACAAAATTGCAATTTGCAAGAGCGCCTCTAGCGGCAACGCATAGAAATCAAGGTTGCTATGGTTACCCCGTCCAAACAAAGACCTGTCATCAGCCGTAGACTCTACACTCTAGCCATCGTTTTAGTTGAATAATCGAATGATCTTCAATATTATCAAACAAAAAAGTTGCCCCAGACACATCTTCTGGTTTTAAACTCATTTTTATTAAAAACAACGTACAAATCACAATAAAGAATTAGGTTTAACACTGAATAACATATGAGAACACAATGACAGATAGGAACAGGGAACGGGACGCAAGACAACGAGGGGAGGTTTGTTTGGATGCATGATCTTCTATCTCTCTCTTGCAGTGACGTCAATTTTGTAAGTGTCTATTCAGAGCGGTTGATTGCATTTTAAAGATGCCATTAAGGCGTTTAAGTATTGAAGAGATGAGCCAAGCTATGGGAATGCTAAAATGAAGATTTTGTTATTTTTCTATTAAAACATTTGAAATTCGTTATTTAAGTTCTATTCTTTTAATTCTTCGCCCTAAAAGTGTTTCCAGAACCATATACTATCAATTAAGGAAGAAGGTGTTGCTCAAAAAGTAGTAAATTGTTATTTATATATGTTCTTGTTGTAAGTGTACTCGTTCAAATGTTGAGCAGTGTATATTAAAATATTTGTAAAGGTACATATGAACCCAAACTCCTAATAATTCGCCAGGTTCACATTTTCAACAAATTATAAAATCTGCACAAATGGTTAGAAATTTTTATAAAATTCTTTCGGCTACTTTAAATATAGACTTAAAACTTTAAAAACCTGTGGGCTGAATGACTGGTGATAATAGTTTGACCTGTATTTTAAGGATCATCTTCTAGTCCAAATTTAGCTTCTAACTGAGACTTTACTTTTGGCGCAATGAAAAGCAACTTTGTAAAAATCCAGTGCGTATAATAAAATTTACCTTGGAAGACATGGGACAATACTCACAGAACTTAGAGATACAAAGCCTAATAGAATTATTCAAAACTGATATTACTAATAAAAGCGATGTAACCCAATATTAAGTGGCGAAATACTTGATAACATATTCAGTTTTTGTTAGTTAAAAATCTATGTTTCAAACTAATAGTTGAAAGGAATTTCTAGAATTTTATCACCTTTTGCGTTTGAGAATGTTAACCGACCAAACCAATATAACTGAGTTTGGGCTCGTATTTTAATCATTGAACCTAACGTAACCTAACTAAACACTCTTCGCGAGTGAAGAAGAGGAAGAGCTTAGCGCGTGACGTAACAATATGGCTGGTTTAAAGTAGATGCTACGTTTCCCGCAACTGTATTGTTATACACTGCGGCGTTTGAAATACAAAGTAATATTAATATTATAGTTAATATTAAATAAAAATAATGTTTCTAGTATGAATAACATTTTGAATTTTGCGAACTAGTCCGTTTCATATAAAAATTATGTTCAGCATTCTCTCGAATTTTGAATTTACATGATTCGAGTCTTTGTTTTCTTGAATCTACATAGTACTGCATGTTTCCCTAAGGATAACACTTGGGTAACAGATCCAAAAGAGTGTCTAGTAAAAACACATAGAGGGAAAAGTCTGAACTAGCGTCCTACCACTCGCCAGAAAATAATTCTCGAAAATTTTGAATAGCATCTTGTATATTAGATTCAAAGGCGTATTTTTTTTACCTCTCGCTAAGAGAGGTATTGGATTCATGCTAAAATTCGCATATCCAGATTTTATTGAATAAGCACGATTTAAGGTCCCTACAATCCGATTATAACATTTTTAAAATGATGTCTGTGTGTGTGTGGATGTGTGTATGTGTGTGTGTGTGTGTGTGTGTGTGTGTGTGTGTGTGTGTGTGTGTGTGTGTGTGTGTGTGTGTGTGTGTGTGTGTGTGTGTCTATGTATGGATGTTGGAGGGACGATTCCTCAAAAACTATAAGACTTAAAAAATATTTAACTGCAGTTTCTTCAATCTGACATTCCTGGCAAGAGCTGAAAAGGTTTTGGTAACAATTGAACAGCCGGAAGTAGTAGTTTCGTAAAAAAATTCTTCTAAATATAATATTTTGGGAGTTTTTCTTATTAAATATTGAAGAACATAAAATTCTGCATCTAATACACTTAAAATTTTTATTATATCTTGTATAGATTTAGAGATAAAGACACTATAAATTATAGAGTAAACTAATCGCAGAGGCCAAGGCACTAAGGAAACCAGTTGACAAATTCCAATGTTTATAACATGACACATGTCATTGTCAAATATCAGCAGTTTTAGTGACATTCTGATAGCTTTTTCTGGGAAGTATATTTAACTTTTCTTATTGTTTTATTAATTAAATATTTGAAATTATAGGTAAAATTGTGGGAAAATGCATATATCCATCAGAAATACCGCCAATCTGGTTAATGAATTGGAAGAATCTCTGACATTTAGAAACTTCCTCATACAATGAAAAATAGATACCTATAATTAGAATTATATGTGTGCAGAAGACATGTTAAATACAATAAAAAACAATATTTGAGTAAAGTTTTGTAATTTTTATTATAAAACGACGATTCGAAAGCGAAGTGCAATACAATACTTATATATCCTAATATGGAAATGGCGAGAGGTCTTGTGCTGGCCACAACAGATTTTTATGGAACTGTAGTTTTGTAAACATCTGCATTATTCAGTTTGTCAATCAAAAGATATGCTTTCATGTTTATAAGAAATTTTTAATAGGTTAATTTGTGAAATAGGCCATTAAAATAACTGGTATTTATTTATTGACGCAAATTAATTCTTGCTGAGAAATTAGATACTTTATTGCAATCGATAATTGCAATTTCTTCTATTCTTAGAATCTTATATAGTTATTTTTATTCCTCCCGATACATACAAATAAACTGTGTATATGTCATCTATTAAAACTTTCATAATGGTGCAACAATGTAATTATTTTATTATTAGTTATTATTTGGAGACGTTTCACGGTCTGAAACGAAAGTTTTGTATGTACTTCTTGGGACATATTTTCTACCTAAAATTTCGATGGAACTTGGTTGTTTGGAGCATATGATATGATATATTATGGAGTATGTGACACAAGAAGTAGATAAGGGGAATTGTGTAGATGTGATTTATACTGATTTTGCAAAAGCTTTTGACAAAGTAGATCATACCATTATGTTAAATAAGCTATCCATAAGTGGTTTCTCTAATAATACAATGTCACTATTGAAATCATATTTACACTCAAGGTATTAATTCGTAACCTACCAAAGTCATTATTCTGAAAAATTTAAGGTTCTATCAGGTGTACCGCAAGGGTCCAACTTAGGACCCCTACTTTTTCTTCTTTATATAAACGATCTACCTACATGTGTAAAAAGTTCAAACAAACTTATTTTTGCTGATGACTTCAAAATTTTTCGAGCACTAAACGATCAAAATGACGCCGAATTATTACAAAAAGATTTAGATAATGTTTACGAGTAGAGCGTACGGAATAACTTGCTATTGAATTTAGATAAATGTTACCATGTTAAATATTCCACAAAGAAAACTAATAGCAATTATAATTATTTAATAAATAATCGAGTAATATACAAAAAACCCGACATTAAAGATTTAGGAATAAACTTCCAAGAAAATTTGAAATTTAATAATCACATAGATATAATAGTAAACAGTGCAGTAAAATCATTAGGTTATATAATAAGAAACTCGTATCTTTTCAGATCAACTCAACCACTTGTTCTTCTTTTTAATGCATTAGAAAGATCTAAACTAGAATATGCGAGTGTAATTTGGAATCCATCTGAGCTATATCTCAAGGAAATAATTGAAAAAGTTCAAAAGAAATTTTTAAGATATCTGTACTTTAAGAAATTTAGAACTTATCCAACTTTCATGCCATATACCACACTACTAAGCATTTTTAACTTCTTGAAATTAGAAACCAGACGAAACATTTCAGATATTATTTTTATTTGTAAAATAGTTCAGAATATTATTCAGTGTCCTAACTTACTATCAAAATTACCTTTTTATGTTCCAATGTATATTTTTTCGAAACCAAAAGATATATTTTATATTAAAAGATATAAATTAGAAATTAGGAAAAATTCCCCTTTAATAAGATGTTGCCTAATTTGTAATAATATTAATAACAATAATGTAGATATATATACAGATAATATAGTTACATTAGTTAAGTATTTGAAAGTATTTTTCAGAGTAAGTTAATTTAGTGTATAAGTTAGTTTTTAATGAAACTATGTAAATAGGCCCTTGCGCCTGTTTAGTTTCAATAAATAAATAAATAAATTACACCGTGACCGTATTTTAGGAAGTTACTGCAAAACATGTCTAAAAAACGTATTCTGAACCGATTTGGAGAAATTTAAGGACAAGCAGTTTTTACATCAGATTTGAACGTTTTACTGTCTGAAACGAAAGTTTGTGTGTACTTCTTAAACTTTGAAAATATTGATTGATTATTTTTTCAGGACGCCGTCATAGACTGGGCGAGAGACCACAGAGTCCACCACAAATACAGCGAAACAGACGCCGATCCCCACAACGCAAAACGTGGCTTCTTCTTTTCCCACGTTGGATGGCTCTTGGTCCGCAAGCATCCTGATGTCAGAGCAAAAGGCAAAGGCATTGATCTATCTGACCTTTACGCGGATCCAATCCTTCGCTTCCAGAAGAAGTATTATTTGGCGATCATGCCAATTGCTTGCTTTTTGATACCGACCATGATTCCAATGTATTTTTGGGGAGAGAGTTTCCATAACGCGTGGTTTGTGTGTGGATTGCTGAGGTACTGCTGGAATCTGAACGCAACGTGGTTGGTCAACTCTGCGGCGCATTTGTGGGGAAATAAACCATATGACAAGTAAGTATTTTTTTATATTACTCTTCAAAATACAATTACTCTTCAAAATACTTTAAATTAGATGGTGGTTTTGAAATAACTGAGACAAACTTCAAATTATCGGGCCTATTCTGTAACTCAATGGTTAATTTTTAGTAACTGATTAAATATTTTAACCATTTTAACCATGTTGATATATAAAAATCTGTTGTGGCCAGCACAAGACCTTCCGTCAATTCGATGTATTTTGTACAAATCCCATACCAAAAGGTCCTTGGAACAGATTCTATATAATATCATGTAAAATCGAACACGAACACATACTATTTTTTTACAAATTCCATACCAAAAGTTCATTTGAAAAGGTTCTATAAATCCAATAAAATTATAACATAAACTACACTAAGTAATGTCCTTCAATCTTCTCTTTGGCCTTTCTCTGCATGTCACTTGCGAGCAACACTATGACATATCAATTTTAGATCCTACACTTTTTTCCATATTTGGTTTTGCACTTGCAACTGACATCTGTCAATTAAATTTTTTTGAATAATTATGTCAGCTGTTTCCATAATAAATAACAAAGCTGACTAATTTTTGAAAATTAATTTCTTTATAATGCTTTAAATTTACATCTATTGAATATGAAGGAAAATGTATAATCAAACTGTATAGAGAAGAGTATTTTCTTTAATATACATAATAATAAAATATCAAAAAATAATATTTAACTACGTTTTTTTAAGAAAAACTGTTAAAAACTTCAAATAAGGGTACTTCCGGTAAATCAATTATAACCAAAATCTAATCAACTCTTCATATGGATGTACAGAAGAGGAATACGAAAGAATTATAATTTTTAGAATTGTAGTATTGGAGTTATCGTCGGAGAAAAATTTGTCACACACGGACACACATACACACACACGCACACACGGACACACACACACACACACACACACACATACATACAGACATCATCTTAAAAATAATAAATTTGTATTGTAAGGACCCTAAAACGTGCTTATTCATTAAAAACTCACCACCTAATTTTTTGACCAAAGACAATACCTTCCTTACCTAAAGGTGACGGAAGGTAAAATTCTGTTGTGGCCAAACTAATTCGTCAATTTAAAATTTGAAAAATGATTGTTAGCAGTACTTTGTCAGAAATGATTTAAATTTAAAAAATCTGTTGTTACCAGCACAAAACCTTCCGTCAATTTGATGTATTTTGTACAAATCCCATACCAAAAGTTCCTTGAAAAAGATTCTATATATCCTGTAAAATTGTAACACGAACACACTATGTTTTATAAATTCCATACCGAAAGTTCATTTGAAAAGATTCTATAAATCTAATAAAATTATAACACAAACGTACATTATGTAAATTGCACTTGACTCTTTCTCCTTCTTCAGCATTTCCCTATTTTATTAGGAATCGCTGTTTCTTATTCTTTTCTTGTACTCATTCCTGTCCAACGCATCTTCTTCACATAGTTTTTTCTCTCTCATGTCTTTTGCGATACAGTCCTTCCATGTTTTCTTTGGCCTTCCTCGTACTCCCGACATTGAACTAAGATTTGTCGCCCTAGACTTGAATTCCAAGTTAGAACGGCCATAAGTCAAGTAGTAATTAAACCCGTTATTACGAATTGTTGACCCTCAACTATGTTTCTTGATAAAGATTTCGACTGAACGAACTTAAAAATCGTATTGAGTTGAAATGTAAAAGTATTTGGGTCAGAAAACCCTCATTCAGAATGTAAATAAATTGACATGTATAGCCGCCAAGACATATGCACTTACAAACCGGGCCATAAGCGTTTTACATGGGAAAACAGTTTTTCCTTGCTAAAAATGGCATATTAATTTTAGGCGAAAATGCTTCAAATAAATGTTGTTGAGAATTAAATTCTGCATCTAAACCAAACATTTTTTTGCATTTTTGCTAACCGAGAAAATTGTATTTAAAATTTTATAAAATATTTCCTAATAGCCGAGACAGACGACAACAATTAATGGTCATTAACGGTTAGTTATATTATGCGTTACTTATTGTTCTGTACTGTACGAGTACAATACAATAAGTAGTTCGTGCTTACTACAGTCAATATTTTCCGATTTATTAATGGCCGATTGCACCAACGTAACTTAAAAATTAAACTCGGTTTAAATTAACAATATTGCATCGAAATGAAATGTCAAATGAATTATAATATATTGCTGTCAAAATTTCGACTTGCATTTTTTTGTTTAAGCCTAGCTTAAAATTTAAGCCTTGTTGGTGCAAATGGGCATAATAGACCCAATTTTGACATCTGTCAAAAGTATCACTTTAAGGTACGCATACTATATCTAACCCTTAATGATCATTAATTTTTGTTGTCTGTCTTGGCTATTATAGTGTTAGCCATGGTATTAAAATAAAATTTCAAACAAATTTTGACACTTTACCTGTCAGAAATTATAAAATATAGTTTTCATCAAAATAATAATATCTTCTCTTCTTGTGAATAATTCTCCATTTTCAATAATGGTAACTTAAAGTGTTTCTGATAGGTAAAATTACAAACAAGTATAATGACATGTTACCTTGTCAGTAACGTATCTATCAGATTGTGACATATTTTACCTGTCAGAAACGTATATGTCAGACTGTGACATAATTATTTTGCCTGTTAGAAAAGAAAAAGTGTTTGAGTTCTCATTATTGAAAATGGAGAATTATGTACAGGAATTGAAGATACAAATCATTGAGTAGTATTATTTTGATGAAAACTATATTTTATAATTTCTGACAGGTAAAATGTCAAAATTTGTTTCAGATTTCATTATAAAGAAGTAAAATTTATAAAATTTTAAATTCAATTTCTTCGGTTATGAAACATGCAAAAGAAAATCTGATAATTGGTTTAGATGTAGAATTTAATGCTCTACAATATTTATTTGAAGCATTTTTATCTAAAATTAATAGATTTTTGTCTAAAATTAATAGGCCACTTTTGCACAAAGAATAACTGATTTCCCATGTTAAACACCTATGGCCCAGTTTTCATGTTAAACCCGGTATAGTTTTATGGTCTAGTTTTCTAATGACCAATTTTCTAAAACCTTTTTCTTTCTAGGAATATCAACCCTTCCGAAAACATATTCGTCTCTCTCGTCGCCATGGGTGAAGGTTGGCATAACTACCACCACACCTTCCCCTGGGACTACAAGACAGCCGAGTTGGGAAAATACGCGACTAACGAAACAACCGTTTTCTTAAACTGTTGCGCCAAGTTAGGCCTCGCGTACGACCTGAAAACCGTCCCCGAAGAGATCGTGAAAAGGAGGATACTTAGAACCGGCGATGGCACCCACCATACCTGGGGCTGGGGAGATAAAGACCAGACGCAAGAGGAAAAGGACACGGCAGTTATAGTTTCGAGGAAGAGTGAATAGATATTTAAGTAGAACATGGTGAGGTTGGATACTTTTGAATAGAATTATTAAAGTATAATAAGGAGTAAATATGAGTATTTTTGAAAACTTATTCGTATATTCCCTTTATATAAAATATATCCATATTTTTTTATCAAATCATATAAATTATGATTACTATTTCTCTCTACAACAGTGAAGAGTGCTCCTATAAGATGGCGTCTATTATTCTAAATTATAATCGCATAAATTTTTTTTTACGAACACGGTTCATAAATACCATTAATAATAATAATAGTAAAAAAAATCATTAATAAATTTTTAAATCTTCGTAAAATTAACTTGATTAAATATATAAAAACTATTTTTTTTTTAATATAATGGAATGTGTGGTTACTTGTCCATTAAATAATAAGGCATCTCTTTCCTATATACAAGACTTCTCAAAAGTGAAAAGTGACTTTCCCAAATCTCAAAAGTACGGGCTTCAATTGTGAAACAGGGTGTTTTTGTATATACCGAGTTTTTTTTTTATCATTCAACATGGACATATATCATTACCATGGTTACATTTAAAATGATTGTCAGCAATGTATAGGCAAGTTCTTTTATTCATCGACAAATTCATTGCTGAAGTTCATTGCAGTTTGATAATGACGTCAGCGATGGATGTGATGGAACAGATATAGATGGTGAAAATAGAAACTACTTATTATACATATTGTAGGTTAAAGTAAAAATTGTTGCTGTCACTAGAGAAGTTATTGTTCCAATTCAGATTCATTTTTCAATGAAGAAAATTCTACTAATTCGAGTAGTGAAAATTTAGAAACTCTATTAATAATTTAAAAAAGAAAAACGAGATAATGGCAATGAAATCATTTCTGTAACATTCATAATTCACGACTTTTCTTCACTGACTACCGGCTAAAACGTCAACAAACTTGTGAACATAACCTGAAAACTATACCCCCACTACTAATTCATCGGAAATTATGAAATCCATCGACACTCAAACCTGATGATTCCGATAGGTTTCTGTTTAACTAGGCGTTGAAAATAGAAACGCTATATTGAAATTCATTGTTTTTAAAGCTCTGAATAAAAAGACCCATTGGTGAATTTCTGATTCACGCGCACGACCCATCAGTGAATAAAAGAACTCTCCTTATTATCGCGCTTGTTTTAACTGAACGTAGGGAGAAGTCAAACTCATCAAACTGTCATTTGTCAATTTCAAAAATTCGTTTTATCAAAAGAATATTGTCATCTTAATATAACTATATAATTTAATGTTTCTTATTGTTAATTATCATAGGTGTTCTGATTTTCTTTTAATGCTGTCCATTGACGCATCCTATAGTTAAATTTTTATAATAGGTGATGGACTGGGCCGCTTATAAAAAGTTGGAGCAAATAAATCGGAAACTTGTATTAGACTTATAATGGACTTGTACCATGTTATGATTTGTACTTTTTCTTCAGTTGTATACGTGTACCTACATCATTTTGATAGATAACAGTTTAATGACTTTTACAACTCCCTATGTTCAGTTTATAGTTCTTAACGTCATTAGGCTGATATGAAGCAAATAACGGACGCGGATGAGGTTTATAATAAGCCGAGTTCGTTATTTGCATATCGGCCGTGTGGCGTTCAAGATTTTTCGTAATAACATAAAATTTAAACATTCAGGAATAATAAAATAATAATATTATTCTCTTTCTGTCAGACTGAACAACTTTTTTGTTGATTTATAAATTCTTCTTGACAACGATCCATCGAGATGCTGTGATTTATCTAGGAACACTTGATCCTTAATTGTAAGCGAATGTTATAAAAAATAACGACCAGCGGCCGTTATATACAAAAAAAACGCGATAATACATCACTGTCAATCATTTTAAAAATAACTATGATAATGACATATGCCCATGTTCATTGATAAAAAAACTCCGTAATTTTGTTTAAAGGTACCGCAATATCACATTAATTTTTCAAAATTATTTTATAAAATAACTATAAATACTTTAAAAAAAGTGTTTTTAAATTGACTTCCTTAACGAGGTATGATGCTGTTTCATCTTATAGCGTCAAATATATTGTATAATGGCACACCCATAAATGAATAATAAGTCGTGATGATATCTACCGAGTGGCTATTAAAAATCAAATCCTGTTTGACGCTTCATAAGTCCGGAGTATATTGAGATATCGACTTGAAATTTTTATTTCTTGCAAACAAAGGGTTGAAAAGTATTCCTTGCAAATTTTAAATATTTATATAGAAAAACAAGTAAATTATACTGAGAACAAAAAAAAATATTCTTAATTGTTCCAAAGATATATTCGCAAAATTACGTCCGTATTTTATTACAAAATTAATCTATTTTTGAAAAAAAAAACAACGAAATCTTTCTTTTCAAGAGTTCCAACCATTCGCAAAATTTTACTTACCCCTTGTAATTATTATTTAAATTCCGCTAAAAATTTTGCGATCAACTCCCCCCCCCCCCCTAATTTTAAATGAATGCCAAACCAAGTCAGTGTCATACGGTTCGATGAGTCCAGTGGCGTAGCTAGAATTACTTTTCATTTTGTAAATACATTAATTTTATTTAACTATAAGTTACTGAGTGATATTTGGACGCATCAACCGTCTGATTCGCCGATTGGTCAGCAAACAGAGACTGAGCATTTGTTTACTCCATGACATGTGCGACCGTCAATTGTCGAAGATGTTAGGTTGTTTGTTTCCCTACTTTTGTTTTGTTGTATCCACTCACGGAGCAGCTTTATAGTAGGGAAACCAACAGAATTAAATTTGAGGCGAAGAGGCTAGGTTTAAAAAGACGCCAACGATAATCATTTGTTTTTGTTTTTGAGGTTAGTATTCGATGTGTCAAATTTTTTTAGGGTAGAATTGGGTTGTGAATTTGCAATAAAAGTTGCATTTTGATCTCACGTTTAAAAAATTATTGGATAATTTTTATTGAAGAGCTCTTGGAAAAACAACTATAGTCCAAATATTGTAAACATACAGTGACATCCACTACTTTCAGCTACGCCAAATTGGTAAAATTGTTTTTTGCAAAAAGTATGTTCGTTACAACTTATTACATTTTCAAGTTTGCGCGTTTCTTCAAAAACGTCCTATGAAAATGTTTAATTATTATCTAATTTCTCATCAATGTTTATTTTTCTATTTCTTAACAACCTGTAAATCATTTTCTAATATATAAAAGTAAGGAAGCTAAAAAGTTTTTGCTTTGATTATCTCAAATTTAAAATAATGGACTAAGGTTGTTTTTACCAATTAATTCAGTCCGATGTTGAAAATTTTGCTGACCACTGGTCTTAAAATCATCCATTTTTGTGACGTCATTGTCCATTCACACCAACTATACATGATTATTATTGATTTTTCGTGGTTCACATGTACTTGAACGAAGTATAAGTACACAACTATACTATATAAAACATACTCACTTTTTTACACATCCTATTATTTATTAAGATTATCGCTGGATAGTCAAAGAATCATGTGATGGACCAAAATAGGTTTAAGAATTGCACATAGTTATTAAATATTAATTTATATTAATCTGTTACACACATGGATGAAGCAAAATAGTTTGTATTTTTTATAACACGAGTGAGATATGATGAATAATATTGTAAGATTTCTAAAAGTCGATTTGTTAGATTCATGTATAATTTCAAAAATTTAGCGACTTTTTGTGAATCTTAAAATAATAGTTATTAATGTTATTTAGTTGGTAAGATGTGTAACTTTATTTAATATTTAAGTTATTAGTTAGAAATAAATGTTCGTATTGATCATATGGATTCATTTTTAAATAAAATATTAAACAATTAACTCTGGTTTCATTTCAACAATGGGGTCTTTCACCAGGCACTTAGCTAGGGATGGACCAAAGTGCGCCTGGCCCACTCTGTAAAAACTCTGGTGCACCCTTTTTAAAAGCCAAATGAGAGAAAGCAGTTCACGCGCATTATTGGAATTGCATTTCTCATTCCAAAACAATAACGGCATTTGTGGTAAAGAATAGTAGATTGTGTTATTAGGATTAAAAGTGAGACTTTGTTTGATGAGCAATTAGTTTGCATTTGCGAGGCGAAGCCGAGCGAAACAAAAATTGCGAATCAAACAAAGACACTTTTAATCAGAATAACACATACTATTTTTTCTTCAACCGAAATAAATATGATGAATACATACATCTAAATACGATGAAGACAAGTTTTCGAAATGTAAAGCTCAGCGGGTAGTTAGCCATGACTTTTGTTTTGTTTACATATTTCTTTGTTCTGTGCTGTCAAGTAGCAAAATTGTATAAATATTCGTATTTGCATTTAAATTTTGATTTAAAATGTCTGGATTTGAAGAATCTGATTTACCATTTGATAATGAAGAATAATTTTAAAAATACGGCATGATTTGCAAATTTCTGTAGTAAAATTATTTGCTATACATGATTAAAAGTACTTTTAATACATTTAAGTATAATTGTTTCCTAGCAACAGTTACATTTTTATACTAGTAACAAAAAGATTAACTTTTAAAACAAAAAACAGTATTAAAAGCATAGCCTTTCAATACGGTTGAAGAAAAACAATATTATTTTACTGAACATTACAAAGCAGAACATCTATTCAATGCCTTTCAACAGAACGGACGAGTTGACATTTTTACCTTCCGTCACCTTTAGGTAAGGAAGGTACTGTCTTTGGTCAAAAAGTTCGGTGGTGAGTTTAATGAATAAGCATGTTTCAGGGTCCCTACAATACGAATTTACTATTTTTAAGATGATGTCTGTATGTATGTATATGTATGTATGTGTGTGTGTGTGTGTGTGTGTGTGTGTGTGTGTGTGTGTGTGTTGGTTTCCCAATATTTATGGCAACCTGTGTGTGCATTGTGCTAAGCTATGGCATCCGTTCGAATTATGGCATCTTACACAGGATGCCACAATTTTATTTCTATTCCTAGCGATTTCTCTCGTCAAGTTATGGTACTAGAATTTGAAAGAAAAAATTCGTGTAAAATTTGCCACAATCAGCTCTCACGGTCGAAGTTTACACTTGTATTAATTGTGGCTTCCTGCTACGTAAAAAGGCGGTGGCGCCTCTTGTGGCAGATCCTTGTACAATAGAAGTTGCCACAATTAATTGGTGTGTATTCTAAATATTTTTTGTTTGCCAGGCTGTACTTTCAGCTAATATCTCGATTCTTGCAGCTCTGTCGTCTTTCGCACGATGTACTACGTACTAGCTATTGATAAGCTCTTAGAGACGATTGAACAAAAATAATTTGTTTTCACTTTTGCATCAGTTAGGATAAAAGATTAACTGAAAGTTGACATGACAAAATATTATTTCTTTTTTAATTTGTACTTCGATAATATATGTAATTACGGTATTTACGAGAGAATTTATTCAATTTAGGAACAATAATTAATTTTCTACATCTATGTGTTCAAGATTTTATTTTAAGAAAAATGAGGTAGTAATGATTTTTTTAATATTACCGATCTCATGATATTTGGGATTAATTTTTATCAAGAGTCAGTTAATTAAATGAAATGGTGAATTAATCAAACTATAAGCTTAAATTATTACAATTATATATTTTTTTCCAAGTGAACTGCTTATTTAAATGTAATATTACCAAGGTGTAATTAAAATTAACAATCACGAAATTGTTTTTTTTTAATTTATTACACAATGCGTTAATTTAGGGTTCAGATAAAGATTATGGAGTCTGAACAAATAAGTTTAATTCATAGTTTTAAGATGCCAACGAGAAATAAAGCTATTGAAGTTAATATATGTTTATTTATTTCTCAAAAGCTAGAAAAATAACGATGTGATTCAAGTCAATCAAGAAATTTGGAACACTAATGGAACATATTGTTTACAACAATACCTAAAAATATTTGTTGGTGACAATTCAAATATTGTAAGTAATATGATAATATTTAGCAGAATTATTTAAGAGATAAGAGATAGTTATTTTTATGATATTTATTATAATTTATTGAAAGTTGTATCCCTTATCTAAAATACAGCATTATTACCTATTTAAAAGAGGACAAGAGACAGGTGTAAATTTACAGGTTTTCAAATAACGAAGTCATTAAATACAAAAAAATATATTATTTATAATCAAACAGAACAGGTGATTGTTCCTATTTTCTTACTCTTAAACGCTACCTTTTACAGTATGTTTTCAGGCTTTGAAATATGGTTTTACATTATCGAAAACTGATATTACATAAATTAAAACTGAATTCATAGTAACAAAACATGATTTTACATTAACGAATACTGATTTCACGCAAAAGAAAACTAAATACGAACGAATAAAAACGAATACTAATTTGAACTAATCGAAAACAGATTTCAAACCACTGGTTACATATTCTCGCTGTTAGCATGGTCAACATTGTCGTAATCAACTTTTTTCATTGTTGTAATCAAGTTTCATCATTGTTTTAATTAAGTTCTCTCATTGTTGTAATCAAATTATATCATTGTTGTAATTAAATTTAATCTTTAGTTAAATTTCTTAAATATTCTGTTCGTTATTTATTTAATATTTTATAAATTCAGAAATATATTTTAATATATTGTAGTTGTAGAGGCAATACATTTGTTTTTTTTTGCCTCCCCAAGGTGTGGCAACTACTCCTTCTTGCTCTTCCTTGGCGGTGCCCGTTTAGGTTTCCTATGCAAAATCTGTTTTCATTTAGTTGAAATTAGTTTTTAAAATTGTGAATTCTGTTTTCAATATTGAAAAATCGGCATTCAGGAGTGGTGAATGAGTTTTCGTTACTGTGAATTCAGGTTTCCTTTGTGTACAGGGACGTAGCCGGGATATTTTTGTAGGCTGGGCCAAAATATTGAGGTGGGCCACTAATCAGAAAGTTTTTTGCTGCTCCATACCTTTTTCATTAGAACACAAATAACCAAAATTAGATTTTTGTCATACAATTTGTAAAGCATATACACACGTATTGTAACAGATATTAATTTGTAAGATGAAGCTTATTTAACATTTTTAAATCCGAATTATTCAGGTATTCAAATATTAGGGGCATTTCAATAAATTCAAATGAAAACTTTAAACATAAACAATTATTTACTAATACAGCCCAATTCTTTCCCTGCAAATAATGGCTGCAAGTTCAAATAATTTATAACGCTAAGCTACCCAACCCTCAATAAAAGGCTATAAAACAGACATAAGTCAGTTCCATATATCACTTATACAGGGTGTTAATTAAAAATCTAGACAAAAATATTTCAAACAAAAGTTGTACATAATTATATTATTTTGCACATATGGTAACACGTAAAATCGAATTTGAATTTGTATAAATATTGCTCATTTGTAGCAATAGTCATGGAGAGATGCCTTCGGGTCGGGCCGTGCCGGGCTTTGAGGTTTGGAGTTTGGATCGACTCGGCCCGAAAATAAAAATTGCCGACCCAACTCGATGATCGACTCGACAAAAAAATTAGCTAGCCCGGCTCGAAAATTGACTCGAAATCGGGCCGGGCCGGGCCAAAGCTCGAAATTGGGTGCATCGGCATTCCTAATGTTGATTTTTATGTTAAAACGAAATGTTTAATTTCTTTTCTTATAAAAAAACCTCTACATTCTTATAACTTTCAACATTAGTTAACATAAGTAGTTAACACTTTGTTTACCAAAGCCGTTCGAAAATTTAAACAACTTTTTCACAAATCTTATATAAAAAAATATAATTTACATAAGGATTTTTTACCTTACTTTGTTTCTGCTCGAAAATAGGACAAGAAATCATTATGGTAGGAACAAAAATTATTTTTATTTAAGTATGCGAGTAATAACAATAATAATAGCAACATCACAATATAATTATTATGCTTTAATGAATAACCTTGAATTCTTGAAGTAAAATAATACATTTTTATTTATTAATATGTGAAGTTTGTTGTTATTAAATCATTTTGAGCCTTTTTAATTTCATCCATTTTCATTAAAATAATAAGGAAACTGTGCATTTGACTGAACTATAAGATTTTTCGGGCCGACCCGAAAAGCTCGGCCGGGCCAAAATCAAAAGTCCGACTCGCCTCGATTTTTGAAAATGATTAGCCCGATTCGGCCCGATAAAAAATATTTTCGGCCCGGCTCGATGATCGACTCGAAATCGAGGCGGGCTTCGGGCCGGGCCGGGCCAAAGCTCGAAATCGAGTGCATCTCTACATGGAATTGAAACAAAATTACAAAAAAAATCATATTGTTTGAACTGTCAGAAATTCTCTGCAATTTTGTTTCAATACCATGGTTATCGCTACAAATGAGCAATATCTATACAATTTTAAATTCGATTTCACAAGTTACCAAATATGCTAAATTAAATATGTTTAATGATTTAGGCGTAGAATATAATTATCTACAACCCTTATTTGAAACATTTTTGTCTAAAATTAATTGGGGACTTTTGCCCAAAGAAAAACTGTTTTCCCATCCTAAACGTCTATAGCCAGATTTTTTATTAACATCCTGTATACTATACACATATATAAAATTAATGCCAACTCGTCCGTTCTGTTGAAATGATGAAATGCATTGAATAGGTGTTCTATATGCTTTGTAATGAACAGTAAAATAATATTAATGTTTTTTTTACCATAAATGTCATTATTTTTTTGGAATAAGAAACGCAGTTTCAATAGTGTGTGTGAACTATATTCTCTCATTTGATTTTTAAAACGGGTGGGCCACAGTTTTTGCAGGGTGGGCCAGGTAAATAATTAGCAATAGAATCCATTCCGTGCCCATGTTACAAGACCATCTGTCAAAACAGTTTCAGTTCTCAATTTTCAGTTAACTATAAGTTTATAAACTGGTAGATAGAGTAACTGTATATTTATAAACACTTAATCATTCATGTAATTTACGAATTTACCTAACAAACAGTTTCCGTTACTTCACTTTAAATCTTGCAGTTACAAACCGGCCCTAAATAATTTATTTATTATTCCCAGAGTGTTGTGTCAAATAATCAAGCAGAGTTCTATTATTTCTATGTGACCTTCCCAAAAAAGCAATGGTGGTTAAAAAAATGTAGAATAGTACCAAACATTGAATATAAGTACAGAATAGCATATTCAAACTTGAGTTACAGAAGGCAATCTATTTAAGCACGAGTTTCTAACGAATGGTTTATACTATTTTCTCAGTTTATGCTTTCATTTACATCAATTTTTAATAAAAATTTGAAACATCTGCAAATCGGCCTAGTTTTCATTTTTTCTTCAGAAATTTGGACACGATTAAAGATAAGCATTATTGTGCATTTAATATATAAATTTTAGTGAAATTTCATATGAGTTTAATTGTTAATAATTCGTTAACCGCTCATCGGAACAAAAATCGTTTAACATGACATAAACGAGAATTCCAAACAGAAATTTTAAACTGCGGTACCGTATCTTTAACCGGGTCAAAGTGGTTGGTGAATTTGTGAAAAAGCGCTGACAAAAATTATTTAAAAATCATCGATAATTTACTTCTTTATATGCCACGACAAATGTAAACTGTTACAAATAACAAAATCTATTACACTAAGTATTAAAAAATTAATATTGTGTATATTTTGAGTGATTAAATCTTCTTTCATAAATTGTTGTTTTGGTTACCTATTTTTGAACATAACTCTTTGAGAGTTCATCCTAAGTAAAAAATGCAATAACCCTTTTTGTACAAAAATTAACAAGCTTTAATTTTCTATTCTTGTAAAATTTTGATACGGGCCACTGTTTTCGAGATAATAGCGAGAAACTCATTTTTTGCACCTTTGATCCAAGATGGCGGCTCTCTCCGAGCTTCCTCAAGGTCACAAATTAGAATTTTTCATCTCCGTCTCGACCCAAACAACATATGTTAAAATCATTTTTTCCCCACCTTTTGTACGGTAGAAACCTCTATTGACTTGACTATACAGGGTGTAACAGAAATAAGTACATTAAATTTAACCAGTGACAGAACTCGGTGAGGGCAATAATATTTCTTAGTAACTTTTTTCTAAATTGCAATTTATTTTTTCGAAAAAAATTATACCAATTTCGAGAAATATTCAGGTGAAACAGAAATAAGTAAATGACATTGACAGACCTCGTCAAGAGCAACAATATTTTTTAGTAACACATTTTTGAAATCTCACTTTTTATTAGTATTTTTAAGCAGATAATGAAATTTATGACAAATTTTGAAGGTTTTTAACCCAATATCTAGAAGATTCACAAAGAAAAGTTATTAAGAAATATTGTTGCTCTCGATTACTTTCGATGAGTTGTCATTAAATTTAATGAACTTATTTTTGTTACAACTGTATAAAATTGAATGCTGCAACTGTGAATGTGTTTGAATAAGAATTTGAGTTATAGATGATATTTGAAATGGTGTTGGCGACTAAGCCGCTAATTATTATCAAATAACGGAAATCAATATTTTTTTTTTTTTGCTTTTTATGAAACTATAGAAAGATATAACGGTTAATGAAAGTAGTTATAATGTGAAAATCCTATATATTCAGCGAGATATTTTTTAAAGTTGTGCAATAAGTTCGTGACGTCACGTGTATTTTCTCCAAAAATCAAATATACATGATCTTAAACATATTTAAAATAAGTATTTGAATGTAAAATTGTAATGTTTTATAATATTTGTGGCATCTGTGACACACTTCTTATGTTTGTGGCTACTTATACACACATTTCGTTTATTCGATATATTTGTGGCATCCTGCTTACACATTTCTGATTGAAGCTATATTAATGGCACAGTTGCCATAGTTCATACAAGCTTACAACGGTGTGTATAGAAAAATGAGTCAGAATGCTGCAACCCGTGAGTTACCGGCGACATCATAGCGTATACAATTTCAAAGATGCCACAGTCCAGTCGGGATCTCAGATGCCACAGTTAATGTGTGAACATGTATGTGTGTGTGTGTGTGTGTGTGTGTGTGTGTGTGTGTGTGTGTGTGTGTGTGTGTGTGTGTGTGTGTGTGTGTGTGTGTGTCCGTGTGTGACAAATTTTTCTCCTACAATTCTAAAAATTATAATTCTTTCAGATTCCTCTTCTGTATATCTATATAAAGAGTTGATTAGATTTTCGTTATAATTGATCCACCGGAAGTACCCTTATTTGAAGTTTTTAAGTTTTTCTTAAAAAATGCAGTTAAATATTATTTTTTGACATTTTATTATACATATTAAAGAAAATACTCTTCTCTATACGGTTTGATTATACATTTTCCTTCATATTCAAAAGATGTAGATATAAAGCATTATAAAGAAATTAATTTTCAAAAATTAGTCAGCTTTGCTATTTATCACAAAATTGGTATGTCATAGGGTTTCTCGCATTTATAGAATTTTTTCAAATGAACTTTTGGTATGGAATTTGTAAAAAATAGTATGTGTCGTGTTTGATTTTACATGATATTATATAGAATCTGTTCCAAGGACCTTTTGGTATGGGATTTGTACAAAATACATCGAATTCACGGATGGTCTTATGCTGGCCACAACAGATTTTTTTTATATGTGAATAGTAGTATATACGTCTATAACAAGGATATTTGGAACTGATTTATTCTTGTTTTATAACCTTTTATTGTGGGTTGGGTAGCTTCTTGGCGTTATAAATTATTTGAATTGCAGACATTATTTGAAGAGAAAGAATTGGGCCGAATTAGAAAATAATTATTTATATTTTCGTTTTTGTTATAGGTATTCGAAATGGAAGATAAACTCTAATATCTTCTAAATACTAGATTTTATTGTAGCAAATAATACAGCGTGTGTACAAGCGCCTGGTCGGTAATGCAGTGCTTCAGTTACCCAGTTCTGGCGCTATAATTAAACTAACTAGTTTTATATACAATATAACAGTTTTCATTTGAATTTATTGAAATGCCTCTAATATTTGAATACTATAATTCGGATTTAAATATGTTAAATAAGCTTAATCCTACAAATTAATATCTCTTATAGTAAGTTATACTCTCTAATTCTATGGCTAAAAATCAAATTTTGGTAATTTGTATTCTAATGAAAAAGGTAAGTAGCAGTACAAAACTTTCTGATTAGTGGCCCACCCTACAAAAATATCCTGGCTACGTCCCTGTCTTCCACTATAACTATAGCGACAAATTAGAACATGGGCCATTTACGTTAAAACTAGAACTTAAAACTGTATTATATGGACCATCAAAATATAAAAATAGTTTTTAAAATACTATTTTCAAACCCTCTACTACCGCATTTTTCAAATCCGTAATATATTTCCAAGTAAATGAATGCAGAAATAATGAAAGTGAACCAAATAATACGAGCCTCGTCTCAGAGCAGTTGGCCCACCCGCTTTAATTTCATTTTATTTGGTTAATTATAATACAAATAATAACTAACGTAAATCATCGTCACTTTTTATTAATATCACAAACATTTTGTCGTTGCAATGACACGTAGCACGATATGTTTTCTAAAATATTTCATTTTTTAATGTAAAATAAACTAATTGGTACTTAGAACCAAAAATGTAAGAAAAACAAAAAAAAAAAAAATTCGTAAAGTTGTTAGGTTTTCTTAAATAATATGTCTAAAAGAATTACAGAAGTAATTTAGAATAAAAAGCGATGTTACCCAATATTGATAAATAACGTGAAAAAAATACGTATATCGATTTGTGTTACTGTTATACCCTTAAAATTTTAATCTTTAGAGAAATATTTAATTCAGCATTGCGTAATGTTGAAAATCTTCATCTTAAATAAAAAGTAAGGATTTATTTAATTAATATTACAAACTCTATTAGTTAAGTAATGATAAAGGAATATTTAAAAAGTGAGCCAACTGCTGTGAGACGGGGCTCGTATTTGTTTGAATGTACGAGGGGAGTTTTTTATGTTATCTACCTAGCTATGAAAACACCGAGTTAGAGAACAAATAAAATTTTATTTTTCAACGTAAGAACCGTTAACACTAACACACTTATTCCAACGTTTGTCTAATAAAGCTACGCCTGCAAAAAAAATCTTTTGGTAATTCTGCAAAATACGACTCCACTGCGTTTTCCAAGTCATCATTCGATAAAAAGCGACTCTTTCTCAAATGTTTTTTGAGTTTTGGAAAGAAATAATAGTCGGACGTGGTCAGAACTGTAAGGTGGATGTTGTAATTCGTCAAAGCCGCATTCACTGACCATTGCTTGAACAATTCGTGCTTTATGCACCCTGCAGTTGTTGTGCAGAAGCAGCATTTTCTGAGCATAATTGTGGGGTCTTATTTTCGCGTATAGCCGGTTTCAAGTTCTTAATTGTGTCTTTGTAGACATGAAAAGGTCACAGTAACTTAACATAAGAAAATTGTCGCGATAGCATATTGTTTTCATAGCTAGGTAGATAACATAAAAAACTCCCCTCGTATGTTTCTACTGCGCAAAATCAATATTATTGATTTTTCAATCGTGTGACGTCAAAATGATCTATTCCATACCCGTCGATACAAAGTTTTTGCCATGTATTATTTGTATGAGTATTTGGGGGCACATTAAAATCTAGCCCCTTAAAGAAGGCGTCTGCACTGGTAAAACAAAACCATTGCAGAATTTTTGTGGGAGGATTTCACGTGTGCTGCTCTCTGTGTTAAATAATTTAAACTCTGAAGACAAGTGTTTTACTGTATTTGTATTTAAATTTCTGTTATTGTTTATTATAATTGAACCATTGAAACAATTGAATGATACACGATACGAAAACTTGGATTGTTTATATAAATATGTACTTTTTTACCTCCCGCTATCCTTGGTAAGGGAGGAATAGGAATCGTGCTAAAAATCACGTGTGGGGATTTTAGTAAATGACCACGTTTTAAGGTCCCTAGAATCCAATTTTAACATTTTCACGATGATGTGTGTATGTGTGTGTGTATGTGTGTGTGTGTGTGTGTGTGTGTGTGTGTGTGTGTGTGTGTGTATGTGTAGGGATCTTGTCTTCGCTCTAACTCAAATACTATCATTCAGAAAATTCTGAAACCTTGTATTTATACCCTATTCTAATATGAAAAGAAGCCATTAGATTTTGGTGTAAATCGGATAACCGGAAATGGCACTACCTGAAGCTCATAATGGTTCTTCTTCAAAAAATACCATTAAATGCCATATTTTCGCATTTTATGAAAATTAAAGATTATTGAATTTTCTACATATTTTACAGATAAATTTAAAAATAATTTTTTTGTAAGTCCCGAAGCTTAAGATAAACACAATTCCTTTGTTACACAGTTCATATTTCAAATGAATGTAACTGACAGTAAATGTCACTGTCAAAAAACTAATCACTTCAAATTAATAATGGTGACATTTTAAAAAGAAAATAGTAAATAAAGCAATAGTTTTATGCAATGGAACAGTTTGCAGCATTAGTAAATACATAGGTATGTATTTAAATTAATAAAAAATAAATAACGGGAGGTTTTGTGTTGGCCACATCAGATTTTTATTAATTATTTTATTAATTGCTCATTTATGCATATGTCGAATTATTGACCACGAAAATTATTTGAAAAAATATTTATGTATTTTTATAAGTTTTGAAATGGATCAATTTATTTGACTCCCAATTATTAGTGTATTCCATCGTTTTTATGTATTTGAGAACAAAATGAAATTAACATCTACGTCAGAGAATATTAAAAAAAATATTACAGCGTAACGAATAAGTCGATCTAGAACTAAAATTTCATTAAAATAAAATTAAAAAATAGTGGAAGACCTCACTCTCACTGTTAATTAAAACATTTAAAATCGAAGGAATCTAAAGTGCCATTTTTGTTCGCAGAACATGTATACATTATTCTAGTTTTGAAAAATATGAAATTTGATTAAAACTATAAATAAACTTACTAATAGGCGAGTCTTCGTCTCCTTGGACTTCGGATGTAGAGATTAAAGTCTGCAACAAAATATGTTATGCATTAAAATTATTATTATTATTATTATTATTATTATAACAACATTCAAACTAAATATTTGATAAAAAATAAACAATATTTTCAACAAAATACATATTTATACTAACAAAAACAAAAAACAATGAATTTGTCATTTGTTGAAGAACTTGGTTATATTAACAAATTTTGATGTTTATAATATTCATATTTTATATATATATTAAACAAATAACTTTGCTGAAACGTACCTAATACGCATTATTTCTTTGTTATTGTTCTTTCACTGCACTAACAACAATGTAAACAACAATAAACAACAAAAAAATCACTAACGATTGTACAAAATACTTGCAAAAGGGTACACGACAAACTGTATGTGACATGATTGCTTAACAATTGTTTTGACTAGCTTGAGGATTGATTCATGGACTACGTTGATCATTATAATGTTTATATTAATATTATAAACATTTGATAATGAATATAAATTATAGAAAGCAAGCAAATTATCTTCGACCGGTTTCATATTTATTTTACTTGCTTACATTATGTACCGTAATTCATAAATATAATAAATTTATGGATAATATAAAAAAAAAAACTTTGATATGCAAAATTAAATGCATATAGTTCTCAATGTACAATTTTAATGCCACTGACCTACTGAAAATGTATAATAAAAGTAATAATGAAAGATTTAATCCACTATTATTTACATTATGTGGTTAAATAAATTTAATTTTTCGTACCATGAGTCTAGCAATAAGACAATTTTTCTGCCTCTTGAAAACACACGAAATTTTTTGATACACTACACGAATTATAGATACGTCAAAATGACCGCGAAAGAATAACTAATCGAATAATATATAATTTATTATCACTATCAATATTTTACAATTAAAAACATTAAATAATTATACGACGATACAGAGTATCTCAAACGAGCTCGAAGACTAAACAGTTGAGTTAATGCGAGCGTTTCAACAAGAAAGCGCAAGGTAACTACGATCCAAAAACGCTATTCATTTTGAATAAGTTCTACAATTTATTTGGCCGTTTTAATGTATAATATAAATGTTAATAACAATTTAATAAACAAAAATGTTAATGATAAATCTCGGATAAATATTCAGGAAAAATAAAAATTAAAAACAAAATGTTATTAACAATGAAATTTATAAACACATCAATAACAATTTTTTAGGAAAAAAGTTATTAACGAAGTTTTGATTGTTATTAACAAGTAAATAGCTGAACTAAATAATTTTGTTATTACCTCCCGCCAACTTACATACATAGGTAAGGGAGGTAATGTTTTCGGTCCAAAAATTCGATAGTGAGTTTTCAGTGAATAAGCACGAATTAGGGTCCCCACACCGCAACATTTTTTTTTGTGCAACTTTTACAATGATTGTCTGTCTGTCTGTCTGTCTGTCTGTCTGTCTGTCTGTCTGTCTGTCTGTCTGTACGTGACGATTTATTTGTCCCCACTAATTCATATCAAACTTCCAAAAATTTGTATTTCCGTATTTAAGCTTTCTGCATTCATATGAAAAGTTGATTAGATTTTGGGTAAATTGGACTCTCGGAAATGGTACTTTACTTAAAGCCCATATCAGTTTTTAATAAAAACTATATTAAAATATAAACCAAAACTTTTCAAATTTTCAAAAAAATGTCTCGATAACTCCAATATTTCAATTCTAAAAATTATAATTCTTTAGTATTCCTCTTCTTTACATCCATATGAAGAGCTGATAAGATTTTGGTTATAATTGATCAACCGAAAAATTTTGACATTTTATGTGATTATCAATATGATCAAATATCTTATGTCTACGATTTGACTACACATTTCTATTCATATTCAATAGATATAGAGTTAAAGAATTATAAAGAGATTAACTTTCATAAATTCTAATTGACAAATGTCAGTGTCAAGTACAATTTACATAATGTATGTTTGAATTATAATTTTATTGGATTTACAGAATCTTTTCCAAGGAATTTTCGGTAAGTAATTTGTAGAAAATAGTATATGTTCATGTAACAATTTTCCTGGATATATACATAGAATCTTTTCCAAGGAACTATCGGTATTGGATTTGTAGAAATTAGTATATGTTCGTGTTACAATTTTACTGGATATATAGAATCTTTTCCGACAAACTATTGGTATTGGCTTTGTACAAAATACATTGGCGATATTCATTTTTGTCACTAATGAATTTCAAATGAGCTTGTTTCACATTTTTTTAAAAGTATTTTAAATTAAAGTTTATACAATAAAAAGATTGGCGCCAAAACTAGTCCTGAAAAACAACCTCCCACTCCTGTGATATCGGAGTACATACATCACATCATCATTGCCAATAGGAAAACAGTTTACGTTATTTATATGAATAAAAGTAGGCGAAAGTTTGTCACATGTTAAACTGTATGTACTCTGACGTCACATTCTGTTTCAGATCATGTGACTTTCAAAATATTACACGGATTTCAATATTTAAGTGTAAAATATTTAATGGATATTTCGTGATATTTTTAAATTTGAAGCTTTTTAAAGAACAATATCTTTTAAAATTTAGTACTTAGAAGTCATATAAAAATTCTTGCAACAGGCCAATTACAATACGAAAACGAAAGTTACCTTACAATTTCATGTATGATAATTATTATGGTCCATTAAATAAATCGATAAGTACCATGTGTTACCCTTTTGTACACTGAAATAGTCTGTCTTTCATTTAGAGATGCACTCGATTTCGAGCTTTGGCCCGGCCCGGCCCGAAGCCCGCCTCGATTTCGAGTCGATCATCGAGCCGGGCCGAAGATATTTTTTATCGGGCCGAATCGGGCTAATCATTTACAAAAATCGAGGCGAGTCGGATTTTTGATTTTGGCCCGGCCCGAACATTCGAGCTTTTCGGGCCGGCCCGAAAAATCTTGTAGTTCAATCAAATGCATAGTTTCCTTAATATTTTAATGAAAATGGATGAAGTTAAAAAGGATGAAAATGATTTAATAACAACACACTTCACATATTAATAAATAAAAATATATTATTTTACTTCAAGAATTCAAGGTTATTCATTAAAGCATAATAATTATATTGTGATGTTGCTATTATTATTGTTATTACTCGTATACTTAAATAAAAGTGATTTTTGTTCCTACCATAATGATTTCTTATCCTATTTTTGAGCAGAAACAAAGTTAGATAAAAAATCCTTATGTATATCTATCATCATGGCATATTACCCATTTCTGGGTGTGCCAGTATCTACAACACATGTAGACATCGGTAATGATGACGATATATTTTACCGTGTGGGCGCTTACCAGGGGTCACCTCACGGGCACTCATTGCTGGCGTGGAGAGTGCACCACAGGGGTCACTTTTGTGCCATTTAAAATTCGAAATATTTGGCGCCGGTCGGGATCGAACCCGGTTTCCCCAAGTTCGCGACCAGACACTCAAAATCCTTATGTAAATTAAAATTATATTTTTTTATATAAGATTTGTGAAAAAGTTGTTTAAATTCTTTGGTAAACAAAGTGTTAAATACTCGTAGGTGTGTAATATTTACAAAGATAAAAGTTTTAACTAAAATATTTCAAAAATGAATAATTTAAACTTAAAATTAGATGCTTTAAAAATATTGGTACATATCCCATTGTTTTCTTTAGTGAATAACATTCTAAATTCGAACCTTTCATTGACCTCTTGGTCTTGTACTTCGCAATACTTACTATCTCCTCTATTCACATATAAATCTTATTACTCGTACTAACAAATTAATTTCTCACACACGTTATGCAAATGACTCAATCATGTCCTCTTTCCCTAGTTAATCCATAAAAACAATGCAACTCCCTACATATTTGTTTAATTTGTTCAATGCCAACGAAACCATTCATTAACTTAATCATTAATATCCGGCCAAGCTCATGCGACTCATGCAACTAAGTAAATCTAATCATTGCACAATCATTAGCTCGCACTTTATGCAAGAGATAGAGCTAGACTACCTAGGTCTCTACGTCGGCATCAGCATCAGCGCAATGAAGAAGCGATGCGGATCGTTAGCTACGAACAAATTATGCAGGTTATTGTTACAGGTTAAATTGGTGTCTGTATTTACATATAAATGGTAATTAAAATAAGAGCTATTGTTACATCGATTGGAAACGAGGAAGAGATTTAGGAAAAATTGATGAAATTATTTAGAAAATATACAATTTTTATGATTAAAATCGGAATTCCTTGTTCCTTATTATGTATAATGAACCTATTTGGTACTGGAAAGACCAACATCCGATTTTAACATTTTTACAATGATGTGTATGTGTGTGTGTGTGAATATTGGAGGGACGGTTCTTCAATTTCCATAAGACTAAAGACCAATTTAAGTACGCATTCCTTAATCTGACATTAATGGAAAGAGCTGAAAAGGTTTTGGTAACAATGGGGTATTCCGACATTTTTTAAAAATATTTTTTACGTTAGTACAGACCAGTAGGACTCTGAATATCTAACTTTGAGTAAGAAAATGTATGCATCACATGAGATATGAATTTTAAATTTTTTTATCGCAATTCAAATTTTCTTATCATGGCGCGCTTATGACGTCAACTCGATGGTAACATCTGCAACGAACTTCAGCGCCTAAATCCACATGTTCATGACAGCCATTTGCTTGTTACATATGATTTTAGTAGCAGCGTGTATTTCGGTGTTTGTCCTGTTTGTTTATGGTAAAAATAGGAGTAATAATTATAAAGTGGACGAAATGTCAAACAAGAAATATACCCACGCGTGTTAACTACTGGCACCATCTGTGTTTTTAAACAAAAATATTTACTTTGAAATGAGCAACAGATTATCAACTTGACGTCACAAATTTCAAGGACGTTTCTAGAGCTGTAAAAATTCCAATTTTGTAACATTAAATTATGAATTAAAACTTTTTATTAAACATATTTTATTATATTTTTCCACTATATGAAGATGGAAACTATAGAAAAAAGTTATTATTTTGCATTAATTCTACATCACCGGAATACCCCATTGGACAACCGGAAGTAGTAGTAAAAAAATCTTCTAAATACTATTTTTTGGAGATTTATATTATTACAAATATTAAAGAATATAAAATTCTCTATCCGGTACATTGAACATTTTTATTATATCTTCTATAGATTTAGAGATAGAGAATCATAATTATATAAAATAATCACTTGTAATGCATGTATAAATAATCATCACCTATACTTCATTTCACGTAAGAAAATAGCAGATGGCGCTTGAGAGCCGACCGTTTTCACATGCATTAATTAAAACCTTTAAATTCGTGAAACCAAACTTTATCAATAATAAAATATTTTTAACTATAATAATATAAAAAAATTACATCAAAACATGATTAAATATCATTTAATTCTATCGATTTTATTTGGTAATTGACAGATGATAAGTTCTATAGATTTAGAGATAGAAAATTATAAATATATAAAATAATCCGTTGTAATGTATCTAGTAGCCCAAATAACTCCATGGAAACTCGTTGAAAAATTAAACTGTTTGCAATTGACAGAAAAATATGAGTTGTCAGTGTCTAAAATCCATTTTCATTAATGAAGGCTTTTTCTGGGAAGTAAATTTAATATTTCTTATTTTATTATTAATTAAATATTTAAAATTATAGACGCATCAGAAATACCGCCGAGTAGGAGGGGACTTATTTATAGAATGAATTAAAAAATATAAAAATATATTAATAATAATTAGAATTTTTGTATGTGTACCAAAAATGTTAATATTCCCAAAAAATTAGCCTATGTAAATGGCGAGAGGTCTTGTGCTGCCCACAACAGATTTTTACCTCTCGCTAAGAGATGTATTGGATTCATGCAAAAATTCGCATATCCAGATTTTAGTGAATAAGCACGATTTAAGGTCCCTAGAATCCGATTATAACATTTTTAAAATGATGTTTGTGTGTATGTGTGTGTGTGTGTATGTATGTCTGGATCTTGGAGGGACGATTCCTCAAAAACTATAAGGCTTAAGACATGTTTAACTATGAATTCCTCAATCTGACATTCCTGGGAAGAGCTGAAAAGTTTTTGGTAACAATTGGACAACCGGAAGTAGTAGTTTCTTAGAAAAAATCTTCTAAATATAATTTTTTGGAAATTTTTGTTAGTACAAAAATTGAAGAACATAAAATTCTCCTTCTAATACACTTTAAATTTTTATTATGTCTTGTATAGATTTAAAGATAAAAACACTATAATATATGTATAGAATAATCTAATCGTAGAGGCTAAGGCACTAAGGAAACCTGTTGACAAATTCAAATGTTTATAACATAGTTTGTAAATGATAGATGTCAGTGTTAAAAATCAACAGTTTTAGTTCCTCTCTGAGCAATTCTTCATCGGTATCACTTTCATCCGATTTGTCTTGAAGCTCATCTTGTTTAGAAATAGTAGCGATAATTTCTTCCTGGGGCATGTGAGTGGTTTCGAATTATAGAGATTTTCGAGTTACTTATACAGAAATTCAAGTTAAAAAGGTCAAAATACATTGTAAATATATAAAATGTGCCGTGAACACAAGTAAACTTCGATTTACAGAGAGTTTCGAGTTATACAGTGTGTCCCATTTAGAGGTGCCACAATCGAGAACTATAAGAGATACGCTGTCGGTTAAATGGAACTTTTTGTGCACCTTTGGGAGGCCATCTGCTTTTGTTTTTCCAAAAATTCTCATAGGACACTGAAAATGACGAAAAACTGAATATTGTTGATTTTTTCTTTTTCAAATAACTTCTAAACTATTAGTAATTAAGAAAAACGTTGCAAATACAAAAGATAGATATTTTTATTAACTAACCAATGGCATGGCATACGAAATAAATTTTTATATCCGTAAATTTTCGAGATATAACACAAACTTATATTTTTTTAAATGGAACCCATATCTGATTACAGTCTCAAAAAAATCATTATTTTTTTTCTCTTTTCAATGGTATAAGGGTTATTATGTTTTATATTTGTTTTGGTCCTAAAATTTAATTTTTCTCTTTATTTTCCTGAACTTTCTTATTATTTCCCAAAAAAAAATTATTATTTAATTATATTGTATTTGATCGATATAATTTGTTTTATGCCTTTATTACTTAATATTTTCATTCTAGACTCATAATTACAAATTACACTATAATGTGCCAAGGGCGACCAGATACAAAATATTATAAAAATTAGTTTTATACGAGTTTTGAGCAAATTTTTCTAACGAAATAAATTATTTAAATACAAGTAGTATTTCTAAATAGAAATCTACCAATATTTTCAAAATAATTATAAATTTAGTACAAAATAAGGAAAAAAATAATAATTTTGAAGGCAAAACAAATATAAAACATAATAACCCTTACATCGTTGAAAAGAGAAAAAAAATAATGATTATTTTGAGACTGAAATCAGATATGGGTTCCATTTAAAAAAAATATAAGTTTGTGTTATATCTCGAAAATTTACGGATATAAAAATTTATTTCGTAAGCCACTGGTTAGTTAATAAAAATATCTATCTTTTGTATTTGAAATGTTTTTCTTAATTACTAATAGTTTAGAAGTTATTTGAAAAAGAAAAAATCAACAATATTCAGTTTTTCGTCATTATCTAGTGCCCTATGAGAATTTTTGGAAAAACAAAAGCACATCTGAGATGGCCTCCCAAAGGCGCACAAATAGTTCCATTTAACCGACATTGTATCTCTTATAGTTCTCAAGATCCCAATGGTGGCACCTCTAAATGGGACACACTGTAAAGGTTCGACTGTATTAACAAAACTGAAATTGAAGATTATGGTCCCCCTATCAGTGTAGTAAAAATATATATCTTATCTCTTTAATTTCAATAAAAAAATCTTTCTATCTGATGAAGAAGAAATTTTTGTTACATACCTTACATGCTCGCACATTTCTGAAAATAATTTCCGTATATTGTGTAACATCTTATTACAAAGCATACGTCTGTTTCACTTCTTTATAAGATAATTGATTCTTTCACTAGCATATTATGTTACTTATGTTAGTTTTACTAACTAACGTACTTCTCTCTGTGGGAATATTTTATGCTCCTTGTTTGTTGTGAAATATTCGATGCCTCTGGTCGTCAAAAACAGGAAATCATTTCTTTAGTTCATTGAAGTTGTTCTAATATCATTTATATCACATCTGTTTTCATATATAAATTATTTGAATTAATGCGTATTAACTATATAGTGAATTATTTATGATATTTGTAATATGAAACTGCACAATAATTTATAACAACTATAAAAGGCTATTCGTCTTTAGGAAATGAATATTATTTACAGGGAAAAGTTTGTACGCAATTTAAAATGATGTAGTTATATTTCATTATTTAATGTCATTCAAAATAAAAAATCTATTGTGGACAGCACAAGACCTCTTGCCATTTCCATATTAGGCTATATAAGTACATATTGCACATTTCTGGTTCACACACAAAAATTCTAATTACATTTATTATTAATATATTTTTATATTTTTTTAATTCATTCTATAAATAAGTTTCCTCCTACTCTTCTAAATGTCCAAGATTCTTCAAATTCATTGACGAGATTGGCAGGATTTCTAATGCGTACCTATATGTAATATATGTATATAATTTTAAATACAGTGTGTTCAGAAAAACACCTAATTCGAAGTAGGCTATGAACAGAGAAACGTATGTCTGATCATTATTCAATTCAAAAGTTAAGTTGTCAAAATTGATTGTGAAATGTAATTTTAAGGAGAAAGGATAATAATAAATGATACAGAATATTGCCATTCGCCATTTTTAATTTTATTTCTATTTCTAAAATAAGGATTTAAGATTTCTTTAGATAACATTTTTGACAATATCTCTTGTCAAATTGACATGTAATTAAATGGACCATTCCAGAATGACGTCACCTGCCCTCCACAGGAGTGATTTGAACCTCACTTTTGAATATTTTTAAAAATTATTTAATTATATATCTTATGATAAATATCATAATATATCTTATCAGGGGGTCCCGTGGCCGCGTGCCTGAGTGTCAGGTCGTGAACCTGGGGGAACCGGGTTCGATCCCGACAAACGCCAAATATTTCCAATTTTAAATGGTACAAAAGTGACCCCTGTGGTACACTCTCCACACCAGCTATGAGCACCCGTGAGGTGACGCCTGGTAAGTGCCCACACGGTAAAATATATCGTCATCATTACCGATGTCTACATGTGTTGTAGATACTGGCACACCCAGAAATGGGTAATATGCCGTGATGATATATATATATATATATATATATATATATATATATATATATATATATATATATATATATATATTATGATAAATATCGAGAAATTTTGATTTTGATACAATTCATTCATAAAATTAAACCATAATTTTTTCCATGGCTCCATCATTGAGTAAATTATTATTTCTGACAGCTGCCCCTCGCGAAATTCATTTGTTCTGGATTGATCTATACTTTCATATTGACATAAGTTTTTTTGTTCATAGCCTACTCCGAGTTAGGATTATTTTTGAACACTCTGTATTTAATTAATAATAAAATAAGAAATATTAAATGTACTTTCCAAAAAAAGCCTTAAGTAATGTATCTGAATTTTTGACATTAACCTTTTTCTGTCAATTACAAATATTTTAATTTTTCAACAGGTTTCCATGGAGTTATTTGGGCTGTGAGATTCATTACAACGGATTTTTTTGCATATTTATAATTCTCTATCTCTAAATCTATAGAAGATATAATAAAAATGTTCAATGTATCGGATAGAGAATTTTATATTCTTTAATATTTGTAATAACATAATTTTCCAAAAAATAATATTTAGCAGATTTTTTAAGAAACCACTACTTCCGGTTGTGCAATAATTGTTACCAAAATCTTTTCAGCTCTTCCCATTAAGCAATACGTAGTTAAATTGGTCTTATAGAATTTGAGAAACTGGATATGCGATTTTTAGCATAAATCCAATAGGTACCTCTCTTAGCGAAAGGTAAAAATCCTGACCATGTGTATATCAACGTGACCTAACTGTTCGTGAGTAATAAAAACATATTTTAATTATCTGCAAGAAGAATATTTCAACCAAAGATGATTTCATAAGTTACCATACCGAAGAATCCAGTTTTTTGATTACATCATCTTCGTATGTTTTTGCAGATTTCAATGTTTCATAAGAAAATCATTTTATGTTGTTTCTTAACGCTATGAACAAAAAATATAATTTTATAATTGTATATAACAATGTTCTACGATTTTCAAATAATCAATTTATAATTTCTGATTTATGAACATTACACTAACCTAACCTAACCTTCGTAATTTATAAGTAACCTCTTCTAGTATCCTCCTTTCTAGTGCTATACAATAGCTATTATTGTCTTTTAATTTACTATGAAATTATTGCTTTATTATTACATGTACGAAGTTAATCATATATAAATCATAAAGGAAATATACACGTATTATAATGAGAAATAAACATGCATTTAATACTTATGTACTCATATAACTACCGTACATTATAGTAAATCAATTATACCTATTATATTTCATCATTTCATCTTCTTTCATTTATTAGCTGTACTCTTTTTGAAATATTTTTGCACAGCTCAGTTTTTAAGTGAATTAAGAAGAACTGAGCTGAGATGTATATGAAAAGAGCAACGTTTTACAATTTCACACATAGAAAAATCTGCTAACCGCACATTACCTCTCGTTATTTCTGTTTTCTTACATAAGTATCGAATTGAACCATTCTTGTACATACAAATAATTCTAATTATTTCTATTCTTTCATTCTACAGGGTGTCTCAATAAGCTTGCTCACTATTGGTAACTTTTTTATTTGAAGAGATACGAGGTTGGTTAAATGAGCAAAATTGTGCCATTTTATATTAGAAAATTGGTCATGTAGACAAAATAAAAATTGTGTCAGCGGTTCTCAAAATTTGGGACAGAATGTATATTTTTTAAATGGAACTATATATTTTTTATTATCTTATTAGAAAGACTATTTTTGTCTCTTTCCAATAAGGTAATGTTGTTTATGTACAATTTTTTCAAATAAACGAGTTATTTACGTTTAAAGTTAAAAATTATTTTTTATTAGTTTAGGTCAAGTAAACTATGGGAACAATTGTCTTTTACAAAATTATTATTTTATTAATTTATTTTACAGTAATAACAAAACAAAGAAAATATTCAAATTGAAAGCCATTATTTCTTTGGCACATTTAAACTCTTTTGGAAAGAGAGCCGACCGTTCTACGTAACTGGTGTCTAGATATAACTTTCCATATAGCAAGATCATTTCTAACTTTTCTTTACTTGTAAAGTTATTAAACATTATTAAACACAGAGAACTTTACGGGAGATATTATTAAACGTCAAACAAACAAAGAATCAATTGTTTCCATGGCTTACTTGACTAAAAAACTAATAAAATAGTTTACAAAATTTTAATTTTTAACCGTAAATAACTCGTTTATTTGAAAAAATTGTATATAAACAACATAACCTTATTGGAAAGAGAAAAATTTACTCTTTCCAATAAGATAATAAAAAATATATGGTTCCATTTAAAAAATATATATTTTGTCCCAAATTTTGAGAACCGCTGACACAATTTTTATTTTGTCTACATGACCAATTTTCTAATATAAAATAGCACAATTTTGCCCATTTAACCAACCTCGTACCTCTTCAAATAAAAAAGTTACCAATAGTGAGCAAGCTTATTGAGACACCCTGTATAAGAAATCTAGTCCTACTTTTCTAATATGTTCAAGATGGTTTCAATTCATTGACGGGATTGGCGGTATTTCTTCTTAAGGTATGTACTTTTACTATTAATACACGTACCTACCTACAATTTTAAATATTTGATTAATAACTCAATAAGAAATATAAAATGTACTTCCCAGAAAAAAGCTTTTAGTAATGTCAGTAAAACCGTTGATTTTTGACACTGACATTTAGCTATCTATTACAAACATTTGAACTTAACAACTGGTTTCCATGGTGTAGTTTGGATTGTCCGATTTCTTGCAACTGATTATTCAATAAATAAATAAATAAATAAATATATCATCACGGCATATTACCCATTTCTGGGTGTGCCAGTATCTACCACACATGTAGACATCTGTAATGATGACGATATATTTTACCGTGTGGGCGCTTACCAGGCGTCACCTAACGGGCACTCACAGCTGGTGTGGAGAGTGCACCACAGGGGTCACTTTTGTGCCATTTAAAATTGGAAATATTTGGCGTCTGTCAATATATATTATATTTTCTTTATCTCTAAATTTATAGAAGATATAATAAATTTTTTAAATGTATTACATGGAAAATTTTATGTTCTTCAATATTTGTAATAACAGAAACTTTCAAAAATGATATTTAGAATGACTTTTTAAGAAACTACTACTTCCAGTTGTCCAATTGTTATCAAAATCTTTTTATATCTTCCCGTTAATGTCAGATTGAGGAATACATAGTTATACAGGTATTAAGTATTATAGCTTTTGAGAAATCGTCTTTCCAACATTCCGACACATATCCTTACACACACAGACACACACCCACACACACACACACACACACACACACACACACACACACACACACACACACAAACACACGCGCGCGCGCGCGCTCGCTTATTTACTAAAATCTGGATATGTGATTTTTAGCATTAATCTAATAGGTACCCCTCTTTATAAGAGGTAAATAATAATTCTTACTTTAAAATGGGGTCCCGTGGCAGCATGCTTGAGTATCTGGTCGCGAACCTGGGGGAACCAGGTTCGATCCCGACAGACGCCAAATATTTCCAATTTTAAATGGCACAAAATTGATCCCTGTGGTGCACTCTCCACACCAGCTATGAGTGCCCGTGAGGTGACGTCTGGTAAGCGCCCACACGGTAAAATATATCGTCGTCATTACATATGTCTACATGTGTTGTAGATACTGGCACAACCAGAAATGGGTAATATGCCGTGATGATATATTTATTTATTTACTCTAAAATTGAATGAGATTTTTGTTTTCAACCACTCAACCTTCATAATGTAGTTGTAACCTGCAATCCTGCAAATTGATATTTCTTCTCACATTACTCTTTCTATCGAACTGAATGATTCAGAACACTTTCAGCCCTATTCATTAAACAAGATAGTCCTGGAACAAAAGCGATCTAATTAATACTACGTTAGTACGGGTACGGGGACGGACTAAACATTCGATACTCATAGACAAAGTTCTTGCTCCTTTAGTCCGGTATTAACTAATACCACAGATTAGTACATGAATAATAATATTAATTTGTGCTGTGTGCTAATACGCCGTTAATACCTTAGTTCAACTTGGCCATGGTCTATTTCGTTTACTGGGCGCAGTAACATTTTAACTGTCAAAATTTTATAAAATATGGTGCAAACGAAATAAATATTTATATCTAAATACCTAATTGTACTTCATGTTTGGATTTCTGAGGAGACTGGTCTACATTTGTTGCTATTATTTTCCAATAAGGGTTTAATTCCTTTGATAAATTTTACAGCGGTAATATTTAACAAATTCCTATTTCCAGATTAGGTATTATGAGAATATTTTTTAACTTAATTATTATTTAATGTTTATTAGTATATATTCTTGGATTAAGCATGAAGCTAGTGATAAACTCTTCGTATGTTATAAGGGGGCTATTTTAAATTAAACCCTTATTTATTATTACCGCTGTTAAAGTATCTTTCGTAAATCTAGTAATTATAAAACATACTTAATAAATTTGTTTAAATTCTCTCCCATCATGCTTGAAACGATTTAAATGATCCAAATATATTTTTGGTTTTCTTCTTCGATGTCCGAGTACATCTCGAACATGTTGCATGTCAACAACATGATTAATAATATCATTTATTTTGTTCATTACTTCACAATATAAACACGAAACACCTCTAACCAAAAATCAGATGATATTTGCAAAAAAGTAAGGTTAGTCCATTGATAAACTTAGGTATGGACAGGACTAAATATAGTCTGAAGTTAGTTCTGATTAATTCTAGACCAAAGTTAAACAATCTCTATGAATAAGTAGAGAAATTAGTACTGACATGATTCCAGTTTAGTCCGGCTTAATTTTCCTATGAATACGGCTGTTTTTATTTTTTCGCGGGTGATGCAGCATCGGCAGCAAATGTGAGGACTCAGTATCGCTCAGCTGAGATAGAACAAAAAGTACAACAATTTACTTATTTTATCTGTAGTGAGCTGAGACATACAGCTATTATGTTCCATGATGCACTCCCCATGTCAATTCCGAGGGCCCATAGGTTAACAACAATAATGACAACCGTTTTTGGATCATTTATGATAAGCTTTTCATGACAAAAGTCAGACCAAGATGGACAGATTTAATACCCAATGCTTTCTTCAAAATCGAAGACAGACCTTTGAGAAATAAATTTAAAAATATTGGTTCAAAGATGTGAAACTTTTGGGACCCTCTTGTTAAAAAAGTTTGGGAAACCCAGCTCAACAATAGTTCCGCAATAACCGTTAATCTGCACTGTCCCCCCTTCTCTTTTCTTACGTACAATACATCCCGGAGACCGAGATTGCATGTTTCCGGCAACTGGTGACCAGTGAATGAGTTGGTCAGCATGCCACGAGGAAAGTCCGGACCTTCTCAATTCGCAACGCACTCTACCCGATCTGGGCAGTTTGATGCTGATGCCCTATTGTACCTACACCGGTTGGTACAACCGAACGACTTTCCTCTAGCATTCCACTGAGGCTTCCGCGTTCTCCAAAACCCAAGAGAAAAGAGCGGCTGATGACAATTATTGTTGTTAATTGTTAATAATAATGTAGGCAAGAATTTGGAACAAGCCCTGAACATTCGTCTACCTATTGTATCGTATGTATTGAGAGATAGTTTTACTATTCACATTTTTAGGAAGTTGTTTTTCATTGAGCCAAAAGTAAAGGGTCTCGGTAGAAGACAAAACTCGGCTAAAGATGACCGTTTGAATACCGGTCGAACTAAAGTACAGGATGGGACAAATTTAAGTTCCTTATAAGAAAAACTTTCTTATTAAGCACGCTACAGAAAATTAATGTAGGTTTTTACGGGCCAACTTTTTGAGACAACTTTAATGTAGGCACCAGAAGAATTTTCGATCGTCTTTTGTTTTTGAGCTACAGGCTAAAACTTGTTTTTCGCTTATTTTAAAAATACCTCATATCTCGCTTAGTATAAAAGATAAAGAAAAAATGTTTAGATAATGGGGTATTCCACTCATTTTTTTATTATTTTAAATAAAACTTCATTCAGTTTTGAAGCAATTCGTAGTATTAAAAAATCTTAATTGTTTCTAGTATTTTATTTTCGAGAAATCAGTGTAACGTCAAATTCCCCCTATCCTTGTCTTTCTCACACACACTGCTCCGAGTACGCTACGAAAGAAAGATAATAATTGTATGACGTCAATTTCCCCTTTTAGCAAATGTGAAATATCTCGTAAAGTAATTATTTAAAAAATGTTTTCATCGTTTTAACTATTATTTATTGAGCCATACTTTAAGATGAATTGAATTTTTTTAAAAAATTTTGTTATGCTGGAATACCACATTTTTATACTTTTTTTACTTAAAATAATGTGGTGTAATTAGATTTTTTTTAAATAATGATTCTCGAAATATAACACAAATATAATATTTTTTTAATGGGAACATATGTTGAAAATAGCCTCACCTTTTTTCTTATTTTATGTTTTTCAACGATATATAACAGGTCTACATTCTTTTGTTTTAAACATAAATAAAACATGAATTATTAATTTTTGGGTTGAAAAAAAAATTTATTAAGAAATAATTGAAAAAATCAAATACAAATCATCGTTTGTTTATTGTGATTCTATATCTATTAATTAAATTCTCAAATTTCTTTTCAGTCATTTATTTTCGTATTATTTAATTAATTTTTTATCGGCGTTGTAGTTGACTGTGACACAATTCGAAATATGTGCGGTATAATATTCTTTTTGAAGTTTATATATTAGAAAACTGATTAGAAATAATAAAATAATATTAAAAATAAAAAGAAAACGGTAACAACATCCATTATTAATGATAACGGACACCACATTCAAGATGTTGTCCGTCTTTTCTGCCCAATCCTGTACAGTATGTTGAAAGAAAAAAACGTAAGTCTGAGTAGGCTATGAACAGAATAAAGTATGTCTGATCATTATTCAATTCAAAAATCAAGTTGTCAAAATGATCTTGAAATGTAATTTTTCTCAAATTTATTGTTACAGTCAGCAAAAGAATATTGCCATTCGCCGTTTACTAACATTTCCATTTCTAAAATAAGATTCAAGAAGAAAATCTTTGATTTTTTTAGATAACATTTTTAACAATATGTCGTTTCAAATTGACATACGTTCCTTTGTTCAAGCCAATTAGGCAAGACATTCCCTGGGCAAGACTAAATATAATACTAAATTAGTAAAAAAAAGAACTGTAATCCAACTGTCGTCGCTTTTCATTGAAACTGTAACTTAATTTCTTCTTTCTATTTTCATTTAGCTTTCTTTTACTACCTCTTCTTTACTTCAGTCGTAAGAAAGAGTAGATATAACCCGTTGAATGAATTACTGAATGACAAGAAAAAAATACCAGGCATATAAAATGCTAGTTGTAATAGTGTGTAATATTGATGGAGACTTGAACTAATGCTACGGCCAGAGCTGAGCTAGTGCGATTACCTTGATGAACAGGTCTTTTAGAAGAGAGGCGAGTCAGCCATGACTTCACACGAAAAGGAACAGTAACGCAGAGATCATTCGGAAAAAGGGACTCATTGAAGATATTGTAAATGAAAAAATCTAAATAAAAATGTGGCCAGTACTATAGCTCCCGCCAGTACAACTGGCGAAATTTTACAATGGAGTAAAAATATACTGTTCTTGTGAAACTAAACCTAGTGTTATTATTTTTTATTTTAACTTTTATTAATTTAAATAAATACTTATATATTTATCAATGCTTGAAACTGTATTATGTTCCTCTGCAAACGTTACCAAAATAATTTAAATTGAGAGTGACGTTTATTTGTAAGTTACATATACATTTGAAATCTGAACTGTGTAACTACAGAATTGTGTTTATCTTAAAAACATAGGGATGAACGCATACCTGTAGAAAATTTAATTAAAACTATTTTGAGCTTGAAGTAAAGTGCCATTTCCGGTTACCTGATTTACACCAACATCTCACACACACACACACACAAACACACACACACACACAAACACACACACACACACACATCGTTAAAATATTAAAATCGGATTCTAGAAACCTTAAAACGTGGTCATTTACCAAAATTTTGACATGCGATTTTTAGCACGATCCCTATACACTATAGCGAAAGCTAAAAATAATGAACCGCATTCAACACTCTTCCTTAGACTAGTGATCTTTTCTAACGTACGTAACAAAAGTTTTGAGAAAAAATTTACACTCCAAATTTTATTACTGCCATTTTAAAATGCCCAGAAAAAGTTTTTAAAGATGTTACACAAACTTGAAATACGCAATCTATAGGTTAGTTGGACAGATAGCCGAAATGTGAAATTAACGTTTTTAGGGATTAAAGTTAGGGATGCCGTGAAATCTAACTTTTTCTACATCTCGTCTCGAAAATTCGAGAAATTCTAGACGAGGTTAACCTTATTCTCGTCTCGATATTTGCCCTCGAGATTTGCTCGAGATCTCGAATGTACGATTTTTTTTGTATTACGTAAATATTTCTAATTAAAATATACAAAGTAACAAAATATTTGTCGGTATATATAAATGTTTTAATTGTCTCATTTACATTCATAATTATTTATTAATTTTAAATTTATTGGGTTTTAG
The DNA here is from genome assembly GCA_943142095.1 of Ophonus ardosiacus. Taxonomy (NCBI): domain Eukaryota; kingdom Metazoa; phylum Arthropoda; class Insecta; order Coleoptera; family Carabidae; genus Ophonus; species Ophonus ardosiacus. The sequence goes on along the minus strand of OW964834.1, from coordinate 33,432,229 downwards.
TAAAAGGAAAATGAAATGATAGCTTTAAGTGCCCGCACTATACGAATATGTAATCATAATTACCAATATTAGCGTACAAAGCAAACTACTACACCCAACAATGGGTAATAAAGTCATGTTATTATAAAGTACTTATTTTTTACCTACCATACAAACACCAGACTTAGTAAAATAATGTTTTAATCAGAAGTACTCGTTTATTATATTCATGTTGCTTGTAATGTTAATTTATTTATTATTTCTAATTATAAATTCGAGAAATTCGAGACTCTCGAGTCGAGATTGAGAGAAAGTGAGGAAAAATATGACGAGACGAGATGCAGAGAAATCTCGTCTCGAAAATTCGAGATGAGACGAGAGTGGATTGTTTCTCGCCATATCTCGTCTCGCGGCATGACTCATCAAAATATTGGACTGGCGGCTATTTATCGAACTATTGGGAATATGAAAATAGTGTAGTATGTATCAATTTACCAAAAAGTGGGCGATCCGAACTTTTGCCACCTAATCGAATCAGCAGACTCAAGATGATTGTTAGCAGAATTTTGGTCCGAAAATTTAAAATTTCGAAAAAGAAACCAAACAGACTGCGGCCCAGCTTGAGCGTATTTCCAAATGCTGTAGAGCACTAAGGAGCCAACATTTTATATTTTATATTATAGAAATCAGAGAGACACAGAGAGAGAGAAAGAAAGAAAGAGAGAGAGAGACTGTAGTCCCCCAAATGTTTCTGACTGATTGAAGACTTTTGGACATTTCTTAGCTAATTTTTCACAACCATTTCTTTCACATTTTAAAGCGTAATATTATTTTATAATAATTATTTGGATTGTACCTGAAGTTTATAAACATAGGATTGTCCTTAAAGATCACGGAGAATATTTAAATATACGAAGAAAAAAATTATGAAAAACTCAATGACACCGCAGGGACTCGAACCCCGGACCTCCACATATCTAGTGTGGTGCTTTAACCATATGAACCACGGAGTCATGTTCCAGCGAAGGCAATGAATCTTCCACAATTTCTTTTTACAAATTTCATAGATGGATTAGTGAATTCTATTCTATTCCGCTATTTCAAATTTAATCTTTAAAATATTTTCAAAAAATCTCTCGCCATTTCCATATTAGGCTATATAAGTATTGTATTGCACTTCGCTTTCGAACCGTCGTTTTATAACAAAATCTTACAGAACATTACCCAAATATTGTTTTTTTATTATATTTAACATGTCTTCTTCACACATATAATTCTAATTATATTTATTTTTCATTGTATGAGGAAGTTTCTAAATGTCAAATATTGTTCCAATTCATTAACCAGATTGGCGGTATTTCTGATGGATATATGCATTTTACCACAATTTTACCTATAATTTCTAATATTTAATTAATAAAACAATAAGAAAAGTTAAATATACTTCCCTGAAAAAGCTATCAGAATGTCACTAAAACTGTTGATATTTGACAATGACATGTCATGTTATAAACATTGGAATTTGTCAACTGGTTTCCTTAGTGCCTTGGCCTCTGCGATTAGTTTACTCTATAAATTATAGTGTCTTTATCTCTAAATCTATACAAGATATAATAAAAATTTTAAGTGTATTAGATGGAGAATTTTATCTTCTTCAATATTTAATAAAAAAAAAACTCCCAAAAATTATATTTAGAAGATTTTTTTTAAGAAACTACTACTTTCGGTTGTTCAATTGTTACCAAAACTTTTTCAGCTCTTTCCAGGAATATCAGATTGAAGAAACTACAGTTAAATATTTTTTAAGTCTTATAGTTTTTGAGGAATCGTGTCTACAACATCCAGACATACACACACACACCCACACAGACACACACACACACACACACACACACATACATACACGCATCCACACACGCACACAGACATCATTTTAAAATTTTTATAATCGGATTCTAGGGACCATAAATCGTGCTTATTCAATAAAATCTGGATATGCGAATTTTAGCATGAATCCAATACCTCTCTTAGCGAGAGGTAAAAAGGTGGAAAGTAGAAATAGATTAGACTAAATTTTGAGATATAAACTGTGAAATTAGAGTAGAATTTGCTAATCCAAACATGAGGATTAGCTTAAAATTTTTGGAGAATCGAGCTGGATATGAACAATTAGCCGCAAGAGAATAATATTAGTTTAATAATACAAAAAAACTTTAATGCTATAGGAAAAGACTGTGTCCATTCCTCCGCCACTGTTTTTTGAGAGGGGGCACCATTCTCTCAGAGTTGAGTCCACGAAACAAAACACTCAGTGTGGTACTCAACGTGTTGGGTTGAGGTCTGAGTTTGTGAGTACCGCGTGTGTTAGTGAACTCAAAAGTGTCAGTGCTGTTGAACGCTCCTGCTGACTAGGATAATGTAACACGTGGCTCGCAGGAATTTGCAGGAATAGATACAGGTAGGAAACAAGGATAATCTAAAAATACAGGAGCAGAAATAAGGAAAATAATGGAGTTAAAGGTCACAGATAAATTATTGAGAATCTGTCAATTGAAATTAAAGTTAAGCGAAAGTTGTATTAGAACTTATTGAAATAAAAATGTTTGTAATAATTGACAAATAAATGTCAGAGTTAAAAATCGAGAGTAGTTTGTACAAAGTGATACATTAGTCTGTTCTTATTTAATAATGAAGTTTTCAACAAGGTTTATTTTGAATTATAATGTCTATAAATTTGCAGTAAAATTTTTCTACAGGACGTTCAATTTTTACGCGATATGGTATGTAACAATGTAACTTCGTTTTTACAAATGGAACAGCCTATATATTTATTCAAATTTGAAAAGTACATGAAATTTACTATCCAATTATAAAAACAATAATATGTTATATTATTAAAAAATACAATGGCGATGATTTAAATATTACATTTTTACCTCCCGCTACCCTTGGTAAGGGAGGTATAGGGATCGTGCTAAAAATCACATATGGAGATTTTAGTAAATGACCACGTTTTAAAGTCCCTAGAATCCAATTTTAACATTTTCACGATGATGTCTGTATGTGTGTATGTGTGTGTGTGTGTATGTGTGTGTATGTATGTGTGTGTGTGTGTATGTGTAGGGATTTTGTCTTCACTCTAACTCAAATACTATCATTCAGAAAATTCTGAAACCTTGTATTTCCATCCCATTCTAATAGGAAAAGAAGCCATTAGATTTTGGTGTAAATCGGATAACCGGAAATGGCACTTTACCTGAAGCTCATAATGGTTTTCCTTCAAAAAATACCATTAAATGTCATTTTTTCGCATTTTATGTCTTATGAAAATTCAAGATTATTGAATTTTCTATATATTTTACAGATATATTTAAAAATGATTTTTTTTATTAGTCGCGAAGCCTAAGATAAACACAATAATTCCTTTGTTACACAGTTCATATTTCAAATGAATGTAACTGACAGTAATTGTCACTGTCAAAAAACTAATCACTTCAAATTAATAATAGTGACATTTTAAAAAGAAAATAGTAAATAAAGCAATAGTTTACTGCAGTGGAACAGTTTGCAGCGTTAGTAAATACGTAAGTATATATTTAAATTAATAAAAATTCAATAGCGGGAGGTTTTGTGTTGGCCACATCAGATTTTTATTAAATACAGGAAGGCTTTGCATTACATTATTTGAACATTACACCTTTCAAATTTAATTAAGTACCTTTCAAATTTAAATAAAGCTAATTTATTAAATATTTCATCAATTTCAATCAGATATTTATTTATTACATCTGTTATTTACATAATATTATCAGAATAAAGCCTCATTTCCATCGATTGTCTTAATGCGTTGCATAAGAGCTATAATTAATAACTAAGCGCAATGCGTAAAAAAGTTCATCATATGGCAACGTTTACTACCATTTCCAGCTTTGCATAAGGATTATGATTAAGAACTAAGAACAATGCATAAACACAAAAATTTGTAAACATCCAGCCTGAACTGTCAACTGTCAGTGTATTTTACAATTATTAAATTTTTAATTTTTCGGTATGATTATAGATACAGAAAATTATAAATAAAACACATTTAAAAAAAGAATAATTGTGACATTTCTGTTGAATTAGTCACTAAACAAAGTACCTGGAACCTGGAAATGGTATCCCAGTAAATTGTCATATGCACTAATAATTATGCATTAAACATTAAAACATACAATGGGAATGAGGCTTGACTAATTCAAAAAAAAAACTATTGCAAAGCCCTCTGCATTTAATAATAGATATTTACACACCAAGTGAGCTAAGGTAATGTTTATTCATTAGAATAAAGTTTAGCTGTTTAGTTTAGTGAGTTAATTTTTTCGAGTGAATAAACATTCTTAGCTCACGTGGTTTGTACAATATTTTATTTAATTTTGACAAAATAATAATAAAAACCATCATAATATTTAATTTTGACAAAATAAAAAACTGATCAGTTAGTAGGCTGAGCATGACAATCGTCGCTGATAGATGTCAAATCATCTATTTAAAATGCTTTATTGTTTGTCGTTTGTGCCGTGAAAAATAATGAAAATGGCTGATAATGTCTGATAAATATTATTTGAGTGTTATTTTCGTACCTGATGTTATTTTAAATGCATTATTTGTTGCAGAATGAGTTAAAATTTTGTGAGAGTGATTTAAAAAAATTTAATTCACTTGTGAATAAAGTGTTACTTATAGTTGTTGCTATGGAGTTGAGTTAATAATGACAGTTTAAAACGTCAAAATTGAATAATAATATTATAATCATTCGTCACTGATTTTTTTAGTAATGTAACATATATGATTGTTTTTATACTATTGTACTTATGGTAAATTTCATGTGCTTTTTAAATTTGATGAAATATATAGAATATTCCATTTGAAAATATAAAGTTACATACCATTGCGTAAAAAATGGAACACACAGTAGAAAAAACAATACTGCAGATTTATAGATATTTTAATTTAAAATACACTTTTTTTGAATTTTTTTCCAAAATATTTAAAATAATCGAGTTATAGGCCAATAAATCATCCCGTATATTAAAAATTATAAATAAATGCAAGAAATGGAATTGTCGAAAGGCATTGTGCCAGCCGCAACAGATATTTAATTGTATACATGCCTCAAACCAATAATTATAATTTTGCAAATATTTCAAAGAGATTTCAATGCTAGAGTAAGCGACGATTATTTATATTTTTATAAACAGTTCAAATATTATTATTTATTATTTCATGTTCTTGTTAACAAGCTAATTACTAATTTCATTTGCTCGTATTTCATATGTTTACTGAATAAAGAAATTATGAATCTAATACCTGTAATAACTGTGAAACAGTTATAATGTTGGTATTCTTGTTTCTTTTCTTTGAAACATTATGTCATGTAAAGAAAATGCAACAGTACTTGACGTTTTCTTCTTAAACTATGTGTTTTTGTAATTTTAATTCTATACAATTTTATTATATTGTTTTGTAATATGTTGTCGAAGTTATATTGCGAACTTTGCCATATTACACATGATTCATTTTAAAGTTCGATGATGAAATGAAAAATAATTTTGATATTCAAACATTAATTATCATCAAAAATGTTTTCTGACATTCTTTAAACAAATGAAGACTCTCTAAATTTTGTTTATTTTTTGTTGTAAATAAAAGACAACTTATAATGTAAGAAGAAAGTTATGTATGCATGTTTTTTTTTTGTTTGACATTTATACAAAATTTGAATTTACAAGACTTATTTTCTATTTATGGTAATAAGAGTATAAATTAATAAAAAATTAATTGTTGAAGTGTATGTAGTTGTAAACGTTCACACGCTCTTTTGAAAGTAAATTTAATATGTAAAGTAATGTAGGAAAACGTTTAATAGCCAGTTGCACCGCTTATAGTTAAATTTTAACTATTGGTTAAATTGATAATATCGTATCGGAACGAAATGTCAAATGATTATAATATTAAATATTACAGTCAAAATTTCAATACGCACTTATTTTGTTAAATTGTAGTTAAGACTTTAACTGTAAGCAGTGAAAATGGCCATAATTCATACTAAATAAATTAAATTACCATACACACTTCGTTTTAAAATCAGCAGGTGTAATGAATCAAAATTTGCAAGGAGAAATATTTCGAAAAAACTTCTGTGGTGCAATCTCCATGCCAGCAATGACTGCCCGTGAGGTTACGTCTGGTAAACGCCCGCACAGTACAAATATGTCATCATTACCGAAATCTGTGTACAAAGCAGATTGGGACACCCAACAATGGGTAATATGCAGTGATGATATATATTCTATTCACAATCATTATAGTAATATACCGATCCCTAACCTTTTAGAGGTTGGGAAATACGTCATTCCTAACTTTAATCTCTTTGGGTTGGAAATAACAGATTTCACTTCCATCTCTTGGGTTGGAAATGTATATTTAGGGATTGCCTAGCAACATTGCCATAGATCCCTATAATTAAGTAGGCTAAACAAGTTTTAAGAGAACTGTCAAAAATATTAATAAAATTAAAGGTTATAACCAGGGCATCAAACCCGACAAAAACTGGGTTCGATTTAGGCTCAGGTTAATTTGTTTTTTGAGAGATGGGTTCGTGTGCGGTTCTGGGTCAAACATTATTAGAATTTGCGGTTTTGTTTCGGGTTCAGGTATTGAGTTCAGGTTCGGTTCGACCTAATGAAAATTGAATTAATATTTTTTTGAATAAAAGTCTTTATAGAGAAATAATTTAAAATGCGAGCCGAAATTTACGCAACAAGAAACGAACGCAATTTTCACTAAAAAACAGGCAGCAACGCAATTTTAGTAGTAGTAGATGCCCTGCTTATAACTCATTAATTTATTTTAATAATAATAATAATAATAATACTATTTATTTCCAACAGACATAAGCCCAATTACAGGAAAACAATGACAAGCAATTACAAAAATATTACAAAAATATAACATTATAAGTACCAACGTAAATGAATTCAATACAAAAAATAATATGAATTATAGTATAAATAATGTTTTACAAATAGAATACAGGCATCATTCATTTCATAAAGAATCTAACAATATTTTAAGAGAACAGAAAAATATGTCGGTGTTAGCGGAAATCAAATTATAATTATTGCACATTATGTGTATAGGTGATTTTGACAAAGCGTTTGTACGTGTACATTGCAAATAGAAAATAAAATTGAATCTGGAGTTGATCCGAGGGGTGTAAAAGTTTAACTTAGAGAGAAGATATGAGCAATCAATTTTATTGTGAATAATTTTATAAAGAAAAGTAATAGATATACTTTGTCGTCTATTTTTAAGAGAAGTAAATCGAACAATGTCTAGTAGTTCGACGTAATCACTACCTTGTGGAGGATAGTGATTTGTGGTTTTGTATATTAAGTACTTCACAAATCTTTTTTGAATTTTCTCGAGTGAGGAACTTTTATATTCAGATTGTGGAAACCAGGAAAGTATACAGTAATCCAGTTTAGCACACACAAAAGAGAAATAAAGTGATGTAAGAGCAAGTACATTGGTGAATGTTTTACTATTCCTAATAATAAACCCTAATGCTTGATTAGCAGACATTTTGAAAATTATTGATTTAAAATGAGGATGATTGTGAATAAAATAGTATACATAACCTCGGTATGAGTTTCTTCACAGCCTCGTGCTTTATCTCACCTCGAGTCCGTCTCTCGGTAATATAATAAACCCTCGGCTGTAATGAAACATCTCCTACCTCGGATGTAATATAATATTTTTATTTATTTCATGTGACATATAAACGTATTGTTTCTAATACTACTTTCATAAGTTTTACATTTCAATTTCGTAATCGTATAGATTATTGTAACGTAATAATTAACTTGGTATAGTTAGAACTTAACTTATATTTAGTACTTAACCTGTATTATACTAATTTTCTTAAATGTAACGTATCATTATATGATAAAACAATCACTTGATTTTAATTTACCACTTAATAATATCTAATAAAATAATTTTTAAAATCACCGTTAACGTTTTATGGTTTACGAGAGCATATTAAACAGTTGGTAAAGCACAGTCACTCAACCAGTTATGTAGATACAATTAATAATACCTGTAATTTAACTTGTACAATACTTTTATTTTTTTCTTCAACAAGGCAATGTCTCGGTTGTCCGATTCCAAGTCATTTCTTTTCGAGCATCATGGGTTGCTCTGACCTGGATTCAATCAATTTCTCTGATTGAAAAGAAAAATAATAATAGAAAGAAATCATGGCAGTTTTTAAATGTCACCAGCCAGTTAATTATTTAGGTTAATTCAGCATTAAAAGTTGGTTATGGTAGTTATTTTATTAATGACATTTGGAAAAGTGATATTGTTATACTTTACGAGTATATTTAAGTGCATAAATAAATAAAATAATTACGAAGTTTTTCAAATATCTGGTTCAGAGTAGCGAGCAAACATCAAATTCTGCGTTCTGCTGGAGAAATTACCATTTGAAACCCTTCAGCATACGGAAATGAGGCGATGAAAAAATCGACTGTGTATGAGCGGCACAAACAAAAATTTCTCTTAGACAAAGGAAGGGGAAAGTAATCAAGAGGTATTTTTTGATTACCAATGCGCAATGGGGGATTACACCATTTTTTTAATATAATTTCATCTGAAAATATTAGGAAAACTAAGACTATTGATGAAAATCCGGTGAAAAAATTCCTATTAATAAGCGAGTTATGGTCTCCCGAATTTTGAAAAGATTGACGTGACGTCACATTTATGTGTTTTTATATCAAACTGTTTTCATCATGGACCTAAATGTTCTTGAAATATATGCTATTTTTAAGTTATATTTACATAAAAATAAATGAATATTATAACACTGTATAAGTATACATACTTTATAATTACAGGTTTATTTAAATTATTAAGTTTAATACAAGAAATTTATGTTAAAATAAAAACTGTTTGGAAACTGTGGTACAGGAATGTTAGCCCCTCCTTTCGAATTTGAATTTCTTAACTTCCATTGGTAGTAACCCCCACCTCCTAACACGCTATTTGTAATGCATGTATAGGCGGTTTCTCGGTCGCCAATCAAAATATTTTCATATTAGTGTCGAAGCGTTATAACAAAAAACCCTTTATTTCCGAAATATCTCAATTATACCCTTTCATTTTTTTATTAATATTCATTACTCAGCATATACATTCGTATTTTTTTACTATTTTCCTTTAATTCGATTGAGCCGTAATCCCCCATTCACCACGAATTCATTCCTCAATCCCAAACTATAAACAAGAAACATTAGTGGAGATCCTTCAACGCCTACGAGACGCTATTGGACGAAAACGTCCCGAAAATTGGGCAGAAAACGATCGGGTTTTGCTGCAAGACAACGCTGCGATACATCGTTCCCTATAATGGTGAAAAATTACCTTGCTAAAAACAATGTCACCACTCTGGAACGCCCCTCCTATTCTTCTTTTTTAAAGGAAATTAATGTAAAAATGATGTACCTTTTATCAATAAAATTTTATTGACCATTTCTGAGATATTTCGACGCTACGTCGTATATTGTTACACGGAAGAGAGTAGGTTCCCCGAAGCTGGTTTGTTCTTACCGACGATGATTCATGCACACTGTTATGGAGACGGACACACTTAATATTTTTTATTAAATTTTATTTACATATTTACATTTAAACTAGACTAACTTATTATTAATAATTAAACTGCTCATAATTAAACAAACTAAACATCATTATCATCTTCAGGAGAGCATGAGGGATGCAGGGCCATAGCCAAATATCAACCCTAAACGTAGGATTGCAATAACTTACAAATATCAATTACACTAAATGTCTAAGTAGCTAACATCCAGACTAAACAGAGCGAAATTAGAGATGATGGAAAAATGATAATTTCTAAACGCAGTTTTGACTTACAAAGGTAACAAAATTGAAATATTGATACTGAAACTATAATTTAGAAGAATTTATAATAAAGTGATTAGCTTGTTATTGCTCTAGCACTCGCTTTGTTACAATAATATTTGATCATAAATTACTCTTCAATGAACATGTTGACTTTATAATCAAAAAATCTTCAAAAATGCTGGGATTTATAATAAGAACAACAAAGTCATTCACTCAAATCAAATCGTACAATCTGTTATACAATACATTAGTTAGACCACACTTAGAATATAATTCAATTATTTGGAACCCTTTTTATAATTTTAATATAAATACAATAGAAAACATTCAAAAAATATTTACAAGAATATTATATTATAGACTACAGATTCCATTTGAATCATACACATGCATATTAAAAGTTCTTAATATGACATCTTTAGTAAAGCGAAGAAAAATATATGATCAAATATTTTTATACAAAATAATACACAATAAAATTTTTGTCTGCGAGTTAATACAATATATGAAATTATTTGTACCACCTAGGTGTACTAGATCTCAAATCATGTTTCAAGTCGAAAATTGTGCCACAAATAGTTCTATAAACTCGCCACTCCATCGGATTACTGTTGCACACAATAATCTTTGTGCATCAATTGACATATTTAATGTTTGCTTCTCACTGTATAAAAAAATGTTAAATATTTACATAACCGAATCTCACGTTTAACTTTACTATATTGTTGTAAATTTCATTATTTCAGATAACTACTCTATCCTTTATACATCTGTGTTTATTCTTATTATATTATTGTAAATTTCGAATTTGTAAATAATTGTTTTTATGCATATGCATAATGGAACTTTTGTAAATTCGCGGGAACCTGTTTGGCCTACGCTGTTGGTTCTCCTTAACTAAATAAATAAATAAATAAATATTCCAAGTTAACGTTTCATTTACCTGGCGTGTCATAAATAGGTAGCTATATTAAAGTTATGTGCAAATACAAATACATGTTACCCGCTATGCGAAGGAGAAAGAGAGTTGAAAGGTCATTTAGACAGACACCTACTACGTAAATGTACCGTAACCGACACCAAGCCATGACTTCGACATTTTGGCCATAAAAATCGTCAGTACCCAACGTTTAAGAAATATTGAGAAATGGTTATAGAAAATAGCATAGAAAATATTGTATCTTCTTCAATGTTTAATATAACAATTTATAATACAATTGAATCATCTGATTCCTAATCCCGACAAATCCATTTTTGGCCAAAAATTAGTTTGATACTAAGACTACAACGGATTAGTCTTCTCATTCTCCATAACTTGGTGTGATGTTTACATATCTAAACTTGACAAATCTTTGATATTTACATTTAAAATATCAGGTTAGTTTCAAAACCCGATAAATCCATAACCGGTTGGGATCTAATGCCAGCAAATCCAAATTATCCAATTAGAAAAGCGGTTTGGAAGTCACGTGCTTCAATTAGGCACACATTTTGTTTAATAATGTTAATTGTGTCTTTGCAATTATTCAACAAAGAAATAGTGTTCATTGGATTTTATTTCCTGTATCAAAATTTCAAAATTTATAATAATTAAACAATTGCAGAATGCAGGAAGGAACCTAATACAATTTTAAAAATCCGGTGGTTTAGAACCTAATAAAAAAAAACGTAAATATGTTAATGTTCTGTAGGAAATACATAAAAAAATACAATGATCCTTCAGAGGACGCTAATATAGATAAAGAAGATTATGTACGCAGCATCAATTTGTGGGAAGTAGTTGATGAGATCTCCGATCTAATTGTTGAATTGTCTTCAATTTTTAATAGAGTAATTTGACTTATTTTTGTAATATAATGGAACAAATCCCTGATGTTTTCATATAAATCTAAAATAAAAGAAGTTTTGGAAGTAAGTTCAATGAAATCAGTTACAAAATGCAAAAAGTTCAAAATCAAATAAATAAATAAATATATCATCACGGCATATTACCCATTTCTGGGTGTGCCAGTATCTACAACACATGTAGACATCGGTAATGATGACGATATATATTACCGTGTGGGCGCTTACCAAGCGTCACCTCACTGGCACTCATAGCTGGCGTGGAGAGTGCACTACATGGGTCACTTTTGTGCAATTTAAAATTGGAAATATTTAGCGTCAGTCGGGATCGAACCCGATTCCCCCAGGTTCGCGACCAGACACTCAGGCACGGGGCCACGTTCGATCCCGACGGACGTCAAATATTTCCAATTTTAAATGGCACAAAAGTGGCCCCTGTGGTGCACTCTCCACACCAGCTATGTGTGCCCATGAGGTGACGCCTGGTAAGCGCCCTCACGGTAAAATATATCGTCATCATTACCGATGTCTACATGTGTTGTAGATACTGACACACCCAGAAATGGGTAATATGCCGTGATGATATATTTACTTATTTATTTCAAAATCAAAACTCGACTAATCCATTTTTTAAATTTAAATTATGACATTATAAACAGTTTTTTTGAGATTTCCCAAAATATAGCCTAAATAGATTTATCGGGTTTTGAAACTAGGCGATTCAATTTATTTATATATCAATAATAAACTCCCAAAAGAATATAGAGTTTATTGTTAAAACATAAATTCAACATTTTGAGTTGAAACTATAGTCGTAGAAATGAAGAAATTATTGTGTAATGTTTCATTTTTTGGATGCTCCACTTTAAATGAGAATTATGCTTTTTATAGAATATTATTACTTAATCCTCATGATGTAAATGTTAGTTATTTCTGCAATATATGGTGGTATAACATTCACTTATTGTGCTAGAAGTCATGGGTCAAATACCTAATGCACCTAATACTTCTTTCAAACTGTGAGTCAAATTACGAAGATCACGCTACAATTATTGAGTTAAATATGTTTAAAATAAATAAAATAATAACGGATTTCCAGGCAGTGATTGTAAGCAATTATATTGTTGTTGTTCCATAAAGTAGTTAATTTTATTTAAATTTGCAATATTTCGTTACACATTTTGTTACTTCATCAGGGACTACTAAAATGTACTTTTGTATAAAGGTAAGTCACATGATTGGATTTATGTTACAAATAGTTTTTACTGTATTAATCACTTGGCATGAGTTGATAACAAAAACATCAATTTTAAAATTTTTTGTTTTATAATTCACTGGTTTACATGTTCTTTAAAGAATTTTGATAATTACACAAACACAAGTATTTTTTTTTAAACCTCTCAACAGGATTAAATCCCACTTGCTGAGTAGGTTCACATACACAAACATCCATGCCTTAACTAAATTAACTAAATATATATTTAAATTTTGTATTTACTTACCTAATTCATTAGATAAATTACCAAAAATTGTAGGAAAAAATAATGAAGCCAAAATATAATAAAATTAAATAAAATAAATAATTAAAATAACCATTTGCATATTTAAAAGTAAAAAAAGTAAAACTGGAGCAAGTGAATGAGTTTGTATATTTGGGTAGCATGATGTCGAGGGATGGACGAATTGACCGTGAAATTGATAGGAGGGTGAGTGCGGGATGTAAGGTAATGGGTGCTCTGGGCACGTTTGCTCGTAACGTAAAAGTATCTAGAGAAGCTCGGTTGAGTGTATATAATGGAGTGCTGGTGCCTGCTTTGATGTATGGAAGTGAATGTTGGGCATGGACGAGAAAGCATAAAAGGAAAGTGACTGCTGTGGAAATGAGGTATTTACGTGGTGTTTGTGGGTGTACAAGACGGGATCGCGTGAGGAATAATTTGGTGTATGAAGAATGTATGGTTAGGAAGAATGTAGTTAAGAGAGTTGGAGTGAGTCAGTTGAGATGGTTCGGTCATGTGGAGAGAATGATGAGGGAACGACTTGTAAAACGCATATATGTTGGTAAAGTTGAGGGTGTTCGATTGCGTGGCCGTCCAGTGTGTAAGTGGATGGATGTGATTGGTAGTGTTTTGAAGGAGCGTAAGTTTCCGAGTGGAAAGAGAAGAAGAGCATGTATGAATACGATTATGAATGTGGCTGAGGCGAAAGAAGTTTGCCTGGATAGGAATGTGTGGCGAAGGATGATTGTTTCGTAATTATTGTGGTGTGAAGATGTATGGTTAGTAAGAATGTTTTATGAGAATGGAGAGACAGCTGAACTTTTATGTGGACGAGAAGAATGAAGTATGTTTGTACAGGAATCTGTAGCGAAAGATGATTTTGTGTAACTATTATTGTGGTCCGGATGCGGGTATTCGCTACCGAAAATCGGTCACTTTAATATGTTATTTTGTATGAATACGTTTATGAATGTGGCTGAGGTGAAAGAAGTGTGTATGGATAGGAATGTGTGGCGAAGGATGATTGTTGCGTAACTATTATTGTGGTCCGGATGCGGTTATTCGCTACCGAAAATCGGTCACATTAATATGTTCTTTGTATGAATGTTATGATGATTTTGGGCAAGGCGAAAGAAGAATGTTTTTAAAGAGTTAAGTGATTCAGTGGAGCTCTTACTTTCATCCCTTTTCTTATTATTTTCGGGTTTTTGCTAACCCACTAAGTGGAAAACGCGTGATTTTATGTATGTATGTATGTATGTATGTATGTATTTGCATATTTAAATTAACTATTTTTTACAAAATATTTACTATCCATTTCGGATTAGTTAAAATGCTAAATTAAGATTTGTAAATTATACTAAACTAGCTGACCCGCCCCGGCTTCGCACGGGTAAAGCTAGAATAACGATTAGCTACACCTGTACCAGTAATTTTTCACATTTACTTCGGAGACATGCGCTGCGTAGGGAGCCGGCAACCTGCCTCGCATCGTACATGTAACAGGCCCCGCCCACTGCCCACTCAATCCCCGCACTGCACCTAACAGCGCCCTTTTCTAAACATGTCTCGGATACTTTTACTTATGTATCTAATATGATGCAAGCTATCTCTCCGACAAATATCGAAAATCTGCTAACGATTAAATAAATAAATAAATATATCATCAAGGCATATTACCCATTTCTGGGTGTGCCAGTATCTACAACACATGTAGACATCGGTAATGATGACGATATATTTTACCGTGTGGGCGCTTACCAGGCGTCACCTCACGGGCACTCATAGCTGGTGTGGAGAGTGCACCACAGGGGTCACTTTTGTGCCATTTAAAATTGGAAATATTTGGCGTCTGTCGGGATCAAACCCGGTTCCCCAAGGTTCGCGACCAGACACTCAGGCACGCGGCCACGGAACCCCATAATTAAAACGATTAAAACTTAACTATAGATACAAAGATAAAAATTATAATTGAAATCATCCCCTATTGTACCGCCTTGAGGGATGATTTTTCAAAAACGCTAAAACACTATTTCTTACCAAAAGCATAAATAAGAATTTTTATATCCCTAACTTGAGAAATGATGGGTTCTCCATTCAAACTTTCATCCCCTATTTTACCCCCTTCAAGTTTTATTTTCGCGACAAAAGGTAGCCTATGTGCTTCTCCAAAGTCCAATCTATCTCTATACCAAAGTTCATCAAAATTGGTTCAGCGGTTTAGGCGTGAAAACGTAACAGACAGACAGACAGACAGACAGACAGACAGACAGACAGACAGACAGACAGAGTTACTTTCGCATTTATTATATTAGTATGGATTATTAGACATATTGCATAATAAAATAATATCTAATTAAAATTAGACAAAATTTCAATTCTATTTTTACCTTCCGTCACCTTTAGGTAAGGAAGGTATTGTCTTTGGTCAAAAAATTCGGTGGTGAGTTTTTAATGAATAAGCACGTTTTAGGGTCCCTACAATACGAATATACCATTTTTAAGATGATGTCTGTATGTGTGTGTATCCGTGTGTGTGTGTGTGTCCGTGTGTATGTGTCCGTGTGTGTGTGTGTCCGTGTGTGTGTGTGTGTGTGTGTGTGTGTGTGTGTCCGTGTGTGTGTGTGTGTCCGTGTGTGCGTGTGTGTGTCCGTATGTGTGTGTGTCCGTGTGTGACAAATTTTACTCCGACGATAACTCCAATACTACAATTCTAAAAATTATAATTCTTTCGTATTCCTCTTCTGTACGACCATATGAAGAGTTGATTAGATTTTGGTTATAATTGATCCACCGGAAGTACCGTTATTTGAAGTTTTTAACAGTTTTTCTTAAAAAAACGTAGTTAAATATTATTTTTTGACTTTTTGTTATTATACATATTAAAGAAAAGACTCCTCTCTATACGGTGTGATTATACATTTTCCTTCATATTCAATAGATGTAGATTTAAAGCGTTATAAAGAAATTAATTTTCAAAAATGAGTCAGCCTTGCTATTTATCATCTAAACAGCTGATAGGTATATTCAAAAAATTTTAATTGACAGATGTCAGTTGCAAGTGCAAAACCAAATATAGAAAGTAAAGGATCTAAAATTGGTATGTCATAGCGTTCCTCGCAAGTGACATCCAGAGAAAGGCCAAAGAGAAGATGGAAAGACTGTATTGCAGAAGACTTGGGAAAGAAAGGAATGTGTGAAGAAGATGCGTTGAACAGGAATGAGTGGAAGAGAAGAGGAAACAGCGACCCCTAATAAAATAGGGGAAAGTTGAAGAAGAAATGAAGGAAGTGTCAAGTGCATTTTACTTAGTGTGTGTGATAATTTTATTGGATTTGTAGAACCTTTTCAAATGAACTTTTGGTATGGAATTTGTAAAAAATAGTATGTATTCGTGTTCGATTTTACATGATATTATATATCTGTTTTAAGGATCTTTTGGTATGGGATTTGTACAAAATATATCGAATTGACGGAAGGTCTTGTGCTGGCCACAACAGATTTTTTTCTGTGTAAATGACATAAAAAGTCTATGCCTTACTCTCAGACTGAGAGTCTCAGTCAGTGTAAAATTTTTGAAAGGTTTATTACACCTTGTGGTCTTGATTTAAAACCTATTTTACGATAGTGATATGTCAAAATGATATGTGAAGGACAATTACTTTTATGATTCATATAACTATTGTTTAGCATAGTTGATCGTAGTATATAAAACATTGAACTACATTGTTCACAGGCTTGATCGTTACATTCTTAGGTACGACTACGACTGTACGAATAAGTTGTAACAGTAGCTGCAATAAATATTTCGACACAATTAAAGATAAACAATATTAGGTATTAATATATATACGAGGGTGGTTTGACGGAAGAGTGACTTTTCAATAAAAAAAGTTATTTCACTTTTACAAGTATTTTATTTTTCAACATAATCCTTTTTCAATTGTACACACTCAGTCCAGCGAGTTTCCAATTTTTTCAAAGCACCAAAAAGTAATCTTTCGGCAACTCTTCAAAATATGCATTTGTCTCGGATATCCCCTCTTCATTGGTGTGAAATCTCTTTCCACCGAGCAATCTTTTTAAATTTGGAAATAAGAAATCACTGAGAGCCATATCTGGTGAAAATGGCGGATGAGACAGCACCTCGTAAATAATAATAATAATAATAATAATAATAATAATAATAATCTTTATTGACCAATGTCAATGGCGGGGTTCAGCCAGAGGCTGCTCTTCCACCCAACCAGTACAAAGTATACTCGTATACATAGTATTTAACAAAAAGGTAAAGAACATGACTGTCAAAATAATTACTTACAAGTTATTATCCATTTACTCAAATATACATATAATTTATAATTTACAATTTACACAAGTTTTTATATGTATTTTAAACGAACCTATTGATAATGTTTTTACTTTATTTCGGCATCAAAACGTGTCAACAAATCAGCATCATATTGGCCAGTTATCGTTTTTCCTTTTTGTAAAGAATCAATAAAGATCACACCTTTCGGATCCCAAAGTACTATGGCCAGGGCCTCTTTGGCCGAAAAAACGGTTTTGCCTTCTTGGGAGCACGTTCCTCAAGAAAAGTCCATTGTTTCGACTGCATTTTAGTTTCTGACGTATAATGGTGTATCACGTTTCACACTACTGTGACATGTCGACGGAAAAATTCCCTTGGATTACGTTTGAAGATAACCGAACATTCTTCTGAATTTTTAATGCGAGCGCGCATTTGATCTGAATTAAGTAGCCGCGGCACCCATCTCGCGAATAGCTTTTTCCTACGTAAACGTTCATGCAAAATATTGCATACCCGCTTGGTTGAAATGTTGACTTCATACGCTATCTCATGTACTTTTAATCAAAGATCGCTAATTACTAGGGTATGAATTTTATTAACCATTTCTCGAGTAGTTACAGTAAATGACGGTCCCAGACGTTCTGCATCATCTGTGCTAACATGGCCACTTTTAAAAGCAGAAAACCACTTACAAATCATTCCATGGGACGCAATACATTCAGAATAATATTTACGTAACTTTTCCTGGGTTTCTTTAATTGTTTTTCCACATAAAAATTAATGTTTAATTAACACTCGAAATTGGGGTTTCTCCATATTTACAGAACAACAAAAAACAGTTTTTTTTAGATTAATATAAAACATTAACTATCTGTCAGATTTGTGTGAAATTTTAACAGTACACATCAGAAACATGGTGGAAACCAGCAATATAATCATCGTAGTGAAAATGTTGCCAAACATTGAAAAGTCACTTTTCCGTCAAACCGCCCTCGTATATATATAATTTATAAAGGATGTCTTTTTTAACACAATAAAAGTGTGAAAAAAGTGCACTTTTTTTAACGCAAACGCGTGAAATAATGAAACGTTACGGCACTTTTTTCATACTTTTATTACAGACCTAAAAAAATTGTATCTATGTAACTCGAGTAAAAAGTGTCTTATTATTTCACTCATAGGATTTGACGAACTCATGTTCCATAAATAACTACTCATCGGCAAAAATCGTATTACACATGATTTCATGTTAAATTCAAATTTTCAAATCGCGTTACCGGGTCAGAGTGTAAAATAAATTTGTAGGAAAGGGTTGAAATGATCGATAATTTACTTCTTTCGAAGCCATGACGAATGTAAACTATTATAAATAATAAAAACCTATTAGAGTAAGTCCTAATGGGCCTATTCTGTAACCAATAGATATTGATTTGACAAAAATCCAGTGTTTTGTAATATATTAACATACCAGAGGTGGGATTCTATAACTCGTCCGTTATTAAACGGTACCGTTATCACTATGGTTACATAGAAGATCACATTTCATTTGACAAGTATGACGTAAACATACCAATCATCTTGTAAAAAATACGTTGCTATAGTGATAACGGTACCTTTTGATAACGGACGAGTTATAGAATCCCACCCCTGATTGGTTAAAAAATTTAACCAGTTGTTAAAAATTAACCACTGAGTTACAGAATAGGCCGTGAATACCTAATATTATTTATTTTCTGAGTAATTTAAATGTCTTTTATAAATTGTTATTCTGGTTAACTATTTTTAACATAACTCTGTATTCTAGTAAAATTTTGGTACGGGCCACTTTTTCCGACAAAATGGCCAAAAACTCAAACACTTATTTTTCCACCTTTGATCCAAGACGGTGGCTCGTGCCGACCCTCCCAAGGTCAAGAACTTAAATTTTTCATCCCCATGTTAACCTAAATAACATATGGTAAAATCGTTTGTACCCTACCTTTTGTAAGATCTTTTTTTAGTCTCCGTTGACTGGACTACCTCATTTTGTCCATAGTTTTTACCTCCCGCTACCCTAGGTAAGGGATGTATAGGGATCGTGCTAAAAATCACATATAGAGATTTTAGTGAATAAGCACGTTTTGATTCCTGTGGACACGATTACTCAAATACAACCAATCAGAAAATTTTGAAATTTTGTAGACACATTCTACACTAATGTGGGAAGAGTTCATTAGTTTTTAGTGTATACCGAATAACCGGAAGTATCACTTATACAAGTTTTTAACAGTTATTCTTAAAAAAAAAAAATACATTGAATATAATTTTTCAGCAACTTTTACTAATAAAAATTAAATATAATGGTACAATCTTCAATTCTACGATAATAGCATATAATAAATAACTCTAAATAACTTTAAATATAAATTTATAAAATAATTTATTTTCATATATCATCTGCCTATGCCTCAAACAAAACCAATATTTTAATAACAATTTTTATATATTTAAACAAACGTCACTGTCAGGAAGAAATTACATTAAAATTAATAATGGGACCGTCCTAAGGAGAATGTATAGTAATAATATAAAATATGTACTTGAATCCAATAAAATTAAGGTTTGTAAAAATAATATATTTTCAATCATACGTAAATATTAAAAGTACTATTGATTTGCTTCATTGTCTTCCAGGATACGGGTTAGAAAAGACTTTGTGTCAAGATGCGAGTACTATTTTGATTTTTGTTAAGTGTTTCTATAAGTTTTGTCAATATTTGTAAAATTTATTTTGTGTATGATATATTTGTTAAATGTAAAATAAATTTTTTTATGAGTGAATGTAAAAATATTTGAACATAATGATTACTTTATATATACTGCATGGTTAAATACCCAGCGGGAAATTATGGGCTGGCCACATCAGATTTTTAATTCTATATTTAAAGTAGTCGAAAGAATTTTGTAGAAACCATTTGTGTAAGTTTTATAATTTGTTGAAAATGTAAGCCGGCCGAACTATTATGAACCCGGACTCGTACTGCTTGTCGTGGAACTGGTGTCAGTGGTTTATTTGGTAACCTCGACCAAATGCACCCACTCCAGTTTCTTATTTCTTCTGACTCACATTTTGAACCACTAGTAACCGAAGAGACAGATACTCTTTGGAAGGCGATTACTAATAAATTTTATGATTCTGAAAGCTCGTCAAATTATTTCTTGTATCATGTATCGTCAATAGAAAACCACACAGTAACCTTTGTATTTATAACAATAACTGTATAATAAGTCATCTATAAATATCTGCTCCGTTTGAACGCACCAACCTCCAGCCCGCAGTCTGATTCTGATATAAACAATGCATACCACTCCCCAGCTAGTCAATTTACATTAACCTTGCTGTACACATCTACATACTCCATATCTCTTTTCGCAAAACAAGTTTTCATACTGGAATTCCAACACTTTTTCTCTTAACCACACACGCATTTTTTGAGACACACGTCATTCGTGTTGACGAAATGACTGTCGTGGATAATATTTATTATCGTCATTAAAGTCTGTGACAAATTAAATGAGCAGGTTTACAAGTTAATAGAAATGAATGCAAGCTGTTGCTTACTGCTCTAAAATAATATTACTCGAAAGAAATATGTCTCGCCTTCTGTTTGCTGCTCCCAAATTTCTTGTGTAATACAAAATTGCATTTTCTATAAATGATGCCCTTGATATGCCACAATAATTGTACCAATAATTATGTGATTTACCATGGTTTTCCTTGCCATTTACCTCGCATAACTGCAGTATATTTACCTATTTTTGATTGATGCCTCTCAAAAGGGGTTTATCGATTTTTGATTTTGAATTTTGGATTTTTCTGTTTTGGTAACTGATTTTATTGCTCAACTTTTTTACCTCTCGCTAAGATTCATGCTAAAAATCACATATCCAGATTTTAGTGAATAAGCACGTTATAAGGTCCCTACAATCCAATTTTAATATTTTTACAATGATGTGTGTGCGTGTATGTATATGGATATGTATGTGTGGATGTTGGAGGGGCGGTTTCTCAAATTTTATAAAAATAAAGACCATTTTAACTACGTATTTCTTAATTTGACTTTAATGGGAAGTATTGAAAAGGTTTTGGTAACAATTAGACAACCGGAAGTAGTAGTTTTTTAAAATTAATCTTCTAAATATTATTTTTTGGAAATTTATGTTATAACAAATATTAAAGAATATAAAATTTTCTATCCGATACAGTGAACATTTTTATTATATCTTCTACAGATTTAGAGATACAGAATTATAAATATATAAAATAATCCATTGTAATGAATCTCACAGCTCAAATAACTCCATGGAAACCAGTTGAAAAATTAAAATGTTTGTAATTGACAAAAAAATGATAGTGTTAAAAATCCGAATACATTACTAAAGGCTTTTTCTGGGAATTACATTTAATATTTCTTATTTTATCTATATTTAAAAATATAGATGCACACGTCAATGTATTTGAAGAATCTCGAACAATTAGAAGAGTAAAAGGAAATGAGAGAATGAATTAAAAAATATAAAAATATATATTAATAATCGATGTAATTAGAATTTTTGTGTGTGTACCAAAAATGATAAATACAACATGTACTTATAGCCTAATATGGAATTGGCAGAGGTCTTGTGCTGGCCATAACAAATTTTATATTTTGGATTTATTTTTGATTTATTACATTACAAAATAAGTTATTTAAAAATTGAAGATAATTCGATCCGGGATCTTATCAACTGCTTCCCACAAACTGATACTGCATATGGAATCTTCTATAACTTTACGTCGTCTGAAGAATAATTGTATTTTTCTATGTTTTTTCTATACCTAGATAGAATATTAACATCTTTAAGTTTTATTTAGGCTCAAAACATCGGATTCTTAAAATTGCAATATGTTCGCCCCTACACCTGCAATTGTTTAATTATTATAAATTATTAAAATTATTTAAAATTTTGATACTGTTAATAAAGCAAAATGAACACTATTTTCTTATTAAATAAATGGTGGAGAAAGCGAAAAGGCCTTGGTGATCCACGATATTCCAGTTGATCGTTCTGGACACAACAAATATTAAATTAATGCAAAAAAAAATGTATATCCAATAGGACCACGTGCCCGAACCGCTGTTTTGATTGGCTAATTGGATTTGCTGACATTAGATCCCAACCGATTACCGGTTGTGGATTTTTCGGGTTTTGAAACTAACCTGATGTTCTAAACGAATTATTTGTATGTGTTGAGTTTTGATACGTAAACATTGCACCAATTTATGGCGAATGAGACGACGAATCCGTTGCTGTATCAAACTTATTTTGACTAAAAATGGATTTGTCTGGTTTTGAAACTAGATGATTCAATTTTGCAATGCAACGGCTTGCAAATTTTTAAAATTTAAAATAACCTGCTATTATAATGTATAAGCTTGAGATAGTTTTTTTTTTTAACTGCATGCAAGTAATTTCATTTTTCATGTTTCTCAGTGTTTTTATTATTTACTTCTCCGTAACAAATCATGTAAAACGTAAAAATACCATATGTTAGCAACTATAAATAAGAGAAATCCGGGTTGCTTTCTACAGCAAAAAATAAAACATTTTCAAGTAGATTGTCTCATCATTATAGTGCAAAATTTTTGAAAGGTTGTGCAAGAAATTTCAAAATATATTCAGAAAAACATTTATCAGTCAATAAATAAGTGAAATTTTAATGTATTGTAAATATTCACACAAAAAATTGTTTACCTGAAGAAATCAATTTGTCACGGGTTCTCGTTATTGAAAAAGAGTTGACTAGATCATCATGCCTTTTACTAATGTGGCTGGTAGAGAAGAACTGATTAAGGCCCTTCATTTATTATCTTTAAATTTCGGAGGGGCGCAAACGTGCGGTAGCGAGTAGCACGGAGGCGGGCTTATCATGCATATTTTTAAGAAAATTGAAGTTGAAAAACGGCAAATATTGTCATTATTATGCTATTATTTATTCTTAAGGTATGTCCCATAAATTTCAACATATTTTTTTGGAAAAATGTATTTACTTAAAATTTTGTAATACTTAACAGGGTTGGAAAAAATCATGATTTATTTTAAAAATCAAAAATCATTGATTTAAAAAAAAAATCAAATAAATCATGATTTTTGATTTTTTCCTATTTTTAAAGATCAAGTTGTGTTATTGTACTTTTTTAATTGTTTTAAAAGCAATATAAATATTTTATTTCACAAACGAAAACGAAATCTGTAATAAACCCCAAAAGATGAATTTGAATTTTTGCATAAATTTAGAATATAACGTATACACGCGCGCGCGTCTTTTTAAACAATACATACCGAAATAAAATAGGTCAAAACATGTAATCAGTAATCTGTTAGAATTCGAATACAGTCCATATTTTTGTTGTTATTTATACTTTTGTAGTAAATAAATTCATTTTTATTACAATTTGAATCTTTTTTCATCAGTGATTTTTTTAAAAAAATCCGTTGATTTAAATCATGATTTAAATCAAATGATTTAAATCAGGCCAACCCTGATACTTAATAATTAACTGTTTCATAAGCAACAAAATAGGGCTGTTGCAATTTTTTTTTATATGACTTCTAAGTATTAACTTTTAGAAGATATTGTTTTTTAAAGAACCTCAAATTTGAAAATATTACGAATTATCCATTTAATATTGAAATTTGTGTAATCACGTAAGTAATCTGAAACAGAATATGACGTCAGAGTACATACAGTGTAGTGTAACATATGACAAACAATCTCCTACTTTTAGAAATAACGTAATTGTTTTCCTATTGGCAATAAATGACATGATGTATGTACTCCGACGTACAGAAGTGTGGGGTTGTTTTTCGTGACTACTTTTGGCGCCAATCTTTTTATTTAATTATTTACGAAAATAACAATAAATTATTATTATTTTATTACTATGAAAAATTTCATTTAAAATACTTTTTAAAAAATGTGAAACCGGCTCATTATGAATTAAATAAAGATGGGCGTGTTCTTCCACAAGGCACAACTTCCTATGGACACCTAGCATTAGGTTTTGGACGACATTTATATTCTAGTAATATTAAAACGTGCTTATTCACTCAAATCTGAATATGCGATTTTTAGCATGAATCCAATACCTCTCTTAGCGAGAGGTAAAAATAGGGCTGTTGCAAGAATTTTTATATGACTTCTAAGTATTAAATTTTAAAAGACATTGTTCTTTAAAGAACCTCAAATTTGAAAATATCACGAAATATCTTTTAGATATTTTACAATTAATTTTTGAAATTTGGATAAAATTTTGAATGTCACGTGATCTGAAACAGAATGTGACGTCAGAGAACATACATCTTCAGCGGTTCTAAGGTGTCAAGTGTATTGTCAAAGTTGTCAAACAAGTATCAAATTTTTAGATTGGTTCAATTTGTATAATATGTAGGTAATAAAAAGTTCAAAATAAAATGAGTAATTTACGATATTGTATTGTGCCTTCTTACAAAAATACTGTTAGGAACAAACCTACTATAGAGTTTATAAATTTTACAAAAGATGCGAAGAAAAGAAAATTGTGGCTAGAAGCCGTAGGTCGAAGAGCTAATAATTTGTCAGAAAAATTGTGTCTTCATGTTTGTGAAGATCATTTCAACTTTCATCCACCTTCACGATAGCAGTATATTTTTGTTGCTTCACTTATGATAGATCTACATGTCCTATAGCAGATTCAATGTAAGAATCACGACCAGAACTTTAAAGTAAAATATATTATCAATTTATATAGTGAATTCAGTTTTTATATTTTATTTTACCTCAACTCTTTAACACCCCTTATTTCGGTAGCAGTAAAACAATCGTTCTGATATAAATTCAGCCATCATCCAGCTATCGACCTTCGGTAAATTGTCCGACTTAGCTTGAGTGTAATTTGAATTAGTCATTATTACTTTATTATTCAATTACAATGAGAAATGTCAGCGTCAAATGTCAAATTAAAAGATTTTTTTATTAACATGTGACACACTTTAGCCTACGTTTATTTATATAAATAATATGAATAAACGTAGATGATGGAAAAACTATTTTCCTACTGGCTATTAATGATGTAATGTATGTGCTTCTACGTCACAGGAGTGGGGGGTAGTTTTTCAGGACGCCAATCTTTTTATTTAATTATTTCCACAAATAACAACAAATTATTAAAATAAAAATTATTACTAAGAAAATCATTCCATAAACTTTCATTTAAAATAGTTTTTGAAAAATGTGAAACAGGCTCATTGTTGAATTTCCAAAACTTATGGGACATACGTTACTTGGTACAATTTTTCTAAAAAAAAATGATTTGTGAAGAGATGAATTAGTTCTTTATGATTCTACAAGTGTACCGCCTTAAGGGTGATTAGCGAGCAGTTGACTAGCTCTTTTTTATCTCTGTTAATTGTTTACGGATTATTTTGGAGTAAAACACTTCAAATAAAAGATGTGTACAATTAAATTTTCTATAACTGTTATTTGAAGTATTTTCTCTAAAATTTGTTTTTATCATGCGAAATATCGTGACAAAAATAATTTGTTCATCCTCTGACACAAAATCCGTGTACCTTGAACAATCATTTTGTTTACATAAACGCTAAGTCGTTTGCAATTTCCCACATTACTGACAATATTAGTGAAAAAAGTGTGTTAGTAGTCGACAGAACAAGAAGTCTGTTGACAATCTCTTCTTCTGTCGGCAAAGTAAAATTTCTTTATGATAATGTCGAGTGATGCCGCTTTTCTAATTCTAGATAACATGAAAAATACTCGCACAATTTACTGAGAAAGAACTCTTGCTTGAAGTCTTTGAAAGAAATTCAAGAAGATGGATTAGGAGATATGCGTTTGGTCTGGGAGATTTTAAATGGAACACGGGGTAAAAACTTGGAAAGTTTAATAAATTAAATGCTATTTAATTTAATGGAACAGTACCGTTCTTTGTAAAAACATTAATTAGATAACTGTCCACTTAATGTCTATTGAAAGTAACAAGTAACATTCAGTGCTTTATCAATTTACCAACGATGTCCACCTGTTTGAAAACAAAATCAGTTTACTTACCATTTCTCTTGTTTCGTAACAGAAACAGTGAACAAGTGAACTCATTTTCAAGCATACATTAGAACAGTCTTCTTCATATTAGAGACAATTAGATGAAAACAAGAATTATAATACAATAGGAAGATTTAATGAACCGGTAGCTAACAGATGCATTCATTTGAAATTGTAATTTGCACGTCCTATGAATCTATAATGATGAATTATGAATTATTTCCTATTTACGAGGACTATACTGGTATTTAAACCGACTATGGCTGTTTGTAATTGAATATTCATTTTGGGAAATAGGTTTTTGGTTCAAATACTATGCAAATTTAAATACATTTATAATGGACAAATAATATTTTTAAAAATCGAATGATAAAAAATTATTTTGAATAAACCAGTCTAGGTACATACGGCCGGCTTATATTTACAACAAATTATAAAACTTACACAAATAATGAGAAAGATGTTTTCATCTGCGTGACTCCAATCTTGACCTGAGCGGTAAGGGAAAGAAATGCTCATTTTGTGATATTCCATAAATACCGTCAAATATAATGATTATTACAGAACTTTGTGCTTCTAACTTAATTCGGTACACTTATAAACCGAGTATGAACAAAAGAGGAACTGATACGAACCAGCAATTGCACAGATATAAGAAAGGCTGCGTAGCTTTAAAATAAAAATATGTTATATTATGTATATGCACAAAGTTCACTAATTATATTTCGTCTGGATTTAAACGAAGCGTATATATTATATAAAATATTTAAGAAAACACTCGCCATGTTTCACAAGATTACAGCGTCTGAATCAACCTTTCGGCCATCAACAGGCGCCGGCCATGCTCAGCTATTAACCATAGACGCGTTTCGCTCTTGTTAGAGCTCATCAGTATGGTATAACTGCTGTCTCTTTGCAGACAATTCTCAACTGAGCATGGCGACTGGCGAGAGATGTAAAGCATCTCATAAAAGATAGTTGACTTAAGAAGGAATGTACCTACATGCAGAGCCATCTATCGAGGGATCGCCAAAATGCACTGGCAGCTATTTAAATATTAATAGTAAAATAGCGAACTCTAGGTGAAACAATGTTAAATAAAATTTTTAAGAAAACACTCGCCATGGATATATTATATTAAACAATGATTTGTACATTGTTCATCTTTCGTGTCCCGCACTGCTATCACAAGATCTAAAATTTTTCTTCCTTTTTCCAATGCTTCCTCTCAAATAAATAAAAATAAATAAATAAATACATACCATACACGTATACAAAAATGAGCAAATAATAAATAAACAAAATATCGACTTAAAACGGTTCATTTGACACCGGTGTAATAATAGATCGACCGGCATTTAAATGGTCATCTTCTCGTTTGAATCGAAACTCAAGCACAATTTTAAGAGTATGGAGACAATGACAAAGACAACACTAAAATGCAAGAAGAAGAGGATCGGGACGATTACAGAGTACTTCAGGGCGCCCATAGATTTACAGAGTCACCAAGTAACAATAATTGCTCTAATTTTGCAAAAGAGGCAGGTATCACGAGTTCCAATGTTGGCCCGTACAGGCATGCCGTCAAATTTTATACCTTTTGCTTACTCCAAAGCACCGTCGAAATCTACTAGAACTGCCACGAACGAAGACAGTGGTTAGTGGAAAGGCAATCAATTGTGTGTTCTGACAAATTCAGGTTTAATTTTTCCGCCATGATTTCCGTACTTTTATTAGACGGCTTCCTAATGAACGTTATCAGAAGCACAATATTTGTATTCGCCTTACTGCCCCTACTAGACGGATAATGGTTTGAGCTGTTATAAGTTAAATAGCAAGTCTCGTCTACTTCGTATTCATGGACTATGAATCGATTTCAATACATCAATAGCGCCTCGAGTTCATAATTGCACATTATTATTTAATACACTTTTTTAAAGTAGTTGCTTTTTCATTACTTAAAACTCCTTCATGTCCAGGTATTTAGCACAAAATGACGTGGTTGTGTTTGGTCAGCTGTTGAAAGACGTCATGCAACTTAGACTAATTTTGACTCGCAAGTGAATGCACCTAGTGCCTTTAAAGCATCCTGGCTGTCTGATATTATGTTGAATCTTTTTCCCGTGGGATCTTTATTTAAAGCTCCTGCCTCCTGTTCTGTTCATTTCTTACCTACACTGCAACACTTGTAGTGCTCGGGTCATATTGACCCATATGGGAAATTGTGCTAAATAAATATGTTTTAGATTAAATATGGTACTAACAATAATAATTGAAGTTATTTATGGATAAATATTTATTATATACATTTACTATAAACCTTCCTGTACTGTTCATTTCTTACCTACACCTGTACTGTTCGGGTTATATTGACCCATACGGAAATTTGTAATTATTGAAACTTTCAACTGTAAGAACCAAATAACACCACTCGTAAAACAAATCCGTATAAAGTATCATAGCAGTCCACTATGCAAGTTTGAACTTTTGAAATTCGATAAAATAGTATCGTGGGTTATATTGACCCGAACGTAATTAATGTCACTTTTCATTTTTTATAAAAACTAATATAAATATGTTTCAATTTTATTGTAAGATGTAGTGTACTATTAAATATTAATTGTCCTAAAAGCGCATAAATATATATTAACTATAACAATAATAACAGTACTTTAAAGTCGCGCTTGGGTAACACAGACCCGAACAGAGGAGGAGGGTTAAGTATATTCTCTGCTTGAAATATAGTTTATTTGAAGTCGTCCCTAAAATACACAAAAATAATCACTAAAAGTTCAGAAATCGGCACTAAAGTAATCTATTATACGACGATTTCAAGCAAATGCAATGTTGCCAACCTTATAATAATTATTGTGTATATTTGATAATTTGGGTACGATAAATTTCTAATAGTAAATTTGTACCTAAAATGACAAAAATATGTGCAAGGAGAACTAACTAAATTCCGATTGAAGAATATTGAAATAAAACATAATATAGTGTTCTTTACAATAACCTCAATATTCGGAGGATAGCAACATTGAGTATCAGACTGATAGTTACATAAACATAACCTAAAATAAAATATTTCTTTCATTTTTATAAATTCGATTTCAAATAAAATTTAATATGCAACTCGGTAAAAAAGTTCTATTTATCACTCATATGATTTATTTTCCTCGGCCTTACGGCCTCGGCAACTAAATTCCATATTCGATATAAAAAGTAGAACTTCACTACCTTGATACTTAAATAACTATTATTCACCCCAATTCTGTAAGAAAGTTGTTAAGTCGTAGCAACGTTGCTAAAAATTGTAACCAATAGAAACAAATGTAAAGCCTGTCATTTTTATATTTTATTCAGTGTTTGCAAT
Source organism: Ophonus ardosiacus (assembly GCA_943142095.1). Taxonomy (NCBI): domain Eukaryota; kingdom Metazoa; phylum Arthropoda; class Insecta; order Coleoptera; family Carabidae; genus Ophonus; species Ophonus ardosiacus. Next base: position 33,402,131 of record OW964834.1, on the reverse strand, counting down.
TATTTTTGGTTATTTACTATAGCAATGTTGCTAAAACTTAACAACTTTCTTACAGAATTGGAGCGAATATGGTTTATTTCTTTGGTAACGTGGACCAAATACACCCACTCCATTTTCGTAGCTTAGTTCGTAAAACATTTTACTAGACACAAACCTTCGTTATTTACGAATTCTTAAATAAAACGATAATTTGGCTCCTACTTCTACATTATCAACATCTTAAAAATCGATCGATTTATCTATCTGTTATTTCCTAACCTCTTCTGTTGAGGGCATCGGTCACCAGTACGTCTGCATTCCTCCGGCTCCGACTCGACCGCGGTTATGTAGCGGTACCTTCACCTGACACCGCCATCGCCTCTACTGAGCCGCGAGGCATCCTACACTACAGCGGTATAGGACACAGCTGGAGATATCAATCTTGCATCAAGACAGATACCCGAACAGATTACACAAAAAATTAGGTTATAATTGGGAATGATATATGAATGGATAAAATAATGAACTACATTATCTACTGCAAGAGGCACAGAAATTGGTAAACGGTATATTTTAATCTTGAAGAAAATAATCTATCTAAGTACAGTGCAACCTAGTTAATCCGGACTAATAAAAACACACCCAATCCGGAATAACGAAATATCCGGATTACCGCGATTTTTCTTGTATTGTTACAAAATTCAGATTGTAATGCTTTATTTAAATCACAAAGGAGAGAGCATGAGGTTATATTATGGGCCAGGGGAATGAAGCCTAGTGGGGACGGACGAACACAGCTGTTGGACCGTCCTAGAGAGGGGATAAGTGCAGCAATTTTTAAACAAAATTGCTTTATTCGTTCAAGTAAAATTTTATAAAACTTTAAATACTGAAAGAAATGTGTTGTACATATATTATTTATTGAAATATGATATTAATGTGTTTTTATATACATTTTACTTATTGAATTTACTTAATAGGCTAATCCACGATATTTTTTTAAATTTTTTTTCTTGAAGTAGGTACATAAAAATATAAGACCACATGTGAAAGTCCGAGTTAAAAATTCCTCCAAATAAGCGAGATATTAAGGTCCGAATTTTAAATTAGCTTTGTGAAGTAGGTAATGTGGATATACCAGAAGTAAACAAACAGTGGTTCACTAGCCACGAAAAAATGTTAAACAAATTACAAAATGATGTATATTTAAATTGTAATATTATAATTCATTATTAGAGACATAAAATAAATTATTATACTTATTATAATTTATTTCACTTTTTTATCATTTTATAAAAACAAAGAAATTAGAGCGTCACCCGAACAGCAACCGAAAAGATCCGACAGACCCGAAGAAGTATATTCTTAGTTAGGGCGGGGCTTCTCAAAATCGGAGGTCATACTTGGATCCTATTTGCTCAAACAATCGTGCACATGTCCTGCATCATCAAAAGCAAAACTCCCCGTGTCTTCTAGACGGAATAATTTATAATAAAAGAAATATGGTTTTCCTTATCCTTTAACTATTATCGTTCATATTTTCAATAAACTTTTACTATTTTTGATTACTGTGGAATAGCCTATTAAATTTTTTAAGATTCAAAAAGCACGTGTTTTAATCAAATATTTTTATTTAATTAATAAAACGTATTGAAATACACTCTAAAACGATACATACAAACGTAAACAAGCTAAACAATATGGCTTTAAGGTCAAAGAAGGTTGACAGATAGGCCCGGCCTGGAGTGGGGGAAATGGCTTCACTTTTGCAGCCACTTGCCCCCTCCATATTTATTCCTACCTCCATGATTTAAATACATATATAAATCATGGCCCAGAATCACAGTTGGAAATAAATCTGCATAGATAAAAAGTATATAACCATGTGCCACAATTAGAAAATTATCAATTACTCTTGAATATGTTTTTTTTTGTTTTTTTTTGTCCGAAATGGTAGAAGTACCCACTCCATATCGAGCCGCTAATTGTTTATTCGACACTCCATTTTTTAATTGTTCACGAATCTCATTTTTTGTTTGTAAAGACAACGTAATGTGTTTTCGCGGACCCATATTGCAATAATCAGGAACACTTCGACTACTAATAGTACGTGAGTAGGGTGGTCTGCTGCAGCCAACTGTCTATCACGTGATGTCTGGTGACGTTTCAAACGAATTTACAACGTAGGTACGCATCCGTATTACCGAAACTGTCCGGAATCCGGACTACAGAGTACATAGTACAAGTAAACAGGACTCCGATCTACCGAAGAATCCGAATTACAAAGATCTGGATTATTGAGGCTGTACTGTACTTAAATTTTTCTATAATATAATTATTAATGAAGTTGCAAACTCTGTTGAATTTCTGCAGGACAAAATGGAGAAACAAATTTTGTTAATCTAATCTTTTAAAATCAATATTTAATACTATTTCGATTTGATGAAGATTTACATGGAGAAGATCTAAAAATAACTGGTCCATGGTTGGAATGTGAATCACCTTGACGATTTTATCTCCTACATAAATTTTAAAAATACTTGTCAACAAAATAATTAACTAACCATCGACTGAAATAAAATGTTCAAATACGAGGTCCGAAGTATGAACCACAATATTTTCGTATAGGGCGGGACACGAAAGAGGAACTACTGAAAATATGTTAGCACAAATCACTGTCTAATATATGCGCTCCGTTTAAATCCACACGAAATACAGTGGGGACCTATACAATAGTCATATTTTAACTATCTTAAATAAGAAGACGAAAATATACATAAATTAAGGAGTATTAGTAAAAAAAATTTCTTTAAATATTGACTAGGTCACAAACTATAAGCGATTGAAGCTGATTACTAATTGGGTATGACGCGTTAGGTACTAAGAATTTGATTGGTCGCCTGATTTTAAAAAGGAGATTCGCGCGTCTGCAGCGGTCACCTTTGAGTTACCTTTAAAAGAATATGAAATGTCATGTTGTTCTATAACCTAACAAAACATTTAACAATTTTGTGTTTGATGAATTTATTTAATTATAACATCTAGTAATATTAACAATAATAATATATTTATAATTAAATCAATTTGTAATATTAATTAAATTAATATTGAAACTTCAAAACAGCCAACACTAGCGCCATCCGTCGTCATACTTTGTGTAATAATATTGTCAAACTGTTTCAATATTCTATAACTTATTAGGAAAAAAATGCTTATTATTTGCGTTATTTATAATAATAAATAATAATAATAAATTTCTTCATGTATATAACGTATAAGTTTTTATATACAAACATTTCAGCTATGCAAACATGAAAAAATTGTTCCCTCTATAACTAACAGTTTATCCCATTGTTTGTCGATCACTTGTTAGTACCTGCTATGTCACGTACAAATTCTTGAACTTTAAAAATTCATATCTCGCTTATTACGTAAAATTTTTAAGTCGCGTTTGCACTAAAATTCTTATTTTATCCTGTTCTTACAGAAAAAATAAATAAAAGAAAAATGGTATAGGACCCCATTAATTTACTTCGTCTTCGTGCGTATCTAATATAGCATATAACAATAGCCCAAATAACGTAGGTATGTCTCATAAGTTTTGGCACAAATTTCAACAATTTTTTTTTTTTTTTTTGCTGAAAATAATGCTTTTACGTTAAGTGTTGTACTACGTAATAATTAACAGTTTCATTAGCAACTAATTATAAACTCAAATTAAATAAAGAGGTCCGTGTTCTTCTACAAGGCGCAACTTTCTGCGGACTACTATCATTAGGTTTTGGAAGGCATTTAAATCGATTTCTCGGACTTTTCTACATACTCTGCGTCGAAGTTCCTCCTTATTTTGGGTTTCCTCCTCCATCGTAAATTTTACGAGATAAAAGAGCCCAAAAATCTTCTATGGGACGAGCCTGGGGAAGGTTAGGGGGATTGTCATTCCGCGGAACAAATAGTATGTTTCGGTCTGCTAGCCAAGTTTGAGTCTGTCTTGCATAGTGACAAGATGCGAGGTCTGGCCAGAACATAATGTCGTCCCCAGCATGTTCTTCTTCAATAAAATTAACCAATTTCGTTAGGCACTTATGGATGTACCTTTGACTATCCAGTGTTTCAGCTCTTACTCGGCCCACATAAAGCCTGGATACACCCCTTATGGAAATGGCGCACCAAACCAACACCTTATCTGCGAATTTGGCTTTTTGTTTATATCTGACATTATTAGGGACTTCTTCAACATTGTCAGTATAAAAACCATCATTTCCTTTCATTTCGGAGTTACTCAGCGTGAAGTACTTTTCATCATCCATAATTATCACGCGGTTATTCGCAAAATGTACCCTTCTTTACGGCAGCATATCGGGATTCTGGCTAGTTGGTTGGCGGTATATTTTGGGGCATTCCTTCGTTTTCTGAATTTTTGACCATTCCGTGACAATTCCCGCGATATGGTGTCCTTGGATGTTCGATACTAGCGTGCCAGTTTTCTTAATGAAGTACCAAGTCTGTTTTTCGCTCTTCTTACTAATGCTTCGGCTCTTAATCTGGTAAAAATTCTAGGTCTTTCACTTTTTGGCAGGTTTAAATAAGAATACCTTGCTCACATTCAGCAATTGTCCGATAAATGGTTCTTCGGGATATATGTTGATTTTCAAAAATTCGTAATATTCCGGCTTTAGGAACTTGCTCAACTAAATTATATATACTCTTTCGAGTTTCTAATTTGAAAGCCATATCAACATAAATGACTAACAATATTGAGCTGTCAAACTTAAGATAAGATATGTTTAACAAAATTTTTGTTTCCATAGCAACTTGTGACTCTCTTGTTATTACTGATTTTATAGCATCTGAAATTTGTGCCAAAACTTATGAGACATACGTTGTTTTAAAGCTACGCAGCCTTTCTTATAATCAGGCTTATTCTTGTGACTCTTGTAATTGTAGCAAGATGGCTAAAATAACAATTTTTCTAACAAGGCTGTTAGCAATATTGTTTTGATTTTGTATTCAGGTGGCACCCTTGTTATTGACGTTCAACAATTTCAGTATCATAACAATTGTTATAACTTAACAATGAATTTAGGGAAATTTTTGATGAAATCTAGGGACATTAAGCAGTTGACTGAATATATTAATTATTTGACGTTTAATCTAGTGGTTATGGCGTATTCTAACATCGTGAAATAGCGCTACTTCCGAAAAATCGCTACTTCAACTATCAAATGTGAACTTTAATATTAAAAATAAGAGAAATAAAAATAAATTAAATTATAAATGCCACTTATTTCAAATATTGTAGGTTTCATTGGGAAAACCTTTAACATCCGAATATTCAAAATTAAAATATTTAACACCAGAATATGCACGCACAGAATCATTTAAATTCCGAATATTCAAGAACTGAATCGTGTATCGCCAGAAAGCGCTTTGCCCGAATGATTCATAAACCGAGTATGTGGGCGGAGCCAGGAGGAGTATACGTTAGATTATGTTTACGTTGGTTAGCGATGGTTCTGCTGATACGCTTTCGGGCAATGCGCGATTCTGTGTTTGAATATTCGGGATTTGAATGCTTTTGTGTGTGCATATTCTGCTTTTGAATATTCTGATTTTTAATATTCTAATTATGATTATTCGGGCGTTGAGTATGCACCCGGTTTCATTTACAAAAATATGAAACCTATTCTTGTCTATTCATAAAATAAAATAAAATTTAAAAAAATTGAAATAGCGTTACTTCGTTAACGGATTACTTGAATCACGAAGTTGTTGTATCTGAAATATTTAAGTTAAAATATTTAAATTACAAGAAAAATATTGATTATTATTTTACTTCTGTTCGTTCTCATTGCTTCCAAAAGTAAAACAAAATCTATATTTGCCATATTTATTCAAAATATACTTTACTTTAAAATATAACAATGTAACACTCAGGCGACAAGTTTTAGTTGTCGCCTGTCTAGCAATCAGAAATAACAATTCTTGTTGTAATAACAAGGTAATAGATGTCACAAGAATGGGGTATTCCACTAAATTTTTTTTATTATTTTAAATAAAACTTCATTCAGTGTTGAAGCAATTCATGGTATTAAAAAATCTTAATTGTTCCTAGTTTAACAGTATTTTATTTTCGAGAAATCAGTACGCTGCGAGAGAAAGATAACAATTGTATGACGTCAATTTTCCCTTTTAGCAAATGTGAAATATCTCGTAAACTAATTATTTAAAAAATGTTTTCATTGTTTTAACTATTATTTATTGAGCCATACTTTAAGTTAAATTGAAAATTTTCTTAATTTTTTGTTATGGTGGAATACACGATTAGGAGATTGCCAAAATAACAATATTAATATCAAGCGTAACAATATTGCTCGGCAGACAATTGCTAACAAACATTAATGATTACGTGAATACAAATTCATCATTGTATTGTAATATTAACAATATTGTTACATATAACAATTGTTATTCGCTTAACAAGCTCACAAGAATAAGGCTGATTGGCAGTTGATCTGTGCAATTACTGTTTGTATCAGTTCCTGTCTTGTTTACACTCGGATTATAAGCGTACACAAATGAGGAAGATGTTAGAAGCACAAAGTTCTGTATATTTGACAGCGTCTATGGAATATTGCGATATGAGCATTTCTTTCCCTTGCCCCTCAGGTCAAGATTGGTGTCCCGCACTGTACAGGTAACCTATAAGTAGTTTTACCATTTCAAAATTTAATTTAACTTATTGGGCATTATATTAATAGGAAAATTCACAACAAAACAACTCGTAAAAATCTTTGAATTCATTTTAATTTTACTATTAAGAAAGACAACTTTTTTCACAATCTGTTAATGGGAATTTTTATATTCCATGTAAATTTATATCGTGTTTTATTTGAACATAAATGTAAGCCTACTATACCGTATTGTGTTTTATGGTTTTATGTTGAGAGAAACTTTAGAAACCAATTCACAAGTACATCACACATCAATATATAATTTAAATAAAATGCCTGGTGTAACTCAAACATTATACCAACAATTTACGCGTTGTTGTGAAAATCATGCTTCAAAGATATAAAGGTCGACTGATATTTACACTAAGATGGTTCGGATACTCGCAAACTCTAAGCATTTCTTCTGAGATGTTGTAATGACGGGAGTGTTGTTTGCAATAACAGTTATCGAAGCCTTATTGAGAGGAATTTAAAGTCTGAAATGGAGTTAGGTAACTGCGTCATGTGTCAATCTTACATAGTACATGGTTTCCGAGAAAAGTTGCTTTGTTTAATTTTTAATACAGGTACACAGTTCTGCCAAAAATACTGTCACTTGGTTTATAGGCTGCTAGAAATTTGTAAAAATAATAATACATTTTGTATTGCAAGTAATTTATTGACTCGAGTATTTTTACAGTAGTAAAAAAATCTGTTGAGCTAGCAAAAGACCTTCCGTCAATTCAATGTATTTTGTACGAATCCCAAGGTCCTTGGAAAAGATTCTACATATCATGTAAAATTGTAACTCTAACACAAACTATTTTTTACAAATACCAAAAGTTCCTTGGAAAAGATTCTATAAATCCAATAAAATTATAACATGAACATACACTATGTAAATAGCACTTGACACTTCCTTCTTTCTGCTTCAGCTTTTCCCTATTTTATTACAGGTCGCAGTTTCTTACCCTTCTCTTCCACTCATTCCTGTCCAACGCATCTTCTTCACACAGTTCTTCCTATCTCAAGTCTTTTGCGATACAGTCCTTCCATCTTCTCTTTGGCCTTTCTCGTACTCCCGGCATAGAAAGTTCCAATCCTGAGGCGAGGCTGCAACTGCATGTCACTTGCGAGGAATACTATGACCACTTTCTGATCCTATACTTTACATCTTTGGTTTTGCACTTGCCACTGACACTTGTCAATTAGAATTTTTTGAATATATCAACCGTTTTCATGATAAATAGCAAAGCTGACTGATTTTTGAAAGTTAATCTCTTTATAATTCTTTAACTCTATATCTAATGAATAGTGATGGAACGGATCGCTCTTTGGCCAGATTACCGGATCCCGGAATTCCGGCCTCTTATTTAGCCGGATCACCGGCAGCCGAATCGTTCGTAATTTGTCGGTAAAAATCGTAACGGCTTCGGTTCCTTTGCAGCCATTAATAAACAGAAAATCGGATCCAATTTTATGGTGGAAGGATAATGCCCCGCTTTATCCGAAATTAAGTTTAATTGTTCAACGATATTTATCTAGTCCTGCAAGTTTTGTGTATAGCGAGAGAACTTTTTCAGATATAGGCCAAATACAGGGTACCCATTTTATAAGTTCCCGCCTTAAAGTTTAAAAATAGGCAACCCATGCTACATTTCATAAGTGACTTGGATTTTAAAATTTTGTTTTGCTCTTATACCTACTGTGATTATTCGATTTAAAGTACTAATATTTACCAAGTGGCTTATGAAATGTATTCTGTTTTGCTTATTTTTAAACTTTAAAGCGGGAACTTATAAAATGGGCACTCTGTATATGAAAATAAAATGAATAAATAATATTCCAATATAGATAATATTTAATAAAATGATCCGGCTGAATTTTCTATACGATCCGGCCGGAACCGGAATTCCGGCCAAGAGGCCGGATCGGCCGAATTCGGTATAAAAGCCGGATTCTCGTTTCATCACTACTAATGAATATGAAGGAAAATGTATAATTAAACCGTATAAAGAAGAGCGTTTTCTTTAATATTTAAATGTTAAAAGTAATATTTAACTGCGTTTTTTTTTTAAGAAAAACTGTTAAGCACTTCAAATAAGGGTACTTCCGGTGGATCAATTATAACCAAAATCTAATCAACTCTTAATATGACTGTAAAGAAGAGGAATACGAAAGAATTATAATTTTTAGAATTATATTATTGGAGTTATCGTCGGAGAAAAATTTGTCACACACGGACACACACACAGACATCATCTTAAAAATAGGAAATTCGTATAATAGGGACCCTAAAACGTGCTTATTCATAAAAAACTCACCACTGATTTTTTTGACCAAAGACAATACCTTCCTTACCTAAAGCCTAAAGGTGACGGAAGGTAAAAATATATGTATTCAAAATGACCGCAATTCTGCTATAGCAGCACGAACCGTATCTATCGGTAGTTCCCTCACTGCGAACGTGTACCAAAAGAACGTTCTACAAGAAATTGTAAAACCCTTGAACAACATACTTTTTTCTGGTAAACGGTAAACACTGGATTTTCCAGCAAAATTCAGCCCTGGTATACAAGGCAGATCGACGCAGGCCTGCTGTAGCAAAATGGCTACACGTCTTAATGTTTGCGTTAAAGCCAAAGGCGGTCATTTTGAAAAGATAATTTTTTTTTACTACTGTAAATACTCGTCAATAAATTACCTACTTGCAATACAAAATATATAATTTTTTAATTTTTTTTGCAGTCTATAATCCAAGTAACATTATTTAGGGCGGGACTATGTAGAAAATTTGAATTTTATAAAAAGTAACAACAGTTTATTTTACAAACCGTTACATGGTTTTAAAACAACAATTGTTTACTTCGAAATTACTATAATGACTTAGTAATTTACGTTTCATTAACATGTTTCTAGTAACACTAAAGACTATAACAGAATATTTAACCTTTAGTTTTGCATAAAACAAAATAAGATACTAATCGTGAAGTAATGATGAGAAAATAGAATAATTTTCTTACATTAATATTAATTAAACTTGTAAACAATGACTTTTTCACAACATTTCAGAAATTTGTAATAAATTGCAGTGGAAAACAATCAAGCATTATTAGTAAAAATTATTTACTTTCACTCATTTTGTTTCTAACAAGAATCTGTCGCCATGACAACGCTTCTATTCGAGCAACTGAACAATAAGAAAAGGAAACGTCATCATTCAAAAATCTTTTATTTTGCTTTCGTTTGAAAATGTTTATTAGCGATTTTCTCATTGTTGATAGTGTTAATTGTGTAATTGTTTTGTAGATAAAATAATTGCAATGCAACAAGAATTAATAGACGTTTTTCTAGATTCAAATGAATTATAATATTACAAAAGTTTTCACAATCTTTTTGTTGTCGAAAACAATAGACAATTATGAAATGCTTCTAATTCTTGTTAAATAGTAGATTTTTAGTTTCTCCATAAAGAAAATTTAAGAATAATAATTAATAATTAAAAATTTTGGTTCTGAGGTCGTAAAATACAAAAAAAAGTTTTTCGTTTCTTTGCAATTTTAAAAATCTGTTGTGGCCAGCGCAAGACCTCTCGCCATTTCCATTTTATGTTATATAAGTATTGTATTGCACTTCGCTAACGAACCGTCGTTTTATAACAAAAAGATCTAGAACTTTACCCAAATACTGTTTTTAGTGTATTTAACATGTGTTCTGCACATATACAATTCTAATTATATCTATTTTTCATTGTATGAGGAAGTTCGTACATGTCAGAGATTTTTCCAATTCATTAACAAGATTGTCGGTATTTCTAATGGAGATATGCATGTTGCCTATAATTTTAAATATTTAATTAATAAAACAATAAGAAAGATTAAATGTCCTTACCAGAAAAAGCTTTCAGAATGCAACTAAAACTTTTGATTTTTGACACTGACATTTGTCATTTACAAATTATGTTATAAACATTTGAATTCGTCAACTGATTTCCTTAGTGTATTTTAGCCTACTCGACTTACTACAACCCGTTATTCTTCATATTATAGCGTCTTTATCTTTTTATTTATAAAAGTTATAATAAAATTTTTAAATGTATCAGATGTAGAATTTTATGTTCTTCAAAATTAGTTATATCAAAAATTTTCAAAAAATAATATTTAGAAGTTTTTTTTTAGAAACTACTACTTCCGGTTGTCCAATTGTTACCAAAAACTTTTCAGCTCTTCCCATGAATGTCAGAATGAGGAATTCATTGTTAAACTGGTGTTATGTCGTATAGTATTTCAGAAACCGTGGTTCCAACATCCACACATACATACACACATCCACACACACACACAGACATCATCGTAAAAATGTTAAAATCGGTTTATATGGACCTTAAATCGTGCTTATTCACTTAAATCTGCATATGTAATTTTTAGCATGAATTCAATACCTCTTTTAGCGAGAGGTAAAGAGAAATTCAAAATTATCTGTTAATAGTTGAGGATCCTAACTCCCGTATCTCGCATATTTTAAGTCGAACACCGTACTTTTTGCCGTAAAGTTAAAAGTTACTTATTCTTATAGGAAATTTTCCGAAAAATTTGATGGTGTTATTCTTAATGCCCTATTTCATTGCGAAAACTCAAAAATCCATATTTTCTAAAAAAAAATACAAAATTTCAATTTTAAAACTTTTTTCACTTTTACTTGTCATATCTTCTGTATAAATTGAGATATTTGTGCCGTTTTTTCACTAAATCATTTTCTCATGTATTCTGCGACATCTGGATTAAAAAAAATACTGAATATTAATAATAGAATTTTTTTTAGTAAATAAATTTTGAAAAGGGAACACTTCATTTTTTCTTTTTATAGTAAAAATTACAAGCAGCGACAAACTTTTCGTCCTTAAGAGATAGGTACCAACATACAGCGAGTAAAATTTAGAGAAAGGATCATAGAAGTTTTTCCTCTTGAAATTTTTTTTTGTAAAATGCACCAGTTTCGTAATATTTGAAGTTAAAGTTAATGGTTTTCCGTTGCAAATTCCCGCGTGCTGAACACGCCCTACTATGCCTGCCGAACTGCCGACCTTCCGCTTAGGCACGCTTTGTTTAGAGACATGTAGTTTATACTTTATGAATAAGAAATGAATTTAAAAAAAAGCTATTTATCACAGATGGTGATAAATAAAAATAAGATTTCTTGTGATTTAAATTATTGAAGTTTAATATGTAAATTAGTTACATGTTATAACAGAAACAAATATAAATAAACACAATTAGTTACTTTTATAAATATATTTACAGATAAAGCATGTATGTAAATAGAAACAATTCACTTTATTCTATACAATGCGAAAATAAGTTTTTTTCTACTCCTATGCTTTCATATGTATATTTATTAAGTATGTGTCATTTGTACTTGAATCATAGTTACTTTCATCTTTTCTTTTAGATCCGTGGGGATTTTTCTCTTCTAAATATTACAAGACAATAATAAACTTGTTTTAAAAATATATAATGAATTCATACCTTCCATGGCGAATAAGTTTCTCAATTCACAAACACATACACACAAACACTGCATTAGTACTAACGAAAACTAAATCAGCTAATATTTTCTTTTAAATAAAATTATTTATGGTAATATCAGACAAAACAAAAAACACTTTACGTTACTTCTCCTTTGGAGCAAAACGTAAAATTAGTTATTTATTGGATTACCACCTCTCCAGACCATTTACCTCTACTTTTCCAAAAAATCAATAATAGTTTAATTGTTGTAATGAATCGATTACATTGTTGTAATTAATTTTTTTTTTTTATTGCAATCAAATTTTCATTCATGTAATAAAGAATTGTCTTCTTGAAATCACGTATTTCATTGTTGTAATTAATATTGAAGCAAATTATTGAAATAAGTAATTATTAAAGGGTAAATTTCTCGTCAGTGATGTGGATTAGATGTCAACAAATATTCGAAATCTGAGTCATACAGCATTTATTATTACAAAACCACTGTTTCGGTATACACTTTCAGAGATAGATCTTAGAGATTTTTACAATCATCAATACACAAATACATTCGATTAAATAAACGTGTTTTGTTTGAAAAAATGAATGACTTAGATTTCGGGTATTTATTATCACACAAACTTTATCAATTTTAATTTATAGTAAGGAAATATTTATACAATAAAATTGCTTTGAAAAAGTAATACAGACTACAAAGAAATTATAACGTAATTTGCAAATACAAAAGTTAAAAAAGGAATAGACTTTGCTACAGAAATTAAAATTACCCAAAACAAAAAAAAAATGATATACATAATTACTTTATTTTGCTCATGAAATAGGACATAAAATATTTGTTTTTTATTATAACTGCAAACTTTAGCTTGCATTCCAAGCGTAGGGTTAGTATGCATCAAGCATTAAGTACAACGCGCTGAGCGCGTGGGAATTTGCAACGGAAAACCCTTAACTTTAACTTCAAATATTACGAAACTGGTGCATTTTACAAAAAAAAAATTTCAAGAGGAAAAACTTCTATGATCCTTTCTCTAAATTTTACTCGCTGTATGTTGGTACCTATCTCTTAAGGACGAAAAGTTTGTCGCTGCTTAAAATTTTTACTATAAAAAGAAAAAATGACGTGTTCCCTTTTCAAAATTTATTTACTAAAAAAAATTCTATTATTAATATTTAGTATTTTTTTAATCCAGATGTCGCAGAATACATGAGAAAATGATTTAGTGAAAAAACGGCACAAATAACTCAATTTATACAGAAGATATGACAAGTAAAAGTGAAAAAAGTTTTAAAATTGAAATTTTGTATTTTTTTTTAGAAAATATGGATTTTTGAGTTTTCGCAATGAGATAAGGCATTAAGAATAACACCATCAAATTTGTCGGAAAATTTCCTATAAGAATAAGTAACTTTTAACTTTAGGGCAAAAAGTACGGAGTATAGTGCACGATACGGAGGTCAGGCTCTTCCACTATAATTAGTAGTCTGTTGCGTTAAACTTAAACTTAGAATATTGCTGTCAAAATTTCGATTTGCATTTTTTGTTTAAGCTTAGCTTAAAATTTAATTCTTGTTGGTGCAACTGGTCATTAATCTCATAATATTTGTCAGTTGTCAAATGCTTTAAAATATGTCATTATAAAAAGCCGGCTTTCTTTGTTGCTAATGAATTGAAATTTGTTTTCATATTTTTCCGGAAGTTGTAATTACTATTAATTAATACTATTAAGATGTCAAAATTCTATGTTAATTTTAGTGTGACGTAAAATAATTAAACAGCTTAATTGATACAAAGATGGGACCTACTAATCCAATTTAGTTATTATTATTTTTTTCATTAATTATAGTGAATTGCAGCAACTAAATGTTTTGAAATAATTGTGGCTCATTTTATATTGAAAGAGTTTTCCTTCCTTTTATAGTAATTTTCATTACAAGCCAGGAAAAACGGCTTTTACTGCTAAAAGATGGAACTGACTGGCGTGCATTGTACAATATTTTATTTGTTACTCACACTTGTTAATCAAATTTAAAATTATAACCTAAGATGCAATTGACATTTATTTTTAATACGTATGACAGTAACAAAACACAATTTTCACTTGTCAACAAAGTTACTAACATGGTAACTAACCTGTAAAAAAAATATCTGATGTGGACACCACATGACTTCCTTGTACGCCTGTTACACTATACATATTTTATTAATAATTAAAATATGTTCCTTATTATAACAGACCCAATCATAAAATTGCACGTATTTGACATAATTTGACATTGACATTAAATTCTTATTTTTTTTGTTATTTTTTGTCCTAATTCATAGCAAACTTAATTACAGAAACCAAAAAGTACATAATTTTTAAATATACATATCTCGCTTATACAAAGAGCTAATTTAATTATACTTGATATTTTCGACGCAGAATTTAATTCTCTAAAACTTTTATATGAAGCATTTATTATGAAAATAAAAATAACACCATTTTCTTCAAGAAAAACTGATAACAGCTTCAAGTAAAGTATCACTACCGGTTAGACTATTTTAATCAAAATCTACTATGTTATTCCCATTGATATAAAAGTATTATATACCAAATTTTAAAAGTTTTAGATTATTTTTAATATAGTTTTTCATTAAAATCTATTATAGGCTTCAAGTAAAGTACCACTACCGGTTAGACTATTTTAATCAAAATCTATTATGTTATTCCCATTGATATAAAAGTATTATATACCAAATTTTAAAAGTTTTAGATTATTTTTAATATAGTTTTTCATTAAAATCTATTATAGGCTTCAAGTAAAGTACCACTTCCGGGTAGACCATTTTAACTAAAATCTATTATATTATTCCCATTGATATAGAAGTGTTATATACCAATTTTGAAAAGTTTTGGATTATATTTTAATATAGTTTTTCATTAAAATCTATTATAGGCTTCAAGTAAAGTACCACTTCCGGATAGACCATTTTAACTAAAATCTATTATATTATTCCCATTGATATAGAAGTGTTATATACCAATTTTGAAAAGTTTTGGATTATATTTTAATATAGTTTTTCATGAAAATCTATTATAGGCTTCAAGTAAAGTACCACTTCCGAAAGTTATGTAATGACCAAAAAGGGAGGTGCACAACTAGATGTTATAGCAGTCCTAAATACAAAATTTTAACTTTCTACGGCTTTCCATTTTCAGTTATGCGAGATACGTACGTACGTACAGACGTCAGGACGAAATTAGTCAAAATGGATTCAGGGATGGTCAAAATGGATATTTCCGTTGAAATCCGAAAACCGAAATTTTTCACGATTACAATACTTCCTTTACTTCGTACAAAGAAGTAAAAATTTGGATCTTTGGTCAATATTTTCGAATCATTTATTTTGCATAACACAATGGAAATCCTTTGTATTCTCTTCAATCAATGAAGTATAGCGTCGTACTAGTGTTCCGTAATTAGTGAATTTTGTGCAAGCATTATGCTTATTTTGCTGTTGACATTCTGAAGCAATCAGAATAGTCTTCCTCTCTTCATCGAAACACCGGTCTACATTGAGACCAGCCTATCGCTCCAGTACTCCTGTGTTCCTGAGTTCCGTTCCGACTACAGTGTCACAGTGTTTCTGAGCTAGTGCTCCTATAAGTCCTATATTCCAGTGTTTCTGTTCCATTGTTCCGGGGTTCCTGGTTTCCTGTTAATCGTTCTTCTGGTCCTGCTCTTCAAGGCAAGGTCCATTAGTCTGGTATATCTTTTCTAACGACTTCATATTGTAATTTTCCAAACAATCAAACTATTTAGTTACAGTCCATTTAATTTTATTTAACAAGCGTCTAAAATTGGTTGATCACGATAGAACAACCGCCATATTCAACTCACCCAATTTTACAATTTAAAATTTACAGGATAAAATGTTTTCATATATTATACAATAATGGCCGGTTTTATAAACGACAAATAAATTTACTTCTAAAGTAAATAAAATTTATTCCTTCAAATGACAGTCAAACTTTTGACAGTAATGTAATCCATGTCATAAAAAGTATAAAATTGATTCGAATTTGTTAATTTAAATAAATTTACTCTGGAGATAAATTTATTCTGTTCTTTATAAAACCGGGGGTAAGACGATTGAAAATTCTCGATTATACGAAACGTGTTGCCTAGAAACACCACAAGATCGAAGGTCGAGTGATATTTTCTTTAGGCAACACGTCGAGTATTTTGAGAATGTTCGATTGTCGAGTTGTATACAGGTAGACTATATCATGAACAAAAAGGAATTAAAAATTAAACAGTAAATTTATCGTTGGCCCCTAGTCTGTTGAAGTGCTTGTATTTCAAAATAAACTGGCGCTAGCAACAGTATAGTTTCTGAAGTAGTGATTAAATAATTATTTGTCTACTTGTCAAATGTTTATTTCAATAATGCCTAGCTGTCAAATAATACGTGCGTTCAATTATTCGTTTCCGTGAACTCGGAAATATCAGTGTCATTGCAAATGTCTACATAATAAAATACACAAAGCATAATTTTTCTCTTCGAAGAAAAAACAAAATAACCAAACGCATCTATAAGTAACCATGGTGAACGAATATACGAAACACAATACGAACCTTTTTTTACTCGAATGTATTATTACGGCCAAAAAAATGGAAACACCTATTTTTACCTCCCGCTACCCTTGGTAAGGGAGGTATAGGGATCGTGCTAAAAATCTCATATCGAGATTTTAGTAAATGACCACATTTTAAGGTCCCTAGAATCCATTTTTAACATTTTCACAATGATGTCTGTATGTGTGTGTATGTGTGTGTGTGTGTGTGTGTGTGTATGTATGTATGTATGTATGTATGTATGCATATGTGTATGTATGTATGTGTGTGTGTATGTGTACGAATTTTGTTTGCACTCTAACTCAAATACTATCGTTCAGAAAATTCTGAAACCTTGTATTTTTACCCTATTCTAATAGGAATAGAAGCCATTAGATTTTGGTGTAAATCGGATAAACGGAAATCGTACTTTACTTGAAGCTCATAATGGTTTTTCTTCAAAAAATACCATTAAATGCCATTTTTTCGAATTTTATGTCTTATGAAAATTAAAGATTATTGAATTTTCTACTGGAATACATTAATACTATTTCTTTATATTTTACAGATAAATTTAAAAAAAAAAAATTTTATTAGTCGCGAAGCCTAAGGCAAAAACTATTCCTTTGTTACACTTCATTTTTCAAATGAATGTAACTGACAGTAAATGTCACTGTCAGAAAAATTATCACTTCAAATTAATAATAGTGACATTTTAAAAAGAAAATAGTAAATAAAGCAATAGTTTTCTGCAATGGAACAGTTTGCAGCGTTAGTAAATACGTAGGTAGGTATGTATATAAATTAATAAAAATTAAATAGCGGGAGGTTTTGTGTTGGTCACATCAGATTTTTTATTTTTGTAATTCAGTCTTTAGCAGGATATTCAAACATAGGCGTCGTAAATTTTCTGTAATTATTTACATAAATGTCAATGTCACTTTAAATGAAAATAATACTAAAATGCCTCGACATTTGAATGAAAACGAAAAGACGAGAGCTATGATAAATGGAGCCCCCATAAACTATTAATTCTTTGTTTTTGATTTTTTGGTTTATAATTTTGTGTTCACTGTTTTTCATTATATATTATTTTTCATATATGTAATACACGTTTCTCTTTCTCTGTTTTGATAAAATTATTTAAGTAGTAAAATAAATTAAGTAAATAAAAACAGTTTTATCTATTTCATAATGAAACGCCACTGCTTGTGTGACATTATTTTTGATGTCATTTTGACATGGAAGTCAAATTACAATGTTAAAAATTCATAAAAACAGCTAACTAGATAAACTTAGGTGTTTCCATTTTTTTGGCCGCAATTGTACCAACATTCGTACATTCGTTTACCATGGTTACTTAATAATCGCTCTAATACGTGGTAACTAAGTAAAATCACGCATTCGTATTGGGTTATAACTCAATGAATGATATAGTCGTCTGAATATGAAATTAATGCTGCAATTAGTAATTATTTTGAAAACATTCCAAAAGAAGATTGGTTGGTAGCTTTTAAGAAGTTGAAGGAAAGAACATTTGCGTGTATTATTGTTAAATTAAATAATTTTAGCTTGACCCCCGTATGTACCAATAGTAACCGCGCCTTACATTATTGCATAGCAATTTAAAAATCATTAACATTTACAAACATTACACACACTAATCGTAATAAAATTATTCCTTTTAGAACAATTTCAAAACATTCCTTGCAAAAATTAACCAACCATATACCAACAAATACCCATTCCATAACAATAACTTCAACACTGCCTGTTCATAATTCAGTTTCAGCATTCTATCTACCGCCACCTTGACATTTCAGGCTTTCACATCGTTGCTAACCTCAGGCGAGATGGGCTCGCCTCTTGAACCCAGCTTCCAATTGCTTGCTTTTCTGGTATCTGGTAGTTGATTGCGCAAAATAGGCCTCCGTGAGAATTGACATTTAGAGGAAAGAAGAAAAACAAAAGAATTGGGCATGACGGATGACTTGTTTTATTTTTTAACCGTGAAGAACGAATGTCAGGGTTTGGGATAGTTGTTAATTTTTTTTTTCTTTCTTGTGATATAAGTGATAGGTTTGATGCTTAATATTGGGAAGTTGTACATTCTACTTTACAGTAACTGTTTAATGGGTTTATAATGTAAAATATACTAGAAAAATATATTAACTGTTATTTTTTAAAACGCTATATAATTTTTTGCATAAATAAATAAAAAAAATTTGTAAAATTCCTATTCTCAAAATTTATTTTTAATTTATTCCCTCTACTCCTTCTTTTCTTACCACATATTTCAATTTCTCCAATTTTTTATTTCTTTTATTTTATTACCCATCACAGAGTGTGCCAAATCTAATGTGTACACAAATTTCAATAATGATGACATATTTTTACCGTACGGGCGTTCACCAGGCGTCACCTCATGGGCACTTATAGTCCGAGACACGAAAGATGGACTATGGAAAATATGTTAGAACAAATAGAGATGCATTCGGGCGGGCCGGGCTGGGCTTTGAGGTTTGGATCGACTCGG
Organism: Ophonus ardosiacus; assembly: GCA_943142095.1. Classification (NCBI taxonomy): domain Eukaryota; kingdom Metazoa; phylum Arthropoda; class Insecta; order Coleoptera; family Carabidae; genus Ophonus; species Ophonus ardosiacus. Next base: position 33,382,776 of record OW964834.1, on the reverse strand, counting down.
CCCGAAAATAAAAATTACCGGCCCGACTCGAAGATCGACTCGACAAAAAAATTAGCTAGCCCGGCTCGAAAATTGACTCGAAATCGGGCCGGGCTTCGGGCCAAAGCTCGAAATTGGGTGCATCCGGCATTCCTAATGTTGATTTTTATGTTAAGGCAAAATTTTTAACTTTTTTCGTGTCAAACTTATAAAAAAACCTTTACATTCTTATAACTTTCAACATTAGTTAACATAAGTAGTTAAAAAAGAGACGCTTCTACTGTAAGTTTGTTATAAAAATTACTGACCTACGAGTATTTAACATTTTGTTTACCAAAGAATTTAAACAACTTTTTCACAAATCTTATATAAAAAAATAGAATTTTAATTTACATAAGGATTTTTTATCTAACTTTGTTTCTGCTCAAAAATAGGACAAGAAACCATTATGGTAGGAACAAAAATCACTTTTATTTAAGTATACAAGTAATAACAATAATAATAGCATCATCACAATATAATTATTATGCTTTAATGAATAACCTTGAATTCTTGAAGTAAAATAATACATTTTTACTTATTAATATGTGAACTGTGTTGTTATTAAATCATTTTGATCCTTTTTAACTTCATCCATTTTCATTAAAATAATAAGGAAACTGTGCATTTGAATGAACTATAAGATTTTTCGGGCTGGCCCGAAAAGCTCGAATTTTCGGGCCGGGCCAAAATCAAAAGTCCGACTCGCCTCGATTTTTGAAAATGATTAGCCCGATAAAAAATATCTTTGGCCCGGCTCGATGATCGACTCGAAATCGAGGCGGGCTTCGAGGCGGGCTTCGGGCCGGGCCGGGCCATAGCTCGAAATCGAGTGCATCTTTAAGAACAAATCACTGTCTAATATATGCGCTCCGTTTAAATCCACAAGAAATACAATTAATTTACGTACCGCATATCTAATATAACATATAACATATAACACTTGTCCAAATAAGTTGTAAAGCTACGTAGCCTTTCTTATATTGACAGTTGATCTGTGTAATTACTGTAATTTGTGGTTCGTATCAGTTCCTGTCTTGTTTACACTCGGATCACAAGTGTACACAAATGAGTTAGAAGCACAAAGTTATTATAATAACTATTATTTGACCGCGTCTATGGAATATCACGATTATCATTTCTTTCCCTTACCCCTCAGGTCAAGATTGGTGTCCCGCACTCCACTATACTGTGATTAGTGTAGTAAATATGATTTTCCGTTGACCGTTTATTAATAAATTCATAATGACCCCTTTTAATGCATGATTTTTTATTAATAAACTATTTAAGTGGGTAACCATAGATACTGCAAAATATTGCTGAACAATAGGGTTCTATACCATAGTCAAATTTTAACTATGTTAAATAAGAAGACGAAAATATACATAAATTAATGAGTATTAGTAAAAAAATTTTGTTTAAATATTGATTAGGTTGCAAACCACAAGCGACTGAAGTAGATTACTAATTGTGGATGATGCGTTAGGAACTAAGAATTCGATTGGTCGCCTAATTTTAAAAAGGAGATTCGCACTTCTGCTGCGGTCACCTTTAAAAGATTATGAACTGTCACGCTGACAAAAAATTTAACAATTTTGTGTTTGATGAATTTGTTTAATTATAATATCTAGTAATATTAACAATAATAATGTATTTATAAATTGAATTAATTTGTAATATAAATTAAATTAATAATGTCAAAAATTTGGAACATTGAAACTTCAAAACAAACACTAGCGCCATCCGCCGTTATACTTTGTGTCATAATAATGTCAAACTGTTTTAATGTTCTATAATTTATTAGGGAAAAAATGCTTATTATTTATGCTTATAATAATAATTTCTTACAGCCTGATTCACAAAAAAATTGAGCTAACCTCATTTTTGGATTAGTGAATTCTATTCCGGTATTTAAAATTTAATTTTCATGATATTATCAATAAAGGTAGATACTAGGAATAGATTAGACTATATTTCAAGTTATAAACTGTCAAAATTAGAGTAGAATTCGCTAATCCAAAATTGAGGATTAGCTTTTTTGTGAATCGGGCTGTTAGTGAATATAACGTATAAGTTTTCATATAAAAATATTTCAGTTATGCAAATATGAAAAAATTTGTCCCCTCTATAACTAACAGTTTGATCACTGGTCAGTCCTTGCTACGTCACGCAAGAAATTCTTAAAATTTAAAAATTCATATCACGCTTATTACGTAAAAAATTTAAGCCGCGTTTGCAATAAAATTTTTATTTCATCTTGTTTTTGCAGAAAAAAAAAATAAAAAATGGTATAGGGCCCTATTGTCAAAACTGATGTGGTTAACGTTACTAACCTAAATTTTTTTGTCATAGAATAAAATTAGTTTTTCCAATTCAGTAAATTATGGTCAACGGAAAAATATTGTAACTAACACATGTGCTAATTGGCGATTAATTATCTCAACAAATAACGTGAGCATAGCGAAAATGTCTCAATCATTAATCATTCTTATTAACAAACTTAATAGTTAATAGATATTTACACACCAAGTGAGCTAAGGTAATGTTTATTCATGAGAAGAAAGTTTAGCTCACGAGCCCGTAAGGGCGAGTGAGTTAATTTCTTCGAGTGAATAAACATTCTTAGCTCACGTGGTTTGTACAATATTTTATTCAATTTTGATAATAATAATAAAAACTATTATAATATTTATAAATATGTCATCACGGCATATTACCCATTTCTGGGTGTGCCAGTATCTACAACACATGTAGACATCGGTAATGATGACGATATATTTTACCGTGTGGGCGCTTACCAGACGTCACCTCACGGGCACTCATAGCTGGTGTGGAGAGTGCACCACAGGGGTCACTTTTGTGCCAATTAAAATTGGAAATATTTGGCGTCTGTCGGGATCGAACCCGGTTCCCCCAGGTTTGCGACCAGACACTCAGGCACGCGGCCACGGGACCCCGTATAATAATAATATAATAATATTATAATATTTAATTTTGACAAAATATAAACTGATCAGTTAGTAGGCTGAGAATTACAATCGTCGCTGATAGATGTCAAGTCATCTATTTAAAAAGCATTATTGTCTGTCATTTGTGTGAAAAATAATAAATAAAAAGGCTGATAATATCTAATAAATACTGTGGTAAGTGTTATTTTCGTGCCTGATGTTATTTTAAATGCATTATTTGTTGCAGAGTGAGTTAAAATTTTGTGAGAGTGATTTAATTTTTTTTTTTAATTCACATGTGAAAAAATCTGTTGTGGCCAGCACAAGACCTTCCGTCAATTCCATGTATTTTGCACAAATCCCATACCAACAGGTCCTTGGAACAGATTCTATATAATATCATGTAAAATCGAACACGAACACATACTATTTTTTACAAATTCCACGCCAAAAGTTCATTTGAAAAGGTTCTATAAATCCAATAAAATTATAACATAAACTACACTAAGTAATGTCCTTCCATCTTCTCTTTGGCCTTTCTCTGCGTGCCACTTGCGAGCAACACTATGACATACCAATTTTAGATCCTTTTTTCCATATTTGGTTTTGCACTTGCAACTGACATCTGTCAATTAAATTTTTTTAAATAATTATGTCAGCTGTTTCCATGATAAATAGCGAAGCTGACTAATTTTTGAAAATTATTTTTTCTTTATAATGCTTTAACTCTACATCTATTGAATATGAAGGAAAATGAATAATCAAACCATATAGAGAAGAGTATTTTCTTTAATAAATATAATAACAAAATGTTAAAAACTAATATTTAACTGCATATTTTTAAGAAAAACTGTTAAAAACTTCAAATAAGGGTACTTCCGGTGGATCAATTATAACCAAAATCTAATCAACTCTTCATATGGATGTACAGAAGAGGAATACGAAAGAATTATAATTTTTAGAATTATAGTATTGGAGTTATCGTCGGAGAAAAATTTGTTACACACGGACACACATACACACACACGCACACACACACACACACACACACACGGACACACACACACACACATACATACATACAGACATCATCTTAAAAATAGTAAATTCGTATTGTAGGAACCCTAAAACGTGCTTATTCATTAAAAACTCACCAGCGAATTTTTTGACCAAAGACAATACCTTCCTTACCTAAAGGTGACGGAAGGTAAAAAGTGTTACTTATAGTTGTTGCTATGGAGTTAATAATGACAGTTTAAAACGTCAAAATTGAATAAATAACTATTATAGAATGTAACTTTTTCTTATTTCTTCCAATTATTTCTTTTTTGTTGTCTTCTAAAATATCACTATTTTGTAACAATATTTGTATGCAAATGCAACTTACATCACTTTTCTTGAGGTATTTGCTTTGCATAATTAATGAGTATTTTAAAAATGAATACGAAGCACATTAATTCACTATACTACAATAATCACTGCTCGAAAATAACCATAATTACTTATATAACATGTTATGTTAACCTAGTTTTGTAAAAATTCGTGGGCTAGACAGAAAATCCCGTTCGTTCAAAAACCTGTTCGAATTTTATCAGAAGAGTACAGTTGCTTTAATTATAAATCTTACGCGGTCTGTCAGTTTTTCAAACCGAAAAAAAAAAGATCATGGATTCTTGGAGTTTGAGCTTAGTTAGCTTATATAGGAAATCGCTACATCTGGTAATGATAGTAATTAAAGGAGATAACTATAAATTTATATTAAACAGTTCAGTGGTAATTGTACCTATAGTGCCGTATATGAACGGAGCACTAAAGGAGTAAATAGGTAAATAAGACCAACTTTAAACTACCATGTACAGAAAATTATAGGTAATTTAAATACTTCAGTTCAGTTTGTTAAAATTCCATGTTTGAGAAAAAACAAATTCCTTATTTTTCAGTCTTCTCCTTCATTAAATGATCTAAGTTGATTTAGTCAAATTTTCCAAATTTGTAGCAGTAAAATATAATAAAATTAAATACAAAATTAAATGAAATGACTACATTTATTTCGCAATCAGTATTGAACTAAATACAAAACATGAAATTAATTGGAGAAATATTTAAATGTTCTAGGTATGCAATTTATTTAATTCAATTCATTAGACAAATTACCAAAAATTTTAGAAAAAAATCTGATGTGGCCAGCACCTCCCTCCATTTTTAATTTATGTCATATAAGTATTATACTGTACTTCGTTGTCGGTACGTTGTTTTGTAATATAAAAATTACAGAACTTTACCCAAATATTGTTTTATTTATTGTATTTAACATTTCTTGTGCTAACAAAAATTCTAATTATATCTATCTATTCTTTCATTCTATGATAAAGTTCCTAAATCTCAGAGATTCTTTCAATTCATTGACAAGAATGGCGGTGTTTGTTATGGTTATTGCCTTTTACCTATAATTAAATATTTATATAATAAAACAATAAGATAAATTTTTAGTTAAATTCCAAATCTGATACAGTTCATTTTTTATTATATCCTCTATAGATTTAGAGAAAAAGGCTGGTAGCACAATCCTTGTTTTAACTAAAACACTGTTTTAAAAAATGTCCAATTCAAATTTTCAATACTTAATTTCACCCTTATATTTAAAGAACGATTTTTAAAAAAATATTTGTTCTGCTCTTTGCTTTAAAATCATATTTTGATAAATTTGATATTTATTATTATTATTATTAAATAATGAAATTTGACATTTTAGTTAAAAAAAAGGCTTGTGCTACCAGCCAATGAATATAATATAAAGAATAAACTGTAATGTAATAAATCTCACAATCCAAACTACACTATAGGTGCGTTCGGTAAATCATACGGAGTTGGAGTATTTACGGAGCGGTGTTGGAGTGGAGTGGGAGTAGAGCTGGAGTTGGAGTAGATCGAGGGAACAAGGTACACTCCTTTATTTGTGATTAACCGAACGAGTAGAGTTAAAATTTTGGTGCACGAATATAATAAACCTCCTTTTTTTGACAATCTGATATACTGCACTGCTAAAAAAAATAAATAATGAACCATACAGAAGTTATTCAGTTTGGTATTATTCTTTAATGATTCTGAAGAAAGTATATATTAGAAATGGTATAGAATTCTTACCGTTCCGACATACTGTGCCTTGTTATATTACAAAACAATATTATAAATATAAAATAATTGTGTATAATAAAATATTTCAACATAAAAATACAAAATGATCTGACAGATGTCAAATAAAACAAAAAAAACTCCATGTATGCTTGCATATCGAGGTTGGACTTATGGAGTTAACACTTTTCACTCCACTTGATTCCATTCTGCATTTGCCGAACGCTCCATTTTAAGACGCTTCTCACTCCATGTAATTACCGAACGGTGCTAGGAGTGTACAGAGTGAAAAGAGTGAACAGAACTCATTTGCCGAACGCACCACAAGTTGACAAATACAAATATTTGTAATTGACAGATAAATGTCAGTGTCAAAAATGCAGAAATATTTCTGAATGCTTTTTCTGTGAAGTACATTTAATATTTCTTATTTTATTATCAATTAGATATTAAAAATTATAGATACATAATATGATTAATATATACCAATTAGAAATACCGCCAATATCGTCAAAGAATTGGAAGAAACTCGAACATTTAGAACAGTAAGAGAAAAAGAATAGATGTAATTAGAATTTTTGAAAGTAACAGATATGTTAAATAAAATACTTCTATAGCCTAATATGGATATGCGAGAGGTTTCGTGCTGACGACAACAGATTTTTCTATTTTATTTCTACTACTTCTTTTTCTCCGATGTAATCGAATACCTTTACCAGTTGGTCGAAGTCCGCTATAATATCTCATTAGAAGGCTTGTAGACTACATCTAGCGGTATGGGAGAAGTTTTTGTAAAGAGGAACCGTTACATGATGTAAACGAGTAGAATTCGTTTATTTGGTGCAAACATATGTGTAGGTAAACAACAAGAAATGACATATGAATTTAATTCAAGAATTTCATAGTGAATATTGGTTTATACAGGTTGGAATCAAAAGTTGGAAACACGGGTTTTCTTGGAATTTATTATTACAGTTACAAAAAAATATTCAGATAAAGTTTTTAGTATTTCTAATAGGCTAACAAAATCTGCATAAATCTGATTAAAAAATATCGGATGTGGACACCACATGACTTCCTTGTACGCCTGTTACACTATACATATTTTGTTAATAATTAAAATATGTATTATAACAGACCCAATAATAAAATTGCACGTATTTGACATAATTTGACATTGACATTAAATTATTTATTTTTTTTGTTATTCTTTGTCCTAATTTTTAATTCATAGCAAACTTAATTACAGAAACCAAAAAGTACATAATTTTTAAATTTACATATTTCGCTTATACAAAGAGCTAATTTAATCATACTTGATGTTTTCGACGCAGAATTCAATTCTCTAAATCTTTTATTTGAAGCATTTATTATTAAATTCAAAATAACACCGTTTTTTTCAAGAAAAACTGTTAACAGCTTCAAGTAAAATATCACTTTCGGTTATACTATTTTAACCAAAATCTATTATGTTATTCCCATTGATATAAAAGTATTATATACCAAATTTGATTACATTGTAATATAGTTTTTCAGTAAAATCTATTATAGGCTTCAAGTAAAGTACCACTTCCGAAAGTTATGTAATGACCAAAAAGGAAAGTGCACCACTAAATGTTATAGCAGTCCTAAATACAAAATTTTAACTTTCTACGGGTTCCCGTTTTTCAGTTATGCGAGATACGTACGTACGTACGTACAGACGTCACGACGAAATTAGTCAAAATGGATTCAGGGATGGTCAAAATGGATATTTCCGTTGAAATCAGGAAACCGACATTTTTCAATACTTCCTTTACTTCATACAAGGAAGTAAAAATTTAAATTTTGTTTTTCTTTTTTTGTTTCTGTTGTGTCCAGCACAAGATCTCTCGCCATTTCCATATTAGGCTATATAAGTATTGTACATATTTAACATTTCTGGTACACACAAAAACACCTATCTTCTTTATATATTTTTTTATTCATTCTATTCACTCTTATTCTTCTAATTTCGAGATTCTTCCAATTCATTGATGAGATTGGCAGTATTTCTGAAGGGTATATGTAATATATTATGTATCTATAATTATAAATATTTAAATAATAGTAAAATAAGAAATTTTAAATGTACTTCCCAGAAAAGTCTACACATTTATCTGTCAATTACAAACATTTTCATTTTTCTACTTGTTTTCCATGGGCTGCAAGATTTTATATATTTATATTCCTCTATCTTTAACTCTACAGAAGATATAATACAAATTTTAAATATATCGGATAGAGATTTTTATATTCTTTAATATTTGTAACACCATAAATGCGAAAATTACATCGAAAACCATATTTTTTCAGCTTTTGAAGAGAGTTTCTGTAAAAAGCTGGTAACATGACTTTTTTTACTCATGTAGAAACTGCCACTTGAACTATCGTTAAGTAGTTTTTGTACAAATCTGTCGTTTATTATGAGCTACTACGAAAAACCGTCCTTGTGAGACACTATTCCTATAATACCAATGTATTTTCGGTATATTTTGGTTTCATATACCTAGGCTCACGGATGGTAAACTTTATTAAAAATTTGCATTTACGTTTTGACAGGTAAAATTATTAGATATTGAAAAATCTAAATTATTTTTTTAATATATCGTCTCTCAAGCGCATCTGTTATTTTCTTAAGCGAAATAAAGTAAAGAAATAGACACGTCCGGAATTATGCAAAATAAAAGAAAATCCGAACGCGGGACCGTTGTTGTACAGCCTACTTAAAAGCATGTAATAACAAACAAACCGGGCCGAGTGTAAGTTTTGTGCATTAGGTAATGCATGGGTAATGCTAATGTTGAAGTGTATTGGAGAAATAGTTTTAATCACCCCTTATGGGGATTTAATTTTTTCCTCACACTAAGACAGGTATTGGATTCATGCTAAAAATCACATATGCAGATTTTAATGAATAAGCACGTTTTAAGGCACCTACAATCCGATTTTAACATTTTTACGATGATGTCTGTGTATGTGGATGTGTGTGTATGTGTCTGTATGTTAGAGGGACGGTTTCTCAAATTCTATTCGACTACAGACCAATTTCACTAATTAATTCTTAACCAATTCCACTAATTATCAATTCCGGTAATTCCGCTAATTCTCAAGTAATTCCGGTAATTCCTCTAATTCCTAGGTAATTCCAGCAATTCCCAGGCAATTCTGCTAATTCCTAGGTAATTCCAGTAATTCATAGGTAATTCCGCTAATTCCCAAGTAATTCCGATAATTCCTAGGTAATTCCAGTAATTCCTAGGTAATTCCAGTAATTCCTAGGTAATTCCAGTAATTCCTAGATAAGTCCAGTAATTCCCAAGTAATTCCTGTAATTCCCAGGTAATTCCGCTAATTCCTAGGTAATTCTGCAAATTCCTAGGCAATTCCAGTAATTCTCAAGTAATTCTGGCAATTCCTAGGTAATTCCGCTAATTCCTAGGTAATTCCAGTAATTCCGAAGTAATTCCGGTAATTCCCAAGTAATTCCGCTAATTCCCAAGTAATTCCGTAAATTCCTAGGTAATTCCAGTAATTCCAAACAATTCCGGTAATTCCCAGATAATTCCGCTAATTCCTAGGTAATTCCAGTAATTCCCAAGTAATTCCGCTAATTCCTAAGTAATTCCGCTAATTCTCAAGTAATTCCAGTAATTCCTAGATAATTCCAGTAATTCCCAAGTAATTCCCAGGTAATTTTACTAATTCCCAAATAATTCTGGCAATTCCTAGGTAATTCCGCTAATTCCTAAGTAATTCCAGTAATTCCGATAATTTCGCTATTTCCTAGGTAATTTTACTAATTCCCAAGTAAGTCCGATAATTCCCAAGTAATTCCACTAATTTCCAAGTAATTCCGGTAATTCCTATCCAACTCTTATAACTTTTGTTAATTTCCCAAGTAATTTTCCGTTACAAAAAACTTTAATGCTTTTCTTCCTAGTAAATTCAAAATTATGTAAAATAAGATCTAATCCATTTTTGCGTCACTTACAATATAGGCGAATTTATATGAAAATTAATTATCGGCCAAGGTTGCCACATTTAACTAAAAAACTAAACTAAAACTAAAAAAAAAAAACAAAAGCACATCTAAGTTGACATCTGAAAAGTAAACAAAAAGTCTTATTTAATTAAAGTCGTAACTCTTATAGTTTTCAATAAGATAGCAGAAGTAAACACCGTAAAAACTCATTTTTCACTGCCTCATATCGGAAATTATTGAAGATCGGACCCAGGTTGATTAAACTTTTTTTACTCAATTTGGTCAGTAATATATGCCCTTAAAAATTTTTACACTTGTATTGAAACATCCTGTATAATATGAAACTGAAAGTGTTATTTTGCAATTATTAACTATATTATGAGGTTACATTTTCTAAAAAAAAATTATCATCCTTCTGCGTTTGATATAATATTATTTACACATTATTATATGCAATTAAATTACGTAAAAATATAATATCGTTCGATAATATTTCTCAAATAAAACAGAAAATCTTTTTATTTCTCAAGAGTAGCGAGGCTAATTTAAAATTATAATTGAATAATATCATCGATTCCATAACCCGAATCTAAATTTCGATTCGATTTCAGAGAACCGGAACCGATGACTGGTTCCAACACTCGGAACCGAAGATCGGTTCCACTACCCGGGTACCCGGTTCTTGACAGCACTAATAATTATAAACCTTATAAACTACATAATCTTCATACTGGCGATGACATGAGAAGACCGCAATTTTGTAATTATATTATTCACGAAAATACCGTAAATCCCATTTTTCCCTCTCGCTAAGAGAGGTATTGCATTCATGCTAAAATTCGCATATCCAGATTTTATTGAATAAGCACGATTTAAGGTCCCTAGACCCCGATTATAACATTTTTAAAATGAGCAGTTTCTTAGATTTTTTTTTCTAAATATAATTTTTTGGAAATTTTTGTTATTATAAATATTGAAGAACAAAATTCTCCATCTAATACACTTAAAAATTTTATTATATCTTGTATAGATTTAGAGATAAAGACACTATAATATATAGAATATTCTAATCGCAGAGGCTAAGGCACTAAGGAAACCACTTCACAAATTCAAATGTTTATATCATAGTTTGTAAATGACATATGTCAGTGTCAAAAATCAACAGTTTTAGTGACATTCTGATAGTTTTTTTTGAGAAGTATATTTAATATTTATTATTTTATTAATGAAATATTTGAAATTATAGTAAAACACATATATCCATCAGAAATACCGCCAATCTGGTTAATGAATTGGAAGAATCTCTGACAAATAGGAACTTCCTCATACAATGAAAAATAGATATAATTGGAATTATATGTGTGCAGAAGAGATGTTAAATATAATAAAAAAACAATATTTGGGTAAAGTTCTGTAATTTTTTGTTATAAATCGACGGTTCGATAGCGAAGGAAATACAATACTTATATAGCCTTATATGGAAATGGCGAGAGGTCTTGTGCTGGCCACAACAGATTTTTTTAATCAAAATTCTATGGATCAATGAATGTTATTTTATGTTAAATAGACATAATACACATTACTGGCAAAGTACAGAGACAAATCCACGTGAAACATTTAATTCAAATTTCCAATTAATGTATAGTGCGGAATTATAAACACTATTTTGGGTCCACATTCTTATGAAGGCATCTTAACATCTCAAAGGTACTTCAACTTTTTCCAAAATGAACTTCAAGGTTATTTTGATAATATACCGTTAGCAATTAGACGTACTTAGAGGAATAATATTTCAACAAGATGGAGCACCACCGCATAATGCAATGTTTGTAACACATTATTTAAATCAAGTTTTTCCAAATTCCTGGATTGGCAATATAATATGGCCCTATAATATGGCCTGCAAGATCACCAGATCTATCGCCTTTTGATTTTTTTCTGTGGGGAGCTATAAAAAATAAAATTTATGATACACCCATTACTACACAGAATAAGACAACTGTTGTCGAGTTAAATATGCAAATAATATAAATCAAAATTTGTTATAAAGCCTTTATTTGTGTATGAGAGAACGGTGGTAATTTTGAAATTTTTTTGTAAACAGATAATATGTATTATTGAGTGTATTAAGTATTATTTATTTTATGCATTATTTTCAATAATAAATAATAATTTCTTTTTTAATAATTACTAATTTTGTTTTCAAGGCACACTTTATTTTGAGAAAAAAAAAACATTTTAATATCTTCAAAAACTCAAAAACTATTCAAGTTTAAAGACAAAAACCATTTGAATTTTTTAAAGAAATGAATATTTTCTATTATTCGGTATAAGGTGTAAGAATATACAGAATGTTCCATTTAAAAAAGTATAAAAACTATAATATCTACGAAAATTATATTTTTTTTCAGTCAGATTTATGCAGATTTAGGTAGTCTATTGGGAATACTGAAAACTTTATCTGAACATTTTTTTGTATCTGTAATAAATTCCGAGGAAACCAGTTTTCCAACTTTTAATTCCACCCTATATGGATCCCCATGATGTGAAAATTTTACCACTTTACCACAAAAATGGTCGAAAAGTACACGTTGCATTGGTTAATAATTTAACACGCATTTTTTTTTGTAACAATATCAAATTGTGTTAAACTTGCACCATCAAAGAGATAACTATGTACTGGTATTACAAAATACATAATAACGTAGTATAAATAAAGCAAATCAATGAATTCGAAGATGGATTTAAAGACAAGATCTCATTTATAGAAAGTATTTGACGTAGAGTAAATAGTCACTTACCGAATTACCAGTTAATAGAGAGTCCTCATAGCTGGAACCTTCGTCTAAGAACACAAATAACCATGTCTTTTTATTTCACTTTAAATATTAGGTTTCAGTTTCACGTTTCACACCATTTAATGCACAGAAATATATATACATATGTCCATTCGCTTCAATATACCACAAGAAAATAATGTATTTATCGTGTCAGACACACAAACGCGCGACTTTAAACGTGTTTTAATAGGCACGAACTAAGAAAAAACACTGATTTATGGAGAAATAAAACACAGTACATTTTTTTAAATAATAATTTAAATGTGAGATTTAAAATTTATATTGTTTAAATATTTATTATAATTATACAGAGTATTTTTTTAAGACTACAGTAAATTGTTTAACATTTTATGAATTAAATTATTTAATACATATTCCACATTATATTACTAACTTACAAATAAATAAAAATCTGTTGTGGCCAGCACAAGACCTCTCGTTATTTCTATATTAGGCTATACAAGAACAAGTACATATTGCCCAGTGTGTTCAAAAAAATCCTAACTCGGAGGAGGCTATAATCAAAAAAACGTATGTCAATTTGAAAGTATTTAATTAAATGTCAATTAGACACAGATATTGTTAAAAAATCTGTTGTGGCTAGCACAAGACCTCTCGCCATTTACATATTTGGCTATATAAGTATTGTATTGCACTTCGCTTTCGAACCGTCGTTTTATAACAAAAAATTACAGAACTATACCCAAATATTGTTTTTTATTGTATTTAACATATCTTCCGCACACATATAATTCTAATTATATCTATTTTTCATTGTATGAGGATGTTCCTGTTCATTAACCAGATTGGCAGTATTTCTGATGGATATATGCATTTTACCTATAAATTCAAATATTTAATTAATAAAACAATAAGAAAGATTAAATGTACTTCCCAGAAAAAGCTGTCAGAATGTCAATAAAACTGTTGATTTTTGACACTGACGTCTGTCAGTTGTATATTATGTTGTAACATTTGAATTTATCAACTGGTTTCCTTAGGTCCGGTATTTCAATCTCCTGGTAACGTGTCAAGTAAATTTAATCTGTCTGGTAAGTAAATTTAATCTGTCTGGAAAGTAAATTTTGGGTATTTCAATCGACAAGTAAGGTTTCCCAGCAACATAAATTTACTTGCCAGACAGTTATTTTACTTGCCACTTGAAGTGACCAGTAACGGCTTAACTGACAGAAACGTCAAAAAGTTATTAATTTAAAGTCAGACGGTAGGATGGATTCTGATATAGAAAACATTATAGAAGATGACGATGAGGAGATTATTGATTATTTATTTTTAAGAAGACCATATATTATAAGGGAAAGGATTGATCACTTTGAAAAATGGGATAATTTGGATTTTTACATGAGATTTCGTTTATCAAAATTCACTGTACAAAATTTATTGTTTTATAAATGTCGTGAATATATTCATTTCTGACGTAATTACCAACATTAAATTTACTTCATTGATCTGTCAAGTAACTACCAAACAGATAAATAACGATTGAAAGACGGAATTATTTACTTGACAGATCTTACCAGACAGGTAACGTTACTCGGCAAGTAGTTACTTGACAGAGTTACCAGGAGATTGAAATACCGGACCTTAGTGTATTTTCGCCTACTCGACTTATTATATCCCGATATTCTATATATTATATCGTCTTTATCTCTAAATTTATAGAAGATATAATAAAAAAAATAAATTATCAAATGTAGAATTCTGTTCTTCAAAGTTAGTAATATCAAAAATTTTCAAAAAATAATATTTAGAAGATTTTTTTAAAAAAACTACTACTTCCGGTTGTTCAATTGTTACCAAAACCTTTTCAGCTCTTCCCAGGAATGTCAGATTGAGGAATTCATAGTTAAACAGGTCTTATGTCTTATAGTTTTTGAGGAATCGTCCCTCCAACATCCAGCTATACACACATACATACACACATCCACACACACACACACACACACACACACACATACACACACACACACACACACACAGCAGACATCATTGTAAAAATGTTAAAATTGGATATGTGATTTTTATCATGATTCCAATACCTCTCTTAGCGAGAGGTAAAAAGTTATCTAAAGAAATCGAAGCTTATAATTTTGAATCCTTATTTTACAAAATAAATAAATTAGAAAACGGTGAATGACAATATTCTGCTTCCTTCTTCATTATCTTTTCTCTTAAAATTAGATTTCATGATCAATTTTCATAAATTGATTCTTGAATTGAATCACACATACGTTTCTGTGTTCATAGCCTATTCCGAATAAGGTTTTTTTTCTGAACACACAGTATTTCATATTTCTGTTACACAAACAACAATTCTAATTACATCTTTTATTAATACATTATTATATTTTTTAATTAATTCTATAAATGAGGTTCCTCATAGTCCTCATACTCTTCTAAATGTTCGAGATTCTTCAAATTCATTGACGAGGGCGGTATTTCTAATGCATATATGTAGGTAATATAAGTATCTATAATTTTAAATATTTAATTAATAATAAAATAATAAATATTAAATGTGCTTTCCAGAAGAAGCCTTCAATAATGTATCTGAATTTTTGACACTGACATTTTGCTGTCAATTACAAACATTTTAATTTTTTTTAACAGGTTTCCGGGGAGTTACTTAGGCTGTGAGACTCATTACAACGGATTATTTTATCTAAATCTATGGAAGATATAATAAAAATGTTCAATGTGTCGGATAGAGAATTTTATATGTGTGTGTGTGTTTGTGTGTGTCTTTAAAATACTTTATAATATATGAAATGTAAAAAGTGTAAATGTAAAAATAAAAAAATATTTGGGCTATAACAATATAGATAAAAGCTGACAAAAAATAGTAATTAAGGTACCAAGGGTTGTTATAAGAACAATAATGCCTGAGATCAACAGTGTACTGTCGAGGGCCTCTGGCCCGAGGCGAGTACGTTGACCGAAGGCATTATTGTCGTTTAACACCTGTGGTGCCTTCAACGGTTTATGTCTTACTAGAAATTCTTAACAAACATTTTGTCTGACTAGAATTTATCAAACAAAAATAATAAATCACAAAATTTTAATACAACTTACAAAGTAGCCTGTGAATGCGGTATCTAGGTAATATTTTGTTTCTGTAAACAACGCATTTTTTCAAACAAAAAATATATTTTTTGTGGTATTTTTCTGTCAATATGGACGAGCAATGTTATTGCTAAAAATAAAAGCATGCTGGTTTGTATTTGTGATGAAACAAGTATGATTATAAGTGTTGCCAGATTTGGCGACTTGTCGCCATTTAGGCGACTTTTTACAGTGTTCTGCGACAAAATTTTTAGTTTGGCGACTGGCGATTAAATTTGCGACTAATTAGAAATAATTGGCGATATTTGGCGATTAAAACCTATGGACTTGTTTAATATTCATTGTTTTAATATTGGACTTTCCAGATGATAGTTTTATATGTGTGTATTTTTGATTGCATAATAAATAGTTATTTTGTCTCATTGATACCACTCCGGCCTTGCTACCATCTGCACATTATTCAAAGTACTAAACAAATAACCTCAATTTTATGTCTTTGTATAGGGCACCTGCACGTGACGTTTCAACATGGCGGCCACCGGCTGATCTTGGACAACCAAACCTTCAGTTTGCATTGTGTCTTACGGAGAAATATCGTGCCGTAAGCTTTTATTGTGTTTTTACGGCACTTATTGTTTTATTTGGGAAAAACTGATTAGAGTGTGTAAAAGTGAGTATATGAGGAGTGTTTTCTGTAAAAAATAAGTCAGGACATTCTTATTATTTAATGAGTTCCAGGTTATTAAATTAAACTAACCCAATCCTATGTTTTTGTGTATACTTTTATTGCATATAAAATAATTTAAACATAATCGAATAGAAACATATTGTATGAATGTTTAAATATATGTAATTTTCTTTAATAATATATATATAAAAAACATGAAAAAATATTTTTTTAAATGACAGAATTACAAATTTTGAATGAAGTTTTTTTTAGTAACAGAAAAAATATATATTTGTGTCTGTTTCTCACAAAGGTTTAAAAATTAGATAGGTAATCAATTATTGATTTCATATTGATTTTTAAAAGGCATTTATAATCCTCGTCAAAAAAATGTCAATGTATAAGGATCCACATTATGTATCCACTTAAATTTATCGATTTAACGTACTTTGTGTATGAATGTTTAAATATATGTAATTTTCTTTAATAATATATATATAAAAAACATGAAAAAATATTTTTTTAAATGACAGAATTACAAATTTTGAATGAAGTTTTTTTTAGTAACAGAAAAAATATATATTTGTGTCTGTTTCTCACAAAGGTTTAAAAATTAGATAGGTAATCAATTATTGATTTCATATTGATTTTTAAAAGGCATTTATAATCCTCGTCAAAAAAATGTCAATTTATAAGGATCCACATTATGTATCCACTTAACGTACTTTGGCTTCCAAAGATAAATTTTTAACGTATAAACGCAATAAGCTCATTTATATACAATAAAAATACACAATATGACAATAAGAAAAATGAACTCGAAGATAAATAAATATATATATATATATATATATATATATATATATATATATATATATCTCAAATTTAATTTTCTTTATAAATTAAAAAAATCTAATAATACAATTTATTTTAATTTCAATATTCATGTTTTCATTTAAAAATACACATAAAAAAAACTTATAGAAACTCAAATGAATATAATACAACCTGATGCTACAAGCTACTTATTTCAATTTAATATTTTTTAAAATATATTTATAAATAGGACTGCTTTGTTTTACTAGTAAATAATTCATACACTTATCTTTAATTATGGCTAATTACATTTTAAAATAGCATCTATAAATTTAGGAAAAACTGAATTTCTTGTACAGAAAACACATTCGCTGCATAAGACGCAATGTTAAACTGAAGCTTGGTTGCGCGAGATCAGCTGATCATCCGCCATGTTGTGACGTAGGTGCAGGTGCCCTATTGCTGTATTGTTTACTAAGGCCCAATCTTACCATCTCTGGTTAAAATTTTAACTGCTACTTAAATAGACAATATTAAATCGGATTATTGACAGCAATTATAAATTTGTCATTTAACAGTTCATTTCGTTTCGGTTTTGTTTATTTAACTGGTAGTTAAAATTTTAACTATAGATGGTAAGATTGGCCCTAAATAAATGATTTATTTTTCAAATGTGTTTTTTACTTATTGGAAAAATGAAAAACAGTATTCCAGCATTCCAGGGAAACCCTTTCAATTTTGATTTTTGAACTTGGCGACTTTTGGCGATATTTTTAGTTTGAGAAGGCGACTTTGCGTTATGGCGATCTGGCAACACTGTAAAACGACTACAATTCACAATGCTTTTTAACCTTAACTGCACTTTATATCAGTATCAGTATTATTAACCTCAGTTTGTTGTCTACATTACCATAGCAACTTAATACACCCTAGGGCATTATTTACTCAATAACGAACCTAATGTTGAGGTTGTTATAAAACAATAACATACTAGTAAGACATAAAAATTGTTATATTATTATTACGATTCAGAAATCAGTGACATGAATCTCATCACATCGATATATAAGCAATAATATAAAATAAAATACCCACTTCTCTCTTTTTCATATGAATAAATATTGAACAATTTGCAATATTTCCAGGCATGCAGCCCATAGTCATCCTCCCCCTACTATGTGCCACCCTCGTCACGGCACTGGCCCCATCTGGGGTACCCTGCTCAGAAATGAGCAGAGAACTTCGCTACCCTTGTCGGTGTTCTATCGATTCACAAGATCCTGACGATCCTTCGATCCTTATGGACTGTGATTACGTAGTATTTCCCGGAGAGTTGCCAGCTCTTCCCTACGGAGCTCCAATAGTAGCTTTCAGGCAGAGGTAAGAAGAAAAAGATAATATTTTTAATTATTTTTAACTAACTTGTATTTATTTAAGAATTAAGGGCAGTAAGTGCTTCTTACCGGTTGAGGATACATCCGGTACCGGTAGAAGAGTATTTACTGGCCGCAATGCTAATACTTATTACGTTTTCTGCACGAACGACGCACAAAATTAAAAAAAAAATAAGAAATGAAAATTATTTTGACATACTAAAAAATTTGGTTTCCATCTTTATATCTCAACCCTTGGTAAGGGAAATATAGGGATCGTACTAAAAATCACATGTCCAGATTTTGGTACATAACCAGATTTTAAGGTCCCAAGAATCCAATTTTAATATTTTAACAATAATGTCTTTATGTGTGTGTGTGTGTGTGTGTGTGTGTGTGTGTGTGTGTGTGTGTGTGTGTGTGTGTGTGTGTGTGTGTGTATGTATGTATGTATGTGTGTGTGTGTGTATATATATACAGTGTGTCCCATTTAGAAGTGCCACCATTGGGATCTCGAGAACTGTAAGAGATACGATGTCGGTTAAATGGAACTTTTTGTGCGGTTTTGGGAGGCCATCTCAGATGTGCTTTTGTTTTTTCAAAAATTCTCATAAGGCACTAGATAATAACGAAAAACTGAATATTGTTGATTTTTTCTTTTTCAAATAACTTCTAAACTATCAGTAATTGAGAAAAACGTTTCAAATATAAAAGATAGATATTTTTATTAACTAACCAGTGGCGTATGAAATAAAGTTTTATATCCGTAAATTTTTGAGATATAACACAAACTTATATTTTTTTAAATAGAACCCATATCTGATTTCAGTCTCAAAAAAATCATTATTTTTTTCTCTTTTCAATGATGTAAGGGTTATTATGTTTTATATTTGTTTTGCCTTCAAAATTATTATTTTTTCCTTATTTTGTATTAAATTTATAATTATTTTGAAAATATTGGTAAATTTCAATTTAGAAATACTCCTTGTATTTAAATAATTTATTTCGTTAGAAAATTTTGTTCAAAACTCGTATCAAACTAATTTTTATAATATTTTGTATCTGGTCGCCCTTGGCACATTATATTTAAAATGTAATTTGTAATTATGAGTCTAGAATAAAAATATTAAGTAATAAAGGCATAAAACAAATTATTTCCATCAAATACAAGATAATTAATAAAAATAATAATGTTTTTTTTTGGGAAATAATAAGAAAGTTCAGGAAAATAAAGAGAAAAATTAAATTTTAGGAGTAAAACAAATATAAAACATAATAACCCTAACATCATTGAAAAGAGAAAAAAATAATGATTTTTTTGAGACTGAAATCAGATATGGGTTCCATTTAAAAAAATATAAGTTTGTGTTATATCTCAAAAATTTACGGATATAAAAATTTATTTCGTACGGCACTGGTTAGTTAATAAAAATATCTATCTTTTATATTTGAAACGTTTTTCTCAATTACTAATAGTTTAGAAGTTATTTGAAAAAGAAAAAATCAACAATATTCAGTTTTTCGTCATTATCTAGTGCCCTATGAGAATTTTTGGAAACATAAAAGCACATCTGAGATGGCCTCCCAATGGCGCACAAAAAG
Source organism: Ophonus ardosiacus (assembly GCA_943142095.1). Taxonomy (NCBI): domain Eukaryota; kingdom Metazoa; phylum Arthropoda; class Insecta; order Coleoptera; family Carabidae; genus Ophonus; species Ophonus ardosiacus. Next base: position 33,362,293 of record OW964834.1, on the reverse strand, counting down.
TTCCATTTAACCGACATCGTATCTCTTATAGTTCTCGAGATCCCAATGTTTTAAAACGAAAATTATAATAGTAAATTAAACATTTATACGAACGTAAAGGAACATAGATATATGGTTTCCAGCATCAATAAATATGTAAATCGGTTTATTTTCCCAAGAAATGTATATTTTTACTTTATTGTACAATTTCGCCAGTTGTGGCATCATAGAATTACTGGCGGGAGGTATAGTGTTGGCCATAACAGATTTGTAAAAAAAATTCATTGTTGTTTTTTATTTACTTACTTCCTCCGTCTCTTGATTCGTAAGTGATTCACATCAGTAATTTGTAAATAAAATCTACTACCGTGGAAACCCTATCGGTAAACAATAAAAAAACATGATCGTGCAAAATAGTTATTTATGCAACAAGTGTGTAAAATAGAATTTTTTGGTTGAGTGCGATAATTAACACGAGATAAAAAATACTATTTCTCATAATACTGAGTATGAGTGTAGGTATAGACATCTTCATAATTGTTGATGCTGTTTCTCATAATACTCTACAAAATGTAAAACATTCGAAATAATCTCAGACACAGGTGGGTGGATTAGCCTTCTAGAATAGTGCATCTAATATTAATCTTAAAAATTAGGTTGAATTAAAACCCATTATGTCAAAAAAATGATAATGTTCTTAAGATTTATGTTAATTATGTTAATAAAAATTATTACACCTGTCATTTGCAGTGTACAATAATAATGGGGGATTACACCATTTTTTTTATAGTTTCATCTGAAAATATTAGGAAAACTAAGACTATTGATGAAAATCCGATGAAAAAATTCCTATTAATAAGCGAGTTATGGTCTCCCGAACTTTGAAAAGATTGACGTGACGTCACATTTATGTGTTTTTATATCAAACTGTTTTCATCATGGACCTAAATGTTCTTGAAATATATGCTATTTTAACTTTAAGTTATATTTACATAAAAATAAATGAATATTATAACACTGTATAAGTCTACATACTTTATAATTGCAGGTGTATTTAAATTATTAAGTTTAATGCAAGAAATTTATGTTAAAATAAAAACTGTTTGGAAACTGCAGTACAGGAATGTTAGCCCCTCCTTTCGAATTTGAATTTCTTAACTTCCATTGGTAGTAATCCCCACCTTCTAACACGCTATTTGTAATGCATGTATAGGCGGTTTCTCGGTCGCCAATCAAAATATTTTCATATTAGTGTCGAAGCGCTATAACAAAAAACCCTTTATTTCCGAACTATCTCAATGATACCATTTCATTTTTTTTATTAATATTCGTTATTCAGCATATACATTCGTATTTTTTTTACTATTTTCCTTTAAATCGATTGAGCCGTAATCCCCCATTCTTGATAAATTTTATTACCTTCATAATAATTATTTACTACCTAAATATCTAGTTGACAGGTAAAAGTGACACTTTACACACTTTAAAGAGTGCGTAAACTATGTACTTTACGCACAATTGTAGGAAAAAAAAATTCTTTACACATTCGGTGTATGAAGAGTCTATTGTTAGGAAAAATGTTCTTACGAAGAAGCAAACTGCAAATATTTTTGTCAAACATGTCTGAAGTACTTAGAAAATTCGTAATTTAAATATCTTTTTTCTTGTAGATATGCAGGCCATCAGGGTCTTCCACCCCAGCTCTTTGGAGACTCAGCACTTCCCCTACGTGCCATCGACTTCTCCGGAAATGCTCTCCGAAGACTTACGGAAAGAATGTTGCACAATCTTCGAGATTCTCTCCTGGAACTTCGACTCGCCGACAATCTTTTGGGGGATACATTAAATCCCATTTTCTCCAGTAGTGAGTTCCATGGTTTGGTACATCTCCAGGTCTTGGATCTCAGTGGAAACTCCATAAAAGCTATTGAGGAAGGCATCCTCAAAGGATGCGAAAATTTACAGGTAGGAAGAATATTGATTTCTTTTAGAGCACTCGAATAGTGAAAGATCTAGGTTGCAGTATTCGCGAATCGTGAACATCGTCATTTGTACGATAAAGCAAATGAATTTTACAAAAATAAAAACCTTTGCGTAATTTCAATGCACCGAGGGATAGCAAGGAATTAAATACAAGCACACTAATACGACCATATTTGAAGAATTGTTCATGATCTTGTTATTTCTCTTTCAGAAACAAACTATGATACTGTCCGCTTACACATCACTATGTTCATAGGCTTAACCACGGCCTAACAGACATCTACGTTTTTTAAGTTTGTTTTATTTCTTTATTATACAAATCAACAATAGTAAAAATATTCCTGTATTATTAAAAAATCATCTTGTTCATTAGCGTTTAACAAATTCATGGCTATGAAAATAAAATTGTAACCTAAAATCTGAATTGATAACTGATGTAATGTCAAATGACAAGCAGTGACAAGCCACGTGATAGATACTGATTGGCCAGATCCAGAATTTCAAAATCAAACAAACCAGAAAGAAAATTGTAAATTTTAGATCAAAATTTCTAAATGTAAATTTATAAATTAAAATCATCATAAATCAGCCCTTTTAGGCCCGGTCTTTCCACCTTCGGATAAAGTTCCGGATAAATATTGCCTATCCGACAGATAAGTTATCCGGAACTTTTCTACTGGATAAATATGATATCTGACAGAAACATATGAATCATGAATCGATGCAATAACTCGGAAAAAATGTCAAATACATAATATTTTGATAGAATACAAACATGTAATTTTACATAATCTAATTATTATTTATTATTATATATGGCGCAGGAAAATTATCCAATGGGGCAAAAATAATATTCATTCCTACAAACCGTACATATTTTTGTCATACCAACGTTTAAAATAAATACACACCCGATTATTATGGGTATCAGAAATATGGAGAAAAAGAAATAAATACAAACAAATAAAACATTATACATCTAAACTTTGAGAGACAAGAGTTCTTGCTTCGTTGCTTCTCTGACCTTGTTCCATCATCATTTCACTGTAGTTTGTCCATCCCTGGTTACTCACTCTCACTGTTAACGTAGTTAATATTGTTGTAATCAAATTTTATCATTGTTATAATCAAGTATTATCATTATTGTCATCAAGATTAATCATTACCATGATGAAATTTGTCTTCAATTATACTATTTTAAAATTAATTTTAGAGGCAATACATATTCTTTGTCGGTCCAAGGGAGGTCATTCTTGATCCCTCGCCGCTGTGTATGACTTTTTATTTTCTACGACATACTTATAGTTGCACCTTAGTACAAGTACAAATATAGAAATATTCCGTATTTCAATAATTTCAAAATTATTGGAGCTCTCACGTTTCTTTCAATTTTTATAACCCTTTAACATTTCCAAATATGAACAAAAACCAGAAAGTAGAATATCCTGCACATGTTATTTATCCAAATTACTTTTAAATTATAACTTTTTGATATATTTGTAATTACGTCAAAAATATCATAACCACAAATGTCAAAACATAAATATTAAGCAACTTGATCGAAACAAAACTTATATGGCATTTTCTTGCTCTGCCTTATTACATTTGCAATGCTATAGTCTCTTTTTAATTTTATCAGAGATTTTGGAACTGTATATATTGCACTTATCTGTCGGATAGTTATACGTTAGATAAATTTTAAATGCAAGACAGAAAAAAGTTATCCGTCGGATAAAGTCTCAGATAAGTTTATCTGGCGGATAGCTATCCGGAACTTTATCTAAAGGTGGAAAGACCGGCCCTTAGTCTAAAGCTAAATCAGCAACACTGAGGTACAAACTAATTATGAACTAATATAAGCTAATGCTTTTCCTGTAACTATTTAAAATGTTATGACCTCATGCCTCAATTGTATAGTAATAGTATGTTACGTGCTATAAGGGTAGTTAACTGATCAGTCATAGACTAGTATGTCACAGATATATGAAGTAGGGTAAAGGTAAAAAACCAAACTTACTTTTGATGGTTTCTTGTTGTCCGAAAAAGATATTCGAAGAAGAAACTTGTTCTCATGCAGATCTTGCGATATCATTAAAGAAAATGGAAAGTACCTAATAGGAAATGAATAATTTAAATAACATTTTCTTCATTAATAACCTATCTTCTTGACCATATAAAACACAGTAGTGAAGAACAATTTCTAATTATGTAAAAAAGTACCTACGCTTTCTACACATGCTATATGAGGTAATTCTACTTCAATTTCAGAATAATGTGAATGTACTTTATCATTTTACTAATAAAATCTATTTAAAATTTCAAAATTACTCATTTATTTAGAACGAAGGAAAAAATTAGACAAAAAAAAACTATTTGTTCAACTTTTCTCTCTTCCGTTTAACTTTCTTCCATTTTAAATTGATCGATTTATATTCCATTTTGCATGATAATTACTTTAAATATATTATTAATTTCTTTTCTATCGTTGTAGGAACTCAGATTAGACCGTAATAGCCTGGCTTCGATTCCAAGTACGTCGCTGAATGGACCTAGAGCATTGAAAATTCTCTCTTTATCCGGAAATCGTATTGGTAAGCAGATAATATAATTTCACTAACGGAAATAGTTATACGTATATGAATTAAGGTAGTAAAATATAATGTACGAGGGTTGTATAGTATTTATTGTCCCTAAAATAGTAGGCTTTGTAATATTGTCTTCATAACAACAGCAATTGTTTATCTGTTAAATGAAGTGTCAGATGTAGTATGTATCAATTTACCAAAAGGTGGCCGATGCAAAATTTTGCCCCTAAATCGAAACAGCAGATTCAAGACAAAGTTATAACGTCAACGCGCAAAATAACTCAAAAATTTAAAATTTCAAAAAAGAAAAATGTAATCAAATAGCCAGCGGCCCATCTTGAGCAAATTTCCAGAAACTGTAGAGCAATAAGGAACGAACATTTTATAGAAAACAGAGAGAGAGAGAGAGAGAGCGACTATAATCTCCCAAATGTTTCTCAGGCGCGACTGATTGAAGACTTTTGGGCATTTTTTAGCAGAAAAGTATAGAATAATGGCTGTGAATACCAAAACGAAAACGAACAACAGTTACAGACAAGAATATTTCTGGCAATCCGGGAAGAAGATTTAACATCGTCCATCAGTAAAAATAAAATAAAAAATTCTTTCTATTTGATGAAGACGTCTAACTTTTTCTCAAAACTTTTGTTAAATACGTTATTATACTTGCCGTCAAATAATTATGGACTGGAGATTTCTACACTGATGCCAAATTTTTAAGTGTCTACCTGTACAAATATCTGTAATGTCAATGTCATTCTATATTCTGACATTTTCGTTAGTACTTGCGTGCGCTTTTTATTCCCAATCCTATAAATTGAAAATTGCATTTTATTTAGACTTTTTAAAATAAAATGTGTGAATGAATTAAACAGTCTTGGTTCTTATAAAAAACGTTTAGGAAAACAAGATTTAAATGGACAGGCAAAAACAATTATTGCCAATGTACGCAATTTTTTCAAAAAATTATAATTTATTAAATAACAAGAAAACTTTGGATTTGACTGCAGAATCATGTTGTGTTGGCAGATCTACTGTTCACTTAATAATCAATTATTATTAACTTTTATTTAGAGTTCACCGGCTATTGTATTTTAACGCAAATGCGACCTTAGCTTGATGAGTGGAAACCAGGGATTTGTTAACTACTGGATGGAGCAAGTGTATATCGATATATGTATTTCTTGTGTACCCGGCTAGATTAAGAGAGAAGACAGGAAGTGTGAGTGAGAAAGATATACCGGGAGTTTATTTTATCAGTAAACATAGGGTATATCATTGCCATAGTTACGATATGAATGTTTGACAGCAATGTATTGAAGCGTTTATTTTATGAGTAAACATAGGCGTCTAACATGGGAAGCAGTTTTTTGTAAATACAAAGTGTCCGGCTAAATTTATAACCATGTTATTGAACATGATAATAGTATATTACATCTTGTACATTATTTAATATTAATTACTTTAATAATATTGCAAAAATTACAATAAATTACAAAAAATTGTGAAATAAATAATTGTTTCACTTTTTTATTATGCAATATGAAAACATTTCCAAATGTCTCCGTGGCGCAGTGGTCATAACACTAGAGTTTAAAATTTTTGGTTGGGGTTCGATTCCCCGTTGGGGTAATTATTTTATTTTTTTTTACATAAAAATTGTTGAACTTTTAAAAATCAGTTTATATTTCCATATTACATTCATTTAAAAATAATAATAACATTGTAATAAATAAAGAGAAAATAATTGAGAATAATTGATTACAATAATCAAAATATTGATGCAATAACAATGCATTGTATATCCTTTGATATTAATAAAAATAACTGAAATATAATAAATTAGTGAAAATATTATGTCTTTACTGTATTTATCAAATAAAATACAATGCATTGTTATTACATCAATATTTTGATTATTGTAATCAATTATTCTCAATCATTTTCTCTTTATTTATTACAATGTTATTATTATTTTTAAATGATTGTAATATGAAAATATAAACTGATTTTTAAAAGTTCAACAATTTTTATGTAAAAAAAAAATAAAATAATTACCCCAATGGGGAATCGAACCCCAACCAAAAATTTCAGACGCTAGTGTTATGATGACCACTGCGCCACGGAGACATTAGGAAATCTTTTCATATTGCATAATAAAACACTGAAACAATTATTTATTTGACAATTTTTGTAATTTAATGCAATTTTTGCAATATTATTAAAGTAATTAATATTAAATAATGTACAAGATGTAATGTACTATTATCATGTTCACTAGCATGGTTAGATTTTTAGCCGGACACTATGTTAAATGCCTATGTTTACTCATAAAATAAACGCTTCAATACATTGCTGTCAAACATTCATACCGTAACTATGGCAATGATATACCCTATGTTTACTGATAAAATAAACTCCCGGTAGATAATTCCACTTTAGACAAGTGAATTTGATATTCATATCTGTCATATTCACAACTGTCAAATTCACGTCAAAAATTAATTGTGTTTAAGTATATTTGATCATGAAACGTGAAATAAGTACGAATACATCTAATGCAACGCTAAATTAGAACACCTATAAGAATATAAGTCGTTTATTTGTCAAATTACTTTTTTGAAGAAATCATAATTTTAATCATAACTTACTAATGAAACGACACAGCACCGTTCATCAGATATTTTGATACACAATTTTCAACACAACACCTTCGAACCATTCTCATATATTAAAATAATTATGTTTCAATAATGATATCAAGAATAACCTAAAATCTGTCAAACAAAAGATTTGACAAGTAACGGAAACAAAGACAACAAATCGGAATTATGTATGACTATCTCTGTCGATCTGGCCGGGTACATGGTAAAGATTCACTCGCTCCATCCAGTAGTTAACAAATCCCTGGTGGAAACTTTGGTTAAAATGTAAATATAAATTTTCCAGAGACGATTTTTTATATTACATATTACTGTCTTACCTTACTTATTTGTTATATTTTCTTCATTTACGACGTATTAAATTTTTTAATTAGTTTTAAATGTATTATATGACATTTGCGTTCATTCCTGGTCATGTCAAGTTACAAGCGGTAACACCGCTTGGTAAGGGACAGGGTGCGGAAAGGGATAAAAGTTGAACATCAGTCCATAATCATTTGACGGCGAGTATAGTGAATATGTAGTAAAATAGATTAACGCCTCTTCGGAATACCCGCACGGTCAACTGGGCGCCGGACATCTGAGCGATAAAACAATTACATGTTTAGTTATTGAAAATTGAATTTTTCTGGTGTCTATAATTTTATTTAAATTATGCATACCTCGAGAAAAATTCATTTCACCCTTGTCAACAAACGCCAAAGACCTATTAGCTCTTAACAGAAAGGACCTTAGAATGGTTTGTTCAATGTCCTCTAAAATACCATATTATTGTCAGATTGGTATAGTATTTGTCGACTCTATGAAGAGGACGAAGAAACGTCCAGCTGTAGCCGTAAGAAGACTTAACCATCTAGGTAGAAGGACCCCTTGACAAATGACACCTGGAGCAGTAACTGGCTTCATGAGAACTCTGGGACTGTTTTCAGAAAACTAAGATAAGGCTATGTTACAATTATCTTACAGGTCTTAGTGACAAAAGCGACTAACGTATAAATCCCTCAACTAATAAATAATAAAAATCTCGTCCATTGTATACTTATAACTTATACTAAATTGATTTCCAGGTGCCATAAAGGCTGGAGCTTTCCGCTCCCAACAACTTATGGAACAGATTGATTTAAGCGATAACTTAATTTCTACAATTGAAGGAGATGCTTTTCAAGAAATGGAAAAGCTCAGAATATTACGAATTTCGAGAAATAAGCTTATGAGATTCAACAGTGACGTTTTTAACGGAGCACATAATCTACAACATTTAGACCTGGCAAATAACTTCATGACTGAGTTTCCAACAGTGGCTTTAAAGGCGTTTAACAGTCTTAGATATCTGAATTTGTCAGCCAATTTGATCAAGGTAAGAAAGAAATTTATCTCGTAATACGGAAAATAAATTGTAGCGATCTAGCTACTTGGAAGATAAAATCAAGTAGCTAGATCGCTGAGTGGCAAAAAAAAACACCCTGTGACAAAAAAAGAATGATTGTTAGTAACTAGAAAATAATAAAAATACGAAATTTGAATTTCAGCATTCATTAAACAGGGTGTTAATTAAAAAGCGGGCCATAGACGTTTAACATGAGAAATCTATTTTTCCTTGCGCAAAACTTCCCATTTAATTTTACACAAAAATGTTTCAAATAAATGTTGTTTATTTTACATATTTAATAAGCTGTAAAATCCAATTTGAAATTTTATAAATATTGGGAGTTAAAAACCAATTATCGACTGTGTTTGGGATGGAGATGGTTACAGGCAGTAAAATTCTTCGGACTTGCAGTCAACTAATAAGATTTATTCATGCCAACGTTTCGACTATACAATAGTCTTCATCAGGGCTCTACAATATAACACAAAAGCGGAATAGTACAATAAGAACACAAAATAAATTATAAATTACATAAACTATAATATGAAAACTTTCTGTAAATAATTTTATCTATAATTTTTATTTGAAAATAGAATTTCAGGCGGTTCAAACGATTTTGTAATTTTGTTTAAATTTCATGGCTAAATACAAATGAGCAATATTTGTAAAATTTTAAATTAAATTCTACAGGTATCTAAACCTACAAAATAAAATCTGATTAGTGATTTAGGTGTAGAATTTAATTTTCTACAACATTTATATGAAACATTTTTGTCTTAAATTAAATAGGAAGTTTTGCGCAAGGAAAAACTGATTTCCCATGTTAAACGCCTATGGTCCACTTTTTAATTAATACCTGTATAGTTTTACAATTTAAATGTTTGAATTTAATTTATAACAAGCTTTAAATATTAAACGAACGTTCATGACATACTTTATACGACATTACAAATACGAGTATTATATTAAGCGAATGTCTGTAGAATATGGGTCAGATATTTGAAATACTTCAAAAGATATGAATATTCCCGCCTTTTTTCGTTAGGTTGTTCATAAATTCTGCCGGTTCTTCTATAACTGCATTTCGGACTCAAAATTAGTTCCTTTTAACGCAAATTTACATTTTGGGAATAAAAGTCATGACGCTAGATCAGGTTAGTATGGTTGATGTATCAACACGGTGATTTTGTGTTTCGTCAAAAAATAACTTTACAAACAAGGCATTATATTCCGGCACGTTGTCACCATGGAGAATTCATAAGTCGGTTTTTCACATTTCAGCCCTTTTTCTTCTCGCATGGAGAGTTATCAAAACCTCCTAAACCTCCTTGTAATATAACCTGATTGTGATTAGCGAACTACCCCTCAGGCACCCAATCCACGTGAACAATCAATAGACGTCTCCGATCTCTTTCTCTGCCTTTTTACACATTTAAACTGTTCAAAAATTTGAGTACTAGATGGATCCTCAACACCATAAACTTTTTTCAACAAATCGTACGTTTCTATAGCGGATTTCTCAAGTTTCACACTGAAATTCATAATGACACTTAAAATGATTTCAGTTCATTTAAAGGCAAAGGCTACGGCCGAACGATTTGCCTAATTATCTTAAAATTTTAACCATGGATGGACGGAAGATAACAAATTAATATGACACACCCTGCAATGTCGCCAAATTTACAGCGAAGCCGAAAAAAAAATTAATCTCGTTATTTTATTGCCACACTCGTAAAAAAGTCAATAGTTTAAATTTTGTTGTTTCAGAATGTAGACAACACAGAACTAGAAGCACTAACTAGTCTCTACCACTTGGATTTAAGCCGAAACAACATTGCCAATATTGCCCCAGGAACTTTCTTAGGATTGAAACAACTACGACTTCTGGACATCAGCGTAAACTCCTTACGAACTGTAAGCATATTCTTTTGCTCAGCAACAAAAAAAAATAACACTTTGTCTTCTTTCCAGATTGAGGACGACGCTTTTGAGGGCCTAGACAACCTGGAAACACTTTCTCTAAAGGACAACAATATTCTCCTGATACCTGCTTCAGCACTGGGTCGACTACCTCGATTAATTTCTCTCCGTTTAGACTACAACAGAATAGCAGCATTATCTGGAGATATTTTACGTTCGATGGCCGATCGTGTTACAAGTTTAGTCTTGGCCAGAAATGTGGTTCGCGAATTACCAACTGCAACATTTCAGCATTTTCGGCAACTACAACATTTAGACTTAACTGGAAATTTGTTGACGACATTAAGTGCGGACACTTTTACTGGACTGGAGAATACTTTAAGGGTGTTGAGAGCACCGCAGAACAAAATATCAAGTTTGGGACCGACTCCTTTACAATTGACGGAGTTACAGTTTTTGGATTTATCAGATAATCGGTTAATGGAAATACCTAGAGATTCATTTGCACTTTTGCCGTCGTTAATACACTTAAACTTAAGTGGAAATACTTTGACGCAAGCTTCAGCATTGCCTTCAGGGTTACTTCATAGAATGCCACTTTTAGAAATTTTGGATTTGAGTCGGGCAGCCTTAAGAGCCTTACCAGGAGATTTACTATCAGAAACAGCTAATTTAAAGTTTATTTATTTAGGGGGCAACCAAATTTCTGAACTGCAAGATGGTACATTTTCAAACCTCAAAAATCTGTCTTTAGTTGATTTATCTAATAATGGAATGACTAATATTCGTCCTAGAGCTTTTGTTAACACAATGAATATACGCGTTTTACTGTTAAACGGTAATGAAATAAGTTCCTTCAAAGGTGAAATGTTCAACACCGGTACTAGTTTAGAAATTATAGACTTATCTAACAATGAATTGAGTTATTTATTTCCGTCGTCATTCAGAATTCATCCAAGATTACGCCAAGTGAATATATCAAACAATAAATTGAATTTCTTCCCTGCAGAACTAATAGCAGGACTACAATACTTAGAAGAAGTCGATCTGTCAGGAAACGCTTTGAAAAGTGTAGACGAATTAGATTTTGGTCGCCTACCACGCTTGAGAATATTAAATTTAGCTAATAATCAACTGGATTCGATAAGTGAAATGGCTTTCCATAATTCAACACAATTACAAATTTTAGATTTGAGTGATAATAAAATTGACAGATTAGGCGACCGAACTTTCGAAGGTTTAGTTCGTTTAGATGTTTTGGATTTACAAGGAAATTTATTGACAGAACTGCCAGATACAATTTTTGAAAGGGCACGACTACAAATGTTAGAGAATGTCAATTTAGCGAGAAACCAGTTTGAAATACCACCGTTAAAAGCCTTGCAAAGACAATATTTTTTTGTTTCCTCAGTTGATCTTTCTAGAAATAAATTAAAAGATATACCCGCAGATGACAGCGTAATGGTTAATATTAAAAAACTGGATTTATCATTTAATCCATTAACAAGCGAATCTGTAGCTAATGTTCTTGGTGAACCAAAAACTGTTAGAGAATTGAATTTAGCAGGGGTTGGTATCACACATGTAACTAGGTTAGAGACGAGATTTATCCGGCATTTAAATTTATCGTATAATAATATTTCATTACTACCAGAAACAGTTTTTGAAAGGACTAGTTTATTGGAAACTTTGGATTTATCTCATAATGATTTGTCTATGTCAATACCAAATGTCTGGCCTTTACTAAAAAGCATGCAAAGTTTAAATTTATCTAGTAATCCTATAACAAGCATATCACAAAATGATTTTGCAGGTTTGGAGTCATTAAGACATTTACGTATTAATGATTTGTATGAATGTATAAAAATAGAAAAAACTTCCTTTAAATCTGTTCCTAATTTGTGTTTATTAGACGCATACGGCTATCCAAAACTTGGTTATTTGGATGTTCAAGGTTTATTACAAAATGTACCATCTTTAGAATATTTAAATATAGAAACTAAAGAACCAGCTTTAGGTCCGGACCAACTAAAGGCAGCTTTACATCCAAGATTAAAAGAATTAGGAATAATGGGTTTGAGACTTACCAGCATTTCGTCAGGAACTTTATCGGGTTTGAAGTCACCGGAAATAATGATTCGTTTGCGCAACACTTCTTTGACAACACTTCCGCCAGCTTTATTCTTTCCTGTTCCGCGTTCTTCAACAGTCATGCTTGATTTGACAGGAAGTATGTTCACTACATTAACACCACAAACTCTTGCAGCATTGGATGACCGTAGAGGCGATTTAAAAATCTTGGGGTTAGATACTAACCCAATTGTTTGTGATTGTAGTGCGCGCGCACTCAGAAGATGGCTGCCAAATCATTTAAACGTACCAATAATATGTTCAAAACCGGAACATTTAGCCGGAATAAACTTAGCAACTATTGATGATAACGAACTGACTTGTGATCGTAAAGTACAGCCATCTTATGATGTAGTTACAGGCCATACGACTTCCCTGTCACATAGTACCTTACAAGTAGCAACGAGAATGACAACTGAGCCTGAAATAATATGGTCTGTCATGGCGCCCACTGATAGGGTTAAACCAAGGCCTGCTGTAACCGCCAGTGCTGGAAATGACGATACATTAATAATTGGAATAGTAGGAGGCGTTGTAGCTTTCATTTTTATTTTAATCATAGCCATATGCGTAATTCGATTACGCTCTGGAGGGGGTAGTGTCCAAGGTCGCTATCCTGGGGGTGTTATGCCCTCTGTTATGGTTCCTACAGGGGGTCCAGGGTCTAGCTGTGCTTGTAGTACTAAAGGAGCACCTCCAATGTATCCTCAAGGACCTTATGGGAATATAACAGCAAGTTATGCAGCAACCTTGCCACATAAAATCCACGCGGGACAACCGGTACCAAGACATTCTTATTCGACAATGGGGAGAGTGCCACCTTATTACGCGAATACACCACAGCCGTATTTTGTCGCGTTTCCACCTGATGAGAAAGTGTACCGATAGCACTTAGATTTTAGGTTAAAGGGTACAACCTGTATTATTTTATTTAATTGTTCACTCATTTTGTGCCGTATGTGTAAGACATTTTTATACGATTTTAATCACGAATTTAATTAGCAGTGTTGGCTGATTTTTTCAACAATATCTAGTGACCTGGGCATTTGTGTACCACTACCACTATCTTTCAACGGAGTAGTCCCTTCTTTTTAGCTCCTTGCAGTAGTACAATCATGGAAGCATTTACGACACTGCCATGTTCATGATAGTATAGTCAGAAAAATTGACTCTGTCGGGTAACTATAATTACGAAGCGGTTCCCAAAAATAACCGGATTTATTTTCTGGCAGATAGTAGGGCGCTAGTTCCAACTTCTTCCGCTAGGTGTCTTTACGAGACACCCTTTTAGATTTGCTTCCTAAGTGTCATCTTTGGGGATACATCTGAGCGGTCAGTGTGATTATTTTTTTCGTGTTCGGCGATTTTTTTAATGGCGGACATTAAAGTGCAATGTGTTAACATCAAGTTCTGTTTCTTGTTGGGGAAATCAGCAGCAATGCTTGAGCGAGCTTACAAAAAATCCGGATCGTTTTCTGACTGTTCTTTCAATTCCTGGCACACACTCAAGTGGTTAGTTTTATGGTCGTCGGTAAGCACACGTGTAACGAAATCAATTTGCAGTCAAAACTCGTTGGCACAAACTTCATGATATTTCAGTGATTCCTCCAATAGACATTTACAAAATTGCAATTTGCACGAGCGCCTCTAACGACAAAGCATAGAAATCAAGGTTGCTATGGTTACCCCATCCAAACAAAGACATGTCATCAGCCGTAGACTCTACACTCTAGCCATCGTTTTAGTTGAATAATCGAATGATCTTCAATATTATCAAACAAAAAAGTTGCCCCAGACACATCTTCTGGTTTTAAACTCATTTTTTATTAAACATAACGTACAAATCACAATAAAAAATTAGGTTTAACACAATAACAGATGCGAACACAATGACAGATAGGAACAGGGAACGGAACGCAAGACAACGAGGGGAGGTTTGTTTGGATGCATGATCTATCTCTCTCTTGCAGTGACGTCAATTTTGTAAGTGTCTATTCGTCGATTGTTTTACGACATCAGACATGATCGTATCACGGATTTTTTCGAAGCAAGGCGACAATTTCCGCCGTTGATTTTTTTTTATAAAAGGAAACAAAATTTTATCTGCAAAATTCGCCGAACACGTTAAACAAAGCTCACAAAAATATCACTGACCGCTCAGATGAATTTCACCAAGGATGACGTTTGGAAACAGATCCAAAAGGGTACCTAGTAGACACCTTGCGGGAGAAGTTGGAACTAGCACTATACCACCCGCCAGAAAATAAATCCGGTTATTTTTGGGTACCCAGTCGTAATTGTGCCGCTCTATTGAAATGAAGATATACTGAATAAATTTTCTGCCTACTTTGTATAGTACAATAATCATACTGTTCCTTTAGCATAAATAATCATCTCAAACAAAAATAGCATTTATGTGAAAGGAACAGTAAGATTATTTTATTAAAATTATCTAAAAGTAAGCAGTGACAATTATTATCCGCCTTGTCATAATTATATTATTATATTTATGCTCGGAATTCATACATGTATGTTTAAATTTAACTCATTGTTAAATTTTGACATTATGCCTAAATTAAAAATGTTATTAGAGTGCAGAAATTAAATAAATTTTAATTGATTTCTATGCACTAATAATTATAAATTTTTCAGAATATAACATGTTAAATTTAGCATAGTTAATTGTTTATGAAATCGGGCATTACTGGACCCGTCTGTCTTTTAACTGTAATGTTTGCTGATAAAAAAAAATCGTACGCCACTGAGTCAAACGTATACATATTTCGCACAGTTCCATTTCAGCCCTACCTTGTCTCTCCTGTAATTCTTGATATTATTATTGTATTGAATATCATACTTACGTCATAATACATATTGTAATGTTGATTCTGTAAAACGAATATATAGGGCACAGGGTAATTGTGAATGACAAAAATCCGTGTTCTCGAACAATCAATTAATATTCCAAACGTCAGATATAAAGTAGCGTTTATAGATTTGAATATGAGAAAAAAATCACCAAAAAATAAAAGTAAATCCCAGATGACTGGGCTGGCCAACACTGCACAATAAAATTACAAAAACGGACTCATCACATTGTAAATACGATGCATATTACGATACATACAAGAATTGTTTTAACATAAAATGTAACATATTAGAAATAAATGAAAATATATAACACTTAACAAAGGTATCTTTTTAATTTTAATAATGTCCATGCACACCTATACGCTAAGTAAGAACTCTCAAAAACCTGTACACTTGTTGTTTTTTATAATATTATTTATTATAGATAATTGCCACAAGGCTTACTTAATAATAATCAGTTGATAATAATAATATAATAATAATAATAATAATATAATAATAATAATAAATGTGGATAAACAGTTTGTATTTGATCAAATGGTTCTTGGATTTAAAATAAAAATAGACTCCGTGAATTGCACCACAACAAACTATCGAGTAAAAACATTATCATAGTTTATACAAGATCGAACGCGTTGATACAAGTGAACCACTTGATTAAACACGAACACAACTCTAAACAATACACCTTCTCTTTTTTCAATGAGACAAATTCTTGTTCATTTGATTAATATATGTACCAACACAGAACAAACGCAATCCAATATGGCGGTGCAAAACCAGACAGTCCAACAATAACTTTCCACATTCATTTTTCTCATATTTTTGTTTTAATTGGGTATACGGGCACTGAAAGCTGTCGTTGAGAGAGCACCACATTAACTTCAAAGGGGCAAAATGTTTTAACAATAATTTTGTCATAAAAAAATCCATTTCATTTTTCTTTTATTATCATTGTTTTTATTGGGTATACAGGTACTCAAACTGTCAGGAAGCGAGTACCACTCACAAGTTTTGAGAGGTATTAAATAATCATTTTATATTGTCATAAAATTACATATTTCATTCTTTTATTATTGTTGTTTTTCGTGGACAGTCAAGGTTGTCGTGGAGAGAGCACCATATACTTCAAAGTGACAAAAGGTAAAATAAAATATACTCGGCTGTCAAACGAAATGCATGTTTGAAATTAAATAATATTTTGTAAAAAATATGGCCTTTATTTCGAGGGCAGTTTTATAATAAAAGCGCTTTTATAAAGCGCGTTTTTACATTATATAATTATGAATGGGCCCCATAAAAACGCTTTTATTATAAAAGTGAGCTCGTAATACGGATTAGACAATTTTTTAAGCCCTACAGCAGGTTTTAAGCAACTAACCAAGTAATTTATAAATAAATAAATATATCATCACGGCATATTACCCATTTCTGAGTGTGCCACAATCTGCTTTATCGCAGATATCGGTAATGATGACATATTTGTACAGTGCGGGCGCTTACACGGCATCACCTCACGGGCACTCATTTCTGGCGTGGAGAGTGCACCACAGAGGTCACTTTTGTGCCATTTAAAATTCGAAATATTTGGCGTCGGTCGGGATCGAATCCGGTTACCCAGGTTCGCGACCAGACACTGGCACACGGCCACATACATTCAATGTATGTCTTCATTTCATCATGGGTAACCTGATAGTAGAATTTACAAATATAAAATGATATTGTTTGCAATTTTTGTAATATTTTAAAATGACGTAAGAAACAACAATAAACATCATTTCGAAAGTCTATATTTTATATAAATGTCAAAATTGTTAAACTTTAGAAAAAGATAGATTAACCACGCATGTAAAGAACTCCATATAAACCGAGTTACCTTGAGTTACTAAAAAGAAATGTAACTTTTAGGTAACCACTTTCAATAAAAGAAGGCAAGAACTGTTTTTAACCGGTTATAAAAACCGGTTAACAGGTATTTTAAATCCAAAATAGTTATTTATAAAACAAGTCGGTAAAGTGTAACATTTTCAAGAAAGAAAAAAAAAAACTGCAATCCTTCAAGTAACATTAAAATACTACTATAGTAAAAGCGGTAAAAAAATGTTTCGCGACGTTTCTGTTTTCACTAGTTTACGTTAAAAAATGTTGGTTATATTTTATAAAAAAATTACCACTTTAAGAACGCATTAATAAAGAAGTGCAGTTTTTAACGGATGTAAAAAAATATATAAATACGGATGATTTTAAAACCGTTTTAAAAATTACTGTTTCGATTCTGGTTACCCTTTGATTTTTATTATGTTCGGTTACTTGCCCAGATAAAAAACGCCCCATTTCTTTTAATATATTTAACCCTATAAAAATATAATGTAATAGGGCAATTTTATCAAAAAAGTGCCTTTAGAATATGGAGCAATAACTTTAACAAAAAATTATATTAAAAGTTAAAAGCTCGTATTACGAGCGCTCTTTTATAATAAAAGCGTTTTTATTAAGCGCGCATTTACATTATATTCTAATGAGTGCTCCATAAAAGCATTTTTATTATGAAAATGCGGTTGTAATACGGGCCAAAATAACAGAGCAATTTGCACATAGGACATCTAGCTGCTTAGAAGTAACGGTTGCTAGGTTACGACAATACAAATAAAGCTGTCATCAGCCATTCACAGTACAGAAACAACGGGAGATGTTTTACCTCTCTCTTGTGTGACGTCAATAAGAACTTATGATTTTAGAATTTTACTGTTGCCATGTACTGAATTCTGAAATAACCTCTTACACAAAGACGACACACTCGAAGAGAGAGATAGTAAAGCACTACCACGAACTCTTAGATAGAATTTAAAACAGTATTTAAATGTGGTGGATAATTTTGTTTCGGTATTATTATTTTTTTTTAGAGTTTATCACCACGGCAAAATAAAACAGAGCACATATCAAATCTCTTCGAGTTTGCCGTCTTTTTCTAAAGATATGTAGTAGTTTCTGTAAGTGTCTAAGCGCCTGTCAAAACTGCCATGTGTCCCAGCCGCCATATTGGCTCGCGTTTGTCCTGTATCAGTCAAATCTATTGTGGATTTTGAAAAGGCAAGAAGTATTGACTCACTGTTAAAGAGAAGGCATACAAAGATACAATGTCTAAATACACAGAAGCCTTATTATCAACATGTATCCTCTACACATCTTTACTGAAACAGGTAAAATATACGTAAGCAGCAGATTTATTTAAATCCTGCGAGGACGAAACACAAAACAACAGTCAATATTCAATAATAATTGTTAAGTGACGCCTCCCGCACTTCTTCAGTCCACAACGAATGAAAACGGAACGTTAGTAAAGTGTTGGCGTGTACGACACAGTTCAGATAGTTCGTTATATGTGTATCTAGGTGTACATCTTAGTTTGAATTGATTTGGGAAAGAAAATGTTAGGTTTGGGAATTGGTTTCAAATGGGCACATTATATACACTAAACAACGGGTAAAACACACCGCACATTTGCGCCTAGTGTTGCTGTGTTGTCTTGTATTTGTGAAGTGAGGAAACGTAACAAACCATAGCGAAATAAATGACTGAATATCGAACATCTTCACTGGAAAATAACACCAACTTACAAACACTGCCTTATATTATTTAAAAAATATTCAAATTATCCGCCAAACCGAGACGTCACGTTTGCTCACTTAAAGGTGCAAATAACGCTAGTGTCGTTGGATGCAAAATGTCAATAAAATAATTACAAATTATGTACGAAAAAGTTCAATGTAGTCAAAATTTGAATAAGGATGTGTCAAAACAATTAGAATATCTTCATTTTCAATCTTCCAATTTTGTAAAAATATTGTAATTGAATAGCTTCTTTTGTTTTCTTCTAGCTCCGTTGAAGATTTTAAATAAATCGAAACATAAACGGTCTTCCTAATTGTTTCGCTACATATTTGTTCACATTCTGACTATACTTTCAACATAATTAGCGATATTTATCAACTTAACAAGTTCCCCTTACCCCGCAAAATATACATAGCAGCATGTAGGAGCTCAACTGCAACAAAAGTAGCAAATGTGACGTCACAATGACGGGAATAAATATACCTCGTATATTTTATATTTTCTTGAAAATAGAAATTGTACAAAATAAAAAATTAGGGAAGAGTTAAATTTAAGAATATTTTCATGTACTAAAAAAACAAAATTGGCAATAACTAACATTATGTCAAATTGTGACAGAAATAGCATATTTCTTTAAACGTAACAACAATGAGCCGAATTCAGCACTCTTTTTTAATCTGGGGGCCCAATTCTCAATTTTCACCATTTTGATATGATACGAAATGATAAATTTATATCATATCACTTGTCAGTGTCATGATATTATTTGTCAAATGTGAAGAACCACATGCACCAAATTCGTATTTTCTTGTTATACGCAACCAATATTATCAACATACGGTAAATACATACAATATCTCACTTTCTCAATCTTTTAAATCAGATCACTTTGGAATTGAGAATAGCTCCAAGTAATAAAGCGAAAAATTTTCACTGCATATCACTTCGATGAAAATTGAGAATTGGGCCCTAGTGCTCGTCTCTAAGTAACCATGGAAACATATTGCATCTTTTTATTATTAATGCATCATTGTATAAGTTTCTCTTTGTTTTGATATTTTTAAATAAGCTTCATTAGTGTGCTGAATTCTGCCCAATGAGTTTTGTGCGTTAGATTATTCCTTTAGATATTAATTTATTTTGATTTAAGTGACATTTTTTAAATGGACACTTACACCAGGTGCAATTTGCACATAGCGCATCTAGCGGCAATTTAAAAGTGATTGTTGCTACGTTATGACAATACAAACAAAGCTGTCATCAACCATTTACAATGCAGAGACAACGAGAGAGGTTGTCCTATCTCTCTCTTGCTTGTGACGCCAATTTTGCAAATGTCCATTACAAGCAATATGTAAATACGTAAGTTTAAAAATAGACAAAAATAGTGAAAAATAATTAATAAATTGCAAAAATTAACAAAACAAAAATATATTTTCTCTCGCGATTAATAAAATTCCATGACTGCCATGATCCTGACTTATTGGTAACTTGGTAAACTTTAAATAAATTCAGAGTGTTTCAATAAAATACCCAAATTTTGGGGCCCATGCCTTTTTGGTCACTCTGCACATTTTCTATCTGTTCTGCTCAAAGCGCTTACCAGCTGTCGGAGAGAGTACCCCAGGGAACAATTTGTGCTATGTGAAATTGAAAATAAATCCTAAAATGGTGGATGTTTTCGCTACTCGCCACCAGATGTCTATAGAATTACAGTATATTTCGTTTTCAAGCGTTCATCTGCTTGCTCTTTAACTGAAATATAAAACATTTAAAATCAAAATATATTTTAATGTTTATTTATTAATGTTGAATAAAACTTACAGATTGTGACGCTGCAGACATTTGGTGACGACATTTGTAAAAATAAGTAACATAAAGGCAGTGTTTATAAATTATTTAATGCTTCTTCAGACACTGCTAGTTTGTCCGCCATTTTGGAAGCGATCTGCGCGCCTCCTAATTGCATTGTAATATATTGCATTCATAACAAATTAATCATTTATTTTACATATTTATTTAGAATTGTAATAACAATAATATAATCAAAGCGTCAACAAACTAAAAGCAATAATAATTTTCCATTGAACATGTTTCATATGTTCCGTCAAATAAATCGCAAGTTCTACTATGAATATGTAAATGACACTCACGACGAGACAAAAAAACAACACTGAAAAGATATTTCGTTTTTTGTTACTACTATTTTAATAATTATAATAATAATAATATAATGAATCAATGGATGAATGGACGTATTTGATGGCGACATGAACCAAAACAGGGACACACTTCAAACATCTTCCATTTACATTATGTACAGGCTGTTCCTTCTAAAACAATCAGTGCTTTTTTGGGCGAACTAATGACTTTAGAGAAAAATTTATATACAAAAACTGATAAAGAATAATGGGATAATATAACAGTAATAACAAACCGAAAATTCAACCAGTGATTCACAAAATTATATTTTTTTAAATGGTACCCTAAATATAATTTTAGCCCATTAGATATTTTTTTCTGATTTGAACCCTACACAATATTTATATCGCTAAAATCAGAAAAAAAATAGTATCTAATAGTCTAAAAAATTATACAGAGTACCATTTGGTTAAATTTTCGGTTTGTAATTATTAATAAATTAGCCCCTTATCCTTGATCAGTTTTTGTATTAAAATTTTCCTCTAAAGTTATTAGTTAGCCCAAAAACGTATTGCTTGTTTTGAAGGAAACATCCTGTATATATAAGATGTTTAACGCGCGCTTCCCATACGAGTTGAATAGTGTGTGTATTGTGTTCTATAAGTAAACAATAATAATAAAAAGCCACGACTCTGAAAGTTGGGTTAGTAAGCGCACCGCACCACTGATCAAAAATCAATAATTATTCACCGATAACCCACTTGCGTCAACACTGGCACAGTTTGTAGGGGAGGGGGTGTCCATGACGCGGGGGGAAATAACTTCGGTGATATTGGGTTGCGCGCACATACACACGCTTAGATCTTCTGGATCTTCTCGCCGACCACAACGGGGTTGTTTCGGCGGATTTCCTGCGCTCCCATCTCTCGGTAGTTGAACGAACACTCGTGCTTGTCGCTGTATCTGTGCACCGCGCAGAATAGCCCTCCACATCGGCACTGAAAACCTATAAGAATAACAAGAATATTAACTGTTGCTTTTTAAAGTGGTAACTTATTATGATATAGAAATAAATTGTAAACCCGGGACCATTACTTTGCTGGATTAACGCTCTAACTAACTGAGCTATGGTGGACATCACGAAGGTTAAAATGTTCTTCCACTTGGGGGGGTCTGCTAATGTACCTCACAATAGGCTCTTCAACCAATTTTTTTAAAATTTATTTTTCGAAAATAGACTTTAATATATGAATATTTTTCATATTTTCATCTGTATTGTGATATTATTAAGCCTGTAATTAATTGGAAACGCCGCCCGTGTAGAATTGCGGAACTATTCAGTCAAACTTTTAAACATTTAAACAAGTTGACACATGAAAGCTGATGTTTTTACGTTGTGAACTGTTTGATATTTGTATTTATGTGTAAAGTTGTATTTAAATATTTAGTGATTCTGTCGAGACGAGATATTTCTCGATTCTCGTCTCGTCTCGTACTCGAGATTTCTCGTCTCGACGAGACGAGACAGAAATGTGAAAAATGTTTTACGAGACGAGACATATTTGCCGAGATCTCGATTCTCGAAAACTGTATCGAGATTTCTCGTTTATTATTTTTCTCATGAGTAATATATGCAAACGTGTGAAATTTAAAATGTTTTTAGTAATATCTGTCTCTATTTAACTATGGCATTTTTGAACAAAAAGATAATAACGTATTTAACATTTTATCTGTCAAATGTCATTTGTGTTTATATTTTTGATGTATACAAGTAGTGTTATAAGCGATTGATAGTAAACTGAAAAATAGCAAAATGGGAAATTCACGCAAAACTTGATCGTGTAAATATACTTGTAAGGTCACTTATAAAAAAAACTTCATCGTGTAATCCAGGCTTTAGTTAAGATTTTTAGCGTTATTTTCTTTTTAATGTTTTATAACAGATTAGAAAATGCTAGATAAATATTAAATTAATAAAATTTGCACAAGTTTTAGGTTATATCAAATTTTGACAGATAAAACGACAAATATTTATCTTTTTATTCAAATTATTATTAATACAAAATTGTATAAATTAATAATTAGTTTGTGGGACTAAAATATACATATTAAATTTCCGTCGAGAAATCTCGGCGAGAATCTCGGCCGAGACGAGACTCTATTAAACGAGACGAGAAAAATTTCGAGACGAGACATAATTTTATAAATTTAAAACGAGACGAGACGAGACAATGAATTTCTCGTCTCGTCTCGTCTCGACCGAATCACTATAAATATTCTAATATAATATTAAGAAATAGTGACAGAACAGATGACTAAATGCCAATATTATGCGCACGCAATCTCTCTCTGTCACAAGTCGGTATGACGTCACAGTCGAATTGGAGGTAAAAAAAATACATATTTTTTAAATAAAATGTTATATTTTTCGACATTGTTTTTAAGAGTATTATTGAAAATTAGTACCAAATATGCTAAATATTATTGTGGTTGAAGAGCCTATTGAGGATATGTTTATTCGTCACTCTAATTATATGTGGGGTTGGATGATCTATTTTACGTTCACGTCAACAAATTTATGCTGCAATTCTGACCATATCTGTAAGTCTTACAGATCTGTAAATCTGTAAAAAACTGACAATAACGTATCTATTTTTGTTGATAAATATAAAGTTATACATAAGAGTTGCAGCTTTCGTTGCGATTTTGTTCATTTTTTACAGATTTACAAATCTGTAAGACTTACAGATTTGTTCAGAATTGCGGCATTAACTATGTAAGAGTCATTTTTCGGAGGCACGCCACTGGTTTATAAGCTCAGGCATATAAACACTTGACATTTCCAAACACAATAACATCCCCCGATTCTTGGAGGGTTAGTTGGTGTGCTAAGTCATATGTGGACGTGTATAAAAGTGTCAATAAGGACGAACAGTTTGCAGTAATTAGAGGTGAGTTGTAAAGCTCACAGTCGTTCTAATTATTGTACAAGTATGGGGTTCAAGTGTGAATCACTAGGTGCTTGCTTGACTGGTATATGTTATTAGTCCAGTCAATAGAGGTTTTTGCCTTACAAAAAGGTGGGGAAAAAACGATTTTAACATATGTTGTTTGGGTCGAGACGGAGATGAAAAATTCAAATTTGTGACCTTGGGGAGGCTCGGCGTGAGCCGCCATCTTGGATCAAAGGTGCAAAAAATGACTTTTTCGCTATTATATCGAAAACAGTGGCCCGTATCAAAATTTTACAAGGATACAAATTTAAAGCTCGTTACCTTTTGAACAAAAAGGGTTATTGCATTTTTTACCTAGGATGAACTCTCAAAGAGTTATGTTCAAAAATAGGTAACCAGAACAACAATTTATGAAAGAAGATTTAAACACTCAAAATATACACAATATTAATTTTTTAATACTTAGTATAATAGATTTTGTTATTTGTAACAGTTTACATTTGTCGTGGCATCAAAAGAAGTAAATTATCGATGATTTTTAAATAATTTTTGTCAGCGCTTTTTTACATATTCATCAACCACTCTGACCCGGTTAAAGATACGGTTCCGCGGTTTAAAAATTTTAATTCAGTTTGAAATTCTCCTTCATGTCATGTTAAACGATTTTTGCTCCGATGAGCGGTTAACGAATTAATAACAATTTAAACTTATGTGAAATTTAACTAAAATTTTAAACATCTGCAAATCAGCTTAGTGTTCATTTATTCTTCCGAAATTTGGACAAGAATAAAGATAAGTTTTACTGTGTATTTAATACGTGCTGAAATTTCAAAAGAAAAGATGAAAACTAAGCCGATTTGCAGATGTTTAAAATTTTAGTGAAATTTCATATAAGTTTAAATTGTTAATAATTCGTTAACCGCTCATCGGAGCAAAAATCTTTTAACTTGACATGAAGGAGAATTCCAAACTGAGTTAAAATTTTTAAACCGCGGTACCGTGTCTTTAACCGGGTCAGAGTTGTTGACGAATTTGTGAAAAAGCGCTGACAAAAATTATTTAAAAATCATCGATAATTTACTTCTTTTGATGCCACGACAAATGTAAACTGTTACAAATAACAAAATCTATTAGACTAAGGCCCAATCTTACCATCTCTGGTTAAAATTTTAACTTCCAGTTAAATAAACAATATTACATCGGATTATTGACAGCAATTATAAATTTGTCATTTGACAGTTCATTTCGTTTCGGGTTTGTTTCTTTAACTGGTAGTTAAAATTTTAACCAGAGGTGGTAATATTGGCCCTAAGTATTAAAAAATTAATATTGTGTATATTTTGTGTGATTAAATCTTCTTTCATAAATTGTTGTTCTGGTTACCCAGTTTTGAACATAGCTCTTTGAGAGTTCATTCTAGGTAAAAAATGCTAGAACCCTTTTTGTACAAAAGGTAACGAGCTATAAATTTGTATTTTTGCACCTTTGATCCAAGATGGCGGCTCACGCCGAGCCTCCCAAGGTCACAAATTTGAATTTTTCATCCCCGTCTTGACCCAAACAACATATGTTAAAATCATTTTTTCCCCACGTTCTGTAAGGCAAAGGTTTTTTTTGGTCTCCATTGACTGGACTATATGGACTGTTTGTGTATTTGATATGCATGGTATATGTGCGAAATATATTTGTATCATTTGTTTGTGGCCGCAAACATATGTACTATTTTCCTAATTATCCGAAGGGTTCTCTGGGTCTAAAGAGCCGTGTGCTCAAAATGTGGCTAGGACACCTAGTGGAGAAACACCGAATGAGGCTAAAATCGCGAGAGGTGTGGGACCTATATGCGATGGTAAGCTAAGCTCTCACAATGGGTATTGGACCCATGAGGCTCTGGGAGGTCGTGCTCAACCTGTCTGAGACATGTGTTGGGTCTATGGTACCGCTTGCGGTGAAACACCAGGTATGAGAAACATCAAGTAAGGACCCATGTTTGGGACATGCGTAGATGTATACGGTACCGTTAGTGGCTCAGAAGTGACTATTCACGAAAGCCGTATTCCATCCAATGAACACAGCACTAGGTGCATACTTTTGCGCATATGGATACCAGAACCCAAGATGTGTAAGGCCGCATTTAATATGCGGAGCGCCTGCCCAAGTCTGGGACTTGGGAATGACCTTATTCCTCATAGAATGAAAGAATAGAATTTGATTTTTTTGTGTGTACAAGAAATGACAAACAACACTTTCAGTTGTTATCTCTCGAAAGCCATTTTTGCGTAAGTTCAAAATTTAAAAAAAAAATCCATTTTTTATGTAATGGGAGATTCCAGCTCAATCGAAAATAGTAAAAAAATACGAATGTATATGCTGAATAACGAATATTAATAAAAAAAATGAAATGGTATAATTGAGATATTTCGGAAATAAAGGGTTTTTTGTTATAGCGCTTCGACACTAATATGAAAATATTTTGATTGGCGACCGAAAAACCGCCTATACATGCATTATAAATAGCGTGTTAGGAGGTGGGGATTACTACCAATGGAAGTTAAGAAATTCAAATTCGAAAGGAGGGGCTAACATTCTTGTACTGCAGTTTCCAAACAGTTTTTATTTTAACATAAATTTCTTGCATTAAACTTAATAATTTAAATACACCTGTAATTATAAAGTATGTAGACTTATACAGTGTTATAATATTCATTTATTTTTATATAAATATAACTTAAAATAGCATATATTTCAAGAACATTTAGGTCCATGATGAAAACAGTTTGATATAAAAACACATAAATATGACGTCACATCAATCTTTTCAAAATTCGGGAGACCATAACTCGCTTATTAATAGGAATTTTTTCATCGGATTTTCATCAATAGTCTTAGATTTCCTAATATTTTCAGATGAAATTATATATAAAAAAAAAATGGTGGAATCCCCCATTAGATACGTATTTTTCATTATTTTCATTTCAAATTTTAAATCCGCAGGTCGCTATCTTCTTTCGTTTCCTACATATTTACATTTAAAGTCATGGCCAAAAATACCCATTTTTGGGTAATAACCCTAAAACAGGTGGAAATGCAGACTTAGCGACATCATTCGATTCTATGAGCAAAATTACGTAATTTTTATAATTTTTAAACGATGTATACAATTTCCAGAGTAAAATATCTGAAAATAGCCAAAAATCGGAAAATATCTTTTTTCAGATTTTCGCCACTTTCACTTGTTTTGTTCTGGAAATTGGGGACATTGTTTAAAAATTATGAATACTTATGCAATTTTGTTAGTAGAATCAAATAGTAATATCAGTAAGTCAGTACTTCTACCCATTTTAGGGTTGTAACAAAAAATTGGTGTTTTTGGATCCAACTTTTAACACAAATAGCTCGGCAAGATATCGATCTGCGGTTTCAAAATTTGGAATCAGCGTTTTGAGAAATAAAATGCGTGTCTATGATAATTGTTGTGATTGGCATGACAATGTGTACTTAGGGAAAATGTGAGAATAAATAATAATGATGTGCATAGCGTGAAAAATGCAACGTCCTCTACTAAATATCTGTTTATACTGTGCTGCGTGATATTAACTGATAACAACTTCATGGCTAAAAATTTGTATAATTTGTATATTATTGTTCTTGCAAGGTCTAAATCATTATTTTGCCTTTTCACCTGTCAAAATACAATTGCGGCTATGAATAAATTTTTTAAGCATATAAACATCTGCGTTCACCACAATGTATAAATATTGTGCGACAATAAAAATTCGTGTTCCTATTTAATATAAAAAGTTAGGTCTCGTATTTTGAGAACTGTTGGTCAATAATTCTTGTTCGTTACATAATCCTATAAAATAGAAATTGCCTATTTAACCTTCTTATATCCGGTTGCACCGCTGACACTTAAATTTTAAGTGTTCCTTAAATTGACAATATCGTATCGAAACGAAATGTCAAATGAGTACTGAACATTACTGCCAAAATTTCGATGTTTTTTTTGTTTGTTTAAGCCTAGCTTAAAATTTATGTGTCAGCGGTGCAACTGGGCATTAATAGCTCTTATAGTTCTGGAGATACAACTTGTATCCAAAAAACTTTCTGCATCGATTCGTAACCATTGACAAAACATGGATCCATTATTACACACCGGAGATGAAGGAACAGTCTAAACAATGGATTTCTACTGAAGAATGCGCTCCGAAAAAAGCTAAGACGGTTGCATCGGCCGGCAAGGTGATGGCGACTGTTTTTTGAGATAGTCAGGGTATAATTGGATAACGAAATCAAATCGAAACATCCCTAATTAGCAAAGAAAAAATTCTTTTCCATCAAGACAATGCGCCAGCTCATACCTCAGTGATAGCAGTGGGAGAAATATACCAACTGCGTTACGAATTGATTCCGCATCCACCATGTTCAAGATTTGGCCCCCTGCGACTTTCATCTGTTTCTAAACCAGAAGAAATGGCTCGCCGGGCAAAGATTTAGGTCGAACGATGAGGTCTTCGACCAAACAAACGTTTATTTTGAAGACTTACCGAAGACAAATTGTAAAGAGGGGATCAAAGAACTGAAAAAGCGTTGAATGAAGTGTGTCGAGCTTAAAGGAGATTACGTTGAAAAATAAAAACGAATTTTCTCAAAAAGTTGTGATTTTTACCTCCCGCTACCCTTGGTAAGGGAGCTATAGGGATCACGCTAAAAATCACATATCGAGATTTTAGTAAATGACCACGTTTTAAGGTCCCTAGAATCCAATTTTAACATTTTCACGATGATGTCTGTATGCGTGTGTGTGTGTGTGTGTGTGTGTGTGTGTGTGTGTGTGTGTATGTGTGTGTGTGTGTGTGTGTGTGTGTGTGTGTGTGTATGTATGTGTAAGGATTTTCTCTTCGCTCTAACTCAAATATCATTCAGAAAATTCTGAAACCTTGTATTTCTATCCTATTCTAATAAGAAAAGAAGCCATTGGATTTTGGTGTAAATCGGATAACCGGAAATGGCACTTTACCTGAAGCTCATAATGGTTTTTCTTCAAAAAATATCATTAAATGCCATTTTTTTTGTATTTTATGTCTTATGATAATTAAAGATTGTTGAATTTTCTACAGGAATACATTAATACTTTTTCTATATATTTTGCAGATAAATTTAAAAATATTTTTTTTTTATTAGTCCCGAAGCCTAAGATAAACACAATTCCTTTGTTACACAGTTCATATTTCAAATGAATGTAACTGACAGTAAAAGTCACTGTCAAAAAACTAATCACTTCAAATTAATAATAGTGACATTTTAAAAAGAAAATAGTAAATAAATCAATAGTTTTATGCAGTGGAACAGTTTGCAGCGTTAGTAAATACGTAAGTATGTATTTAAATTAATAAAAATTGATAGGGATGTGTGTCGAAGGATGATTGTTACGTAACTATTATTGTGGTCCTGATGCGGTTATTCCCTACCGAAAATCAGTCACTTTCTTATGTATGAATGCTATGATGATTGTGGACAAGGCGAAAGAAGAATGTTGTTATAGAGTGAAGTGAGTCAGCTGAGCTCTTACTCTTGTCCCTTTTCTTATTGTTACTATTGTTTCCGGTTTTTTGCTAACCCACTAAGTGGGAAACGCGTGATTTTATGTATGTAAAAATTAAATATCGGGAGGTTTTGTGTTGGCCACATCAGATTTTTTCCTCTAGGCCAACTATTTCTCAAACGCCCCTCGTATGTATTCGTTTGCATTCGAACCCATCCATGTATTTAAACAATTTTTTTTCAATCACAATCGTTTTCTTACCCGTAAGTCCAACCTTCTTGCGACACGTAGCACACCGATTCTTCTTCTTCTTATCCTTGTCCTGGTCCTCCTTGCCATCGCTATCGTCCTGGGGATCGTTGGCTGCGGTGGCGGCGGAACCCGCGTTGCCCGCGCCGGCGCTGTCTGCCTCGGCCTGCGCCTGCGCCTGGACTTCCTTGGCGCTGCACGGCACTGTCGGCTGGGCCGTCGCCGTGTCTATCAGGGATGCTAGGGAGGCTGCCCCAGGGCTGAACTGCCCGGAGGCACTGCCGCTTGGGGTTGTGACGGGTGGTTGCTGTTTCTTTTTTAACGCCTCCTAAACAGAACAGATACAGTTTGTACAAGATAAATGAGACGTGCAAGAAAATTTGATAGGTTGAGACTTGCTCAAACAGAACTCAAGCCCATGATATACAACAAATCCTAAGCTCACAGAACTCATATGGGACCCGCAGAATCCATAGGAGGCGCTGTCATGGCGGCTACTAGGATATGTCAATTTGTTTACATTCTAAATGAGGGTTTTCTGATTCAAAATATTGTTACAGTTCAACTCAATACGATTTTTAAGTTTGTTCAGTCGAAACCTTTGTTGAGGGTCAACAATTCGTAATTTCGGATTTAATTACTCCTATCTTGAAATTGCAGTCTACCGTCTACGGGACAAATATTAATAAAATCAATGAATCTACAATTTTTATTTATCGATAAGTATTGCCAGTTGTAGTATTAAAACTACATAAAGTATCTGCAAAATTTTATTATAATCTCTTTTTGTGATATGCAAAGAGGAGACATATTTATTTATCAGATTAAAGTTTTGAAGTATATTTAAATCTGTTTCCATACGTTCAGTCTATCAATTTTATCTTCTCTGCCAAAAATTTTATGGAATGTCTTGAATTTTTGTAGTTCTTTTCCACTTTGTAACACATCACTTATTGATGTATTTTATGTTCATTTTTTTTAATTCGCTTATATTTCACACATTTTCAAATAAAATTATAAAATATAAGCATAGAGGTTCCAATAGTGCGATTTATATCAAATTCTACGCAAGTAACAAATTATAAATTCGTAGAACTCCGTAGTTCATAACAAATTACAAGCTCAAGAACTCAAACTCGTAATTTATATCGAATCATTTTCTTAAGAAACTTAGCTCACAATTGCTAACAAATGTTAGATTCATTTTTCGGTTGCGCGCCAATAATTTAGAACCGCAGAACCCTTGATATTCCTAAACACAATAACAACCCCCGATTCTTGAAGGGTTAGTTGGTGTGTGCTAACAGTGTATTATCAGGTTTGTTCGCGGTAGCGATCCCGGACTAGTTTGAGCATCACACACACGCATGCGCAGTTTCGATTTAATCGTTCGCGGTACGATTCTGACTGATAACTCCCGTGTTTGAGGAACACTGTGGACTGGTACATGATTAGTTACGTACTAATCAGACCAGTCCGAAAACTGAAGCAAGTACTATAAATCAGGGACTAATTGCGAGTATTCAGTGCATACTTTACTGTGTTTAATTACGTTTATTTTAACAATTTCACAAATTTTAAATTAATAAATATTTGAAGGTAAGTTTATAATATTGCCTCCATTTCAGTTCAATACTATATAATATTTTCATTCAGGTACATAACATACATAACCTCAAACGTCAAAAATAGAGTAGCAGATGTCACTTAATGTGTTGTTTTGATTTTTTTTTTAATATTAAGCCAGTGTCACTGATTATAGCCTTCTAAAGTTAAATTTTTGTAAATTTAATAAAACAAATTAATATGTAATATAAGAATTTAAGTAGATATGAATAAAAAAAAGGTCAAATTTACTCGGAAATATATAAAAATTGTCGCAAATTTTGTGTAAAACAAAAAATATTTATGAATACTAATAGATAACGTCGACTTCCTACCTATTCATGGTCAGCTGGTTGCCTTGACAACGTGTTTAAAACGAGAGTTAAGATTTCATTATATGTAATTAACAGACAGACCAATGCCAAATTCAAATTATTTTTAATATCAGACGAATTTTGTGATAATGATTTAATTTTGTCCTGCTTTGTAAGTGTAAACAATTTGATATTTAGTATTTATCGAAAGAAGTATTTGTTTATGTTTTTGTTTAGCAAAAACAAATGAAATATTTTTATGTTAATGTCAAGATTTACTGGCAAATGTTCAAAAATACATACATATTTTTAAATTTAAAATTAGTATCTATAAGCAACTCTCAAAAAATGACTACCAATTTTTTTTGTTTCTAAATTTATTTGTTCGGAAAACAATTCCAGGAAATGAGCTATTACGTTTTAAACAAAACAATATAAAAGTCAAAATTATTACCATAAAAACCAATTCATTTTTTTTTATATTAATATTAGCTTTGCCATAGTTGGATATAATAAAAGCACAGCGTCAAAATGAAGTTAATGACCTTCGTATTTTTTATTTGTTTTGCACGACAACCATATCAAAGTAATGTGTTCTTGGAATAAAAATATCGAGTTCATTGTGTTTTTTAATAATAATTCAATTTCAATGAATATTCATTTTACTACAAACCATTTATTTACGACAGATATTAAATATTTTTGGGGAAATTCTAAACAAACTCTTAACCTGATGAACTCAAGTCTGCGTTTTCTAAACAATACTCGATTTAGGAAATGTGTTTTCAGGTTTTCTAAACAAACCTTACATCGAATGGAACTGAAGCACGTAATTTTTAAACAACCAAAGACCAAAGAACCTTTTCTGTGATTTCTAAATAGTTTGGGGACTCCTCTCATTTAATTTTTAAACAAATTAAACAGAACTTAAGCCTAAATGCAGACTCAATTTCATAGCTTTTAAATAAACCCTAAACCTACAAATCTAAAGTCCGCTGATTTTAAATAAATCGCGGGGCCCTCAGAACTCAAGTTCGTACGTTTTCTATAAATCCAAAGACCCTAAGCATACAGAACTCTAGTTTACAGAGAATCTAAACCTACAGTAAACAAATCGTGGGGGTATAGAACTCAGCCCGTAAACTTTAAATAAATCCTAAATCTACAGAACACAAGTTCATGGATTTTAAACAAATGTAAAGCCTGTATATTTTAAATAATAGGGGATTCCAGCTCAATCAAGGAAAATAGTAAAAAAATACGAATGTATATGCTGAATAACGAATATTAATAAAAAAATGAAATGATATAATTGAAATATTTCGGAAATAATGGGTTTTTTGTTATAGCGCTTCGACACGAATATGAATTCAATACATATTTTGATTGGCGACCGAAAGACCGCCTATACATGCATAACAAATAGCGTGTTAGGAGGTGGGGGTTACTACCAATGGAAGTTAAGAAATTCAAATTCGAAAGGAGGGCTAACATTCATGTACTGCAGTTTTCAAACAGTTTTTATTTTAACATAAATTTCTTGCATTAAACTTAATAATTTAAATACACTTGTAATTATAAAGTATGTAGACTTATACAGTGTTATAATATTAATTTATTTTTATGTAAATATAACTTAAAATAGCATTTCAAGAACATTTATGTCCAAGATGAAAAGAGTTTGATATAAAAACACATATGCGTGACGTCACGTCAATCTTTTCAAAATTCGGGAGATCATAACTTGCTTATTAATAGGATTTTTTCACCGGATTTTCATCAATAGGCTTAGTTTTCCTAATATTGTCAGATGAATTTTTTTTTTAAAAAAAAAAAAGGTGGAATCCCCCATTCTAAACTTACAAAATTCGAGCTTCACGACTTTTGAACGAAGAAAGTTTTAATAATCCCAAAAATTAAAATTTTTCTTGTATTAATATTGTTTAATAAACATTGTGAAAACTATCAACTGTCAAATAAGTATGGACTAATGCTCAACTTTTCCCTCCTCCGCGCTCTACGGTGTTGCCGCTTCTTCATAATTTAGCATTTTCAACATGGCCACTGATATGGCAACTATAAATGACTACATTAAATCTACCAAGCTGGCTTCTACTTAGTACAATGTTTGTTCAATTTACCTACCTTAAAACAGAGTGAGCAGAGTCCATCTGTGGCGGGGTTCCCATAAAATCCGCAACCGGACCTGCAGAGCGCCTGCATAGGGTTGGATTCGCGCTCCATGTGTGCGCGCGCGTGTGTGCGGGGCGGGAGAGATGGGCGCGCGGGTGCGCGTACGCGCAGCCACTGGCAGACACCAACCAACACTCGCACAGGACACACACACACCTACACTCTGCCGTCAAGATGCAGCAACGTTCACCTATAAACAAAAATTGATACATTAATTTAATTAACAACAAGCATAACGCTGCGGCCTCACTGCATCCGCTTTGCCGAACGATGTCGTATTTTCGTTTTATAGATTCACCATAGAAAACAACCATTTCTGTTAAACTATCGTGCCTGTTATACCCTTAGACCAGGAATAGAGGGGAGACAGGGCATGCTATGTATTTCGCCGTAAGAAGACTTTCCAAATCATCATAGCGACTTTCGACCTTATTGAAACGTCAAAGACAGCTGCAATAGCCCAATCGACCAGATGTGTTACATACGTGTGCAGTCGAACGAATAAGTTTTCAAAATCAACAAGCGTCACCCGTCGTTATCAATCATTATTTTGACTTCTGACGTTCTTGAATACATACGTCTTTAGTTTGATTCATAGTTTTCTTAGTTTTAAATTGTTTTATTTATGTTATGGATAATCAAGTATTTATTTAGATTTGGTCAACTTTAACATAACAATATTTAACTGGTCGACTAGCTATTCCAGCTGATTCAATAAGGGTTAAAATCGCAGAGATGATTTGGAAATATACGCGTGAATATGCCCTGTCTCCCCTCTATTCCTGGTCTAAGGTTATACCCATCTTATTTTTATTACTGAAGTACCAAAGAATGATACATCTGCACTAATTTATTGTTATGTGCCCATGCCAACCGGCAAAAGATAACGCAGTGAAGACGTACCTTTAGACAACGTACGTCTCAATCTGAAAGTCTAGACTACTCAGACATGTAAACAAATTAATAATAATTAATACTTTTGGCTAACAATTTAATTAAATGTATAAATAAATAAACGTAGACTTACAATTGAAGCTCACACAACATAGTACAGAATGATCCAAAAGAAATGATGCAGTTGGTAATACAATTCTAGGGATTTCTGTATTCCAGTTTACACAACACAAGGTGGTGAAACGGAAATACTATTTGACATGTCATTTTGACAATAAGTACAAATAGGTTATGTCAGAGGTGGGGTTTGACAGCTAAAAGGATTTTGAGTGATTAAAATGTAGATTATTGTTTATGGGTAATGTAAGAAAAAAAAGTAAGTGGATAAAGCAAAAACAAAACCACTTTTATAAAAAATTGTAAATATATCCAAATTTAAATTTTCAAATGTCACTGCTAACAGTGTCAAAAACAGGAAATAAATTTATGCATCAATCTTACCAATTTCAAGTATTTTTCAAGTTTTGCCAACTGAATCAGTTATTTTTGATCACTGTGTATTTTATTTGTATTTTGGATTTAAGTTCTGTAGAATTTTAGGCAATGTATGATAATAGTGGTTTCCAAGTTTTTTCATTTTTACCTCCCGCTACCCTTGGTAAGGGAGGTATAGGGATCTAGTCCAGTCATTTGGTAGAAAAATAAGGGTTTATTCCACAAAAGGTCGGGTATTTTTGATTTTTGGATATATTGTATATTTAGGGGTCCTAATAAAAAATGCAAGTTTTCCCCCTCGGGGGCCTTCGGGAAGCACCGCCAACTTGAGAAAAAAGGCGCAAAAAAGCGGTTTTTTCTAAATATCTCTTCACTGATTTGCATTAGGCGAAAATAGTTGTTATCTAATTTGTTGACTATAAAATTCTCTACAACTTTTATCTAAAACATTTTTTTCTATAATTAATAGATAGCGAGCTACAGTGCTTCAAACAGAGCAATTTTTTTGAACATTACATGAATGCTTCATTTAAATCATATAATATTATATTTTTTTTACGTTTTTTTACAAATTACTTTTTGACAATCATTAATTATTATTATTTAACTAATATATATAAATATTAATTATTGTTTATAGTTTTTTTCATTCTAAAGATTTTTTATAGTCCAGCAAATTTATGATTTTACCTTAAAGTAATTACAACAAAAGCTTTTTAACGGAATCCAGTCCCAGAAAAGTGCGCTGAATAACATACCAATATTTTCTCGAAATCGGAGCATGGGAACCTCCCGCCAATTTGGACAAATGGCGGCATATTCAGGTTTATGGCCATTTGCTTAAAACAATTATGAAAATATTTAAATTACTCAAAAAAACAAACAATATTACGTACTTGATACTTAGTCTAATAGGTTTCACTATTTACAACAGTTTACATTCGACGTGGCATCGAAAGAAGTAAGTTATCGATAACTGTTTTATAAAAATTGTTAATGTTTTCCTGCAATTTTTTAGTTTTTCATCCACCACTCTGATCTTGTTAAAGATACGATGATGCGGTTTTAAAATTTGAATTCAGCATAAAATTCACTTTCGTATCGTGTATTACACTATTTTTGCCGATGAACGATTGGCGAGTTACTGTCAACTAAACTCATATGAAATCCCTCTAAAATTTTAAACATCTGAAAATCGGCTCTTTTTTCATTTTCTCATTCAAAATTTTAACAGGCTTACAGAGAACCAATATGAAGTATTTAATAGGTGTCAAAGTGGTTGATGAAAAATTGAGAAAAGAGCCGATTTTCAGATGTTTAAAATTTTAGAGGAATTTCATGTGAGTTTTAGTTGTTAGTAACTCGCCAACTGTTTATCGGCAATAATCGTGTAATACATGATATTAAAGAGAATTTCACGCTGAATTCAAATTTTAAAACCGCGTCATCATATCTTTAACAAGATCAGAGTGGTGGATGAAAAACTAAAAAATTGCAGGAAAACGTTAACAATTTTTATAAAATAGTTATCGACAACTTACTTCTTTCGATGCCACGTCGAATGTAAACTGTTGTAAATAGTGAAACCTATTAGACTAAGTATCAAGTACGTAAAATTGTTTGTTTTTTTGAGTAATTTAAATATTTTCATAATTGTTTTAAGCAAATGGCCATAAACCTAAATATGCCGCCATTTGTCCAAATTGGCGGGAGGTTCCCATGCTCCGATTTCGGGAAAATATTGATATGTTATTCAGCGCACTTTTCTGGGACTGGATTCCGTAAAAAAGCTTTTGTTGTAATTACTTTAAGGTAAAATCATAAATTTGCTGGACTATAAAAAATCTTTAGAATAAAAAAAAAACTATAAGCAATAATTAATATTTATATATATTAGTTAAATAATAATAATTAATGATTGTCAAAAAGTAATTTGTAAAAAAACGTAAAAAAATATAATAAAATATGATTTAAATGAAGCATTCATGTAATTTTCAAAAAATTTGCTCTGTTTGAAGCACTGTAGCTCGCTATCTATTTATTATAGAAAAAAATGTTTTAGATAAAAGCTGTAGAGAATTTTATAGTCAACAAATTAGATAATAACTATTTTTGCCTAATGCAAATCAGTGAAGAGATATTTAGAAAAAACCGCTTTTTTGCGCCTTTTTTCTCAAGTTGGCGGTGCTTCCCGAAGGCCCCCTAGGGGGAAAACTTGCATTTTTTGTTGAGACCTCTAAATATATAACATATCCAAAAATCAAAAATACCCGATTTTTTGCAGGGTAAATCTACCTAATGACTGGACTAATCGTGCTAAAAATCACATATTGAGATTTTAGTAAATGACCACGTTTTAAGGTCCCTAGAATCCAATTTTAACATTTTCACGATGATGTCTTCGCTGTAACTCAAATTATCATTCAGAAAATTCTGAAACCTTGTATTTCTATCCTATTCTAATATGAAAAGAAGCCATTAGATTTTGGTGTAAATCAGATAACCGGAAATGGCACTTTACCTGAAGCTCATAGTGGTTTTTCTTCAAAAAAATACCATTAAATGCCATTTTTTCGAATTTTATGTCTTATGAAAATTAAAGATTATTGAATTTTCTACAGGAATACATTAATACTTTTTCTATATATTTTACAGATAAATTTAAAAATAATTTTTTTTATTAGTCGCGAAGCCTAAGATAAAAACTATTCCTTTGTTACACAGTTCATTTATCAAATGAATGTAACTGACAGTAAATGTCACTGTCAAAAAACTAACCACTTCAAATTAATAATAGTGACATTTTAAAAAGAAAATAGTAAATAAAGCAATAGTTTTCTGCAATGGAACAGTTTGCAGCGTTAGTAAATACGTAAGTATGGATTTAAATTAATAAAAATTCAATAGCGGGAGGTTTTGTGTTGGCCACATCAGATTTTTTAATATGTTAAATCTGTACATAAAAATATTAGACCCGTATTTTGTATTTACACCAAAAAATTTCTAATACGTTAGAAAAAAATAGTAATGAACTGAGACCCTAGAAATTTGACGGAACGTGTGACGTCATCTACACCAAGGTATACGTTTCTAGGATCGAATAAGACGGACACCCCATTAGCACGGCCAGTAGCATGTGCCAGTGTCGATTACGTCACAAACGTGGCTGATACTGAATTTTAAGCGCTCGATTTAAATTCATTAAAGTTTCATATTGATATTAGGGTACTAAAAATCAGAAAATTAATTATTATATTCATACGTAACATAACAAGTGATATGATTATGACTGATGATATTTTCGAGTGGAACCGAGTTGCAGATTTCACGAGCAATTGTCAATGTTGTAAAAATCCGTTAGTAACGAATAAAAATGATGAATATTGATAGCCACTAAATATTTTTTTAAAAAGCCGT
The DNA here is from genome assembly GCA_943142095.1 of Ophonus ardosiacus. NCBI lineage: Eukaryota > Metazoa > Arthropoda > Insecta > Coleoptera > Carabidae > Ophonus > Ophonus ardosiacus. The sequence goes on along the minus strand of OW964834.1, from coordinate 33,323,373 downwards.
AGACTTGGAAACCTCTATTATCCAAATCAATTGGTCATTCTAAATTGTTTCGGTTTCGTAGACCGCGTGCGTGTTTTTTTCTGTGCTTAACTTTCACATGTTCCGAAATCGAGATTGGCTCTAAACGGTGTGTCATTACCTATACACTAGAATTTGGTTCGTATTGCGCCAATACTAATATGAGCAAAGAAGTAGGTCAATTTGTGTGATAAGACACTTAAAAGTAGGCTACGATAAAATGTTCCAATTTTAGCTCAACAAGTCTTTGTTTATCAGAAGCCGAAAAGTTTACTCTAAATTTTCGTAATTTATATATTTACCAAAATACAAGTAGAAGAACCTTCTTACATTCCTAGTCCCGCATAAGACGGTTTCGCACTACACGATATTTATATTAATTAATATAATTACTTAATATATTATTAATATATTATTATTAAATGTGAACAGTCAAAAATTAAGACATAAGTATTTATGCAATAACTCAATTAATTTTTTAATATTTGCTATTTTTAAATGTCATATCTACAATGTAGAAATAAAAAATTTACACAATCTTATTATGAAATACTTATATAGATTTCTATTTAAAATATAACTTTTACATAAGACTACTTTTATTTTTACAAATTTTATACAATGTTAAGATTATTTACTATAGAATTATAAATCAGAAAGAACTTAACCTACAACCAAAGCATAAAAGGATGTAGAACTCAAACGCACAAAACCTAAACTCATTTGTCTTAAAAACTCAAACTTAAAAAATACTCGCAGAACTTAAGATCATGAAACTGGAAATGTCTACGCATTTGTTACGACTAATGTAAGAAAATGAAACAATTTCTATAAATGAATAAAATTCCCAGAGACAAAAAAAAAATTAAAAAAGATGAAATTAAACTGTTTACTATTATATTTATTACTAAGAAAACAAGTACATAAATTATATTATGCTAATAATATTTGTCTGTAACATTTTTTATACTGTACATGTTGAATAAAATTATCTTAATTCTATATATTTTTATCTGAAAATCTGTAATATTCAGAACAGCAGTCTGGACTGCATTCTGTGACGTAACAGTCATCACGTAATGTTATTATTCTAAAAATAACTTCATTTGCGATAAAATAAAAACCGTGTATTACGTCACGCATTTTTATTGCTCACAATTACAAGAAACTTAATTATGACTCATTTTCCTTCCAAATGCATTATTTGTATACAAATCGCTAAATAATAGTATTTCCTCTCCAAGTTTTCCATTAAGAAATGAGTCAATGAAAATACAACTTTAATAATTATTACGTAAATTTTTTTCTTGATAAGGTATTTTTATGTATTAACGACAAACAACTTTCGGGCACACTGCAAAATGAATATTTAGAAAATACGTGATTTTCGATGGAATGGGGAAGTTTAGCGATTTTTTTAAATTTTTTTATTCCATGGGAAATGACTTGAAAAATGATGCAACATGTTTTATTTTTTTCAAAAATGCCCAGATTTCCCCGAAAAGCCGATTTTAAGCTGTGAAGACGTCGGAAGAGGCTTGGCGCAACGTATGTCGACTGAACACTGACGCACGCGGTTACGGTTACCAGTGAAGCGCTTTTACGCTTTGTTACGACCTACGTTCAAGTGGTTCGATTTCACCGTTCTGTCTGAGTTTGCGCATAACTGACTTGTGACGTACTTGGAGTTTACCTAATGAATATTAATTATAAATAAATGGAGCAATAATTTTAATTTTTAATTTCAATTTCAGCAGTCATTTGTGTTATATTTATGAGAAAATAGTATGTTATGTAGAATTTTTACCATGCTAAACTTCCCCATTATCGCATTTATTAAAACAGTTATATAATTTTCTTGAATATAGGTACTTAATATTTTCATTTTATTTTTATATAATATTTTCAATAACAATTTAATCTTTAATTAACCCTAAACTATTAAAAATTTAGAATATCTATTTTTATAATATGTAGTTAATTAGTTATTTATGTATCAAGATCCTGAAGTTCTACTTTTATCACGAATATGGAATTTAATTGCAGAGACCGTATGACCGAGGAAAATAAACCATAAAAGTGATAAAAAGGAATTACCTACAGTGCCGAGGTGCATATTAAACTTTATTTGAATTCAAAAATTGGGAAAATGAAAGTAATATTTATTTTACAGGTTATGTTTAAATATAATCTGTCAATATGACATTCAATGTTGATAACATCGTAAAGAACACTCAAAATTATGTACGAGGTGTGGAAATTAAATAACAAGATTGATCTTAGAACATTGACAATGTATAAAATTACACAAAACAAATATTGCCACCTTCAATGTACTCTCCTCCCCGAACCCTACACCGCCCGATGAGAATATTCCATTGTTGGAAGCAATGCCTACAGGCCTTTTTTATTAGGTTGTTCATAAGCTTTTATATAACTACATCTCGTCCCCGAATTTGGTGCCTTTTAACGCAGAATCACAATTTGGGAATAAAAGCAAGTAACATGGCACTAGGTCAAGTGAGTACGGTTGATGTACCAACATGATTATTTTGTATTTCTAGCCGGACAGGGCGTTTTGTTCCGGCGCGTTGTCTTCAGCCCTTTTTCTTCTCACCCGTGCATAAAGGGTTAAAACCTTCTTGTAATATGCTTGGTTAACGAAATGCCCCTCAGGCACCCAATCCATGTGAACAATTATTCGAATTTCGAAATAAACAATGTCAGTGCACGGCCGCGGCGCTAATCGTCTCCGATCTCTTTTCTTCCTTCTTTAAATCGTCTAAATTGCTCGAAAACTTGAGTACTACATAGATAGACCCTCGTCACCATAAACATCCTTCAACACTTCGTACATTTCTGTAGCGGATATTTTAAGTTTCACACAGAATTTCATATTGACACTAACATAATTCCGGCGGAGTACGAGAAAGTAGTTAACTTCAATCAAAGGCTACTGCCGCAGTTTGCCTAATTATCTTGAAAATTTAACAGTGGATGGAGGGAAGATGACAAATTAATATGACATAGTCTGCAATGTTGCCAAATTTACAGGGAAGCCGGAAAAATAAATCTCGTTATTTAATTGCCACATCTCGTTTTTATCTCAAACTTATTCATCGGAATCATTTAGTTCGTTCTTCTTGTGCATACATATTTGACATTTTACGTACAAATTTACTATTGTACATCATCCACCTGCCAAAATTATCTTACATGTACAGCAACAACTATCATACGGTTGGCAACACTGTAACTGCTTGAAATCGTTGTATAATGGATTACTTTAGTGAGATTTCAAATAAATTCTTTTACTTAGTAAAACTGTCATGACAAATCCAACTTAAACGTCCACTTTCATTCGCTAGTCATAGTGTAACACCAATAGAGGGCAAGAATTCCCCGATTTTCTACCACTGATTCAAAATTCAAATTTCCTGATGACGCAATCCCCAATCCATGACGTCACGTGTCACATTCACGTGTTCACATTGCACTTGCTTGTAACTTGATCTGCTATGCTAGACCATGTCATCCTGTAGTTATTCACTACAATCACTGAGGGCATTCTCACGTGCGTTTCGCCAAACAGTGGCGTACGTCCTCGTCGGGACACACTTCGAGGGAAAGTACAGTTAGGAGGTACAGTTATACGGAGGAGCATCTTTACATCGGCGCGCGACGATGGTTTCACAAGAGGCCGGATGTATAAAATGTGGAATGAATGTGAATTATTTAAAACAAAGGTTGATACTTGATGAGTACTTCCGAACTAACTGTTTATTTATATTATAATTTATTACTTTACATACTTGTAAATGTCCTTGAGTTGTCAATTTCAATATGGGACAACATAAAATACCGTATTATCGTAGATATAGGAATATAGGATGATCTTTAACAAATGCAACAAACTTTAATTAGGATATTTCAGTACGTAGAGATGGCGTTGTGCACCAACGTCAAACCTTCGACAAGGGAGCACTTTTGTTTAATTTCCATAAGCGTATCACTGCTCTTAATAGTTTTTCTTTGATTCTTCTTGTATTTTTATTTTTCTTTCAGTGTCTATTACTATTTTAGGTAGAGTAAATCTACTTGTTTACTGTTTTATTAATTGTAGCAGCAAATTAATTATTATTTTTCATTTTAAATTCTTTAATTAGTAGTTTTTAGGTTATCTTTACAGTTTAGTTTTTTCTTAGGGCCAGTTTTACAATAAATTTTAATTAATTGTAAATATTAGTTCTATTATGTATTTTCCGCTATATAAACTGTACGCCAATTTTTTAAAATATTTTTAAATGAAAGTCCGTTTAATTTTGAAGCAATTCGTGGTATCAAAGTCATAATTGTTTTTTGTATAAATGCATTTGATTTTTAAAGAAACCGATAGCTATCTTTCTCACACCAGTTTCTGTAGTAGGCTGCGCGAGAAAGATCAATCTTTTATCTGAATCGTTATTTATTGAGTAGTACTTTAAGGACAAAGTGTACATTTTATTATTTTTTGTTATGGTTTATGGGCCCATTGCTCCCTAGTTTTAGTTCCAAATTTCACCACCAGGTTCGCATTCTTATTTACACATTTCAATTTGGGGAAATCATTTTGGATAAAAATAATGGAACATTGAATACTTTTTGTTTTATTTTCTCTTTTTCAATCTATAAAAATGACTACAATATCAATATTTGTTTTGTATGTTGACTTCCTAATAATTAGAACGTAAATGCCGAGAATTGCGTAGCCAAACATACATTCCTCATCCATATGATCAAAATTTGGATTCTATCATATTTTCACATTTTCAACACGAGCAAATATTCCCAGTATTTATCATGACACAACATGTAACCTCTCTGATATCAGAATATTACGGAATTGGTTGGTTTCTTCAAATATGACCTTTTATTAGATATCTGTCAATCAACTCATCAAATGATGCAACGAGAATTGGATTTGAGAAATATTCAGAGATAGAAGCAAGAAAGATGATATTTTATGAGTATTACGTTGTTGTGTAGCGAATGGTGTACATATAAGTTTATTTTTTACATCTTAAACACACTACACCACATATATTGTTTCTGTGGGTTGAATTACCTTGAACAAATATAAACAATGATAATATTTACAATATGGTAAAATGGCAATAGATGACGTCATTGTTATTCAAAAACAATGTGAAGGATTATATTAGTTGACAACAATTTAAAGTAGACACTTATACAATTGCAATTTGCACAAGCGCATCTAGTGGCAAAGCATAGAACTAAAGGTTGCTATGGTTACCCCTTTCAAACAAAGACCTGTCATCAGCCATTGACAGTACACTCCAGTCATCGTTTTAGTTGAATAATCAAATAATCTTTAATATTATCAAACAAAAAAGTTGCCCCATTTTAAACACAACGAACAAATCACAATAAAGAATTAGGTTAACACTGAATGATAGAATGCAAACATAATGACAGATAGGATCAGGGAGCGGGACGTAAGACAACGAGGGGAGGTTTGTTTTATTCATGATCTTCATCTCTCTCTTGCATGTAACGTCAATCCTGTGTCTATTCGTGGCTCTAATAGACACTTATACAATTGCAATTTGCAAGAGCGCATCTAGCGGGAAAGCATAGAACTAAAGGTTGCTATGGTTACCACGTCCAAACAAAGACCTGTCATCAGCCATAGACTTATACACTCTAGCCATTGTTTTTGTTGAATAATCGAGTGATCTTCAATATTATCAAACAAAAAAAGTTGCCCCACACATCTTGTGGTTTTAAATTCATTTTTATTGAACACAACGAACAAATCATAAAGAATGGGGCCATACCAAAAAAAAAAATATATATTGATTTTTTTTTTTATATAATTAAAAAAATTACATAATTTTATACATATATACATGAAAAATAGGTAATATTCTTATACTTTTCATTCATGATTTTCTTTCTAAACATTTTGAGTCTTATTTAGTGACGTCATGGGTTTGTACACACATATAATGATAGTCACGCACACATGTACTCGTACACGTACTGTACATGAATGTCAGCGCAGCGCAGAAATGTCACATTTTTCGAACATAACCAACATTTTCAAAGTAAATATCTTTGCAACAAGTTGTTTTGTTTAAATGTAAGTACAAATAACGAAATGTTCTAATAAAGAGAAATTATGTGTGATTTAGATATTTCCATGGTTGTATAATATTGTTCTGTGCCGTCTTGCGAGAACATCTCGTTGAGAAGTAAAAATAAAGTTTTTGTTCGTATTCCTAAACCTCAAGATTAATTTCCATAATCAAATTATTCAATATACAATAGAAACAAAAGCACGAATACAAAATAACTTGCTTTCAAGTTAAATAACATAAACGTCAAATGTAGTTCCATTTTTATTTGATAGGAGCAACTACGGTTACGGTCGCAAACCCATGACGTCATTTGAAATTTAATATAAACTTTAAAAAATTATTTCTGTAAAACTAGAAACTTATGTGACAAAATATATATTTCTGTGAGTGGTTTTGGTATACTTTCAGAAAAAAAATAAATTGGAAAATGTGGTATGACCCCATTAGGTTAACACTGAAAAACAGATGCAAACATAATGACAGATACAATCATGGAGCGGGACGTAAGACTACGAGGGGAGGTTTGTTTGGAAGCATGATCTTCTATCTCTCTTGCGTAAGACGTCAATTCTGGAAGTGTCTATTAAAGTCATTTTTATGCACAGTATGTATAATTATCTACTTATCTACTAGTCTTGTTTTTTATTTTTTGTAAGTAATCCTATTTAATTATTTTAAGGCGTTATCTGACATTCAAACTATTTATACCTCCATGTCCACTTTCTTGTCTTATTTTTCCGCGATAAGTAATTTCACTATTAAATATTTCTCTAGCAAGGTTAGGTATGTTTGTATTTAGGTCCCAGGTATTTACATCTTAAAATACATGGCACTGAAACTACTAACCACTAAATAACAATAATTTCACTTCGATTCGAGCCAAGAACAAGAGCTGAGTACAAGTCTCCGTTAACTACCGCAAGAATTAAGAATAAAAAGTGAAAATATGCAGATGTGAAGTTTATTCAGATTACCACATTCATTAAGTTACATTCCAAGCATGGACTAGTATAAAGTAGGTAACCGGACCTGGTCGAAATATCAGTATAACCTGATAGTAATTGATATCCGGCAATTAAAAATTGGATGTATTTTAATAGTGGGCGGAGAATTTTGTTTTGATCCGTAATAGGTTATTCCACATTTTTTTTTTTTAATTTTTACCTCCTGGTAAGGGAAGTATAGGGATCGTGCTAAAAATCGCATGTCGATATTTTGGTAAATGACCACGTATTAAGGTCCCTAGAATCTGATTTTAACATTTTTCCGATGATGTCTGTATGTGTGTATGTGTATGGGAACTTGACAACGTTCTAATTCAGATAATATCATTCAGAAAATTTTGAAACCTTGTATTTCGACCCTACTCTAATATTGAAAGAAACCATCAGATTTTGGTGCATATCGGATAACAGGAAATGGCACTTTATTTGAAGTTCATAATGATTTTTCATCAAAAAATAACATTAAATATCATATCATTATGAAAATTAAAGATTATTGAATTTTCTATAGGTATCCATTAATACTTTTCTACATATTTTACAGATAAATTTAAAAAATAATCTTTTTTATAAATCTCGGAGCCTATGTTTTAAAGATAAACACAATTCCTTTGTTACTCAGTTCATATTTCAAATATATGTAACTGACAGATGAATGTCACTGCAAAAACAAATAAATTCAAATTAGTAATAGTGACATTTTTAAAAACAATAGTAAATAAAGCATTAGTTATATGCAAAGGAACTGAATATAGTTTGTAGATTGTAGCATTAGTAAATATGTAGATATGTATTTAAATTAATAAAATTTAAGTAGCGGGAGGTACTGTGTTGACCATATCAGATTTTTTTTTTCTTAAAGTAAAAATTCCTCCAAATAAGCGAAATATTAAAGTCCGAATTTTAAATTTGTTTTGCGACGTGTAATATGGATATAACAGAAATAAACAGTGGTTCACAGGCCATGAAGAAATGTTTATCAAATTACAAAATAATGTACATATATTTTTATATTCTGTTAGAGATAATAGATATTTACACACCAAGTGAGCTAAGGTAATGTTTATCCATGAGTTAAATTCTTCGAGTGAATAAACATTCTTAGCTCACGTGGTTTGTACAATATTTTATTCAATTTTGACGATAAAATAATAAAAACCATTATATTTCATTTTGACAAAATAAAAAATTGATCAGTTAGTAGGCTAAGCATGACAATCGTCGCTGATAGACGTCAAGTCACATATTTAAAAAGCTTCATTGTCTGTCATTTATATCGTAAAAAATAATGAAAAGGGCTATAATGTCTGATAAATTATGTGGTAAGTGTTATTTTCGTTCTTGATGTTATTTTTAAATGCATTTTTTGTTGCAGAATGCCAGAGTGAATTAAAACTTTGTGAGAGTGATTTTAAAAAAAATTTAATTCACATGTGAAAAAAGTGTTAATTATAGTTGTTGCTATGGAGTTAATAATGACAGTTTAAAACGTCAAAATTGAATGAAATAAATTATTACACTTAATTTATTTCACTTTTTTTCTCATTGTTCATAAACAACATTTACTGCGTCACCCGAACAGTATCCGAACAAATCCGACAAACCCAAAGAAGCATAAATATTCTTAGTTATGGTGGAATAAGGGCGGGGTTTCTCAAACACATAGTTCATACTTGGATCTTATTTGCTCTTATTTGCTCAAACACGCGTGTACAAGTCCTGCGTCATCAAAAGCGAAACACCCTGTGTTTTTTAAATGGTGTAATTTACAAAAATAAAAAAATGCAATTTTTCCTTATACTTTAGCTATTATCATTCATATTTTCAATAAACTTTCACTATTTTTGATTACGGTGGAATAGCCTATTAAGCATTTTATAAGGTTATTCGAAATCTCAGTCAAACAGCATTTTTTATTCTTGCAACATCGATGTTTCGATGCACACATGCACCTGAATCATGCATTAATTCCACCTGAACTTCAATAATTTACTATGCATAGACATTGAGTAGGATGTCAACCTACTCAATTAGTGATGCATGCGAGGCGAGACGAGGCGAGAAATATGAAATATCGATCTCGCCTCGTTTCTGGATCTGTAATCTCGATCTCGCTCTCGTTCTCGCAAATTTTTTTGTGCCTCGTCTCGTTCTCGCGCGAGAGTCTCGCGAGACTCTCGCAACAGTTTCGCTATAAAAATAGCGCTTGCGCAATGCATATATACGTCATGCTATGTATTTCGCCATAAGACGACGTTCCAAATTATCCTAGTGATTTTCGACCTTATTGCAATGTCAATCAGTCACAAAGGCAAGGGCTAGTCGGCCAGATTTCTAACATACATTGAAACATTTTTTTAAATTTCGCTATAAATTTCATTGCCTACTATGACGTCCAAGTAAAAATATTAAAACTATAAAATTTTGCTAACTAATTAAAGAAACTATCAATGAAAATAATCAAATTGTTATTCCCAATTGTATTTTTCAATTGTTTCATTGCAACATTATGCAACAACCATTGTTTTTAACCTATAAATTTAGAAATTGTTGTGTTTTCGATGTTTGAAACAAATGAAAACAGACAAATTACACATGACTGGAAAGCTAAAAAAAATCTCTTTTCAATGGTGCAATTTTCCAATATGGCGTCCATATAAAAATTAAAACTTTGACATAACTCGAAAACTAATAGTTATAAAAAAATTGAGCATCGTCATTCGAAAGAACATAAAAAGTGCCTTAAAGATGTGTAAATTAAAATCCAATATTATTTCACATTTGAGAGATATTTGCAAAAATTAAAAATCTGCAAAATTTACATTTTCGCTTATATTTAGTGACCTATGTATTTTTTCTCAAATGACAAAATAATATTAAAATAGTCTCCTAATGGGGCAACTTTTGTCTAATTTAACCGACTTTGTATCTCTTATAGTTCTCGAAATCCCCATGTTGGAAAAGTTATCCTGGATAACCTGTATATTTACTTTATTCGGACTTCTTTATTATTTTGTTATCTGCCTATAATTCTGTATTTAGTAAGTAAGATTGTTATTTGTTCAAGTTCACAGAGAATTTTATGTGCACCTGCTTCCAAAACAGTACCAATATATTTATTTTATTTGAAGTTCCTTTATTATTTTATTTGCCTAGTCCGAAATACAATACATTTATTTTTTATATAATATACATGTTTTTTATGTATTTTTTAAATAATTAAAAATTATTTCAGAAAACCTTTTATTTTTCCGTTTTTTGTCTATTTATTGCGAGAGTCTCGCGAGACTCTCACGAGACTCTCGCTTCTCGCAGTTGTTATATCGATCTCGCCTCGCATTTTAAAACGCAATCTCGCTCTCGCTCTCGCCTCGCATAATAATACGAGGCGAGGCGAGATGCGAGAGTACTCTCGCCTCGAAGTGCATCACTATACTCAATTCTCAAGAAATCTGCATTTTATATTGATTTGAGATTAACTATGGCACAAATAACATGTAAGATGAACCGAATACGATAGTGATTGAAGCATTAGGGCTGGTTTATGATAAATTCAATTTACGAATTTATAATTTAGATTTTAAAATATAAAATCACTTAAAACGCATACGATGGTTTATGAACAATTTACAAATTTAGAAATTTGAAATTTAGATTTGGAATATAACTGTATTTTATATTTCCAAATGTTAATTTCAAATTCGACCAATCACAAGAGAGAACTATTAAACATGGCGGTAATATATATATATATATATATATATATATATATATATATATATATATATATATATATATATATATAACTTTGCTTCATTCGTCAGCTGTCTTTTCTGTTTGTGACTTGTTGACATTTTGAAGATGGATTCACAGGAACAAATTGATATTTTGTTTTTTGTTAATAAGCAGTATTCGCGAACATCGTAGCAAATGAATTGTACAAAAATAAAAACGTTTGCGAAATTTCAATGTAACTACGGGGAACAAGGAATTAAATTCATAAAAAAAAAATATCACGGCATATTACCCATTACTGGGTGTGCCAGTATCTACAACACATGTAGACATCGGTAATGATGACGATATATTTTACCGTGTGGGCGCTTACCACACGGACACTCATAGCTGGCGTGGAGAGTGCACCACAGGGGTCACTTTTGTGCCATTTAAAATTAAATTCATGCACACTCATATGAGATTATTTGAGGAATTTTTCATGATCTTGTTATTTCACTTTCAGAAACAAACTACAATACTGTCCGTTGACAAATAAATGGGCCTAACCACTGCCTAACAAACTATCTACGTTTTTTAAGTTTGTTTTATTTCTTTATTATACAAATCAACAATAGCAAAAAACATTCCCGATATTATGAAAAAATCATGTTGTTCATTAGCGTCTAACAAATTCACGGCTATAAAAATAAAATTGTAACTTGAAATCTGAACTGATAACTGGTTGAAACGTCAAATAACAAGCAGTGACATGTTACGCGGTGACATGTTACGCGATAGATACTGATCCAGAATTACAGAATCGAACAAGAGGGAAAATTGTACATTTTAAATCAAAATTTCTAAATTTAAATTTCGAGGTAGATTTATAAATTAAATTCATCATAAACCAGTCCTAATGCATAACTAAATATGTAACGTGCAAATATAAAGACCAATTTTTCTGTAGTATAATCTAAATTTATCATTTGTGGTTTTATGTATTATTATAATGTTACGGATTGAAAAGTTAAAAATAGATTGTAAACTGCACTATAATAAAAATTATTACAAGATGTCAAGTGAATTTCCTGTTCCCTAGAACCACTTAGAACATCTAATAGAGACTGAAATTGAATTATTCTTAAATTATATCAAGCGCCTTGTAATTTACTTTGACGGGTTTGAAGCAAGTTACACTACGAGTAGTATGTAGTAGTAAGAATGAAAAGATACTTATTTTTGTAGACAATTCGGGGTATTTGTCATTACGGTACCACATATTAAGGTCAGAGGTTCTGGTGTGGTAAGATGTAGTTCAGACTTTTAACCTATTTTGCCGTAGAAAGTTGAAGGTCGCATGAACACGGTGTAAACACAGACACGGACGTTTCCTGATCGATGTGAATGTCCCAGCTTCTCCACATTATAAAATAGTTTTAGACTCAAAGTATATCACCTTTAATCACAAATAACTCTATGAATGGGGTATCCCGACATTTTTGAAAAATATTTTTTTACATTAGTATAGACCAGTAGGACTCTGAATATCTAACTTTGAGTAAGACAATGTATGCATCACATGAGATTTGAATTTTTAAAAATTTCATCGCAATTCAAATTTTCTTATCATGGCGCGCTTATGACGGCAACTCGATGGTGACATCTGCAACGAACTTCAGCGCCTAAATCCACATGTTCATGACAGCCATTTGCTTGTTTACATATGATTTTAGTAGCAGCGTGTATTTCGGTGTTTGTCCTGTGTTTGTTAATGGTAAAAATAGGAGTAATAATTATAAAGTGGATGAGATGTCAAACAAAAAATATACTCGTGCGTGTTAACTACTGGCACCATCTGTGTTTTTAAACGAAAATATTTACTTTGAAATGAGCAACAGATTATCAACTTGACGTCATAAATTTCAAGGACGTTTCTAGAGCTGTAAAAATTCCAATTTTGTAACATTAAATTATGAATTAAAACTTTTTATTAAACATGTTTTATTACATTTTTCTACTATATGAAGATGGAAACTATAGAAAAAAGTTATTATTTCGCATTAATTCCATATCACCGGAATATCCCATTGTCTCAATGTATACAGGCTCAAGGGTGAACTTAAGGATTTAACATGGAATTTTAGTTTTATGAAATTTTCTGCTCTCCTTGTTCATTTTGACAAAAATTGTAGAGTACAAAGTTGTACAGAATTAAAAGTTGCATTTGAAACTGTTTTTACATGTTTTATGTATTATGTTTTTGGTTTCTTCAAAATTTTAAAAAGAAATTACAAAATTTAGGTTTATTAGTAGTAATGGCCATGGAATTTTTTTTTCTGGTTTACATAAATTATTTATAAACGTCAAACGTCAATGTGAAGTATGGAAAAGACAAATTAAATAATAATTGATTATTCTAATGAGAAACGTGTGTATATTGTAAAGGAATATTATGATGGAAATGCATAGTTACAAAAGAATACAGAATTTATTTTCCAAATTGACGTTTGACATTTATAAATAATTTATGAAAACTAGAAAAAGAAAAGTTCCATGGCTATTGCTGCTAATAAACCGAAATTTTGAAATTTCTTTTTACCTCCCGCTACCCTTGGTAAGGGAGGTGTAGGGATCGTGCTTAAAATCGCATATAGAGTTTTAGTAAATAACCAAGTTTTAAGGTCCCTAGAATCTAATTTTAACCTTTTCATGTGTCTGTATGTGTGTGTATGTGTATGGATTTTGTTTACGCTCTAACTCAAATACTATCAGAAAATTTTGAAACCTTGTATTTCGACTATTCTAATATGGAAAGAAACCATTAGATTTTGGTCTAAATCGGATAACCGGAAATGGCACTTTACTTAAAGATCATAATGGTTTTTCGTCAAGAAATACCGTTAAATGTCATTTTTCGCAATTTGTCATTATAAAAATTAAAGATTATTGAAATTTCTGCTAGTATATATTGCTTATTTACTGGTAAATTTAAAAAATAATGACTAGCAGAATTTTAGCGCTGTCAAACGTTTATGGATTATTTTAGAGAAAAATACTTCAAATAGCAGTTATAGAAAAATTAATTGTACACAACTTTTATTTGAAGTATATTTCTCAAAAATAATCCATAAACGATTGACAACGCTAAAACACTGCTAGTCATCTCGTAATCACCATTCATGCTACCACCCAATCTTTTTTATAAATCACAGACCCTTCGATAAACACAATTCCTTTGTTACATAGTTCATATTTCAATTGTATGTTACTGTAACATTTTAAAAAGAAAATAGTAAATAAAGCAATAGTTATATGCAAAAGCAACATAATATAGTTTGCAGCATTAGTAACTAGGTAGGTACGTATTTAAATTAATAAAAATTAAATAGCGGGTGGTATTGTGTTAGCCACATCAGATTTTTCAAATTGCGAAGAAACCAAAAACAATAAATAACGTAAAAATAGTTTATAGGCAACTTTAATTCTTTGCAACATCTTTGCACTCGACAGTTTTTGGCGTAAAATTGGAGAGAAAGAAATTACATAAAACTGAAATCCAATGTTAAGTTCATATATTCATCCCTAACCGCCACCACCCTGTAGAAGACATTTACCGTGAGTATTTTTTAACGTGAAACATTGGGTTTGTCATATCCATGGTTACGATTCGACATTTGATTGACAGCAATATATTTGCGTGTCCCATTTAAAACGAAACATAGGGAACGAATTTGACATTTGACAAAACGTCAATAGAGGTTCATTTTGTTTAAATAATTATACCTGCTTTCTAAAATTTCTTAAATTTAGTTGTAGAAAAAATATTGTTTGCACCTAATGTCCGAGTGATTTTCTGGCTTGGCCAAATTTCTTACAATATTTTAATATAATACTTCTGTCAAATTCATTCCCTATGTTTTAAATGAGACAGGCAAATACATTGCTGTCAATCAAATGTCAAGTTGTAACTTATAGGAAAATTCAGCGGTTATCAGTCATATTGACAAGATGTCATTAGAGGTTAATCTTATTTATATAATTATAACTGTTTCCTAAAAATTAAATTTAATTGTAGAAAAAATATTGTGTGCACCTTGTGTCCGAAATATGTTTAGTGCTCTTGAGTGGTTTTCTGACTTGGCTAAATTTCTTACAATATTTAAATATAATGCATCTGTAAAATTCGTTCCCTATGTTTCATTTTAAATGGGACACGCAAATACATTGCTGTCAATCAAATGTCGAATCGTAACCATGGATATGACCAACCCAATGTTTCACGTTAAAAAATACTCACGGTATTCTTCGATGCACTAACCTAGCGCCTTGTATTGCCTCGAAAAAACCAAGGATGGGAAAAGTCGCTTAAATCATTCTTGCTACGTTTACTACGTAGTAAATGTAGTAAATTCCAGAATATAGCAAAATTTAATAAATATAGTAAATTTTCTGATTGGCCAATGAAAGTAAGTGACTTTAGTTTATTTTCTAACCTAACAAAAGGTTGTTACTCGTTACTGTTCAAGTTCAGTTACTGAAAAATAACAATGTAGTAAATGCCGTAATGTACAATTTCTACATTCCCATCCCTGGATAAATCCCCCTTTGTGACGCCACTGGCACGTATATGATGGCACACGACCAGGCGAGGCCCGGCACTCTGGATGCCGAAACCAGTTTTGCAAATGTCACATTCACATGGCTGCGCACGAAGCCAGAACATGCTGATTACGGTTCCTTGCAGCCAAACCGAACTGGCCAGGGCACTAGTCTTTGCCAATGCGTGGGATTGCTGCCATTTCCTGACTCCGACAACAGAATGGCCAAAGATAATTGCAGATAAAATAGAGGTTTTATTGGGTTTTTTATTGCTATTGGTTTCATGGTTAATACTGGTGTTTAACATGAGAGACGACTTGAATTACAATCATATATCCAATAACAGTAACTCCAAAAATACCCAAGTACAGTAAAATTTTTAAAAGAAGTCCGATCAAGGCCATCTACGAATTGTATCTATGAATTAAAATTTTGTGCTGTCAAATTTAGTAGTGTCGTTTACTTAGTTTTTAGGAGGGTACATATTAGGTGCATTCTTTTTACACACAATCTCAGTTCATCTCAGCTCACCTCAGTTGTCTCAGTAATTTTGACAGTTCTATTTGTCCCAACTGAGATGAGATGAAGTGAGGCGGATTCCTCCCCCCTTGCCGATACTGAGCTACCTAGCGGGGTGATGCTTGTTGAGTGTCTCATCTCACTTGAGGAGTGGGGGTCTTTTTTCAATGTTATTTTTTATTTAAAAATGAATATTTAAGAAAGTGTTATGATGTTGATGATTTAATATTGGTAAGTGATATTGTATTTCTTTAATTCTAAATTTAATAAATAAATTGAATTGTTTTATGATGTTATTTGCAATGAAAATTCGTACGATGTAGATTTATTCTTTGAATTTCATTGTCTTAGCGGGTCCACCTTGTCAGATATTTAAAATAAATTCGAAAACAAAATGAAAATTTCAACATACTGAAAAATAAAACATATGATAAACAGAGAAAGATAATAGGTATTACGTTATTTCTCTAAATTGTGTTCTATTTGTTAAGCAACTATTTCAGCTCACCTCACTTCATCTCATCTCATTTTGAGAACAAGTGAGGTGAGATATTGGTAAAAAGAATGCAGATATTATCTTGTGTAGGTTGCTTATATAACTATGTAAACGACACTACTAAATTTGACAGCATAAAATCTTAAATCATAGATGCAATTCGTAGATTGCCTTGATCGGACTTCTTTCAAAATTTTTACTGTATATTCATTTTTCAGTTTTTACGATTGATGAATAAATTACTTTTTGAAACAAATACAGTGTATTCAGAAAAAAAAAGTAACTCGGAGTAGGCTATGAACAGAGAAAAGTACCTAACTTCATTTCAGAAAAGAAAATAGCATTGAGTTAATTGTGCGTTTTGATTGGTCAGAATGCTAACCTAAAAGCAAAAAAAAAAAAAAAAAAATATATCACTTGTCATCTGTCAATTATCAAATAAAATCAACAGTATTAAGTTATATTTAAACCATGTTTCGTTGTAATTTTTAATGACAAGACGTACATTTTACAGATAAACATATTTTTATTATTGACAAAGTCTGGTTTCTCGACTTTAAATTATTTATTTAATGCATGTAAAAAAAACGGTCGGCTCTCAAGCGCCATCTACTATTTTCTTACGTGAAATAAAATATGTCTGCTCATTATTCAATTCAAAAGTCAAGCTGATTTTGAAATGTAATTTTAAAGGAGAGAAGATAAAGAAGGAAACAGAATATTGTCTAATTTATCTTCATTTCTATAATAAGATTCAAGAAGATAATATTTTTGACAATATCTCGTGTCAAAATGGCATTTATTTAAATACATAGACCGGTAGTATTTACTCAAAATTTTAGTCACCCTGATTAACTAATTACCATGACTACCATTTAGAAATACATTGGGGTGATTAAAAAACAACTGAATTTGTTACTTTAGTCAACGCTTAATCAGTAATCACCCCTGTTTAAGAGTAAATACTACCGGTCAGGGTGATCAAAAATAAATGATACTGTTCGCAATGCAATTCTGGGGATCTTTTTTATTAAACAGTTTACACAACACCAGGTGAAAGCGGAAATACTATTTGACATCATTTTGACAATAAATACAAATAGGTTGTCAGAGGTGGGGCTGACAGCTAATAGAATTTCGAATGATTGATATGCTTTAGATTATTGCTCTACGGGTAATGTAAGAAAGTACGTGGGCAAGAAAAACAAACCAACAACTATTTTAATAAAAAAAATTGTAAATAAACCCAAATTTTTAAATGTCACTGTCAACAACAGGATATAAATTTTTGTATCAGTGTTACCAATTTCAAGTATTTTTCAAGTATTGCCAACTGAATCAGTTATTTTTGATAACTCTGTACTTTTAAATTGAAATATTTTTTGTTCATAGCCTACTCCGACTTGTTTTTTTTTTTTTTTTTTCTAAACACACTGTATATATAAATTAATTAAAACAGTGAAAACCACCTTGCAAAATGTATGCAAATAGCTTGAAGTAACTGTTAATTTCTTATATTTTCATTTACTATCAAAGCAAAGTCGATTTCAAAACTTGGAAAGTAGAAAACAAAAAGTCCTTGTGGCTTTATAATCCCCGTCGCATTTTAACGGCTACTTGCAGAATACCGCTTCGCTTTTACAGAAAGGAATTTTATTTTTCATTATTGAACAGAATTTTTATTGTGACGTCAGCGTGAAAGCCTTCACCGGCAGACAGACTACCAGTGTCGAAACACGTGACGGAAAGAATTTCAAAGCACACTAGATAGATAATATTGACATGCAAATAAAAGGTATGTATAGTCAGAAAAATTGGCTCTGTCAGGTCCAGCGATAAAACTATAAATATCGCAAATAATGGCCTGTTGGCATCTGATGTTATAATGCAAACAGTGAGAGATATGCCGCTTTGGCATAATTACGATATTTATACAGAGAGTTTATTTTAAAATACAACATTATAGTTCATCACTTCCATGGTTACTCACTATTGTTAAAAATGACAGCAATGTAATATTTGTCCATTTTAAAATGCAACATTATAAATAATATTGTAGCACAGGAGATACCTCCAAAACACATCACAAATGGTGTCAATTCTTATTACGACCGAGTAGAATATTGCCTCAGAGGGATTAGGGTATTTTTTAACATTTATTACATGAAAATTATGAATTTTTGTAAGCTAAAGTATGTTAAAATGTACAACATTCGTGTTTTGATTTTTTGTTAATCGTATGTAGGCTAAATTATTGGAAATTAGTTTTGATAATACAAAACTACAAATTTTTTATGTTGCATTTTAAAATGGACAAATATTACATTGCTGTCATTTTTTGACAATAGTGAGTAACCATGGAAGTGATTCGCCATAATGTTGCATGTTAAAATAAATTCCCTGTAGTTTTATTTCTAGACTCGTCAGTCAATTTTTCTTGACTATAGCTACCTTCTATATCAATGAAATTCTGATATACCCACTTCATTTGCAATCACTAAAACATTCCTAACTTATTTAGTTCCTGGGCCCTGTTTCTCAAAAAATACAAGTCTTGTAACACAAGTGTGTACACTTGTAGAATTTTAATTTTCACAAGTATTTGCTTCTCAAAACTACACTTGTAAGATACAAGTCGCAAGTGCAATTCTATTTTATACAAGTGTTTTTTACAAGTGTAATTATCGTTCTGTTTCTCAAAATATATTTTACAAGTAATGTCTTGTGCAATACATGAAAATTTTTAGCAGTCTCAAGCAACCCTGTATACGAGTTATGTATGTACGAATGTATGAAATTGGGGGCCCGAATTTATTCTTGTGTCCAGGGTCCGAAAATTACTTAACGCGACCCTGTATAGAAAGAAATAGATCATGACATTATGATATAAGAAAACTTAGCAATATTGCTAGTTTTATGTTTGGCCAGAAGGTTTCCCTAATAATAAACACACAAATTGAATCAGCTGTGATCACTTGTAAAAATAAACTACACGTGTAAAAAAGTTACTAGACCTGCAAATTTCTTTCTGAAACAGAATTTACATATCCTTGTGAAAAATTTACTTGTAACTTGTAGACTTGTATTTTTGAGAAACAGGGCCCATTGTTATATGATAAGTACATTGTGGTATGGTTAGAATTACTGTCTATTTATCGCTGACACCAATAAATACATAAAAAAATGGGGAGTTATTAGTCCTATAGTTGCTAGCTGATGTCATAATATGAATAATCCTAAAAACTGTCTTCTTTATGTTCACCTGAACGAAGAAATTTGTCACGCTCTTCATTAAAAGTCATAATGAAAAGAAATTACTTCCACGAAGGTATGTGAAACAAATATCAAATGAATCAACGTACGGCAATGATATTAAACCAGGGCATCGGACCCGAACATGAACCGAACCAAAACCGGAACCAAACCGTAACATTTTAGGGAACCCAAACCGAGAACCGAACCTCAGATATATTTTTAATTGAACCTTTTAATTGAACCGCACCCGAACCCATCTTTCAAAAATCAAATTAACCTGAACCTAAACCGAACCCAGTTTTTGGCGGGTTCGATGCCATGTATTAAACAAATGTCACCATCAGTCATATGGAATATAGTTTTGATGAATTATAGAAATATAATTTAGACATTATTTTGGAACAAAAATCACGTGACTTTCCGCCATTTTTTGAAGACTGAATATTTTTACGTAAACCTGACTTCTGGGGCAATTTCAAAATAAATATACAGGGTGTTCACGGTAACTAGCTTAAATTAAACAAAAAATATATTATTTTTAGTACAACAGTTTTTTGGCAGAATTTATATCAACACATAATATGTCATCACATTTGTACCTAAGTTTCTGTATGCATGTGTGTGGTCTATTTATTTATAGACAGAATCATAATGTAAGCATTCAAAATAGAGCAGTTACTTGTTATTTATTTGTTGATTGAAAATTACTTTTAAAAGTCATCTCCAAATATATTTGAAAGTACTGACTAATTATTATGAGGCAATTTTCACGCACCTGTCAATTATTATTTTTACAACAAAAAATAAAACGGTTCTTACAAGCAAACTAAAAGGTTAATTTATCATAATTAGGTTATACTCATAATTAATTGTTCCAGTTATTATTATTGAAACAAGCGTACACTGTAGCAATTAAATTCATATTTTTCTCCGGGCATTATTCTATACAGTATAGATGGAGAAAAATATGTCAGAAATGTTTACACTATACGTTGCAATTTGCAATTATTATTAACTAATCAGTGGTATTAGTAGTAATTATTATGTTGACACATTTGAACGTTAATATGTGTAATCTTCTATAATACGTTCTCTTCGTTTCAAATTGAAATTTCAATGTTTTAAATGTCACACACATAATACTAGTAATTAAAAGAATAATTATTTGTCTTGTATATTTATAAACAAATTATTTAATTGCTTATAAAATCCAAGCAGTTCTCAATCGGTATTTGAGGTATTATTTTTACAACCCGTGACAGAAAAGGAAGCTGGTGCGGAAAGGTTGAGTACCTCACGTAGAGGAGACCGGGGCTGATTGTCACACGAGTAGGTTGTCCCAAGTCTAATTTCTCAGACACTACTGCCATATAGGGGTTATGCCTCGAACTAGTAAGCGATTACATAATTGTGAATGTGTGCACGCAGTTTTATGTGCCCTGCGACAATTCTATGGATTTTATTGGTTCTTTTGTGTTTTTTGTAACTGCTAGTATTCGTTGAACGATATAATTACCTCTGATTATTCACTTTCTGTTCAATGAAGTAAATGTCTCAACAATTTTTCTGTGAATCTATAAAGTTGCATGATGTTACTCTGTATAAACTTTGAAGTTATATTATATGGTATTTCTGCCAAATCGTGGTTTGTCTGATATGTCTGTACAGGGCTGGTTGTCCAAAAACTCCGGGGATGGTTGTCACGAGCGAAACAATGGATTCAGTGTGTAGGTCATATACCTATTAACTAATATATTGCGGATCCTTTGCTTTTCTTGAAGGAAACACTGTGAAATGGAAATATCATTTCTGCATAAGTCTATCTCACACAAACACCCAACCGCGAATTATGCGCATGCTTGGAAACCTTTACTTTCTTGAATTTAAATATTAGTAATAATAAAAAACAATGACATATTCTAGTGCTAAAATTGAATTAAATAATTTACTTTGTTGTACTGTAAAAATAATAGGAATACAATCTGGTTAGGATTAATTTATTTAGGTGACAATAAATTACTGTATGAAACACAAAGCAAATTCTTTCGAAGTGCAACTACAAACAGAAATGAAATCAAACGTCAAAGTCAAACCATGTGCTCGCTGCATCACCAGGGCAGCGTTCCAAAACCTAGAATACCGAGTTTTGGCGTAGAGTATGATGTGTTTTGGAACGAATAAGAGTTTTGTTGAAGTAAAAAATTGAACCTAAATTAAAAATAATTTTATAAAACTAACAAAACTACATATAAATAGTACATTAATGTCAAGCCCGTATCAAAATCGCACTTTTGTAATAAAAGCGATTTTATGGAGCACTCTCCTCAATATAATGTGAAAGTACGCTCCATAAAAGCGCTTTTATTATAAAAGTATGCTCGTAATACACGCCAACGTATTTACTTATGTTTATTTTCAACCAAAAGCATGTTTTCTTCCTCAAGAAGGCAAATTACTTTCATATGTAGAGAATCATGAGCATCTACGTTTGAAAATATTGTGGAGTAATTTCTATACCCTCCTCGTTAGTAGAGTAAATAGAACATCACTTTGGAGTAAACTCTGGTTGTTTTGGAACAGGTTGAGTAAACTCTGAGAGTAAGATTATTAGTTTTGAAACGACTTTGAATAATGTCGTACTCGTAAGAGTAGGATTTTGGAACGCAGCCCAGCCAGCGACACTGTCAGCGTTAGCCAATAGTAGTCAAGATTTCCGAGCATGCGTATAATTGCCGGTTGGGTGTTTGTGAGAAATAGACTTATGCAGAAATGATATTTCCATTTCACATTGTTTTCTTCACCTACTCTTATGGGAAAGATAAAAGCATTAGCAATATATTAGTTAATAGGTATATGGTGTAGGTACCCTGTTCCACCAAACACCAACGTTTACAAAAGAAGTGGAGGACAGTCGGCCAACTGTAGTTTCGAAATAACGTTCTCTGTGTATACTGCAGTTAATTATATTCAACAAAGCGGTTCATGAATGCGTATAATAAGTCATAGCGAAATATTTCTAATAGTAGCGCCGTTTTAAAGGAAATTCTGATAGTCTATTTAATATTCCTCAGGCAGTTTTTCCTTCATGTAATGGACTGTAATGACGACTTTATGGTACCATTAGACAAAAATAGATATAGAAAAGAAACACCTTTTAATAGTTCTGTAGCATTTTTGGTGGAGCGTAAGTCTCGTTTTTATAGTCAGGCAACCAATCAAATTGCTTAGGACAAGAAACGTCACACAATTTTCAATCGCTTGTAGTTTGCGAACGAATTAATTTAAACAATCTTTTTTCACTCATTAATTTATGTATATTTTCACTTTCTTATATAAGAATTAAATTTTGTAATTTGTTTAATCTTTTAAGAAAACTGTTAATCTGTTTTAAACTATGTTCGATTATTCGAAAGGATATACAACCACATTACCTAGGTCATTACATTAACGTACTGTAATAATAATACCTACTACAAATGCTAAGTAATGATATAGTTATCTATTTCTACGAAAAGCGTTAGATAACACAATTGCTAGTAAAATATACATTCATTTGCACAATAAGTAGTAAAAACCACCATAACGTAATACCCACATATCATTATTGTATGACATCATGCAATCCCAAATGGAATAACCATTCATTCAAATAAAATTATACACCAAATCGGTTGTTGATCGCAAAAATCCAATAAAATAATAATTCACGTGTTCAATTATTGTAATGCGGAGAGCGGTAGTAATTTAATTCATAGAATTATATTTAATTACCTTGGACATTTGACGTAAATTGATCCAATATAGACTAGGAACACAGCAATTGCCGTGAAGTCGTGAATTTATTATAATACGGATATTGTTCCATGCAAATTTCAATAAACTCAGGGCTACAAGAGCATGGGAAATTTAGAAATGAATGCAAAATAACTGTTCTCATTTTTAAATAAAATAATTTATACTTTTTTATGGTACAAATCTTGTTAACATTATTACTGTTGCTTTTATAATTGCCGACTCCGGTGGCTCAATGGTTAGAGCAACACGCCTCTTAGTCATGAGTGCGCTCGGGGTTCTTGGTTCAAATCCCACTAAGGCATGGATGTCTGAGTATGTGAACCTACTCAGTATTTGGGATTTAATCTTTTTTTTAATAAATTAATAGTTACTTTATCGGCCGGTTTTTCAATCTCTGGTTAAAATTTTAACTTCTAGTTAAGTAAACAATATTGCATCGTTTTGCTGACAGCAATGATAAATCTGTCATTTGACAGTTTATTTCGTTTTAATTTTGTTTATTTAACTTTTAGTTAAAATTTTGACCATATACTGAAAAACCGGCCCTAAAAGTATATTGAAATATACAGGGTGTTAATTAAAAAGCGGATCAAATCGGTTTTTTTCTTGCGCAAAACATCATTTCATTCTAGACAAAAATGTGTCATATATGTGTTGAGAGAATTAAATTTTATACCTAAATCACCAAGCAGATTTTATTTTACATATTTAATATGCTGTAAATCCAATTTGAAATTTTATAAATATTGCTCATTTTTTGTAGTGATAGAATTTAAAACTACGGAGAAATGCATATCGTTTGAATTGTTAAAATTTCGATTTTGCAGGTTACAAAAAAACAGTTCAAGCGATATGCGTTTATGTAATTTTGTTTATATTCCATGGCTGTTACTACAAATGAGCAATATTTATAAAATTTTAAATTGGATTACTAAACATACAAAATAAAATTTGAATAGTGATTTAGGAACAGAATTTAATTCTCTACAACACTTATTTGACATATTTTTGTCTTAAATTGGGAAATTATGAGGATAAATTGATTTTCCATGTTCAAAGCCTATGACCCGCCTTTTAATTAACAACCTGTATCTATATCTGTCTGGTACGGTGTGCTTCAAGATATTGTGGATTGACTACTCACAATACCATATTAACGATTCACAGAAAAAAAAAAACCATCTAATCTAGTTAAATTAACTAAATAAATTCCTTATTTTTCAGCCTACTAATATGTTTCATTAAAATATCTAAGTTGATTTAGTTAAATTTTCTAAATTTGTAATAACAAATTATAGAAAAATTAAATACAAAATTATATGAAATGATTACATTTATATCGTAATAAGTATTGAACTAAATATAAATAAAGAAATTAACTAAATAAGTATTTAAATTTTCTATTTAATTTCCTAATTCATTAGAGAAATTACTGAAAATTGTTGGACAAAAATAATGAAGCCAAAATATAGTAAAATTAAATAAAATAAGTAATTAAAGTATCCATTTGCATATTTAAATTAACGACTTTTTACAAAATATTTATTATCTATGTCGGATTAGTTAAAATGTTAAAGTAAGATTTGTAAATTATAGTAAATTATTAGACATATTGCCTAATAAAATAATGTCTAAATACGAGCCCTGCGCCAAAAGAATTTGTCTACATCCCTTCTCTTTACACAGTAGCTACACATTTATTAATTATGATAGCGTATTTTATGTAAGCAATTAATAAACTCTAATAACATAATAGTATATTAAAGAACAAGTTTTATAAGACATGTTTTTTTCGCACGCGTCAAAGTTTAGAAAACGAGCCTTGGCGAGTTTTCTAATTGACAAGTGCGAAAAAAAGTCTTATAAAATGAGTTCTTTATACTATTTTTTAGATTTTGCGCCTTCTACATACTAAAATATTGTAAAAAACTGCTAATATTAAACCGAGTCAATTTAAGGAAATTTGCAAGTGAAATGTTGTAGTTGGTATCACTGAACTGACCACATTCAATTATTATTTATTTGAACATTTGAAGGTTAAATTTAAGTATTTGTAGTGTAAATGTCATCTAGTACCAACCTTCTAAAACAAAAAAATGCGTATCGAAATGACTTCATTATGAACGCAAAATCTAAAAAAGTAAGTTTAGGAATAATAATTGAATAAGTATAAACAATTTCCTTTTATTGGGCGAATTCTTTTGAAGCAGGGCCCGTATTATTAGACAAAATTTCAATTCTTTTTTCTGTGTATTTTTTTAATCAAGACCTTCATACAGTAAGAATGCATATATGAATGCTTAAATATAAAATTTTATTAATTTTTAATAGTTCAGATAATATTTACAACTATCCATAAAAATAAAATATCTACACCTGAAATTAGTTATATAAATGTCTGTGTATTCAGTTCCTTATATTCATATTATCATCTATTCTTCCCATAAATTGTGGGTGGCATTTTGCTAGCGCCATAAATTATACTTTATTTGCACCCTACATTTATGACAGTAACTTGTAACAACAAATCATAAAACCATAAATTCAGGTAAAGAAACACACGCCATGGTTAAGCAAGATGGTTAAAGCCAAAATTAAGAAGCCCGGTTAGATGGTTTAAAGCTATGTATTCTATTTCCTGAACATGAAGGTTGCTGAGCTGTTTAGGAAGTATAAAAAGTTGAACCCAGAGCCCCTATGTAGTTTGAAGCAGGTGGTGAGGTTGATGAACTTTAGTCATATGGTTAACTCTTTTTTGAGAATTGTTACTATGGAATTTTAACAAGACACACAAAGCAATGAATCGATATACAGGGTATTCATTTTATTTTGCTCACTAGAGAACTATAAGAGCTACAAGGTCGGTAAAATTAGCAAACAATTTCTGTTTTACAAAACTATTTTAATAATGAGCGTATTTTTTTTAACCAGTGGTTTTCAAACAGCGGGGATAAACTTGTATTATTTTAAATGATACCATATACAGGGTGTTACGTAAGGGCACAACGCTTAACCCATGGTAGAAATGACCCCATAGATAGTAAATAGCAATAATTTTTGTTTAACATGCTAACAAAATTTAAAAATCAATGTGTTCTCTGTAAAAAAATGTCAAACCTGTCACAATTGACATATAAGACATTGACCTCTATTTGGAAATAACTCTCTGTACCGTCTTGCAGCAACACGACTATTTTGTAATGCCTCTCTTGTAATATTTATGTACGTCTGCATACTCTTGATTGGTGAAGGTAAATAGCATTTTGAAAATATAAAAAAAAAAAACAATAAGAATTGTACGTCTATGCAAAAAACGTTTAACGTCAGTTTTGACAATCAATATTGATTTTTACTTTTTAACAAAATTTTGAACTATGACGTGATTGGCCAGTTTCAAAGGTTTCCATTGTGGGAAGCATGTAAAACAAAAGTATTGCCAGATTTACTATCTATGGGGTCAATGAGGTCATGCAAAAAAAAATAATTTTACCTTTTTTCTGTTTAAATCGAAAAAGGATAGTCTAATTCATCGATCAGTATGATTAAATTATTTTTTATTTATATTTTTTGTTGTATAAAATCGTTTTAAAGATATTTTTAAAAAGTTGCAAAAACCAGCCATGTTTTGTCGTCACAACATTACGTACAAAGTTCAGACTCATTTCAAACAGACATTTTATATGGACACATAATTTCTAAAAGAAAAATATATATAAACTATAAATTGATGATTACATATCTGTATATGCTCTAATATATTAATATAATATCGTTCTATTTATTTTTATAAATATAATTTACATTTGGCATGAAATTATCTACGTTACATCAGATGTTTCTTTCACTTTTGAATCTTTGAATTAGACGGTAGAAGGTTATAAACGCATGTGAGACATTGAATATATTGCAGAATATTATTTTATTCTTTATTTTGGCACGAAACAACGTTCCATAGACATGTTTACTTTCACAAATTTTAGGTTATCTTTAAATGTCACTTTGACGTTTAAGACAATGTGAAAATCAAAATGGTCGTGCCTGTCACTCTGTGACGTCATTGGACAAGGGACGAAGCGGGGGTCTAGTAGCCTCATTTTAAAGAATGTCATTTTCAATTACATTTTTTTCACGATTAAAGATCGATTTGAGGAAAAATAAAAAATACGGGTCTATTATTTTTCACTACTCTATCGATTAAAATTATATAAAAAAAGTCGTGCATGATCTCATTCTACCACAGGTTAAGCGTTGTACACTTACTTACATAACAACCCATAATTTTTATTTACTTATTAGATTAGAGCAAAATGCATATCAAGTTTTATGCTAATTTAATTAAAATATGGCAATAATAAGAGTGCCACGATTGAAAAAATTAATACGTGTTATTTTTTTTACATAGAATGCCATATATATATAAACGTATATTTCTTTTTCACGGTCGACCAGAAAATGAGCTGTTTTTGAATTTCTGATCACTTGGAAAATTGTCTGCAAGGAATCAGAAAGTAAATTTATCGATCCCGATATTGGTAAAGCTGAATGTTTCCATGGTTTCTTATTTTCTCGCAGTAAAAAATAAAATAATACATAACCTACATAGTTTTATTATTTTTTTTTTTTCAGTACCGCGAAATAAATATTATTCCCAATATGACCCGAAAATGTCTTTACTGGGCTCACAAGCTTCCAAAACTCGCCTATGGCTCGCTCTGAAATATGCTTGCTCACCCATGCTTGCTTTACTTTCAGGTTTTGTTACGTAAATTACTAGTTAGCGTTGACTTTTATGATTAATTAAAAGAACAAAATATTCATTTCTATCTGCCAGAGCACTCTAATTATTCTATGTAAAAAATAAAATGTACTTATTCATTTTTTTTCAATCGTTGCTTTCTTATTGTAGCCATATTTTAATCACATTAATATAAACCTACACATGCATTTTTCTCAAAATTGTTACCTAAGTGCATGCAAACATTAGCAATTAGCAATAAAATATACAGGGTGTTATGTAAGTAAGTGATCGACGCTTAATCAATGGTAGAACTGACCCCAAAGATAGTAAATCTGGCAATAATTTTTGTTTAACATAGTTTCTACAAGAACTGGAGGCCTTTAAAACTGACCAATCACATCATAGTTCAAAACTTTATAGAAAAGTAAAAATCAATGTGTTCTCTAGAAAAAATATTGATTATCAATCTTACGTTAAATGTTTTTTTGCATAGACGTACAATTTATATTCTATTTTTTTGATATTCTCAAAATGCCATTTACCTTCACCAACCAAGAGTATGCAGACATGCATATAGTTTATAGCGAGGCATTACAAAATAGTCGTGCTGTTGTAAGAGGGTACAGAGAGTTATTTCCAAATAGACAATGATTTTGTCATTTGTGACAGGTATCACATTTTTTCCAGAGAACACAATGATTTTTACTTTTTTATAAAGTTTTGAACTATGACGTGATTGGTCAGTTTTAAAGGCCTCTAGTTCTTGTAGAAAGTATGTCAAACAAAAATTATTGCCAGATTTACTATCTTTGGGGTCAGTTCTACCATTGGTTAAGCGTTGATCACTTAATTACATAACACCCTGTATAGTACCATTGAAAATAACAAAGCTGGTCCCCACAATTTGAAAACCACTGGTTGAAAAAAATTAATTTAACGCTCATTAAAATAGTTCAGTAAAATAGAAATTGTTTGCTAATTTAACCGACCTCGTAGCTATTATAGTTCTCAAGTAGGCAAAATAAAATGAACACTCTGTATAAAAATGACTGCTGCACAAATTCTTAAAAATTTTGTTATTGATTAAATTCACTTTCAATTAATAACTTCACTGTAATTTTATGAATTATGTGGTAAACGTGTAGTCGTCTACGTAGATGTTAGATACAAATATGAAACTTAAATTAAAATCTTTGATACTTATACAAGCTTTTTACTTAAGTTTTGTACCTGTTATCTTTGTATTAGAATAAGCACAAATTATTATGTTAAGCGCATATATTTACAAACAATTAGTTATGCTTTTATATTTTAAATGACAATATATTAATTAAGGTGTTTCATAAATTTTACTAACCCGCATTGCTAAATTTCCCTAAAAAAATGCGGGTACTTATCAACTAGCTTATTCTTATTGGCCGTTGGAAAGGCAAGGCAATAATTCGTACAGGCCTCGTACCGAGCCGATTAAGAAAGTTGATTTTGAAATCTAATTAAGAATTTACGCTCCTTTCACTGCGTCCAGTCCAAACACCGTGGACCTCACATGGCCTTTAAAGACGGCTTTACACGCGCCAACATCACGCGAAAGTTTTGACGAAATCACAGAAAGTATTTTTGTCTTTCCGTAAATTTTTACGTATTAATAGAATTGTATTAACAGGTATTTCCGTTTTCCGCTCCGTTATTTTTAGTAAATATGCTTTTGTTTGTCTTATTTACTCCTTTGTTTCAGCAGATATGAAACAGTTATTTTGGGAAGGGTTAGGTTATTTTGAGAATTATAGAATTTGTACTGAGACTCTTACAAATACTGTCAAGTTTTAAAATTATAATTTTATATTTTGCGCTATTGCAAACTTGGTTCGCGTATAGACCAATCAAAAATCTGGAATAGAGTATAGGTAACTTTTTTGCCATCGACCCAAAATTTAAAAACGAATTTACTCGCGACCCAACGAATAGAAAGAAAAACTTAACAAAAACTCAATATTAATGTTTTCATTTTAATACAATGTATTTTATTAATTTATATCTACAAAAAAAAAAACTCACAAATATAAACAAACCAAGACAAAACTCAATAAATGATTCAACTAATATTAAAAAAACTGCGATACAAACATAACATATACATAAAAATCTTAGGTGATTATCTCAATCATCTCGTTTAAAATTCAAATAATTTTGAAATTTGCACATGTTGACGAGATATAATGTAGATATTATATTATATTTATTTGTTGATTTTTTGTTTGATTTTTGAACATCTAAGAACAGGGTTGGCCTGATTTAAATCATTTGATTTATATCATGATTTAAATCAATTGATTTTTTTTTAAAAATCACTGATTTTTATCACAGATGAAAAAAAGATTCAATGAATTTATTTACTACAAAAGTATAAATAACAACAAAAATATGGACTGTATTCGAATTCTAACAGATTACTGATTACATGTTTTAACCTATTTTATTTAGGAATGTATTGTTTAAAAAGACGCGCGCGCGTGGGTACGTTATATAGGTACTAAATTTATGCAAAAATTCAAATGCATCTTTTGGGGTTTATTACAGATTTCGTTTTCGTTTATGAAATAAAATATTTATATTGCTTTTAAAACAATTAAAAAAGTACAATAACACTACTAGATTTTAAAAATAAAAAAAATCAAAAAATCATGATTTATTTGATTTTTTTAAAAAAATCAACGATTTTTGATTTTTTTAAATAAATCATGATTTTTTCCAACCCTGTCTAAGAATCAAATTACTCGCGACCCACCAAAAATTACTCGCGACCCAAAGTTGGACTGGAGTTAAGTTTAACAAGGATTGTAGAAATTGCAATTTTTTTGTTGTAGTGTCTTTTTTAGCTAAAATATAATAAGAAAAGACAGAATGAGAGTGCGGAAACAGGTATTTATATAATTTTTTGTAAAAATAAAGTCTAATTTTACCTATAATAAAGCTGTGTTTTTTGGAATGAAATGAACACTGGATATGCTTGTTATTAAGACATAGTACACTTTTCAGTAAAATACCACATGAAAACACAAAAGTGGGGTAGAAAAGTAATTATTAATAGATATTTAAGGGAAATATGCAACTTAACCTAAAACGTAAGAACACGAACATCGTTCAAATTGAAAGTTGGTAATTAAAAAAATTCTGACGAAAACAATACCTAACGCACACTCATTTTCTAAGAATTTTTTTAAAAAATCCTGACAAAAACAATACCTAACGCACTCTCATGTTTTAAGAAATGTTTTTAAAAATCCTAACAAAAACAATACCTAACGCACTCATTTTAAAAAAAATCCTGACAAAAACAATACCTAATAAAACGAAGGAAAATAAGGGAAAAAAGACAATTCTGCAAATATACATTAATTGAAACACTATTATTCGTATGGAAGCGTAAGTACGTACTTAAACATAGAAATATGTGCTTGATCTAACCTAATTTTTTTCAGAAAAAATGCCAAAATCGCTATAAATATTGTTTTCCGCACCCAAATTTTTGTGGTATTTAATGTTTTTAATGGTTTAGCAACTATATATAACCATCAATATAAATTTCTACAATCCTTGTTAATCTTAACTTTAGCCCAAAGTTGAGTCGCGACCCAGATTTTGGGAACCACTGGTATAGGTAATTAATGCCCAAACAGAAAGAAACATAATAGTGTATTTAAAAAAAAAACCTAAGTTGGAGTATGCTATGAGCAGACAAAATTAAATACCTAATCAGAATCAATGTTCATAAATTAGAAAATGAAATAACGATTATTTTTAAATATTTTTTGACAAAAGAAAATAATATAAAATATACGTTTTCATATGACATTTTAGCTTAGCACACCCGTCCCTTAGAAAACTAGCGGCAAGCCGCTCGTTTCTAACAAAAACAAGTGCGGTAAAATCTGAAAAAAATATGAAACAATGTACCTACTAATA
This sequence comes from Ophonus ardosiacus, assembly GCA_943142095.1. Taxonomy (NCBI): domain Eukaryota; kingdom Metazoa; phylum Arthropoda; class Insecta; order Coleoptera; family Carabidae; genus Ophonus; species Ophonus ardosiacus. The sequence goes on along the minus strand of OW964834.1, from coordinate 33,291,129 downwards.
ATAAAATGTTAATTTGACACAAGATATTGCCAAAAATGTTAACTAAAAAAAAAACAAAGCTTTTCTTCTTGAATCTTATTTTAGAAATGTAAATAAATTAGAAAACGGCGAATGGCAATATTCTTTTGCTGCCTGTTGCAATAAATTTAAGGAAAATTATAGTTGATGATTTTCATAATTTGACTGTTCATAACCTTGAACACACTGTACTATACTAATAAGTGGAAAAATTATTTTGTAATTATTTTGACAAACAAAAATTTCCTACTTAAATTAAGTAGATTCAAATTTGTTATTGTACTTAGCATTGTTTTGTCTACAATAAATAAACAATATATGGTGAACAAACAAATAGTTCTAATAAAATGATGAATCATAATTCATGGTAAGAAAATATGACGGAAAGTAACTGTATGATATAACAAAACCCAAGCTGCTATCATTACAATATCATAAAAATGACTAATCTTCAAATAGTGTTATCTATATGACTAGGCGATAATAGAATACCAAAATATTTAAACGGTAAACAGCGTAATCAAGCAAACCATTAATTTTATCAAATTAAATTCAAATCAACCAACAAAAATTTGAAAAATTTCTTTGTCAAAAATGAAAAGTCATCCATCCAAGTTAAAATTTCAATATAAAAACAAAAGACATTATCGAGAACAATAGCTCAACAGTGAATTCAAACTTTGAACTCAACACAAAGCCTAATTCTAATTCCAACCGCTTACACGTAGTAGGCTAGTGCACTCAAGGTCACGTCACTGATAAACAAAACACTATCACCGTATCAGTGACGCACTTGTGACGTCACTGGGTTCCACATAAGCCACACATTGCGTCAGCAAAGAGAAAATGAAAGACCGAAGGAAAATGATGTTAGATTGTTTTATGGCAGGTAGCCTTGCAAGGCTACTTGATTTTATTTACGCAACGTGACTGTCGTTATCTGAACAAAATGGCGTGAGTACTTTCGAGAAGACTGACCCGACAATATGAGTAATACAAAATTGGAATGAGTAAGCCTGTTTTTGTAGAGTTTTTGTTCATAAGAATTGCACAATAATTCGGCATACGATATCAATTTTTGCCTCACGGGCACTCATTTCTGGCGTGGAGAGTGTACCACAGGGGTCACTTTTGTGCCATTTAAAATTCGAAATAATTTTGGTGTCTGTCGCGATTGAATACAGATTAAAATATTATACTCATCACAAAAAATAAATTTATACAAAGTTGAGAATGATTTCTTTAATACGGCTCATTTCTTAAACTTGATCTCCCCAAAAGACCGAATTATTTATGACGATATTATCTATTATAGCATTACGCAATATTTTTTTTATTATATCGTTATTTTTAATTATCTACGTAAAAAAGGTTGCAATATATAACTTTTCAAAAATACATATTTTATTAAGTAAAGCAAATAATATTTATTTATTTAAATGTACAAGGAAAACCAACAGTCGTTCAGAAAAATTAACTTTGCTTTAAATTACAAGTATTCATGAAACTTAAGAACATAAGTGGTAGAAAGTGATTAAATGTGATTCGCAGTGTTTTTGAGCTGTTCATCGTTTATGGATTATTTTAGAGAAAAATACAAATTATAGTAAAATTAATTGTACGCAACTTTTATTTGAAGTATTTTTATCTAAAATATTCTAGAAACAATTTGACAACGCTAAAACACTACTAGTCATCTCCTCGCTTAATCAGCCAATCACTTTTTCATGCTACCACCCATTGGTATTTTAACACCTGTTTAATAAAAGGTTCGCACATTTTTTTTTTTTTTTTAGACAATTCGTGCACGTTGTCATTTTGTATGAAATATCATTTTGTTGATTACATAAAAACTTGCTCTATATACATATAAAAAAGAGAAAATCTATCTTCAAACAATATTAATTAGCCCTAAACTAAAAAAAAAAGGACTACACATACTTCCAAAATGGTCGTATCCAATTCTGCATAAACAAAACACGCACAATATCTTCACAGTAACAAAACACTATCTATACCCACTGTCACTGTTAACAAAGGAACAACGAACAAAACACTGTCACTTCCCATGCACACTAGATGACACCGCGTAGTTACAACACCCGAAGGCGTCTAGCTGCTGGACACGGACTGACTAAGTGACTACTGACGAAGATGTGTGAGTGGCTGCGTGGTGATGACAGTGAGAGGCGGAGGCAGCCGAGTGCGGGCGAATAGAGCCGAGGAGAAACGGCACCGTAATCATGGCCGTTCAAGGTGCTTGGGCGGCACGTGGACGTCCCAGACGAGGACGGGAAAACGCATGGTGTGCGTAGGGAGATGCAGTTCTCAAAATGTGGGGAAACAAAGAAAATTTTGGTATATTCTGTATAATAAATTAAATTGTTTTAAGAGGATAATGGTGATGGCACAGCACACTGTTGACAGATAAATTATATATACAATTACTACTATTTTGTAGGAATTACAGCAAATACTTCTACGGTGGTTTTGAAATGGCCCCACGTTGGGCGCCTCTTAATTTGATATATAACCTCAATATGATACGTTTTAAAAAAAGTAAGTTTTTGTTTTGTCTACACAGAAATGAAAATAATGATTATTTGAATTCTAAGAACGTTGGTAGCCAAAAACCAAGTTTAGATAGTGCTGCGTAAAACTATATTTATATATTTTATCAGTGTTTGATCCCGTGGCCAATGAATCGCCAGTCTGCCACTTCGTCATTTAACTACAAAACATAACCTAACTGTGATCATGTGCTTTGCATTGGGTCAAGTTTTATCAAGTTGCATTTTTATTGAGCAATCTGCATATAATTCGCAATCAACATAAAAGTACATAAATGGGTAAGCCACCATTGCTCTCTCGAGAACTATAAGAGATACCAGTAGTGATAGCACGCATTTTACAATTCTATCGGCGAATGCGATTTAATTTTTACGAAATTTGGCAGCATACCCTTTAGAATTCTATATTCGCATCTTGTTTCGGGATTTTTTGGGTTTATACTATTAAAATAGAATAGCTATTTGTGTATTAAGAGCGCAAAATGCGAAATTGTCGATTGAGAGGTTGTTCTCTCGAAATCGACAATGTCCATTTGCGCTCGAAACACACACAAGATTTTTTCTACAGTCGCCACAATGGGGTCCTCCACCATAACAAAAAATAATAAAATGTACACTTTATACTTACAGTACTGCTCAATAAATAACGATTGGCTAATACAAAAGATACGGTTTAAACTTAAAAAGGCTTTTAAATGATTATATCGTTACATTAGCCATCTATTCCATAAAAAAAAACCAAAATTAGAGCGCGGAAGCAAGGATTTGTGATGATTTGATGAGTTTTTGTAGCAAAATGTGTGGTTAGTTGTCACGCCTGTCACATTGAAAAAATTAACAAATATTTCAAGGAATTTGTGATTATATAGACATGTATGTGCATTGACTGACTTCTCGCAATTATTTAAGTAACGAAATAACTAATAACTTTATTGTAATTAAAATAAATAGTTAACTAGAGATCAGATGTCAGTACGACTCGCAACTATCCTACCGCCATCTGTGTACAATCATTCCTATTACTAAACATAACTGTTCACACAATTTATTTTATATTTAATTTTATTTTATCGTTATTTTCTATTCTTCTTGAGTTTTTATTCAATCTAATCTAAACATTTTATACTTTTGTTTTTGTAAATGAATGCCCTATTTCATTTTCACTGCAGTGTGGCATTTTGTTAGGTTATGTTAAATACCGACAGAACATTTATGTCAAATTTACTTGTGAACGTGATAAATGTGTAATTACAGTGCCATTAGTTCCTAACTAAAAATTTTCATTAAGAATGTAGACAAGTGACATTTCTCAACATTGTATACTTAGAAATTTGGACAGCGAGCGTTTTTTCTAATTTGTCGCGCATGAGCGGCAAAGTGACATTTTGCATTGACAAAAGAGAGCGCAAATGACTACTTTCTATAGTGACTGTAGAAAAAATATTATGACAGTTGAATATAAAAAATATATAAATTGGCTTTGAAAAGAATTGTAGCAAAATAATGACGTTAGTTTGACACTTTCGTCTCGAGTCTTACGCTTGCAGGCGAATATTTTGCGAGACGCATGCAACCAAATTTTCGCTTCAATGAGACAAGCGAAAACAAATACCTCATTTGACAGAATACGTGCTGTCACTGCAGAGTAGTTAAATTAGCAAAGATAGTTATTTGCATCACTAGTCCAAAAACTGCAGTTTTGCGAGTACGAGTATATTTTGACAAGCCAAGCCACATGCGTGGCCTTTAAACAGTTTTTGGACACAAATTTTTGTGCCGATTTCTCCTTTGTTTATTTTTCTGCACTATATTATAACGGGAATTGGCACTTGCGCAACGGAGGAATAGTGGGGAGTAGCCATGCGATATATTGCTGATCGGGCGAGACATTGTTGAGCGGACATTTCATTGTTTATCGTTTAATAAACTTTATTATACTAATTAAGTGAGTTTTAATTTTATTCCGGAACAATATTTCATTGTACATAATCTATAAAAATGAACATGATTTTATCGGTTTTGTATTGCAAGTTAAATTATAATGAATTACATTTGAGCTTAAAATGTACCATTATTTATTAATAATATACAAATACATTAATTATATCAATCAACTACAAAACTTGATACTGCATCATGTGAAGTTAGTTGTAGAATGTAGTTACAAAACAAGCTAGTCTTAAGAGTTATAACAAAATGTTATAATAATTAAAGATTTGGTCCTAAAATTTGTAAACATTTTGCTAATTTTAGTGTTGAAAATAGTCCTAAATTGACATATCACTAGAACAGTAATACCAACTTCTTTTGCCGGCCTAGCCTTGTAAATAAGTTATTCCGGACGATTTGGAATTACGTATTTTATTCGTTTTAAAAAGTTGAATTTTACCTAACCTTTTGACGTCATGAAATATCACTTTTTATATAATGGGGTATGTGACTAAATTTTGATTTTTACATATATGATACTATACCAAAAAATAAAATACCCGTATTTTTTTAAATTGATTAATTATTGGTAGTTTACGAGAAAATAATTATTAAAACTTTGGAGAAGGGATCTGTGACGTCAGTAAGGTAGAATGATAGAAGAAGACAGTTAGACTGAGATAGATATATTGACAAATGAAGTCACTTTCGCCTACCACAATATATCTATCTCAGTCTAACTGTCTTCTTCTACCATTCTACCCTACCTACGTCACAGATCCCTTCTCCAAAACATTAAATTGCTAACAACAATATTATTGCAAACTAATGCTTAGTTTGTATTATTATAATGAGAAGCTATAGAGGTTTGTTTTTATATATTATGACATATATTGAAATTCGATTATGGTCACATACGTCATTGATACGAAATAAGTTTTGTAAAAATCTTTTTCTATTTTGGTTGTTTAATATGTACTTTATAAAACTCATTTGGATGTCAAAGTATTTCGTTAAAGAACTGAAATCTAATTTGTTAGGTTGGTAACTAGAAGACCTACTACAACAGAAATAAAATAATAATATAACTAAATGTCAGTGTTACCAACAATCATATAAAAAATAAATATTCGTATACATTGTTCATAAATTAGAAAATAAAATAACAAATATTTTTAAATATTTTTTGACAAAAGTACCAAAATAGAAAAAATAGTATAAAATTCACGTTTCATAAGACATTTTAGCGCACTTGTCCCTTAGAAAACTCGCGGTAAGCCGCTCGTTTCTAACAAGGACACGTGCGCTAAAATCATGTCTTATGAAACTTGTATTTTAATGCACCATTACGTAACGGAGTTACGTAAAGAATTTTATACAACCACAATTGATAAAAAAAGAAACAAGAATATATGAATAATAATTTCTTTAATATCAATTTATGAATTATTGACTTACGCCCAAATCCTCTACATCAGAAGGAAGATCTATATTGGTTGAGAAGACATTCAGAACTCATTTTCAATTATGATACGCATGCACTGATATGAGCATTAAATTAAAAAAATCTGATGTGGCCAGCACATGACCTCCCGCAAATTCCATGTTTAAAATAGCAATGTGCTTTAAGTAAAGTATTTTTTTCCTTTCCGGTTGATCGTTTATAAACAAAATCTAATTTGTTGTTTTAATAAATAGAAATCTGTAATACGAAATTAATTTCGTGCCAAAACTAATCGATTATCATGGGCCTATAGCGCTCACCATCAACTATAACAGTTCGACCTTCATCATTTTCGAAAATATAAGTTCCAATGACGCCACCTGACCATAGTGCGCACCAAACAATCTCATTTGGACATGTAATGGTACCTCGTAAATCACATGAAGATTTTCCTCTGCCCATATCTGGCAATTTTGCTTATTAACATACCCAGAGAGGAGAAAATGTGCCTCACCAAAGAAAAAGATAATCCTCAAAAAATCATCATCAACTTCCAAGTGCTCTAAAAACGCAATCTGTGTAAATTCTTTGCCGTACATGATCCATGTCGTAAATGTGTAGTTGAAAACCATTATTTGACATTTTGAAAACACGTACTTATACTGACAGATTTATATTTACAAATCAAATATATTTCTACTAAATTCTTCTTAACACGGTTTCATTATTAATGTATATGTGACAGTGACATTTGTTTAAATACGTCAAAATTTTATTAAAATATTATGTTTTTGTTTGACGCATGGGTCAGATGATGTACAAAAATAAATTGTTTTATAAATTTATATTTAAAGTTATTTAAAGTTTTTTTAAAGTTATATTATCGTAGAATTGAAGATTGTACCATTATATTATATTTTTAATAGTAAAAGTTGCTGAAAAATTATATTCAATGCAATTTTTTCAAGAAAAACTGGTAAAAGCTTGTATAAGTGATACTTCCGGTTATCTGATATACACTAAAAACTAATCAACTCTTCCCACATTAGTATAGAATGGTATACAAAATTTCAAAATTTTCTGATTGGTAGTATTTGAGTAATCGTGTCCACAGGATCCACACACACATACACACACACATACATACCCACAGACATCATTGTAAAAATGTTAAAATCGGATTCTGGGGACATCAAAACGTGCTTATTCACTAAAATCTCTATATGCGATTTTTCGCACGATCCCTATACCTCCCTTACCTAGGGTAGCGGGAGGTAAAAAAATAATTTCATTTATTTTCACGGCAACGCTTTGGTAAATTGATTTTGAAATATGTATGTATACTGAGCTGTCACAAACAACACTATTTAATTAGTTTTAAAGTGAGCTTGATTATGAAACGGCCCTCGTCTTGTATTTCTCTTTAAATATAACAACAATAACCTAACGCACAAATTGCAAAACTGTGGCCGCCCAAATTCTCCGTATCTATTTTCCCACCGTTTGAGAACCGCTGCCGATCTCGCACCTGCCCGCAAAGCACAAAGGCACGCAGAACGACGCACACATACGCACTGTCAGTTCATGTCGATCACCTGTACATAGCAGAGTCCCCAGTGTGCATAGATGTGCGTGTGAGTGCACGAATATGCGAGTGTGTATTTGTTCACACACGCACAGACGGGCAGACAGGGGAACGATCGCTAGGCTACGACGGGCCAGCCAAAAACACGACAATGTGAGGGTGGGTGATTTATAATACGGTGATGTGTTTGTGTTTGCTTAAAGATGATACTGCACTTTCTTTGTGGTGGATAAAAGTATTTGAATGATGAATTTTTCAAAACTATTGAACAATGTTGATGCAAGAAATTAATGGAAAAATATAATATGTTATTGTATTAATTAAAGTTTGACGACTTATTGATTGTAGGTTTCATCACCCTTTCATTTTATTAATGAAAAGTAAACAAATATGATCGTTTTTATCTGTAAACTGTTAATGAACTAAAGTTATATACATATATATTTCAACACAGGAAATATGAAATAAACATATAAGTATTTATTACTAAGGCTGCGTCCGATGTTGCACTTTTATCACCCTAATATCTAAATCCTAAATTTATATGCCCTAAATCTAGTAATTATTTATACATTTATACATACATACATACATACATACATACATACATAAAATCACGCGTTTCCCACTTAGTGGGTTAGCAAAAACCCGAAAATAATAAGAAAAGGGATGAAAGCAAGAGCTCCACAGAATCATTTAACTCTTTAAAAACATTCTTCTTCCGCCTTGCCCAAAATCATCATAACATTCATTCAAGAACATATTATTGTGACCGATTTTCGGTAGCGAATAACCGCATCCGGACCACAATAATAGTTATACAACAATCATCTTTCGCTATACATTTCTATCCATGCATACTTCTTTCACCACAGCCACATTCATAAACGTATTCATACATAATAACATATTAAAGTGACCATTATGATTTTAGGAATTAGATTTTAGGGTTTTGCAGGAGCACATTATGCCTTGAAGCTGACGCGCACTAATAGGGGATTTCAGCTCAACCGAATTAAAAAAAAAATAGTAAAAAAATACGAATGTATATGCTGAATAACGAATATTAATAAAAAAAAAAAATGAAATGGTATAATTGAGATATTTCGGAAATAAGGGGTTTTTGTTATAGCGCTTCGACACGAATATGAAATCAATATATAATATTTTGATTGGCGACCGAAAGACTGCCTATACATGCATTACAAATAGCGTGTTAGGAGGTGGGAGTTACTACCAATGGAAGTTAAGAAATTCAAATTCGAAAGGAGGGGCTAACATTCCTGTACTGCAGTCTTCAAACAGTTTTTATTTTAACATAAATTTCTTGCATTAAACTTAATAATTTAAATACACCTGTAATTATAAAGTATGTAGTGTTATAATATTCATTTATTTTTATGTAAATATAACTTAAAATAGCATATATTTCAAGAACATTTAGGTCCATGATAAAAACAGTTTGATATAAAAACACATAAATGTGACGTCACGTCAATCTTTTCAAAATTCGGGAGACCATAACTCGCTTATTAATAGGAATTTTTTCACCGGATTTTCATCAATAGTCTTAGTTTTCCTAATATTTTCAGATGAAATTATATAAAAAAAAAATGGTGGAATCCCCCATTAAATAAATCATGTTCGTTGCTAAAATTTGTGCAAAACGTCAAATTTATTGTCAAAGAATAGCTTCTCAGCTTCCATTTTATGAAATATAATATTAACATTTAATCTAAAGCATCAAATTGAATCGAATTGTATAATTTATTTTTGTTGTTTTAAAGTGTTGCCACACAAACCAATGGATATCACTAGTGTCCCATTCGGAGTTGTATTTATGTGAAGAAGACCTAAATCTTAATTACTAAATGACAAAATGCGACATCGGACACAGTCTAAAAGAATTTAACGACCCATGCATAACAAAAGTTTCATGAAAAATTCAGAGGTAATTCCTATAAACTAAGGAGGTAAGAAATCTAATTTTATTCACAATCGGCTAGTAATATGACGATTTCCGACTTTTAAAAAGTTGGGAAGTTATTGTTAACCTCATTATCCAAGAGGTCGGAAAGTATAGCGTGAATATAGCTTAGGATGGAAAGCAGGGTTGGCCTGATTTAAATCAAATGATTTTTTAAAAAAAAAATCACTGATTTTTATCACAGATGAAAAAAAGATTCAAAATGTAATAAAAATGAATTTATTTACTACAAAAGTATAAGTAACAACAAAAATATGGACTGTATTCGAATTCTAACAGATTACTGATTACATGTTTTAACCTATTTTATTTAGGTATGTGGTATGTATTGTTTAAAAAGACGCGCGCGCGTGGGTATGTTATACAGGTACTAAATTTATGCAAAAATTCAAATGCATCTTTTGGGGTTTATTACAGATTTCATTTTCGTTTATAAAATAAAATATTTATATTGCTTTTAAAACAATTAAAAAAGTACAATAACACCACTAGATCTTTAAAAATAAAAAAATCAAAAAATCATGATTTATTTGATTTTCTTAAAAAAATCAATGATTTTTGATTTTTTTTAAATAAATCATGATTTTTTCCAACCCTTTTGGAAAGTGTCAACCTAAGCTATACTCACGATATACTTTCCAACCTGTCACATCTCAACTTCAGGGCTATTTCTCATTCCACCCTGAGAGATTAGATATACGAGAAATCAAAATATCAAACTGAACTGACAGTTCATGTGTCACATGATTCACATGAACAAGCTCAGACCATTCGTTTATTTATGTTAGTCTATTATTGTTATTTAAATATCAAGTATTCATTATTTTCCGAATGTGAATAAAATAGTACACAAACCTCGGTGAATCTAGCTATAGCAACCTCCCAACCTCGGCGCTTCGCGCTTTGGTTAGCTATCTTCGCCCTAACAATGGAACACTTTCCACCTCAGGAACATACTATTACAACACTGATAGGGGACTATTATCTTGAATGCGACGCAGTTTTTTTTTTTTAATACCTTGCCTAATTTTGTCTCTGGACGATGTTAAATCTATTTCACGCATCGTCAGAAATATGCTTATCTGTAATTGTTGTTCGATTAGGTATTCCCTGCCATTTTTTTTATACTTTTCTGCTAAGAAATGCCCAAAAGTCTTGGAGGATTTACTCTCTCTTTGTTTTCTATAAAATGTTGGCTCTTTTATGCTCTGCAGCATCTAGAGATTCGCTCCATCTGGACAACAGTCTATTTGGCTTCATTGTTTCTTTTTCGAAATTTTAAATCATTTCTGACCCGGGTTGAAAAAAACCCGGGTTTTATTGACAAACATCGAATTATAGTATGTATCATTTTTAACTTTAGTGTTATGAAGTATCTTAATACACATACACAAGTCGGCATAATAGATAATAGATATTAATATTATTAACACTTTTTTTTAAGACTGTAATGTAATAAAAAATAAATTAACTACAGAGTGTACGAAGTTACGAATTAATATTAATAATTGCAAGTTAATACACAACTCAAAAAATAATGAAAATGCTGACACAAGGATTGGAGTTGTTGAAATAAAATACAGGGAATTTATTTTAACATACAACATATGGCGAATCACTTCCATGGTTACTTACTATTATCAAAAAATGACAGCAATGTAATATTTGTCCATTTTAAAATGCAACATACAAAATTTGTAGTTTTGTATTATCAAAACTAATTTCCTATAAATTAGCCTACATACGATTAACAAATAATCAAAACATGAATGTTGTACATCTTAAAAAAACTTTAGATTACAAAAATTCATTACTTTCATGTAACAAATGTTAAAAAATACCCCCAATCACTCTGAGGCAATATTCTAGTCGGTCTTAATGAGAATTGACACCATTTGTGATGTGTTTTGGCGGTATTTCCTGTGCTGCAATACTATTTATAATGTTGCATTTTAAAATGGACAAATTTTACATTGCTGTCAACTTTTGACAATAGTGAGTAACCATGGAAGTAATGAACTATAATGTTGCATTTTCAAAATAAATTCTTTGTATAAAAGAAACACTGTGCAAAGTTCGCACAGCAATGAAAAATATATTAAAAATGATCAGACACGAAGTACACAAAATGAAATTGATTGTAAAATGTTGCCGGTGACAAAAATGTATGTATATATGTGTGTACCATATAAGTATGTACCATATTTAATTAATAAAATATGATTTCATAAAAGTGGGTTTTTAGATGTTTTTTTTTGGGTTTTTTTAGATGGGTTTTTTTTTAAAAAAAACCCGGGTGGGTTTTTTTGGGTCGGGCAAAATTACAACAACCCTGTTTCTGACCAAAGGTTTGCTAACAATCATTTTTAAAATTCTGACATTGTCTTGAGCACTTTGAATGAGTCTGCTGATTCGATTTGGGGGCAAAAGTTTGGGTCGCCCACTTTTTGGAAAATTAATACATACTACACCTTTTTCACTTTCCCGTGTAGTTCAGTAAAGAGTCGTCTGTCCAATATTTGATCCCTAAAAATGTAAATATTTCACATTTCGGCTACATCTATTAAATCTTTTTCTGGTAATTTTAATATGATATTTTATGAAACAATATGTATTTATTAAGTCCAGTGACAACTAGATTAGACCTTATTTAGTAATAAAATTTGAAGCGTAATTTTTTTCTCAAAACTTTTGCTACATACGCTATAAAAACAATATCATAAAATGAAATTTGCGTTATACTATTCTTTAATATTCAGTCTTCGAGATAATCTATCAAATTGTATGTGATTAGTTGTATGAACGATATGAAAAGGCCATTTTGAACGTCGTGAACGTCCTTCAACTTTTTTATAGCGGGCTGCTATAGCAATCGTTTGCAAACATCGCGATGTATGTAAATATAAGTCTAGTAGGTGTAGATAAAAACATCAGCTGCTCGTGTGTGAGTTCACCTTCGGAAAATCTGACTGTCGACCGATCGCGAGAAATCGGATAAAGAATGCATAAAGATCGCGCGTAGGATGTTATGGGAAACACGATTGCGATTAAACGGTTTTAAGAATTCAAAAGCAGCTAGTTCAAAATACAGTATAAAAATGCTAATAAGTATTGCGCAATAATAATAAAGATTAAGTCATTCTAACAACTTTGATATAGTGGATGTTTGTAATAATATTTAAAGCTTATTTATCGCTTGAATTATAATATAAATTATTAAGACTGTAAAAATATTTGCATTTTGGAATAGTTATTTACATAATCAGTTATGAAAAGAGTGATATCGTTTGATGAACATAATATTTGCTACGCTCGTTGCAATATCACGTTTTCATAACGAATTATGTACAAAATTTTATCTAATTCCTCTAAAATAATATTAAAATATTCAAAACTATAGGTTTTTCTATGACCTATGACAGCTCAATATACATACATATTCCAAAATCAATTTACTAAAGCACTGCCGTGCAAAATAAATGAATTTACGATTAGAAATATTTTACTATGACTTGCATAATACATGAACCGCTTTGTCGATCAGTATTTAACTGCTAGACTAATACACCAATAGCGCGAACACTATTTCACTGTGACGTTATTTCGAGACTACAGTTCACCGACTGTTCCCCACTTCTCTTGTAATCGTTGGTGATTGGAGGAACACAGTCTTGGAATGCTCTCCCTTCCCTTCTAGCTTTCTTTGGTGGCACAGACTATACACATTATGTAAACAAATATTAAGACCACGGAACTCAAGCTTACTAAATTTAAATTGTTATATATAATATTTTGTAAACTTCCTTTGTTCAACACTTTTTGAAATAAGTTTTACGTCTATGGAACTTAAGTTTGCGAACTCAAACCACAAAACTCAAGCGCATATAACAGTAGAAAGTTTATCGGGCTTGAGTTCTATCATAGTACAGTACAATTAGCGAATGAAAATTGATTTTTAAATTATTTTTTAGATGTGGTTTATTTTCATAACTGTCTTGTGATTTGAATTTGGAAGGAAAATAGACTTTATATATTCTGTTGGAGGAGACTAGAATTGTATTCCTTACCAATGGAATATTAGGAACCATTTAAAATGATCTTACCCACAGGATTCAGTGATGTACTTAAAAATTTTAATACCGCCAAGTGAACTAATATAATGTTTATAAGAAAAAGAAATTAACTCACTCGCCCTTACGGGCTCGCGAGCAAAACTTTCTTCTTCCGAATAAACATCTTAGCTCACGTGGTTTATACAATATTTTATTCAATTTTGACGAAATAAAAACGAATAAAAGACATTATTATATTTACTTTTGACAAAATAAAAAACTAATCAGTTAGTAGGTTGTGCATGACAATCGTCAATGATAGACGTCAAGTGATCTATTTAAAAAAGCTTTATTATCTGTCATTTATGTCATAAAAAATAGTGAAAATGGCTGATGTCTGATAAATACTGTGGTGAATGTAATTTTCATACCATATATTATTTTAAATGCATTATTTGTTGCAGAGTGAGTTAAAATTTCAGTAAGACATAGTAATGTATTACTGAGATTTCCCAGTTCAGTATTTAAATGGGTACTTGCAAAAATTCTCAAATCATAGGGCAAAGTTATGAAAGAAACTGCATCATAACATAATGAGGTCATGCACGACTTTTTATATAACTTTAATCGATTGAGTAGTGAAAAATAATAGACCCGTATTTTTTATTTTTCCTCAAATCGATTTTTAATTATGAAAAACTTGTAATTGAAAATGACATTCTTTAAAATGCGGCTGAAGACCCCCGCTTCGTCCCTTGTCAAATGACGTCACAGAATGAGAAGAACTACCATTTTGATTTTCACACTGTTTAAACGTCAAAGTGACATAATAACCTGAAATTTATGAAAGTAAGCATGTCGATGAAATAAGTTTGCCAGTAAATATTGTATGTTATTAAATTACCACAATAAAGAATGAAATATTCTCAATGCCTCACGTGCGTTTATAACCTTATTAAGAAAGCGTGTTTGCAAACTTGAAATCCACAGAACTTAAGCTCAAATAGCTGAACTCAAGGAGTTTCTCGGGCTTGAGTTTTGTCAAAAGAATGTTAATTTAAGTAAATAATTGTAATAACGTCACCATGACATTTCCCGAACAATAAAAACATTTCCATTGTTTGTCTGAACTTCGTTCAACAACCTTCGTAATTTCCGAAATGGCAAAAATTAAACAAAGGTAAAAAACTGTCTATAAAATGAAAATTTGGCAATGGAAAAACGGAAACAATGCGGCTAACTTATATGTGTCCATTAAGCCATTAACCTTTAATGTGTGGACGGATGAACGTGCTATATTTAACATCTATAGAAGAAGCAAGCGACTGACACGTAGTATTAAGGGCGCGTGTGAAAGCGTTGAAATCGCTTGAAAAATAGCTTAAATATTAGGTACTTTCTGAAACAGTTTTCTCAAATATAACACAAGCAAATGGCTTCAAAATTTAAAGACGCGTAAATTAGTATTCTTTCTAGTGCGCGACGGAGTTACATGATTCTTACTTATATGGTTTAATTATAATTAATAAAAGAGTAAGTGCGTGTTTTAGCAAAGATTTTAAAGCTGATTTTTTTGACTTTCTGGAAAACTTATGAAAACGAAATTTTGTCCCGCCTTAATACTTGACGTATATTTTAAAAATATGAAAAAATAAAAAACTTACTTATAACAGTTTTTGAGAAAACTGCTTTGAAAAATATTGCCATATGCGCAATGTTAACAGTTTCACGATTTTGCCGCTAGGGGCAACGAGACAGTTTACATTATCAAAACTGATTTCCTTGTCAATGTACGGGCAACTTTTCTTTTGGAGTGTGAGATTTCCCCAAAAGAAAAAGGCCCAGGTAGAAAATAAATAAATTATATTAGAATTATATTTGAATTGAAAGGACAGTAGAAATTTACACATTTACATTATTATCCACAACGCAAAGAAACAGCTTTGAAATTATTGTCAAGATTTGATTAATTCTTATAAAATAATTTTTAGTAATACCTATAATAGTTCGTTCATTTTATTTTACATTATTTCAAATAAAAATCACAAGGAATGATTGGAAAAAGTATAAATGAAGTTATGGTTCGTAAATTAGCATTTATTAAATTGTCGTAATACATTTTTTTGTATGGTAACCCATACTATTTCTGGCAAACTAATATTGCTTATACAAAAGGCTTAATTTTGGGTAGCATTTTCGATTTCCAAAATATTAAATTTTAAATGGCACAAATGTGACCCCTGTGGTATAGGTACTCTCCAAGCCATCAATGAGTGCCCGTGAGGTGACGCTCGGTAAATGCCCGTACGGCACAAATATATCATTACCGAAATCTGTGTACAGAGCAGATTGGCACACCTAGTAATGGGCAGTGATGATATAATTATTTCTTTTTATATATTATTCTCATATACAATATGACTGCATTTTTAAATTTTTAGTCAACTTATTTGGAGATAAAAGTTTAAAAAGAAATTAATTTTTCCAAATTTTTCAACCTTTACTGCTATAAACTCTGAACCGTTGAACCAATTTTGATGAATTTTGGTATAGAGATAGATTGGACCTAGGAAAAGGACATAGGCTACCTTTTGTCGCGAAAATAAAACTTGAAGGGGTGAAATTGGGAATGAAAAATTGTATGTTCGAACCCATCATTTCTCCCGATGAACCAATTTTGATGAATTTTGGTATAGATCTCTCCGATTGGACCTAGGAGAAGGACATAGGCTACCTTTTGTCGCGAAAATAAAACTTGAAGGGGGTTAAATAGGGAACGAAAGTTTGTATGGAGAACCCATCATTTCTCAAGTTAGGGATATAAAAATTCTTATTTATGCTTTTGGCAAGAAATAAAGTGTTTTAGCGTTTTTAAAAAATCATCCATCAAGGCGGTACGATAGGGGATGATTTCAATTATTTTTTATCTATAGTAAAGTTTTAACCGTTAGCAGATTTTCGATATTTGTCGGAGAGATAGCTTGCATCATATGTACATAAGTAAAAGCACCCGAGACATGTTTAGAAAAGGCTTTTTGAGGTGCGGTGCGGGGATAGGGCGGAGCCTGTTACAAGTACGATGCGAGGCAGGTTGCCGGCTCCCTACGCAAAATAACTGGTACACGCGTAGCTAATCGTTATGTTAGCTTTACCCGTGCGAAGCCGGGGCGGGTCAGTTAGTATTATATAACTGTTTATTTGAAATTTTTTCATATTTATTTTACTAGCAAAAGACGTTATTTGGATAAAAATATGATACTGTTAGCACAATTTACAATTCTTCTTTTTACCTCCCGCTACCCTTGGTAAGGGAGGTATAGGAATCGTGCTAAAAATCACTTATCGAGATTTTAGTAAATGACCACGTTTTAAGGTCCCTAGAATCCAAATTTAACATTTTCACGATGATGTCTGTATGTGTGTATGTGTGTGTGTATGTGTGTGTGTATGTATGTATGTATGTATGTATGTATGTGTGTGTGTATGTGTAGGGATTTTGTCTTCACTCTAACTCAAATACTATCATTAAGAAAATTCTGAAATCTTGTATTTCTATCCTATTCTAATAAGAAAAGAAGCCATTAGATTTTGGTGTAAATCGGATAACCGGAAATGGCACTTTACCTGAAGCTCATAATGGTTTTTCTTCAAAAAATACCATTAAATGTCATTTTTTCGCATTTTGTCGTTATGAAAATTAAAGATTATTGAATTTTCTACAGGAATACATTAATACTTTTTCTATATATTTTACAGATAAATTTAAAAATAATTTTTTTTACAAGTCCCGAAGCCTAAGAAAAACACAATTCCTTTGTTCCACAGTTCATATTTCAAAATGAATGTAACTGACATTAAATGTCACTGTCAAAAAACTAATCACTTCAAATTAATAATAGTGACATTTTAAAAAGAAAATAGTAAATAAAGCAATAGTTTTATGCAATGGAACCGTTTGCAGTGTTAGTAAATCCGTAAGTATGTATTTAAATTAATAAAAATTAAATAGCGGGAGGTTTTGTGTTGGCCACATCAGATTTTTTTATTTACCCTTATCGAACAAATATAACACAAAAAATTAATAGATAAGAAATAAATGGCACGTAAGTCGCGCCATTGTGTCGTGAAATAATGCATACTATTTTTTATAGATATTATTTTCGCTAGAATACTATCAGAAAATATGAAGACATAGAACAGGTATGGTTTATATACAACAATTACAGTTAGAATATGCAACCAAAAATTAATCCGATACAAGAATTTGAGGTATCATTATTCTCTAAAGATAAATCCTATTCTCTAATTGAATATTCATCACGAATCAAGAAAAATGTTGTTACTATAATCTAGTTAAAAACTAACCAGACTCCAGATTACAACAGATTTGAAATACCGCACGCTATCCAGAAATAAGAAGTTATAATGTTTCCACAAATTTTAAGTAAATGTGTTTTATAGTCAAAATAGCAGGATACAGCGGTAAGCATTATAATTCTTATTTGGTGGTTAAATATACCTTTCAGTTCAGAAAGATAGTGGGGGGAGGGGGTCAGATGAGAAGTAAAGTTTGGCAAAGGATTTCGGATTCTAACACTTGCGTAAAAGTACAAGTGGCGCCTACAGAAAGCGTCCAACGGTTGTTATGACTACTAACGCTTTCACACGCGCCCTTAAGACCTTGGGTGGCGATGTTCCGTCTTCGGGCACTCATCCCGAAATAAAAACAACAGTGGCGGAGAAGCCAACCGGACAAAGGGGACGAAATTAGAATTTGTTGGAAGTTGGAACAAAGATTTTGAGGTATTTTCAAATTTGCTGCGCAATAGTTTTGCCAGTAAAGTATTTTCAAACAAATTTCCGTGAAACTTTTTTCCAAATATTTTCTTTCTAATAAATTATTCAGTTACTAATTTGACGTCAATTAATAAAAATTAATATCAGAATAATATTCGAAGTTATCTTTTATAACTATGTATCATAACATAATTTATGAATCACTGTAATTTACTGCATGTGCTTCAATGTAACTTTACACTTATTTATTGTTTGTAATTGTAATGAAAACTTGTTTGTAACTAATAATTTATTAAATGACTCACTGTTAAAGTTAATAGCTGTTACAGGAAAATATTCCAGCAAATATTTTCATTAGCGACATAACTGAAAAAAATAATAATAAAAAATAATGCGAAAAATGCCTGATGACGGCCTCTTTTAATAATTTATCATCATTTTTCCACACATACTTATAATAAATAATGTAATTATCGATATTGTGACATTTTTCAGTTACTTTTTAAAGTATAGTGTCGAAAAATAGAACTTAGCAAACAATTTTAAATTTATGTATGACAACGATCCGACAAATAATTAGCGTCTTATAATAAATAGCTATTGCTATTGAATAATATCAAAAATAAGCTCAATCATCCCTCACATATTATTATATTTCTTTATAAAACATATTGGCCCATATTACGAGCGCTCTTTTCTAATAACACCGCTTTTATTATAAAAGTGGGCTAGTAATACGGGCCAGTATATTTGTAATTATAAAACTGTGAATAATATTTTTTTTCTGAAATCGTCATGTAATCTACTACTTCCCTGTTGCAAAATCGGCGGAGAAATTGAATTTCCTTGCCTAGGCAAGGAAGTAAAATGCAACGTTGCCATATTTATTTTCATATACACATTTTACGTTTTAATATGAAATACAATTATAAAATTAAAATAAATGAAGTCCAGTATACATTAGTTTTAAATTCTTGTAGAATTTTAATAGAGTTTCTTATTTTCTGTTATTTACTTGTTAAATGAAAATACATACCTAGTAATTTTTAATTGTCATACGATTTCAGAACACATGACTTCCTTGTACGCCTGTTAAACTGTACATGTTTTGTTAATAATTAAAATATGTATTATAACAGACCCAATCATAAACTTGCACGTATATGACATAGTTTGACATTGACATTAAATTCTTTATTTTTGTTATCTTGCTTATACAAAGAGCTCATTTAATCATACTTGATGTTTTCGACGCAGAATAGGGCTGTTGCAAGAATTTTTTTATGACTTCTAAGTATTAAATTTGAAAAGATATTGTTCTTTAAAGAGCCTCAAATTTGAAAATATCACGAAATATCCTTTAGATATTTTACAATTAATTTTTGAAATTTGGATAAAATTTTGAATAAGTCACGTGATCTGAAACAGAATGTGACGTCAGAGTACATACATCTTCAGCGGTTCTAAGGTGTGAAGTGTATTGTCAAAGTTGTCAAACAAGTGTCAAATAAGAATCACGACCAGAACTTAAAGTAAAATTTATTACCAATTTATATAATAAATTCAGTTTTTATATTTTATTTTACCTCAACTCTTTAACACCCCTTATTTCGGTAGCAGTAAAACAATCATTTTGATATAAATTCAGCCATCATCTAGCTATCGACCTTCGGTTAATTGTCCGATTTAGCTTGAGTATAATTTGAATTAGCCATTATTACTTTATTATTCATTTACAATGAGCAATGTCAGCGTCAAATGTCAAATTAAAAGATTTTGTTATTAACATGTGACAAACTTTAGCCTACGTTTATTTATATAAATAATATGAATAAACGTAGGTGATGGAAAAACTATTTTCCTATTGGATATTAATGATGTAATGTATGTGCTTCTACGTCACAGGAGTGGGGGGTAGTTTTTCAGGACGCCAATCTTTTTATTTAATTATTTCCACAAATAACAACAAATTATTAAAATAAAAATTATTACTAAGAAAATCATTCCATAAACTTTCATTTAAAATAGTTTTTGAAAAATGTGAAACAGGCTAATTCAATTCTCTAAAACTTTTATTTGAAGCATTTATTTCTAAAATTAAAATAACACCATTTTTTTTTTTTCAAGAAAAACTGATAACAGCTTCAAGTAAAGTATCACTTCCGGTTGAACTATTTTAATCAAAATCTATTATGTTATTCCCATTTATATAAAAGTATTATGTACCAAATTTGAAAAGTTTTGGATTATATTTTAATATAGTTTTTATTAAAATCTATTATAGGCTTCAAGTAAAGTACCATTTCCGGGTAGATCATTTTAACTAAAATCTATTATGTTATTCCCATTGATATAAAAGTATTATATACCAAATTTGAAGTTTTGGATTATATTTTAATATAGTTTTTCATTAAAATATAGGCTTCCGAAAGTTATGTAATGACCAAAAAGGGAGGTGCACAACTAGATGTTATAACAGTCCTAAATACAAAATTTTAACTTTCTACGGCTTCCCCTTTTTCAGTTATGCGAGATACGTACGTACGTACAGACGTCACGACGAAATTAGTCAAAATGGATATTTCCGTTCAAATCTGGAAACCGAAATATTTCGTGATTACAATACTTCCTTTACTTCGTACAAGGAAGTAAAAATTAATACTTATTTTGTCATTGTAGTTCTTTTTCATGACTCATTATGATTATTTGCCTCGGCTCTCCATATTCGTCATGAAAAGACGAATTCCCTGCCTTGATATGTAAATAACTATTGTATTGTAGTTTTTTTTAAAGAAGCACTGGTTGGAGAATCTCTGCTTTATAGAATTGTAAACCGTGCGAATGACGTCAGCAATTAGCAAATTATCAATCGTTAATTTAAAGTGCGATATGGTTATCTGACCCATGAACAAAATAAAATTATTAAACAATTAAAAATGTACGATGACTAACTCTATGAATGGATTAAATAAATTAAAAATTTCACTTTTACCAAATATTCGAACAATGCGTGTATGTTTATCAATAGTATAATTATCATAAATTGTGTTTTTAAATTAGTTTCCTCGTTGCTTTCACTATAAAGTACGGGTATATTTCTAACCCGCATTTTATCATAATTCTTATTTTTTACCAGTCATTCGTTATCTGTTATTGTAAAACCGTTGTTTGTATATGAGCCCAAACTCATATTAGTTCGGCCGGTTAACATTTTCAACAAACAAATTATAAAACCTACGCATATGATGAGAAATTTCTACAAATTTCATTTGACTAGTTTAAAACATAGATTTTAAACTTACAAAAACTGAATATGAGATTCAAATATTCCACCATTTAATATTGGATTACAACGCCTTTATTAGTAAAACCAGTTTTAATTCTAATAGGCATAGTATCCCTAAGCCCTGATAATTTTTCTGTATTATCCCATGTTTCTTGAAGGTAGATTTTACTATACGCACTGAATGTTTATTACAAAGTTGCTTTTTATTGTGGCAATGAGTCTCGGTAGATGCTAAATCTGGACTAGAAGATGACTGTTAAAACACCGGTCGAACTATTATAGTGAAATTCATATAATAAGAACACTTTGTCGTAAAACGATTTAGCAATTGCACCAATAAGCTAACAATGGTGACGCTAAACTTGAGGTTGTCGATCCCTAATAAATCATAACAGTACCGATCCTGGAGTAGTCTGCTTTTTTGATTTATTAGGGTTCGGCAACCACAAGCTTAGGGCCAGTATGTTGGCTTGTTGGTGCAATTGCTAAATCGTTTTAAGACAAAGTGTTCTTGTTATAGTTTGTACAGAACAGAAATCTATCATTATGACTCTCTCCGCAAGTCTACTCTTACGGATTTAAGCTTAATTTATGGCGGGTAAAGACAAGTACGTATTAAATGTTTTCCTATTTTGTATTAATTAATTAATTAATTTAAAAAAAAAACTTCTTTAATGATAAGTTCAGTACTTATATCGTATACAGTATTAAACGACACTTTCGTCATTTCAGATGTTTTGGTTAGCAGAGTTTTCATCTTCATTATCTTTTAAATAGTTATAAACATTTCTATTTCTTTCGCTTCTTGCAGCAAACACGTCCGTTTAAGTTTTGCACGATCTTAAAAATCGTAAAATATCATTGTTATCTTCCTCAAATGGTCGTTGTCGTTACATATTAAATATGTATATTGTTGCTCTCGCTACGACAATTAAAGTATTACTACTGATTTTAAAATTTTGAAAACTCATTTATATACGTTTTGTGTTTAGAAAACGGTGAATGGCAATATTATGTATCCTTCTTTATCATCTTTTCTCCTTAAAATTACATTTCAAGATCAATTTTGACAACTTGACTTTTGAATTGAATAATAATCAGACATACGTTTCTGTGTTCATAGCCTACTCCGAATTAGGTTTTTTCTGAACATACTGTATTTCAACTAATATTATTTTTCCTAATTTATAACAATTGTCAAAGACGTAATTTGATTTTGCGAGACCATTAAATATAAGTAATACAAACAGAGATTTGCGAATTTAAATTTTTGCATTCCGACCCTAACCGACAGCTGTGCCCGGTCTACCATAGACTTAGTACGTCAAAGCGATAACGGTAGAATTCTGTACAAACTATATATGAATTTCACTATATCACCAGTCATTTGGCCCACTGTTTTATTTTTTAAGTTTTAAGAATATGTTTGAAATAGCCGACAGAATTTTATAGAAATTTCTAACCATTTGTATAGATGTTATAACTTGTTGAAAATCGGCCGAATTATGATTAATTTGGGCTCGTATATTATTCTGATTTATCTTTTACGTAGTTTCGTAATAATTACAATATTATTCTTTGTGAAATATTCCCATTTCACAGACCAAAGAAATGAGCAAACATTCATAAACAAACATAACCTTACATCCCAAATTCCTGTCTATTTCTACCTACATTCAAACAGCTGTTGAAGCTTCACTCCAACCTTCAACCTTCGAATCTTTTTACCCCCCCACCCCTGTGTATCTCATCCGGGTGCAGTGTCAGTGATAAGTGGGTCAGTGACTGCACTCCGCACTTTCTGGTGTGGACCTATCCCCCCTTCCCCTTCCAAATCGTCAGAATGGGACGGGGTGCAGGGCAGTGACCTTGCCGCGGCACGCGCTGGGTTCAGCAGCCCCTGTCTGGCCCTTGGCGCTAAGGATTAGCGGGGTAGGGGGTACAAAGACGGGAGGGTTGATAATATATTTGATTATTTTTTGGCATTTTTTGGTTCGTGTCTGCGTTTTAACCAATCCTGTCATTTTATAGTCAGTATTTAATTCAGAACTAAATGATCTCTGTAGTTTTTGTTTTTGTTGACATGTAATGTCAGATAGTTATCAACGCCAGGGTTGTTGTAATTTTGCCCGACCCAAAAAAAACCACCCGGGTTTTTTTTTAAAAACCCATCTAAAAAACCCACTTTTATGAAATCATATTTTATTAATTAAATATGGTACACACATATATACATAAATTTTTGTCACCAGCAACATTTCACAATCAATTTCATTTTGTGTACTTCGTGTCTGATCATTTTTAATATATTTTTCATTGCTGTGCGAACTTTGCGCAGTGTTTCTTTTATACAGAGAATTTATTTTAAAATGCAACATTATAGTTCATCACTTCCATGGTTACTCGCTATTGTCAAAAAATGACAGCAATGTAAAATTTGTCCATTTTAAAATGCAACATTATAAATAGTATTGCAGCACAGGAGATACCTCCAAAACACATCACAAATTTTTAACATTTATTACATGAAAGTAATGAATTTTTGTAAGCTAAAGTTTTTTTAAGATGTACAACATTCATGTTTTGATTATTTGTTAATCGTATGTAGGCTAATTTATAGGAAATTAGTTTTAATAATACAAAACTACAAATTTTGTATGTTGCATTTTAAAATGGACAAATTTTACATTGCTGTCCTTTTTTGACAATAGTAAGTAACCATGGAAGTGATTCGCCATATGTTGTATGTTAAAATAAATTCCCTGTATTTGAACAACTCCAATCCTTGTGTCAGCATTTTCATTATTTTTTGAGTTGTGTATTAACTTGCAATTATTATTATTAATTCGTAACTTCGTACACTCTCTCAGTCTTAAAAAAAAGTATTAATAATATTAATATCTATTATCTATTATGCCGACTTGTGTATGTGTATTAAGATACTTCATAACACTAAAGTTAAAAATGATAGGTACATACTATAATTCGATGTTTGTCAATAAAACCCGCTTTTATTTAATAAAACCCGGGTTTTTTTCAACCCAGATCAACGCATAAATAAAATGATCGAAAAATATCTAGTGCCATTTCTAATCTTAAAATAAACCAAAAATTATAGAAACCACTTCTGGAAATACCATAATTAATAATCACTTAGTATGGAACGGTGACAATTATTTATATTTATTTTGTCTTGTCAAAGTTGTGTTATGAGTTCTAGTTGTCAAAATAGATGTGCCAACTGCGCCACATAAATGAATGAAACTTGTTAATTTCGACAATAGATGGCGTTGCAATAGTAAGACAGTGATAGTGTTGTTTCAAACGAATTTATGGATCAAAAATAATATAATTAAATACAATTCGAGAGTGAGAATAAATTAGAAAATAATTTTCATTTTGTTGAATATTAAATTATATAATATATATAGGTAATAAGGCTGTTGCAAGCATTTTTATATGCCTCAAGTATTAAATTTTTAAAAATATTGTTCTTTAAACAGCCTCAAATTTGAAAATACATATCAAAAAATATCCATTACACATGTTACAATTAATTATTTGAAAAAGACACGTCATCTGTACAGGAATGTAACATCGAAGTTCATACTGCGTAACATGTGACAAACTATCGCTTTTGTTTATTTATATAAATAACATAGCTGATGGATAAACTGTTTTCCTATTGGCTCTGAATGACGTAATGTATGTACTTTGCCGTCACAGGAGTGGGGGGTTGTTTTTCATGATTATTTCTGGAGCCATAATTTAGGAAAATAATAACAAATTGTATTATTATATGAAAAATATAGCATAAACTATCATTTAAAATACTTTTTCAAAAATGTAAAACAGCCTGATTGTCCTATTTTTATTTCACTGAAAAACATGAAATATTTTATGGAGTTATCTCGAAATATGCTTCTAGAAAGATAGAACGTACATAAAAACAAAATATTTAGTTTTAAAATTGTATTCACAAACAAGTCAGTAATAAACAATTTAAATATTAGTATTGATAAACTTATTTTCCTAGATATCTGGCAAAAAAATGTATACAATTTAATAAATATAAGAGTATTAGTGGAAAAAAATTCAATATTAATTCGTTCACATGCTACAAGCAATTTGATTGGTTATCTGTCCTTCGACTATTTAAATTGATAGACTGTTTTACATAAGTAGCAATAAATTGCTCATTGTCGCAAACAAGCAATTTAACGACTTTGCGTAACAAGAGACATCTATTTTCGATACATGTCAGAATTTTTTTAAACAGCTGTTAAACAAGTTTCACCATTTGATTAATATTAACTGTTGTTTTCATTCATGCGTTGCTTGTATAGTGTATTCAAAAATAAACCTAAATCGAAGAAACTATGAACAAAGAAACGTACTATTTTTACCTCCCACTACCCTTGGTAAGGGAGGTATAGGGATCGTGCTAAAAATTACATATCGAGATTTTAGTAAATGACCACGTTTTAAGGTCCCTAGAATCCAATTTTAAAATTTTCACGATGATGTCTGTATGTGTGTGTATGTATGTATGTATGTGTGTATGTGTATGTGTGTATGTGTGTGTGTGTATGTGTGTGTGTGTGTGTGTGTGTATGTGTAGGGATTTTGTCTTCACTCTAACTAAGATACTATCATTCAGAAAATTCTGAAACCTTGTATTTCCATCCCATTCTAATATGAAAAGAAGCCATTAGATTTTGGTGTAAATCGGATAACCGGAAATGGCACTTTACCTGAAGCTCATAATGGTTTTTCTTCAAAAAATACCATTAAATGCCATTTTTTCGCATTTTATGACCTATGAAAATTAAAGATTATTGAATTTTCTACTGGAATACATTAATACTTTTTCTATATATTTTACAGATAAATTTAAAAATAATTTTTCTTATTAGTCGCGAAGCCTAAGATAAACACAATAATTCCTTTGTTACACAGTTCATATTTCAAATGAATGTAACTGACAGTAAATGTCACTGTCAAAAAACTAATCACTTCAAATTAATAATAGTGACATTTTAAAAAGAAAATAGTAAATAAAGCAATAGTTTTCTGCAATGGAACAGTTTGCAGCATTAGTAAATACGTAAGTATGTATTTAAATTAATAAAAATTCAATAGCGGGAGGTTTTGTGTTGGCCACATCAGATTTTTTATTATATAATTTATGGTTATCTACTAAAAAGCGTGCGAAAAAGTCCGATTAAAACAGTCCGTGCTTTAAAAAAAGATGCTAGTAAACAACAAACAAAATAATCCACAACTGGTACAATTATAAAAAGGACTAAATACAGAATTAACTAATTCATTTCCTTTTCACCATTTATAAACTATTAAAATATATAAAAATTGACCAGGCATGAAGCCACTGTTTGTAGGTTAGAATATTACTAATCATGTATAACACCTACAAAGGATATTGTCCTCATAAATTGGAATAATTATTCGTTTACAGGTAACATAGGAATGATCATTTCCTATTTTGGTCTAATTTAACATCGGGCCACTTTTCCAAAAACACTCAACAATGGCTAAGGTACAAATGTGAGATCAAGACAGTACAACAAATATTCCATCGCCCAAATAAACAATTTTGGAACTTATTAATGAGGAAAGTATACGACCAAAGATAGTAAGTAGAAAGTTCTTTGATACACATACATACATCATTTTAATATTTCAAAAAGGAGTTAAAATTAAGATTAAATATGGAGTTATAGACTAATAAGCATAGAAATATGGTTATGTTATGAAAGGATACTAAATCTATTCCATTTTTGATTCTTAGCATTCTTTGAAGTTTTGAATGCATGCACCAGTGAGTTGAAGATTTATACATACTATAGCTGTGATGAAATATAAAATATTAAGTCAAAAAATCATATACGAAACGGCAAATCCGCAAACCGTAAACAACAAATGCTAGTCAATCTCCATGTAAACGATGTTACGTCATATACAAAATTATGAAACGTCAAAATCAAAATTTGATATTCTTTTTTCCAGCATATTGTGCATGTATAATAAAAAATAGCGCGCGATACACATGTATAAGAGCCATTTTTATGGGAAACCAACAGTATCATCGACCTTTAAACTAATGGACCAAGTGTTTCCTATTCTTTTATTGTTAGAATAATGCTCCAACATAAAAGGATAGAAATATATATTCTGTCCTTCGACAATACGGAAGTTCTCAGTTAAAGTATACTGCGCATGCGTTCGTACTCATTGTACATCTTTTTCAGCCATATGTAAACCTCTATACATCGCTCTTTATCACTAAATAGTTGTCAAAATCTATTTCACGTTTCGTGACTGTTTGTGTATTATTTTACTTTTTTGGAGAACATTTACAATTATTTTTGTCAACATATACGAATATGTGTTGTGAGGTGCATATGCAACAAAATAATGGGGAAACGGTGTATTTTGTGCAGTCAGTAGTACGTACGCCGTTTAGCTGTGTCATTTCATATGTAAGTTCTTATTAATTATTACTTGTTCCCTATAATATAATATGTGTATATAATATATTGTATTAAAAATATATAATGAAAGTAATTATGCACAAAAAAATTAAATATATACTCTTAGCGATTATCCACCAAGTATAACAAGTTAGGGACAAATCAAATTTTTATTTTGCCGCGTTTTCTTAACTTCCGTACTGTTGAAGGATAGAGATTCTGTGTCTGCACCGTTATGGCGGGACAAGCGTTTTGCTCGTACGCTGCGTCTATTAGTTTAAAGGTCGATGAACAGTATAAAACCAATGATAGGTTTCCGCTTTTACATAAAAGAATTACAAAAAACAATAAATTTAAATAGAGTATGAATAGTACGATAATACGTATACAGTGAACTGAAATATATTACATAAATAAAATCGAAATATTGTAGCATATTTTGGTTTAGTCCTCCAATCAGTAGAGTACGGATTTCTGTATAAGTTAACATGAAAATATCAACATCTTGAAAATAAATGTTGTAGTAATACATCGCTCTATTGATTGGTGAGTTTTTGTAACAATTTGTATTACAATGTGGTAAAATAAACAGTTGCTGAAGCCTTGTGAATTTCGCAGGAATGTATAAATTGATATAATGATATAATGCAAATATTGTTGACTATCTACAGTATTATTTAAAGTTTTGTACAAAATGATTATATCATTAACTATTCTACGTTTTTCTAATGTGACCATATTAAACTTTACAAGAGTAGAACTGTAGCTGTCATATTCCTTTTCAAATTTTTTACATAATATACCTAATATTATACACATAGTCATCAAATATATTAAAATTATTATACTTTCAACTTTTCATTCATGTTTTTCTTTTTAAACACTGATACTGCAAGGTCGCAAAATTGTGAAGTCATTGGGCGCGTTCAGCACCCCGGCAGCGCTGGCAGCGATGAGCACCGCTGCGTGCCGATGTTTGCCGAATGCAATTGCTGGACCAATTACATTCGTCCATTCATTGTGATCGTCAAACTTCGGTGGTCAGCGATGCCAGCGATGAGAGGTGCTGAACGCGACCAATGAAACTGTATATAATAAATTATGACCCAATTAAATGTCAATTTGACACAAGACATTGGCAAAAATATTTTTTGAAAAAATCAAAGCATTTCTTCTTGAATCTTATTTTCGAAATGGAAATAAATTAGGAAACGGCGAATGGCAATATGCTGTTTATTTTTTTATTATCTTTTCTCCTTATAATTACATTTCAAGATCAATCTTGACTTTCGAATTGAATAATGATCAGACATACGTTTCTCTGTTCATAGCCTACTCAGAGTTAAGTCTTTTTTTCCTTTGAACACACTGTATTTCCAATACTAGTCGTCAGATAAGCTCGTGTCGCAAGATAGTTTAATTTGAATCACGCGGAGATTATATGCCTGTTTTGTAATTTTTATCTTTCGACAAGCAGAATTGTGAGATAGGTTGTTAAGTATCTGTAAATAACTTAACTAGGTGTACATATTGCATTCGATTCACAATAACAGATGTAATATACGAACGAGTATTAAACAGATGTTTGGCCTTATTAATTTAATATTTTTTATGGCCCCCTCGTAACTTAAACAGCTGTTAAATCGCATGAGAATGCAAATAGATTATCAGTTTTTCATTCAAACACCCAGTATTTTTTACAATAATATATGAATAAATACACGTTTTAAGTTTATAAAATGACAAATTTTACCTCCTACATTTATGAATTTATTTTCAGGTTTAGGATTAATAATATTTTATGAAAAACTAGATGAATTATTCAAAAAAAAATTAAACAGTAAAGTAAAATGCCAATGACAAATCTTATTTCGAAAGAATATCATATCAATGAAATAATTTATTTGATTAAACATCTACTCTATTCGAAATTAGGAATTTGGGAACTTTATCGATGTTTAGAAATAAAAGAAGTAGGCCGTAGGTTCCATAAAATTATGACAATGTCTTATAGTAAAAATCACTAAATTAATGGCGTCATATAGTACTACATCTACAACTAATTTGCTTATTTATAGGGCATCTGCTGCTCGCTACGAATACTAATACAATTAAAGTTTGATAAAAAAATTAATATTTGAGAAAAATTACCTATCGCACGACTTTTAGTTCACGAAATTCAATTAACTTCTGAGATTGCTTTGTTAAAGCTTTAGGCATTATCATAGATGTATTATAGTATATTACTTATTAAAACAAACATGTAATAGTGTAGCAGAAGACACAAATAATTAACGCAGAGAAAACTGACAATCAAGGGACCGGATCAATATGTAAACAAAACATAGTCATGCCAATGTATGGTATGAAAATCATCTACAATTATTTCAAATAATTTTATATTCCGTAAAAGAAATGACTTTAAAATAATTATAAATTAATATACACGTTTTTTAAAACCAGTATTTTTGTCGCTTTTTTTAAAATAAATAATAACTAATAATTTCTACAAGTTATATTTCATTTTATAAGATTTTTTCAGGTTAATGACGTGCGTCTTCTGCCTAATCATTTTCACTATAACTCGTCTTTATTCAAAAATTATGTTGGACGTTTCGGACGAATAATTTGTCCATCTTTAGCAAAATTAATAATATAGATTAAAGTAAATTACGTAAATTGAATGTGCTATTAAGTTACATAATGTAGTGAAGATATATACATTTTTGTCAAAATTTAAAGTTTATAACTCATTGATTTATTTTGAAAATTAATGATTTAAAATGAGGATGATCGTGAATAAAGTAGTGTACATAACCTCAGTGGGAGTTTCATCACAGCCTCGCGCTTTATCACACCTCGAAGCTTCGCCTGTCGGTAATATATATAAGCCCTCGGCTGTAATGAAACATCTCCCACCTCGGATGTAATATACTATTAATCTATATTGTTAATTTTGCTGAAAATAAACAAATTATTCATCAAAAACGTCCAACATTGTTTTAAAATTTTATAGAACCTACGGCCTTTTTCTTTTATTTCTAATCTACTCTATTCTAAATTCTTATTACTTTCAAGCCTTTTGCTCCCGACTTTTTGTAATCCGGGATCCATTTTCAATCAGGTGAATGCAGAAAATAATGAAACAACGGAAGTAAACCAAATAATATTTGTTTCAATTAATGATGCCATACCAGACAGAAACCACATGTTGATACTAAAGTTATTTTTTTATTTATTAACTATTGATCAGGAAACATATTAATTCATATTAAACATAAATAGAATATAATTTAACGTTTGTAAAGCTTTATATTACTCTATAGTTATTTTTAAAACAATGCATTCATGACGACTTATACAGCAATTTTCAATAATGAATATTTAATAACAAGTAGGTCGCTATGTGGGTAATTTCACATAGTAGGCTCACATGTTTATTACATCATCAAGATAAAAATTATAAAGTTCGAATTTTCGAGAAGAGTCTTTCGACGAAATGAATTGAACCGAAATTTTGTTTACTTGTCTTTTGAACTTGGCTCAGTAAGCTTAGTGACGTCATATGACTATCAAATTGTATTTACTGGTAAGCGGACTTATTTTAAAGTAGTACACAACTACAGTCGAAAACAAAGAGATAAACAAAATTGTTTAGTAATAAAAATGTGTATTTTCTAATTTGTTGTTGGGATTTTGAGAAGTAAATACATGACCTGGCGAAATGTAAATATTTTTCACAGAAAAGGTGTTTTTCACTTGTTTGTAGACGCTAAACTGTATTTAAACATATTGTGAAATTTATAATCAAGTTTTATGTACCAATTTATATGTTTAAAAGTAATGGTTTTGTACACGTTTCTAACGTGATGTTTAAAGCACGTACTTAATAAAAAAATATTTATAATGCAATAATTGTCTACTTTTGAAATCAAATTTGCATAATTCTCATTTTCGCGCCTTCGCATTGCATAAAAATGAAATTATGCATAATAAGTGCACTTTCTAACAATATTGCAAATTTATTTGCTTCGCTTCGGGGCAGATTTCTTGGAAAAACAAAATAACGACTTAAGAAAAAGAGGCCGTGGGGTCCCGTGGCCGCGTGCCTGAGTGTCTGGTCGCGAACCTGGGGGAACCGGGTTCGATCCCGACAGACGCCAAATATTTCCAATTTTAAATGGCATAAAAGTGACCCCTGTGGCGCACTCTCCACACCAGCTATGAGTGCCCGTGAGGTGACGCCTGGTAAGCGCCCACACGGTAAAATATATCGTCATCATTACCGATGTCTACATGTATTGTAGATACTGGCACACCCAGAAATGGGTAATATGCCGTGATGATATATTATTATTATTATTAAGAAAAAGAGGAAGACCCAAGTTTTTAGGGGTTTACTCTACAGATAAAGTGTCATTTGTAATAGAAAATTCCAGCTCAATCAAATTACGGGAAATTAGTAAAAAAAAAAAAAAAAAAATAGGAAAGCATACTTAATAAATATTAATAAAAAATAATATAATTGAAATACTTCGGAAATAAGGGTATATAATATACGTATATTATTTTGATTGGCGGCTGAAAGACCGCCTATAAATGTATAACAAATATCGTGTTAGGAGGCAGATCTTACTACCAATGGAAGTTAAGAAATTCAAATAGCAAAGGAGTAGCCAACAGTCCAGCACTGTAATTCTCAAACAGTTTTTATTTGAACTTAAATTTCTTGCATTAAATTTAATAATTTAAGTATGTAGACTTATACAGTGTTATAATATTCATTTATATTCTGCAAATATACTTTTAAAATAGCATGTATTTCAATACCATTTATATCCAGGAAGAAAACAGTTTTTTTATTTTTTTTTTAATACGATTTTTTTTACACCGAATTTTCATCAATAGTCTTGGTTTTATTTATACTTCAAGATGAAATTACAAAAAAATTGTAGAATCCCCCCATTTTTCAATACAGAGACAAGTGCCAAAAAAATAAATGGTATGTCAAAATGCCAGACATGATGGAAATATATAACAAGTACTCGTACTGTAGACTACAGAGTCATATGTGTTTAGCACGTATTTAAACAAAATATGTAAGAATAATAATAAAAGTTGCAAAATAGTTTTTGTACCTATTTCATTTTGTTATTTTAATGTTAATCTTATTTTTTTAACGTTTTTAATTGGTGGCATAGACATCCTCGGGACAGAATCCGCGTCACCCTGACATTAAACCTTACGTTTCTTGGAGCCCCAAACTTTAAACCCCCCACCATGGGAGCGTCTCGACGGCTCTTAAAGCTGATCACTTCAAACAGTCTTGAAGCCGCGCTGCCCAGAGCCGCTATTGATCGTCCTTACACGTGAATACAAACTCCACTACCCCATTAGAACGCCACTGGCTTTCAAGCCGCACTGACACTACATAGGCACCAGCCCTATCCCCCTCCCACCAATAAAAACAAATGATAATCTAGTTGGCAAAGTGTTCATAACAGCGCCAAACAAAAGACGGTGATTAACACTTCTTGTGCGAAAAATAAAAAACTCACCATTCCGAAGAGCAGAGATCCGATTTTGGCCTGTGTTAGAGCACACTTCGTTGCAATGCCTTGAAACGATGGATGTTCATTACAAGCAGTGAACCGAATGGTATGAAAACGAGGTGTATACAGATGAGAAGGTCCAAATCATACCTGACAACACACAATAAACACGCGTTTCAATACTTCGTATTATCACCAACACATTTAAAGAATTCCTCAAATTCGATTAGAAATTCGACCGTTAAATATTTCAACATAATTATAAAGTGAAAATTATGACGCAAAACTTATTATGAATATATAGGAGCGGTTAAAACGTTTTTAACACCTACCGAAATGGTCAGTCTAATCGACGCACAAAAGCACCACGAACGTCACAAAGTAAAAGATTGCATTTTCTGCGCAAGAACATCTGTAATTTAAATTTAAACACACGTATTATTCGCTGATTTATTCTGCATGTACGTAAAAACCATCGTCCGAACAGGCGCGCAAATACGAGATAGAACTGTCACTGGAAAACACTTCTGTCAACAATGACTGATGGTTTCTATTGCGTAAAAAGTCAAACGAATCAAAGGTCACACATGCAGTTCACAACCAAAGAAAATAATGTCTGTCTGTGAGGACAAAGGCTAGCTAATATGCTTTTATCAAGTATATTTATCAATCAACACAAGAATCTTTGTGGTGCAAATGAAATTAACCAACATTCCTCGGCCACTTACAAAATGGCGTCCTACTCTTGATAACTATTGAGCAACCCATATAGATGCGTGCGTATGCATTCGCATAGCGCGATATTCATGCGTTTTTCCTACGTGTATTTTATCTCTACATGTACTGTAATGTTAATACTTACAATTATACAAAAATAAATTAGAGAATTATCCGAAAAACACGAAAATAAAGAGACATTCCAACACGAACTGCACTGTCGAAAAGATTTGGACCAACTGAAGTCATGTGACTGTTTCGAGCTACGCCATTGGTTGAACTTTAGAGTGAACTTGATAAAAATGCATAAGTCACGGACATCTGCTGGTGCTTTCCCAAACTAATTTAATTAAAATTGAACCAATTATATGCGAAATATCAATTATTATCTTGTATTAATAACTAAATTTATGCCATATATCTTTTACATATAATTATATTTGAAATATATACCCATAAGGTATATGAAATCATTATTTTTAGGTTTCTATTGATAAGTGTCATAACAGCTGTCAAACGTGAGATATTAATTTCAATAATTAAGATTTACAACATTAATTTATATAGTTTAATATAAATATTACAGATAATAACTACAATCTAAGTAATAAACTTATTTATATTGTTAAATACAATGGAAAAGAAAGGTTGCACTTATTTTCCACATTCTAACCTGTAAAAATATAATCATATTTTTCCAGATATACACGATTTCTTCTGCAGTATTTTAAAAAAAGAGGAAGATG
The DNA here is from genome assembly GCA_943142095.1 of Ophonus ardosiacus. Taxonomy (NCBI): domain Eukaryota; kingdom Metazoa; phylum Arthropoda; class Insecta; order Coleoptera; family Carabidae; genus Ophonus; species Ophonus ardosiacus. Next base: position 33,255,955 of record OW964834.1, on the reverse strand, counting down.
TCTCGGCCGGAGTCGCAGCAATCAGAACATTATTCAAAGTATTGGAACATTACAAATGTAAACACAATTTAATATAATTTTTCATCATTCTTGCATCATATTTTTTCTTGTAGCAGAAACGGTGCAAGAATTGGATTCGAATTTACAACAAGCGATAGAAGTTATGAGAAACACAGAATATCCAGTTACAGCTATAGTTTCAGGCTGTGAACTCTTCAGAAGATTCATAACTCTAGCAAAATTAGACACAAATGTATGAGCCATTATAATCTATACACTTTACTATTTTTTTTTTTTTTTTAGACGTTCGAAGAATGCAAACAAATTATGTTAGAACGAGGATTATTATTTTTGCGAAAACTGGAAGGAGCTAGAGGAAAAATAGTTAAATTGGCAAGCCAATTTATAGTGGACGGTTCTGTAAGAATATTATAAATTTATTTGTGATTTTTGTAATAATAAGTTTTGCAGAGAATTTTGACGCACTCTAGGTCTAGAGTTGTACTTCACACTTTAAAAGAAGCGGCGAAAATGGGGAAAAGATTTGAAGTTTATGTAACGAAATCTGCGCCTGACAATAGTGGGTAAGAAATAATTAAAATTTGTCCACTCGCCTCTAGCTCATACACCAAATTAGCTCGTGAAAAAGTTTCTATTTTATTTACTCATTTGCTACATGAATTCTAATATACCGGAACAGGAAAAGTAGGCCATAGGCATTTAACATGGAAAAACGATTTTTCCTTACGCAAAAGTGGCCTATTAATTTTAGGCAATATTTGAAATAAATATCGTAGAGAAATAAATTCTGCATGTAAAATTACATTTTCATTTGCACTTTTCCTGAGAAAATCGAATTTCAAATTTTATAAAAGTTGATAGCAGTATACATAGTGAAATTTAAAATGATGTTATAACAGCCGGCTCCAGTGGCTCAATGGTTAGAGCAACGTATGTTAGTCATGAGTGTGCTTGGGGTTCTGGGTTCGAATCCCACTAAGGCATGGATGTTTGTGTATGTGAACCTACTCAGTAATAGGGATTTAATCCTGTTGAGGTTTTTTTTTTAAAAAAAGAGTTCTAGTGGCCACTAAGAATAGCAAAGCAAAAATACATATGGTTTTACCTAGCAACATTTTAAATTAACTTAGAAACCTACTTAGTGGCCACTAACAAATTTATGCATACGGCTGTGATTCTTTAGTGTTAGCCATGGTAGTAAAATAAAATTTCAAACAAATTTTATGACATTTTACCTGTCAAAAATGTGTCAGATTGTGACATATTTTACGCTCTGTTTGAGTTATCATTATTGAAAATGGAGAATTATTCACACGAAGGGCAGGTACAAATTATTAGTAGTAGTATTATTTTGATGCAAACTATACTTCATAATTTCTGACAGGTAAAATGTCATAAAATTTCATCGGAGTAAAACTAGTTATTATTAATGAATATCATGTTTTACTTTTTAACACATAAACTTAATTTTTAAAATATATAAGACGTTCAACTTTCATCTGATGGTTTTCTTCAAATTTAATGCGCCAAGAAATCTTTGTATCGTAGCTTTACAATTTTATTTATTAATTTTACACTCAAATTTATTTGGCAACACAGGCAACGTACACAAGCCGTATTGTTGGCAACTATGTTGGGCCCCACAAGCACTTGTCAAAGTCACGTGGCCTCCCGCACCTCATTTAAAGAATGGATAATGAATACACGTTGAATTTTTTTGTTTGTATAGTTTCATTTTGCTTGACTTTATAAAATTTGTTGAAATTATAGTTGGACATGGTTCAAAATAACATAGTAAATTTATAAAAAAAAATCCAATAGACTTTTTGTACCATTTCCACACTTTTTATTATTATTTTTACTATACTATGTCCAGAAGCACGTAACAGAATCATGAAATCTTATTGGCTCTGAACTTGACTCAAAACAATTCTTAGTGTATGTCATTTTAAAGGACATGGTATAAAACTATAATGCTCGTATTTACCTACATCAAATAAATCTTCAAAAAGCTTATTCATTGAATAAGAGAAAAATATCGCATCGATACCATAACACAAATGAAGACATTTATTCTAGCTGTCATATTTTGATGCGATATGTTTCTCTTATTCAATGAATAAGCTATTCGAAGATTTATTTGATGTTGGTGAATACGGGTATTAGTCTGTTTAAAGTACAAGAAGCATTGAATTTGATGTTCTTTCTACTGGCCATGGTACAAAAAATAGTGGGAAACAGAATTTGACTATATAATTTTTTTTTTTTTTTCAAAAAGTGGACTTGGTACATTCCAATAATCAGCTGACGATTTGTTAAGAGATATTATTTCAGCACCATGGGTAACACTGTAAAGAAGTGATTTTTAAATTCAGTTTTATCGGTTACGAAACGTGCTAAAGAAAATGTAATTATTGATTTGAATGTAGATTGTACAATTAAATTCTCTACAACTTTTATTTGAAGCATTATTGTCTAAAATTAGTAGGCCACTTTTGCCCATGGCCCGGTTTTTGTGTTACTTACACCCGGTATATTTTAATAATAGCGAAAATAATGATAACAATGACTTACCATGTTATGTCCGCCATTTTACAGCAACACGAATTTTTTTGATACACTACACAAATTATAGATCTACATGACCGCGAAACATTAATGAATCGAATAATATTTGTTTTGCTGTTAGTATCAATCGTTTTACCACGAAAAACTTTTAAAAAATATATGCGCCGATACATACAAACAAACTTGGGAACTGACAATTGAATAACGCGACTGTAGGACATTTGATCGCGTGTAACTGCGTTCCGAAATACGCACTTTACATTCTATTATAATTTTGAATATACTCATATTACTTAACAAAAAATAATATTCAAATTTTATAAGTAATTATTATTAATAATTTTATTTTCTGAGGTAATCGGTATCTATTTTTATTGACTACCGGACGTCTCTATTTCTAACAATGGGGTCATTTCACATTTTCTGATTTATTTTTGTCTTTAAAGAATAGCTCAAATTAAATATGTAAGTATATGTTTTACACCTTACAAGCCTTTAGATCAGATATATAATTTTTTAATAGCTGCATTTAATTTGAAATATTTCAACACTGACGTCACAGCTTCACGGATACGGCACTCGAGCTCTACCGGTTTAGTTTGGAACTATGTTTTATTAAACATACCTTTTACTGCACTACTATTTTTAAAGAAATACACAATATACAGTATGTCCCATTTAGAGGTGCCACCATTGGGATTTCGACTTTAAGAGATACGATGTCGGTTAAATGGAACTTTTTGTGCGCCTTTGGGAGGCCATCTCAGATGTGCTTTTGTTTTTCCAAAAATTCTTATAGGGCACTAGATAATGACGAAAAACTGAATATTGTTGATTTTCTCTTTCTCAAATAATTTCTAAACTATTAGTAATTAAGAAAAAAGTTTCAAATATAAAATATATATATTTTTATTAACTAACCAATGGCGTACGAAATAAATTTTTATAGCCGTAAATTTTCGAGATATAACACAAACTTATATTTTTTTTAATGGAACCCATATCTGATTTTAGTCTCAAAAAAATAATTATTTTTTTTCTCTTTTCAATGATGTAAGGGTTATTATGTTTTATATTTGTTTTGCTCCTAAAATTTAATTTTTCTCTTTATTTTCCTGAATTTTCTTATTATTTCCCAAAGAAACATTATTATTTTTATTAATTATATTGTATTTGATCAAAATAATTTGTTTTATGCCTTTATTACTTAATATTTTCATTCTAGACTCATAATTACAAATTACACTATAATGTGCCAAGGGCGACCAGATACAAAATATTATAAAAATTAATTTGATACGAGTTTTGAGCAAAATTTTTTAACGAAATAAATTATTTAAATACAAGGAGTATTTCCAAATAGAAATCTACCAATATTTTCAAAATAATTGTGAATTTAATACAAAGTAAGGACAAAATAATAATTTTGAAGGCAAAACAAATATAAAACATAATAACCCTTACATCGTTGAAAAGAGAAAAAATATTTATTTTTTTGAGACTAAAATCAGATATGGGTTCCATTTAAAAAAATATAAGTTTGTGTTATATCTCAAAAATTTACGGATATAAAAATTTATTTCGCACGCCACTGATTAGTTAATAAAAATATCCATCTTTTATATTTGAAACTTTTTTCTCAATTATTAACAGATTAGAAGTTATTTAAAAAAGAAAAAATCAACAATATTCTGTTTTTCGTCATTATCTAGTGCCCTATGAGTATTTTTGGAAAAATAAAAGCACATCTGAGATGGCCTCACAAAGGCGCACAAAAAGTTCCATTTAACCGACATCGCATCTCTTATAGTTCTCGAGATCCCAATGGTGGCACCTCTAAATGGGACACACTGTATATACTCTTCTTCCACCTGTCACAATTTTAGGTTAGATTGCTGTTTTGTGTTTACAACGGCTAAAATGGAAATCACGTGGAGTTGAAATGTGTATGTGCGTGAAAGAGTAAAGAGAGAGATATGTTTTTGTGCGGGTATAAAATTGTGACGTCACAAATTTAGACCGCGAAAGTTTATTAGTAAATTTATGAATAAAAAGTCGCATATTTCAAATTATTAAATGAGATGGATTTCATAATTTAATTAAAAAAGCGACAACTTTTTTTTAAGTGACCCCGTTGCCATTTTTTTGATTATTAAGATCCTTTATTTCATTGTATCAATTTTCAACGGTATTCCTTGACATTTCAGGCAGTAAAAAAGGACCCCATTAAAATATAGCTAACATGTGCGATACTCTAAATTCTAAAACACAAGTTATTTTTGTGTGATTTTAGCGAGAGGATGTGTAAAGATTTAAAAGCAGCGCATATCCCATGCACATTAATTCTCGATTCAGCAGTCGGTTACGTCATGGAGCAAATAGATTTCGTAATGATCGGCGCAGAAGGAGTGGTGGAAAGCGGTGGGATTGTCAACAAAGTTAGTACTCGCTAAAAATAATTACTAAAAATGTCCTTACTTACCTTTGACTTGTTTACCCGCAGGTCGGCAGTTACACTATCGCCTTGTGTGCCAAAGAGTTAAAGAAGCCTGTTTATGTCTTGACGGAGAGTTTTAAATTTGCTAGGTTATATCCGTTAAGCCAGCAAGATTTACCAGACGACTTCAAGGTAAATAAATACAAACATATGGGGTAGTTATTATTTATTATTTACCTATTGGGATTTTTTTTATTTATTGCAGTATACTGCAAGTATGAGAGCGCGAGATTTGGGAAAGGAACACCCTCTAGTGGATTATACCCCGCCTTCATACCTAACTTTACTGTTCACTGATTTAGGGATTTTGACACCGTCAGCAGTCAGTGACGAATTAATCAAATTGTACCTGTAGATATTTATACTTTGTTATTGCAAATAAAATATACAAATTTTATACAACATATTAAATAGAATTTATTCTTAATCCAATATAATCTATATTTTATATGAGTGGTGATAACAATTAATAATATCAATGAGTATATACAAAATGATTATCTAGCTGCCTAGTATGACACATTCGTTTATAAGTTGATGAAGAATGGTTAATATTTAAGATCAAGCTATCAATACTATTGATATTTTCATGGACAAATTATTCAATAGAATTATGTAAAATCAAATAAAAATCAACAATGAATCGGTTTCACATTTAAGTATTTTAAATGGATATGTTTCATAGTAATAAAAACAAAAATAATTTGTTATTTTCGTAAATAATTAAATAAAAAGATTGCGCTAAAAATAGCAACTCCCTACTCGTGTGACGTGAAATTACAGACAGCACATTCATAGCCAATAGGAAAACTGTTTATCCATTACCTGTGTTACAACCGGATATTTACTTTTTTTCCTGAACATAGGAAATTCTGTGTTTAAATTCTGATTTGGCGATATCTCTTTGCCTTTAAAACTGAAGTGTAATGAAGAAATATGTTCAGAATGCAAACAAATTACCGGTTTTTTTCTTTTTCTTTCATGGCACTGAAAATTGCCTAAAACTATGTATCTTCTTTTGCTTCTAACTCGTACATAAGAAACCATTGAACAACAAACTTGGTACTCAATCGATAGTTTTTCATTCAGAACATTTTTCCTCATTACACTTTTGTTCTAAAATTAATAGGTAAAGAGATATCACCAAATTTTAACATTGAATTTCCTCATGTGACTTTTTCTAAATTCATAAATTTCAATAATTGTAAAATATTTAATGGATATTTTGTTATATTTTCAAGTTTGAGGCTATTTAAAGAACAATGGGTGGAATTCAGTGGGTTGTATTAAAGTCTGTATTAAAGCTTGTATTAAGTATATGGCAACATTGTAATATTTCCCAAATCTATCAATGAGATTCAATTGTGATATAGAAATTTTACCGCAGGGAAAAGTAATACAGATATCCTTTATTCAAATGAAGAAGTATAATTGTAAATGGAAGTTGTAAAAGAAAACTTGCAAAAAATAGCAACATTAGGTTAGAAATATGTCAAATTTTATGTGTCAAATTTTCATACCTGAATGTTAATGAATTTTAAAATATCTCAATCCCCGTTTTGATCAGTTTTGATATTTGTCCTTTTTTATCGTAATTGTATGGCTTTCTTACTTCTATTAATAATATTTTTTTCTTTATTTGATCCTTTGGTCTTTCACTTTTTTCTGACAGGTATTACAAAGTTGCCAAAATATTTTTGACAAAGAACTGTTTTAGCTTAAAACACGCTAATACAACCCACTGAATCTCACCCAATATTTTTAAAATTTAATACTTAGAAGCAGTGGCGCCGACTTTTTATATTTCTGTCGGGTGCTTGAAACCTAAAAAGTGGTATTCTATATTCTATATACAGTGTGTCCCATTTAGAGGTGCCACCATTGGGATCTCGAGAACTATAAGAGATACGATGTCGGTTAAATGAAACTTTTTGTGCGCCTTTGGGAGGCCATCTCAGATGTGCTTTTGTTTTTCCAAAAAATCTTATAGGGCACTAGATAATGACGAAAAACTGAATATTGTTGATTTTTTCTTTCTCAAATAACTTCTAAACTATTAGTAATTGAGAAAAACGTTTCAAATATAAAAGATAGATATTTTTATTAACTAACTAGTGGCGTACGAAATAAATTTTTATATCCGTAAATTTTCGAGATTTAACACAAACTTATATTTTTTTAAATGGAACCCACATCTGATTGTAGTCTCAAAAAAATCAATATTTTTTTCTCTTTTCAACGATGTAAGGGTTATTTTGTTTTTTATTTGTATTGCCTTCAAAATTTTTATTTTTTCCTTATTTTGTATTAAATTTACAATTATTTTGAAAATATTGGTAGATTTTTATTTGGAAATACTCCTTGTATTTAAATATTTTATTTCGTTAAAAAAATTTGCTCAAAATTCGTATCAATTTAATTTTTATAATATTTTGTATCAGGTCGCCCTTGGCACATCATAGTGTAATTTCTAATTATGAGTCTAGAATAAAAATATTAAGTAATAAAGGCATAAAACAAATAATTTTGATCAAACTCAATATAATTAATAAAAATAATAATGTTTTTTTTGGGAAATAATAAGAAAATTCAGGAAAATAAAGAGAAAAATTAAATTTTAGGAGCAAAACAAATATAAAACATAATAACCCTTGCATCATTGAAAAGAGAAAAAAATATTGATTTTTTTGATACTAAAATCAGATATGGGTTCCATTTAAAAAAATATAAGTTTGTGTTAAATCTCGAAAATTTACGGATATAAAAATTTATTTCGTACACCACTGGTTAGTTAATAAAAATATCTATCTTTTATATTTGAAACGTTTTTCTCAATTACTAATAGTTTAGAAGTTATTTGAGAAAGAAAAAATCAACAATATTCAGATTTTCGTCTTTATCTAGTGCCCTATGAGAATTTTTGGAAAAACAAAAGCACATCTGAGATGGCCTCCCAAAGGCGCACAAAAAGTTCCATTTAACCGACATCGTATCTCTTATAGTTCTCGAGATCCCAATGGTGGCACCTCTAAATGGGACACACTGTATACAAATGTGATTTGAGTAATAGTAACAAATGTGAAAATTTTAAAAAATATTTTTACATTTTATGTATACAGGTGTTAACACTAAGATGTAACACCCAAAAACGGCAGTTAGAACTCATTGAAACAAACATTTTTTCTTAGTTCAAATTTTTGATTTGGAGCCCCAGTCCATAATTGGCTATTGTTTTTCGAAAAATCGTCATTACTCCCTTATTTTAAGGAATATATAAAAAATACAAAAACTTTCAGCATTTGCTTTCGGTTCTCTAAAACATTTGTATTTACAATTATTTTCTATTTTATTAAATAACAAAATAGTGACCGATCAAAAATTTCGCCAATAACTATGAACTGGGGCTCCAAATCGTACAGAACTGAATCACGTGACTACAGATCATTCTTTATACTCTATTATATGAACCTGTCGGGTGCTCCGCACCCGACGAATTCTCTTGTCGGGTGCTCAAGCCTGGAGCACCCACGGAGTCGGCGCCACTGCTTAGAAGGTATATAAAAATTCTTGCAACGCCCTATTCAGTAACAAAAACTAATTTCAACTAAATGAAAGAAGATTTAAATTTTGTATTCCTTGCAATATTTCACAACAATAATAATAACTTTTCTCGCTATGTACCTAGTTAGCATTATTGTAACCAAATTTTATCATTGTTGTAATCAAGTGTCATCATTGTTGTAATTCATAATCAAGTTTTATCATTGTTGTAAACAAATTTAATTTTTAGTTGTTTTTTAAAAGTAGTATTCGTAATTTATTTAATATTTTATAACTTCAATTATAGTGTAACAGGTATTAGTTTTACTATAAATGACTAATTTTGTAATTTATATTTTAATTTTCACGGTAGCATTCATATTTTATATATAAAATTTAGTTGAAACAATAAATAACGTATTTTTAAACATTTTTATGTAAAATAAATTTCTTCAAATGAAATATCTAAATAAATTGCGTTTTTCAGATCGTAGTTACCTGCAATTCAACTGTTTGTTTTGTCTTCGAGATTGTTTGAGACGCCGCGCTTCGTCGCGTATTAATTTAAAGTATTTCGTAGTAAAAGGATTGCTAGTGATAATAAATTATATATCAATCGATTCTTTAATGCTTTGTGGTCATTTTGACTAATGACTCATTTAATGTATCATAAAATTTAGTGTTTCCAAGTGAAAGAAAAATTGTTGCTAGAATATGGCGAACAAGGTAAGAAAATTTCATGATTGTTTTCGCCGGTATAAATAAATTTATAATGAAGAATGGTATATGAATAAAATATTAAATATTAAACAATATACTAACTGTAGAGGTGTTTAATATACATTTGGCAAATATGTCAGGTATTTGTTTAAATTAATAAAAATTAATATGATACAGGTTTAAGGTGTAGTTTTAATATAAATGTTACCATGAAAGAGAACTCCATTGTATATCAACGTTTTCAGACTTGGAAATGACTAGATTCTCGAAAATAGATTTAAAATATATCAGATTTCTTGAAAAAACATATTCAAAAATATCTACAGAGTGATTCAAAATAAATCCAAATTATTCATTTTGAGTAGAAATTGTTAGATGAAAGTATGTCTGCTAACTTTTCGTTACAGAGTTACAGCTCTTCGAAAGTGTTTCCCATCAAACACAATTTTATTAATAACTCTGGTACTAGTTGCACTAAAATTTTGAAACTTGGTTTGAGGATACTACTTATCTAGATACATGTTTATACTTTCTGTTGTTTCTGTATCTCAACCAGAGGCGTCTCATATGGGGGAAGTCATCGACGTTTTTTATATTTATTTTATTAACAATTTTTCATTTTTACTTATAAAGTATGACATTCAATACAAAAATACACTAAAAAGATACTCTTGATAAAACTTGATAACTTGTGGTGCTCCACAAATATTTGGACCTCTTTTTCCTGATTTTAAAGGTAAGCAATGTTCATTTTTATTTGATTTTACATTTACATAAGTAAATATAATCCATGTAAGTACAGCACTCTGTACAAAAATAAAATTAATAATACGTATTTCTTTATTTTAATAACGATGGCTCAATATGCATTGCATGCAAAGTTCTTAAAAAAATAAATATATATAAATAGCTCTGCATTTTCTAATAATCCGGCTGTAAAATGTCAAATTAACTACAATAAAGGCCCGTTCAAGTTTAAAAGTTGTCATGTTAATCAGTGACGCTGACGGCACAACTTTCGCGCCAAAACTTTAACAATAATTTTATCCATTATTACGCATAAGTCCAAGAAATAAAATTCAAAAACTTGGACGGGTCTATTGCACAAAAGTTTAGCAGAGAATAATACTACGCTTTGCGTTTCGCAACCGGTTGTATGTCGCTAATTAATTCACAGAACATCACAGAAGATACAAAATTATTGGTGGTGCGAAGTGATTCGTATATTTACCGTAGGGCATCATACAGGGTGTCCACCACGGTGTAAATTTCGTCAAAATGTGGACGTTTCTCGGGATTATATTCCCAACAACGGTTCATGAGGCAGTACATTTGATCAGGTGTGCCATCCGGTGCTGGCATTCGGTAACCTATTAAAAACGAGAAACGAAATTAAATATGGTGTTCTTCCAGGGCCGCGTTTACCTTATATGGAATAGAGGGGAGACAAGATATATTCACACGTATATTTCCGAATCATCTGTGTGATTTTGAACTTTATTGCAACGTCAGAAACAGCTGAAAAAGTCTAGTCGACCAGTTAAATACTGTTACGTTACAAATAATTTTGTTATATAATATAAATAAATAAATATATCATCACGGCATATTACCCATTTCTGAGTGTGCCAGTATCTACAACACATGCAGGTAAGCGCCCACACGTCTGCATGTGTTTGTTATATAAATGTCAAACAAATACTAAGAAAACTATGAATCAAATTAAAAACACTAGTAAAGACTAAATGGTGATAAGACGCTTGTTGTTGACATTAAAGACTTATTTGTTTGGCTATACATAATAACTCAAGGCTGCGGTCCAAAACCCTACTCTAGAGTACGAAATTACTCAGAGTCGTTCCAAAACTAATAACCTTACTCTCAGAGTTTACTCTTAACTTGTTCCAAAACAGCCACAGTTTACTCCAAAGTGATGTCTACTTACCCTACTGTCGGGGAGGGTACAGATATTAATCCACAATATTTTCAAACATGGTTGCTCACGATTCTCAAAATATGAAAGTAATTTGCCTTCTTGAGGAACAAAATATGCTTTTGGTTGAAAATAAACATAAGTAAACACATTGCCCTGTATTACGAGCACCCTTTTATAATAAAAGCGCTTTTATGGAGCGTACTTTCACATTATATTACGAGGAGAGTGCTTCATAAAAGAGCTTTTATTATAAAAGTACGCTTGTAATACAGGGATGACATTAATGTTGTAATTATAAGTAGTTGTGTTAATTTTTTTAAATTACTTTTAATTTAGTTTTAATTTTTTACTCCAACAAAACTCTCATTCGTTCCGAAACACACTAATCTTAAATTACGTCACCATATTCTAACTCCTACTCCATTATTCGGTACTCTTGATTTTGGAACGCATCCCTGGCCAACTAGACTTTTCCAGCTGTTACGATATCATAAGGTCGAGAATCGCTAATATGATTTGAAAAACCTTATGACGAAATACCTAGCATGGCCTGTCTCCCCTCTATTCCTGATCTAAGGCGTTTACAATAAGGCAAACTAGGCAAAAATCTTTAATAATACACATATCTCAAAATTTAAATTTTTTATGCCTTGAAATGGTTATAGAAACCAGGTAAATTTATGTTTAAGATGAAGGTTAAATATCAGTGTTATTACTATTAACTATATTTGACAACTGACAACCGACATTTTTTTCACTATTGTGAACTCGGTGTGTATTCAATCAATCAGAAGGTAAAATTTATTTCCCTATCTAAACCAACGCGTTCTTAATCCATTAACTTCCAAGACATTTTTTTAAAAAAACACTACATTGCAGAAAAATGAATCCATGAAAGCATTATAAACTGTATGTATTTCCTTTTAATTATTTGTTAGGTTTTCTTCAAACTTTTTGCCTGTTATCTGATCTTTAATAAATAAATAGACATTTAAATGTAACAGTTTAATACGACGAGTTTTAAAATTAGCTTTTATTATAATAATAAGAATAGCAAAGGTTTCTACTATTTTCATTTAGTTGAAATTGTATTTAAAGTAAAATATCGAGATTTATGGTTTATAAATAATTTGCGACTTATAAGAATTCGCTTTGTAATTTCAAAAATAAGCTGAATCATCCTCCATAGTTACGGAACTTAAACCCGATTGAGAAGTGTGTGAAATTCTTGATAAAAACAAAAATATGCCACTAAAATTAAAGAATTAAAAAATAAATTGTCAGAAAAATAGTAGGTATAGTATAGAGCCGTCGGTGACCAAAAATTTGGTAGATTCAGGGGCTCGTCGGTAAATTACTGTAAAAACCGTAGCTAACCCCCACAAAATATTATATTTTTTTATGAAACGTATAGTAATTGGTTTATATTTTTAATGCATTATTTCTTATTTTTTTATAAATAATATGTAACAAAAAAAAAAGTTTTAGTCATGGAGTCCAATTTTTTATTTGCTTAAGGCCCAGAGCATAACGCCCTAATGGCTTCTTACCTGCGTCGATTTTTTCTCGGGCTTGAGCGTTACTCATTCCATTATAGGGCGTCCCACCCTTTGAAAATATTTCCCAAATAAGTATACCATAGCTCCAAACGTCACACAAAGATGTATATTTTCCAAAATTCAAGGCTTCTGGTGCTGTCCATTTTATTGGAATCTGCTTCATTCCATCCGATACGGTATATTCTTCTTCTTCTCGAGACATACCGAAGTCAGAGATTTTTACAATATTGTCGTCACCTGAAAAGAAACATCAAATTTGTACAAAAGTCACGAAAATGTAAAAATTACTATTTATGTTTTTTGCAATGGTTTTAAAGTTTTTATGAGAATGTCATCATCAGATTTTTAATATTTAATAAATAGTAATACATAGTGTAACAGACATCACCTCAGGCACTCACAGCTGACGTGGGGAAATTGCCACAAGAATTATTTTAAAAACAATATTTATTTAAAATTGTGTTATTATATTTAAACATTTTACAAATGTTTGCTATTCATACATAGTATAAATATAACATGTATATTACTGTATAAGAAGGATTATGAGGCGTCACCTCACAGGCACTTATAGCTATAGTGGAAAAAACACCGCAAGAATTACTTTAAAAATATATACATTTAACACATACACAAAATTTTGTTTGTTATGAGCCTAGTCTAGTAGTATAAATTTTTGTTACTTGGTGGCAACACCATGTTTAATTTCACAATTTTTATAAATTCAATAAAATAAAATATTAATAAAATCGTACACTTGTGCATTTCAGCGCGTGTTAACATTCTATTTTTTCATTGTTACTTGTTAACATTTTGTTTGAAATTGAAATGCATGGGTCTACTTGTTTTAGCGTAGAAAATATATTTAATTAATATGTACAAAAATTATTAGCGAAGCAGCAAGATTTTGCACTATTTTCTAACACTTTTTAAAGATAAAATATATATGTAATTAATTTAGAAATGAACACAAGATGGCACTAGAAGTTTCGATTTTATTTTACATAGAAATTATTTGAATTATTAATCTAAAAAAAAAGGAAATGAGGACAATGGTTGTTTTTACATGAAACCACAATAATTTAAATTATTTTGAGACAACAATATGAATTTCTTTTCATTTTAAACATATATTTTTTAATTATTAACTTTGTTAATTATTATTCACGTATCTTTCCTCGCGTTAATTCTAATAATAAATAATCTACGCAGGATTTTAGGTGTTTATGTTGTTTATTTATGTGTTGGCCTCCTAAGATGAATAGGTCTTTTCAATTTAAAAAGATAGAAGACATGCGCGCGCATAGTAACCCAACAACTGGCGGGTGCCATGGTTACGCGCTTGACTTCCGAGATCCACAGCATTTGTTCTTCTCAAAAGAAGTTATCAAGCTTGTATTGTAACTGAAATGTCAACGATGCAAATTTTCACCGAAAATACATGTATTTTAGCGATTGCAATATTTTTAACGCTGGCAGTTGCAGCTGCTATTTTACTTACTATGTGCTCAGATAAAAAGAGATAGGTGTTAAATTGGAAAGGACCATTAGCAAACATTGTTATTACGTTGCAAAATGTTAGTACGAACATACATTTGTAAACAAATGTTAGCGAATCACAAACACTGTTAGTTAACAATGTTCGCTTTAATGTAGACCCGGTTTTACTGAAAGCGCAACTTACCAACAAGACAGTTACGAGCTGCCAAATCTCTGTGAATGCAATTTTTCGATTCCAAATACCTCATACCAGCTGCTGCGTCTTTACACATAGCCATTAATTGACTTTGTTTTAATGTAATTCCTCGATTACGTAAAAATGTTAACAGTGATCCTCCTATAACAAATAAAAATAAATTACAAATATACCTATTCAATTTAACATGTCTTCCTCATACCTGGTACCAGTTCCATGACGATCATTATTGGTTGTTTTTGCACACAAATACCGATTAATTTCACTATATTTGGATGGTCATACTGTTTAAGTATTCGGCCTTCTTGCAAAAATTTTTTTTTGTGGTCATCAGGAATATGAACTTTGCAAGTCTTTACTGCTACTTGTTGACCGTTCGTTTTAAGTTGAGCTTTGTACACTTCGCCAAAGTTACCCTAAAATAAAAATAAAAATTAAAATTATATCTTCCACGGCCTGTGAAGTGTATGCCAGGTTACATGTACATTCAAGGGATGCCAATCAGTCTGACAAAACTGTTTTTCGCAAAAAGTATCTTAGTCGCAAGTTTACATTGAGCATTTCAAAAAAAGTCCTATAAAAATGTCTAAATATTTTAAAATTCAGTAAATAATTTTCTAATATTTACACATGATCCAAAGTTAAATTAAGTTGCAGAAATCTATAAAAGTAAGGAAGCTAGAAAGTTTATTCTTAGATTATCTCAAATTCAAAAAAAAAAAA
This sequence comes from Ophonus ardosiacus, assembly GCA_943142095.1. NCBI lineage: Eukaryota > Metazoa > Arthropoda > Insecta > Coleoptera > Carabidae > Ophonus > Ophonus ardosiacus. The sequence goes on along the minus strand of OW964834.1, from coordinate 33,240,695 downwards.
ATGGACTAAGGTTGTTTTCGCTAAGAGTTCTTTAATAGGGTCCTCCACTCTTATTTTTTATTATTTTAAATGAAAGTTCGTTTTATACTGAAGCAATTCCTTATTAAAAAGTCGTAATTATTTTTTCTTTAATTGCATTTTAATTTTAATAGCACCTATTGCTATATTTCTCGCACCAGTTTCTATAGTAGGCTGCACGAGAAAGATAGCAATAGTGTGGTTACAGTGACACTAAAAAATTCAAATATTTAGCAAATTACTAAAAAAATGTTTGTTTTTTTTTAATCTTAATCGTTATTTATTGAGTAACGCTTGAAGTATAAAGTATACATTTTATTATTTTTTATTATGATGAAGGACCCCATTATTTTAATTAATAGTCATAGAAGCTTACTCTTCCGATTTTATCGAGTAGCATAACATCATCATTGTTGAGTTCCCATCGTTCTCTGGGAATAGGTTTTCTGAGAATAGCACCCGATCGGCTGGTAACTGGTAAACCGCTTGCATACTGATGCAGAATTAACTCTTGTATACTTGGAAATGCCGGGCCTTCAAACCTGTAATGTCCCTGGAAAATATAAAACCGAATGCTGTAGTCAGAAAAATTGTCTCTGTCGGGCACAGAGATAAAATTTTAAATTATACTAGCGGTCGTTGAAAATGCAACACCAAAAAATATTAGGAATAAATAAATGAGATTAACGTAGAAGTTGCTTATTTATAGCTTTGTTCATAGAATGGTTTAAAACCGTCAGCAACAGTTAGAGGCAAGCGCAGTTATATAAAAGCAAAGCATTCAGAATCACGAATTTCAAACTCTGACACTAGTAGACTGTTCACAGAAGTTTTCTGACTGGTTGGGAATTAATTGGCAACGGTCAGAATAATATTCGCGATTAAAGTTAAGCAAACTCTATCTGGTGGACAAAGTTTAAACTAAAAAAATGTCTAAAATATATTATTTCCTTTCCTTCACAGAAACTTTGTAGTGATTGCAGGATATTTAAAACATATTTTAACACAAGTTTCATGCTTTTAGACTTCTCCAAAAACGTAAAATTCATTACATCAGTGACAGATTGACAGCTCGTATGTGTAGAGATGTAACAACACCATTGACGTATTATAACTAACGTCAGTGTTGCCACGTTCGGATGTAACGAATTCGGGAGATTGTTCGCAGAATATCGGTAATTTCGATAATTTTCGGTAGATTATTTTTTTTGCATTATTTAAATATATATAATATATTTTTTGTTTGTTTTATGGATTTTTTGTACAAAACACTAACATAAATGAATAATTGTATTTATCAAAAAATGTAAATTTATATAAAAACAAGAAAAAGTTCTTATGAAGATTGATGGATGTATGTATCTTCATAAGAATTTTTTCTTTTTAAATTAGAATCATCATTTTGGCAATAAGATTAAGAAATCGGGAATTCCCCTAGTATTGTTTGTACAATTTGTCAATGGGAAGAGTGGTAAGGAAGTGAACGTTGATTACCTTTAATTTAAATTTTACTGAATAATAAATTTTTGAAACAATATAATCAGAAATTTTGTCAATCAGCAAATTCGGTAGATATGAATGTCTTTCGGTAGTTCGGTAAATGGAAGAGAAATTCGGAAGATCTACCGAAAAATCGGTAGAGGTGGCAACACTGACTAACGTAGACCCAGCACGCAGCTTTTGTTGCGATGTTAGAGCCAGAGGTGAGGGGTAAGGGAGTGGCACAGTCTGCATCGCGGGTCTGCATATATTGAACAACTTATTTGAAATAAATTGAAGTCATCGGTTGGCGTGGCATAAATGAAGCAATATATTTATTTTTTCTTTAGACACTAATTCACAAACAATCAAACAAAGATCACGCTTTGTCGTTTGCACTTCTCAAACTTGTAAACAAAACTATGCAAACCCGCGATACAGATTGTGCCACTCCCCTGCGTCCCAATCGTCTCACCTTTAGCTCTAACATCACAACAAACTGTGCAGCAGCATAGGCCGCGCTGGGTCTACGTTAGTTATTATAATACGTCAATGAACAACACTGATTACTGATATATCATGGCGGGAAAAGTTAATTTGAATCGCCAATAGTTTGAGACATGCGCATTTATATTTTCCAAAAGTTTTGACTTCACATGTTAGAGTTTGTTTCGTTTGCGAACATTAGATTATATGTGAAATTGCTGTTTGATACAAATACAGAAAAAAAATGAGAATTATTTTGCAATCAATGACAATACTCCAGTATTCTGAAAATTTTGTTGAACACTTCGTGTCAGCAAACAAATTGCAAATGATATTGTAGCAAGATTTAGTTTCGTAGTATTTCCATCAAATTGGAGAAAAATGCAAACTAGATACTTACAAATGCATATTAGTTTTTATTATGTGTTCACAGAAAAAACTCATACCGTTTGATTTACAACTAAATCGTTCTATGAACAAAGCTATTAGTAAACGATTCAAATTTCACAACAATAAATAATAACAGAAAATAAATAAGAACAATGTCTTCCGCGCCCATTGGTAACGAAAATAACCGATAGAGGCAGCACCATATTTACAATATGGCCGGCATAATACGTTGTATGGTTGGTTGTAAGTAATGTGACAGAACTTGTACAGTGCAAGACATATGAAAATAAACCAAACCAATATTACTCAAACGAAAATTACAGATTGAGTACGTCAAGTGGCGCCACGGCATAGAGTAACATTAAACTATTTAGAGAAATAATCTGGCACAAAAAAAAATAAATTGTAATATATTATAACTAAAGAAAAAACCCCTTAACCTTAACAATAAACTTAAAAACTATATACGTATTTCGAGAACTAAGTTCTCATCATCAGTAGAAACTACAAAGTGAAAACAGACCTCTGGCATGGTTTACATGCTGAGTAATCTTAACTTCTCTGTTTTCACTTTGTAGTTTCTACTGATGATGAGAACTTAGTTCTCGAAATACGTATATAGTTTTTAAATTTATTGTTAAGGTTAAGGGGTTTTTTCTTTAGTTATAACTTTACCTTTCTCCATTTTAGTTTTATAATGTAATATATTAATTTTAAAATATTTTGTATTTACTTTTAATAAACTGACAGCACCTTTACAAATAACCAGATGTCGCCACTATCCGTGCCAAATCTGTAAAAAATTCGCGACAAAATTTTATATGGGGAAACAACGAACTGAAACGGCCATAATAAGCGCAGTGCAATTGAATGAAGTCGGCCATGACGTACGAACGATAACTTGCCACATGTTACGTAACGTATTAGACAACTTCTAATTTTGTTACCAGGTGGCTACGAGTTCATTTTCATCGTCAATACGCCGAAGCATGGACTCAATAAGGTGGCGAATATAATTTGCAGTATTTCATTCCATCTTCTTTCCCACTGCATTCCACATCTTTTCAAGAGTTTGCTGCTGTTGCATTTTCAACGACCGCTAATATTGTATTCTGCTTTGTAATAATTCATCTTACCTCTGCTGTGGTTTGAACGATAAAATGCTTGTGCCCACCCCAGCAAACTGACAATACTGTTTGACATTCATCGTTTCTTGTTGTTTCGCGTACAAGAAAGTCTCCCTCCTTTGTCAGCAGTCGAACAACTTCTTCACGAGGAAGAACACCATGAAACCATTCTTCATCCACTAAAGGTTTATTTGGATTTACTATTATCTAAAGGGATAATTAAATATTGTACATACATCTACAATAATATGAAGAATATATTATTTCAAACGTCAAACAAAATCATTTCAAATAAACATGCTGGTTGCTATTATTAAATTTAGTAATCAGTAATAGCATTAATTAATACAGTCCGTGACACAAAAGAAACGCTCTGAGGCTTGTTAAATGTTATCAGAAATTTTGTAAATCAGTATTACGATTAGAAATATTTTATTTTTATATGACTTGATACATTTACTGTTCAGTGGCATGAACACTATTTCAGAGTGTCGTTATTTCAAGACTACAGTTAGCCGACTGTTCCCCACTTCTCTTGTAAATGTTGTTAATTGGAGGAACACAGTTCGTGGAATTCTCTCCCTTACCCTTCCTGTTTTCATTGGTGTGTGGACTAACATGACATTTACGAAAATTCTACCGTTACTGTTACCGGTATATATCGGTAAACAGCTGTTCATCAGGTACAGCTACCGGAATAGATATTTTAAGAACGCAAGTGGTAAACAGGGTAGATTTATAACCTATGAAAAGCAGTTGAAAGATGAAACAGATTTAAAATTTGACGTAGTTAAAAGGTTATCTCGTCTCGTCTTTTGTATTCTCATAATTAACTTCTGAAACCTACTTCCGATTCCAATTTCGCTTAGCATCTCTACCTTTTTTGAGATTAAATTCTTCATTTACTGCATATACCGGCTGAATTACTCGATCCACAAATCATGGATCCGGTAGATGGATCTGGTAGATATTAGTGGTGGGATCCGTATCCGGATAGTTTCGGATAATTGATTGTTGAACTATCCGGATCTGAGTATCGGTTATTGGATCCGGATCTGAGTATCGGATTTTGGATCCGGATCTGAGAATCGGATTTTGAATCCAAATCTGAGTATTGGATTTTGGATCCGGATCCGAATATGAGTATGAGTATCGAATTTTAGATATGGAATTTCAGAATCCACATCGGTTCTCGGATTCGAACATTCTCAGTATTGAACCCGATGATAATATTTGAATGTATAAGTATTATCATGGAGTTTCAAAACCAAATAAATCTGAGTATGAAATAATCCACAATAAATTTTTGTTTGATATAGTTAATAGAATTGGATCCAGAATTAAAATTCGGATCCGGATACGTAAACAAAACATCGAATCCGGATCCAGATCCAAGTCCAGATCCAAATCCAAAAGGGATCCGGACTCAAATCCGAATTAAATTTACGGATATCCGCTTCAATATCCGAACATCGGATATCCGAGGAACCGGATATTTTGAGATCCGGGTACTCGGATCCAAGTTTTGCCGGATCCTCGCAGCACTAGTAGATATGGTACAATTTTCGAATACGGTAACTTTCATCCACTTTGTTTTCGAACGCAGTCGGTAGGTGCGGTATTTACCGGTAGAATTTTCGTAAATGCCTTTTACGAATGAGCATTTTTGAAAGAAAAAAAAAAAAAACTAACTAGTGACCCAATATATAAGGTAAAAGGGTAAAAACATAATTTTTATTAATTAGTTTTTATAGTTTTAATGAATTGGTGACCTTGATAAAGTATCGTAAAGTTAACACAATACCATGACAAATTGCAAATAAAATATTACAAATGTTAGTACGCAAATGTAAGTTCTACATAAATGCAATCAAAAACATGCAAACAAAAAGTTAGTCAAAAATAAAAGTATATTATGAGATCATTAAATGTAATACATACGGAAAACGGGAACACTTTATAGTTTTTCATATTTAAAACACAATAAACCGCAGTTGAATCAAAAACTAAACTGAATGAAATATATATGTATATATGTTAGCAGTCTAAACAGTTCTGCCGGAAGATTATTTTATAAATCTATTTGTGAAATCATGTGAGAGTTGGCTAAAAGAAATAGGATTTACGTCAAAAATTTTCAGGATACGTTCAATGAAACGTGAATCGATGTTTATACTTAAAAATTTTGGCGCCGGCGTAGCGTTTTCCAAACAGTTATATTTTTGTTCATCCGGTCATTTTTTTATTGTCTACTTTTTTCACATATATAAATAAATATGTTGTACAATAAAAACTGTCATTTCCTGGTTGTAAAATAAATGATATGTTCCTGTTTTCATATACGTGTTTATTATAAGCTGGATGCAATATTATTTTTGCCACTAAAATTCACGACTTCGAGGAATTATCATAAAATGATAAAACTACAATTCAATTTACTCGGTTCCAAAACATACAAAATGTAATATGATTATTGGATTTGATACATAATTTAATTCTCTATAACAGTTGCCTAATAGCACGACTTATGATAGAAAATGGCCATCTCTTCTTTAGAAATTCTTCAGCAATTTTTTCCACGCCAATTTTTTCTTGATAACTAGTTGCAGCGATCTCTAAGTCCGATTTAATTAAGTCAGATGTCATTATTAAAAGAAATATCGAGATATTTGGACAAGCAAATTTAAGATAATGTTAAACTAACTCGAAATGTCACTAAAAGTTACATATTTGTTGCAATAATAGACTATTGCCCGGTTGCAGAAACTTAAAGCAACGCCTTGTTTAATCAACGGCTCATGAAAATGAACAAATACAACGCGATTTTTTGACAGCAATGATTTAAATGTCATAAGAACAAGGAAAATGATTCGAATTTGTTCGTTTTGATGAACCGTTGATTGAACAAGACGTTGATTAACGTTTCTGCAACCGGACATACGTGTAATATTAGATTTGAATGACAAATTTAGAAAATCGTTATTCACTTGTTGAAATGAAAACTTTTTTAGGCGCACCTTGCACACTTTTTCCTGGGCAGTGTACAAGGCTAATCCGTCACGAGTGACGCGTCACGGTCCTGGTAACGGTCATTTGGGTTAACTCGGGGAGAGCCGAATGTGACGTCACGTTAATTTGGGACATAGCCTACGTTACGTTATTAATACAAGGCCGGGAAACATCACAATATCTGTCAAAATGAAATTCTAGTTCCAAACTCGTCGTTTTGGCGTGACTTATTTCTGCTGTCATTACCGATATCTGTGTACAAAGCAGATTGCACACCCAGAATAGCACAACTAGCAATATGCCGTGATATATTTAGTTTAGTGAAAAACTGGTGACAACCGCTAAATTGATTTTTTTAAAGACTAAAAATTACAACGGGAATAAATCGCGCACTGATCACCGGTTATTGGCAACTGACTTTAAGCTCGCAGCGCCAAAGCGGAATTTACTTTAACTCACGTAGTTGAGATAACCATATGATAACTATAATCTTTGTAGGAGTGTTTTTGTGTTTTCTTCGTGTTTTTTATACTAATAAAGCTTCGGCAGCAACAAACTCTGCTTAAGAATGCAATACATTTTCAACATGAAATATTAGTTTTATTTTTTCTATAATTTCTTGCAAATAATCGAGAATTTCGACTACTGCTAGTGGAAGGTTTGTCTTCATGCTTTATAGTGGGCAAATTTTTGGAATGTACAGCAGTTTTTTTTTTAAACATTTTCGTTTATTTGTATTAACATTTAAAAAAGAACATATACTTATTGCAAATAAAACTTTTCCTCTTGCAGTATACATACCTCTGGTAAAATAATCACTATCAGCCAAATGTGAAGACCTTCATAAATTTAGAAACTGGTTTCCCTATTTTTAATTTTATTATCCAGGTTTTTCGCCGGTCAATTTTCTCTTTATCTCCAAATTTGTTCTCGATAAAAACATAATCTTTATTTTTTTGAGAGAAAGAATGGTAACTTACATATTCTGTTTTTTTAAATAACGACTTGCATTGGAGTACAGAACAGTAAATATTACTCATTTTAATATAAAAAACAATTATGCAAAAATTAACGAAACTTCGAAAACAAACTTGTTTTAAAGGTTAGAATGCAATTATTATATATAATAATTAATACAATAAGTTAATTATTATACATACAATACACTATCTGCAAAACAGATCTACGATGGCAAATTTCACAAATTATTATAATAGAAAGCAAGAAATAATTAAATAATATTAATTTTTTCAGATACGACAATGTTTTATATACAGAGTGCGCCAAATCTATCTCAACTCCTAGAGTTCGAATTTTTGCCACTAGTTAGCGTATCGCTTAAAGTCAGTTGCCAATAAAACTAGAGTTTTGGGTTTTTTGGCCAGATTTTAAAATAAAAATTTGAGTTGTTACCCAGCCTCTGGCTGCAAGAGATAAAAATTTCAAATCAATATATCAATGTATTCCTTAGTTATGATGTTTCAAACATCAAACAGGATTCGTTTTTTTACCCGATATATTTTAATTTTTCTTCTTTGAGGTGTTTCATCGTTTTATGACAATCCTTTCCTAGCTGTGTGTTAGTTTTGTTAGTGTGTTGATTCTATTGCACATACTGGGAGATTGTTTTTGGCGTCTGAATCAGCCGTCTTGGGGACAGATTCGGCACGGTTCGCGTGGTGCCTCGGCGCCGCTACGGGCGAGCTAGGGACAGACTTCCGGCGGAAGGGTTTCCGGAACATGTTCACCAGCCGGTACTGCGCGCGCACTAGGCTAGACTGCGAGCCCCCTTCCCCTACACCGCTCTGCAACCACCACCCGCCAATATACCACCACCATGAAATAGAGACAACAATGAGGTCTTGCGCGACTTTTTTTCTTTTTCACAACGATGCCTACTATTTAATATCTATGACAATTTTGTATGTACAAACGTGTCAAATTAATAATAAAATATTAATTTCTAAATAAACTACTTATAGAGTGTGTACATTTTAAGATCAAACCGGGTACGATATAACTGTGTTCTGCAGACCATGCCTCCAACAAATTGTTCAATGGTGTACACAATATTTTATTTTAATCAGAGGGCCAAAAAAAATTCAGACCAAAGAAATAAGCTCAAAAATTACAATTTGAAATCGTCACTAAAGTGCACAAAAATTGTCTTTAAAAGTTCAGAAATCGGCACTAAATAATCCATTATACGACAATGCAACTGCAGTGTTACCAACCTTATAATAATTATTGTACCTATAAGATAATTTGGGTAGATTGTAGATATGCGATATACAGGTGTCCCATTTAAGGTACGTATGCATTGGTATCTCGAGAACCGTAAGAGCTACGAGGTTGGTTAAATTAGACAAAAGTTGCCCCATTAGGAGGCTATTTTAATGGTGTTTTGCGATTTTCTTTTTTTGCTTATAACTTTGTTATATGAAATAATACGAGATTATGGTTTGCACTTTCTTAAGGCAATTTGTATGGTGAATTTGCAGAAGTACTCAAATTTTTTTTATATGTAACCATTTACGAGTTACTGATAGCAACTTTTATTTTTCATATGGAGGTCATATTAAGCTATGGCATTTTTAAATAGAGATTTTTTTTAGCTTTACAATGATATAAAACAAAAATAATATATTTTTATAATTAACAGAAAAATTAATAAAATTTTTTATTTATACTAAAATTAAATTGAAAAAAGTAAATCGAAGGCTGCTATGGAAACAACAAACAACAAAAAAGTGCAACAATTGAATTTCTGAATTTTACTTGACAATAGTAGATTATTACGAGTAATAAAAATGAATTTTTCTCGTTGGGAAAAATATGATATGTTGAGTTGTTACATTCGTTGTCAGAGTTCGTTTTTTACTCGTAATAATCTACTATTGTCAAGTAAAATTCAGAAATTCAATTGTTGCACTTTTTCGTTGTTCGTTGTTTCCATAGCAGCTTCCGATTTACTTTTTTCAATTTAATTTTAGTATAAATAACAATTTTTGTTAATTTTTCTGTTAATTATAAAAATAAATTATTATTGTTTCATATCATTGTAAAGCTAAAAAAAATCTCTATTTAAAAATGCCATAGCGTAATATGACCTTCATATGAAAAATAAAAGTTGCTATCAGTAACTCGTAAATGGTTAGATATAAAAAAAATTTGAGTACTTCTGCAAATTCACCATACAAAAGTGCCTTAAGAAAGTGCAAACCAGAATCTCGTATTATGTCTTATAACAAAGTTATAAGCAAAAAAAGAAAATCGCGAAATTTACATTTTCACCTTTATCTAGTGACCTATGCATTTTTTCGCAAATAACAAAACACCATTAAAATAGCCTCCTAATGGGGCAACTTTTGTCTAATTTAACCAACCTGGTAGCTCTTACGGTTCTCGAGATACCAATACATTCGTACCTTAAATGGGTCACCCTGTATAATGGTAAATTCGTAAGTAAAATGACAAAAAAATTGTACAAGAAGAACGAACTAAACAACTCCGAAGAAGAAGACAGAAATAAAACTTGATTTTGAGTGTTCTTTACGATAACCTCAATGTTCGGAAGTTAATAACATTGAGTGTCAGACTGAGAGTTACAAAAACATAACCTATAAAAGTAAAATATTCCTTCTTTTCAGAAATTTTCGATTTCAAATAAAATTTAATATGCAACTCGGCACTGAAATTCCGTCTTTGCAATAGTGACTCCCGCTATAAATATAAATTCTTTACGTGTCCACAGCTATCCGAAGACACTGAATTATGTAGAACTCAAATAACAAAACACAAGTGACAGAAGACAGAACTATAAAAATGGCGATGGTTTGCTTGTATTACGATCTTCCATCTCAACTTCTACATCAACTCTCTCTTTCTTGCTTGTGACGTCAAAAGTATAACCCTCCATTCCTAATAGGACAAAATTTAGTAACAGAGTACTTTTTTGACTACTTGAATCTTAACAATAATATTTTATAATATTTACTATTTTAATTTTGGAGATTACTGTTAAATGTACAAATTGAACAACTTTGATAATAGTTAAATATGATCTGCCATCGCTATTAACATTTTTAGTGTCATTCTTGACAACCCTCCGCCTCACAAATGTAAAATTTACTCGTAAAAAAGTGACACATTTAATCCTAATAATAAAACAATTTACTATTTTGTACGTTTTTATTAACATTTTATTATGCTCATATAAATCTTAATTTTTAATTAAACTATGGATATTTTAATTGAATCGCCATTATTATTTGAAAATTCCTATATTTTTAAATTTACGATCAAAAATAAAGGCTTTATTACATGGAGGTATGAAACAAATATGGAGGAAGCGTAAAGCGATACTATGGGCGAGGGGAGTGAAGCCTAGTGGGGACGGACGCATACATGTCTTGGTCCCGAGATAGAGTGGGGATCTCGCGGTATTTTTGAAGTACGAAATGCGAAAAACGTGTAACTGAAACAATATCATTACTTTTTTTTAAAAAAAAGGGATTGACTGATGATTATATTTCTTAAGAAAATAAATTTAAAACTATTTGGAAATATTAAATAGTAAAAAGTTACTTCAAATATATACTATACATTAAATTACAGTAGTAAATAATTACTAATCTTTTATTCACTTCAATTTGTAAAAATTAAGCTACATAAAATATGTTGCGTCTAAATAAAATGGAAAAGGTATAAGAGTACATTAAAAAATAAACAATTAATTTAGATCATTTTTATTATAAAAAAAAAAACAGTCTTTTAGTAGCCTGTAAACAATGTCATTTTGTTAATTCAAATTCTAATATTTTGGGATTTATCAATATTTGATTTTGTAAAAAAATGCAACCTAACTTTAAAATAATTATGACATATAGATTTAATTAAATGAACTATGTGATTTTCCAGGGGCCCATGTTCAGAACAATGTTCATGCAAAGTAAAATAAATGTCTGTATTTATAATTTTTTTTAAAACATTTAAAGACATGAAATATAGCATTTTTGTATGATATATTTTCCTATCGTCTTCTTGGTGTAATGTAATATCACATTTTGTGTACACGTTAATAACATCCTTATTATCTTATTATAGAGTTTTTTGTAAACACCTTTTTAATAAAGAAGTAACAATAATAAAAATAGTCCACAATATATTACCTCGCACAACACACCAGAAAATTAAATCTCAACAAAACTTTGTACTGTACACGACACAAAATGACAGATGGTCCCGACTAGTAGTGGGGAGCAGTTGGCTTCATTTGAGTTCGCATTAGCTACCTCCATATTTGTTTCATACCTCCATGCTTTATTACGGAACATAATTAGCCCCCAGTTTTAAACAAAACTGACGAGCCTATGGATTCGGACTGCAGCCATCACACACGTCAACGTTACTCTTTTTCCCCTTGATTGATTCCCGACGAGCGACGATTGATAACGCAGCTGGCTTGAAGTTAAAATGTACGCATACTACTATTTAAATCGAACCACCATTTAGTAACTAAAGCACATTTAAATTTAATCCACAAACCTGTTATCCTATACCCAGAGAGCTATGAAGCACAGAGCATAATGTTATTAACATTTGATGGTACATGATGTTAGTATTGAAACATAGCTAACTGTTTTGACATACCTGGTTTTCGGAGCCATTTTCAGCGGGTACAGTCTGCGGTTCTATGACTAGGTCGCATCCTGGGGGAGCTTCTTCACAGCCTAGCTCGTTCAAGGCACTCTTTATGAGTTCTACTTGGCGTAGCATTTTGCGTTCGTGGCAGCGAAGTTCGTTGAGTTCTTTTTTCGTTAAATCCATTATGCCTGAATGCCTAAAAATATTTTTTTATGTTATATATCGATCATCCTGTAGATAATATAACGGAACGCGACAACTGGGCGCTAGTTATCTGTGTGATGATCAAATGGGAGATAATGAAATGGGCTTACAATTTGGAACATTTTTTTTTTCTTTAAAAGTGACGCTCTGATTTTTCTAAACATACCTCAACATAACCTAACCTAACGAACAATTTTGTAATTCTACACAATGAATAAGATCAACGAAAAAATATTCTAACATGTAAAACTCGATTATTAATAAATACATTCTTTTAACCAGGGATGGTAATAGAAACCGGAACCGAAACCATTAACCGAAAAATACCGAAAAAAATGAGAACCGAAACCGAAACCTGCACCGAAATTCGAAACATACAAAACCGGAACCGAAAGTAAAACCCTTTTTCATTTATCGGTTAACCGCATTATATACAGCTCTCTTGTTAGTTGTTAAATATTGTGAATTTTTATTATTAAAATACTTATGTATAAAAAAGTATAAACATAAATTTATTTTCTATTTTTTATTTTTTTGTCGAAAAGTATTTCAATTTTCAAAGTAGTACCTTAATCGGGTGGCGCTCGAAATCCATTACATGTTACATTTACGTAGGCATTTAACATTAGAATATTTTTAATATTTGCTTCCCATTAAAACTAATTGTTATAAAACTTTGTACACGTGTTTGTGGACACTTTTTGCATCATTATAATAATTATTTGTTCAATCAAAATTAATAATATTATTAATCTCGTAAATTACTTTTGTAAAACCGAAACCCTTTTAGTAAAACCGGTATACCAAAACCGATTGCTGTATAAAAACCGAAACCTAAATCAAAACCGAATTTTTATTTTCACGATGACCGAAACCATAACCCAAACCTTTGAATATACATATCTACTAACGTAGATGGAAGTAGCGTACACTATATGTTCCTTAAGACTTTGTTGGCTCAAAGTAGATTGAGAAGGATAGAATTATGTATTAGCATTAGTTGGACAAAGATCTCCTGCTAATTGAGACTCCCGTTTTTAACGAGGCGGAGCGGAAAACCACGAGCACCACACGAGCGCGCCTGTAAAAGTGTGCGAAGGTTATTTTTCTAAGGGGAAAATGGATTGGTCTCAATTGTATCTCCATCCTTGTCAATCTTCTTTGGGACACGATTTTTGTTGGTAGCTACTTCCAGATGTATATATTCAAAGACCCAAACCGATATTTTTTATGGTTGCCATCCCTGCTTTTAACACAGTTGGTATTTTACAGTATCAAATAATAAAACACTCAAAACTACTCGTATGTACATATTTACATATGTAATAAGAGTAAAAAGTATAGTATAATATCACGAATAAAAAAGTTTGACCGAACAAGCCGCAGGCAAGTTCGTCAAATCCTATGACTGCAATAAAAGTGTGAAAAAAAGTGCCGTGTTAAAAAATGACATTTTATAAATGCATTTTAATGAAAAAAGTACTTTTTTTAACAGACGCAAAAATAATAATATGACACTATGTTATAGTTTGAGAACCACTGGTCTGAAATATTTTTCTTATAAAAACTTCTCGAACTACGAGAAACTAGAAAATGGAGTTAAATGATTTTCTTCTATTCCTACTCCTATACTTTATTTTATTTCGTGTATTTAAATAATATCAGAGTTAAATCACAGTGAACCGTGCCGTGCCTAATGAAATTTGCTAGTTCAAACGTAAGTATATATGCGGTAGTTTGTTGAGATCTGTACATGTGGACAGACATAATTTCTGTGTATTAAATGATAATATCCAAAATAATATTTATTTAAAATGAAATGCAAATATTTATGTTTGTGTTGTTTTCTTGGAGAAGGCCCAATTTACGAAGATTATCTACGAAGTACGAACCGGTAAATTTAATCATCATTTAATTTGTATTTGTTAATTATTTATAAGTATAACAATTTTAATTTTTTATATACATATTTAACTAATTTTTATATTCATCATCATCATCATCATAGCAATCCATGATTTCTGTTGTAACAGTTACATTAATTCAGCTGTTTACTCTAAGTTCGTTTGAGATCCTACGTATCATCTCTTAACTAAAGTTTTTCGTAGTAAATCTATTAATACTGATAATAAATTATACATTAATCAATTCGCTAATCTTTCGCGGTCAATTGGACATTATATTTCAAGTAGTGTATCAAAAAATTTCGTATGTTTTCAAGTGAGAGAAAATTAGATTGTTGATGAAAAATGGCGAATGTGGTACGCAAAATTAATTATTGTTTTTTTTTATAAATAAATGTATGGTAAAGAATGGCATATAATATAAATAAAATATTGAGTAATAAGCAGTTTGCTATACTGTGGGGTGGTTTAAAATAAACAAATATAATTTTCATTAAGGATTTTAATATGTATTTTATAGACCATTAAATAAAATGTAATATCTAATTTAGGGCCAATTTTACCATCTCTGGTTAAAATTTTAACTACCAGTTAAATAAACAAAACCGAAACGAAATGAACCGTCAAATGACAAATTTATAATTGCTGTCAATAATCCTATTTAATATTATTTATTTAACTGGTAGTTACAATTTTAACCAGAGATGGTATGTTTGAACCTTAAACAAAGTTACTATTAAATGTTTTCTAATATTTCTTAATGAAAGTTTGAACCATACAATTATAAATCATGGTGTAATTTACTATTACACACTACATCGATTATGGATATGTTGCAAAAATAATAGTCGCAATCTAATTTTTAAATTTATATTAATTACTAATTAAAATAACTCTTATAATTTATAACAATTATTAAGTATAGTATTCTTTACGCAAGAATGGCATTGTGACACCTCAAGAAACGCACATGCAAACATGACCAACACTTTTTCGATATTTTTTATGGCATTATTGAAAAATTACGTAAATCAACACGAGACAAAAATGTTAAAATGCATGGCAATGTATACTACTATATTGGCAGTTCCAAATTATGTACTAAACAGAATTACGACATACGTCGCCTTATGAACTGATTCTATAATCTATGTGGCAAAAATAAATTACTTCAATTACGTATGTCTTCAACCATCATATACTTTTTATTATTGCGCAATGCCATTCTTACGTGAAAAATACTATAGAGAGTGTTCATTTGAAAAACTGTTTTTCCATGTTACAAGCGTTCGTAAAGCTGGGTCCACACTGAAAAGAACATTATTAGCTAACATTCGCTAACATGTACGCTAACATTTTGCGATTTAATAACAATTTTCGCTATCAAAAATTGATGTTCCGTGAACAGGCGGCAAACTTTAAAGAAATAAATGTTAATATTCCTACCAACAATTATTATTCACGAACTATAGTGCAGAAATTTATTCGCTAACAAAATAAAAATGTTTACTAACAATGTTCGTTTCAATATGGACACAATTGCAGTTTTACTAAATATACACCAGCACAAGACACACCTACTATAATATGTCATCAACAAATAATTTAGCCAACGCGGTCTCAGCACACTTTACTAAATGTACTGCATGTCAGCATATTATGACTTACAACCCATAAATAGTATTTAACAACTGCCAAATTTGAAGTTGATTTAAAATAAAATAAAACCTCAAACGTTATTTACTAACAACTAGGGCTAGGACTTCGAACTGGGTATTTAGTTACCGGACCAAATGGAATACGGGTCGGAATAGATTCTTCGCCCATAAGACCTATAAGACCCATGAGAACCACAGACTCGTATCAATTACCACGTGCGTTTGTTTGGAAAAATTTCTATGACGCCACGCTTAGGCAGTCCATTGTGCGTTAGGTGAGATTATTGTTGTAAGAGAAGTATAACAATAACATCACCTAATGCACAAAAGTCACGCTCGGTCTGAGTTTTATGTGAGAAATATACATTACACAATTTCAGCAATATATATACGTCGGCGGCAAACACTGAAATCCATCATTACAGGGATTTTCCGGTAAAGAGTGTAATAGTCAATACACAGCTGATCTCAAAACCACTGTCTACCTATTATGAATTATCAGGTACAAATTGTTATAGTTTGTTTAACTATAAAACACTGTTTGTAATCTCTGTAATGACGAATTTCAGTGTTTGCCTCCGACATCATCGCCTAGACATTGTATATATTACAGTGCGTCTAGTTTTACCTGACAGTCCCCGCTGATGACAAGCGCAGAGAGAGACTTTCTCTCGCAGCGAGAGAGAGAGAGATACTAAGCGCGAGAAATACAGTCCGATGTATAAGTTTTTGTTAAAAATGAATATTGTTTCTTTAGAAATATATGTAGGTTCATATAAACTTACTACAACGTTATTTAGTACATAGTGGTGTGCACGAGAATGAAATGTAACAAATATTATTTATGTTTGAAACGAGGTAGCTTACGTAATAAACGAAACAAATTATAATGTGAAATATATGTTTATTATAATGTAACAATTTAAAATAAAATTATACATTTCATGAAATATTAAACAAAAGAAAATACTATATTAAAAATTAATGCCCAGTCAATTTCCTTTTAAATCCTTCCATAATTAAATATAATTATTGACACAACACAAAAAACAGATTTTATGTACTATATAACGAAGTAACATTAAATTATTGGTGTATTCGGTGTTAATTTTTACAGTTATACATTGTCGTATTATAATTCAAATAATATCAATTTCTTACTGCAGTATTGGGCTTCCAATATTAAAATGCACCACTGAGTGAAGTGTACATGTACAAAGATGGTTGTTTTATTCAGGGATTGTATTTACTTGTATACGAATTTTAATACGCTTTTATCTTCGGCTATTATTGTTTTATTCTTAGTAGGATCTGAATTACTGCTAATATAACAGGTAAGTTTTTGTTTTTTATAAAATTAATGAGCAAATTAGGAGATATACAATTTATAGGTTAAAGTTACGATGGAGTTTTCTCCGAAAATATTTACCACATAATATTATGTGGCCACTATTTATTACTTGCTGGCCTTCCACCATATATCTAGATGATACACTACAATTCCCAAATCTACAAATAGTATCTAAATCTAAGCAAAGAAAATTGTTCATTATGAAAGAAAAACAATTAAATAAAAGTAAAGCTATGTAGATAGAATATATGTACAGCTACGGCAATGAAATACAATCTAAATAAAGGAAATCAAATGTTTTTTTTTTATTAAAAATACCAAAATACTGTTCATTAAAATATGACTAAAATACTCTTAACCTACAAATACTTACTAAAATTAACCCTATTAACTAAAATATTATTAAAACTATCACTAAATTGTTATTATAAGAAAGATCAAACTCAATTCTACCGAAATTAACAAAAAAACACTATACTAAATCCGAAATTAAATTAAAAACTACGAAAATTAGTCTCACACCAATTGTTCTCTTATGGAAGCCCGCGAAAAATGTACCATTCGTTTGAATTTTGACGTTTGACGTCAGCGCCATCTTTTGATAATTTGGAAGCCCAATACCACAAATACAAAGATAAATAGGTAGATACCAGTCTGTGTATTTCCATAATTTATGCCTCGGTTTGTACTTCGCACAATCTTCACTTCAGTTCCGTTCCTTATTTCACCCCCCACCATAATGTATGAACCACTGCGCACTGCGGCCGAACTGTCACGTAACAGTAGACGGGCTGTACTTTACAGGATTTCATCTGGATTTCATACTCTGCCGGTAACACAGCGCAGTATGTCTAAATTATATCTTGATAGTGTTATTTCAAAAGGCGTGTCTTGTGCTGTAAGGCATGTCTTGTGTTAGCGTTAAGTATAATTAGTAAACTGCGACCCGGCTTAACGGATTCTCGGGTTCACCCTATATATTTACTTACACGTTTTGACTTGCAACAACAACTATCACAGAATTCACTTCCATTACACAATAAGTTCGAACATCCTTCTTACCTGCTATTTATCGTATCCTGTCCGGATTTTCCATTAACGAGAGCTTCGTTGTTGACTGGTAACATAAGTGCTTGTTTCTCCTGGCCTTCTTTAATGCTTGCTTCTAATTCAGCTTGCTTGTTCTTCAACCATTCGACCGTTAAATTATCTACCGTCAGTTTATTGGCTAGGAGTTTCCCGGAAGTGTCTTCGACTAGGCTTTCGTCGAAGGTAAATGGCACGGGATTTGCTGGACTCGTCCTGAAAGAGATAAAATAATTAATAATGGAGTTCTTCACCATATTACCAAATTAGAATGTAGGTCGTTTATATTAAAACTAGACCCTAAAACGTATAATAGGGACTATCAAGTTGTAACATAAACTTCGTAAATCGCGAAAATGTGTTAACGCAATAGTTATACAGGGTTAGTTAAAAGTATGGAGACGGCGATTTATTGTCGTTAATATTCATTTTAGGAAATTATGTTCAATACAAAAGTTTTTTTAAGAAATTTTGATCTACATTTGAGAATACTTGAAATTTTTTTTTTCTTCAATTGTTTTTGAGTTACGCTTATCCGCGTAATTTTTACCTCCCGCTACCCTTGGTAAGGGAGGTATAGGGATCGTGCTAAAAATCTCATATCGAGATTTTATTAAATGACCACGTTTTAAGGTCCTTAGAATCCATTTTTAACATTTTCACGATGATGTTTGTATGTGTGTATGTGTGTGTGTGTGTGTATGTGTACGAATTTTGTTTGCACTCTAACTCAAATACTATAATTCAGAAAATTCTGAAACCTTGTATTTTTACCCTATTCTAATAGGAATAGAAGCTATTAGATTTTGGTGTAAATCGGATAAACAGAAATCGTACTTTACTTGAAGCTCATAATGGTTTTTCTTCAAAAAATACCATTAGTCATTTTTTCGAATTTTATGTTTTATGAAAATTAAAGATTATTGAATTTTCTACAGGAATACATTAATACTTTTTCTATATATTTTACAGATAAATTTAAAAATATTTTTTTTATTAGTCGCGAAGCCTAAGATAAAAACTATTTCTTTGTTACACAGTTCATTTTTTAAATGAATGTAACTGACAGTAAATGTCACTGTCAGAAAATTTATCACTTCAAATTAATAATAGTGACATTTTAAAAAGAAAATAGTAAATAAAGCAATAGTTTTCTGCAATGGAACAGTTTGCAGCGTTAGTCAATACGTAGGTAGGTATGTATTTAAATTAATAAAAATTATATAGCGGGAGGTTTTGTGTTGGCCACATCAGATTTTTTTAAATGGGAACCTGTTAATTTTACTCTACCATGCGATAGAGCGTTTTTTTCTCTTTACAACAGTATTTTCGTTTTTTTTTAAATTTATTTTAATAACATTTTTACAAGGAAAAACACCGGTTCAAGTATTTACGAATAGTAGGTACATCTAAGATAGACAAAATTATTTCTAATAAAGTTATCGGTCACAATCTTATCATTAAAAACAAATTAATAACTAAGTAAATTACATCGCTCGAGTTTGTTTATCGCTTCGCTTTTGTCTATCTTAGACGTACCTACTATTCGTAAATACATGAACCGGTGTTTTTCCCTGTAAAAGTATTATTAAAATAAATTGAAAAAAAAATACTGTTGTAAAGAGAAAAAAACGCTCTATTTAACGGTAGAGTAAAATTAACAGGTTCCCTTTTAAAAAAATTACGCGGACAAGCGTAAATCAAAAACAATTGAAGAAAAAAAAATTCAAGTATTCTCAAATGTAGATCAAAATTTCTTAAAAAACTTTTGTATTGAACATAATTTCGTAAAATGAATATTAACGAAAATAAATCGCCGTCTCCATACTTTTAACTAACCCTGTATAATGCACCCTAGCTGATTTGGTGTGCGGCCGCCGGCTTTTATTCAGCGAAGACGGGCAGGATACAAGCCATAGGACCGGTTATAAAAATGGATAAAGGGCGCCACATAATTCTTAAACATAAAATTACGAAAAGTACGGTACAGGAAAAGGCGAGACGATAGGAATGCTTAAAAAGTTGTGCCCTCTATTTCAAATCCTTATTATTTTCAAGCCATCTGCTATCATCTTTTTTAAATACAAGCATTATGTGTACATATATAATTATAAACCTTTTATGCGAGAATGTAATATTAATGAAACAATACTGTTCGTTGTACAGAACGCTTTGTTTGATTACCATCAATTAACATAAAACAAAAGAATGCTTTACATCCAGAATGTTAATTGTTACAGAATGCCATATTTTAATAATTTACATTACAAAAATACCGCAAACGAAAAATGCAATATTTATAATCAAATATAATAGGGGAGTACCACTATGTGAAATTTGAAAAAAAAATGTTTTGATAATGTATACTAAAAGTAAGTAGCCAGCCTAATAGTAAATATAAAAGTCAAATTTATATTATCTTGTAATTAAAAATCATAATTAAATGTAACACATGTTTAAAACGGTAGCCATGTAAAAATCCGGTTATAATGTATCCGGCCCCGGTTATTTCTCAAGATGGACGCTATACCCTGTTCCACGTTACCAATTCAGCATTGTAGAGAATCAGGCAAAGTTTTGAACTCGGATTGGCTGAAATTGGAGACAAGTTTACGCACGGTAATTTCAGACTAGTGTCAGTGTACGTGAAATGTGACATCTCTTGTCATTTTTATGTGTAGTGTTACGTATCTTCTTTATTCGATTTGTAAAGCAGATAGATAATACTTTATATTTCATACCTACTGACTATAATGTACAAAGTTTAATAGCATTATGATATCTTTTTAATATTTTAATAAAATGTCAGATGACAGCAGTTTAATACCGCCATTTTTTAATTTCTATGTTTCTGTTAAAACTGGCGCTGATGTGAGCGTCATATACTAAACTAGTAAAGTGAAACATAGTATAAATGGCTTTACTTCACATGTGCCTGTTTATAGTTTATATGTGATGAAAATGACACGTTTATGTCTTGAATTAAAGAATTGTGGAATATGTTTAATGATTCACAGTAAAATAAAATATTGAATACAGTAAATTGACATTTTGAATGACAAATGACAGCTATCAATATACAGGGTGTTATGTAAGTAAGTGTACAACGCTTAACCCTGGTAGAACTGACCCCGTATATACTAAATCTGACAATTTTTATTTAACATGCTTTCTACAAGAACTAGACGTCAAAGCAGTGGCGGCTCGTGAGGTGAAAAGTAGGTGAAGAGATATTTAAGAATGAATGTCGGAGGGTGGGGGGTATTATTGGGGGGGGGGGTGTGTTGTAATTATTACGTACGACAAATTTCAAATATATATTTTAAATCAAAAAAATATTTATAAACAAAACAAAATTATATTTTTTAAGTCATACTTTATAAATTAGCTCAATACGCCTATCCTTTAAAAAAGTTTTTGCAAATAAAAGCTACCACATAACCAGGAAAATTTATTGTACCAGGCAGATTTAAAATGTAGATTATGCGTTCTTCCACAGTTTTTAACATTTTTTATTTTATTTAAATTTAATGTTGGGGTTGGTCGACCACTTGCCAATACATTATTATCATCTATTCATCTAGAGAACTGTTTCCAATAAATTGCATATAATAACATTATGCAGATTCATTCTGTTAAAGAGTTAAAGTATTAATATTAACAATAAAATATTAAAGTGAATTTATTTTCACTTAAAAATATATTGGTATTACCTTCCAAATAAGTTAAAATTATAATAAATAAAATAATAACCATTCAAATTGTTTTAACAAGCAAATTACAATGCATCAATTGCAATGTGGAGACGAGGTGCAGAGTTCGAAATGTGGTATTCACCACATTTCTAAATTATATTAATGTTTATTTCAGGCTTTATAATACAAAATAAAAAAAAATAATGTGAAATTAATTTTTTTTTAAATACTTTGTTTTCTGAAATAACAGGTGAAGTTGCTCTTCACCTTCTTCACCCGAATAGCCGCCACTGCGACAAAGTTCAAAATTTTGTAAAAAAGTAAAAATCAGTGTGTTCTCTGGAAAAAATGTCACACTTGTCACAAATGACATATTAAGAAATATGTGATGCGGTATATGTCTATTTGGAAATAACTCTCCGTACCGTCTTAACGTTTAACGTTAGTTGTGACAATAAATATTTTTTCTAGACAACACATTGATTTTTACTTTTTACAAAATTATTAACTATGACGTGATTGGTCAATTTTAAAGGCCTCCAGTTCTTGTACGAAGCATGTTAAACAAAGATTATTGCCAGATTTACTATCTATGGGACTATGGGCTCAGTTCTACTATGGGTTAAACGTTGTACACTTACTTACAGAACATCCTGTATAGGTATATTAAGCGCTTCAATTATATTTTGTCTCTTTCTACGCTAAAGAAATATGATAAAACTATCTCCGTTTATTCGCTAACACTTGTCATGCTACATTCACAAGCATATTCTAGGGCCCATACTTACTTCCAGTAGCTTATATTTCAAAATTTTTTTTCGCAGTAAGTGACATGATAGAAAAATAAAAAAATGTGTCTAATTTTTTCATGTAGGTTAATATACAAAATTCTCAAAAATTGTGATAGTCCCCTATTATTATTGTTGCTGTTGTTATTGTAAAGAATCAGAAAATATAACCGTCTACTTACTTATATTTCTCGGTGAACTCCTTATATTCATCTGCCGGTCGAATAGTATCGATATTCGCTTCTATCTTCTGTTGAATTTCCTTGAATTTGTTACTGGTCAGGTCGGAATACTGAGCTACGTCTTGTAAGACTTGCTTCCTGAAAAGGAATACACGGTTCAAGAATCCAATAGTTACATATGGTCTGATATATCGCATTATAAACCGCGTAGATACTGACAAAGATACAGCTTATCAAAAAACCAGGAAAACAAGAAAAAAAATAGCTTAAATAATAAGATATTGTAGAGATACGAGGGGTCGTTTTTATATTCTCGGACTAGGTAGTTTTATATTTTAATGTAATTTTCCATTATATTGTTTTTTTTTTTTTTTTTAAATACATATGCCTTGGTAACGTGTGTGACAATTTATAAAACAATTGCAGTAATATTAGTTCTAATATCTGTTAGATTGTGTTGTCACGCAAGGCGTCCTATTGCTCCACGACAATACACCAGCCCACAAGTCAAGACTTTTCAAAAGCTACCTTTGCTGAATGTGGCTTCGTAGAAATTGACCATCCGCCTTATAGTCCAGACCTAGTCCCCTCTGACGATAACGAACTTATAGCGGCTGTTGAAAGAAAGGCATTTTGCGGACAAAACAAAGGAATATTTTTATAATGGAATAAATTAAAACGATATAATACGTGTAACCAAAAGCGAGGGGCCTATATTGGGAAATAAATTTTTGTTGCTGTCTTTTCGTTTCATGCCTAGTCCGGGAATATAAAAACGATTCCTCGGTATACCCTCGAATATACCACTCTATTTCAGTATGAATGGACTTACGATTCCAGTGGTGGTAGCAGGCACTTTAGAATTCTATCAAAAGAGGCATTTGTTTTCGCTTTTCGCATCGAAGTGAAAATTTGGTAGCATGCGTGTACCAAATATTCGCCTGCAAGCGTTCGATTTGAGGCGAAAGTATCAAAGTAACGTCAATATTTTGCCACAGTTCTATTCAAAGCTAATTTATATATAATTTATACATTTATTATATACAACTGTCATTACATTTTTTATTTTAATAGTATAAAATCCAACAATTTTCGAATCAAAAAGCGAATATAGAATTCTAAAGTGCGTGCTCCCAAGATTCGTAAAAGTAAAATCGCATTCGCCTGCTATCTATAATAGAATTCTAAAGTGCGTGCTACCACTACATCTTTTTAATTCATCTAAATGTAAACCAAGTTTACAATAGCGAAAAATATGTAACAAAACGTTTTAGGTTAGGAAGATGTTGAACTTTGTAAGAGCTAGAGCTGTAGTTAGTTCATAAGTACAGTGTGTTCAGAAAAAAACTTAATTCGAAGTAGGCTATGCACACAGTACGTTAGTCTGATCATTATTCAATTCAAAAGTCAATTTGTCAAAATTGATCGTTAATGTAATTTTAAAGAGAAAACTTACTACAGAAGGATAAAGAATATTGCTATTCACCGTTTTCTAATTTATTTCTATTTCTAAAATAAGGATTCAAGAAGAAAAGCTTTGAATTCTTTAGATAACATTTTTTACAATATCTCGTGTCAAATTGACATTTAATTGAATACTTTCAAATTGACATACGTTTTTTTTTTTTTTTTTTTTTGTTCATAGCTAACTCCGAGTTTAGAGTTTTTTAACACACTCTATAAGCTATGATAAGTTCTGTCTTCCCCTAAGAGTCTTTGGCGAGTTTTAAAATTTTTGAAAAATCCTAGTCCTTAATGGGTGCATAAATCAATTTTTTTAAATATTTTAATGAAAGCTCGTTTAATTTTGAAGCAATTCGTGGTATAAAAAAGTCATAATTGTTTTTTGTATAGCTGCATTTGATTTTTAAAGAAACCTATAGCTATCTTTCTCACACTAGTTTCTGTAGTAGGCTGTGCGAGAAAGATACCAATAGTGTGACGTCATCTGTGGCCTAGAAATAAATTCAAAATCTCGCAAAGTAATTATTAAAAAAATGTTTTTTTCATCTTAATCGTTATTTATTGAGTAGTACTTTAAGCATAAAGTGTACATTTTATTATTTTTGTTATGGTTTATGGGCCTATTGTTTTCGTTTTGGGGCTCCTACATAATGTTGTATATCTTCTAAGTAACGACCAAAAAGTTTCAATATAGAATTTAAAGTGAAAGCAAAGTTTTGGGATAAAATAAAGGTGTGTGGTGCAATTTCGGAAACAGGAATTCCAGACAGTACTTTGGATGTGTTAGAGATTTATACACAAAATTGCCTACCGAAGTTACTTGATTTCACCAATTTACATCATGTAAACGAAGATTTTAAATTTTGGTCTGATCCAGATTCAAGCCACTATACCCGAACAACAGCGCAATGCTTGGAGGCAAAAACATACCATTTGTAGCCCACGAAAACAATGGGGAAGTTTAGCGATTTTTTTATTCTTTTATTTCATGGGAAATGACTTGAAAAATGATGTAACATGTTTTATTATTTTCAAAAATGCCCAGATTTTCCGGAAAAACCGATTTTAAGCTGTGATGACGTCGGTAGAGGCTTGGTACAACGTATGTCGCTTATACACTGACGCACGCGGTTGCGGTTACCAGTCACTTGAGACTGAGGTGTTGTTCGACCTACGTTCAAGTGATTCGCTTTCACCGTTCTGTCTGAGTTTGCGCATAACTGACTTGTGACGTACCTTGAGTTTACCCAAAAAATATTAATTATAAATAAATGGAGCAATAATTTTAATTTTTAATTTCAATTTCAGCTGTCATGTTTGTTATATTTGTGAGAAAATGGTATGTTATGTAGAATTTTTACCATGCTAAACTTCCCCATTCTCTTAATGTACCCAGGCGAAACCCATTGAAACTTTTTAGGCGATACTTAAAGATGTACGACAATGTGTAGGAGTTCCAAAATTAAAACAATAAAGCCACAGATTTTTCAAAAAAGGCAATAGTTATTTACAAATCAAGGCGGAGAAGTTCGTCTTTTCATGACGAATATAGAGATTGTTTGCCCAGGAAAAGGAAGTGCAATGACGAGATAAGTATTAAAATTTTTCTGAAATCGTATAAGAATTCAAAATTACTGAATGGTACATATAACCTACTTTCATTTAACAAGTAAATCACATTGAAAACATAAGGAACTCTATTAGAATTGAACAAAAATTTAAAACAAATGTGTACTGGACTTCATTTATTTTAATTTTATAATTATATTTCATATTGGCAACATGGCAACGTTGTATTTTACTTCCCTGCCTAGGCAGGAAAGTAGTAGATTACATGACGATTTCAGGAAAAATAAATTTTTAAACTCGCCAAAGGCTCATGGGGTAAGTCAAAACTAATCTTCGTTGTATAGAAGAAAACGGGCCACTAGCTCTGTATTAAATATGAGTGTAATAGTTTAATCTTTGTTAATTGTTGTAGTAATAAGCAGATTCAACATACTTTTATTAAATCACAGTATCGTCCATTCAAATTTTTTCCGAAAACTTATGTGACACATGTCAATTCATAAGTTTTATGTGTATAAAACGGGCTGTCTCCGAAGCGCCACCAAGTCCATTCTCAACTGGAATACTGTATTTATAGTGATAGAATAATTTGAAAATTTGGCAAAAGATGCAAGGTTACTACGTTAGAAGTGTTTTCATAATAAAATATAATGTATGTATTTTGTATATTATTTTTGCACGAAGTTTAAAATATGGGTGGTCCACGTTTATATCTTGTATACAAAAAAAAAAATTATTTATGCAACAACTTTTTTGAGATGAATGCGGAAATTAGTACGAGATAAAAAAATTCTATTTTACACACGAGTTGCATACAATATTTTTTCTACAACCGAAATGTAGTGCTCATAATACGCTACAAAATTTAATTTAAACATTCGATAGAATCTCAGAGACAGGTTTATTAGTCTTCTAGAATGGGGAAGTTTATCGATTTTTTTTTTTTAAATTTTTTTATTCCATGGGAAATGAATGTAACATGTTTTATTTTTTTCAAAAATGCCCAGATTTTCCGGAAAAGCCGATTTTAAGCTGTGATGACGTCGGTAGAGGCTTGGCGCAACGTATGTCGATTTATACACTGACGCATGCGGTTGCGGTTACCAGTCATTTGAGACTAAGGTGTTGTAACGACCTACGTTCAAGTGGTTCGATTTCACCGTTCTGTCTGAGTTTGCGCATAACTGACTTGTGGCGTACTTACAGTTTACCCAAAAAAATTTAATTTATAAATAAATGGAGCAATAATTTTAATTTTTAATTTCAATTTCAGCAGTCATTTGTGTTATATTTGTGAGAAAATAGTATGTTATGCAGAATTTTTACCATGCTAAATTTCCCCATTGTACAAAATGTACATTTAGTATTAAAATTAAAAATTAGGTTAGGTTAGAACTCATTATGTCAAAAAATATTACTGTTCTTAATTAGGTGAGTATTCAATCTGCTAATAAAAGTGATTACATTTGTTTTATTTGCAGTGTACAATAATATTTCTTAATAAATGTTATTTTTCATAATTATTTAGTATCTATCTTGACAGGTAAATTAACCGAATGAGTGCGTGGTCTAGCATCGCTTATTTACTTTTCACGCACTAGTGTTTGAAAGTAGAACCGTAAATCGGTCATTTATCAGAAACCAGCCCACTCAACCAAAATCACAGACGAGTTGCACCGAAACCTCTAAAAGGCACTGACTAGGTTTAGTGGACGAATGAGTACTGACCACATGCAGAGCCATCTATCGAAAATTATGTGCCTGTGAGCTTAGCAAAAAATAACAACCGAAACCGTAACGAAACCGAAATTTATTTGTTTATTTAATCGAAACGAAAACCGATATATTTTTAAAACACCGTTACCGATAACCGGTACCGATTTTTTATTAATGCGAAAACCGTTAACCGTAACCGAATCCCAAAATTTTTCGCTTCGAGTCCCTGTTGAAAAGTGACATTTCACACACTGCAAAGAATGCGTAAAGTATGTACTTTACGCACGGTTGTAGGAAAATATAATGGGGTCTTATACCATAGTCATATTTTAACTATCTTAAATAAGAAGACGAAAATATACATAAATTAATGAGTATTAGTGAAAAAATTTTCTTTAAATATTGAAGCGATTGAAGATGATTACTAATTGGGTATGACGCGTTAGGTACTAAGAATTTGATTGGTCTCCTGATTTTAAAAAGGAGATTCGCGCGTCTTTAACGGTCACCTTTAAAGGAATATGAAATGTCATGTTGTTCCATAACCTAACAAAACATTTAACAAGTTTGTGTTTGATGAATTTGTTTAATTATAACATCTAGTAATATTAACAATAATTTTATATTTATAATTAAATCAATTTGTAATATTAATTAAATTAATAATAATATTAGTTAAATTAATATTGAAATTTCAAAACAGACCAACACTGGCGCCATCCGTCGTCATGCTTTGTGTAATAATATTGTCAAACTGTTTCAATGTTCTATAATTTATTAGGAAAAAAAGGTTATTATTATGTTATTTATACTTAATTTCTTCATGAATATAACGTATAAGTTTTTATTTACAAACATTTCAGCTACGCAAACATGAAAAAAATTGTTCCCTCTATAACTAACAGTTTGTCCCATTGTTTGTCGATCACTTGTTAGTACCTGTTACGTCACGCACAAATTCTTAAACTTTAAAAATTCATATCTCGTTTATTACGTAAAATTTTTAAGTCGCGTTTACACTAAAATTCTTATTTTATCCTGTTCTTACAGAAAAAAAATAAAAATAAAAGAAAATTGGTATAGGACCCCATTTGATATTTATAAAATGTTCTATAAACTATTATAAATATTTTTAAAAACGTGTAACGTTTATCTCAATTTTAATTCGAAGTTCAACGTAGATTCAAAGTGTCTCTTACCAAGTTGTAACAAAAGTTTCCTGTACACTTTGCTGATGTTCCAACAAACCAGGAAGTAGCACCGTTCTATAGTCTTTTTCGTATTCTGCAGCTTCGCATAATAACAGCACATATTCATTGTGCGTTAAATGAAGTTTCCTGCACGCTTTCTGGTATTTGTCCCGAACTTCGTCGAGTTTGCGTCCTCCTCTACCCCCTGGAATAATCAATAATATATCGATAATAGACCACATTATTAATAAAAGATTAAAATCGCTTACATTTAACATAATGTTCCTCAAACCTAGATCGCATGAGTTTGTACAATTCGAGGTACTTCTGATATTCAGACTTCTTTCTTGAAACATCTTCCGTTAGCTGAAACAGTAAAAAATTTATTACAATTACATTCATCCTAATAACATAAAAGAACAAACTTTACAGAACATTAATCCGAAGCTAATTAAATAAATATTTGATATTTTATTATTCACATCTGAGATGAGATTCGGATGTTCAAAACCAGATATAATTAAAATCGTATGTTCTAGTAGGAAACTTATAAATATTCTTGCATGAAAGCGAGTTTCTCAGTTTTGTCAGGAAGATATAAATAGGTAAGTAAGTATATGCAAAATAATACCGTTAATCCTAATATATTTGAAATTATTTACATATATAAAATATGACTTCATTTTGTAAGTTTTCTTCTTGCGCTACATGTATATAGTTTTTTATTTCAAGGTAGAATAATTGAAAAGAGAATAAAACATGCTTCATATTTCCTATAATTTATATTTTAATTACAAAAGTTAAAAGTAGTTTCCTTCAACAATAATACACATTAATTTAAGGTTTAAAAATCTGTTGTGGCCAGCACAATACCTCTCGCCATTTCCGTTTTGTTACATATGTATCGAATTTAACATTCCTTGTACACACAAATAATTCTAATTATGTATATCTATTATTTCATCTATAAGGAATCTTGTTCTACTCTTCTAAAATGTTCAAGATGGTTCCAATTAATTGACGATTGGCGGTATTTCTTTAGGATATAATATGTACTATTACTATAGAATTTTAAATATTTAATTAATAACTCAATAAAAAATATTAAATGTGCTTCACAGAAAAAGCTTTCAGTAATGTCAGTAAAACTGTTGATTTTTGACACTGTCATCTGTCAATTACAATGTTCCATTAGAATCAACACAATCTCTTTATTACGGTTCATTATTAATTTTAATGTAATTGCTTCCTGAAAGTGACATTTGCTTAAATATGTCAAAATTAAAATATGTTTTTGTTTGACGCATAGGCAAGATGATGTTCAAAAATAAATTATTTTTTTACGTCTGTTAAAAAAGTACACTTTTTACCTCCCTAGAATCCAATTTTAACATTTTCACGATGATGTCTGTGTGTGTGTGTGTGTGTGTGTATGTGTGTGTGTGTGTGTGTGTATGTGTGTGTGTGTGTATGTGTACGAATTTGGTTTGCACTCTAACTCAAATACTATCATTCAGAAAATTCTGAAACCTTGTATTTCTATCCTATTCTAATAGGAATAGAAGCCATTAGATTTTGATGTAAATCGGATGTGTGTGTGTGTGTGTGTGTGTGTGTGTGTGTGTGTGTGTGTGTGTGCGCGCGTGTGTGTGCGTGTGTGTGTGTGTGTGGATCTGGTGCACACGATTACTCAAATACTATCAATCTGAAAACGTTGAAATTTTGTATACCCATTCTACACTAAAATGGGAAGAGCTCATTAGTTTTCAGTGTATATCGGATAACCGGAAGTATCACTTATACAAGTTTTTAACAGTTTTTCTTGAAAAAAATACATTGAATATAATTTTTCAGCAACTTTTATTAATAATAATGAAATATAATGGTACAATCTTCAATTCTACAATAATAGCATTTAGTAAATAACTCTAAATAACTTTAAATATAAATTTATAATATAATTTATTTTCATATATCATTTTGCCTATGCCTCAAACAAAAACAATATTTCAATAACAATTTTGACATATTTAAACAAATGTCACTGTCAGGTTGAAATTACATAAAATTAATAATGAAACCGTGTTAAGAAGAATGTAGTAATAATATATGTATTTGAATCTAATAAAATTAAGATTAGTAAAAATAATATATTTTCAATCGTACATAAATATTAGAATTGCTATTGATTTGCTTCATTGTCTTCCAGAATACGGGTTTGAAAAGACTTTGTGTCAAGATGCGAGTACTATTTTGATTTTTGTTCAATGATTCTATTAGTTTTGTCAATATTTGTGAAATTTATTTTGTGTATGATATATTTGTTAAATGTAAAATAAAAATTGTTATGAGTGAATGTAAAAATATTTGACCTTAATGATTGCTTTATTTATACTGCATGGTTAAATACCCAGCGGAAGGTTATGGGCTGGCCACATCAGATTTTTTTTCATTAAAATGGATTTATAAAGTATGTCTTTTTTAATACAATAAAAGTGTGAAAAAAGTGCACTTTTTTAACGCTACGCAGTGAAATAATGAAACGTTTCGACACTTTTTTTCACAATTTTATTGCAGACGTAAAAAAATTAAGATTTGACGAACTCGCCTGCGGCTCGTTCGGTCAGACTTTCCTGTTCGTGAACAAAGACTATACTTTTTACACTTGTTGCATAAAAAACTATTATAATTTTATATTTAAAGTTATTTACTAAATGCTTTTATCGTAGAGCTGGAGATGTAAAATAAGCTGAAAAATTATATTCAATGAATTTTTTACAAGAAAAACTGTTAAAAGCTTGTATAAGTGATACATCCGGTTATCCGATATACACTAAAAACTAATGAGCTCTTCCCACATTAGTACAGAATGGGTATTTAAAATTACCACCTTTATCGTCCCGTAGATCCGCTGCTGTGTGGTGCGGTCTCCACGCCAGCAATGAGTGCCCATGAGACAGGGTTGAAAAAAACCCGGGTTTTATTAAATAAAAGCGGGTTTTATTAAAGAAAAGCGGGTTTTATTAAATAAAAGCGGGTTTTATTAAATAAAAGCGGGTTTTATTAAATAAAAGCGGGTTTTATTAAATAAAAGCGGGTTTTATTAAATAAAAGCGGGTTTTATTAAATAAAAGCGGGTTTTATTAAATAAATACGGGTTTTATTAAATAAATACGGGTTTTATTAAATAAAAGCGGGTTTTATTGGCAAACATCGAAATGTAGTATGTATCATTTTTAATTTTAGTTTTATAAAGTATCTTAATACACATACACAAGTCTGCGTAGTAAATAATAGATATTAATATTATTAATATTTTTTTTTAATAAATTAACTAGAGGGTGTACATGCGTACAAATTGCGAATTAATATTAATAGTTGCAAGTCTGTGAAATGCAAGTATGTACAAGAATAAGATCCAAGTGTCACAACTAATAGTATGTTTAATACGTAAGTTACACAACTCAAAAAATAATGAAAATACTGACACCAGGATTGGAGTTGTTCAAATATAAAAGAAACACTGTGCAAAGTTCGCACAGCAATGAAAAATATATTAAAAATGATCAAACACGAAGTACACAAAATTAAATTGATTGTAAAATGTTGCCGGTGACAAAAATTTATGTATATATGTGTGTACCATATAAGTATACACCATATTTAATTAATAAAATATGATTTCATAAAAGTGGGTTTTTTAAATTGTTTTTTTTTTTTGGGTTTTTTTAGGTGGGTTTTTTTGGGTCGGGCAAAATTGCAGCAACCCTGCCATGAGATGACAGCTGGGAAAAGCTCGAACGGAAGAAATATGTCATTATCATTACCGGTATCTGTGTACAAAGCAGATTGGCACATCTAGCAATGGGTAATATGCCGTAATAATATATTTATGTTTATTTCCATATTTGTTTTTTCTAATATCCGGAGGCCCCTAATTTATGGAAGCGATCTTCCATCATCCAATTCTCAATCGTTTCGTTTTCATTTGAGATCCATTATTCCATTCAATGTTTTATTCTCAGTCGATGCGAGAAGAGATGAGCAAGATTAGTCTAGCTGAGTTACTCGTATAGTACAGTTAACCCATTACGTCGGTGTACGTGTTATGCTGGCCGTATACGACTATACTCGTATAGCTGTGGCAAAGAAACAACTGCGACACGGTCAACCATTAAACAGGTATCGATGGCTCGAGGTCATCGACTCAGTGCACACACAATACACGGGAGATGGTAAACGGATTTGGAATAGAAACATTGTTTAATCAATGCGGAATTTGTAATATTAGTTGATAATAAATATACCTAGGCATGGAAATAGGTAACAAGCGAATGAAAGTTGACGTATAAATTATTTTTTACCTCTCGCTAAGATAGGTATTGGATTATTCATGCTAAAATTCGCATATCCAGATTTTATTGAATAAGCACGATTTAAGGTCCCTAGAATCCAATTATAACATTTTTAAAATGAAGTGTATGTGTGTGTGTGTGTGTGTGTGTGTGTGTGTGTGTGTGTATGTATGTATGCCTGGATGTTGTAGACACGATTCCTCAAAAACTATAAGACTTAAAAAATATTTAACTGCAGTTTCCTCAATCTGACATTCCTGGGAAGAGCTGAAAAGGTTTTGGTAACAATTGAACAACCGGAAGTAGTAGTTTCTTAGAAAAATTCTTCTAAATATAATTTTTTGGCAGTTTTTTTTTATTAAATATTGAAGAAACATAAATAAAAATACCGCCAATCTTGTTAATGAAATGGAACAATCTCTGACATTTAGAAACTTCCTCATACAATAAAAAACAATATTTGGGTAAAGTTCAGTAATATTTTGTTATAAAACGACGGTTCGAAAGCGAAGTGCAATACAATACTTATATAACCTAATATGGAAATAGCAAGAGGTCCTGTGCTGGCCACAACAGATTTTTTATACTAGCATTTTATAACAACTTTTTGATTGTCATTTTCGTTACTAAATGAAATACTTTTAAGCACTAATGCTAAAAATGACAGTTTAATGCGTAAAAGTGACAGTTTAATGCGTCAAATGTTACTTTTACGCACTAGTGCTTACAAGTATTTCATTTAGCAATGAATAGGTGAACCTGACGTCTGCCTTCTTTTTAAATTTGAAAAATTCAAAATGTTGATACTTGAGAATAAATGATCTGTTTTAAAACGCTATTATAAAAAATCTTGTATGTAATACATTGCAAAATGAGTGTTTTAGGCACTTGACGTGTTGTACCACTCGCTTACGCTCGTATGTACAAATTTCACGTCGCGTGCCTAAAACACTATATTTTCGCAACTTATTATATAAATATTTATTTTATACTCCTATGTGTAAAGTTCATACTTTACACACTGTAGACAATGTCTAAAGTAAACGATTTTCATATTTTATTTCCTGTACACATTACAGAGCTGCAACCAGCAATACACGTGTGGCATTTACAGGGTTGTTGTAATTTTGCCCGACCCAAAAAAACCCATCTAAAAAACCCAAAAAAAAACCATCTAAAAACCCACTTTTATGAAATCTTATTTTATTAATTAAATATGGTACATACTTATATGGTACACACATATATACATCAATTTTTGTCACCGGCAACATTTTACAATCAATTTCATTGCTGTACGAACTATGCACGGTGTTTCTTTTATATTTGAACAACTCCAACCCTTGTGTTAGCATTTTCATTATTTTCTGAGTTGTGTGTTAATCATACTATTTGTTTAACGCGGCTATAACAACTACTGAAATAACTTGAATCTAATTCTTGTACACACTTGCATTGCATAGACTTGCAACTATTAATATTAATTCGTAACTTATACACATGTACACTCTCTAGTTAATTTATTGTTTATTACCATACAGTCTTCCAAAAAAAAATATATATATATATATATATATATATATATAATAATAATATTAATATCCATTATCTATTACGCCGACTTGAGTATGTGTATTAAGATACTTTATAAAACTAAAGTTAAAAGTGATACATACTATAATTCGATGTTTGTCAATAAAACCCGCTTTTATTTAATAAAACCCAGGTGGGCTGGGTTTTTTCAACCCTGGGCATTTAAGCTGTCCTACCTAAATTTAGTTTTTGTTTTTGTACATTCATGTTGGTCAAACTGATAAAACTGCAGTTTCCAACTTCTGTCACATGGGAACTCGATATTTGGTGTGTTCGAACGTTCGAACTGTTTGTTAAATTTCTAATTTGTTTCAGGAATGTAATATAAGGTCGTATAAAAAATATTGCATGCACCTCTATTGTAAACAAGCTTTATGACATTTGGTACTTGCAAAATTTCTCAAATCATACGTCAAAGTTATGAAAAGAAACCACATCTATAAAATTTCTCAAATCATACGTCAAAGTTATGAAAAGAAACCACATCTATAAAATAATTTAAACGTCAACTTTCATTCGCTGGGCGTAACTTGCATATTTTGTCTCAACTGATAGTGCATTTACTGATACCATATTATCAACGCGGTTTATAGTATGTCACCAGAAGTCGAGGGATCATAATAAACTGTTTACACATCCCTGAATTACGTTCACAAAGACACCCTAATTCTATCTGCCATAAATAAAAATGTAAACACTATCATTGGTTTTGCACAGAGTTGGACTCTGTACTCTGTCCTAATAAAAATAAGAAATAAAATAGGAATTAAATTAAACAACTTTGTAACCTGTTTCATTACAACAATATTTATTTATAGTGTTGCTGTCAATTTTTATTATATTCATATACATATATTTTTAAATACGGATATTTAATAAAAAAATACTCTTCTGATTCAATAATGGGCCCGTAAACCAATTGTTAAAAATATTTTTAAATGAAAGTTCGTTTAATTTTGAAGCAATTCGTGGTATCAAAAAGTCATTTGTTTTTTGTATAGCTGCATTTGATTTTTAAGGAAACCTATAGCTATCTTTCTCAAACCAGTTTCTGTAGTAGGCTGCGCGAGAAATATACCAATAGTGTGACGTCATGTGTGGCCTGGAAATAAATTCAAATATCTCGCAAAGTAATTATTAAAAAAATGTTTTTTTTTTTATCTTAATCGTTATTTATTGTGTAGTACATTAAGGATTAAGTGTACATTTTATTATTTTTTGTTATGGTTTATGGGCCTATTGAACTATAGTTACCTGCATGTATTATAAATGAAAAAATCTGATGTGGCCAACACAAAACCTCCCGCTATTTAATTTTTACATACATACATACATACATACATACATACATACATACATACATACATACATACATACATAAAATCACGCGTTTCCCACTTAGTGGGTTAGCAAAAACCCGGAAACAATAGCAACACTAAGAAAAGGGATAAGAGTAAGAGCTCAGCTGAGTCACTTCACTCTTTAACAACATTCTTCTTTCGCCTTGTCCACAATCATCATAGCATTCATACATAAGAACATATTAAAGTGACTGATTTTCGGTAGCGAATACCCGCATCTGGACCACAATAATAGTTACGCAACAATCATCCTTCGACACACATTTCTATCCATTTTTATTAATTTAAAAACATACTTACGTATTTACTAACGCTGCAAACTGTTTCACTGCATAAAACTATTGATTTATTTACTATTTTCTTTTTAAAATGTCACTATTACTAATTTGAAGTGATTAGTTTTTTGACAGTGACATTTACTGTCAGTTACATTCATTTGAAATATGAACTGTGTATCAAAGGAATTGTGTTTATCTTAGGCTTCGGGACTAAT
This sequence comes from Ophonus ardosiacus, assembly GCA_943142095.1. NCBI lineage: Eukaryota > Metazoa > Arthropoda > Insecta > Coleoptera > Carabidae > Ophonus > Ophonus ardosiacus. The sequence goes on along the minus strand of OW964834.1, from coordinate 33,203,931 downwards.
AAAAAAAAATAATTTTTAATTTATCTGCAAAATATATAGAAAAAGTATTAATGTATTCCTGTAGAAAATTCAATAATCTTTAATTTTCATAAGACATAAAATGCGAAAAAATGGCATTTAATATTTTTTGAAGAAAAACCATTATGAGCTTCAGGTAAAGTGCCATTTCCGGTTATCCGATTTACACCAAAATCTAATGGCTTCTTTTCTTATTAGAATAGGATAGAAATGCAAGGTTTCAGAATTTTTTGAATGATAGTATTTGAGTTAGAGCGAAGACAAAATCCCTACACATACATACATACACACACACACACACACACACACACACATATATATATATATATATATATATATATATATATATATATATATACACACATACACACATACAGACATCATCGTGAAAATGTTAAAATTGGATTCTAGGGACCTTAAAACGTGGTCTTTTACTAAAATCTCGATATGTGATTTTTAGCACGATCCCTATACCTCCGTTACCAAGGGTACAACATGTGTTGTAAAAACAAGAATAATTTTTTCTTGAATCCGACCCTGGGCATTGGAAATATTTTGACAAACATACAGCAATTTGCGGTATCAACGTTAAAGGCTCTTTTGAATTTTTATATTTGAGGGGCGTTTAAGCTGTTTTATGATTATCCCTCGACTTCTGATGACATACTATACGGCATCATTGTTCATTTCACTATAAATTGAGACTAACTAAAATTTGGCAGCAAAAAAATTAATATTTATATCAAAGAATGAAACTAACTGTAACATACTTCAACAATATGTTTTGTATCTACTTCACTGGCATTCAAATGCATACCATGTTGCACCGATGCGATAACGTTATAAACTTAGCAAAAACTTGGCACTCCGACAACCCAAGTAATTATTAGGGATGTCTATTAATTGTCTTGAAGTAATCTTCAACTTGTTTGCCTTTTACTTCAACACAGATTTATGATTGTTTGTGTTTACTTTTCCGATTATCCGTAACATCAAAGAAACCACTCCAAAATAAAATTAAACAAGTGGAACAACTTGTGTTTGGAATTCTTGCAAGGAAAATATTATATAACGAAGAAAATTTATATTGGCTTTTATGGTAATTGGATAATTAATGAAAGTCAAATCTCGTATGCAAATGAAGACGGGAATACCCAAAGAATCTTCATTGATTGTAGACGGAATTTAAAAAGAATAAAATATATCACGGCATATTACCTACGCAGATATCGGTAATGATGACATATTCGTACCGCTTGGGCGTTTATCAGGCGTCACTTCACGGGCACTCATTGCTGGTGTTGAGAGTGCACCACAGAGTTTACTTTTGTGCCATTTAAAAACCCGGATCACCAGATTTCCGACCAGACACTCAAACACATGGCTACGAATTTAATTTCGAATAAAAATAAATTATGAAATAAATATTATATGTTTGGAAAACGCGAAAATCATAATTATATATTGTTATAGCAAATAAATACAGGGTTGGGCAGAAAGGACGGACGTTTGTAAAAACGTCACAAAATTGATACTTTTTGCTTAAGAAAAAATTTATTGGCAGATTTGAGTTCGTAATGACATAGCATTTGACAAAATCAAGTGTGGAGAACAACATCTCGCGTATGGTGTTCGTTATCATTAATGCATTCCTGGAGGATTTCTACGAAGTTTGCAAACACTCTTTCCAACATCGCTCTATCAATTTGGGCGACTTCTACGCGAATAGCTTCTGAAATCCAAGAGAACTGTACGAACGACCGCTGCACAGACCCAAAGTAACGATTTGGTGCGCTGCGAGCAAAACTGGCATAATCGAGCTGTAGTTTTTCGATGACGATAATGGGACTGTTGTTACCGTGAACTCGGAGTGCTATATCAAGATGACACACAACTTCTTTTTGCCTGAACTATGAACAAACCATGTTCCTATCCGACGTGTGTGGTTTCGGCGACAGCCCACACAGTCAGAGCATCAATAGACGTTATTCGCCCTCTCTTTCCCAATCGCCTCATTTCCAGGACACCACATGCAAGATGTTGTTTTCCACACCTCATTTTGTCAAATGCTATGTTATTACGAACTCAAATCTGTTAATAGATTTTTTCTTAAGTCGGATTCCAACGACGCGTGGCTCGCCGAGCCACGAGCAAGGCTCGACGAGCCCCGCGCCGTGGGATAGGATCGCTCGCCTTGGCTCGGCTCGGCTTGCGCCGATCCGTTCGTTGTCGGTAAATATGACACGAGTCAAAGGCGCGAGCCTACTTGGGTGGTCTTCCACAAGTGTTCGATGTTTCATTTTCATTTCACTTGTCCATTTAGTAGAGTTCAGACGTGATGGAGTGGAGTCAAGAAATGACATTAGAATTTTTGGAGGTTTACTCAAATTACCCTGGAAAAAATAGTATGCTGCTGCACTAGCTGCTATTCGTTCACTTCGATTATTCATCTATAAATGTTTTAAATTTAAAAACCAACTACTACATCACTTATTTCGCTTCAAATAATTTTGTGTTAAATCGGAGATGCGTCGCAAGCGTGCAGAAGGCAATATAGGCGAGCCCACACGCGCTGTGGGATCGGCTGAAATTTGTAAATAGAAGCTCGGCTCGTGGCTCGGCGCGGCTCGGAGCGCGCCGAGTTATAGTTTTTGAGGAATCGTCCCTCCAACATCCATACGTACACACACACACACACACACACACACACACACACACACACACACACACACACACACACACAGAGACATCATTTTAAAAATGTTATAATCGGATTCTAGGGACCTTAAATTGTGCTTATTCATTAAAATCTGGATATGCGAATTTTAGCATGAATCCAATACCTCTCTTAGCGAGAGGTAAAAACTAATTCAGTGGCAATAACAAAAGATTACTTGAAACTGGTAACACTGATACAAAAATTAATCTCCTCTTGTTGACAGTGACATTTGAAAATTTAAATATAGGTATATTTACATTTTTTATTAAAATGGTTGTTGTTTCCCTTATTCACGTATTTTTATTTCTTACATTAGCCATAAGCAATAATCTAAAGGCTTTCAGTAACTCAAAATCCTATTAACTGTCAGGCCCTACCTCTGACATAACCTATTTGTATTTATTGTCAAAATGACATGTCAAATGCATTGCCGCTTTCACCTGGTGTTGTGCAAACTGTAGAATAAAAAGATCCCCAGAATTGTATTGCCAACTGAACTGCCTTATTTCTTTTTGATCACTCTGTACTTTTATTATAACAACAAAGAGTCGGTCTTTATATTTGAAATAAATTGTGAAAATATCATGTTAGACACCAGGATTTGAGAGACACTTTGCACATCGATCCCAACCTTTCTTTCTTGGCACACTTTCTTTCAGCTGATGCCAAACAGTATCCACATACGGCAGCACCATCATGATAAACCGCTATGTATACGTAGAGTAAACGGAAGACGTGTAGTACATGTTCAATATACTGCGACTTGTTGCTATCGCTATATCTAGTGCCCGCCATTTCTCTTAATGTCAAGGGCGAATACTTACGCCAACGTTTCCGTACTTTAAAATGGTAAAGACATGTTTTACAATAAATATATCATCACGGTTTACTATTACTACCCATTTTTGGGTGTACCAATCTGCTACTAATCGCAGATTTAGGCAATGATGATATATCTCTACCAGGCATCAACTTACGGGCTCTCAAAGTTTTCACTCCCATAAGACAATAAATAAAACATTAATAGTATATTGTGTTATTAGGAGTAAAAGTGATTCTTTGTGTGGTGAGCATGTAGGTTTGAACGACGAGAGGTAGCGAGTCGGACAATTACATGCGAGGCACACAATGACACTTTTACTCCGAATGACACATAATATTTTTTCTTCAAACATTCGTATTTAAATAAAATAATTACAACTTGACGTTACATTAATTATAAATATTTTACGTAAAGGACGTTTTCTAATTTCAATTGCTCTGTTGCTATGGATACTTTCGTATTTGTTCACTTTTTGTTATAAACATTCAAGTGAAAATTTTCACCTTTTGACGTTTAAATAAAAACTATGCAATTTTATATTCTCCTTATGTGCAATTATACCAGAATTTGAAGTATTGCCATGTACTGACCTTGAATTTGTTCAGTTGGACGGAAGTTCAACAATATTGCTGAAGGATATAATATATAGAGGAATCAATGAAAAACAATATGAACTTTTATTATCAGTATAATTTCAAGTATTCTTACCATAATTACCAATATGTAAGTTTGTTATTTTTTAATGTTATTTCGTTAAATATAAACTCTTTATATTTCAATTTGTAGATTATCAATTTAAATTTGACAGCTGTTGGAGGTTTTTAGTAACTTTATTCTTAGGTTATCTAGTGTATAGTGCAACTTAGGGTGACATGACAGGTTTCTATTTTACAAGTTACTTCTTATTCGCTCATTTTATATAGTTGCTATGATGCTATGGATATATATTTATTTCATTTCAAATTAGCTATTTCTACTCCGGCGGCGTAGAAATTAAACTTCTACTCGTACCTTGTGAATCAAGCCACAAAAGATGCCATTTTTATGACTTTAGAAGAAAAAATATTTTATTTACAAATTTAACCCACAATTTTGAGAACATTATAAACTGTGTTAAATTTCTCAACACATTAGGAAAATATAATTTTCTTAATTACTATTGTGAAGTAGATCTTTCTGGTGATACCATTTAACTTTATTTACTGCAGTTAGTAAAGCAACAGACCATAACTTCATGATACTGTCGCTAAGTATACAATTTAAAAAATTACTCGCTAAATAAGCGGCTAAGCGCTTGTAACATGTTAAGAATTTTATGGTAAATAGGAAATTTATTATTGGTTTAATTACATTTATATAAATATATACTTTGTAATTTGTAAAACATAAAAAAATATAGGATAATTTTATATTTGTACATGTTTACTTTTAAAACGATTGATGTATGACTATAATTTCTTTTGAAAATTTTAATTGCTTGTATCTACAAATTATATGGGTATAAATAAACATTTGTAATTTTATTACTTTTATAGATTTATCGATAAACATAAAAACGATAAAACTACGAAATATAAAATTGTTTTTCAATAAATTGAATGTTTTTTTTTTTAGATGGAAACAACAAAACACAAAACAAAATAACTTTTTTGTCTTATGGTAATTTTGTTTAATGCTTGTCATGACCATGCCATCTAAATCTTACATCTTTTTTACCTCTCGCTAAGCGAGGTATTGGATTCATGCTAAAATTCGCATATCCAGATTTTATTGAATAAGCACGATTTAAGGTCCCTAGAATCCGATTATAACATTTTTAAAATGATGTCTGTGTGTGTGTGTGTGTGTGTGTGTGTGTGTGTGTGTGTGTGGATGTGTGTGTGTGTGTGCGTGTGTGTATGTATGTATGTCTGGATGTTGTAGTCACGATTCCTCAAAAACTATAAGACTTAAAAAATATTTAACTGCAGTTTCCTCAATCTGACATTCCTGGGAAGAGCTGAAAAGGTTTTGGTAACAATTGAACAACCGGAAGTAGTAGTTTCTTAGAAAAATTCTTCTAAATATAATGTTTTGGGGGGTTTTTTTATTAAATATTGAAGAACATAAAATTCTCCATCTAATATACTTAAAATTTTTATTATATCTTGTATAGATTTAGAGATAAAGACACTATAATTTATAGAGGGAACTAATCGCAGAGGCTACGGCACTAAGAAAACCAGTTGACAAATTCCATTGTTTATAACATAATTTGTAAATGACACATGTCAGTGTCAAAAATCAACAGTTTTAGTGACATTCTGATAGCTTTTACTGGGAAGTATATTTAACTTTTCTTATTGTTTTATTAATTAAATATTTGAAATTATAGGTAAAATTGTGGTAAAATGCATATATCCATCAGAAATACCGCCAATCTGGTTAATGAATTGGAACAATCTCTGACATTTAGAAACTTCCTCATACAATGAAAAATAAATATAATTAGAATTATATGTGTGCAGAAGACATGTTAAATATAATAAAAAACAATATTTGGGTAATGTTCTATAACATTTTGTAAAAAACGACGGTTCGAAAGCGAAATACAATACTTATATAGCCTAATATGGAAATGGCGAGAGGTCTTGTACTGGCCACAACAGATTTTTTTTTTGTCTGTTATGGTATGGTAATCTTCCGTACATCAGTGTTTTTACAGCTCATAAGACAAATTTTTGAATAGAAACCAGATCTATAATAGTTATTTATGTAACAAGTGTGTAAAGTAGTACTTTTTTGGTCGAGTACGAGAGCACAAGATAAAGAATACTATTTACACACGAATTGCATACAATATTTTTCCTACAACCGAAATGTTAGTGCTATTTCTCACAATACTGAGTGTGAGTGTACAGGAATCTTCAAATATTGTTAGTGTATAAGTAAATTAATCGAATGTGCATGTTGCCTAGCAACGTATTTTCTTTTCACGGACTTGTGCTTGAAAAGCACTTTTCACTCACTAGTGTTTGAAAAGTGACATTTTAAATATTATAAAGAGTGCGTAAAGTATGTACTTTACGAACGGTGGAAAAATAATTTACACGTCAACTTTCATTCGTTAATCGTACTATACTGGTCTTTATGCTTGGACTGTACAATATATTTTTCTTTTCACTTTGCAACCGTGCATGCAACCTTGAAGTGCGTTGCTAAAGTTGCCGAACTGTAGTATGGTCAAGCTGCATGATATTAAGGCACCACCGAAGCATTCCGTCACCTTTAGGTAAGGAAGGTAGTGAAGGTACTGTCTTTGGTCTAACAATTCGGTGGTGAGTTTTTAAAGAATAAGCACGTTTTAGGGTCCCTAGAATACGATTTTACTAGTTGTTTTACGATGATGTCTGTTTATGTGTGAGTCTGAGTAGGTGTGTGACAAAATTTTTTCCGACGATAACTCCAATACTACAATTCTTAAAATTATAATTCTTTCGTATTCCTCTTCTTTACATCCACATAAAGAGCTGATTAAATTTTAGTTATAATTGGGCAACCGGAAGTTCCCTTATATGTAGTTCTTAACAGTTTTTCTTGAAAAAACGCAGTTACATATCATTTTTTAATATTTTATGTGATTAGCAATATTTTACTTTCATAAAGCAGCCAGCTTTGCTATAATCATGGAAACAGCTGATATATTCAAATAATTCTAAATGACAGATGTCAGTGTCAAGTGCAATTTACATAGTGTATGTTCGTGTTATAATTTTATTGGATTTATAGAACATTTGCCAAGGAACTTCCGGTATGGAATTTGTAGAAAATAGTAATGTTTGTGTTATAATTTTACTAGATATATAGAATCTTTCCCCAATGAACTTTTGGTATGAGATTTAAACTACAAAATACATAGAATGGGGAAGTTTAGAGATTTTTTTTTACTTTTTTATTCCATGGGAAATGACTTGAAAAATGATGTAAAATGTTTTTATTTTTTTCAAAAATGCCCAGATTTTCCGGAAAAGCCGATTTTAAGCTGTGATGACGTCGGTAGAGGCTTGGTACAACATATGTCTCTTATACACTGACGCACGCGGTTGCGGTTACCAGTTACTTGAGACTGAGGTGTTGTTCGACCTACGTTCAAGTGGTTCGCTTTCACCGTTCTGTCTGAGTTTGCGCATAACTGACTTGTGACGTACTTAGAGTTTACCCAAAAAATATTAATTATAAATAAATGGAGCAATCATTTTAATTTTTAATTTCAATTTCAGCAGTCATTTGTGTTATATTTGTGAGAAAATAGTATGTTATGTAGAATTTTTACCATGCTAAACTTCCCCATTGACGGAAGCTAATGTGCTGGCCACATCAGATTTTTTATTTGTATGTCCCTGATCCAGTAATGAAAGAAGGTGTTCTGATCACATCGTATATTTTCATTCTATTCGCATTAATAAAAATAAATTTGAATACATAGCACGTGCGATTCATAAATAGGACATTAACTCATAAATAACCGGAGGACCGAATATAAAAATAACTGTTACACGTTCGAGCTCATTCGAAATTGAATAAATAATGTTTGAAATGTTTTGATCTCAGATGGTGTAAGAATATAATTATGCTAATTAACAACAGTTGAAGCTTGAACATTTGTTAATGCTAGGTTTCGTTTGTTTTTGTATACCCACGCAAAACTAAAAAGTGGTTTAGTGTTTATAACTGTTATTTTTTTGGGCTGTCATAAATTAATTATATTAATTATGAACTTTGACGGCAGATATTGTACAGGGTGGAACAAATTCGAGTTCCTTATATGAAAATCTTTCTTATTAAGAAAGCTACAGAAAATTATGTATGTAGGTCTTTATGGGCTTTGATAGTCACCATAAGAAATTTCGATCACCTTTTGTTTTTGAGCTTCAAGCTACAACTTGATTTTCGCTTATTTTGAAAATACCTCATATCTCGCTTATTAGAAAAGATAAAAAAAAATGTTCTGATAATTTTTATACTGTTTTTTACGTAGAATAACGTGGTGTAATTGGATTTTTTTAAAACATAATAATTCTCGAGATATACGAGCCCAGGCTCATAATGGATGCATTGCACAAAGTGAGAGAGATAGTAAAAAATGAAATGTTTTCAGAACGCAGTTGTTTTTCTGCACATAGAGATGATAAAATAAAATAGTTGTCAGTTTTAAATTCAAAAAGCTTGGTATGAAATCAGATTCCTTAAAATGTTTACAACAGACAAATGCGAATTACTTTACTTCTGTATTAATTTTTAATGAAATTAACAACTTTTTTCTCATTTCTGGGTTCTTCGGAAATCTACGATACGATAATAATTGGGATGGCGCATTACAAGAAGCTACGGAACAATATTTTCGAAATAATTTGTGTTTAACACATTTTTCTTCTATTTGTTCCATAGTTTTGAGATATTTTTTGAATTTATAATATTTCAACAACGCTTCCAAACTAAGCACAAGCACATTCATTACATGACAGATAATCCATTGTTGCCAGTTGCGTTACTATTGTTTAAAACCTAATTTTGACACAAAATTCATTTTTCTTTATTGGATATATCATATTTAAATTCAAAATTGCAATAATTTATTTGTTTTGGTATTATTAGAATAATTTTTAATTAATACAATCTGATTTAATTATATATCAATTATGTGGCAACAGAGCATCATCTCTACAAAGCTTTACAAAAATATCGCTAGATGACAGACTTAATATGACGTCAGAGGGCAATTACTGTGCAATGCATCCATAGTTCGGCCGGCTTACAATTTCAATTAAACGCCTTAACAAATGATAAAACCTGCACGAATGGTGAGAAATTTCTAGAATTTTTTTTACTCCTTTAAAATATATGCTTTGAACATACAAAAACTGAATACTTTATTAAAGTAACTAAGTACGAGTTATAAAACAAAAACTGTGGTCCAACAGTCGGGTCATAAGAGTTCGACCGGAATTTAATATTGAGTTACATCGCCTTTAGTACTTATAACGTGTTTATTCTGCTAGATATTATGTCCACTAGCTTTGCTCATTCTTCTGGTAGAATATTATCCCATATGTGTTGCAATGTATATTTTAATTGGGGTACTGTACGCGCCGGATGTTTGCGAAGATGTTTCTTCATATATCGCCAAAAGGACTCAATAGGAAATAAATCCGGAGTAGAAGATGTCCATTTTTAAACGAATATTTCATGCTCTTTGAACCATGTTTGAACATTTTTTGCCATATGACACGGTGCGCCGTCCTGCTGGAAGATGAACTCACCTTCGGTCGTTTCGCAATTAGCGATTGAAGATAAAAAACTTTCTTCCAAAATGTCTCTGTGAGTTCACTGTTCAATTAATAAAGTGTATTTACCCACACCCCTTCCAGACATACAATTCCAGACCATAATGGATGCTGAGAACTTGACCTTTTTCTCTAAAGTCGTTTTGCTAAGTCTTCGCAGATGTACGCAACACTCGTTTCCGCGAATTTTCTACGTAAACGTCGAATTTGGCTTCGTCACTCCAAATTACGCTGTGCCATTGTCTTTGAGTCCAGTGTCGATGTTCTCGAACTCATTTCTGTCTAATACTATTTTGTAATTTTGTTAATAATGGTTTTTCTTTTACCTATTGCAAAAATTAAATAAGCTATTAACAAATTGTACAAAAAAAGGTAGTAGAATGTTACCTTATAGAACTTGTATCCTATATTTCGGAAAGTTCTCTTCGTTGTAGACAACAAAACTTCCTTTGCTATACTCTCCCTCTCTAGCATAGTTATTTCTTTAGTATTTGACCGCGGATTTTTTTTTTATTATTCTACGTAAAGCTATAGCTTGTATACTTTTGTAATAGTAGATAGTCGGCCGGTTTTGGTTTTTCTTCGACTCCGACTGTTCTTTTATATAAATTAATGGTATATTGCGCTGTCGAAATAGGAACAGAATGCGAAACAGATATGCGACGTGCCGAAATTCCCTTTTTATGGGCATTAATGATGGATAAGCGCAAGTCTTTACTTAAAGATTTACCACGAGGCATTGTGCTTGAAAACCATTAATTACTAACTGATAACTAATACTGAGAGGTATTTTGTTTATTTGTACAATGTTTGTTCTATATTAACAAGAGCGCATTATTTTTATGGCTAGTATGTGGCCGAACTATTATGACCCATCAGTTGGACCATACTTTTTGTTATATAAATTTAGTTTATTAAGCGATTTTAATAAAGTATTCAGTTTTTGCAAGTTTAAAGTCTATATTTTAAAATAGACGAAAAAGATTTGTAGACATTACTCACCATTTGGGTAAGAGTAATAAATTGTTAAGACATCTAGTAGAAAATGTAAGCCGGCGGAACTATTATGAGCCTGGGCTCGTAACATAAACATAATATTTTTTAAATGGAAACATATGTTGAAAATAGTCTCATCTTGTTCTTTATTTTATAATCTTTTCAACGATATAGAACAGGTCTATATTCTTTTATTTTACATATTAATAAAACATGAATTATTTTTTTGGGTGAAAACAAATATATTAAGAAACAAATGAAAAAAATCAATTACAATCAACATCATTTGTTTATTTTTAATGCTATTTTCTTTATTTTTACTCATTTTTACCTTCCGTCACCTTTAGGTAAGGAAGGTATTGCCTTTGGTCAAAAAATTCGGTGGTGAGTTTTTAATGAATAAGCACGTTTTATGGTCCCTACAATACGAATTTACTATTTTTAAGATGATGTCTGTATGTATGTATGTATGTATGTATGTATGTATGTGTGTGTGTGTTCGTTGTGTGTGTGTGTGTGTGTGTGTGTGTGTGTGTGTGTGTGTATGTGTGTGTCCGTGTGTGACAAATTTTTCTCCGACGATAACTCCAATGCTACAATTCCAAAAATTATAATTCTTTCGTATTCCTCTTCTGTACATCCTTATGAAAAGTTGATTAGATTTTGGTTATAATTGATCCACCGGAAGTACCCTTATTTGAAGTTTTTAACAGTTTTTCTTAGAAAAACGCAGTTAAATATTGTTTTTTGACATTTTGTATTATACATATTAAAGAAAATATTCTTCTCTATACAGTTTGATTATACATTTTCCTTCATATTCAATAGATGTAGATTTAAAGCATTATAAAGAAATTAATTTTCAAAAATTAGTCAGCTTTGCTATTTATCATGGAAACAGCTGATGCTGATATATTAAAAAAAATTCTAATTGACAGATGTCAGTTGCAAGTGCAAAACCAAATATGGAAAGTGTAGGATCACAAAATTGGTATGTCATAGTGCTCCTCGCAATTGACACGCAGAGAAAGGCCAAAGAGAAGATGGAAGGACTGAAAGGAATGCCTGTTTAAAGAAGATGTGTTGGACAAAAATTAGTGGAAGAAAAGAGGAAACAGCTACCTCTAATAAAATAGGGGAAGCTGAAGAATAAGAAGAAGTGTCAAGTGCATTTTACTTAGTGTATGTTTATGTTATAATTTTATTGGATTTATAGTATAGAAATAGTATGTGTTCGTGTTTGATTTTACATGATATTATACGGAATATGTTCCAAGGCCTTTTGGTATGGGATTTGTACAAAATACATCGCTTTTGGTATGGGATTTGTACAAAATACATCGAATTGACGGAAGGTCTTGTGCTGGCCACAACAGATTTTTTCTAATTTACATACTTTTTTCAAATGATGTCAAAGCCAATTACAACGCATAGAGATTTAAAATGCTATAGGTACTAAGTTTTAAAAAAATATACAGAACGTAAATTATAAGTCTATTTGTCTTTAGAAAGCGTGCACATCATGTAGACAAACAATAATGATAAAAAATTAATAATCAAAACGTGACAAAGGCAGGTGAGAAGTTAGAAGTAAGTTAATAAAATGTTACCTCGCTATTTACTTTCTAATATAATAATACTGTTATGGGTTTACTGTAAAGTTTGTTGTTTTGTTCATTTTACTTCATAAAATTTAATTGGCTCCAAGTTCTGCGTCAACAGGTGTACAACAAAACAAAACAGTTCCTATTTACTTCGTTTTCATATACTTCTAGGAAAAAATATCATAAATGCCTTTTGAAATTCAAATTTCTAAATTATACTCATACCTTTCTTTATTTTCCGGTGGCCTATAATTACCGATTTTCTCCCATGTTTTTATTTGGTTTTATGGTTCTTAAAGTCCAAAACAACTTGAAACCTATAGCTAGTCATCCGTCTGTGATGCATGCTCATCCGGTCGAAGATGTTTGCAATGCACAAACTAAAGGCTTTGGCGAACGGCGATCTAAATATAAAAACACGAAGCGATGTGCCTAGAGCCTAGAGCTGCCGTAATAGATTGGATTGCAGTGGTCTGGCCGGTAGCCAAAAGGCGAATTTGGATGGAAAATTATACGAAAAGCTATTTAAAGGTTGGCGGTTATCTTTAAATTGTATTACCAAATATAGATAATTTCGTCACACTTGAGTTATGCGGGTTATAATAATGGGGGTTTCCACTGTAATTAAAATAGAGAAAAATAACTATTACACAATATTATAATGCATTTATAAAAACACTAACGAAATGGTTAAATATTTTTCCACATTTTTTTAAATGCATGAAAATATACTGCGTTCGAAATGCAGCCGACGTACACAAAAAAGGTGATTTACTTAAATTTTCTAAATTTGTAATAACAAATTATAGTAAAATTAAATACAAAATTAGATAAAATGACTACATTTATATCGTAATAAGTATTGAGCTAAATTTAAATTTTCTATTTAATTTATCTAATTCATTAGATAAATTACCGAAAATTGTAGGACAAAAATAATGAAATCAAAATATAGTAAAATTAAATAAAATAAGTAGGTAATTAAAGTAACCATTTGTATATTTAAATTAACAATTTTTTACAAAATATTTATTATCTATTTCGGATTAGTTAAAATGCTAAAGTAAGATTTATAAATTATTAGACATATTGCCCAATACCCAATAAAATTGATCTCAATATAATTAGACAAAATTTCAATTCTTTTTTACCTCTCGCTAAGAGAGGTATTGGATTCATGCTAAAATTTGCATATCCAGATTTTATTGAATAAGCACAATTTAAGGTCCCTAGGATCCGTTTATAACATTTTTTAAAATGATGTCTGTGTGTGTGTGTGTGTGTGTGTGTGTGTGTGTGTGTGTGTGTGTGTGGGTGTGTGTATGTGTGTATGTGTGTGTGTGTGTGTGTGTGTGTGTGTGTATGTATGTATGTCTGGATGTTGTAGTCACGATTCCTCAAAAACTATAAAAAATGTTTAACTGCAGTTTCCTCAATCTGACATTCCTGGGAAGAGCTGAAAAGGTTTTGGTAACAATTGAACAACCGGAAGTAGTAGTTTCTTAGAAAAATTCTTCTAAATATAATTTTTGCGAGGTTTTTTTATTAAATATTGAAGAACATAAAATTCTCCATCTAATACACTTAAAATTTTTATTATATCTTGTATAGATTTAGAGATAAAGACACTATAATTTATAGAGTAAACTAATCGCAGAGGCCAAGGCACTAAGGAAACCAGTTGACAAATTCCAATGTTTATAACATGACACATGTCATTGTCAAATATCAACATTTTTAGTGACATTCTTTTTCTGGGAAGTATATTTAATTTTTCTTATTGTTTTAGTAATTAAATATTTGAAATTATAGGTAAAATTATGGTAAAATGCATATATCCATCAGAAATACTGCCAATCTGGTTAATGAATTGGAACAATCTCTGACATGAAAATGATATAAAATAGATATAATTAGAATTATATATGTGCAGAAGACATGTTAAATACAATAAAAAACAATATTTGGGTAAAGTTCTGTAATATTTTGTTATAAAACGACGGTTCGAAAGCGAAGTGCACTACAATACATATATTGCCTAATATGGAAATGGCGAGAGGTCTTGTGCTGGCCACAACAGATTTTTTTCTGTGTAACGTCACGGCCCGGATCGGTTTTACAATTTTATATTTTATCTATCAACATGGGAGTGGTTTTCAGTATTTGATTTTACCCACATATATCAAATAAATTAATATCTTACTATGTGATGATAGATGGCAGCACATTCAAATTGCGATATTAGCTTCAGATATAATAATATGAACCGAAACGTATTTATGGTTCAGGTTCAGGAAATAATTGTCGGTTCAGGTTCAGTTTCGGTTCACGAAAAAGAAAATTATAATGGCTAATCGGTTATGGGTTCAGGTTCGAATTGCGGTTCAGAGCACAAGCAGAAAAAGGTTTAAAGTTCAGGTTTATTGACCTTGACAGATAAAAGTTTGGTTCGGATTAATGTACATAAAAAATTCATGTTAATTCGGATTTTTTGTTCAGGTTCGGGTTCAGTTTCAGTTTCAGGTCCCTGATTTCATTTATAAAATATTTAAAGTGAGTAGTTAAACTATAGTTCAAATTATGAATACAATTATTATTGTTTGCCGTATGTTATATTAGTGTAACATTTTCTATATTTTATAAATTTTGTGTATTAAATATTTGTAAGGTATATTATGCCTTCGTCTATAATTACAATTTGAAACACCTGCAAAAGAATGTTTCTGGAAAAACCAAGATACAAACGTTTCGAAAAAAGGCTTAATATTACTCAGATGTTCAGTCAACGAGGGATGCGGGTTTCTGATTTTAGTTATGTTCGTAACAAATTATATTAAATTGTAAATTAAACAAGCTTGAAACTTGTTCTTTTGATAATAATCTTTTTTTATTATTTTATTACAATTTTTGAGTTGAATCGCTCAAATCACAAATTCAATTTGGAAATAAAACATTTGTTTATAGTGAGTGAAAAGTTCCGTCCCCCACTCCTACATAATAGTGTAATAGAAGAGTGTTAGTGAGCAAAGAATTGACAGATGACACCACTAGATCAGCCCATCTATTGGGCGTTAGCAGATATGCGGGCCGTGACATTGTTGTGGCGGTAAAAATTTGCCGTTCAAACGAGCTACAAAAAATACAGCATTCAATATATTTTTTCAGAAAACCTGTTACAATAAAAATGTTTTATTTATTCTAATACACATAACTTTACATGAAGAATAACATTTAAAAAAGTTGAAAAATAGTGGAAACCCCTATTAAGACACAATTCTAATTCTTCAAACTATTTTTTACCTCTCGCTAAGAGAGGTATTTGAATCATGCTCAAACTGACATTCCTGGGAAGAGCTGATTAGATTTTGGTAATAATTGGACAACCGGAAGTAATAGTTTAAAAAGAAAAATCTTCTAAATATTATTTTTTTCAAAATTTATAATATAAAATATGAAAGAATATAAAATTCTCTATCCAATATAATGAACATTTTCATTATGTCTTCTATAGATTTAGGGATAGACTGAATTATAATTATATAAAATAATCCATTCTACATATAATGAATCAATTAGCCTATGAAACCAGTTGAAAAATTAAAATGTTTATAATTGACATAAATGTCAATGTCAAAAATCCAGACATTACTGAAGACTTTTTCTGCGAAGTACTTTTAATATTTCTTATTTTATCATTAATTAAATATTTAAAATTATAGTTAGATATAGAATTCGTACATGGACAAGTGGAAATGTAATAGAAATATATGCTGTTGTTATATGTAACGAGGAAAAGACTGCGTCAACATCTAAAATTGGTATAAAAAAAATCTGATGTGGCCAGCACATAACCTCTCGCCGGATAGTTTACCTGGCTGTGTGCATTAATCAAAGAATATTTTTACAAATACAAATATTCATGTATAAGTCTTTGACGTACAAGCTTCTTTATTGTTCAATAGGACGGATGTCTTAACATAAATAATTTTCACATATATTTACAAAATCTGTAGGTTACATATACAAATAAATTTCAAAATATATTTACCATACTAAAATTTTATTCAGATAACAAGGATTATTAATCCGAACAATGTTCTTGTTTACATTCTCTTCATATTCTTTTATGTAGAAAAAACATTAATTTTGGGCGGTCTAAAATGTATATCTGGAAATAGGCGTCTATTCGTACATTATTTTTCCAAATTGTATTTTTTCATAAAGGTATCTAAATAACACTTTGATTTTCTTTAATAACAAAATGAAATCACAATACTGGTTGAAAAGTATAATATAGACATTTAGTAATATACATGTTCAGAATTACCAATATTAAAAAAAAAAAATATAATCAAACGTCATTTTACAAAAATTTTAAAAAAATACTTAATAATAATATATCCAAACATAATTATTTCTATTGAAGGTATCAAATACATAATAATAATAATAATAAAACAATTAAATACCTTCAATAAAATATATTTTAAAAAATAAAGAAAATTTCAAAAATCCCTAAATGATGACGTAAACCGCTTGTTTCGCTGGATAGCCCATATTTTAAGCTAATTAAATAATAGTTTGACACAAATTAAAAACTTTATTTATGTAAAATACATTCGCTTTTCGTTTCTTGCAATTCTGAAATTTCTGTTTATTTCCTGAATGAACATTTTTTTCACGTCACATCTATTTTTGTCTTTCGGTTCTTTAAATGCTCTTTCTTCATCTTCAATTTCTTTTTGTCTTTCGTTTCTTTAAGTGCTCTTTCTTCACCTTCGATTTTTTTCGTGGTTTACCAAGGTGTTCTTTTATGTTTTTCTATGTTTTCGTCACATTCTTTAATCTTTTTATTATTTTACTTACATATTTAATTCTCTGGAGTATCTTTTATTTTCAGCAGGTTTATTATACTTGGTTTGTGGAAAATCTTAGCTTTTTCGTTAAACGTCAAAGCCACTATCTGTCCAAGCGAAATTTGACGTTTTATTACAAGTTTATCATATATTATTTAAGACTTGGTTAAATCTTCATAAAACGATGTTTGCAGGATGACAAGTTGCCGTTATGGTTTTTGTTGAAACATAATTAAGTAAAATTTTCGATTCGAGCTCGCACTACCGCCCAACAGATATAAACTACTCTATATTTTTGACAATGACATTATTTTTTTTCTTTTACAAACATTTGAATTTATCAACTGCATATGCATTTTACCTATAATTTGAAATATTTAATTACTAAAACAATAAGAAAAATTAAATATACTTCCCAGTAAATGCTATCAGAATGTCACTAAAACTGTTGATATTTGACACTGACATGTGTCATTTACAAATTATGTTATAAACATTGGAATTTGTCAACTGGTTTCCTTAGTGTCGTAGCCTCTGCGATAAGTTTACTCTATAAATTATAGTGTCTTTATCTCTAAATCTATACAAGATATAATAAAAATTTTAAGTGTATTAGATGGAGAATTTTATGTTCTTCAATATTTAATAAAAAAAATCCCAAAAAATTATATTTAGAAGAATTTTTCTAAGAAACTACTACTTCCGGTTCTTCAATTGTTACCAAAACCTTTTCAGCTCTTCCCAGGAATGTCAGATTGAGGAAACTGCAGTTAAATATTTTTTAAGTCTTATAGTTTTTGAGGAATCGTGACTACAACATCCAGACATACATACATACACACACACACACACACATACATCCACACACACACACACACACACACACACACACAGACATCATTTTAAAAATGTTTTAATCGGATTCTAGGGACCTTAAATCGTGCTTATTCAATAAAATCTGGATATGCGAATTTTAGCATGAATCCAATACCTCTCTTAGCGAGAGGTAAAAAAGGGGATTCATTTATAAGTCAAAGTATGTAGCACCGACCAAAAAACAAAGGGAGACTTGACAGCTCCTTGTTATTTGAAAAGATAGAAGTGCGGGGAGCGAGGGTGGGTGGGGGTTTGGTCAACAGAGACCTCCGACGGTGATTCCAAAACTCAAGTTGGTAATGAGGGTAGCATGCATCTATTCTGTAATGCGGGCAACAAGCATCTCTTTTGTAATGCGAGCAGCATGCATCTCTTGAATTTAAATATTTAAAAGATTGTAAGTTCAACGTTTCTTTCGCAAACATTCGAAAACATTTTTGATATTAAATTGAATATCAAATATGTTTTCGATATTTTATGAAAGAAATATGTAGTTTATTTGGTTTTTACAGATAATATTAGTATATATGGGTTATTAAATTAAACACACGTCATAATTATTTGTAAATTTATTACAGCAGTAAATAATAATAAAAGTGTTTACAAATTATAACACTGAAATAATAATAATAATAATAATAATAATTAATAATATAAAGTCTCAGAAGGCGTATTAAGCACATGTAACGGTTCTGGGGGTCTATTCTAAATTCATAGCCACATGTGCTATCCGCTATCCGCTATATAAGTTCCACAACTAGCCAATAGATGGATTCAAGTCGGATAGCCACATGTGCTATCCGCTGTATAAGTTCCACTACTAGCCAATAGATGGATTTAAGTCGGATAGCCACATGTGCTATTTGTTACAATTATAAATAATTATTATAATTTAAATAGGTACTTACAATATATAGATATTAATCAAATATTATTGATATAACACACGAACACAAGTATTTGATCACAAAATTGAAAAGCCGAACTACTTGTCAACTTGACATCTGGCAAAATTAATAAGTTCCACTACTAGCCAACAGATGGATTCAAGTCAGATAGCGGGATGGGGACCCCCATCTGTTGGCTAGTAGTGAAACTTATATAGCGGATAGCGGATAGCACATGTGGCTATGAATTAGAATAGACCCCCTGATTGTTCGGCAAAATTAATAAGTTTATCCGTAAAGGTATTGGAAGTTGAAGGTTCTTCAGGCCTAGGTGTCACATTGAAATTCCCAGAAGACGTACTGAACAACAAGTCTGACTGTTCTGTCGTTGCTATTTCTCCACGAGTCAAACATTTATACATTCCTGTAACAGATAATATATAATGATGTTAACTGCTAGTGTGTAAAAACGATTATTAGGCGACAAATTTGTGCCATATCAACCTTACAGTTGCTGACAAATTGCGCACGAGAAATCAACTTACACCGTCGATGACTCGAAGGGCCACTCCGTGCAGGTGGGCAAGTTTGCCCCGCACAAAGGCGCCTGATCATGACGGGCGTCAATTCAAGATAATTACTATTTTGTTAATTTGTTTGCATTAGAGCTCTAATTATAAGTTATAAGTAAAATAATTATCCTAACAATCCGATATTTTTCTAGCATTGTTATATTGAAATAATAATATTTTGGTTATAGCTCAAGAATATTAATTACAAGAATGAATCCAACAATGAATTTAGTACAAGAAAAGTAAAATAAATGTCCCGCTAAACGGATAATTTTCTGGCATTGTTATGCTGCAAGCTATAACTGTAAAATTGTTGATTACAACAAACGATTTTGATTATAACATAACCATATTGATTACAAGAATGAATCTAACAAAGAAACTTTCATCAATATTTTAAATCTAGCATTTTTCGAAGATTCAAAAGTATTTTAGTTTAAACTTGAAAGCGCGTGTTAATTTGCAAATGTACATTACAAGGAGGCGCTGATATATAAATTTGCACAAAGGCGCCTTTTACCCACGGAGCGGCAGTAAATGCGGCGCGACAGTTGTATTTTTCTGGCCACTCACGAAAACATTTAAACGTTTTATTTATAATTTTATTGAACACAAATTTTTGAATAGTAAAATAGCGTGCGCATAAGAAACATTATACATAAGTTGCTTACCAAAAGAACGCTGCTTTATTGTAGGAATAACTCCAAGGTTTAATTTTTTGAAATCCGGAGTCCGAATACATTTTTCTTCAAAATGTAATCCACACACTTTTATATGGAACCGAGTACACAGTGCTTTGTCCATAAATTCTGGAATACCCATATCCGAAGTTCATTGATCCAAAACAATCATGTCTCTTGGCAAAGAAAATAAAACAAGCTCTTTATTATCCCTGCTGTTGCTTTTACAGCCAGGAACAACACAATACATTGTTCTCATTTTCTGAAATTAGAAATTTTGCATTATTTTCATTTCATGAAAGTCGTTTGGGGTTGATTAATAAAATAAAAATTAAGTTACATACCTTATAAATGTGATTGAAAGATGCACAAAAGCAAAATCCAACACACCAAACACTCTATTAAGAAGCTTCGATTTTAATATCGTCGTTAAATGTCAAGTCAAATCACCAACCAAAAAACAAATGTGTTATCACACGCACTTTCTCCGCCGCCATCTCTGGAGATATTGCAGAAACTATTTGCTAATGTGCTGCCATCTGCCGGTGATTCCAAAGCTATACTCTCTCTTACTCTCTACCTCCCCTGCTCCACAAGTTCTTTAATCACAAAAAATCCTATACGCTGTCAGGGGGATGGTATGTAGTATCAGTGTCAACTACATACGCACTTACAATACATGTATTTCATCATATACCCTTCAGAAATACCACCAATCTCGTCAATGAATTGGAAGAATCTCAAACATTTAAAAGAGTAGGAGGAAACTTGTTCATAGAATGAATTGAAAAATAAAGAATAAATGTAATTATTTTTTTTGTGTATACCAGAAATGTTAAATACAATACTTATATAGCCTAATATGAAAATGGCGAGAGGTATTGTGCTGGCCACAACAGATTTTTTTTTTCTTTAATTTTTATTTAATGCTTTTAACATATATTAAATTCTAGTCCCATACATATGTAAATGTATATCGTTACAAAAAGGATAACCTATTCTAAACAAGCCTATTTTATTACAAAACCATATTTTTTTATTCTATTCTACCATTGTCACTAGACCCAGAATTTTTTATCCCATATTTTATCAGATCCGAACCTATCCTAATCCATTTTCCCATGAATCCATGGCTCCCTCTGTCTCCGTTTATCTACGCCGTCATTTGTTTTGGCGAAACCTAGCTGCCTGGGCAGCCCAAGTGGAAACAAGCGAACATCACACACTCGACCGACACCGAAATCGAAACAAGACACAATCGCCAGGCGACTGGAGGTCATGGTCAACTAAGCAGGTTCAGAAAGGCTTCTTCTTTCTTCAGTTTCTGTCTCAGACAGTTGAGAGTGTTGTGTTGGGAATGAGATTAGCAGGTATCGAGGAAACGGAAATGACTATGATAGGACAAAGGGAGGATATGGATGTTTTGTTACGGATTTGAAACAAAAAAATCAATATTATAATATTATTTCTTAATTTTATTAGCGACCTAACCTGACTTCGTCTGGGAACGCCAAAAGTTTTGTAAGATTTTCTTACCGGCAGGCCGCGTAATGCCTAATGTATACACTTTCATTAAAACGAGTATACCGCCTAGCCTAAACTATAAATGAAAATTATATGCCAACATATAAAAAAAAACCTTTTCATCAAATAGAAATATTTTTTTATTGAAAGGTTGATAAAGGGTTGTTCCTATAAAGTATAAACTAAGTAGATAAGAAATCTAATTTTACAACACTGATCTTTAACGCGACGCAGTTTTTTTAATACCTTCTCACATTTGTTTCTGGACGATGTAAGTCTATAGTATGAGGCGCCGTTTGAGCCAAAATAAAATTTTCTGTAATATATATAGGTGTCCCATTTAAGGTACGAATCCATTGGTATCTCGAGAACCGTAAGAGCTACGAGGTTGGTTAAATTAGACAAAAGTTGCCCCATTAGGAGGCTATTTTAATGGTGTTTTGTTTTTTGCGAAAAAATGCATAGGTCACTAGATACAGGTGAAAATGTAAATTTAGCGATTTTCTTTTTTTGCTTATAACTTTGTTATATGAAATAATACGAGATTCTGGTTTGCACTTTCTTAAGGCACTTTTGTATGGTGAATGTGCAGAAGTTCTCAATTTTTTTTTTTATATCTAACCATTTAGGTACGAATTACTGATAGCAACTTTTATTTTTCATATGGAGGTCATATTAAGCTATGGCATTTTTAAATAGAGATTTTTTTTAGCTTTACAATGATATAAAAAAAATAATAATTTATTTTTATAATTAACAGAAAAATTAATAAAAATTGTTATTTATACGAAAATTAAATTGAAAGAAGTAAATCGAAAGCTGCAATGGAAACAACGAACAACGAAAAAGTGCAACAATTGAATTTCTGAATTTTACTTGACAATAGTAGATTATTACGAGTAATAAACGAACTTTGACAACGAATGTAACAACTCAACATATCATATTTTTCCCAACAAGAAAAATTCATTTTTATTACTCGTAATATTTGTGCTAACATATTTTCCGTAGTTCATCTTTCGTGCCCCGCACTATAGTATGAGGCGCCGTATGGGCCAAAATAAAATTTCCTGTAATATATGTATTATGCCCAATATATATAAAATTTCGCTATATATAATATTTTACGATGGCGATATATACAATTTTTATTGCGATATATAAAATTTTCATTGCGATATATAGAATATTTAGTTCTATAAAATGCCGCAATATAATGAGGGCGCTCACTTTTTTTCGGTCTTGTACATACAATTAAAATTACGTTGGCAGTATGTGTATATTTCTGTGTTACCCACTCAAGGACGCTGGATACTCGATCAGTTGTTTCAGGATTGACGCACTCATTATATCGCGGCATTTTATAGAACTAAAAATTCTATATATCGCAATGAAAATTTTATATATCGCAATGAAGATTTTATATATCGACATCGCGAAATTTTATATATATATATATATATATATATATATATATTAGACAACGATATTTGTATATATTGCAATGAAAATTTCTATATATCACAATAAAAATTGTTTATATCGCCATCGTAAAATATTATATAGCGAAATTTTATATATATTGAGCATAATACATATATTACAGGAAATTTTATTTTGGCCCATACGGCGCCTCATACTATAGTGCGGGGCACGAAAGATGAACTACGGAAAATATGTTACACAAATCACTGTCTAATATACGCGCTCCGTTTAAATCCACACGAAATACAATTAATTTACTTTCTGCATACCTAATATAACATATAACAGTTGCCCAAATAACTTTTAAACCTACGCAGCCTTTCTTATTTTGACAGTTGATCTGTTCGTTTCAGTTCCTGTCTTTTTACCTCCCGCTACCCTTGGTAAGGGAGGTATAGGAGGAATCGTGCTAAAAATCTCATATCGAGATTTTAGTAAATGACCACGTTTTAAGGTCCCTAGAATTCATTTTTAACATTTTCACGATGATGTCTGTATGTATGTGTGTGTGTGTTTGTGTGTGTGTGTGTGTGTGTGTGTGTGTGTGTGTGTGTGTGTGTGTGTATGTGTGTATGTGTGTATGTGTGTATGTGTACGAATTTTGTTTGCACTCTAACTCAAATACTATCATTCAGAAAATTCTGAAACCTTGTATTTTTACCCTATTCTAATAGGAATAGAAGCCATTAGATTTTGGTGTAAATCGGATGAACGGAAATCGTACTTTACTTGAAGCTCATAATGGTTTTTCTTCAAAAAATACCATTAAATGCCATTTTTTCGTATTTTATGTCTAATGAAAATTAAAGATTATTGAATTTTCTACAGGAATACATTAATACTTTTTCTATATATTTTACAGATAAATTTAAGAATAATTTTTACCTCCCGCTACCCTTGGTAAGGGAGGTATAGGGATCGTGCTAAAAATCTCATATCGAGATTTTAGTAAATGACAACGTTTTAAGGTCCTTAGAATCCATTTTTAACATTTTCACGATGATGTCTGTATGTGTGTATGTGTATGTGTGTGTGTGTGTGTGTGTGTGTGTGTGTGTGTGTGTGTGTGTGTGTATGTGTGTATGTGTAAGAATTTTGTTTGCACTCTAACTCAAATACTATCATTCAGAAAATTTTGTATTTTTACCCTATTCTAATAGGAATAGAAGCCATTAGATTTTGGTGTAAATCGGATAAACGGAAATCGTACTTTACTTGAAGCTCATAATGGTTTTTCTTCAAAAAATACCATTAAATGTCATTTATTCGAATTTTATGTCTAATGAAAATCAAAGATTATTGAATTTTCTACAGAAATAGATTAATACTTTTTCTATATATTTTACAGATAAATTTAAAAATAATTTTTTTATTAGTCGCGAAGCCTGAGATAAAAACTATTTCTTTGTTACACAGTTCATTTTTTAAATGAATGTAACTGACAGTAAATGTCACTGTCAGAAAACTTATCACTTCAAATTAATAATAGTGACATTTTGAAAAGAAAATAGTAAATAAAGCAATAGTTTTCTGCAATGGAACAGTTTGCAGCGTTAGTCAATAAGTAGGAAGGTATGTATTTAAATTAATAAAAATTAAATAGCGGGAGGTTTTGTGTTGGCCACATCAGATTTTTTTTATTAGTCGCGAAGCCAAAGATAAAAACTATTCGTTTGTTACACAGTTCATTTTTCAAATGAATGTAACTGACAGTAAATGTCACTGTCAGAAAACTTATCACTTCAAATTAATAATAGTGACATTTTAAAAAGAAAATAGTAAATAAAGCAATAGTTTTCTGCAATGGAACAGTTTGCAGCGTTAGTAAATACGTAGGTAGGTATGTATTTAAATTAATAAAAATTAAATAGCGGGAGGTTTTGTGTTGGCGACATCAGATTTTTTATACTCGGATCCATTAGGATCATAAGCATACACAAATGAGTTAGAAGCACAAAGTTACTGTAATTATTATGTGACAGCTTTTATGGAATATCAAGATACGAGCATTTCTTCCCCTTACCCTTCGTGTACCGCACTATACTTCCCCGGATCGTCAGAAATATTCTTGTCTGCAACTGTTGTTCGTTTTGGTATTCCTAGACATTATTGTACACTTTTCTGCTAAAAATCAGTCGAGCCTGATAAACATTTGGGGGATTATACTATCTCTCTTTTTTCTATAAATTGTCCACTCCAACTCCTTAATGCTCTGCAGCGTCTAGAGATTCGCTCAAGGAGAACCTTAGTCTATTTGGTTACAAGCAGAAATAATGTAACCATTGCATTATTTCTTTTTAGAAATTTTAAATCATTTCTGAACAGAGTTCTGCAAACAATCACCTGTAATATTCTAAATCGTTGAGTTAATTTGCGCGATGACGTACGAGTATAATATAATGAAATAATACTAACTTTATCTTGAGCACTGTGAATGAGTCTGCTGACTCGATTTGGGGGCAAAAGTTCGGGTCGCCAATTTTTTGGTAAATTAATACATAAGTACTATACTTTCTTCAGATATCGAGTGTCTAATTGAAATCTGTAATATAGGATATTGAGAACTGACATGTCCGATGGCGGCAGCACCATCGGACCGATCAGCTGTTTCTGAATTGGTACTCGCAATGTTGTGACATATGAATGCAAACAACAAGAACAATTTTTTCATTTAAAATGAGGCTAGGTATCATGGAACATTTTAGATATCTGGAAGCAACAGCTAATTATATATGTTTATATAAGGTATTTATAATTTTATATATATTTAATCAATCGAAATTGATGATTGCAGGTGAGCGAATTATAAACGCTTACCATATACTATTTATAACCAGAGCAATTACTGCGAAGACACATCAAATCAAAATACATTTAGCGAGTTCTTCAGACAATTTAGATGCTGGTGCTGATGTATTATTATTATCCTCTACTACTTCATTTACTGGATTGTAATGTCACTGGCGTTTACTGCTTTTGGCATTACACGTTTGGTTTGTTGCAGCAAACGTTTATTAACAGGACCTTTTACTTGAAATACGAGAAGACAAAGTGATGGTACTGCAGTTCTTTTTAAAGTTTTACGCTTAATTGTATCGAAAAATACATAAATAATTAGAACGAACACAACATGAACTTTTTATTCTAAGACAAAATCTGAACATTGAATTTTTTACTCACTAGGAAATATGTAATCATCCGATTTAAAATGACGAGAACAAACTTTCATATGTTTCGTTATTTGTTTTGCACTAGGAATTCCATATTCCCATGCATTTCGTCGATCCATATCCATTTCAACACCTACACTTGTCGTAATTTTAACTTTATTTTAGCCATGTTTCGGAATATTATAAAACCCAATGCCTGTGTCTCGACCAGATCTTGAGTGGCATCCGAATACATAACAATTAGTACGACTTTTTCCCATTTCTATTCACATCAAATGATTAAACCACATGTAACTCAAGCATACAGTCACAATACAGTACTAAACCGGAAAGTTCATATTTTTCCCAACAGATGGCATATCACAGCTTGTCAGTTGTCAATAGGGAATAGCATTTCGCGCGAATCTCATATTTTACATCATTTATAGGATCGTCTTAATGTAAGTATAATACATTTAAATTTAATGAATTTTACTATCTCTGAGGTACCCTGTAAGTTACTTTGGCAAATTATGTACTATGTATTCGAAAGCAAATTGTGTATATTTTTGATTATGAAATAACGTTTATGAATTTATAAATATGAGTAATATTTGTAAGCTATGAACCGTGTAATAGCTTTGCTTCTATAATACTCCGTGCTGTATACTTGATGACTTCAGGTAATAATATAAATATTATTAAATGTTTAAATTTATTGTTATCAAAACATATGACTCACATTTATTTAGGAACAGAAACAGCTGTAGTTTTTTTTTTTATTTTTTACGTTAAAATTGTAACTTACGCTTATATGATTACGTATTTAAACAAAATCTATATTTATTTTATGATAACATATAAAATACATTTTAGAAATTTTCTTTGTTCGTAGCCAAATTAATTTGTTGGATATATTTTTAGATTCTTCGATGAGTCAACTTAAAATTTAGAAAATACTGTGTTTGCCGCTGTAAGAGAAGTCTGTTGTTTTGTAAACATGCAAACTGTTCGCTCACTAACGGTATTTCTGACAACATGTATGTTACAAACTTATAATAATAACTATAGTATAAAAATAAATAATACTGTACTGGTATAATTGGTACAAACAACAAAAAGTTGACCGACACTTTATAATTGTTGTATGAAGAATATTATTTACATCTAGATCTATAATCAAGGCAATTATTACATCCTGCATTGGATAATGTAATATGCAGAATAAAAGAAAATAATTCTCATTGAAGTGTCAAAAAAATTCAGGCTACATCTGGTGAAATCGACTATTAATGGGGTAAAATGTGGTTACCTAAATCCTAAATGGTTTTTAAGAACCAAGATGTCATGTCGTGGTATTATGACTCAGATTTCATCGATTTCTCTTATTTTTTTAACAATTCTTTATAAGATAGGTACTTTCTATTAAATAACATCCACTTTTACAATTATCGACTTTCATTATACATAATCCACATTTAATTAGTAAAATAATATAGTAAGACCAGTGCTGAGGATCTGACTTAGAGATTATTGCAACTTGTTATGAAGAAAAAAAATTGGCGTGGTAAAAAAATTGCGGAGGAATTTCCAGGGAAGAGATTATCACTTTCTATACAGTGTCCCACACTCTATCTTCAGTGTGGCAGAGATAGCCAATGTTATTCTTATAGAGGTTTTCTGTACCATGTTGCCAATTTTTCAATGTAATGTAATATTGAAACATTGATAAATTTTCATTGCTATACCAAAATTAGTTAACACTGTACAATTTAAGTTTTATGAGGGTCTCTTATTTACCCAAGGGCTTATTGTATTCACCCAATATTTGTCTAAATAGTTTTATATACAGGGCTATTTGTTTCTGTAATAAGTAATATTTCAATACAATATTTTAAAACCGCCCAGCATACTAATCTTGATTAAATGCATTAGAAATTAGAATTTTAAAATATTATAAATTCAAATTGGAGATTACAAAGAAAGAAGAAAGATTTATGAACTATGTAAAATATATGCAGTATTTCTATCAAGCTTAAATATTAGTAAATTATCAAATAAGAAGATATAAATTAAATAAAAATATGTATTATTAAACTGACCAGTGTGTTATTCAATTTCATTTTTTTCTTCGCGCCTATGCTATTTTACATCTATATATTGTACTCGTATATGTATTAATTTTATATCTTTTCGTAGAATGGAAATATGTAACATAGGGAATTTATATTGTTGACGACGATTGTAAAATGTTTTATATTATTTACTTTAAATTGACTAGAGTTTATATGTTAATAATTTCAATTACCTACGCTTGTTATAATTTTATATCCTACTTACATTTTGTATTTGTAATATTTGTATTATTTTATATTTTTTGTAAATTATTAAACTGACCAGTTCATTATTTAATTTAATTTTTTTTCTTTTCATCCACCTGTTTAGATACACTGAAAGTACACCAGTCATAAAAAATACATTCAATGAAGTACCCAGAATATTTCATCTCTTTTTGGGCATCTATTTTGCTCTTTCTATCTTGCAGATTTACAAAAGGTAAATATGGCAACATGGTACTCCATAAGACTCTATACTGAACATAGAGTGTGGGACACTGTATAGTATAAATCGTGCTAAGGTATAAAACGATTGATAGAAGCTGGATTAATTTTCAGAAAACTTGGAACAGCTCCTATATCAATTCTGAATTTTCATCATTTGTAACAGTTCCTGACCTTAAATCGAGGGAACTATTTTTCATCCACGTTTCATGTACCTATGACCTGGGCACTGTGCGCACAATACAGTAATACAAACATATGTAAGTATAAATGACAAAATATTTTTGATTTACAAATTTTCTTGTATTCTGCTTCTTCATTTATTAAATTAATTTTTCTCTTGTTACAGATTTCAAAGCAGAAATATTTGACCAGTAATCTACAATTTGGTGGGTTTATTTCTTTCTATTTTATTTAAATACATGTTTTTTATCTTGTTTGCTAAACAAAATCCACATTTGCGATGTGTTTATTTTAAATTTTTCTGTACATCTTTTGACAAATATTATCTTGGCAGGAAATTAAAATACAATATAAAGTTGGCAAAGAAAACCAATCGTTTTAAAACATGCATACCGGATGAAACACGAAAACGGGGCCATAGGCCTTTAACAGTTTTTCCTTACCCAGAGTGGCCTATTAATTTTAGACAAAAATGCTTCAAATAAATGTTGTAAAGAATTAAATTCTGCATCTAAAACAATGGTCATATTTTCTTTCGCATGTTTGAATTTAAAATTGTATAAATCTTACTTCTTTATAGTGTTCAAACAAATTTTACGACTTTTTACCTGTCAGAAACTATAAAATATAGTTTTCATCAAAATAATACTACAATCTTCTCTTCCTGTGAATAATTCTCTATTTTCAGTAATGATAACTCAAAGCAGAGCGTTTCTGATAGGTAAAATTATATACAAATGTAATGACATGTATCTGTCAGATTGTGACATATTTTACCTGTCAGAAAAGCTCTGTATATATACAGTGTGTCCCATTTAGAAGTGCCACCATTGGGATCTCGAGAACTATAAGAGATACGATGTCGGTTAAATGGAACTTTTTGTGCGCCTTTGGAAGGCCATCTCAGATGTGCTTTTGTTTTTCCAAAAATTCTCATAGGGCACTAGATAATGACGAAAAACTGAATATTGTTGATTTTTTCTTTTTCAAATAACTTCTCAACTATTAATAATTGAGAAAAACGTTTCAAATATAAAAGATAGATATTTTTATTGACTAACCACTGACGTACGAAACAAATTTTTATATCCGTAAAATTTCGAGATGTAATACAAACTTATATTTTTTTAAATGGAACCCGTATCTGATTTTTGTCTCAAAAAAATAACTATTTTTTTCTCTTTTCAATGTTGTAAGGGTTATTATGTTTTATATTTGTTTTGCTTTCAAAATTATTATTTTTTCCTTATTTTGTATTAAATTTACAATTATTATGAAAATATTGGTAGATTTCTATTTAGAAATAGTCCTTGTATTTAAATAATTTATTTCGTTAGAAAAATTTACTCAAAACTCGTATCAAATAAATTTTTATAATATTTTGTATCAGGTCGCCGTTGGCACATTATAGTGTAATTTGTAATTATCAGTCTAGAATAAATATATTAAGTAATAAAGGCATAAAATAAATTATATCGATGAATTACAATATAATTAATAAAAATAATAATTTTTTTTGAGAAATAATAAGAAAATTCACAAAAATAAAGAAAAAAAAAATAAATTTTAGGAGCAAAACAAATATAAAACATAATAACCCTTACATCATTGAAAAGAGAAAAAAAATATTATTTTTTGAGACTAAAATAAGATATGGGTTCCATTTAAAAAAATATAAGTTTGTGTTATATCTCGAAAATTTACGGGTATAAAAATTTATTTCGTACGCCGCTGGTTAGTTATTAAAAATATCTATCTTTTTTATTTGAAACGTTTTTCTCAATTACTAATAGTTTAGAAGATATTTGAAAAAGAAAAAATCAACAATATTCAGTTTTTCGTCATTATCTAGAGCCCTATGAGAATTTTTGGGAAAACAAAAGCACATCTGAGATGGCCTCCCAAACGCGCACAAAAAGTTCCATTTAACCGTCATCGTATCTCTTATAGTTCTCGAGATACCAATGGTGGCACTTCTAAATGGGACACACAGGCTGTTCAATTTAAGGGTGTCACTATTGCTATCTCGAGAACTATAAGAGCTACGAGGTTGGTTAAATTAGCAAAGAACCACCATTTTAAAAGACTATTACAATGAACAAAAAAAAATTATTTTCGGCCAGTGGTTCTCAAAATACGGGACACAACTTTCTTATTTTAAATGGGAACATTTGTTTTTTTTTTTTAGGTTATTCGATAGAGTATTTTTTTCTGAATTCAACGATATAAACATATCATATACTAATATAACAAAATAACTGAGAAAAATGCATGTTAAATTTATATGTATTTTATTTATATCTGGCTGAAACAAGAGTGCTATGGATAGAAAATATTAATCAGAATGGGAAAAATTTTGAACAATTTTTATAATTTAATATTTATTAATTTTAATATTATTGTAGTTACACCATTGTTTGATTTGTTTATTTTTCAATTGTTTCAACCAGATATAAATGAAGTACATATAAATTTAACATGCATTTTTCTCAGTTATTTTGTTATATTAGTATATAATATGTTTATACCGTTGAATTCAGAAAAGATTACTCTATCGAATAACCTAAAAAAAAAAAAAATATTCCCATTTAAAATAAGAAAGTTGTGTCCCGTATTTTGAGAACTACTCGTCGAAAAAAAATTTTTTTTGCTCATTGTAATAATCTTGTAAAATGGTGGTTCTTTGCTAATTTAACCAACCTCGTAGCTCTTATAGGTCTCGAGATAGCAATGGTGGCACACTTAAATGGAACATCCTGTATATATATCATCACGGGGTCCCGTGGCCGCGTGCCTGAGTGTCTGGTCGCGAACCTGGGGGAACCGGGTTCGATTCCGACAGACGTCAAATATTTCCAATTTTAAATGGCACAAAAGTGACCCCTGTGGTGCACTCTCCACGCCAGCTATGAGTGCCCGTGAGGTGACGCCTGGTAAGCGCCCACACGGTAAAACATATCGTCATCATTACCGATGTCTACATGTGTTGTAGATACCGGCACACCCAGAAATGGATAATATGCCGTGATGATATATTTATTTATTTATTTTATGCACAGGCAGAGAAGATCCTATTATGAGTAGTACCTATTATTAAATAGAAGCTAAGGAGCTATTTTTTGACAGTAAATTTGACGTTAGGACAAATTATAGTAACGAACATGATTTGTTTAATAGTGCGCGTCAACTTCAAGGCATAGTGTGCCAGCAGCAAAACCCTAAAATCTAATTCCTATACCCTAAATAATCACTAGAGTTAGGGCATATATATTTAGGATTTAGATATTAGGGTGATAAAAGTGCAACATCGGACACAGCCTAAGTAACTTTCATAAAAATTTAAATACAATTTCTTCGTTTACGAAACGTGCAAAAGAAAATGTGATTATTGATTTAGATGCAGAATTTAATTCTCTCATTTATGTCAAAATATTAATAGACCACTTTTACGCAAGTAAAAACTGATTTGCCCGGTTTTCGTGTTACATCTGGTATATGTCATATGTCAGACGTATGTTGTTTTGCCATGAAACTAGAAAGTATTTCTGTACTAATGGTAAATAGGTACTTGTACTAATGAAAATGTCAATGAAACAGGTAGATTCTCTTTCTTGACTGCAATTTGTCTTAGAATTTAAAAAAGTATTGTTTAATTTCTTCAAATAACAATGACAATAATATATAATCTGTGGCTTAATATAATAATAACTGTCAACATGTCATTTAAACTATCTATAATAGCAATAAAGCCCTTCAAGAATTTACTGATAGTCTGCATTGATGTAATAACAAAAAGTGTCGGTATAAGATAAGTTACGTAATCAGAAGATAATCAATAAAAAAATTCTCATGAAAAAAGTGTATCAATTAACTTTTTCTCAATTTTCCTTCTGAGAAACTCGTCTTAACTTTCATACTTCCGCGAATATGTTAATCTCTCAATAATTATTCTCCGAAAATCTTAACAGGTTTTGGAAGGTATTTCAAAACAAGGTTTGGTTTTTTATGAACCACGCAAAATATATTATTTTGAATATTGAATGCTTAAAATTTGATGACGTCAGAGGAGTAAATAAAATATAAATTGAAGACCTTGTATGAAACTAGGAAACAAGACATACAAACGATTGAAACTATATTTATGACGAGTGAAACAAGTATATTAATTAAATGAAATATGCATTTTACGTCATCGTAAGATTTGGCACAAGGAAGATATACTTGAATAAAATATATGTATGTAGGTATATATATATGTGTGTGTGTGTGTGTGTGTATTGGAATTTAATTTGCTATAATGCGGTTCTCCACTATATTTTTAATTCCTTATAATAGTTTTAAATGGGGTCCCCCACCATAATAAAAAATAATAAAATGTACACTTCTCAATAAATCACGATTAAGATAAAAAATATGTATATATTTTTAATAATTACTTTCAAGAAATATTGCATTTTGTTTTCAGTGTCACTGTGACGTCAGAGAAAAATAGGAGTGTCGTCGTGATGTCATATTGATATTAAAAATCAAATGCAGTTAAACTAAAGACAATTGAGATTTTGTTATACTATGAATTGCTTCAAAATTAAACGTATTTTCATTTGAAATAATAATAAAAAAAAATAGAGTGAAGGACCCCATTTTATTTTTAATGTAAATGAACAATATTCTAATTTTTTGCTATGACAGAGAACCCCATGAAAATGTTTTGAGAAATAACTCGTTATGAATGAAACAATAATTGTTATATGTATACAGTATGTCCCCGGATTGAGTTTAAAAGAGGAAAAAAATTTTTATTTTTGATTTTACGAAGAAATGTCAAGGGAAGAAAAATTTTTGCTTGAATTAAAACGCATGTTTCAGTTATTAAAACTTTTAATTAATGTAAGGTTCTTTTATTATAAAGTTTTTTCGTATTTTGTCCTCCTGATAATACAGTTATTACATTGAATCTAACATGATATTAGTTAGCTTTGAAATATTGACAAATGATTTTTAATTCTGATTTCAGATAAAAAAGAGTTAATTGAATAAACTTAAAGATTTTCCCCGTTTTTTTTTTTCTGAAATTAGAATTAATAATCATTTGTCAATATTTCAAAGCTAACTAAAATCATGTTAGATTCAATGTAATAACTGCATGTATTATTAGGAGGCCAAAATACGAAAAAACGTTATAATAAAAGAACCTTACATTAATTAAAAGTTTTAATAATTGAAACATGCGTTTTAATTCAAGCAAAAATTTTTCTTCCCTTGACATTTTTTCGTAAAATCAAAAATAATTTTTTTTTCCTCTTGTAAACTCAATCCGGGGACATACTGTATATTTAGATAATAGAAAAAATAGAGTCGCAAAAAAACGTAGTACGATATCTAAGATGTATCATGTTTCAAGCAAGACTGATAATTCATGACTTAGAAATTCATAACGTTTTCCTGTTTACTCCAAGAAGATATTGTTTCTGAAAAATGTCACATTAAAATTAACCTTCACATTGATTTCATATAATTATATACTACTCTTATCTCAAAAACAACAATAGTTAAGATTACGACATTTTTTATTTTTACTTCGAGTTCATTTTCTTGCTGAAATTACAGGTGTTCATTTTAAATGGATCACCATTACTATCTCCAGAACAATAAGAGCTACAGTAGATGGAGGCATGTTTTTTTATTCAACAGAAAATTAAGCGCTGAATTCCATCAAATTTTAAAATGACGTCATCGATGGATTTCAGATGTAACCGATGAAACAGCGCAAAGGGTCATTTTACGAACTCTCTATTCAAAATGCGCTTGAAATTTAAAAATGGCAGAATTATTTTGCCAGAAATTTGTTTCAAAATTTAGTACAATACAATTATAGAAAAAAAATACCATTTTTAAATTCATTATACTTCATTTCACGTAAGAAAATAGTAGATGGCGCTTGAGAGCCTACCCTTTTTACATGCATTAAAAAATAATTTAAATTCGTGAAACTAAAATTTGTTAATAACAAATATTTAAAATGTAAAAATGTAGAAAACCTGAATATTAAAAACTGACAACTGGCAGGTGATTTTTACCTCTCGCTAAGAGAGGTATTGGATTCATGCTAAAATTCGCATATCCAGATTTTATTGAATAAGCACGATTTAAGGTCCCTAGAATCCGATTATAACATTTTTAAAATGATGTGTGTGTGTGTGTGGATGTGTGTGTGTGTGTGTGTGTGTGTGTGTGTGTGTGTATGTATGTATGTCTGGATGTTGTAGACACGATTTCTCAAAAACTATAAGACTTAAAAAATATTTAACTACAGTTTCCTCAATCTGACATTCCTGGGAAGAGCTGAAAAGGTTTTGGTAACAATTGAACAACCGGAAGTAGTAGTTTCTTAGAAAAATTCTTCTAAATATAATTTTTTGGGAGTTTTTTTTTTATTAAATATTGAAGAACATAAAATCTCCATCTAATACACTTAAAAATTTTATTATATCTTGTATAGATTTAGAGATAAAGACACTATAATTTATAGAGTAAACTAATCGCAGAGGCCAAGGCACTAAGGAAACCAGTTGACAAATTCCAATGTTTATAACATGACACATGTCATTGTCAAATATCAACATTTTTAGTGACATTCTGATAGCTTTTTCTGGGAAGTATATTTAATTTTTCTTATTGTTTTATTAATTAAATATTTGAAATTATAGGTAAAATTGTGGTGCATATATCCATCAGAAATACCGCCAATCTGGTTAATGAATTGGAACAATCTCTGACATGAAAATGATATAAAATAGATATAATTAGAATTATATGTGTGCAAAAGACATGTTAAATACAATAAAAGCAATATTTGGGTAAAGTTCTGTAATATTTTGTTATAAAACGACGGCTCGAAAGCGAAGTGCAATACAATACATATATAGCCTAATATGGATATGACGAGAGGTCTTGTGCTGGCCACTACAGATTTCTTTTTCGTTTTTGCGTTCGTTTTTGCATTCTGACTAATCAAAGAGGAGAATTTATATTCCAATCTAAACCAACGCTATTTTCTTCGACATGAAATTGCAATCCATTGTGTTCTAACAGTAACATTTCCATTACAATGTATGTATTTGCAACAGTTTCGAGAATTAAACACTCTTGTACTGCAATTATTTATAATCCGCAATAAAACTTAACCTTAAAAACGTAAATGACATTTACCCCCACCACGAATTCAAGAAAGTTTGAAAATCCATCAGCTCTTCAGTTCGATGGATATGATGAGTAAGCGAATGTTTCATAGCTGAATTTAAAAACTTGATACATATTTAATCTAAAATTCATCAAATAATTTAAGAACTCGCTGATGGATGTGCGCATTAAGCGCATTATGCATCGATGAATAAAAAAACATACCTTGGTTATAGTATAGTTATTGTCATGGCCGATATGGCGCAAATAACGGACGCGGCTGAGGTTTATGATCAGCCGAGTTCGTCATTTGCATATCGGCCGTGTAGCGTTCAAGATTTTTCGTAATACCATAAAATTTAGACATTTAGCAATAATAAAATAACAAAATTCTTCTCTTTCTGTCATACTGAACAACTTTTTTGTTGATTTAAAAATTCTATAGGCCATCCAGCGAATCAAGCGGTTTACGTCATAAATACAATATCACTAGAAACAATGACGTCATATATTAAAAAGTTTACATGAGCATGTAAAACGGATTAAAATATATATGATCTGTGGGTTGCCTTCATAAATCCAAATCTTTCTTTAAAAGGTAACACGTCTGGTATCATTTTTTTTTTTTTCAGCGAAATCCAATTTTATTTAAAATATTCTGAACGATACTGCTTACGCCATTATAAATACTTCATTCTTGTAGTATATGCAACAAACCATCTAGTATTATGTGAGATCCTTAAAAAAAAAATACAGAATACTACATACCATACAATTTCTAACTGTTTCTCTACATTGCGTATAGCGTTTGCCACACGCTGTACATATAGATTTAATTTTCAAATTATTACTAATAAAAGAACGAAATATTACCTCAATATTACAATCCAGTGAAAGTAAGAGCCCACCAAACTATGTTTCCTTTTCAAAATAAGTCAATAAATTAACTACAAGCTCTTGAATATGACATGACAGAGCATTTGACATTTTGTCAATGAACAACAATACAAAAAACAAAATGAAATCACAATACAGGTTGAAAAGTATAATGTAGACATAATAATATTTAGTAATATACATGTTCAAAATTACCAATATTAAAAAAATATAATCAAACATCATTTTGCAAAAATTAACAAAATTTTACTTAATAATAATATTTCCAAATATAATTATTTCTATTAAAGGTTTCAAATACATAATAATAATAATAATAAAAAAAAAACCAATAAAATACCTTTAATAAAATATATTTAAAAATATAAAGAAAATTTCAAAAATCCCTAAACGATGACGTAAACCGCTTGATTCGCTGGATAGCCTATACTTGACAATGGTGCCTCAGGATGCTGTTATTTTTCTAGGAACACTTGATCGTTAATTGTAGGCGACTGTTATAAAAAAAAAAATGGCCGGCGGCCGTTATTTTTATCTTTTCACTTTTGTTTTTACTCCTGTTATATCATGGTAACAGTATGGTATTACGAAAAATTAACAAACAATTTCTATTTTATAAGACTAATGTAATGAACAAAAAAATATAGGCTAGGCTAGTTGACAGTTGTACCCGCCATTTAATTTAACATGCGCAGATTTGATAAAAAGATAATAAATTTTAAAAATTTATATTATTATTAAGGAGTATCATTTTAACTGACTACGTAGTGATTATATAATTTAAATAAATCAACAAGGGTTATTCATATAACAAGTGAAGTGAAAAAATACGACTAGCGTCTAGCCGATGTTATAACTTGTCTCACTGAACATATACGAGTGTTCAGGTGGATTCAAGCAACATTCATTTTAATTTCATTGTTATTACATTTTAATTGTAAAATGTAAAATAATGAAAATCACTGGAAACCCCGAGAATTCTATCATTATTTCGGCGAAATGTCCGTTGTCTATATATTAGGAATTGCATGTTAGTTAGACAATCAGCCTTATTCTGGTGACCATGGTATTGAATACAATATTGTATAAAATACCATTATTGTTTTCAATACAATAATTTTCCGAAATGGTATTCCGGTAACCATTGGTTTCAATACAATGTTGTTTCCAATACAATAATTATATTCTATACGATATGGTATGAAATTAGTATTCAGGTAACCATTTATTATTAAAACGTCATTGTATACGAAGCAATTATCGTATAGATTCATGGTTTCGGTAAAGTCAAATTTCAGTTCGCGTTATGAACATTGTATAGTAGAAAAGTTCTACTATTTCCTGAAATTTACTCGGTAACAGTATTTTTTTGGAAAGTTTAGTGAAAAAATAGTAACTAATAAAGAAATGATAATAATAAAAATGGATAATATTGGTTTTATTTTAATTTTTGACATGCTCGAAAATGAAAGAAATCGGTAAGTTATTAATTAATAAAAATGTAATTTGTTATAAAAAATATTTTTATTTAGACATGATTTACATATAAATAGAAAAGTTTTGCGTGATGCTAGTGATCCCTTAACTCTTTCAGAGAATGTGTTCAAAAGCATCTTCAGGCTATCGCGTCAGTTTGATTTTATTATAGAATTGGATCCATTCTTTCCTACTTCGGAGCGTGAAGAAATTGTGAGTCCTACAAATATAAAGATACTAAAAGCTTTACAATTTTATGGTCAAGGAATCTACCATCAGTTGGTCAAGATTTTTAAATTTCTATGAGTCAGGCGTCCGTCAGTCGCAGCATGAAAGAAGTGACACAAATTATTGTCGAACATCTGAGTTTTGTAGTACGTTTTGAGGTATCCCTGGGGTTAACTGTTATTTTCGTAATAATATAAATAAATTTCTACTTGGCTGGTAGATGCAGAATTTGTAGATACTGATTAAATACCCGGATTCAGGACCGCGACGATTACGCTTCTGCACGGCCCATTTCAAGGTACATTTTAATCTTGACAGCTGTCAATTTCATCTTCAAATTGTTTTCCAAAATTTTATCTTCACATATTTGTATATATTTCTTGTATTTCTTTCTTTCGCTTTTGATATTACTTTTATACTCGTTTATACTACTTGTAATTGTTGGATACGATAAATAAATTTGAAGTTGTCTTTTAGAAACCTTCTTTTTAGATGAACTCATGATTAGATTATTACACACAAATTTCTCTTTATGGATGTTTCACTTGATTGCACTTGATAAACACCATAAACACTTTTGTCATTCGCTAACGTCAAAATGTAAGCAAATGCTAGGTTAGGTGTCAATCACTGTTACCAATTGTCGCATGAAATTCATCATATTTATTTAATAAAATTTATCAATATACAAATTAATATTTGCGTTATTTTACTTCAAATATCAATCCTGCGAATGTAAATGTACTAACATTGTAAAATTTATTTATTTAAATAAAATAATATTAAGATTTCATTACAATTTTCTATAGAGTGACATCACTGCAAACAGGTGAATACAATATTGTATTCATTACAATACCACTTTCATACGATTACAATGTGGTCACCAGAATACCAAATCTATACGATGTCTTATAGAACATTGAAATCATTATTGTATAGATTACAATATTGCTTCGGATACAATGGTCACCAGAATAAGGCCGTTTGTGGATGTTTCACTTGACACAAACACTTTTGTCATTCTCTAACTTCAAAATGTAAGCAAATGCTAGGTTAGGTGTCAGTCAGTGTTACCAATTGTCGCATGAAATTCATCATATTTATTTAATAAAATTTATCAATATATAAATTAATATTTGCGTTATTTTACTTTAAATAGCAATCCTGCGAA
This sequence comes from Ophonus ardosiacus, assembly GCA_943142095.1. NCBI lineage: Eukaryota > Metazoa > Arthropoda > Insecta > Coleoptera > Carabidae > Ophonus > Ophonus ardosiacus. The sequence continues at coordinate 33,163,721 of OW964834.1, read as the reverse complement.
TGTAAATGTACTAACATTGTAAAATTTATTTATTTAAATAAAATAATATTAAGATATTATTACAATTTTCTACAGAGTGACATCACTGCAAACAGGTGAATACAATATTGTATTCATTACAATACCACTTCCATACGATTACAATGTGGACACCAGAATACCAAATCTATACGATGTCTTATAGAACATTGAAATCATTATTGTATAGATTACAATATTGCTTCGGATACAATGGTCACCAGAATAAGGCCGAATGTGACATAAAGCTACATCGTATACGTTCGGTGAGACAAGTTATAGTAGACGCAAATATATAAGAGCTAGGGGCGTGGAAGCTTCTAATAAGCGGATAAGTCCAGGTCTGCAGGGGGTCTTCTTACCTAGCGTACTGGCCCGTATTTAAAATTATCTGTATACGTATTTTAGTTAAATCTAAATTATATGAAATTAAAATTAAATTTAATCTTATTTTTTTTCTATTTACTAACTACTTATATCAAAAGATACATGACAGTACTTTTCAATAATCATGAGTTTTCTGTAAATAAAGTGATATAAAACTGAATACATCCCTGTTTTTATACCTGTATGTTGCTTGTTTATTCCTTTGCAAATTGGTTGGTTAACTTTTCTATTTTGACTCACAGCACAACACGCAATGTAATGTAGCTCTTATTTCTTTGCCTTTACTATATTACATAGACCAAAAACAAAAATATGTATTATGGAATATTGAATGACGATTCTGGCGAACAACTTGGGACTATCACTATAGGATACATGTGCAACTGGGATATAGAAAGTGGATAACGAAATATATAGGTACTCTGACCTCACTTTATAACTTATGATATTTAATATAGTTTACTTATATACCAAATTACATAGGCCCATATTCTGACATCTTCAAGTAGCGCTACTTCCGAAAAATCGCTGCTTCAACTATCATATGTCAACTTTAATATTAAAAATAAGAGAAATAAAAATAAATTAAATTATAAATACCACTTATTTCAAATATTATAGGTTTCATTTACCAAAATATGGAACCTATTCTTGTCTACTCATAAAATAAAATTAAAAAATCGAAATAGCACTACTTCGGAAGTAACAGTACTTCAAGAGGTGAGAATACGGGTCAAAGTCCATTTAACATTTTTTTTTCTATCTCAAATATTAATGTATTTTTCAAATTTATTTTTAAATTCTATCTAGATCATTGACCAATTTAAATTATTTTTATAAAACTATTCAATTTTATTAATCCAATCGTACTATAAATATGACTTGCTTAACTTTTCTTAAATTTTTGAAGTGAAACAAATAGAAAATTACAAATTGTAACAGCATCAACAATGAAACCATGCTTCATACACAACATTTCCATTTCCACTTTCAAAACATAATTCAATAATTTTTCATTGATATAATAACTGTTATTGCTACAATAAATCAATATTTTTATTTATATTACTTCCATCTATCAGCAATCATTTATGTCTTTATATAGATATGCCTTAGGTCATAATATAGCTCTAATTATATGTCATTCTTAATAAATAAAATATATGTATGTAAAATCGCTCAATTAGCCTAAATTAATCCGAATTATAAAACAATAAAAGCAATAGCACAAAATTATACTTATCTACAATGGCCTACTTTAAAGTATATTACCATTATTAATTAATTAATGGGCCTTAATCAGAATAAATATTCATGTCAGTCATTTTTCTCGAATATAGAATTGTTTATTAATCTCAGTGTGCCGTAATACAATATTGCTGCTTAGGTGCTTTCTCTTTCCGATAGTGTTTTGTTAGAGTGCAGCTGTTTACACCCTCATTGCTCTGACAAGCGATTGTTTTGTTAATCATATTTTCCTGTATTTGTTTGACCTACATATTGCACAATCATAGCATATAATCTGCAATATGTGTTTTGAAATTGATTTACAATTGTTACAAAAAAAATATTTTAAAAATCTATTGTGCCCAACACAATACCTCTCGCTTTTTCCATTTTATGCTATATAATTATTGTATTGCACTTTGCAGTCGAAACGTAGTTTTATAATAAAAACTCTGATGTAGCCAGCACAAAACCTCCCACTATTTAATTTTTATTAATTTAAATACACCTACGTATTTACTAACGCTGCAAACTAGATTATGTTCCATTACATATAACTATTGCTTTATTTACTATTTTCTTTTCAAAATGTCACTATTATTAATTTGAAGCGATTAGTTTTTGACAGTGACATTTACCTGTCACTTACATACATTTGAAATATGAACTACGTAACAAAGGCTTCGGGATTTATAATAAAGATTAATTTTTAAATTTATCTATAAAATATATAGAAAAGTTTTAATATATACCTGTAGAAAATTCAATAATTTTTAATTTTCATAATGACATAAAATGCGAAAAATGGCATTTAATAGTATTTTTTGAAGAAAACCATTATGAGCTTCAAGTAAAGTGCCATTTCCGGTTATCCGAATTACACCAAAATCTAATGGTTTCTTTCCATATTAGAATAGGGTCGAAATACAAGGTTTCATAATTTTCTGAATGATAATATTTGAGTTAGAGCGTAGGCAAAATCCACACACATATACGGACATTATCGTGAAAATGTTTAAATTGGATTCTAGGGACCTTAAAACATGGCCATTTACTAAAATCTCGATATGCGATTTTTAGCACTATCCCTATACATACCTCCCTTACCAATGGCAGCGGGAGGTAAAAATGTACATTTCTTGTAAACACAAAAAATTTAATTCTTTTATTCTACGTGTTTTTAAATGTCAGAGATTCTTCCAATGCATTGACAAGATTTACGGTACTTCTTATGGATATATGCATTTTACCTATAATTTTAAATATTTAATTAATAAACAATAAACTAGATTAATGTCCGGTTTCACCAAAATCAAATAAATCTTCGAATAGCTTATTCGTCGAATAAGTGAAAAATATCGCTTCAAAATATGACAGCTAGAATAAATATTGTCATTTGCATTATGATTTCGATGCGATATTTTTCTCTTATTCAATGAATAAGCTATAAGCTTTCATAAATGTACGACCCACGAACAGCTTTCAGTAGACATTAAAACTGTTGATTATTTAATACATTCTAACATTTATCTGTCTATTAAAAACTTTGTTGCTTAATAACCTTGAAAATTGGTATGTAGTTATATTCGTAGAATCGATTGTTGATTTTCCCTAGTTGGTAGCTCGACCCATTTTTAAGTCAGTCCTAAAAAGACATACTTATTTTGGCTAATAATTAAAAAAAATTCAAATATTCAATTTTTGTACTATTACTATTAGACACTTCTTCATACGCTTTTTCCAAATTTTGGAACAGCAGGTCGATAACTTCCCGAGATATTTGCGTTCAAAGTTGGATTTCAAAAAACAACCATTTTTGGGTTATAACCCTAAAATAGGTGGAAATACTGACTTGCCGATATCAGCACTCGATTCTACGGACAAAATTACAATAAGTATAGCAATTTTCATAATTTTTAAACAATGTATACAATTTCTAGAACACAAAAAAAAATCGCAAGATAATTGCGATTTTTCTAGAAATTGTATACGTTGTTCAAAATTGGTATACTTATGTCATTTTATCCGTAGAATCGAATGGTGATGCTACCAACTAGAGATGCACTCGATTTCGAACTTTGGCCCGGCCCGGCCCGAAGCCCGCCTCAATTTCGAGTCGATCATCGAGCCGGGCCGAAGATATTTTTTATCAGACCTAATCGGGCTAATCATTTTCAAAAATCGAGGCGAGTCGGACTTTTGCACAGTTTCCTTAATAATTTAATGAAAATGGATGAAGTTAAAAAAGATCAAAATGATTTAATAACAACAAAATTCACATATTAATAAATAAAAATGTATTATTTTACTTCAAGAATTCAAGATTATTCATTAAAGCATAATAATTGTGACGTTGCTATTATTATTGTTATTATACCATAATGATATATTGTCCTATTTTTGAGCAGAAACAAAGTTAGATAAAAAATCCTTATGTATATTATATTTTTTTATACAAGATTTGTGAAAAAGTTGTTTAAATTTTCGAACGGCAAAGTGTTAAATACACGTAGGTCTGTAATTTTTATAACAAACTTACACTAGAAGGGTCTCCTTTTTAACTACTTATGTTAACTAATGTTGAAAGTTATAAGAATAAAAATCAACATTAGGAATCCTGGATGCACCCAATTTCGAGCTTTGGCCCGGCCCGATTTCGAGTCAATTTTCGAGCCGGGCCAGCTAATTTTTTTGTCGAGTCGATCTTCGAGTCGGGCCGGTAATTTTTATTTTCGGGCCGAGTCGATCCAAACCTCAAAGCCCGGCCCGGCCCGGCCCGAATGCATCTCTACTACCAACTCTGTATTTCCATCCGTTTTAGGGTATTTTTGGCCATGATATTAAATGCAAATATTTTGGAAACGAAAAAAGATAGCGACCTGCGGTTTCAAAATTTGATATCAGAATGATGAAAAGTATCTAAATTAATTTTTTGATGAAGTATCTTATACTCGTTAAATAATATCCACTAATGATTTAGTGCACTCTCCACGCCAGAAAAAAGTGCCCGTGAGGTGACGTCTGGTAAACGCCCGCACGGTACAAATATGTCATCATCATTACCGAATCTGTGTAGAAAGCAGATTGGCACACTAAGAAAGAAATGGATAATATGCCGTGATGATATATTTTATTTATTTATTTATGATTTAATCTTATTTTTTATTTTTATTTTATTCTTGTTCGTGTACCATAAATTGGACCCGTTCTTTTACCTTCCGTCAAAAGGATGGTATTGTCTTTGGTCAAAAAATTCGGTGGTGAGTTTTTAATGAATAAGCACGTTTTAAGATCCCTAGAGTACGATTTTACTAATTTTACATTGATGTCTGTATGTGCGTGTGTGTGTCTGTGTGTGTGTCCGTGTGTGTGTGTGTGTGTGTGTGTGTGTGTGTGTGTGTGTGTGTGAGACAAATTTTTCTCCGACGATAACTCCAAAACTACAATTCTAAAAATTATGATTCTTTCGTATTCCTCTTCCTTACAACCATATGAAGAGCTGATTAGATTTTGGTTATAATTGGTCAACCGGAAGTACCCTTATTTGAAGTTTTTCTTGAAAAATCGCAGTTAAATATCATTTTCGACATTTTATGTGATTATCAATAGAAAGAATATCTTATTCTCTATACGGTTCGAGTATACATTTTCCTTCATATTCAATAGCTATAGAGTTATAGAGAGATTAAGAGAGATTAACTTTCGAAAATCAGTCAGCTTTGAAAAAATTATGAAAACAACAGATATATTCAAAAAAATCTAATTGACAGATGTCAGTGGCAAGTGCAAAGCCAAAGTGCAAAGTATATGATCTGAAAGTGATATAAGTGACAGAGTGTCCCTCGCCAGTGACTTGCATTTGCGGCCTCGCCTCAAGATAGGAACTTATAATGCCAGAAGTACGAGAAAGGCAAAAGAGAAGATGGAAGGACTGTATAGCAGAAGATTTGAGAGAGGCAGAACTGTGTGACGAAGGTGCTTTGGACAGGAATGAGTAGAAAAGAAGATTAAGAAACAGCGACTTTTAATAAAATAGGGAAAAGTTGAAGCAGGAGGAAGTGTTAAGTGCAATACATAATGTACGTTCGTATTCGTATTAAAATTTTATTAGATTTTAGAATCTTTTCAAAAGAACTTTCAGTATAGATATGTAAAAAATAGTGTGTTCTTGTTACAATTATACAGGATATATAGAATCTTTTTCAAGGAACTTTTGGTATAGGATATGTACAAAATACATCGAATTGACGGAAGGTTTTGTGCTGGCCACAACAGATTCTTTTAAATATTGATGGTAATTGTTTAAGTACCTACAGAAAATGAATACGGGAACAATAGAATACGATCTGTAATGAATGTAAACTAACAAACAGCAAACAGCAACATTTGAATTCCTCTGCACACCTGGCTGGCTAAAGTAGCACAAAGTTCCAACTCACATCTTAACCGTTGTAGACTGTGGGTCTCACCTCACCTATCTAACCAAGCGATAAACATATAAATATTCGTTCACCTCTTTCTTTACAAAGTGTGCTTCAACATATACTACAATGACAAGAATTTTTTTATGGAAAATAAATGAAATGCTATATTAAAATACAAATGTTACACCGGGTTGTGGCGGTTAGGGGTAAAGGATGAACGAAAGGATTTAACATGGGATTTTAGTTTTATGTAATTTCCTTTTTGCCCTCCTGAAGTGTAATGGGAACTTTACAATTGTATACACAGCAAGTCGAGCAGCAAGTGTAACCTACATTTTACGCTTACTGTGTTGTAACTTGTCTAACTATGCGGTAAAATAATCAAAATACACTGGACGTTTATGGGCATTTAGAAAAGAAATCATCTTTACTATAATAAAGTTCATGTAAAAAAATTCTACCTACATAAGTTATTTTTTTACTTTAACATTTCCTATATTTAAAATTAATTTATATAAACCAAAATCACGGCAACGACATCTGTCATTATTGTAAAAATCCGCCGTTACCGACATAGTCACCTATCGATATACCTGTCAAATACGCGAGGCGAACATTGCTGAAATGTCAAATATCGACACCTACCTATTATTTATTACGAAGAAAACATGAGCAAATATAGTTATTTTCGTAACAAGTTATGAAAAATACCAAATATCATGCGAGTTTAAATTGACGCACGACGCGTAGCGGAGTGCAAGTCAATACACACGAGCTAAGATATTTGTATTTCATACAAGTTATGGACATTATTTTTTAGACGAGCTTAAATAAATTTTACTTTTTTTACAAAACTGAAATTTAGGTTCAAACGTACGGACAGCTGACAAATGAATAATGTATACATATAGCCAGAAAATAATGACACAGTAACCTAGCAACCGTGTCAACTATTACGATATGAAATATATCGTAACACTAATGTCATAAGTTCAACTTTCAGTGTTTGGATACTACGTTGATATGTCATACTTATCACAATGGTCGTCTAAAAAATATATTATCAGTCATAAACAACGTCTATTATTACAAATAAATTTTTGCTAGAAGAAGTACTCTAATGAAGGTAAGTAAAATCAAATTTGGAAATTGACAACCCCAGTATTTTAAACTAACCCTTTTCAGAAGTACAACCTATCTCATTAAAAAAAAGTGATTTTAATTATCGTCGGCCAAAAAATTTGATACAATTATCGTGCGTGAAGTATTTTACAGCGCTCCAGCTAATAAGGCACTCGCCTTAAGGGCTCGTGCCTCAAACAAAGCTGTCGCGCTGTAAAATACAACTTACACGCACTCGAATGTAAATAACTATTTTTCCTGTTTATTTTACAGCAACAACTGTGGAGTGCAAAGTTGTTCAGAATTAAAAGCAGCATACAAAACTGTATTCACATTTCTTATTAATTTTTACACAATTTTTAAAAGAAATTTCAAAATTTCTGTCAATTCCTAGCAATAGTCATGACACTTGTCCCTTGTTCTCTTTTTTTCTTGACTTGGTGTAACGAATATATTCACCAAATATTATCCCTATGTAAATATTGAATTTCTTTATTTTGAACTACACATATGAGTTGTACAGTGTCAATTTATTTTTTAATTTATAAGATAATGATTTACTTTGATTTAAAAATAAATTTATTTTGAACTTCCATTAACTTTATTTGTAAAAAGAAAACATATGTACCGGTAGTATTTACTCAAAATTTTAGTCACCCTGACACCCTGACTAACTAATTACCATGACTCATCAGCGAGTATAAACTATACTTTATACTCACTGGTATACGCGAAGTAAATTAATTGTATTTCGTGTGGATTTAAACGGAGCGCATATATTAGACAGTGATTTGTGCGTGATCGTGTGCGTTTAGTGTCAGGTTACCAATCTGGTGACCCGGGTTCGATCCCGGCCAGTGCAGACTTTTAATCGCACAAAAGTGATCCCTGTGGTACACTCTCCACACCAACTATGCTATGAGTGCCCGTGAGGTGACGCCTGGTAAGTGCCCACACGGTAAAATATATCGTCATCATTACCGACGTCTACATATGTAGTAGATACTGGCACACCCAGTAAAGGGTAATATGCCGTGATGATATATTTATTTAGTCCCGCACTATAGATTAACTTATCTTGGATAAAATATTAATCTTAGGTTACTATTGCTTTATGTATAGTAATAATTTAATCTGAGTTGAAGCAATCTAGATCTAAGATCTAAGTAAAGTGTTTGGAAATCAGATTTTGCACTACGAATGACACAAATTCTGCTGTCAAACTTCCTTCTAGGTTATGTTGGTTTTTTGATGTTTGTGTTATGTGTTATACATACCCACTTATTTTGACATAAAAGTGAAAAATGCGCAAGGAAAGGGCGAAAACATTTTCTGAACCAGAAATTTGCAATGCTGGATATTGTAGAAAATTTTCTACATATTATATTGGAAAATAAAAAGACTGATGCTACTACACAAGTAATAAAAACGAAACCCTGGAAGAAAAAGGCGAAAATATTTAATTCTTCTAACAAGTTACAAAGAACATGTTAGCAAATTAAGAATTGTTATTATTTATTTATTTATTTATTTATTTATTAATACGACTACCCAACAGTCTAAGCCCAAATTAAGGGTAGGAAAGTAGTACACATTTCACAAAGATATTACATATTACATTGTGCATATAATTTTGAAAAATTTTGCAAAGTCAAAAGAGAAAATATCGACAGCAGAAAATTTAGAATTATAAACGTGGCACATTCTGTAAATAGGTGACAACATTAAACAGTTAGTTCGAGCTAAGGGCAAGTAAAATGTAAGGTTACTTCTGGTACGGACAATGGGAGAGAGCGAGGATCATCAACACAATAATTAATTATTTTTGACAAGTGTAGTACAAGAGCATTTTCACGACGTTCAAAAAGACTCCTAAAATTAAACATAACCAACAACTGTTGATACGTTATTGAATATACTGGGTACCTGTTATGAATTTTGTAATAAAGATATTTTAGGAATTTCTTTTGAACATACTCGAGTAAATCTTGATGGACTTCATATATAGGGTTCCAGATAATATGGCAGTATTCAAGTTTAGCCCGAACAAATGAATAATATAGGCTTTTAATAGCTGAAAGATTTTGGAACGATTTACTGTTTCTAATTACAAATCCCAGCATTCTCATGGCTTTATTGTACGTGTCTTCTATATGGGGAACAAACGTAAATTTATTGTCAAACTTTATCCCAAGATCTTGTACAGTTGCTGAACGTGATATGATAACATTATTGATACTATAACTATAATTAAAAGGAGTCAATTTTCGTGTAAAAGATATTGTCGTACATTTATTTAAATTAAGATATAATTTATTAATTGAACACCATTGATAAAGACGTACCAAGTCTTCTTGGAGAAGATCACAGTCATGCATAGAGTAAATGGGATAAAATATTTTTAGGTCATCGGCAAAGAGAAGTTTATCGCAACGTATAACATCCGTGACATCATTAATAAATATTAAAAAGAGTAGAGGACCTAAATTTGAACCCTGAGGTACACCCGACGTTGGAACATGAAACAAAAATAAGAAAGATAACGCCGATGATAAGGTTTTTATCTACAAACACTGATGTATTGTTCTTACAATAGATGACATTTTGAAAACGGTACGTTTGTAGACCCATGTTTGTAGAAACTTTTCGACTTACTTTTAGTTGTATATAACCCTATAAAAATCCTTGCTTATTTATTAGAAATTAATTATAATAACTATTTGCGATCCTACCTACAATTTTTAAACATAGAAAGCATTGATTTCTTTAAATAACATTTTTGAAAATATCTCGTGTCAAATTGACGTCAGTTTTTTATATTGCTAAAATTTATTATTTTTATAGCACAAGATGTATTAGATAACATTTTTGAAAATATCTTGTGTCAAATTGACAAAATCAGTTTTCTATATAGCTAAAATCCATTATTTTTATAGCACAAGATGTAATATATAATTTAATTATTTCCAATATAGTATTAATAATTTTTAATTTGTCAATTATTAATTTACTATATACAGCAATTTTAATTTTCTTTATAGCATTAACAATTTTTATATAAAAATATTAAAATAAAAACCGTTTCACATCGCAATTCTGCGCTTTCATGTTGTAACGGCCGATTTAATTCAACTGTTTATTTTCTGAGTTCGTTTGAGATACGGCGTATCGTCGCGTATTAATTTCATAGGTTATAGTAATAGCCGGTTAACGACAGATAAATTTACTTCCAAAGTAAATAAAATTTATTCCTTTAAATAACAGTCGAACTTTTGACAATAATGTTATAAAATGAATAAAATTGATTCGAATTTGTTACTTTGAATGAATTTACTATGGAAGTAAATTTATTCTGCCCTTTACAAAACCGAGAGTAAATCTATTGATACTGATAACAAATTATACATCCTTCGATTCGTTATTCTTTCGAGGTTATTTTGACATCATATAAATCAAGTAGTGTATCAAAAAATTTCGCCTGTTTTCAAACGGGAAAAAATTGTCTTGTTGCTGCAGTATGGCATGTCCACAAACAGGATAGGCAATTTTTTTTTATTATTTTCGTCGTTATAAATAAATTTATGAAAAATAAATGTATACAAGGTGTATCAGGACTAGTGTAAAAAAAATTAATAACATATTCCTGACATTTTGAGTAAAAAATGTCATATGAAGGTATGTCCGGAAACTTCTCGTTACAGAGTTACAGACCTTTAAAAGTGCACCTCATCAAGCACATTTTGATTAATAACTCTGATACGACTTGCACTAAAATTTTGAAACTTGATACGAGGATACTACTTATTCAGATGCATATTTAAACTTTCTTTTGTTTCTGTATCTCAACCAGAGGCGTCTCATATGGGGAAGTCATTAAGGTTTTTATCCTTATTTTTTGATCTATTAACATTTTTTCAACTTACCTATAAAATATTACATACAATACAAAAAAGTACTATCGATAAAATTTGATAAACGCAGTAGTTTTTGAGATATTTTAATTTTTAGAAAAATCAATTATGTAAAAAATTAGGTAACAATTAAGAAACAATGAAATTCACACAAATTCATTCTTTGATGTCCACTTCGATATTCTCTGGACTAAGACAACCATTACTTTTACAATATCTATAAATAAACACCATATCTACATATTCACCAACACTAACATTTTACACTTTTTTAATTTGCAAAAAAAAACAACTAATATTGAAAATAAGGTAATTAAACAATAGTTATAAACAGATTTTGTGTCGCTTTCTATTTTGTTCCATTTTCTATAGTAAATTAATTGATTTTTAACTGTCAACTAACTATTTTGGATATGTGACATTTAAAATATCTCAAAAACTACTGGGTTTATCAATTTTTATCAAAAGTACATTTTTGTGTATTTTTAAATTGTTTGTAATACTTTATATTTAAAAATAAAAAATGTTAATAGGTAAAAGAATAAGGATAAAAAGAAAAACTTTCATGACTTCCCCATATGCGACGCCTCTGGTTGAGATACAGAAACAAAAGAAAGTTTAAATATGCATCTCAATAAGAAGTATCCTCGTATCAAGTTTCAAAATGTTAGTGCAACTAGTATCACAGTTATTAATAAAAATATGTCAGATGAGGTGCACTTTTAAAGGCCTGTAACTCTGTAACGAAAAGTTTCCGGACATACCTTCATATGACATTTTTCACTCAAAATTAGCTCAGGAATATGCTATTAATTTTTTTTTTTACACTAGTCCTGATACACCCTGTATAATATGGTATATGGATACCTCATGTTTCATTATTAGAGAAGGCACGTCAGTATATTGTATATTGAAGCACACTACAGCTATATCTGTGACGCAATGTCTATCTGTCATAGAAACCGACAACATAGCAATGCTGAGTACCGTTATTCACATGAATTAGTGGCAAGATTTGCAACTTTCACAGCAAAATAATATTTCCCATAATAAGCGCGTGTAAACACATATAACTTATATGTTGTCGAAGGTTAAAAATACAGTTTCACGGTTAGTGATTATTCTAAAGAGATTTTTATCGCGATTTTGCGACGTGTATTTATTTATGTGCAAGTACTGTTATGTTTACACAATAAAATAAAATGCATTTTTTTATATGATATTTGTCATTGACTATTATGAATTTTCTTGAAAAAAATACGAACCATATGAATATTTCTCTGGTTATTATAGGTATAATGAATAGACGAATTATGGCAAAAATAACAGAATTTCCTGCCGAATTCATATTTTGAAACCGCGTTATAATATTTTTAATTTTAACAGGCTGAGAGTGGATAATGAAAAATGAGTAATGGGCCGATTTGAAAATGTGTACATAACTTGCAAATAATTTCCGGGACTTTAATATTACAAGGCCTAATAGTAACATCGAAACAACCAAACAATTATTTAAAATTATAACGGCTGCACGGAAATCTATAAAGCACAAAATCATTGTTATTTTACTGCTATAAGAAATACAAGCTGTTATAAATAATTATTACATATGTAACATTTTGTTCATTTTTTGTGTTATTTGTTTCTTTCTTAAATTATTATCCTAGTTAATTTTTTTAAAAGTAAATATTAGATTTTTATACAGTCGCTCTATTTTTGTCGCACCCCATTATCCGTATTTAAATACATAAGTATAGTCTGGACGATATTACTTGGCGAGCTGAAGTAATAAAAGATTTCTCTGTGGTTACGGGAAAGGTATAAATACCATAGGCGCGCCGGAATAAAAATCAATTTAATAAAAAAATGTACAAACAGTACAGAAAATAATAATTTATTTATTACATTTAAAAAAAAATAATACAACAATGTCAAGTACGAAATGCAAATAAAAAAAAATAAAATAAAATACATAATATGTGCATTACACTATATAAATACAGGATGTTTTTAAAGTTATGGATAAAACTTTAATGGATGACAATAGAGCCAAAAGTAAGTAAAAAAACATTAATCCGCAAAGTCCAATTCTCAAAAAAAAATAGTCAAAAATCAGCTGACTGTCATATTTTGAGTAATTTTTGAATATACGAGAAATCCTCTTAAAGATAAACAAAATTCTTCATTTGACCAAAGATGTAACTCTTATAGTTTTCAAGATAATGAAAAATCAGTAAATTAGATGATCTACGAGTATATCTCGATCTCGGAAACAGTTGAGAAATGAAGTGCGGATTAAGACTTAGATTTACTTTGTGGGATCCTGATGGTGAACCTCAAGGATTGTTTCTCGAAGGACCACCCGTAAATGTACGGGAATAAAATGTTGCACGTTGATAAAATTGGTTTTATTTTGCGAAGAAATTAAATATATACAATATATACAAAACATGAAACTTTATTTTAATTCTGTGAGCGAATCTTTATTTGTAAAATTGTCTAGTCTCGACTATTGTTTAAACATGACTAGTTGGCAGTAAATTTTACACTCTCGTCTCTGGCTACTGCCGTTAGAATTAATTAACAATTTGGTGGGTTGTATAAAATATACAAATGACCAGCTAAGTACTGGACATACTTCTAGCAATATTATCACCCGTTTAAAGTTTGGTCTATAAGTATAGAAACACCCTGTATATCAGCAAGTCATAGATATTAAAAATTAATGAAAAATATGAAACAATAAACACATACAGAGAAAATATGTGTCTAACTACTCACTTTCTACATCATCCTGACTACTAGATTCTGATTCTGTAGTAGAATCATCGTCGCCAACATGTATTATAAATGTACCGAGAACTTGTGAAATTTAGTACGATAGTTTTGAATTACTAATTTAACGTCCATAAGGTTTTATGAATATGTCACCTTTACATTATATAAAAATCTGTTGTGGCCAGCACAATACCTCTCGCCATTTCCGTTTTGCATAAATATCGAATTTAACATTTCTTCATTTCTTGTATACACAAAATAATTCTAATTATTTATATCTATTCTTTCATTCTATAAGAAATCTTGTCCTTCTCTTTGAAAATGTTCAAGATGGTTCCAATTCATTGAGGGTATTTCTTAAGGATATATTAATATAAATACCTACTTACAATTTTAAATATTTAATTAATAATTCAATAAGAAATATTAAATGTACTTCTCAGAAAAAGCTTTCCGATAAGCTTTCAATAATGTGAACAAAACTGATGATTTTTGACGCTAACATTTATATGTCAATTACAAATATTTGAATTTAACAACTGATTTCCTTGGTGTAGACTGGTCTGTGCGATTTATTGCAACAGATTTTTCTATATATATTATATTTTCTTTATCTCTAAATCTGCCTGTAGCCATAGCGTATAGAGATAGAGTATTATGATCTCTACATTTCGCGTGCACAGAACAATTATAACTTAGTTATGTTTACGGCTAAATTTATAAGTTATATATTAGGTTTACGGTGGATATGTTATAATCGTGATAATTCCGCCGTATGGCGGAATTCTTGGTTTGCGTCGGCGGTCATTTAGCCACGCCGTAAAAAATATTTTAATTAGCATTTTTAGCCATAACAGTCTGCAAGTAATATAAACATTTAACCAAAATAGATTTAGATTTTCAAAATATTTTCTTAGTACAGTTAATATTAGAATTTTACGTATGTACAGCGCTAAAATTATCGAAGTTTGTAATGGAAATAAACAATGACTTATTAATAAAATTAGTAATTATACCAGACTTCAACAAGTATATACTTCATGGTAATATACATTTCAAATTTTTCCATAAATTTATATTTAAATTTACATCATTTGAATTACATTATAAAATAAAAAATGCCCCACAAATATATTTAAAACCAATTATATGTTTAAAATCTTTCCATAGACGTTTGTCATACATATCATGTTGAAATAAACATTAAAATTTCGGTAACACGAATGTGGAGCTATTAAAAACGTGTTTGATCATTCCACTAGAATTTTATATTTCCAACAAGTTCCGTAATCGCAAATCTATTTAAATCTGTCACTTATTTTGCAATATAAATGACGAAATAACTAATATGTTAAATGGGACAACTTAATGAATATAAACTAGCCAGAAAAATTGACTCTGTCGGGTCCACAATAAAACTACAAATATCGTAATTATGACAAAACAGCATATCGCTAAGCGATATGCCACTTTGTCATAATTACGATATTTATAGTTTTAATGTTGGACCCGACAGAGTCAATCTGACTTTTTATTTTATAGATATGATTGTTAAGTCTGAAGATGCCATAAAATATACAAATATACAAAGAATTTTCGAAGAATTTGTAAATCCAGTATTTGTATAATACACAATGCTTGAAAAGATAAGAATATTGACTTAAGTCCTTGATTGTCAAATTTTAAAAGCTCTTTACACTCCTACAGTCAGAAGAATTGACCGTGTCAGGTCCAGTAATAAAACTATAAATATCGTAATTTTGACAAAGCGGCATATCGCTCACTGCTGGCATTATAACATTAGATGTCAATGGGCCATGAAGTGCGCCGCACTATTAGAATGAAGACATGCATTGCATGGTACTTTTACATTCTACCTGTTCTAAGTGCTCTGATTGTACTCGTATATGTTTCAAAATATTTGCAAATGTACCTGTCTTCGTAATGACGCGGTAGACCGCATAAGGCATAACAGTGGGGTATTTATGTTTCTATGCGTCAGAGGAGGATTAGCAAAATTTGTGAAAACGATGTATAGGTACTTTCTCGAAATTCCGCTAATTAATTTACCTGCTTTTACTTATAATTTGTGAAAAATTGGTATATTATCATTCGAATGTAACTCGTTGACTTGTTCAGTTATAGTTGAGGTTATAGTTAAGCAAGTTCAGACGAATTTACAGAAAAAATATGGCAACCGAGGAACAATGAAACTTTAGTTCATCGGATAAAAAGTGTTCTAACGAGACAAGTAGAAGACGTGGGGGAAGTTTAGCATGGTAAAAATTCTACATAACATACTATTTTCTCACAAATATAACACAAATGACTGCTGAAATTGAAATTAAAAATTAAAATTATTGCTCCATTTATTTATAATTAATATTTTTTGGGTAAACTCTAAGTACGTCACAAGTCAGTTATGCGCAAACTCAGACAGTCGGTGAAATCGAACCACTTGAACGTAGGTCGTAACAACACCTCAGTCTCAAGTGACTGGTAACCGCAACCGCGTGCGTCAGTGTATAAGTCGACATACGTTGTACCAAGCCTCTACCGACGTCATCACAGCTAAAAATCGGCTTTTCAGGAAAATCTGGGTATTTTTGAAAAAAATAAGACATGTTAAATCATTTTTCAAGTCATTTCCCATGGAATAAAAAAAATAAAAAAAATCGCTAAACTTCCCCATTATCGGACTCCTGTAAACAAATTATTCTAAATGCATATAATTCTTCAATTTCAAATATTTTGTTACAACCCTGTTCTGTTACCCTTCAAGTCCATTTAAGAAGCCACCCGCTGCGTAAGTCGAAGCAAGTAAATTTGCAAATATCTTGAAACAAGGTATAACAGAATCTTACTATTCCTTTAACTTAAATGTTTTTTTTTTGTTTGAAATAATTTTTGGAATTACAGTTTTTATTTTCATAAGAAATTAATTTTATGTTAAATATGTTGAAAGTAGTAGGTATAATTCCCTTCAACAATAAAACAATTCACCATTATTTTCTTCCACTTCTTGAAAGCTCTCAACACGACATATTACCCATTGCTGGGTGTGCCAATCTTCTTTCTACACATATTTTGGTAAAGATGACATAATCGTACCATAGGGGCGTTTACCCGCCACAGGCAATCATTGCTGGCACGGAGAGTGCACCACAGTGGTCAATTTTGTGCCATTTAAAATTCGAAATAATTATTTTGCGTCGGTCGAGATCGAACCTAGTTCCTTAGATTCACGATCAGACACTTATTGTTCCAGGGGCGTTTAATCGTTTTATACTGAATCTTCTGATTTTAAATAAAATAAACTATACCTAAATTATAGTTATTTTTTATACAAGACGATAAAATTGTATTTAATTTTATCGTCGTGTGTAAAATTTTATTTTTTTTCTATAGCAGATTTTAAAGAGCAAAAATTAGAAAAGCCGGTTATAAATTAAATTATTTAAGAACAATTTAAAAATCTTAGTAGCGTGGAAGTTATAGAATTTGTTTGAAAACAATTTCATTTTATTCACGTTTATACAATTGTAGTTATATATATATATATATATATATATATATATATATATATATATATACAGGGTGTCCCATTTAAGGTACGAATGCATTGGTATCTCGAGAACCGTAAGAGCTACGAGGTTGGTTAAATTAGACAAAAGTTGCCCCATTAGGAGGCTATTTTAATGGTGTTTTGTTATTTGCGAAAAAATGCATAGGTCACTAGATACAGGTGAAAATGTAAATTTCGCGATTTTCTTTTTTTGCTTATAACTTTGTTATATGAAATAATACGAGATTCTGGTTTGCACTTTCTTAAGACACTTTTGTATGGTGAATTTGCAGAAGTTCTCAAATTTTTTTTATATCTAACCATTTACGAGTTACTGATAGCAACTTTTATTTTTCATATGGAGGTCATATTAAGCTATGGCATTTTTAAATAGAGATTTTTTTTAGCTTTACAATGATATAAAACAATAATAATTTATTTTTATAATTAACAGAAAAATTAATAAAAATTGTTATTTATACTAAAATTAAATTGACAAAAGTAAATAGAAAGCTGCTATGGAAACAACAAACAACAAAAAAGTGCAACAATTGAATTTCTGAATTTTACTTGACAATAGTAGATTATTACGAGTAATAAACGAACTTTGACAACGAATGTAACAACTGAACATATCATATTTTTCCCAACGAGAAAAATTCATTTTTATTACTCGTAATAATCTACTACTGTCAAGTAAAATTCAGAAATTCAATTGTTGCACTTTTTTGTTGTTTGTTGTTTCCATAGCAACCTTCAATTTACTTTTTTCAATTTAATTTTAGTATAAATAACAATTTTTGTTAATTTTTCTGTTAATTATAAAAATAAATTATTATTGTTTTATATCATTGTAAAGCTAAAAAAAATCTCTATTTAAAAATGCCATAGCTTAATATGACCTCCATTTGAAAAATAAAAGTTGCTATCAGTAACTCGTAAATGGTTAGATATAAAAAAAAATTGAGTACTTCTGCAAATTCACCATACAAAAGTGCCTTAAGAAACTGCAAACCAGAATCTCGTATTATTTCATATAACAAAGTTATAAGCAAAAAAAGAAAATCGCTAAATTTACATTTTCACCTGTATCTAGTGACCTATGCATTTTTTCGCAAATAACAAAACACCATTAAAATAGCCTCCTAATGGGGCAACTTTTGTCTAATTTAACCAACCTCGTAGCTCTTACGGTTCTCGAGATACCAATGCATTCGTACCTTAAATGGGACACCCTGTATATATATGAATCGCCAAAATGCATAATGTGTTTTTATTTAAATAATAAAGTTCTTTATCTACCCTTGCTGTTAAAGTATTATTTTACCTACCCTTGCGGTTAAAATGTCACTTAGTCAACTATTTCGAGTTGAACAAAGCACACTTTAAAATCTGCTATAGAAAAAAGGTATAAATCTCTTATTCAAGTACGTAAATATCAAATATCTGGCAGATTTTCGTCCGAGTACTGTTTTGATATGGCGCCATTTTCTCTACTTGACCGGGGTCAATTTCTTGACCGTGCCAGCTATTTGACTAATTGATTTCAATTAGTTTTAATTGTTGGAGACGAATGAACATCTTGACCACTTGCTAGCTGTCGTTACGCAGTGTTGTATGCAGTCTTTTATTTTCATTCTTTTATTTAAATAATACTAAATGGTATTCCCGGCATTAAATTTGAATTATCCGTTCGTTAACACTATAAAAAGTTCAAATTGATTCCAGACAAAAAATATTGAAAGTCTAATTATAAATTGGCAAAAAATATGAATAAATAATGTTTTTCTGAGAAACTGACGAGTACTCAAACAAAAAATATAAACTGAAGATAATGGAAATAAACGTTACTTTAAACATTTAATTATTAATCGAATGTTTATAGACACAATAATTGTTTGTTTCGTTCCAATGCAATTACATACTATTACTTTTATATCAATTCTTCCATGATTTTAAAAAGAAAATAAACTTCTTTGCATATTTTAAGTCTTGAGTTTTATTTTTCACGTATACAGGGTGGTTGATTTTTCATTGTCCATCTTCTGAAATATTAAAGATACAAAAAAAAGTTATATACAAAAGTTGTTTAATACAACTTGAACTATAATTTAGCATAAACAATTTTTTTCCAAGGCCTACCAATTTTTTGGAAAAATGTTTAACTTTAATTTTTTAAATGGAACACCTGTATATTTTGACAGAATAAGATTCTTAATAAATTTCTCTTTACAATGATGTGTAACAAGTAAGGATTTACCTTTAAATTATGTCCTATAAAACAAATAGAAATATGATAAAAGTAGGCTATGATATTCTATTGATTATACCTGTATCTTCTGTCACACATGAACATTGGCTACGTAGGGGTTTTCCTTTGAATAAAATTATGTCTAATAAAGCAAGTAATAGAATTACTAGCATTGATGATTTACAAAATTATTAATACTTTTATTTAAATATCAAGTAGCAATCTGTGACATATGTTACTGGTATAAACAATAGAATATCACAGCCTACTTTTATCATATTTCTATTTGCTTTATTAGACATAATTTAAAGGTAAACCCTTACTTGTTATACATCATTGTAAAGAGAAATTTATTTAGAATTTTATTCCGTAAAAATATACAGGGTGTTCTATTTAAAAAATCAAAGTTAAATATTTTTCTGGAAAATTGGTAGGCCTTGCAAAAAAATTGTTTATGCTAAATTATAGCCCAGGTTGTATCAAATAACTTTTCTATTATAACTTTTTCTTGTATCTTTAATATTTCAGAAGATATAAGCTGGATAATGAAAAATCAACCACCCTGTATATTCAATATTATATGTAACAAACATTGTATTCGTACAAAAAAATTAGAATAGGTCTGTTATTTTGTATATTTCTACCTGCTTAAATTAGAGATAATCCTTTTGTAATGGCAGGCTACAAACCGCTAAAAACTCTATAGTTCTTGCCAAAACATACTGTCCTTAACTTTACTCTTTGAAACCAGGAGGAGTAAATATGCAGTGTTTTAACGACAATCGTTTATGGATTATTTTAAAGAAAAATACGTGTGTACTCTTAAATTTTCTATAACTGTTATTTGAAGTTTTTTTTTCTCTCTCAAACAATCCATAAACGATTGACAGCGCTAAAATACTGCACATTTACACGTCCTAGTTAAAAAACGGAGTATAATAGCCGGTAATTTCGATATTTGATTGTAAGGATGGGATTACCGAAATTTTTATACAATATTTTCAAGAAATTTATCTAAATCACGATAAAAAAAACAAAATAAGCATGTTTTGTTTGTTCTATAAATAAATGTCATTGACTTATGTACTTGTATTATTATTGACATATGTTAAACTAAATAGTTTTAAAATTTTGAAAAACCTTATTAGTTTATTTAAGTAGGTACAACCTTGGTTTTCTTACCCTCATAATCTCTTTACAAGTTTCAAGCTGTAAGGGTGTTATGAAATCAGGAACGGTATATTTTGGCAAGAACTATAACTGGAAGAACTGGCTAAAAAATCCCAAATATTTCAGGTCAGTTTTCTAAATCCCCCAAACTCAAAGTATAAGAGATTATATAAACCTATACAGTTTGTATAAATTAACTCTTATAACACGGAATAATAATTGAACAAGTGTAAACAATTTTCTTTTATACGAAAAATTATAATAAATAGATGAAGGCCAATTCTTTTGGCGCAGGGCTCGTATAAGATTATTTTTTTTGTTTTGATAGTGAATCCGGCCATAAAATTCGGGCCGAATAAATTAATTTGTCAATAATTTTGTTGAATAACATGACAAATACAAAATACTTGACATCAACTTAAACTTGTAACATGTAACTCACATGCGTAAACTGTTGAGAGATGCGATTATGCTCCTCCTGATACTGCTTCCTCGCTCGTCTTTTCTCCGTGCACATAGCTTGCAATTTATCCACAGCCCTTCCTTCCATAGCATCCGCATTCTGCCGGAGAAGCTTTCCAACATTTTCCAGCTCCTCCATAGCTGACCTCCAGGCCGTAGCCACCAAGCTTCCAGAGAGTTCTTCACATCTATCCATCTTAAGTCCCTGCGATGCCACGGAACTTAACGCGATCGCATACTCTCTGTCACATTTAACTTTACTAAGAAGACATCGCCTCATTGTCTCCAGGAGGCGTAACTCCGCGTCTTGTCTCTGGAGAAGGGCTTCATGCGCCGCGCGCCCTTGGAGAGCTGAAGAAAAGCCCATTTTACACAAAAACACTCACATATTATTTACACAACACTCGGCCACGGCACGGGATAAAGCGGAATACGAAATCGCGGACACCAAACTCGCGAGGAATCTAATTTTAGATACAACGCATGGTACTACCGTTCGCATCCAAGAACAGATATTCTCTGTTGTTCGACAAACGCGGTGAATGCGATACTAGCGGTGCCAAGAGTCAACAAAGGAAATGGAAACAAGTTTGAAATGAGCAACGGCATCTAACCATAATTTCCCCGTACTAAGAATGGCATCGTTTGAGTATAATAGATGGCGCGTTTTTACATATTCAAAGTGATCCAAAATGATTTAGTCACGTGATTTGAAAAAGTTCTATTATGATCAAAATTATCTTCCACCCAGTGTTGCCAACCTGCCTCTTCAAAAATCCCTTTTTATCACAAAAAAACCCTTTTTCAATTATCACAAATGTAATAGTCAGTAATCGAAGGGTTCAATTATATAAAAATTATACCACAAATTAATGAACAAAAAAAGCGAAGTTTTACGTGAAGCGTTAGTGAAGAGCATTAAAATTATCTGAACTGTAAGAATTACCGTTTAGGTCGGTGCAGCCGAATATGCCGTATTTTAATAAAAATAAGTTTGGTACATTGCAAAATCAGTCTTATAACCCGTGTTCTCTCCCTTATTCCTCAGAGTTGTTTTGACCTCTGGCATGGTTTACATGCTGAGTAATCTTAACATCTCTGTTTTTACTTTGTAAGTAGTTTCTACTGATGATGAGAACTTAGTTCTCGAAATACGTATATAGTTTTTAAATTTATTGTTACGGTTAAGGGGTTTTTTCTTTAGTTCTAAAATATACAGGCTTATTTTAGTTCCTAAATAGAAAATATAGAAAAACATGGGGATGGCGAACGATGAAGGCGAATAAATAACGATGGACGATGACGTGCTCGTGCTCAAGTCATGTATCTGCGCAGGCTCTTTTGGCGCGTAATTGAAAACATATAACTAAATGTTAATAGATTAAAAATTAAGTGAATTAGAATTAATAATACAAATATAATATATGATATACATATTTAGTGTTGTTTATAAACTGCAGGAAAAATCCCTGAATTCCCGCAAAAGGGGATAAATCCCTCAATGTGGCAACACTGCTTCCACCGAAAAGCATAAATTTACCGGCAATGTCAAATTATGTTACCTATATTACCGACATTTTGGAAAAATCAGCGGCGTTACGTATTTTGGATTATTTGAAATATAATTCTTTTTATCTCTTAAAAATAAATTGTTTTGAGAATTCTTCGAAATAAAAAGTAGATGATTGGAAGGTACGGAGAAATCAGCCTCGAAAATAGTGCTCGGAATATCGGTGGATCCAAAAGACCACCCTTCCACCCGTATTTCAGCGAATACGGATAGGAGTCGATTCTTCACTCATAAGAACCGAAAGAACCACAGACCCGTATTACCCGTAAGAACAGCAGACCCGTATAACCCGTAACAACCGCAGACCCGTAACCCGTATTACCCGTAAGATTCATATCACTCGGAAGACGTATTATTTCGTTGCTAATTATCTGAGTCATATCGTTGAAAAACATATTTTTTTTTAATTTAGTTAATGTATTTGATTAAACATTTCACATAATACAATTAGTTTTAAAAGATAAGTTAGTAATTTGTACAATAATAGGACAAGTAAAAAAAAATATCGATTTATAAGACAGACACCATTATGAATAATTTAAATGTATATATTTAAATGCAATAATGAGATAAGTCCAACAATTTCGGCAGCCAATCGCCTTCCTCAGGAAAATGTAAAATTGATGTAATGAAATTTATTAAATAAAAGGGTTACATTCGTATATCGTTTGAATTTAAAACTTTTCTTTTACCTACAGATCATCTGAGCAAGGATTGAAAAGTTTAAAATTAAACTGTTATTTATTCAAATCATTAAGTTAATCATTAATCATTATGAATCGTGTTTATGGAAGAATATTACAAATTAATTTTGGAAGCATATTTTCGTAAATATCTGGATTCTACTCTAAATATCCTGAATACATTTATTTTAATCCCCATTCAAAAATTTATTGTACGTCAATGTAATCTGTCAATCGTATTTCACTATCACGACGATGCGGCAAACAAAAATCAGAACGAGACGGGACTTCAATCATTCTACAAATATCTCTCTGTATTAAATAAAAAATTCTTAAAACGAAACTTAATTATTAAAAATTACAATGAAAGAACAAAAACTTGGTTAAATATCATTTATTAAAGTCAATTTTATTTGACAATTGACGGGTCATTTGACAACTTTGCTGTCTAACTAACAGATGGCTCACCGTTATTTTTCAATATAGCCTCCGTGAACTTCCGCTTCCGATGTTCTAGTATTTTTATACCATAGAAATGATTTCTTTATTTTGTTATTTATTTATTAAATCATAACATCAAATACCTAATCGGGTCATTGCAGACCTAAAAATAAGAAATGTTAAGGAGGGGGACATATAATACTGTCCAAAATGAGTAAAAAAAAAACTAATCAACATGAGTCTGATCTTCAACTGTTTCCGAGAAAGAGGCCAATTTGTATTTGAATCGAAGAATAACTGACAAAACTAGTGACCAAACAAAATTTTGTCTGTCAGTAAATAGACTATAAAGTAAAAAACCATTAAAATTTTATATGAAACATATATTTTCCAATTTCTAATAGTTCGAAGTTATTTGAAATAATAATAGTTTAGTTACGAAGTTATTTGAAAATTAAACTTATTGTGCTTTTTATGATAGAAAATTGTTTTATTCCGCGTACCAAAATAATCGAAAAGTGACAGTAAATAGCATAGTTGTCAAATGATTTTTTTTAAGAACCGATATTATAATTTTTAGTTAAACGATAAACATACATTTTTTTAATTTTTTTGTCATTTTCTTGATAATCTTATAAATTTATTTTATTTATCTCTCGTTATTTGGTAACATAGTGTCATCCCACCTAGCGATTCAGAAAAAATCCGTTAGGTGGCATATCTAAAATGACAAATAAAGGTCAGTTTCCTTTCAGTTCAAATCATAAGACAAAGTTATGAAAAGAAACAATTTCTATAATAGTTATTTATGCAACAAGAGTAAAAAGTATAGTCTTATTTCACAAAGTGGAAAGTTTGACTGGCGAGTTCGTCAAATCCTATGAGTGAATTAAGACACTTTTTACTCAAGTTACATACAATTTTTTTTACGTCTACAATTAAAATGAAAAAAGTGCCACAACGTTTCATTATTTCAATCGGTTGCGTTAAAAAAAGTGCACTTTTTTCACATTTTTATTGTTTTAAAAGAAAAATACTTTATAAAACCATTTTAATGAAAAAAAATTATTTTTTTTAATAGACGTAAAAAAACAATTTAAGTTTTCATTTGTTAGTCGTACTATACCTACCTACAATTTTTTTTTTTTTTTAAACAAAAACATCTAAGATGACCTCTGAAAGGTAAACAAAAAGTCTTATTTAATCGAAGCCATAACTATAGTTTTGGAGATAGCAAAGGTACGGGGTGTAAAAAGTCATTTTTCACTGCCTTATATCTCAGAAACTATTGAAGATCAGACCTAAGTTGATTAAGCTTGTTTTACTCATTTTCGTCAGAATTATAATTATATCTTCAAAATTTGTTACCCTTGTTTTTACCTTCCGTCAAAAGGAAGGTATTGTCTTTGGTCAAAAAATTCAGTGGCGAGTTTTTAATGAATAAGCACGTTTTAAGATCCCTAGAATACGATTTTATTAATTTTACATTGATGTCTGTATGTGTGTGTGTGTGTGTCTGTGTGTGTGTCCGTGTGTGTGTGTGACAAATTTTTCTCCGACGATAACTCTAAAACTACAATTCTAAAAATTATGATTCTTTCGTATTCCTCTTCTTTACAACCATATGAAGAGCTGATTAGATTTTGGTTATAATTGGTCAACCGGAAGTACCCTTATTTGAAGATCTTAACAGTTTTTCTGGAAAAAACGCAGTTAAATATCATTTTTCGACATTTTATGATCATTAATATGAAAGAAAATCTTATTCTCTGTACGATTTGATTATACACTTTCCTTCATATTCAATAAATATAGAGTTATAGAGAGATTAAGACAGGTTAACTTTCAAAAATCAGTCTGCTTTGCAAAAATTATGGAAACAGCAGATATATTCAAAAAATTCTAATTGACAGATGTCAGTGTCAAGTGCAAAACCAAAGTGGAAAGTATAGGATCAGAAAGTAACATAAGTGACAGAGTGTCTTTCGTTTCTTGCAGTTTCAATGCGGGGAGTACGAGGAAGGCCAAAGAGAAGATGGAAGGACTGTGTAGCAGAATATTTGAGAGAGGAAGAACTGTGTGAAAAAGATGCGTTGGATAGGAATGAGGAAGTGTGAAGTGCAATTTACAGAATGTACATTCGTGTTATAATTATATTGGATTTATAGAATCTTTTCAAAGGAACTTGGAATTTGTAAAAAATAGTGTGTTCGTGTTACAATTTTAAAGGATATATAGAACCTTTTCCAAGGAATTTTTGGTATTTGATTTGTACAAATACATTGAATTGACGGAAGGTTTTGTGCTGGCCACAACAGATTTTTTAACACTCTATATGCCCTTAAAGTTTGTATCCGAATATACCCAAGCAAAACAAATTTCAACCCCAGAAATAGGCAATACGCCGTGATGATATATTTATTTATCTAATTTTCCATTAGTAACAAATGAATGAAATATGTCATTTCGGTTTGACAAAATAATTTCAACATTCAAGTAAGTGACAGTTTATATATTTACAAAGCTATATACAGAACATACATCATATTTATTTAAAATAAAATGAAAGATATTTTTGCCTGAAAATTATGAGTTTAAAATCTAAACAATCAATAAAATCGAATAAGAAAAAAGGGAAAAAAATACGAGAAAATGAAACACAAACTAGCAAAACTATCATCCAGCTTGCGCAGTTAGAACTACAGGAACAGGCAAGAAGAAGAGAACTCATAGGAGCCACTCACAACGAGGAAATATTTTACTCTGCTTCGAACATAGCAGACGGGAGTAACAAAGGTCTTTCTTTAACCAAACTTTTTTTATCTAAACACCCCCCAGTTCCCGAAGAAAAGAAACCAAGCTACACAAATTTTCCAATTGATGTACCTGATGAGCCCGAAAAAGAAATTAAAAGTACCCCCAATGTTCAAGATAGAATTGACGATGTTTTTAAAGTCCCCCAATGGTCCAAGTTCACCATTAGAGAAATTAGGGTGAAATCTGTTGACGCTTCTGATAATAGTTCGTTGAATAATGATAGTACGAAATACAACAGTTTGGGAACTGTTAGTGTACAAAATAGTACGAAATACAACAGTTTGGGAAGTGTACCAAATAGTATCGAAGATAGAACCGAAGTAACGGAAGGTTCAGGACGTGGTGTACGAAGGCAATCTCTAAGCCTAAGCCCTCAAAAAGGAAGTAGCGAAACGTCTAACGATACGACAGACGCTGTCTGCTGTAGTGTTAATCTCGACGATTTAGAATCGAATGAATCCGTGAAACCAAAAGATCAATTTCATGTGTTGATCAGTAATATCAAATCAGATGATTGGTAAATATTTATTTTAATATTATTTTATTATATAAATGGGGTGTCGTGGCCTCGTGCCTGAATGTCTAGTCGCGAATCTGAGGAACCGGGTTCGATCCCGACCGACGTCAAAAGAAATATTTCGAATTTCAAATGGCACAAAAGTGACCTCTGTGGTGCACTGCCCGTGAGGTGACGCCTAGAAAATGCCCGCACTGTACAAATATGTCATCGTCATCTGTGTACAAAGCAGATTGGCACACCCAGAAATGGGTAGGTAATAAGCCGTAATGATATATATTTTTTCCGAAACGTGACGTTAAAGTTCTTACTGTTCATACAGCTTAATATATGCGAACTATCGCCTACGTTTATTTATATAAATGACGTAGGTGATGGAAAAACTGATTTCTTATTGGCTTTGAATATGAATGATTTGCTGTATATAATTTGACGTCAGAGGAGTGGGGGTTGTTTTTCATGGCTATTTCTTGTGCCAATTTTTTATTTATTTATATTAGGCCAATAAAAAACGTATAGAAGCATAGAAGGGCCATACGCAAAAAAAATAAAACTTAAAATTTCATCTTTGAAACTTAAAACTTCACCTTTTCAAAACTTGAAATTTCATCTTTTAAACATGAAACTTCACCTTTTTAAAATTTGAAAATTCGCCTTTTAAACCTGAAATTTCACCTTTTTTCTTAAAATTTCAACTTTTTAAAACTTGAAATTTCAACTTTTTAAATCTTGAAATTTCACATTTTAAACTTGAAATTTCAGCTTTCGGAATCCCGAGTTTAAAAAGTCGGGATAATGACTTGCCAGTTAGGTTACGTTGCATTTTGTACTTTTTTATTTATTTATATAAAAAAATACAAACTGCAACGTAACTCATAATCCCGCCTTTTTAAAAACTTCAAAATACAAGAAAAAAGAAGAAATTTCAAGTTTTAAAGTTGAAATTTCAAGTTTTAAAAAGTTGAAATTTCAAGAAAAAAAGGTGAAATTTCAGATTTAAAAAGTGAAATTTCAAGTTTTAAAAAGGTGAAGTTTCAGGTTTAAAAAGTGAAATTTCAAGTTTTAAAAATTTTTGCATATGGCCCTTCTTCGCTTCCGTAAATACGGGCCGTATTACGAGCGCACTTTTATAATAGAAGCGCTTTTATGGAGCACATTCGTATTACATGAAATTTTCGAATAACCTAACTACTATTGTAACAAAACAATTTTATTTAGGAATATATCTTTAAAAGCGTTGTCAGAGATTTCGGAAAAAGCAAAAGTATTCGATATTCATAGAATCTACACGCACATGGTTGAAATAAATCAAAAATTAATCGAATTTTTGAGGAGCCCTCGATCTCAAGTCTGCAGAACTGCCTGCCAAATAGCTGGAAATTTTTTCGAAACAATTAAAGACACCAGAAGACCAGTAAATATTATTATTTTATTTATACATCAATTTTAATGATAATTTTTTAGGAATATGACGACATAGTCGAACTTTTATTAATGAAAACTGCAGACTCGAATAAATTCATTAGGAAAGATGCTAACCTTGCTTTAGACTCGTTAATAATGAACGTATCTTATATTCATACTATTAGAGCAATTAGTCAAAAAGGCCCTACGCATAAGAATGACTTAATTCGTATTACGAGCGCTCGATTATTTGTCTGTATAGTTGGTATTGCTGGAGTTGGAGTTATATTAAACCATAATGGCAATGAAAGCACTAGAGCTCGAATTTTTGAAAATATGGTTTTGTTTATACAAGATAGAAATGCCAAAACTAGGTTTGCTATACTACTCAGCTCTGCCATAAAAACTATCACATGGTTTATTATAGGCTGCTAAAAATTTGTAAAAGTATGTTGTTTCACTGCTAAATGAGTTCTCTTGGTACACCTTCGGAATGAGGGAACTACAGATAGATACAGTCCGTAGCGGCTATTAGAATAGATATATTTTTTGTACTACTGAAAATACTCGAGTCAATAAATTACGTGCAATACAAAACGCATAAAATGTATTATTATTTTTACAAATTTTAGCAGCGTATAAACCATGTGACAGAATTTATGATAGGACTGTGTATAAAATTGATTTTTTCTGTTATTAATTTAATAATTTTAGAGAGTATGGTATCAGATTGTACAGATTATTGCATGATCATCAAAATTTCGATAGTTTTTTGAAGAAATTGATCGATAAAGGACGTATTGAAGCTATAAGAAAAATCATTAGAAGATAACATTGAAGTAATGTGTATATTAATAGTTTTAAATGTTTTTGTATTTTATGTTTGTACAATTTGTATAAATTAAATAAATGAAATATATTTATTTGTGCGATATGAAAGGGGAGTGATGCTCTGCGAGTTAGTCAATTGAGTTTGAAGTTTGAAGTCGGTACGAGTCAGGTCTGATATAAATATCGTGAATACAGTCCGATATTACTCTGGTACTGAAACGCGTGGTGACACCGCCAGACTAATATTGAAACGAATAGTAATATAAATATCGCGTAGACAGTCCGTCTATAACAGTCTGCAAACGACCAGAAGTCTAAGATTGGAGTGCATAGTGAAATAAATAAACAGTTGGTTAAACAAATAGTGAAATAAATAAATATAGTGAGATAAATATTGTTTAAATAAATAATCTTAGTGTTGTGTTTAATAACATTCTTATGCCCATATTTATAAACACTTGTAAAATTTTAAACGGTTCGTTATAACTTTTATCCGGTATACCCAAAACATTCAAGCAGCCAATGCACGTCATTACTTAGTGTAAAAACCTTAATGCATTAAAATCACTAATAGTGAAAAATGAAATAAAATTTTAATAATTTTTAACCGTCAAAAAGTGTATAGCCTTATATAATTATTATTAAGATGAATAGTACAGTTCATTACTTATCGTATATGACATGAATAACATATAAATAATGTACATCAACATCAAATTATTCGTTTAATTGTTGCTATAGTTGGCAACATTGATAATTTGTATGTTCATACTGTCAGTTATTATTTGCAAAATATTTGTATCGTGTTTGAAACATTTTTGTGCGCTGTAAAGGCCTATTTATAATAAAGTAATGTTAAACGCAACGCAACGACGCAACGTGACCGTTAAGGCGAACACAAAATCTGTGAATCTGCCAAAGATAGCACTTCTAATCAGTCAGAAGAATTCGGAATATTTCTTTGAAATTCGGATCATTTTTATTTATTGCCTTTATATGGCATACATAAGTATAAATAAGGTTAGTATTACAAAATAATTTAAATAGAAATGGACAGTGACGAAAATATAGTATTTATTTTGTAGATGTGACAGTTCATGACTATGTCGATAATACAGGTTACAATCTGTATAACTCCTTTCATAAAGATTCTAAAACCTCTGCAAACGTATCAGTACATGACGTCATACATCTAGTTCCTTTTATTCAATTTTTATTAATGACGTGCATTGGCTGCTTGAATGCTTTGGATATAAAAACAGTCGACACTGACAGAAAGATCGAAATATAACTTGTTAAGTTTATTTCTATTTGTCAAAAATTAATTAGTTAAATTAGTGTTTAATGTTTGTTATTTTAATTAATAATAATTCTTTGATTTTTACACTTCACCCAAATAAAAAACGTTACATTATATTTATTTAAACTTACCTTTTATAAAAAGTGAAACAATTTTTTTTACAACATTTAGGATATAATATGAATATATAACAAAGATTGTAACAAATATATCGAAACATTTATTCAACATTTAACAACTATAACATGTGTATACGTATACATTGACAAAATCAACAGATATACCAAAAATCCTGAATCAAATATAAAACATTATCACGTATAAAACTATGTAAATGCATTTGTCCTGGATTAAACTAACTATACAAATATGTACGACGATACAATACAATGTAGGGCCACTTTACACAAGCCAACAGAATATCACGATATGCATGTTTGATATTTACCATTTATTACGCAACATGTATAAGTAAGTATATTTCCTTTTAAATAAATGTATTTCAATAATGTTTGAAAACAATTTTCAAGATTTTAATAAGCATTTCTTTACAATTGATTCGAATTTTATCAGATTTATTTAGTATATACTACATACAAGAATATAGTTTATACACAAATATATTACAGTCACGATAATGCTCAGTTCTATTGAAGGAATTTTGGGGCACTTCAGGTAGACATCTAATTATACATAGTCACATATATTCACAACATATTTCTAGTTAGTTTGGTATACGTAGATACCTTGATGTCATTTAGGACCGATTGGAAAACATTTATTTCAATAAATACTTAATACTATCGATCAGTAATTTCTAACCAGTGGTGTTCAATATTTAAATACGTACAAAATTCGCGCCAGTTTTGACAATGGGGTTTTCTGGTGTTATGGAATTTATGCTAAATAGTATCTTTTTTCTAAAGTTTATATCTTCATATAGTAGAAAAATACAATAAAACAAGTTTAGGAAAAAGTTTCCATTTATAATTTGATGTTAGAAAATTGAAATCTTGTTGTAACGTCCTTGAAAACTGTGACGTAGTTTCTATATGTTGTTGCTCATTTCAGATTAAATATATGCCGTTAGAAACACAGATGGCACTAGTAGTTACTATGCACATGTATTTTGTATTTGATATTTTATTCGTTATTTGGTGTTAATTATTACGTGTTCCTTTGCTATTAGTTTCTTTTACCTACGTTTTCTTGTTCAAAATTTGTAAACAGGCAAATAGCTATCTATGAACACGTGTGTTTAAGCGCTGAAGTTTGCTACAGATGTCAATATCGAATGCTCATGATCGCGCCATGATAGAAAATTTGATTTTCCATGATTTTTTTTTTAAATTCATATCTCAATAATATGTATTATTTTTAATCGTCACTAAAGTGCACATAAATCGTCATTAAAAACTCAGATATCGGCACTAAAGTAATCCATTATACGACGATTTCAAGCAAATGCAGTGTTAACCTTATAATCATTATTGTACATATAAGATAATTTGGGTAGGTATATGATATATATTAATAAATTTGTATGTAAAATGTCAAAAACTATGTGCAAGAAGAAGGAACTAAAGAACTAAACAATAGACCATATTACTAATTCAATTGCGCATGCTCACAATGGACGAATCAAATTTAGGAAGTACTTAAATTCAAGTGCCAATGCTTTCTTATGAGAAAAAATCAATTTTCAACATGAAATATCTTTTTTTATAAAATAAGATCAAATTACTAAATAAAATTAATAATCATTATTTAATTGTGTTTTAATTGTTTCTGACCTTATTTTGCTTTAATCGTTCAAGTAAATATATGTAAATAATAATTTCATTTATAAATATTTGGCGGACTTTTTAAAAATTGTAGCCCACCGCGTCAAGTATCACTCACATATGTACAACCGTAATCTAACTTTAACAGTTCTGTTTATAATCAGAGAACATACATACATATATACTTTCAACATATTGAAACGTAATAATACTCATTTTTAAATTATACTTTTCAAATTTGTGTAAACGCCATTGCCTATTTCTCTTCTTTCTGCAGTTGTCACTTATCACATTTCAAATTTTTATTGCCAACTTAAACTTAGAAAATAAAACTGTCACTAGAGGCGCAAAATTCTGTAATATGGTCTATTCCGATGAAGAATATTGAAATAAAATATAATTTTGAGTGTTCTTTATTTACGATAACCTCAATGTTCGGAGGTTAGCAAGATTGAGTGTCAAACTGACAGTTACATAAATATAGCCTATAAAAATAAAATATTCCTTTCATTTTGACAAATTTTCGATTTCAAATAAAATCTTATATGTAACTCGGCACTCAAGTTCCATTTTATCACTTATATGGTTTATTTTCCTCGGCCTCGGCAACTAAATTCCTTATTCGTGATAAAAAGTAGAACTTCAATACCTTGATACATAAATAACTATTTTCTCACTAACGACGTGAAATAGCAACTACTAACAAACGATTCATTAAGCACGGGCCGAAGTTATCTGCTGGAGTGATAATAATTGGTATTCACTAAAAATAACTAATCTGATAGTTATTTCTGCTACGAGAGTGTTTGCCATACGAGCGAAGCGAGGGCCGGCAATTAAGTCCGAGACTAGTCAAAGATAATGGGAAAACATATATTTTCAAAAAAATCATCATTAGAGATTGTGTCTAATATTGGACACCACTGTCTAGTCTCAACAAAAGTCAGGATTTTTTTGGCACGAATATCGGTTCTATTTAAACACAAACTATTGCCTAATAAATTTCGCAATACTTGTTGAAAAATATCTCGATTCGGTCAACTTAATATCCTACTGCTATTCCAGTAAAAATAATACGTCCTTGTGTTCCAAAAGAACTGAGACTACTTATAAAATTGGTCAACAATGAACCTACCATTTTCGACTACCACCTTGCAGTATACCCTGATGAATGTTGATTTGAGCAAGAACTAGATGATGATTTAATGTTTGTTCTTGCTTATGTAGTCCAAATGATTTGCAACGACGCTAGAGACAATTGTTTCTTCTATTTCCAAACCGCTGTGCACTTGTTCTTTCGTTAGAACTAATTCGAAATTATTCTCTGGGGTAACGAAAACCACTCTTTGACGACGAGTTTGCAAAATATTTGCTATTACTAACTAAAATTACAATCGTTAATAATTATTTTTAATAAATATTCGCGGATCTAGAATAACAAGGTTGTAAATGGAAGTTTTTGGTTTTGTATGGCTAGGTTCTATCAGCCATGTTCTATTTCTTTCCAATATTAGTTTTTAAATATTTTTGTCCATTTTCCAGATAGTACAGAAATAAAGTTCTATTTGCCAAAAATTGAATCAAATGTGTAGAAACAAAATTCTATCTGCAACATAGTACAGATAGAATAGTACACTGTATAACAAGAGTGGATTTGAGCTTTTCATTCGAATTGTACAGTATACTTTTTCTACTACCAAGTAAAAATTAAATAATATTTTGAGATACAGTACATATTTAATAGTATATTACAATTCGACTAATTCAAGAGTTGTAAGAAGCGTATTACGTGCGAATGGAAGTTACTCATGAGCCGTTTACAACTCAAGCGATGAGAGTAGAAAAAATAAATATGTAAAACCTTTGTACACAAAATTGTATGTACATACTAGTAATTTTTTCAATTAATTTTTTATTATTTAAAATTCAGTACAGTATAAAATCTACTGATTTCGTAGCATTGAAATTAATTCAGTTGTTTTTCATATCCACCGTAGTGTGTGTGTGTGTGTGTGTGTGTGTGTGTGTGTGTGTGTGTGTGTGTGTGTGTGTGTGTGTGTGTGTGTGTGTGTGTGTGTATGTGTGACAAAAATTTCGCTGACGATAACTCCAATACTACAATTCTAAAAATATAATTCTTTCGTATTCCTATTCTTTACATCCATATGGAGAACTGATTAGAATTTGGTTATAATGGGTTCATGCCACATTTTCTGTTTTATTTTTTTCCTGGAAGTCTACCGGTCACAATATATGTAAATAATATTTTCACGCCATTTGTGTGCATTGTTTTGTAGATATAATTTTTTTTAAAATAGGGGTCAATTTTAAATCTCAATGAGGTCACGTGAGCGCATGTATCTGAACGATTCCAGTTCACCCTGGCGGACAAAATGTAAATTAAGATTGTTTATAAATAGTTTTTTTTTTGGGTTTTTAAAATAAATTGTTTCCACAAGTTGGAACTGCACAGTTCTTCTTCACCATGATTTATCATTATTATCATTATAAATATACAATTATTGCACTTTTATGTATTAAATTATATATCAAGCACACAAACCTGCAATTAAAAATAATATTTCTCTAATGAAATAAATAAATCTTTATGAAACAAAAAAGATTGAATAGAGTGCACTTTTCCTCTGACAGCTTTATAAATATTTAGTTAGTTTACTCTGATCTTACGTTTAATTTCGCGTTTGAAGTTTGTGACATAGTGACCTTCATGTACGTGTGACTAGTGTCGTTGTGTGAGTAGCCGATACATGACGTCACAGAAAATCGTAGCGCGAATATCTTTTAAGTAAATTATGAATGAAAAGTATTATATTTTGGGATGTTCTATGTTGCAATATGGATCATGTCATAGATTCTATTTTTATAAAAATATTAGCAACATTTTTTTTTTGGCATGACCCCATTAGTCAACCGGAAGTTCCCTTATTTGAAGTTCTTAACAGTTTTTCTTGAAAAAATGCAGTTAAATATCATTTTTTTGACATTTTATGTTATTATCGATATGAAAGAATTTCTTATTGTCTATACGGTTTGATTATACATTTTTCTTCAGCCAGCTTTGCTATAATGCTGGAAACTGCTGATATATTCAAATAATTCTAAATGACAGATGTCAGTGTCAAGTGCAATTTACATAGTGTATGTTTTTCCAAGGAACTTTCGGTATGGAATATGTAGAAAATAGTATATGTTCGTGTTATAATTTTACTCGATGTATAGAATCTTTTCCAAGGAACTTTTGGTATGGGGGTGTATATAAGATTTTTTAATTTGTTTTATTATTATTATTATTATTATTATTATTTGTAGCTCATAAATTAATTATTTTCATGTTTTATTAAAAAATAATCAATAATTGTCGTATTGAGTTTTTTAAAAATATGCGCAAATAGAACTTTGAGTCCGTGAAAGATGTGAAAAATTTGAGGTACATAGTTTTGTTTTAACTGCCTATTTTTGTAATATATTTTTCGGTAACTACTTGTAATTTTTCTTACATATTCGTATAATAGAATTAAATCTATTAATAAATTTTAATTCAATAACAATAATGTGTTCAAATAATAGTGAGTTAAGATTTAAAATCAGTTTCCTCGCCATGTTTTTCTTTCTTGCAGTTACAACCTTTTTATTCTAGACCAGCGTGTTATTCATTCTTACTTTGTGCTTATATTTCTTAAGGGAATCTCTTGCTTTAACTATAAGTAGATTTTCATCTGTTTCTAGTTTGAAAGATACAACGTAAGCGTGTGGAACCCACAAACTTACTAAAGGTGCTAACATTTTAGGAACTAATTGTAAAGAAATTGTTGGTGCACCTGCACCCGACTGCATTTTGTGCGTAGGCTAAAAAGTAGTAAAATATGCTATTAATTATTACTTTTTATTAATTATATAGGGTGACATTAAAAAATTGGTCATTCAAAATAACTTTTTTATCTATAATTATTTTTTTATATGGAAAAAATATGAAAATGAAAATACCGATTTCGAATGCTACATTTAAAATTGCCCACATTTCCACTTGTGATATAAAATTTTTTCTACGATTATCATATTATGAGCCCCTTTGTTTAGTTAAACTTTGCTTATGAGTTTTTTTTTTTTTTTTGATATTTCAAAATAAACGAAATATTCTTGTAACCAGATTTTCGCCAATCACCAAGTTTAAAAATTTAATTACTTTTGAATTGTGTTTAGTACGAAAGCTTAGAGGGGCCACAAAAAAATAATTCTTGAAATTTCAACAAGTTTAACTATGTTCTGTTGTAATTTTTAATATTCAGGACTTGTACATTTTTACAGGTACAAATATTTATTATTGACAAAATTTGGCACATGAATTTAAATTATTTATTTAACGCATGTAAAAACGCCATCTATTATTTTCTTAGGTGAAATGAATTTTAATTCATAAGTTTTATGTGTAAAATCGGTTGGCTTCGTAGCGTCACCAAGTCCATTCTAAATTGGAATAGAGCGTAGGTGTGCATTCTGACCAATCAGAGGGCAGAATTCATATTTTATCTAAACCATAGCTATTTTCTCCTGTGAAACGAACTATATAGTATTGAGAATAAGTAAATCAGGTTGGCCGTGAAAAATTAAACAGTTAATAATCTAAATTCAATAGATTTCATCTGTCATTTGAAACTAAATTGTAAAAGTTGTTTAAAATTCTAATTTCAACATAAAAACAAAGTATAAAAGATATAAATTTAAACAAATATGAAGTTTCAATAAAAATATTTGGCGATGTTATTTGAAGTTTTGCCAATTTATTTCACGTAAAATGGCGCAATTTTGTGTTGTGTAAATAATTACCATTTCATTCGAAGGAACATAAAAATCTGAAACAGCTGCTGCTAAATACAAGAGAGCCCTTGGACCACAACTAGCCAGACATTCACAGGCAGCCCTTAGCAACCAAAAATAGTCTGCAACACTTGTAAAATTTACGTATAGTAACCTCCCAGTGTCTTGTGCAGCTTTATAACTGGCTAAAACCGGGGCTAGTACATCAACACTGTCAGGTTTCACTAAAAATGAAAACAAGTGAAACACGACTGGCATTTGTTTTCGTTTTCGCCAGTTGTTTTACCAGTTATAGTTGTGTTTGGACCTCGATCGTGAAGTTCTAACATATCTAGAAATTTCTGCCCGTTAAAATGTCGAGTGAATGGTTCTAGAGATTTTAAACGGTACATAAATATAACAGCGTATTCATGTTCGAGAAAATATTCGGCGGATGCAGCTCCTCGAGTACCGGCACTGAAATTGTCCACGAAACGGACTGTGTTATGCTCTAAGGGCACTGTTGTTCCTCCGGACTATAAATAATAAATAAAGTTTTAATATAAACTAACATAACCTCATTTTAATATTAAATTGTTTTTTCTTGAATATAAAATGAACTTACCGTCACTAATGTTATATTGTGACATAATTTATTATGCCGCTCGACAAATTCTTTCAATAATGTTCTATTATCCTCAAAATCAGTCGGGGGCAAATGTGCTGCATAAAATTCTTCCCAGTGAGAAGCCATTTTGGGATTTAATGGGTATTTATTTTTTGCAAATAAGTATCAGGTATGATAAAGATTATCAATAATTTCAATTAGTTATCTATTGCATTTAATGCAAGTTACAAGGTTTTACACTACATATACTAGGAATTCATTATAAATAACGTTGTAAGATATAATTATGTATTTCATTAAATTATATACAAAGTTAATTTTACTACAGTAATCGACATACTATTCACTTTTCCAAGATTTTGGCTGCCTGGCTCTCTTCCTTGGAATAGTCCCTTATAGGTGAGTAAAACTATAAAAAAAATAAAAGTTTACATGGTATAATCTACTCAAATTATTAAAGTTGATCAAAAAAACATTTCTTACTTTATACTGCTTATCTTTGTATTCTTGCCAGGGCTCAGGGTTTGATTTTCTATTCCATGTAACATCGGGATTGCGAGTGGCCAATCTTAAAGTGTAGTACGCTGCACCTATGCACCCGGCTCCAACGCACACGTAGAGAGGAATCAACTACGAAAAAAATACAAAATACTTTACTTTTTAATGTAAATACCACAAATTTTTGGCATATGAATCATACATGGTTAAATAATATATTCAATTTATATACTTTAAGCACTATTACTTATTTGTATAATAAGTAAACTTACAGCGGGATGCTTTTTCAAACTGGAAAAACTCATTCCTTGCATTTTGCTGCTGTTTTAGACAGTTGCTTTCAGCTGAAAATATTACGCAGTCTACCTGTGATGGAAAAGACTACAGCAACTACTGTAGTCAAAATTACGTAACTGTCACATACTTTATTATTACTAAATACTTGTTTAATGTACTGATTAAATAATTACTTACACTTATTTATATATGTAAATCTATAATATTTTTTACAAATTATAAGTCAATTTTGTACTTTATAATTTGTTTTGAACATCCGGTTAAATTTAGGCGCCGATTATGTTTTGAAAAAATGGAGAAAACATGAACAATTTTTAGATATTTTGGTAATGAATTTTATAGTGCTACTAATATAAATATATAATTTAATGTAACCAAATTTTAAAACACTGCATTATTAAATATTAAAATACAAAAATTTTTGTATTTAGTAACTTTATTTTTTATTGTTGGCGTCCCTGCTTTTGTAGCATGTACCAGTAACAGCCCGTTTTTAATGAGGGCAAAGGCACATTTATTGATTTTACTAAAATATAAACTTAAAAAAATATAATATGTATAAATCATTATTTAGAAAATGATTGGCTATATGGTAAAAATTTAATTTGTACGATCTGTAGTGTTATATTATTGATTTTGGTTATACTTTTTGTTGCAGCCTATGCTTTTAAGATTGCAGACACACCAATATATAATAACAAAAAATCCCTAGAGAATTATCATTTTTATTGAGAAAATTAAAGTTATTTTATTTTTTTTTCTTATTTCTGGTACCTTGTTTGAAGATTCTAAATGTTGAACTTAATTCGCTTACTCAAGGTGTCGAGAAGAGGGATAATTCATGTTCACAATTCTCTTGATTTTAACATTTATTTGGACGTTTCGGAGGTCCAAAGACCTCCATCTTCAGCATTATACATTATTGTTTTCTAAGTTTTACATTTTATGTTGTGTGGTAAGATGTGTTCTCTTACAAAACCCCGTAAATTTGATAAGAGAGTGGGTCTTCACCTCCATCCTGGTTTTTGGAGGGATTAAAGCTTGAGAGTTTTTTTTTTTTTAAATTGAAAGTGACCGACACTATGTTACCTTGACCACATGGTGACTGGTTTGAAATTTGAATTATTACCTATGAAATCCTCAATCTGACATTCCTGGGAAGAGCTGAAAAGGTTTTGGTAATAATTGAACAACCGGAAGTAGTAGTTTCTTAGAAAAATTCTTCTAAATATAATTTTTTGCAAATTTTTATTATTACAAATATTGAAGAACATAAAATTCTCCATCTAATACACTGAAAAAAATTATTATGTCTTGTATAGATTTAGAGATAAAGACACTAGAATATAATAATCGGATGTAACCTGGGGGAACCGGGTTCGATCCCGACAGACGCCAAATATTTCCAATTTTAAATGACACAAAATGACCCCTGTGGTGCACTCTCCACACCAGCTATGAGTGCCCGTGAGGTGACGCCTGGTAAGCGCCCACACGGTAAAATATATAGTCATCATTACCGATATCTACATGTGTTGTAGATACTGGCACACCCAGAAATGTGTAATATGCCGTGATGATATATTTATTTTATTCAATACATCGCAGAGGCTAAACTACACTAAGGAAACCAGTTGACAAATTCAAATGTTTATAACATAGTTTGTAAATGACAGATGTCAGTGTCAAAAAAACATTCTGATAGCTTTTCCTGGGAAGTACATTTAATCTTTCTTATTGTTTTATTAATTAAATATTTAAATTATAGGCAAAATGCATATATCCATCAGAAATACCGCCAATCTTGTCAATGAATTGGAAGAATCTCTGAGAAAGAGTCCAGTTTGTATTAAAATCGAAGAAAATTGACAAAGATCTAAAATGACCTCTGAAAGGTAAAGAAAAAGTCTCATTTAATCGAAATCGTAACTCATAGTTATCGTGCTAGCAAAGGTAAACCTCGTAAAAACTTATTTTTCGCCTTATACCACGGAAACTATTGACGATCGGACCTATGTTGATTAAGCTTTTTTACTTGTTTTGTCATTTTGGTCCTCATGTCCTCAACATTTGTTGTTTTTTAACACCCTGTATTATAATTTTTATTACTTTTATAAATTCATAGTGTAATTATTTAATATTTCTTTATATCAGATTTCTTACAAATAAATAGAGAAGTGAATTCTCAATATGTTTGACCGTAGCCTACGTTATTAAATACAAGGCCGGGAAACATCACAATATTTGTCAAACGGAAACTCTAGTTCCAAACTCGCCGTTTTGGCGCGACTTATTCTCGCTCTCATATTGAGTTGTTTCCCGGTCTTGTATTTAATAGCGTAGGCTACGGTTTGACATTGGCACGCTAATGGCGGCGATTTGGCTCTGGATTCCTAGATATACAGGTACCCTGGACCTAGGTGACACATCCAACTTTTGAAGTTACTCTATGGTCTGTGGTGTGGTATTGATCTGCCATCTCTTAGAAACTCTTAAAACAGAGTTTGACATTTGCCATTTACGTTAAAGTGGTATCATTTTCACATAGTTTTAAATGAAAACATGAATTAAATAATCAACAATGTGTTAAATAATACCGTAAAATATTAAATCTGGGATAGTGTAGCTTAGTAGTGGCATATTTTTGTCATAACCAAGATTTAATTTCACTTTTATCATGAGCAGCACGTACGGTGTATTTTTCAGTAAAGAAATCACATGTCTTCCCAGTTTATTAGACAAATATATCGGCAAATATTATAATAATGCTATGGGTAATGCTATTACATGGGGATTCTTCATATGGCTGATTGTACATTATGTCTTTGATCGGTTTGTCAATGTAAGATTAGTTATAGTATTTAAGTGCATTTACATAATTTGAAGCCTGCTTAATTTTAATTTGAAGTAGCAATCGATGCTTTTTAATTGAAAGGAACATATACTTATCCTTTTCATTCAAAATACATGCTAAACACTTAGGTCCTTGCCTTGTCTAAAATATGTCAAAATATGTTCTTTGATTCATGACATTAGTTTAGTCTAGCTTTACATTTCACGTCTGGCATTTAAGAAAAATCTTATAGAGGTATAAAAAAATACATAAATGTTTCATTTATAAAAGTGTTATTTAAATTTTGGAATATAAAGCTTTGTTCACAATATTCACTCTCATGGTCATCTAGTTTCAAATTTGATGTAAATGCACCTTTATAGTCTACCAGAATTCAAGTAATATTCGTTAATGTTTTATTACGAGGGTACAATGAAAAAGAAGACGCAATCCTAACATCTGCCAATGCTGTATTGAACAATTTAACTACTATAGGCGTTTCCGTAAAGCCAGTATGAGCTATCCAACGGACATGTTCGATGACGTCACAGATATATAGCTTGCAGACACTTACGTGACGAAGCGAATTAGCCAATCAAAAACTGGGGAGAAACTGTCAGATTGAAGGTCGGGGAGCTGAAGTTTGTTTTGGTTTATAGCGCATTATGCGTTTTGTTTTCATAGTTTGGCAAAAAATATAAAATAACTCAATACGCTCTAAAAACTTCAATATGAAAACTGCCGAACTATGAAAACAAAACGCATAACCTTTAAACCAAAACAAACTTCAGGGCTGCGTTCCAAAACCCTACTCTAGAGTACGAAATTACTCAAAATCTTTCCAAAACTAATAACCTTACTCTCAGAGTTTACTCTTAACCAGTTCCAAAACTGCCAGAGTTTAATCCAAAGTGATACTCTACTTACCCTACTATCGAGGAGTGAACAGAAATTACTCCACAATATTTTCAAACATGGATGTTCACGATTCTCAACATATGAAATAATTTGCCATTTTGAGGTAGATAACATGCTTTTGGTTGAAAATAAACATAAGTAAACATATTGGCCTGTATTACGAGCACACTTTTATAATAAAAGCGCTTTTAAAACAAGCGCTTGTAATACGGGCTTGACATTAATGTTGTAATTATAAGTAGTTTTGCTATTTTTTTTTTAAATTTAGTTTCAATTCTTTACTCCAGCAAAACTCATTCGTTCCAAAACACACTACACTGCAATATTCGGTACTCTTGAATTTGGAACGCAGCCCAGCTCTGTGACCTTCGATCTTACAGTTTCT
Organism: Ophonus ardosiacus; assembly: GCA_943142095.1. Lineage (NCBI taxonomy): Eukaryota > Metazoa > Arthropoda > Insecta > Coleoptera > Carabidae > Ophonus > Ophonus ardosiacus. Next base: position 33,120,685 of record OW964834.1, on the reverse strand, counting down.
CCCCAGTTTTTGATTGGCTAATTCGCTTCGTCACGTGAGTGTCCCCAAGCTATCAAATCTATCCGATTATCGAAGCTTTTACGAACGCGTCAGATCTCTTTTTATGATTTTAACGTTTAAATCTGAGATTATAGAAGAAGAAGAAGTTAGCTTGTTTCTGCAGTTGTACATAATTTCATATACGACGACTCAAGTGAAACTGAAAGGCCACTTGAATCGTTGATTTAGATTATTTCAAGCAGAAATTGTTTCATGTGGTCATTTAATTGTTCGAAATAACTCATAAAGACTTCGTAAAATGCGAACTGCCATGTTTTCTTCAGAACTTGCTACAGTGCTGCAATGTTTATAATCAGAAACTTTTAAATAAGTGCATATTCTGAAACACAAATGTTTACAATTTTAAATTTGCTCGCGCAATCTGTACTAACCTTGCACATGGATCAGGGTTGAAAATTTTTTTATGGGACCGTTCGGTCTGACTGATCAGGGTGAGTTTACGATTGCATCAGATTAACCTGATTAACTTTACGAACACTTCAGATTACATCGGATCAGTACGATCTACTTTACGAAAACGCCTACAGTATGGTATTTTTTCACGTAAGGATGGCATTGCGTAATGAAAAGTGTATAATTCTAATAGGGGAGTTTCACTATGTGAAATTTGAATGTTTTAGTACTAAATACTGAAAATATATCAAAAAAGTACTCTATTAAAAAAATATGAAAGTAATATTAATTTTGTCTTAATATTTAAAATTTTAAATTAAAATTTAACATAATTCAAAAGAAGCTTTTGTTCGCTATTTAAAATCCGGTTATGACTTAGACTTTCGACGGCGCAAAGAGACTAGATTATATGTGCGCAATGGGACGTATTTCGTATTGCAGAATGAACAATGAGGTATAAAACATATTTTCTTCATTTTACTGTAAAATATACATGTATTTTAAATTTAATCTATTTAAATTTCATAAAAGAATACTTACCGCTTCATGATCTCTTGGTACAACCACATAACAAAATAATATAATATTACGATTGAGGTTATACTCGCTGCAGGAATACGCTGAATGGCTGAACGTTACAGTTATCTTTTATCTTTTTCTACACCATGGTGAACACTATATACCTATCTTCGTTCAACAAAGAACAAATTTCTGGACTTTCTATTTTCTTTTATCTTTTACTGTGCAGTAATAATTGGAATAAGACTATCTTTTACATTGAACGATTGTTATGTCGAAAGTCTGACGTATTTCAAAAGTTCTTAGCGCGATATTCAAAATTATAAAATTTTAATAATTTTTTTCAGCAATATGGAGTTCTTTATGAAAATAATTAAAAATACGTATCACGTATTTTTTCATGTAGATTAATATATATAATTTTCAAAAATTGTGTAACTCCTCCCACGCAGGTTGTAGAATCTTTTCATAAGGCGACGTATGTAGGAACTATGTTTAGAAAATTCATTTGAAACTCAATATAGTTCGTATACATTAGCTTCTATTTTAGCATTTTTGCGTCTAGTGTTCATTTACGGGATTTATCAATAAGGCCATAAAAAAAAAAAAACTATCGAAAAGGACCAGAATAATGCTCTTGTTCACTATGCGTTTTTTGTTGCAGAAAAATATACATTATTGCACAATGCCATTCTTAAGTGAAGAATTCTATACTTTGATATGGTCGACTAAGCCCGTATATGAGAGCTGTTAGTGGGATTTTGATGAACTAATGGCGCCACTCCAGCAATAGCTCTCTGCAATTCAGCAATGAAATGTGCATGTGAGCAAGTAAGCGCTAGTACAAAATTTGTCTACAATTGCACATTCTGGTATCAAATCTGACAACCAATAGCGCTCATAAGAAGTATAATCTTAATTCCTCTTTTAAATTATTAATGGACCATAAATTATAATTATTTTCCATAAAGTGTATTTACCCACAGAGAATGCAAACTGAAATACTGTCGGATGACTCACTATTGTCACTGTCAAATTTTGACAATTTGATTTGATTGTTAAGGATTTACGATTGCAATAAAAGTGTTGCAAAATTATTGTTAAATTGTGTACAATGTTTCTTGTGTATTTTTATCTAATTATTTTTGCATCAAAATATTCGTAATATCCGCCATTGTTTTCCCCGCTTTATCATTCAAATCGCTTTTACTGGAGTGCTGCCATCTGCGATAGCTTTGCCTGACAGCTCCCATTACGAGTGCACTTTTATAATAAAAATGTAGGCAAATTTCTCGACTTTGGTTTTAATAAGATGTTATTTATTCTTACAACAGCGACTTTTCTCTGCACATTTACCCCTTCTTCAGGGTAGTAAGATCTTACAAAATATTACATATAACGTACAAAAATTGAGTATGCGCTTTTTATGATTTTTTTTGCAAGTGTGCGCTGAAACGACGGTGTTGTAAGAATAAATGATGTTTGACTGAGATTTCAAGTAATTGTTAATACCTTTTTCCGACGACCACTACGAAAAGTACATAAATTCACACGCTAAACTATTACTGAAAGTTGGTCATTACACATCACTACCAAAGCTGTGTGAAATGGAAGCTCGTTAGCCAATCAGATGCGTCCGCAACTATGTGATATGATTTTATCACACGCTGCGATAACTGAGCGAACTAACCTAAAAATTTGTATGTAAAAATTTGACAGTTGCAAATAATTTGCTAAATTTACACGGATTAAGATGGCTGGACCCTGATTTATCAGATTTTAACATAATTTTTGGTGAATTCTGATAGCAATGATGTAAACATAATCTGTTTTAATATTTTTATGAAAATTTTATATTGTTTTATTTTTTTGTGGTCGTCGGAAAAATATCGTGTACAACACGTGCTGAAAGGGTATTTCACACTCACGTGATTAAACCACTCGCCTTCGGCTCGTGGCTCAAACTTCACGTTCGTGTGAAATATTCAACTTTCAGCACTAGTTATATAATATACTATTATAATAGCACTTTTATGGAGTGTGTACATTATATTTTTATGAGAAGTGTGCTCCATAAAAGTGCTTTTATTATACAAGTGCACTCGTACTACGTGCCTATGTATTTATTTACTATCTACTATCCAATATTTAAAAATTGCATTTTTTTCATTGTACTCTAATATAACAAATATTACTTATTGAATTCCGATAGATTAACACAATCTTCAATTTGTATTTCACATATAATTATGTCTATTTTTTCAGGCAGTTTTACGACAAATGAAATACCCAGAGTATATGAGACAGAGAATTAAAACTACTCTTTGGAATTTCGGATTCTGTGCTGGTAGCTTTATGTATTGCTACGCCACACTATCTAGAAACAACATTGACGTTTTTAGCTTTCACCAAAAATTTCTTGTAATTCAGGTAGACTTTATTCCAGGGCAGTATATTTTTGGATTTGTGATATTGAGTACTTACTACGCTCAGAGTTCCTTTTGGGAAGGAACTCAAAATGGAGATCTGTTCTGTACTTTAGAACAATGTTCCATTCTTTTTCTCGCCACTTTGACGTACTTTAATGGGTATGTGATAGTCGCTAGCTGTGGCACTAGTTTTCATTCAAGTTTCGTACTAGACCTGCGCACTGTGCGTATGGTACAATCAAGTTAAAAAAATCATTAAAATAAAAGTGATCTGTAGTTTAATTGCTATTCGTTAAGCGGTTATAATGGACTAATAATTGGAGTCACACAAATTGATATATTTCAACACTGAGCCACCATTGCTATCTCGTTAAAAGCTATTGACAACTGACACGACCGCTAGTAGCAGCACCGTCGCCAAATACACGTGCGTTTCATTTAGTACTCTTTAACTGTCATTGGTATTACTTCTGCAGGCTTGTGAAATTTTACAAACATATTTGCTTAAAATTATTATACAAAAATCTAATGTGGACACCATATAACTTTCTTGTACGCTTGTTAAACTATACATATTTTGTTAATAATTACAATATGTATTATAACAGACTCAAACAAAAATTGCGCGTATTTGATATAATTTGAGATTGATATTCTTTATTTTTTTTTGTTATTTTTTTTCCCAATCCATAGAAAATTTAATTACAAAAACGAAAAAGTACATAATTTTTAAATTTATATATCTCGCTTATACAAAGAGCTAATTTAATAATACTTGATGTGTTAGACGCATAATTCAATTCTCTAAAACTTTTATTTGAAGTATTTAATTCTAAAATAAAAATAGTACCATTTTTTTTAAGCAAAACTGATAACAGCTTCAAGTAAAGTATCACTTCCGGTTAGACCGTTTTAACCAAAATCTATTATGTTATTCCCATTGATATGAAAGTCTTATATACCAAATTTGAAAAGTTTTGGATTATATTTTAATATAGTTTTTCATTAAAATCTATTATAGGCTTCAAGTAAAGTATCACTTCCGGTTAGACCATTTTAACCAAAATCTATTATGTTATTCCCATTCATATAAAAGTCTTATATACCAAATTTGAAAAGTTTTGGATTATATTTTAATATAGTTTTTCATTAAAATCTATTATAGGCTTCAAGTAAAGTATCACTTCCGGTTAGACCATTTTAACCAAAATCTATTATGTTATTCCCATTCATATAAAAGTCTTATATACCAAATTTGAAAAGTTTTGGATTATATTTTAATATAGTTTTTCATTAAAATCTATTATACGCTTCAAGTAAAGTACCACTTCCGGAAGTCATGTAATGACCAAAAAGGGTAGTACACAACTAGATATAACAGTCCTAAGTACAAAATTTTAACTTTCTACGGCTTACCGTTTTTCAGTTATGCGAGATACGTAAGTCTAGACGTCACGACGAAATTAGTCACAATGAATTCAGGGAAGGTCAAAATGCATATTTCCGTTGAAATCTGGAAACCGAAATTTTTCGCAATTACAATACTTCCTTTACTTCGTACAAGGAAGTAAAAAACCAACTGGTTAATCTTTCGTAGAAGGTATTTTAATAAATTCAAACACTGACAAAAAAATAAAGCGTTATATTTAAGCGAAAATGAGGATAACTACTGCAAAGTTTAGTTTCTACATGCAAATCCGACCTCAATATGTTTTATAAAAGGTACATACGTTACTAAATTGAACATTTTAATTCATAAACACACAACATATTAACTGTGCGATTTATGGGAGAAGCAAGTTTTTTTTTTTCTGTCATATATTTACCTTGTTTACAAACTGGTGCACGAAAATCGGCTTCTGATTAAATTGAGATTGTCACCCTCGGAAATAATACAATAAAATCTTTATTTTATATATTTTATTGATATTTAATTCGAAATACAAACCCGTTATTGCGCCCGTCAATTTCGAACTGTTTTTACTAGTGATAACTACAATAATTGTGAAAGCCGATGTCCTTTTCATGAAGTACGACCGTACAACAAACAATAAGTTTTGCTTTTACCTTTATTTACATTAATTTTTACTATAGGAGTTCTAATGTTAGATCAGTCAGAGTACTAAACAAAACAGTTACAAACTATGCCGCCAGATATCATGGCGCTTGGTGTCAGTTGTCAAAGTTATCAATAAAGACGATTAAATGGGGAAACAATTTCTATTTCACAAGGTACTACGAATTAGATTTATTAATCAAAATGTCGCCATATTAACTTGGATGAAAACTAGTAAATATCCTAGAAAATATATATATATACAGGATGTCTCTTAAATAGGGGGACATGGCTTAACCACAGATTCCTGAGGCTAAAATAAGACGATTTAACCAAACTTGCTTCTACCGGAAAGTGTACCGTTTAGCCAGAAATCTGCTTCAAAGTTCTTCGAAAAAAAAATTATTTTGCTTATAATAATCGGACGCTTTATTCGATTTGGATGAAATTTGATAAGACAGTTTATATGGTTATAGGTCATCTTTTAAGCTGATACTTGTTATTATTAGTGAACCACTAATGTATGAAACTTAGGTCTCCCAACATTAATTAGACCGTAACTTTTTAATGGCAGTGCCGAAAACGTGAAATTGTTTTTCTTCAGAAAGATACATTCAATAGTAAACTTTTGTCTCTCTGTGTAATTTGTGATATCTGTTACGGTTCACACAGAAAAAAATAAAATCTTAGTGTCTGCACTGCTAAATTTTTAAAATAAATTTAATCTAGCACTCTATCCAAATGTCAAACAAGTAATTTTTAATGACAGTAACAATTGTTTTACGGGTTGTCAAAAATTTTCTTCGCACAATTCTAAAATTAGTAACATCCGTGTGTTCGGCCTAATAGTATTTTACTACCATTATTATAAATAAGACGATTACATATCTTAGCTTACTCCTAAACAAGTTATAAAGATTGACAACTCGTTACTGTCATTAAAAATTACTTGTTTGACATTTGGATAGACTGCTAGATTAAATTTATTTTAAAAATTTAGCAGTGCAGACACTAAGATTTTATTTTTTTCTGTGTGAACCGTAACAGATATCACAAATTACACAGAGAGACAAAAGTTTACTATTGAATGTATCTTTCTGAAGAAAAATAATTTCACGTTTTCGGCACTGCCATTAAAAAGTTACGGTCTAATTAATGTTGGGAGACCTAAGTTTCATACATTAGTGGTTCACTAATAATAACAAGTATCAGCTTAAAAGATGACCTATAACCATATAAACTGTCATACCAAATTTCATCCAAATCGAATAAAGCGTTCGAATATCATAAGCAAAATTAATTTTTATTCGAAGACCTTTGAAGCAGATTTCTGTCTAAACGGTACACTTTCCGGTAGAAGCAAGTTTGGTTAAATCGTCTTATTTTAGCCTCAGGAATCTGTGGTTAAGCCATGTCCCCCTATTTAAGAGACACCCTGTATATATATATATATATATATATATATATATATATATACACAGGGTGTCTCTTAAATAGGAGGACATGGCTTAACCTCAGATTCCTGAGGCTAAAATAAGAAGATTTAACCAAACTTGCTTCTACCGGAAAGTGTACCATTTAGGCAGAATTATGCTTCAAAGTTCTTCGAAAAAAAAAAAATTGCTTATAATAACCGGACGCTTTATTCGATTTGGATGAAATTTGGTATGACAGTTTATATGGTTATAAGTCATCTTTTAAGATGATACTTGTTGTTATTAGTGAACCACTAGTGTATGAAATGTAGGTGTCCCAACATTGATTAGACCATAACTTTTTAATGGCCACGCCGATAACGTGAAATTATTTTTTTTCAGAAAGATGCATTCAGTAGTAAACTTTTCTCTCTCTGTATAATTTGTGATATCTGTTACGGTTCAGACAGAAAAAAATAAAACCTGAGTGACTGCATCGTGAATTTTTTTAAAATAAATTTAATCTAGCAGTCTATCCAAATCTCAAAAAAATAATTTTTAATGACAGTAATGAGTTGTCAATCTTCTCAACTTGTTTAGGAGTAAGCTAACCATCGACCTTTCAACTAATGGACCAAGTGTTTCCTATTCCTTTATTGTTAGAATAATGCTCCAACATAAAAGGATAGAAATATATATTCTGTCCTTCAACAATACGGAAGTTCTCAGTTGAAGTATACTGCGCATACGTTCGTACTCATTGTACATCTTTTTCAGCCATATGTAAACCTCTATACATCGCTCTCTATCACTAAATAGTTGTCAAAATCTATTTGACGTTTCGTGACTGTGTAGTATTATATGTATATATTATATTATTATTATACATATACGAATATGTGTTGTGAGGGCATATGCGACAAAATAATGTGTATTTTGTGCAGTCAGCAGTGCGTACGCCGTTTAGCTGTGTCATTTCATATGTAAGTTCTTATTAATTATTACTTGTTACCTATAATATAATATGTGTATACAATATATTGTATTAAAAATATATAATGAAAGTAATTATGCACAAAAAAAATAAATCTATACTCTTAACGTTTATGCACCAAGTATAACAAGTTAGGGACAAATCAAATTTTTATTTTGCCGCGTTTTCTTAACTTCCGTACTGTTGAAGGATAAAGATACTGTGTCTGCACCGTTATGGCGGGACAAGCGTTTTGCTCGTACGCTGCGTCTATTAATTTAAAGGTCGATGAAGCTAACATATATATTCGTGTTATTTATAATAATGGTAGTAAAATACTATTAGGCCAAACAAACAGATGTTACTAGTTTCTGATTATTGCGAAGGAATTTTTTGACAACCCATAAACAATTGTTACTGTCATTAGAAATTCGTTGTTTGACATTTGGATAGATTGCTAGATTAAAAGAGAAAAGTTTACTATTGAATGTATCTTTTCGAAAAAAAATAATTTCACGTTATCGGCGTGGCCATTAAAAAGTTACGGTCTAATCAATGTTGGGACACCTAAGTTTCATACACTAGTGGTTCACTAATAATAACAAGTATCACCTTAAAAGATGACATAACCATATGAGGTGTCATACCAAATTTCATCCAAATCGTATAAAGCGTTCTGTTATTATAAGCAAAATTAATTTTTTTTCGAAGAACTTTGAAGCTGAATTCTGGCTAAATGGTACACTTTCCGGTAGAAGCAAGTTTAGTTAAATCGTCTTATTTTAGCCTCAGGAATCTGTGGTTAAGCCATGTCCCCCTATTTAAGAGACAACTGTATATTATAAAAAATATAAAATTACTACTAATGTTTGTTTTAGCTGTGTTGAACTATTTTTCTTAATCGTTTATTTAAACAATTTAATGCAATGTGTTTTGGAGTTGAGTAGGACATTTTCTTTTCAACTGTACAACAAATTTTTCATGGATATCATATCTAGTATTTATTTTGGATTTCATCTAATCGTTAGGTATTAAATTCTGTATTCTGTGATCGACTAATGTTTAGTATTTTTACATGATATAATTATTGTAGTCTCTTCATTTACTTGATAGTAATGCCTTTATACATTTATATACCAATAGGACGGCATATAAAAACTAAACTGAGTATGGAATTTGTCCTCTTAAATTTTGTTTTGTGGAGTTGGTATGTCTTCAGTCTTTATAATTCGGTAATTCTAATTTATATTCCGTTTTCAAACTAAAAGGAATAAATTCATTTCCCTAAGTTTAAAAACGGAAGAGAGCAATCTATAATGTTCAAATGTTTCATTGTTGATGTGTTGTAGATAATATGTAAACTAATAAGACATTACATATGGCACATAAGTCAAAATGAAGCAATTTGTGGAAAATCTTATATACAATGTTCACTATTCCCTCCTAGAACTGACACTGCTTTTACTATTACACAGCTTCGCAAAGAAATTGAAGCTAGGAAAGCAATGTAATTTTGTTTATTACAGTAATTTTTTTAAAGGAGTCCGATCAAGGTCATCTACATATTGTATGACGTAAGATTTTAGCTCCGTCCATTCTGTCAAATTCAGTAGTGTCGTTTACTTAGTTTTTATCAGGGCATCAAACCCGAACCAAAACCGGAACCAAACCGTAACATTTTAGCGAACCCAAACCCCGAACCGAACCTCAGATATATTTTTTAATAGAACCCGAGTTGGAACCGAACCGGGTATTAAAATTCGGGTTCAGGGCTCAGTTCCGGTTCAGGTTCATTTTCAGTTCGAAGCGCAAGCGTAATCGTAATACTACCGATCTGCGTTGCTGCCTAGAGGGCTGGTTTATGATGAATTTTCTTTATAAATTTACATTAGAAATTTTGATTTAAAATTTACAATTTTCTCTCTGGTTTATGTTCGATTTTAAAATTCTGGATCTGACCAATCAGCATCCGTCACGTGACTTGTCACTGCTTGTTATTTGACTTTTCCCCAATTGTCACTTCAGATTTTAGGTTACAAATATATTTTAGCCCTGAATAATGACGCTAATGAACAAGATTATTCTTTAATAATATCGGGAGTGTTTATTTTTTTTTTACTATTGTTGATTTGTATAGTACAGAAATAAAACAAACACAAACTTAAAAACCGTAGTTGGTCGGTCTGTTAGGCCGTGGTTAGGCCTATGAACACATTGATTTGTTAACGGGCAGTATCATAGTTTGTTTCTGAAAGTGAAATAAGATCATGAACAATTCTTGAAATATACTCATATGAGTGTACATATATTTCATTCCTTGCCACCCCTCGTTGCGTTGAAATTGAAACTTTTATTTTTGTACAATTTATTTGCTTTGTCATACAAATTACGATGTTCGCGAATACTGATTATCAACAAAAAACAAAATATCAATTTGTTCATGTGATTCCAGGTTCAAAATGTCAACAATTCACAAACAAAAAAGAAAGTTGACAGATGAAGCAAAGTTATACCGTACCGCTATGTTTAATAGTTCTCTCTTGTGATTGGTCGAATTTGAAATTTACATTTGAAAATATAAAATACAGTGTGTCCCATTTAGAAGTGCCACCATTGGGATCTCGAGAACTATAAGAGATACGATGACGGTTAAATGGAACTTTTTTTGCGCGTTTGGGAGGCCATCTCAGATGTGCTTTTGTTTTTCCAAAAATATTCATAGGGCACTAGATAATGACGAAAAACTGAATATTGTTGATTTTTTCTTTTTCAAATAACTTCTAAACTATTACTATTTGAGAAAAACGTTTCAAATATAAAAGATAGATATTTTTATTAACTAACCAGTGGCGTACGAAATAAATTTTTATATCCGTAAATTTTCGAGATACAACACAAACTTATATTTTTTTAAATGGAACCCATATCTTAATTTAGTCTCAAAAAAATAATTATTTTTTTCTCTTTTCAATGATGTAAGGGTTATTACGTTTTATATTTGTTTTGCTCCTAAAATTTAATTTTTTTCTTTATTTTTGTGAATTTTCTTGTTATTTCGCAAAAAAATTATCATTTTTATTAATTATATTGTATTTGATCGATACAATTTATTTTATGCCTTCATTACTTAATATTTTTATTCTAGACTCATAATTACAAATTACACTATTGATGTGCCAAGGGCGACCTGATACAAAATATAAAAATTAATTTGATACGAGTTTTGAGCAAATTTTTCTAACGAAATAAATTATTTAAATACAAGGAGTATTTCTAAATAGAAATGTACCAATATTTTCAAAATAATTGTAAATTTAATACAAATTAAGGAAAAAATAATAATTTTGAAGGCAAAACAAAAATCAAACATAATAACCCTTACAACATTGAAAAGGGAAAAAAATAGATATTTTTTTGAGACTAAAATCAGATATGGGTTCCATTAAAAAAAATATAAGTTTGTATTATATCTCGAAAAATTACGGATATAAAAATTTGTTTCGTACGCCACTGGTTAGTTAATAAAAATATCAATCTTTTATATTTGAAACGTTTTTCTCAATTACCGATAGTTCAGAAGTTATTTGAAAAAGAAAAAATCAACAATATTCAGTTTTTTGTCATTATCTAGTGCCCTATGAGAATTTTTGAAAAAACAAAAGCACATCTGAGATGGCCTCCCAAAAGCGCACAAAAAGTTCCATTTAACCGACATCGTATATCTTATAGTTCTCGAGATCCCAATGGTGGCACTTCTAAATGGGACACACGTATAGTTATATTCCAAATCTAAATTTCAAATTTCTAAATTTGTAAATCGTTCATAAACCATCGTATACGTTTTACGTGAGTTTATATTTTAAAATCTAAATTATAAATTGTAAATTCGTAAATTAAATTCATCATAAACCAGCCCAGTGGAGTTGACTGTTCGTGAAATTGTGTTGCATTATTAATTCCGGCTGGCATTTTAAATTATTTCTTTATAAAGATTGTTATTCAAAAACATTAATTCAATTTTCATTAGGTCGAACCGAATCTGAACCCGGAACGAAACCGCAAACTTTGTTAATGCTTGAAACAGAACCACACACGAATCCATCTCTCAAAAAACAAAACCTGAACCGAACCCAGTTTTTGGCGGGTTCGATGCCCTGGTTTTTATGAGGTTACATAAGATTCAAAATTAAGTCAACTGGTAAGTTTATTTTGTGAAAAATAAGGTACTGACACAGTGTCAGTGACACTGACAGAAAATAACGTTATTCACACGGCTGTTAATCAAGGTAGGATCTGAATTTGAATTAATAAATAAACTTATGTTACAGCAAAAGTATTGTCAACAATGAGCATCGTTTTAAAATGGAATGTCCTAAGTCGAAACTATGAATTTTAGAATTACAGGCGTGTTATATCCATCCTTACACGCTTCTATTTATTGCAAATGAGAGATAAATGTATATCAATTTGTTAATTCGTTCATGATACAGATGACCTTGATTGGACTTCTTTCAAAAATTTTACTGTAGTTAATTTTTTTTTGATTTATGAACTAATTATATATTTTTATAGGCAAAGAAAAAAACCAGTTGAAGCGTTGGTCCAAACATTAAAATGTAAGTAACGCAGTAATATTTGAGGGTTACTCGCATATTCCAAATAATTCCATTTAATTCTTAATATTTTCCTACTATGTAGTGCTTTCATTTTACTTTGAAAGAAAGGGTATCAAGTATTTGATAGCTGAATAAAACAAAAAATATAAGTAATCGAAATGGTTATTTATTTTTTTAATAAAGTCGCTAAACTGGAAAATTATTTAATATAGATAATGCTGCCCAGTTGTTGAATGTAACGTTACTGACATTCCTCTAATATCGAAAGAAGATTGACATTTACGCTTTGATGCGCTCTTTCATCTCATGGAAATAAGGGCCAAGGATGCCTATATCGGACATTGCAGCCCAACATTAATCTTTGGACTATGGAGAGGTCGTTGGTTCTTTCTTTTAGGATTTTCCTGTAATCAGTATACGGTAGAGGAGAGGAATGTGGAGAATATCACATTGGAGATGTGATCATTGTGTCAACGCGTACGTGGATAGTCCCAAAAGTACCCAACATGACATAGAGATGGCGGTTATTATTTGAAAAGAATGGGGGATTCCACATTTTTTTTTATTTCTTTACATGTTATACTATTTTTAAATTTAGAAATTCCCTAATTTTTCTTCTTTTTTTAAATTTGGCTTCTTTTGGAAGAAAAAAATGGCAAATATTTCTCGTCTTACGACGTAAGCGAACCGAGTGGTGGAGAGCTTTCTCTCTCAACAGCTGCTGTCTTGTTTGCTGGATATCAGGAGGTTCTAAACACTGAAATATATACTAACTGGAACTCGCATACTATACCTATCAGCGTACGCTGCACTGAAGCCTCATTGAACAATAATGGCTGGTCCTGTTCGCGCACGTTCGTGTCGAACCGAACCTAGCCGAATAACTCGTATCATAGCTGATCGCTTTGTTTTCATATTATGCTTTATTTATTTAAACATGCGCCACACGAAATAATTTCCGTCTACTCACGAACTGTCTCGATGTTTGCCGACTACTCCAGCAGCAGGCTTTCAATATGCTTCACAGTCACGGTTCGTACGCGCATTCCAGTTAGTATATATTTCAGTGGTTCTAAACCTTTTGTCAATGTTGTGCGGCTAAGGTTATATCGCGTTATATTTGAAAATTTCATTTTGTTATTTTCTTTTCTTTTACTTATCTTAAACTTAGTATATTGTGTAAATAACGAAGTATATTGTAGTTACAGTTTATTAGTATTTGTAAAAATAATAGCGTGCAGTCGCATAACCATCATAACCAAATACTCCAGTGGAACAGTCTGGCAGTCACTGGTTTGATGATGGGAACGCCTATTTACAGTGTCAGCCAATAAAAGAGAGCCGGGTTCGGTAGCGTCATCAAGCCCGGAAAAATCCGCGCGTTTTGAAAATGTATAATATATTTTAGCATTTATAAAAAAAAAGTTATAAAATCCCCTATTATTTTAGTAGAAAGTACAGCCTTATAAAGCTTAAGTTTGAAATTTAGGGACGCTACGTAGTTAGTACTTGTTTCGCAACCATCAATAGTGAAGCTTTCAGTAAATTTGTAAACATGGAAAAAGTTTTTCATCATTATATGATACAATACTTTCATTTGAAAGGCCCTAGTCCAACCGATATCAAAGCAAAGCTAGATTCTACTCTGGTGGAGTCTGCTCCTTCGTTTACAACAGTGAAGTATTGGGTGGTAGAGTTTAAACAAGGTCATACGAGCTGCCAAGACGAACAGCGCTGTGGTCGAGCAAATGAGGTGACCACGCCAAAAATGGCGAAGAAAAAATCTACAAAATGGTATTGGATGATTGTCGGCTGAAAGTGCGCGAGCTAGCAGAGACATGATAGGCATTTCAAAAAGTACTACACATCGCATATTGACTATAAATTTGGACATGAGAAAACTGTGCGCAAGATGGGTGCCGTAATTACTGACAATGGAACAGAAACAGCGTCGTGAGGATGTTTCAAAGTGTTTGGCGAAGTTTCACCACAATGAAACCGAGTTTTTGCGTCGATTCGTAACCATGGATGAAACATGGGTCCATCACTTCACACCTGAAACGAAGGAACAGTCAAAACAATGGACTGAAAGGGCAGGATCGTCTCCAAAGAAGGCGAAGACAGTTCTATCTGCAGGCAAGGTCATGGCGTCAGTTTTTTGGGATGCCCGTTGGATAATTTTCATTGATTATCTTAAAAAAAAAAAAAACCAACGGCGTGTTATTGCAGCGTTTGAGTGATGAAATTAAGAAAAAACGGTCGCATTTGGCGAAAAAAATTTTGTTTCATCAAGACAATGCATGTGTTCACACATCCGTTATCGCGATGGCCAGAACCGATGAGTTAAAGTTCGAAAGGCTTCCTCGCGCACCCTATTCATCAGATTTAGCTCCTTCGGATTATTTCTGTTCCTATACTTGACAAAATGGCTAAGTGGTTAAAGATTTGCCAACAATGAAGAGGTGGAGTTTGCGGTTGATGGTTATTTTGAGAAGCTCGACGATTCTCACTATAAACAGGGTATCGTAGCCATTGAACATCGCTGGAAAAAGTGTATCGACCTAATAAATAAAGGTATTTTGTCCCAATTTTGTTTTCTGTTAGATCGGGTACTTCTGGGACCATCCTTGTAATTGCCAATCTTCATTAGAGATTAGGGGAATGCCAACAACGTAACAGGCGACATCTGGACAACATTATCTTTACTAAATAATTTTCCAGTTTAGTAACTTTATTAAAACAATAAACAACCATTTTAATTATTTGTTTTTTTTGTTTTATTCGACTATCAAATACCCGATACCCTTTTGGGACACATTGTACAATTTTAAGGTCTAGTTTTAATATTATATATGTTACAGACCAGAGTTAGATACTGTGATACTTAAACAATGTCATACCTTTCCTACGCGAGTAACTCTTCATAAAATATAATAAACTAATAGTAATAACGTACCTGTTTTTTTGTGATTGATATTAAAATATTAATACAGTATTATTTTGTTGTAAAATGATATAAATTATATTAGTAAATTATTATATGTTATTGTTTAAAAATATGTATGGTCGTTATAAAAATAAATGTTCTATTTAACAGGTATGGTCTCATTTCGCCGAAAACTTAAGCAAAGGCGAGAAAGCCGTCCAGAGAATAACGAAAATTTTAGTATTGCTAGAAGTATTTTAGAGGAAATCATTAATAATGTTGTTCCTGATGATGATGATGACGTTAAAGATAACAACGATTTTAAAGATAATCATGATTGGCCTAATGTAATGCCTGAACCGTTTCCCCTAGATGACGATTAGCATTTTTTTAAATAAAAATTTCAGGGAGTTAAGTGCCGTTTTTATGTGTTAAATGTACGAAAATTATTTTATCTTTCAAATAGATTATTGCTCATAATATATGTCCCATAGGTTTGGCACAAATTTCAACTTTTTTTGTAATAAAAATGCATTTACTTAAAGTTTTGTAATACCTTAAAATTAACTATTTCATAAGCAATAAAATTGTGAACTTAAATTAAATAAAGATCGGCGTGTTCTTCCACAAGGCGTAACTTTCTACGGACACCTAGCATTAGGTTTCAGACGACATTTACATTGCTTTTTCGGGTAAAATGAGATCGAACTTAATGCAGAATATAGGATGTCTCAATAAGCTTGCTCACTATTGGTAACTTTTTTATTTGAAGAGATACGAGGTTGGTTAAATTAGCAAAATTGTGCCATTTTATATTAGAAAATTGGTCATGTAGACAAAATAAAAATTGTGTCAGCGGTTCCCAAAATTTGGGACAGAATATATATTTTTTAAATGGAACTATATACTTTTTATTATCTTATTGGAAAGAGTATTTTTTTCTCTTTCCAATAAGGTAATGTTGTTTATGTACAATTTTTTCAAATAAACGAGTTATTTACGTTTAAAGATAAAAATTATCTTTTATTAGTTTAGGTCAAGTAAACTATGGAAACAATTGTCTTTTATAAAATTATTATTTTATTAATTTATTTTACAGTAATAACAAAACAAAGAAAATATTCAAATTGAAAGCCATTATTTCTTTCGCACATTCGCAACTCTTTTGGAAAGAGAGCCGACCGTTCCACGTAACTGGTATCTAGATATAACTTTCCATATAGCACGATCATATCTAACTTTTCTTCATTTGTAAAGTTATTAAACATTATTAAACACAGACAATTTTACGGGAGAAATTATTAAACGTCAAACAAACAAAGAATCAATTGTTTCCATGGCTTACTTGACTAAAAAACTAATAAAATAGTTTACAAAATTTAAATTTTTAACTGTAAATAACTCGTTTATTTGAAAAAATTGTAAAGAAACAACATTACCTTATTGGAAAGAGAAAAAAATACTCTTTCCAATAAGATAATAAAAAATAATATGCTTGCTCACTATTGGTAACTTTTTTATTTGAAGAGATACGAGGTTGGTTAAATTAGCAAAATTGTGCCATTTTATATTAGAAAATTGGTTATGTAGACAAAATAAAAATTGTGTCAGCGGTTCCCAAAATTTGGGACAGAATATATATTTTTTAAATGGAACTACATATTTTTTATTATCTTATTAGAAAGAGTATTTTTTTCTCTTTCCAATAAGGTAATGTTGTTTATGTACAATTTTTTCAAATAAACGAGTTATTTACGTTTAAAGATAAAAATTATCTTTTATTAGTTTAGGTCAAGTAAACTATGGAAACAATTGTCTTTTATAAAATTATTATTTTATTAATTTATTTTACAGTAATAACAAAACAAAGAAAATATTCAAATTGAAAGCCATTATTTCTTTCGCACATTCGCAACTCTTTTGGAAAGAGAGCCGACCGTTCCACGTAACTGGTATCTAGATATAACTTTCCATATAGCACGATCATATCTAACTTTTCTTCATTTGTAAAGTTATTAAACATTATTAAACACAGACAATTTTACGGGAGAAATTATTAAACGTCAAACAAACAAAGAATCAATTGTTTCCATGGCTTACTTGACTAAAAAACTAATAAAATAGTTTACAAAATTTAAATTTTTAACTGTAAATAACTCGTTTATTTGAAAAAATTGTACAGAAACAACATTACCTTATTGGAAAGAGAAAAAAATACTCTTTCCAATAAGATAATAAAAAATATATGGTTCCATTTAAAAAAATATATATATTGTCCTAAATTTTGAGAACCGCTGACACAAATTTTATTTTGTCTACTTGGCCGATTTTCTAATATAAAATGGCACAATTTTGCTAATTTAACCAACCTCGTACCTCTTCAAATAAAAAAGTTACCAATAGTGAGCAAGCTTATTGAGACACCCTGTATACAGGAACGTCTGAGAAATCGATGTGAATGTCGTCCAAAACCTGATGTTAGGTGTCCGTATAAAGATGCACCCATTTTTATTTAATTTAAGTTCATAATTTTGTTGCTTATGAAACAGTTAATTATTAAGTATTACTAAAGTATTTCTTGTTAAAAAAATTGTTGAAATTTGTACCAAAACTTATGGGACATACATGCCATTAAACTTTGAGCCTAAACATTTTACCACACAGTGTTATGTGAATACGCACCGTGTTGTCAGAAATTTGAATACAAATTAATCTCTTACAGTGTTATAAAATGCATATCTGTATTTCTTTTAACAACGAATAAATGTAGGTTTTAAATAAAATTAAAAATAATTTTATAAATTTTATTACACCAACTTCTAGTCATAATTTATTACAGGGCCGAATTAAAGGGGAACTTTTTGCCTCAAATATTATTAATCCGGCCCTGAGTATACAAATAAACTGTGAATGTAAAGTAGTATTTGTAAGTTTTATGTATTTCTATTGGAATGGGTCTGGGTTTATTCAAATAAATTAAAATGTATTTCAAATTTCTTTATTTATAAAAATCAGGTTATTAATTTATTAGTTACAGGATGTAGAAAATGATTTTAAATGCTTTAAATGTAATTAATTATAGAAGGCGTTAATCGACTCATCAAATTATAACGGCAGCATTATATATTATGTGTAAGTACCGTTTATGTACTATGGGGTTTTTTAATTTTAATGCATGTGTTCTCAATATTATATGCCATATTTTTTGACAACGAAGAATTTATACATAATTTATAATTTCAACTATGAAAATAAATATTATTTACACAAGTAAATTTTATTAACTTTTTTGACACACTATGTTTATTTATAGCTCATGTCATTAAAACTTGCAGAATAGTTATAAAAAATAATCGTTCTATAGTTCATTTCACGTAAGAAAATAGCGTTGGTTTAGATAGGGAAATAAAATCACTTGTCAGCTGTCAGTTATCAAATAAAATCGACAAAATTAAGTGTTATTTAACCATGTTTCTAATTTCGACTTTGTAATTATTAATATTGAAGTATGGTACATTTTTTATACCGATAAAAATATTTAATATTGACTACGTCACTTATAAATTTATAAACCAATCCAAATTCAGGATTCTATCTGTTACCAAGTTTTATTTCGACAAAAGAACGTCACATAAAAAATGCATCCTTTGAGCCAATAAGATGTATTTGTACAAGTGAGTTTTGATAAGCGACATTTTTTTAACGTTTTAAAGAGTACCTAGGAACATATTGTTTATATATTTACACGTCAAAGTTTGTTTTTGTTTGATAAAAAATCGCTCTATAAATTGGTAGGCAACTAGCTCTTGCAACAATCTGAATTTTCCTACAAAAATTTACCACTGATAATATTATACAGGGTGATTCACCACGAGTGTGCCAAAATAAAGCCATATATTGGAGGAGTCATTTTGAGTCAAAAACAATGGGGTATTCCACCATAATAAAAAAATTTTTAAAAAATCAATTTACCATAAAGTTTGGCTCAATAAATAATAGTTAAAACAATGAAAACATTTTTTAAATAATTACTTTACTAGATATTTCACCTTTTCTAAAAGGGAAAATTAACGTCATGCAATTGTTATCTTTCTCTCGCAGCGAAACTCAGAGCAGTGTATGTGAGAAAGACAAGTATAGGGGAAATGTGACGTTACACTGATTTCTCGAAAATAAAATACTGTTAAACTAGGGACAATTAAGATTTTTTAATACTATGAATTGCTTCAAAACTGAATGAAGTTTTATTTAAAATAATAAAAAAAATTGAGTGGAATACCCCATTAAGAAACAATGAAAATCACAAATATTCATTTTTGGATATCTACGTCATATTTTTTAAAATACTTATTTGAAACATTTTTGTCTAAAATTAATAGATAACTACAGCAAAATAAAAAAAAATAACATTGTATTTCTTATATAACGTATTTCAAGTAGACATCCGGTATACAGGATGCCTCAATAAGCTTGCTCACTATTAGTAATTTTTTTATTTGAAGAGATACGAGGTTGGTTAAATTAGCAAAATTGTGCCATTTTATATTAGAAAATTGGTCATGTAGACAAAATAAAAATTGTGTCAGCGGTTCCCAAAATTTGGGACAGAATATATATTTTTTAAATGGAACTATATATTTTTTATTATCTTATTAGAAAGAGTATTTTCTTCTCTTCCCAAAAAGGTAATGTTGTTTATGTACAATTTTTTCAAATAAACGAGTTATTTACTTTTAAAGATAAAAAATTTCTTTTATTAGTTTAGGTCAAGTAAACTATGGAAACAATTGTCTTTTATAAAATTATTATTTTATTAATTTATTTTACAGTAATAACAAAACAAAGAAAATATTCAAATTGAAAGCCATTATTTCTTTCGCACATTTAAACTCTTTTGGAAAGAGAGCCGACCGTTCTACGTAACGGGTGTCTAGATATAACTTTCCATATAGCACGATCATATCTAGCTTTTCTTCATTTGTAAAGTTATTAAATATTATTAAACATAGAGAACTTTACGGCAGAAATTATTAACCGTCAAACAAACAAAGAATCAATTGTTTCCATGGCTTATTTGACTAAAAACCTAATAAAATAGTTTACAAAATTTAAATTTTTAACCGTAAATAACTCGTTTATTTGAAAAAATTGTACATAAACAACATTACCTTGTTGGAAAGAGAAAAAAATACTCTTTCCAATAAGATAATAAAAAATATATGGTTCCATTTAAAATATATATATATATATTGTCCCAAATTTTGAGAACCGCTGACACAAATTTTATTTTGTCTACATGACCAATTTTCTAATATAAAATGGCACAATTTTGCTCATTTAACCAACGTCGTACCTCTTCAAAAAAAAAGTTACTAATAGTGAGCAAGCTTATTGAGACATCCTGTATAGGTACATTTATTTTCTGTGATCATAAATATGCAATATTTTGTATTTCTGTTTAATAATATTAATAAATAAATTCAGAAGTTATTTTAATAGTTATTTTGTCGAACAACTATAATGTTCATCACAGAAATTTATATTATCAAAACGGGATTACATTATTTCACTATATTGTACAAAAAAATTAAAATCGCGCCTCCTACAAAATCTTGCTGGATCCGTCACTGCGTACGACAACCATTATTATCTTTATAATATCCATAAATAATCCATATCTGCATATTCACCAGCACTAATATTTTACACTTTTTTTCATTTATAGAAATTAAACAATAGTTATAAACAGATTTTGTGTCGTTTTTCTATTTTGATTTATTTTCTAGGGAAAGTTGATTGATTTTTAACTGTTAACTAAATATTTTGGACACGTGATATTTTTTAAAAATTAAAATATTTCAAAAACTACTGCCAAGAGACCTTTTTTGTGTATTTTTGTATTGTATGTAATATTGTTAATAGGTCAAAATATAACGATAAAAAATCTTCATGACTCCCCCATACGAGACCCCTCTGGTTGAGATACAGAAACAAAAGAAAGTATAAATACGCATCTAAATAAGTAGTACTCTCATACCAAGTTTTAAAAGTTTAGTGCAACTAGAAGCAGAGTTATTAATAAAAATGTGTCTGATGAGGTGCACTTTCAAATGGCTGTAACTAAAGCCGGGTCCAGACTAGTATCAGAACATTGTAACGTAACATGTTACAGTAACATTTACAGTAG
This sequence comes from Ophonus ardosiacus, assembly GCA_943142095.1. Lineage (NCBI taxonomy): Eukaryota > Metazoa > Arthropoda > Insecta > Coleoptera > Carabidae > Ophonus > Ophonus ardosiacus. The sequence continues at coordinate 33,099,111 of OW964834.1, read as the reverse complement.
TCCGATGTACGGCAAGCATCCAGACTTAACAGCGAATGTTCGTTAGTTCCCATAAATGTTCAATTGTTCGCATCAGTATTAATTTGACAGCCATGAGTTCAATGCAGATAGCAGCGCTTGCATATATTTATATACATTGTAGTATTAAAAGAAAAAGACCAAAGTCGCGTAGATGGTGGATGCTAAAATTATATGAAAGTCGAAATGTTTATAGTGGATCCAGCCAATTGACAGATTTAAAATTTCAGCAAATCAGTGGATTATATAAAAATTTCACAAGAATGCATCCGTCTGATTTTGAGTTTTTGCTAAATTTAAAATCTTTGTCACTACTGATGCAGATGCTAACTTGAACTGTTCTCAACTACTAGAAACGCGTCCGAACTTTCCCGAACATCGTATCGTAACATCTTTTGATGTGACGGCAAAGACCGACAAATGATGGAACAAGCCCGAACAGAACATTGTAACACGATTTGTTACAGGAACATGTTACAAAATCCCGTCCACATTGTTACTGTAACTTGTTACGTTACAATGTTCTGTTACTAGTCTGGACCCGGCTTAACTCTATAAAGAAAAGTTTCCGAACATACCTTCAAATAACATGTTTTTAATTCAAAATGACTTCTCAATATATGGTTTTATTTTGGCACAATCGTGCTGAATCAACCTATATATGACAAAATTTGGTCGGCTCTTAAGCGCCATACATACTAGTACAGTTTGTTTCAAGGTAAAAGAGACTGACTTTTAAAGCAGGCGAAGTACTCAAATCAAAGTCATTTAGATGTAAAAGAATTATAAAAACAGTCGTCTTGTAAAACGACGAGTTTCGAACTTAGTTTAGATATTCTAAATATACCTTAAAATAACCTAATCTAACGCACAAAAGTCGGCCTGAATTTTCAGGCATGTTTTGTGCCTTATGTTATGTTATTTTAAAGTAAATTTAGAAAAATTGCGTACGAAAATGTCCAAATATTTATTTTAGAATGTGGCTATAAGTTGCTCAATGTTTTTTAAAACGCTCTGGGCATTTTATAAAAAGATTGATTTTACAATCTGTCTACTTGTAAATAGAAAAGTATTCATTGTATGAATTCTATACTATACAATGTTATAATTAATGAAAAATAAATTTACTTGTGCAAGAATTCTTGTATTCTATTAATAAAATAAATATGTTTTGTTTATATTTTCTGGTCTTTCGTTGTCAAAAATTAGCAAAATTATTACAAATAAATATACATCGCTATACAACCATCTTAAAAACTAATTGGGGATTAATTTTATATCAATTTGGAACAGACATGGATATGTAAAACACGTGTAATTATAATAAATCCTAGGGTTCACGATGTAACTCTTAAAAATAAAATATGCTTCTCGTTTTCAATATTTAAATTTGAATATTTTAGTCATTATTAGTAATTCGTACGAATTTCAAATTTGCACTATTTTATTTATTATAACTTATTGTATAAATTTATGATACATATTTTAATCCGAATATTTTATTACTTCTGTTGTAAATATTATTGTTGTAAGTTATAAATGATTTTCAATAAAAAGTAAGAAATTTATATATTATTACCTTTTTATGAAACTTTATAAATATCTCAATCAATTAAGGTATCAGGAATATTTTGTTTTATACTGCATTACAAGAAATTAAGTCGACATGTTTTACGGATGCCCATAAATGGTTAATTTTTATTTTAAGGGTCGATTTTACACACTAATTTAAAAAATTAATATAAAAGACTATAAAATGAAAAAAGTTCATAATTTTTTTTCTATTTTGGTTGTTTATGAAACTCATTTGGATGTCATAAAGTACTTAAAATCAAATAAAAAATTAAATAAGTATTTCTAATCAATGTTCATAAATTAGAAAATGAAATGATGAATATTTTTAAATATTTTTTGACAAAAGAACCAAAATAGAAAAAAAAATAGTATAAAATACACGTTTCAGAAGACATTTTAGCGCACTTATTCCTTGGAAAACTCGATTCTAACAAAAACACGTGCGCTAAAATCATTTCTTGTGAAACTTGTATTTTAATGAACTATTATGAGCAACTTTTAATTCTGAACAACTTTTGCACTCTACAGTTTTTGCTTCAAAATTATTTTCAGAAGATAATGAAAAAACTGTCCAATTAATTTCTGGTGACCTAAAACTGTCAAAGCTAACAAATTAACTAATGTGTACTAGATAATTTGCGGAAAAATCACATTAAAAAATACATAAAGTTATTTGATAGTGTAAAATCAACTCTTAAAATAGTAGGAATGTATTTATGAACATCCTGTATATTTGGTAAGTTGAATATATAACAAAAAACAAACGAGAAGCACGTAATCGAATAAGAAATATTTTTAATTGTGTGAATATTTCAAATGAAATCTTATATTGATCTTATTTTCATCAGTAATCAACAAGTTAACAAATTTTGGACGATATTTTTGACACAAATATAAGTTTCATTTGAGAAATCCACACTGTACTGAAAATATAATACCACTTGTCAAAGGTACGGATGTTAAATTTCCTAAAATATGCTTAACCCATGTAAAAAATACACGCAACTTCTTATAAAGACTTTACGATATACAATTTAACTATTTAGATATATTTTCATAAAATTAATACTTTATATATTTCATAGAATGAGTTTTCTTTCAATAATATATTTTTACTATATCGTGCTATACGTCATATAATATATAATCTCATATAAACACTTCTGAGCAAAGAAGGTGATTGGTTGACTTATGACTAGTCAAGAAGTCAAAGTCAACCGCGTAAAACTCGGATTTATATAGTCTGAACTAGGGCTGTGCAAAATATCCACGGATTTATCGATAAATATACAAAAAGGAAATATAAATAATAAATAAATACGAGCTCCGTGTTACATCACTTGACGCACTTGTTAAATAATTGAATAGTATAGTTTTATTTCACGAATAGGCGAGTTCGTTAAATCCTACGAGTGAAATAATACAATTTTTACTCGAGTTGCATACAATTTTTTTTTATATGTGCAATAAGAGTGAAAAAAGTGCCATAAGTTTCATTATTTCACTCGTTTGCGTTAAGGCGATTGCCGCTACGCTAAACAGCACTTTAGTAGAAATCAAACTACACTCGTAAATATTAAGTTATAACTTCAAACTTGATACCATTGTATAGTAGATAGATCAATGCATGGGGCTGACCAATTATTTTGCATAATTATTAATTTATATTGCATTTAAATTTAGTTCAAAAAACATCATAAAAATGGCTATTTTAAAATTTATTTTTAACACGATAACTGTACTTTATACAAAAAATGTTTGGGTCACCCCCATAGCGCCCACCTTTAGTAGTAAGTCTGTGAAAAAAAATCTAAATTATCTCTTTTAGTTTAGCTGTGATTTGATTTCTATTAAACCCCTTTTTGCCGCTTATTTCAGAAATCGGAACGATAGACTATGGAGGAGAAAGTGTTAGGAGAATATGTTCCCCCTCTACTACACACATCTCCTCTCTCACTCCAACAATTTGATTCACAACACGGGCAGAGTTTTCCCCTTATGCTTTAAACAAGGACAAACACATATAAAAGCAGACAGAGAGAAATAAACTTAGCAATCTTAAAAGTAGTGGGGGAACGTAAGAAGTTTGTCTGCACTAGTGTCATAATAGCTACAAAACTGATTTCGTTGAGCGACCGGCAATGCTCTTAAGAAAAGTGCACATTTTTTTACTCTTTTATGGTGTTAAAAAAACACAACTTTATAAATCCATTTTAATGAAAAGAAGTGTACTTTTTTTAACAGACGTAAAAAAATTCATTTATCATGAAATAATGAATGGAATTTTTATAATTATAATTCAATAAATCAACATTTTGGAGTCATTTTGAATTAAATTTTTAGATAAGCCCGTTTGTCACGATCTATAATTTTGGCTAGAATTTTATGTATATAAATATTCTGTATGCTAATTTAATACATAATTCTGGCTATAAACATAGATGTTCTTCATAACATTCTATGTGAGCATTGGTATAATGGTACTTTCTTCCAGTCCAAGACAATTTCATTATATTTCAAAATTTTCGTTGTTTTTCTACTAATTCAAATATATTAGTGCCCGAAAATGTATTAGGAGTAATTTGAGTGTTTCTTTGTTACTTGTAACAAAACATTATACTTTGATATTCATCAAATATCAAGGGAATTAAAGAAAAACATCAATGATATGTACTTTGCTCGAGTACAGAACTAAACATGACAGCAAAATAATAATGTAAAACATAGAAATACGTAGGAAATTATATAAAAAAAAAACATACAAACTGATTTATTAACTCACCCTGACTTTGAAGATTTGAATATGATTTAAACAACATAAATCATATTGTAAAACACATTTATTCTCAATGAAATGCTAACAGACTGCTCTCTGCTCTGCTGTTTGCTGATCGCCTGATTCCAAAGCCTACTGCACTGCTGGGTGCACGCACAATGGGCCCATAAACCATAACAAAAAAATAATAAAATGTACGCTTTATCCTTAAAGTACTACACAGTAAATAACGATTAAGTTTAAAAAAAAATAATTTAATAATACTTTGGGAGATATTTAAATTTATTTCCAATGTCACAGATGACGTCACACTATTGGTATCTTTCTCGCGCAGCCTATTACAGAAACTGGTGTGAGAAAGATAGCTATAGGTTTATTTAAAAATCACAGTTATACAAAAAACAATTATGACTTTTTGATACCACGAATTGCTTCAAAATTAAACGAACTTTCATTTAAAAATATTTTAAAAAATTGGTTTATGGGCCCATTATTGACGTGACGTCACAAGAACAGGCTCGTACCATTTCATTCAGCTATTTTAGATAGAATAAATAAAGAATAAATAGTATTTATTTTTGAATATTATTTAGATCTTAAAAATAATATATGTATTTTTTCTATAACAGATTTTAAAAACTACGAAAAATAAATTACGTGCCTAAACTTTTAATAATTCGACCGGTTTACATTTTTAATAAATTATAAAATCTACACAAATGTTTAGAAATTTCTACAAAATTCTTTCGGTTACTTTAAATATAGACTTAAAACTTAATAATAATAATAATAATAATAAAAAAATGATTGATGATAATAGTACGACCGGTAGAAGCTTAATCTTATCTTCTACCGAGAATTAAAGCTGGTATTACTAATAAAGGCGATGTGATGTAATCCAATATTAAATGGTGGAATACTTGAATAACTATTCAATTTTTGTAAGTATAAAATCTATGTTTTAAACTAGTCGAAAAAATTTTGTAGAAATTTCTCACCATCTGCATAGGTTTTATAATTTGTTTGTTGAAAATGTTAATCGGCCGAACTATTATGAGTTTGGGCTCATATAAATTAAATTATACATTACACTGAAAATGTTATTAAAATAGTATATTACGGAACAAGTACAAATAAATCTGACTTTTATACGAGATTAGAGTTTGCGATACGAGTGGTAGACAGTGATGCAATCACACGAAATCAAACATTTCAAAAACGTATGCTGTCAAACAACAACTGTCAAATTCAAACATTAAAATACTGTCAAATTCAAACATTACAAAACTATCAAATTCCTTTATAGGCTTAGTGCATGAAATAAACGCAATATGATATACAGTGCATTTTATGCACCGCTGTAAAAAGTCAGATTTCACGTACTGCAATTCAATAAAACTATTATTTTACGCGAGAAAAAAATATTTTGTCTATATTTATCGATTAAAAACATATTTATTTTTCTGATTTTGCACACCCCTAGTATGGTCCAGCATATGGGGATAATTTTTTTGTTTTCTTTGTTAATATAATTTGTTTGGTCGCTAGAATAATATGTAATTTTCTTTCATCCCCAAATACGTATCGAATGCGATATTCTATATCCTAATGTGCACCATTTGGACTGCGACATATTTATTCACTGCAGAAATATATAGTCCGTTTCAGCAAAACTTGAAAGATCGGCATAATACAATTAAACCTCCCTGAACAGTAGGTAGGGTGAAATTTTGAAATATAAAGATCTATATGACAATTGAAATAATACTACCTTTTTTTAGTTTAAGTTCTGTATTTATTATTTAAACCCAACGTTTCGGCACCATAAACTGGTGCCTTCTTCAGGGGATACATTGACATAAATATGTGACATATTGACATATTTATGTCAATGTATCCCCTGAAGAAGGCACCAGTTTATGGTGCCGAAACGTTGGGTTTAAATAATAAATACAGAACTTAAACTAAAAAAAGGTAGTATTATTCCAATTAATAATATGAGTTCTGAAAGATATTTTAATAATCTATATGACAAGTCGTAGGTATTGTACGACTGGCGAATGAAAGATGACGTTTAAATTATTTTATAGATGTATTTTTTTCATAACCCTATGATTTGAGAATTTTTGCAAGTATCCACTTACATAAATACTGGACTAGGAAATCCCAGAAATGCATTACTATGTTTTGCTGAAAATGTATGGATGACTTTAGTCCCAGCATAATAGCAGAATAACAAAACAGGGGTGCATTTAAAATATTTTAAACATTTTTTCGTTTATTTTGATTTTAACAAATCATTCTGACTTTTAAACTATTTAGGTCCGTTTTCATAATCAGGCTCACTTTAAGACTTTAATTAAAATTTCTTTAAGACTTTATTTTTTTTTAATGTAATGCTACAGTGCTCGCTCAAGTGCTGAAGTTATATCACAATTTTAAAGTGTTAAAGTGAAGGTAAAAGTTTATTATTAAAATGGCCCTTAGTTTGACAATTCTATGAAATAGGATTATTTTTAATTTTATTTAACAGTAGTTTCGACACAAGAGTTGCTTGCACCTGAGATGAACTAATCATAATTCGCGGTATTAATTTTTACCTCCCGCTACCCTTGGTAAGGGAGGTATAGGGATCGTGCTAAAAATCAAGTATCGAGATTTTAGTAAATGACCACGTTTTAAGGTCCCTAGAATCCAATTTTAACATTTTCACGATGATGTCTGTATGTGTGTATGTGTGTGTGTATGTATGTATGTATGTATGTATGTGTGTGTGTGTATGTGTAGGGATTTTGTCTTCGCTCTAACTCAAATACTATCATTCAGAAAATTCTGAAACCTTGTATTTCTATCCTATTGTAATATGAAAAGAAGCCATTAGAATTTGGTGTAAATCGGATAACCGGAAATGGCACTTTACCTGAAGCTCATAATGGTTTTTCTTCAAAAAATTACATTAAATGCCATTTTTTCGCATTTTATGTCTTATGAAACTTAAAGATTATTGAATTTTCTACAGGAATACATTAATACTTTTTCTATATATTTTGCAGATAAATTTAAAAATAATTTTTTTTATTAGTCCCGAAGCCTAAGATAAACACAATTCCTTTGTTAAACAGTTCATATTTCAAATGAATGTAACTGACATTAAATGTCACTGTCAAAAAACTAATCACCTCAAATTAATAATAGTGACATTTTAAAAAGAAAATAGTAAATAAATCAATAGTTTTATGCAATTGGTACAGTTTGCAGCGTTAGTAAATAAGTAAGTATGTATTTAAATTAATAAAAATGTATAGGAAAGTGTGCCGAAGGAAGATTGTTGCGTAACTATTATTGTGGTCCGGATGGGGTTATTCGCTACCGAAAATCGGTCACTTTAATATGTTCTTATGTATGAATGCTATGATGATTGTGGACAAGGCGAAAGAAGAATTTTGTTAAAGAGTGAAGTGAGTCAGCTGAGCTCTTACTCTTATTCCTTTTCTTATTGTTACTATTGTTTCCGGGTATTTGCTAGCCCCCTATGTGGGAATCGCGTGATTTTATGTACGTATGTATGTAAAAATTAAATAGCGGGAGGTTTTGTGTTGGCCACATCAGATTTTTTTAAAATACATCCCTGTTAAGATCACAAAAATACCTCCTACTATTCCAGTTGTATTGAGTACAATGGGGGTTTACACCATTTTTTTTTATAATTTCATCTGAAAATATTAGGAAAACTAAGACTATTGATGAAAATCCGGTGAAAAAATTCCTATTAATAAGCGAGTTATGGTCTCCCGAATTTTGAAAAGATTGACGTGACGTCACATTTATGTGTTTTTATATCAAACTGTTTTCATCATGGACCTAAATGTTCTTGAAATATATGCTATTTTAAGTTATATTTACATAAAAATAAATGAATATTATAACACTGTATAAGTATACACACTTTATAATTATAGGTGTATTTAAATTATTAAGTTTAATGCAAGAAATTTATGTTAAAATATAAACTGTTTGGAAACTGTAGTACAGGAATGTTAGCCCCTCCTTTCGAATTTGAATTTCTTAACTTCCATTTCAAATTTTAAATGGCACAAAAGTGACCCCTGTGGTGCACTCACCACGCCAGCAATGAGTGCCCGTGAGGTGACGCCTGGTAAAAGCCCGCACGGTACAAATATGTCATCATCATTACCGATATCTGCGATAAAACAGATTGGCACACCCAGAAATGGGTAATAAGCCGTGATGATATATTTATTTATTTATTTATTTATTTATTTTAACTTCCATTGGTAGTAATCCCCACCTCCTAACACGCTATTTGTAATGCATGTATAGGCGGTTTCTCGGTCGCCAATCAAAATATTTTCATATTAGTGTCGAAGCGTTATAACAAAAAGCCCTTTATTTCCGAAATATCTCAATTATACCATTTCATTTTTTTATTAATATTCGTTATTCAGCATATACATTCGTATTTTTTTTTACTATTTTCCTTTAATTCGATTGAGCCGTAATCCCCCATTCAAGTCTTCTTTAACGAAATATATAAATGTCAGTTTCCTTTCAAATTCAAATCATAAGAAAAAGTTATGAAAAGAAACCTCATTTATAAAATAATTTAAACGTTTCATTCGACTATAACTGTCACTGTCGACTGTGTTTTGTTTTATGTAAACAATTCAAGTTTTGGCGAAATGAACTATATAACTATTAAATTATTTCATTTATGTACCTACACAGTTTCAATAATCATATTTACAATATTACAATTAGTTAAATATAACAATAATGGAAGTAATATCAGAAGCACAAATTATATACAAATATCACAAATAAATATAGTATATTATATCGTTGATGTTTCTTTTTATTATCATTAAACTTCTGCAGGGAAAAATACACTTGGTCCGTCTAATTCTCAAAATATCTAAACGTTCATATTATATATTCTTTTCGTAACATTTAAATGAAAATATAATTCGTTCGCAAATAGGCCTACAGTCATTTTCTCACAGATCATAAAATTAAAATGAAACGCATACGCCATTCATTCATTTCACATCTAACAAGAATACGAGTATATGTTCTTCGGCTGTGCCAGACAAATATCGACACATACATTTAAAAAAAAAATACTCATGATATAAATCTATAAGGTACCCTTTAAAGCAAGCAGGTTTAAAGCCACGATGGACTTATACGGGGTGTTAATTAAAAAGCGGGCCATAAGTGTTTAACATGGGAATCAGTTTTTCAGTTTTTAATTTAAGAAAAATATTTCCAATAAAAGAATTAAAATCTATACCTAAGTCACTAATTAGATTTTATTTTACATGTTTAGTTGTCTATAACATTCAATTTGAAATTTTATAAATATTGCTTATTTTGATAGAAATAGTCATGGAATTTAAACAAAATTACAAAGAAATTCATATCGTTTGAAATGTCAGAAATTCGATTTTCAAATAAAAATTACAGATAATTATATTCTGCTCCAAAGTCCCTAAAAATATTTTGTTTTTATAGTATACATCTAAATCACTGCATATATTTTATATACAGGATTTTCATTTAAACTGGTACACCATTGCTATCTCGAGAACTATAAGAGCTACGAGGTCGGTTAAAGTAGCAAACAATTTCTAATTTATAAGACTACTTTAATGAGCGAAACAAGAATTTTTTTAGACCAGTGGTTCTCAAAATACGGGGTACAACTTTCTTATTTTAAATGGCAACCTATTTTTTTTATTTGCTTATTCGATTCAGTATTTTTTTCTGAATTCAACGATATATTAGTTTCATACCCTTGCATAACAAAAAAATCGAGAAAAATGCAAAATTAAATATGCGTAATTTTTATTTAAGTACGGCTATACAAAGAGTGTTGGAAGAAAACAAATAAATCAGATGTAGAAATAATTGCAAAAACTTTAATAACTTTTATTTTTATTTAAGTTGTGAATAATTATTTAATAAACAATAAACATATGAAGACACAAATAATTTATTTATCTATAAAAATTGTTCAATATTGTCACCATTAACATGAATACAAAGTTCTAATCTTTTTAATAAACTTTCTCACTAATCGCAATGTTCTTCCGTCAATATTAGTTAGAACAAATTCATTATTATTCTTTAATTCATTTAAATTATTGTGAACGTTGCCATACTTAAATAAAAATTACGCATATTTAATTTTGCATTTTTCTCGATTTTTTGTTATGTAAGGGTATGAAACTAATATATCGTTGAATTCAGAAAAAAATACTGAATCGAATAAGCAAATAAAAAAAATAGGTTGCCATTTAAAATAAGAAAGTTGCACCCCGTATTTTGAGAATCACTGGTCCAAAAAATTCTTGTTTTGCTCATTAAAGTAGTATACTTAAATAAAAATTACGCATATTTAATTTTGCATTTTTCTCGATTTTTTTGTTACGCAAGGGTATGAAACTAATATATCGTTGAATTCAGAAAAAAATACTGAATCGAATAAGCAAATAAAAAAAATAGGTTGCCATTTAAAATAAGAAAGTTGCACCCCGTATTTTGAGAATCACTGGTCCAAAAAAATTCTTGTTTTGCTCATTAAAGTAGTATACTTAAATAAAAATTACGCATATTTAATTTTGCATTTTCTCGATTTTTTTGTTTTGTAAGGGTATGAAACTAATATATCGTTGAATTCAGAAAAAAATACTGAATCGAATAAGCAAATAAAAAAAATAGGTTGCCATTTCAAATAAGAAAGTTGTACCCAGTATTTTGAGAACCACTGGTCTAAAAAAATTCTTGTTTTGCTCATTAAAGTAGTCTTATAAAATAGAAATTGTTTGCTAATTTAACCGACCTTGTAGCTCTTATAGTTCTTGAGATATCAATAGTGTGCCAGTTAAAATGAACAACCTGTATTTTAATTTTGTAGCTTACAAAATCGAAATTTTGACAATTTAAACGATATGCATTTTTTTGTAATTTTGTTTAAATTCCATGGCTATCACTACAAATGAGCAATATTTATAAAACTTCAAATTGGATTTTATTGCTTGTTAAATATGTAAAATGAGATTTGATTAATGATTTTGGTGTAGAATTTAATTCTTTACCACATTTATTTGAAACATTTTTATCGAAAATTAAATGGGATGTTTTGCGCAAGGAAAAACTGATTTCCCTATGACCCGCTTTTCAATTAACAGCCCGTATATGTGGCTTTTTGCTTCATGCTGAAGATGAAATGAAAGTTTAAGTAATATTTTTCATAGTAATAAAAAAAAATAATAATTTATTGTTATTTTCGTAGATAATTAAATAAACAGATTGGCGTCAAAAGCAGTCATGAAAAATAACCTCTTACTCCTGTGACGTCGGAGTACATACAACACGTCATTCGTAGCCAATAGGAAAACAGTTTATGTTATTTATATAAATAAAAGTAGGCAATAGTTCGTTACTTGTTAAACTGTATGTACTCTGAGGTCACATTCTGTTTCAGAGCAAGTGACTTTTTCAAAACATTACATAAATTTCAATATTTAATTGTAAAATATTCAATCGATATTTCTTGATACTTTCAAATTGAGGCTCTTTAAAGAACAATATTTTTTAAAATTTAGTACTTACAAGTTACAAGTCATATAAAAATTCTTACAACAACCCTATTGAGAACGTTTGTTGTTGTTTAGCGACTTAAAAGCACTGGAGTGTTTTGACATTATGCACACTTTTTAATTTGCCAATCAGTGATTATGATGCAGGTATAATAAAAAATGTTTTACGGGATTGTTTGGATGTTTAAAAAAAATATATGACCGATTTTATTCGTTAGTTTGTAACAACAGATGAGCGTGGATCCATTATTATACTCCAGTGTCAAAAATTCATTAAAATAAAATATCTATTACCAGATGTTACAATAACAATAACCTTTTTTATGAAATGTATTGATATATTATCGATATTTCTCTGAGCACACAGCAGAAGTATATAGTTGTATCAAATGAGGAATATATTCAGACAGATGGTTATCTCACTCATACTTTTCATAGCATTCTCAACGATGTCCTAGAGAGCTAAATGATATATTAACAGGCCTATAGTTTGAGGCGTATGGTGATACAATATTTTCAAAATATCATTCAAGAACATTTTTTATATTAATTAATGAATTTTAAGTATCAAGTAGGCCACTGTTATTAGAGTGCGTACACTTTAAGATCAAGTCGGCTACGTCATGACTGGGTTATGCTAACCACGCCTCCAACAAATTGTTTAGTGGCGTGCACAATATTTTATTTTAATCAGAGCGCCAAGCGCTTCTATCTGGAAAAAAAATCAGACCAAAAATCCGAGATGAAATAAGCTCAAAAATTAATGCATGTAGTTTCTCACAGTTTTACTGAAAATGGCAAAATATTTTTAATAACCGAATAAATAAATAATAGCTATTTATGCAACAAAAGTGTAAACACAAGCTTTTTGACATGAGGTCAAGTATTTCGTAACGAGGCTTGCCGAGTCACCAAAATTATCGACCGAATGTCATAAAGCTTGTTTACACGTGTTACATACTTCGAGCATATACTGACTAGAGAAGTAATTCCCTATACCAATGTATAGGATGAAGTGATCGGAAGACATGTAGGCGGGGGGCCGAAAGTCATAGTGAATTGCGGGCAGTGTTTTGTTATGTTATATGTCACTGCTTGTCATTTTATTACAACCAAATCTTATTTTTTGCGTGTAGTTTGTGAGTATATCTCGGAGTATATCAAATTGTAATGAAAAATACAAAGAAAGTAAGGATATTTCGTTTCATGTGTAAGTAACTGGGATTTTTTTACAAATAATATATTAAACAAAGTGTAACTTTTAGGTTTCCTACTAATAATGACGTAAGAGTAACGAGACAGAAATTTATTGGAAATAAAGGTGATTTACATATTCCGAATGCAGCAATTAGTCATTACTTTGTAAAAGAAGGTAGTACAAATATTAAGATAATACGCAGTCCGCAATACACCACGGCTTCAATAAGCAGCTCGCAATACACCATGGCTTCCGTATGTGTTCCGATCAAAACAAACACCTTAGTCTCTAGTCAGTATATGCTCGAAGGTTACATACAATATTTTTTATGAAATATAAAATAACATTCCTGAAACAAATTAGAAATATAACAGATAATTTTCACAAACTAAATACCGAGTTCACATTTGACAGATAATGTTCTGTCAGTATTACCAACGTGAATGTACAGAAAAAAGTTAATGTAAGTAGGACAACTTAAATGCCACGCGTATATTGATGGTGGCAGCTCTGTAATGTGTAAAGTAAATATAATATGAAAATCGTTTACTTTACACACTATTTGCAGTGTGTAAACTAACAACTTTTCAGATCAGAGTATAAAAAATATTTTTTTTGGTAAATCTTACGTAGTCCGAAAAGTACTCTGTTCCTAAACCTCATTCTTTTAGAAAATTGTAGTACACACAGCGGAAGAAATGTGAAGAAAAGTTCAAAATTATTTTTAGTGGAGAAATCAATTCAATATTATTTATGCTACGAGTTATTAATAATTTATTATACAAAAGAATGCAGCCTTGGTAGCTCGGCGCGTAATCGTAGGCGCTATAAAATTTCTAATAAGCGAGATTTAGTAACAAAGCAATTTTACCAATAATAATATTTTACAATATTTACTATGTATTTTAATTTTGGAAATTGATGTCAAAAGTACAAATTGAGCAACTTTGATAATAGTTAAATAACGATCTGCCATCTTTATAACATTTTTAGTGTCATTCTTGATAATACTTCGCCTTACAAGTGTAAAATTTACTCGTCAAAAAAAGTGACACGTTGAATCTTAATAAAACAATTTACTATTTTGTAACATTTTACCGACCCTGGTGGTGTAGTAGGCAACATAGTCGACTCACGACCCAAGGGTTCTGGGTTCGAATCCCGGGTAAGGTATGGTTGTTCGTATGCGTCTTTATCGTCTCATCTTCATCAACACAACGTGTATAACTCGAAAGTTATAAAAATTATATGGAAAAATTAACTCACCCCCACATATCATCCAAAATTATAATAAGTTGTAAAAACTTGATATACAATGAAGATTTATTATTATTATTTTGTAAGTTTTTATTATTTGTGACTCATATAAATCGTTATTTTTAATTAAAATATGGATTTTTCAATGAATCACCATTAAATACATTGGAAAATTCCAAAATAATATTTTTAAATTTACGACTAAAATAAAACTTTATTATGGAACGTAAACCCACAGTTTTAAACAAATCTAACGAGCCTCTGGATTCGGACTGCAGCCAATCATACACATCAACATCAATCTCTTTCCCCTTGCCCTTCCACAGTGCGCACTAGTCAATGAGAGCTGGCGGGCAAAGCTCAACGTAGATGGCAGCATCATAGCTATGAACTGTTACCGTCGATAATATTGAATGACTTTAATGACAGTTACAATTTATTTATTGTGTTTCTGACGTAAAAGTACAATTATAAAGTCAAAACCACATGAAACAATGTAATTATTATATTAAAAAAAAAAAATTCACAGGCAAAAGCAGCTGTAAGAGCGAAACACGTGTCTACAGATGCTTTTGAGCGGTTTCCCTGTGAAATTTTTTTTTTCAATTTTGACAGCTTCACGCTCGTTTATAAATTTTTTTTATGTAATTATTATAATTTTTATCATTTTTCTTAAAATGATTTGCACGAACAAATACTTGTTTCATATTTGGACTTAAATTTTATTATTCTTTTCTTCTTTCATCCTTTGGTAAACTATAAGAACATAACAAGAATGCAATTTTAAAAGTAGAAACCAAATACAATACAGTGTTAAGTAACTATCTGTCACTAATAATACTAATACTAATAATAGCGCGCGCACTCTAAAGTGCACAAATTTTATTACATAGTTCTAGAAGGTTCATGGCTATGGTGGCGCTATACAGTGTGTCCCATTTAGAGGTGCCACCATTGGGATTTCGAGAACTATAAGAGATACGATGTCGGTTAAATGGAACTTTTTGTGCGCGTTTGGGAGGCCATCTCAGATGTGCTTTTGTTTTTCCAAAAATTCTTATAGGGAACTAGATAATGTCGAAAAACTGAATATTGTTGATTTTTTCTTTCTCAAATAACTTCTAAACTATTAGTAATTGAGAAAAACGTTTCAAATATAAAAGATAGATATTTTTATTAACTAACCTGTGGCGTACGAAATACATTTTTATATCCGTAAATTTTCGAGATATAACACAAACTTATATTTTTTTAAATGGAACCCATATCTGATTTTAGTCTCAAAAAAATAATTATTTTTTTTCTCTTTTCAATGATGTAAGGGTTATTATGTATTATATTTGTTTTGCTCCTAAAATTTAATTTTTCTCTTTATTTTCATGAATTTTCTTATTATTTCCCAAAAAAACATTATTATTTTTATTAATTATATTGTATTTGACCAAAATAATTTGTTTTATGCCTTTATTACTTAATATTTTCATTCTAGACTCATAATTACAAATTACACTATGATGTGCCAAGGGCGACCTGATACAAAATTTTATAAAAATAAATTTGATACGAGTTTTGAGCACAATTTTTAACGAAATAAATTATTTAAATACAAGGCGTATTTCCAAATAGAAATCTACCAATATTTTCAAAATAATTGTAAATTTAATACAAAATAAGGAAAAAATAATAATTTTGAAGGCAAAACAAATATAAAACATAATAACCCTTACATCGTTGAAAAGAGAAAAAAATATTTATTTTTTTGAGACTAAAATCAGATATGGGTTCCATTTAAAAAAATATAAGTTTGTGTTATATCTCAAAAATTTACGGATATAAACATTTATTTCGTACGCCACTGGTTAGTTAATAAAAATATCTATCTTTTATATTTGAAACGTTTTTCTCAATTACTAATAGTTTAGAAGTTATTTGAGAAAGAAAAAATCAACAATATTCAGTTTTTCGTCATTATCTAGTGCCCTATGAGTATTTTTGGAAAAACAAAAGTACATCTGAGATGGCCTCCCAAACGCGCACAAAAAGTTCCATTTAACCGACATTGTATCTCTTATAGTTCTCGAGATCCCAATGGTGGCACCTCTAAATGGGACACACTGTAGATACTCTATCACCATCGCCTGCTCCCATTGATGACGCAGTTCGCTTGAAGGTAAAGTGTACGCACTGTAACAAAAGAATAAAAACTTTTCCCATTTATTGTCCGAATATACCCCTTAAAATTACAATAACCAAACTCCGTTATCTTAAAATAAGTTTTTCAACATCAACTATTTGTTAACACTGAAAAGTTGATCAATTCCTTAGCGCAGGAACACATTATCACTCGTTCGTTGAGTCGTGTTCTGGGAAGTGAATTTAGTACTCATAGTTGGCACCGCCACACACAGATGTCTCTACAGTGCAGTGGCGATGTGTGGTTTGGCCGTCGTACTCGCTATCTCTGACAGGCGGACGTCTATGGGGATACGGTCGTCGTATAATGTTGGAGCTTGTAAAATTATTCCTGCTGTGCCGACTAATACAGCGAGAGTGAAGATCCAGAGAAAGAGGCGGTCAAGGACCATGGCTACATACTTCCAGTCCTCTTTCACCTAAAACAGTTACAGTTTAATAACAAGAAAGACAAAATTTTGGAATTAAGTTTGGGTTGCTCTACATGCCAACTACGACAGAGATCAAGACAAAGTTTTTGTTAATGTAAATGAAAAATATTAAAAGGGACTAAATAAAATATTACTTTATATTATTTTACATTTTGTAACAAGGTGAAGGTGCAGCAATAACAAGCTAATCATTTTATTATAAATTCTTCTAAATTATAGTTTCAATATCAATATTTCAACTTTGTTATCTGTGTAAGTCAAAATTCTGTTTAGAAATAATAATTATTTTTCCTACATCTCTCTGTTTAGTCTAGATGTCAACTCGCGTTCTGCGTAACGTGAGTACAGTAAAATTTTTGAAAGAAGTTCGATCAAGACCATCTACGAATTGTATCTATGAATTAAGATTTTGTGCTGTCAAATGTAGTAGTGTCTTTTACTTAGTGTTTATGAGGGTACATAATATCTTGTGTACCTCATAAAAACTATGTAAACGACACTACTAAATTTGACAGCATAAAATCTTAATTCATAGATGCAATTCGTAGATGGCCTTGATCGGACTTCTTTCAAAAATTTTACTGTACTTAGACCTAAGGGTGCATTGGCATCTTTAGGATTTAGATATGTTTAGTTCAGTTTAAATAATATTAAAAATTATATAGCGTGTCCATCATCCATAAAAGATATGTTCATCAATCATCAGTTTAAGTAAGTGTAAGGGTGTTCCTCCTCAAAGAAGCAAGTGCCCACCAGTCAGTTAAAGCGTTATTGGTGGGTAAGAAGGATAAATAAGAAGCGTCTTCCCCCCGTGATTAGAGATGCATTCGGGCCAGGTCGGACCGGGCTTTGGAGGTTGGATCGACTCGGCCCGAAAATAAAAATTGCCGGCCCGATTCGAAGATCGACTCGATAAAAAATTAGCTGGCCCGGCTCGAAATTTTTTTTATTACAAATCGAAAAATTTTATATTCTTTAATGAAAATTGAAAATTAATTTTGTGATATTTATATGGAAAGCACGGAGATACACAAAATAAAAAAATTACAGAACTAATAAACAAACAATAAACTGTTGTTTTCCGCTTTCATAGCAACACTAGAATACTGGATGTACGAGGACAAATTCTTTTCGCTACAATTTTTACCTCCCGCTACCCTAGGTAAGGGAGGTATAGGGATCGTGCTAAAAATAGCATATAGAGATTTTATATAATAAGCACGTTTTGATGTCCCCAGAATCCGATTTTAACATTTTTACAATGATGTCTGTAGGTATGTATGTATGTATGTGTGTGTGTGTGTGTGTGTGTGTGTGTGTGTGTGTGTGTGTGTGTGTGTGTGTGTGTGTGTGTGTGTGTGTGTGTGTGTGTGTGTGTGTGTGTGTGTGTGTGTGTGTGTGTGTGTGTGTGTGTGTGTGTGTGTGTGTGTGTGTGTGTGTGTGTGTGTGTGTGTGTGTGTGTGTGTGTGTGTGTGTGTGTGTGTGTGTGTGTGTGTGTGTGTGTGTGTGTGTGTGTGTGTGTGTGTGTGTGTGTGTGTGTGTGTGTGTGTGTGTCTGTGTGTGTGGATCTTGTGGACACGATTACTCAAATACTATCAATCAGAAAAATTTGAAATTTTGTATACCCATTCTATACTAATATGGGAAGTGCTCATTAGTTTTTAGTGTATATCGGATAACCGGAAGTATCATTTATACAAGCTTTTAACAGTTTTTCTTGTAAAAAATTCATTGAATATCATTTTTTAGCAACTTTTACTAATTAAAATGGAATATAATGGTTTAATCTTCAATTCTACGATAATAACATTTAGTAAATAACTTTAAATACGAATATATAATATAATTTATTTCCATGTATCACCTGGCCTATGCGTCAAACAAAATCATAATTTTAATGACAGGTTTGACATATTTAAACAAATGTCACTGACAGGCAGCAATTATATAAAAATTAATAATGAAACCGTGTTAATGAGAATATAATAGTAAAATATTTTATTAAGGTTTGTAAAAATAATATATTTTCCATCATACATAAATGTTAGATGTACAGGATGATCTGATTTAAATTTGATAATTGCTATTTTTGCAGCACTATAAATTAATATTAATTTACAACTACACATTTACGAAATGGATTATGTACGGCGAAGAATTTACAAAGATTGCGTTTTAGAGCACCTAGAAGATGATGCTGATTTTTATAAGAATGTACGTGTGTGACGATTTTTCCTTCAAGCCTATTAAAATATGATCCAAAACTTCTCAAATTTGGTATTTAAAACTCATATATAATTTGAAACGACATATTAGATTTTAACCATATATGATAAATCGGACGTAGTACTTAATTTGGAGCTCGAACAAATTTTTGAGGAAAAACAATAAAACAATCCAAAATTTCGTATTACAGACTTTTCTATTTATTGGACAACAAATTAGATTTTATTTACAAACGATTAACCGGAAATGATACTTTACTTAAAGCTCACTGCTATTTTAAACATGGAATTGGCGGGAGGTCATGTGTTGGCCACATCAGATTTTTCTTTAAAAATTTTTGTCCGTGCATAAAGTTTTGTATGTACCACGAGCGTAACTTGCTTTTATGGCCTTTGACGTGTTTTTATCCCTCGGCTTACGCCTCGAGCTCAAAATCTCGCCGCAGGCCATAAAAGCCTCCTTACGCTCTTAATACATAAATAACTATTATTTAAGTTTACGAGTAGTAACAATAGTAATAATAACAACATCATAATAGCATTATTATGCTTTAGTGAATAACCTTGAAATCTTGAAGTAAAATAACATTTTTATTTGTTAAGATGTGAAGTATGATGTTATTAAATCATTTTGATCCTTTTTAACATTTTCATTAAAATACCAGGTGTGTTCAAAAAATATCGCGAATTTTGTGTTTTTTCAAAAATTATTTATTTATTCATGAATATCTATTTTGTCCCCTTCAAAGTAATCCCCATGAGATATTATACACTTGTGCCAACGGTTTTTCCAATCTTCAAAGCACTTCAAAAAATCATTTTTTTTTATCTTGTTCAGCTCCTCCTTCGATGCCGTCTTTATCTCGTCAAGCGTAGCATAACGTCGTCCTTTCATGGGCCTCTTCAGTTTAGGGAACAAGAAAAAGTCATAGGGGGCCAGATCTGGGGAATACGGTGGCTGCGGCATCATTAGTGTGTTGTTTTTGGCTAAAAAGTCGCGCACAAGCAACGAGCAATTGAGCAATTTTGGTACAAATTTCGCGGCGACCCGTCTCATGCCCAAATCATTGATAAAAATCGAATGGCACGAGTCAATCGATATGTTTAGGTCCTCAGCAACTTCTCTAACGGTGATTCGACGATTGGCCAATATCATTTTCTCCACTTCATTAATTTTTTCGTCTGTTGTTGAAGTGCTCGGGTGTCTGGCACGCTTTTCGTCGTTCACATCTTCTCGGCCTTCTGAGAACATTTTGTACCACCGATAAACGTTGCTTTGGTCCAAGGTAGCTTCTCCGTATGCCACAGTCAACATTCGGAATGCATCCGCGCACTTAATTTCGTTTTTCACACAAAATTTGATACAGGTTCTTTGTTCCATTTTTTTGAATAGGTAAAAATCGAAGACGATCCAAAACACGTGCAAGCAAAGCAGCTGTCAACAATTAAGTGAACATTCAAAATGGCCGAGCTTGTCGACATAAGTGAGAGACATGAGTACCAACATAAAGCCACAAAAAGATCGAAATTCGAATATACGTAACCCGCGAAAATTCAAAATTCGCGATAGTTTTTGAACACACCTCGTATTAAGGAAACTGTGCATTTGATTGAACAATAGGATTTTTCGGGCCGGGCCAAACTCAAAAGTCCGACTCGCCTCAACTTTTGCAAATTATTAGCCCGATTCGGCCCGATAAGAAAATCTTCGGCCCGGCTCGATGATCGACTCGAAATCGAGGCGGGCTTCGGGCCAGGCCAGGCCAAAGCTCGAAATCGAGTGCATCGCTACCCGTGATACAATTTTATGTAGTTAGTTTTTATATGAGTGCATACGAGCCGAAATTCATAATAGTTCGGCCGGCTTACATTTTTAATAAATTGTAAAATCTACACCAATGGTGTATAAAAAAATTCGACTACTTTAGTAATAGACCTTACGACAACTGTGGTCCAAATGACGGGTGATAATAATTCGGCCGGCATTTAAAGGGTCATCTGTAGTTCAAACATTCGACAAGGGAGCATTTTCGTTTAACTTCCATACGCGTATCATTGATGTCAATTGTTTTCTTTGATTCTTCTTGTATTTTGACTTTTCTTTCAGTTTTTATTATTATTTTAGGTAGATTATATTTCCTTGTTTTCTGTTTTATTAGTTGTAGCAGTAGATTAATTATTATTTTTCACTTTAAATACTTTAGATAGTAGTTTTTAGGTTATCTTCACAATTTAGTTTTTTCTTAAGGCCAGTTTTACAATAAATATTAGATTATAGTAGTTTCATTAATTGCAAATATTAGTTCTATTATCTGTTTTCTACTATATAAACTGTACGCGCCTATGTAAAAGCATACGAATAAAATAAAATTGCAGCATACGAATAAAATAAAATTGCTCCCTTGTTCTAGTCCTGAATTTCAACATCGGTTCGCATTCTGTTTTACATATCACAATACTGTTGCTATTTCAGGGACCATGTTGAAAATGTTAAAATATGGAGAAGCGGCAACACCGCAGGGCAAAGGAAAAGGCGCGGAAAAGGAAAAAAGTTGAGCATCAGCCAATACTTATCTGTCGGCGAGTATATTCATATTTGATGTTTTTATGTCTTGCAGAAAAAGGGTTGAAAACAGGGATTTGTTAACTACTGGATGGAGCAAGTGTATATCGATATACAGGCTGTCTCTTAAATAGGGGGACATGGATTAACCACAGATTCCTGAGGCTAAAATAAGACGATTTAACTAAAAAAGTTTTTCGAAAAAAAAAAAAATTAATTTTGCTTGTAATAACAGAACGCATTATACGATTTTGATGAAATTTGGAATGACAGTTCATATGGTTATACATCATCTTTTAAGGTGATACTTATTATTATTAGTGAACCACTAGTGTATGAAACTTAGGTGTCCCAATATTGATTAGATCGTAACTTATTAATGGCCACGCCGATAACATTTTTTTTCAGAAAGATACATACAATAGTAAACTTTCCTCTCTCTGTTTAATTTTTGATATCTGATACGGTTCAGACAAAAAAATAAAAATAAAATTTGAGTGACTGCATCGTGAATTTTTTAAAAATAAATTTAATCTAGCAGTCTATCCAAATGTCAAACACGTAATTTTTAATGTTATCGGCGTGGCCATTAAAAAGTTGCGGTCTAATCAATGTTGGGACACCTAAGTTTCATTCACTAATAATAAGTATGACTTTAAAAGATGACATGACATAACCATATGAACTGTCATACCAAATTTCATCCAAATCGTATAAAGCGTTCTGTTATTACAAGAAAAATTAATTTTTTTTTCGAAGAACTTTTAAATCGAATTTTGGCTACATGGTACACTTTCCGGTATAACCAAGTTTAATTAAATCGTCTTATTTTAGCCTCAGGAATCTGTGGTTAAGCCATGTCCCCCTATTTAAGAGACACGCTGTATGTATTTGTTGTGTACCCGGCTAGATTAAGAGAGAACACAGGAAGTGTGAGTGAGAAAGATATAGATAATTTTATAGTGTCTCTATATATACATAGTGTGGCCAATAAGGGGATCGATTTTGATTGGTCGGCGCGAATTTGCCTAAATATGGCGGATATTATGCCGACAATGTGACATTTTCAGATTTGTTACGTGAATTGAAGGTAATTATATTATATTTATATTTTAGATAGTGCAAATAATTAAATTACAT
Organism: Ophonus ardosiacus; assembly: GCA_943142095.1. Lineage (NCBI taxonomy): Eukaryota > Metazoa > Arthropoda > Insecta > Coleoptera > Carabidae > Ophonus > Ophonus ardosiacus. The sequence continues at coordinate 33,076,113 of OW964834.1, read as the reverse complement.
ATATATATATATATATATATATATATATATATATATATATAACTCAAAGTAATATATACATATTTTTTAACATCACATCTTTTTTAGGTTAACTGTCAAAATTACTAAAAATGTCTAATATTAATGTATATATTTTAGATGCTTGGTTGCGTGGCGGTTGGTTGCGAAAACAGTTCTTCGAAAGGATTTAAAATGAAAATAAATATTGTTTCCTTTTAATATGCTCTTTCATTAATTGTTTATCGAATTTTGTTTAGTTATCACATCAATGAATTCAAATATCCCGCGCATTTTGCCTAAATATGGCGGTGGTTGACCACAATGGCTGGTAGCACAAGCGTGGTTCTAACACCGGTGTTAGCTAGAACCACGTCAACGACTTGACACATACGTCAGGTTTGTTAACAAAACAAGTGTTGCCAATATATTTATCAAGCTGAAAATTTACTGACAGCCATATTCAATAAATCTGCTGACTCTATTTAAAATTATTTAATATGATTTGTTTTTTTAACTTGTTTCTAAGAAAAACAGTTTTAAATAATGAGGTCAAATTTATTGAATATGTCTGTCAGTACATTTTCGACTTAATTCAATATATTGGCAACTCTTATTTTATTAACAACCCTGAAGTATGTGCCAAGTCATTGACACGGTTCTAGTTAATACAGGTGTTAGAACCACGCTTGTGCTACCAGCCAGTATGTATATACAGTCACTATAGATAATTTCACTTTAGACAAGTGAATTTGATATTCATATTTGTCATATTCACATCTGTCAAATCCACGTCAAAAATTAATTGTGTTTAGGTATATTTGATCATGAAACGTGAAATAAGTACGAATACAACCAATGCAAATTAGAACACATATAAGAATATAAGTCATGTTTATTTGTCAAATTATTTTTTAGAAGAAATCATAATTTTAATCATAACTTACTAACGAAACGACACAGTACAGTTCATCACATATTTTGATACACAATTTTCAACACAACACCTTCGAACTATTGTCATATATTAAAATAATTATATTTCAATGAGAATATAATTCATTAGTCACGTGACATGTTTTCCGCCAATCAACATTCAGAATTTCCCTAGTTACATGTCTATCACAGCGATGATAAAAAAACAAAGAAATTATCACCTTATTTACATTCGTTACTAAGGGATTTTTACAACATTGACAGTTTATTTCAACAAAAATTCATTATATTCTCTCATTAAATATAAGCTTGTGATATGATTAATAATCGAAGATATTGCTCGCGAAACCGAAGCAGCACATTTCACTCGTCCTTCTGACTCGTGAAATCTGCAACTCGGTTTCACTCGAAAATATCATCGATGATAATCATATCACTTGTTATATTACGTATGATGATATCAAGAATAACCTACTCTGTCAAACCTATCAAACAAAAGAATTGACAAGTAACGGAAACAAAGACAACAAATCTGAATTATGTATGACTATCTCTGTCGATCTGGCCGGGTACATGGTAAAGATTCACTCGCTCCATCCAGTAGTTAACAAATCCCTGGTTGAAAAGTATTCCTAGCAAATTTCAAACATCTATATAGAAAAACAAGAGAATAGCTATTTTCTAAATTTGCCATTCAAATCTTATTGTTACACATGTAACTGTCAGTGATATTTCGAGTTCGTTGTAACATTGTACAAATTGTAACAATTTTTACATCGTATTAATTGATTATATTAACGCGTAATAGTAGATTTGAATGACAAAGTTAGAAAATCGCTATTCATTTGTTTTTCTCTATAAAAGTTTGAAATTAGCTAGGAATACTTTTTAACCCTTTGTCTGCGAGAGATAAAAAATTCAAATCGATATCACAATGTACTCCGGAGTAATGGAATTTCATACAGGATTGGTTTTTAATATCCACCTGGTATATTACGAATAACAATTAAAAGTACAGAACATAAAAAAATAGCGGAGGACCCCATTGTTTTTGAGTGTATGTAATTAATAATTAAAATAAAAAAATGTACCTACCAACAAAAAATAAAATAGCTGAAACTCACAATGAACAAACACAAAACTGGAAAAACACAAAATAAAAACGTGGTGTTGTGTTCTGGGTAAAGCTCACTCTATTCAGTGGCCGATTGTTTCGATCGTCTAATGTTTCGTTGCCCAGATCACAGTTGCTGTTTTGTTTCCAAAGCTTATGCGATCATTTGGAATTTGAACGGTTTCGCGAATGTCAAGTGTTATTTTTTAATGTTTTCATTGGAAATAATGTTTTTTGTTTCAAAAAGAATCAATACTATTTTGTTTTGGATTTGTAGTACCTTTGTAATTGGTTAGTGTGTAAAGGATTTAATTAAATTTAAATGAAAAGTTTGTTGAATATAGAGTAAATTAACACAGAATTAAAGAGAAGTTCAATCAAAATTCACTAAAAATTGCATAATAACTTTTGACCGAAAACAGATTCTAAAAATTGTAAGTCAAATAAATTTCATTTACTGTGAAGTACTCTGTACAAAAGGAGTTTGCGACTCCTGTGGTGCTCTTTCCACAACAACTTTAAGTGCCCGTGGGGTACCGCCTGATAAAAGCAATGAGCAAAAAGCCGATTTATAAAACGACACTTTGTCATTTTGTTATAGTAATTTATGTAAGTACCTAAGCAAACTATGTTATTCATATAATAAATACATAAAAAGTAAAGTTTTATTCACTGATGTTTTTCCATCCAGCATAATATACATGAATTACAATGAAGGTCGGGACGGTATAAAATCCTGAAGCTTTTAAAATATTCAGGAAGAATTATATTATGTCAAGTGCTCAGGTAAAGCTTCCCTAAGCTCTATTTTAAAAAGAAAAGGGTCTGGAATCAAGCTTCCATGTCAATTTTAAATTTTCCAAGGTTTATTTAACGCGATTCACGTCAAAGTCTATTACATCTATTTTTTTTATACGTGGTGTTTCATGTAACAGTGTAAGGCTTTGGAGTATGAATTATTCTAGATTCCAAAACGAGAAAAAATCCCAATAATGTGCCATAATGCCTCCCAATACAGATACCGAGAACTTCATAAAAATCAGTAAATGGTAGACTATGACTAGTTATATATATATACAGGGTGTCTCAATAAGCTTGCTCACTATTGGTAACTTTTTTATTTGAAGAGATACGAGGTTGGTTAAATTGGCAAAATTATGCCATTTTATATTAGAAAGTTTGTCATGTAGACAAAATAAAAATTGTGTCAGCGGTTCCCAAAATTTGGGACAGAATATATATTTTTTAAATGGAACTATATACTTTTTATTATCTTATTGGAAAGAGTATTGTTTTCTCTTTCCAATAAGGTAATATTGTTTATGTACAATTTTTTCAAATAAACGAGTTATTTACGTTTAAAGATAAAAATTATCTTTTATTAGTTTAGGTCAAGTAAACTATGGACACAATTGTCTTTTATAAAATTATTATTTTATTAATTTATTTTACAGTAATAACAAAACAAAGAAAATATTCAAATTGAAAGCCATTATTTCCTTCACACATTTAAACTCTTTTGGAAAGAGAGCCGACCGTTCTACGTAACTGGTGTCTAGATATAACTTTCCATATAGCACGATCATATCTAACTTTTCTTCATTAGTAAAGTTATTAAACATTATTAAATACAGAGAACTTTACGGGAGAAATTATTAAACGTCAAACAAACAAAGAATCAATTTTTACCATGGCTTACTTGACTAAAAAACTAATGAAATAGTTTACAAAATTTAAATTTTTAACCGTCAATAACTCGTTTATTTGAAAAAATTGTACATAAACAACATTACCTTATTGGAAAGAGAAAAAAATACTCTTTCCAATAAGATAATAAAAAATATATGGTTCCATTTAAAAAATATATATATTGTCCCAAATTTTGAGAACCGCTGACACAAATTTTATTTTGTCTACTTGACCAATTTTCTAATATAAAATGGCACAATTTTGCTCATTTAACCAACCTCGTACCTCTTCAAATAAAAAAGTTACCAATAGTGAGCAAGCTTATTGAGACACCCTGTATATACCGGGTGTCTCAGGACGAGCTTACGCTATCTATATTTTAAATACTATTTAATATAATTTAACGAAATTTGGTATCTAGGGGTTATCCAACATGCCTGTTTCAACTAAAATATTTTCAAAGCAGTAGCACTTCCGGTTTGACCGGAAATTGACCTCAACTTTCTTATTTTAAATGGAATACGCTATATTTTATTTTACCATTGAATGCAGCGGAAAATTTTACATATGAAGCAAGAAAAACATTTTACTCATGATCAACTACTTCCGGCGTTATTAAACTTTTTTTGATTTTTTGTCTGAAATCCGGCACATTTTCAAAACTCTGTATATCGGGAACGAGATCGAATTTTTATAATCTGAAAAAAGCCTTTTATAAAGGAGACTTTAAGCTACATTATCCATAGAAGAATCCTCGAATATTTATAAAAATGTGACGGGTACGTTACACCAAAATTACAGTTGACAAACTTCAAAAAAGACAATTTTTTTAAATGGAACCCCCCGTTTTTTATTACATAAATGTATTCTACGGCAAAATATAAGGGTACTTTATGTAACATGTCCTATGTTGAAAGTTGATAGAATTTCAGTAAATTAGAAAAACATGTAATCTGTGTATAATTATTTTATTAATACGGATAAGTAAGCCATGGAAAAACAATGTTTGTTTTTACAAACTCATCTAATTGATTTCTTAGATAATTTACCGTTGGATCAAAGGAATTTAATATGGTACCAGCATGATGGCGCTCCACCCCGCCATAGAATAAATACTTTTTTGGAAACAATTTTTGAAGATAGGTGGCTGGAAAATAATGGACCACATAGGTGGCCTCCTCGTTCACCCGATTTAACTCCACTTGATTTTTTTGTTTGGGGTTACATTAAAAACGGCGTCTATCAAAAACCTTTAACTACTAAAGAAGATTGCCAACATAGGGTACGAACAGCATTTAACAACATGTCTCCTCGGATGATAAAAAATGCTACACAAGAAGAAGTATTGAATAGAGTAACAATGTGCTTACATATGAATGGAGGACAGTTTGAATATGTATTAAATTAATCATAGTTTTGTATTTAGAATTTATTTGTTTTTTTCATGGCTTACTTATCCGTATTAATAAAATAATTATACACAGATTACATGTTTTCCTAATTTACTGAAATTCTATCAACTTTCAACATAGGACATGTTACATAAAGTACCCTTATTTTTTGCCGTAGAATACATTTATGTAATAAAAAAGGGGGGGTTCCATTTAAAAAAATAGTCTTTTTTGAAGTTTGTCAACTGTAATTTTGGTGTAATGTACCCGTCACATTTTTATAAATAATCGAGGATTCTTCTATGGATAATGTAGCTTAAAGTCTCCTTTATAAAAGGCTTTTTTCAGATTATAAAAATTCGATCTCGTTCCCGATATACAAAGTTTTGAAAATGTGCCGGATTTCAGACAAAAAATCAAAAAAAGTTGAATAACGCCGGAAGTAGTTGATCATGAGTAAAATGTTTTTATTGCTTCATATGTAAAATTTTCCGCTGCATTCAATGGTCAATTTCCGGTCAAACCGGAAGTGCTATTGCTTTGAAAATATTTTAGTTAAAACGGGCAGGTTGGATAACCCCTAGATACCAAATTTCGTTAAATTATATTAAATAGTATTTAAAATATAGATAGCGTAAGCTCGTCCTGAGACACCTGTATATATATATATATATATATATATATATATTATTATTATTATTATTATTATTAATTATGAAAAGAATCTTGAAGCAAGTGTTCAAAATGTAAACCATTGCATTCAATGTAAGTATATTACAGCATAGGAGCAGAAAATAGTTATTTGTGCAACAAGATTAAAAAGTATAGTTTAATTTCGAACAGGAAATCCTAGTGTTATATTATCAAGTAATCTTAAAAACAATATACAGTGTGAAAAAAAAAATTCACGTTATCGGCATGGCCATTAAAAAGTAACGGTCTAATCAATGTTGGGACACCTAAGTTTCGTACACTAGTGGTTCACTAAAAATAACAAGTATCATCTTAAAAGATGGTTTATAGTCATATGAACTGTCATACCAAATTTATCCAAATCGGATAACACGTTCTATTATTATAAGCAAAATTAATTTTGTTTCGAAGAACTTTGAAGCAGAATACTGGCTAAATGGTACACTTTCCAGTAGAAGCAAGTTTCATTAAATCGTCTTATTTTAACCTCAGGAATCTGTGGTTAAGCCATGTCCCCCTATTTTAGAAACACCTGTACGTAAAAGAGATATCGAGTACTTAGTGGATATATAACATATATGAGTTTGGGGTGATTGTAGCCACTTTATTAAATAAAAGTATTTTTATTAATTGAGTCTATCTTATTAATAAAAGAAAGTAATACAACACTCTGAATGAAATAAGACTTTTTACCTTAGTTGCGTACATTTTTTTTATGTCAAACTTTTATTGTGTGAAAAAAAGACATACTTTATAAGTCCATTTTAATAAAAAAAAGTGTACTTTTTTAACAGATGTAAAAATAATAAATGACTATATTAAGTAATAGATATTTACACACCAAGAGTGAGCTAAGGTAATGTTTATCCATGAGAAGAAAATTTAGCTCACGTGCTCATAAGGGCGTTAATTTCTTCGAGTGAATAAACATTCTTAGCTCACGTGGTTTGTACAATATTTTATTCAATTTTGACGAAATAATAATAAAAACCATTATAATATTTAATTTTAACAAAATAAAAAACTGATCAGTTAGTAGGCTGAGCATGACAATCGTCGCTGATAGACGTCAAGTCATCTATTTAAGATGCTTTATTGTCTGTCTTTTGTGTCGTGAAAAATAATGAAAATGGCTGATAACATCTAATAAATACTGTGGTGAGTGTTATTTTCTTGCCTGATGTTGTTGAGTGAGTTAAAAAAAATTGTGAGGGTGATTTAAAATTTTTTAATTTACTTGTGAATAAAATGTTACTTATAGTTGTTGCTCTGGAATTAATAATGACAGTTTAAAACGTCAAAATTGAATAAAATAGGTATTTAATTTTTATTAAATACAGAAGGCTTTGTAATACTATTTTTTAAATTAGTAATATTCTAATAATATTAAATGACGTGTAATAATTCAACATAGGCTTGAAATGGATGGAATATTTAATTAAGTTGCATTTGTGTCAAATGAAATAAACAAAAGACAGAATGTAGGAAACCATAAGTAAGACAAAGATAAATATACAAATACTTGTTATTTTGCTGTTCAGCAATTAATGACGCAACGGTCAAGTATGAAAAATCGGTGTATACTTTTTGCTATTTTTCATAAGATAAATCCTAGGTATCTCTGTTAGGAAGCGATATAGCTTCATTGTTTATTAGGATTTACTTCTCGTATTGGAATCTAGAATTCTACAGAAAACCCTTGTACAGTTACATAAAACACCATGTATAATTATTAATAATATTAAATTCAGACATACAAACATTGAGGCCTGGTATTTTCTCCGGTTAAACAGCCTGTTAATTTAACTGTCAGTTAAAAGAAAAACACAGCATCGGTATCATAGCCTAAATTGTAAAAATTGCACGTGTCAATTTTTCGATGCCACATTGTTCTTATAACCAACAGCTTAACCAGAGATGAAGATATCGGGCCTTAAAATGGAATAACATTAAGCAAAGTCAATTTTCAGAAATAAAGAATTTTTCTTTTTATTTAGCTATTGATGCATGATGAATCAGAAACTTTTTCCTACACATCTTATTAACTTTGTCTTGAGAACATAACTTTCTCTTTTACTTTTTGTTATTCTATTCAAAGCTTTGAGAAAAGCTTTAAGAATGATGGAATTCTATACATGTCAGAGAACATTTGAAATTAGCCGTCAAGTCGTCATGTCGCCATCTTAACTGTTTTAATTTCGAAAGGCGGATGAATTCAAGAAATTGTTCAGAGACAGACGCTTATTAAATTTAATAAATTCTCGTTCAAAATTGAAAAATCATTTAAACTATACTCTCTTCCACTTTACCAATTCAGTAGATGGCGTTCACATTAGCGCCAGTTTTAAAAAGACAAAATTCAAAAATCTGTTGTGGCCAGCACTATACCTCCCGCTAGTACTCTTGATAATGCCATAACTAGCTAAATTGTACAATAAAGTAAAAATATACTTTTTGCCCTCCTGAAGTGTAATGGGAACTTTACAATGGGGGATTACGGCTCAATCGAATTAAAGGAAAATAGTAAAAAAATACGAATGTATATGCTGAATAACGAATATTAATAAAAAAATGAAATGGTATAATTGAGATATTTCGGAAATAAAGGAATTATTTGTTATAGCGCTTCGACACTAATATGAAAATATTTTGATTGGCGACCGAGAAACCGCCTATACATGCATAACAAATAGCGTGTTAGGAGGTGGGGGTTACTACCAATGGAAGTTAAGAAATTCAAATTCGAAAGGAGGGGCTAACATTCCTGTACTACAGTTTCCAAACAGTTTTTATTTTAACATAAATTTCTTGCATTAAACTTAATAATTTAAATACACCTGTAATTATAAAGTATGTAGACTTATACAGTGTTATAATATTCATTTATTTTATGTAAATATAACTTAAAATAGCATATATTTCAAGAACATTTAGGTCCATGATGAAAACAGTTTGATATAAAAACACATAAATGTGACGTCACGTCAATCTTTTCAAAATTCGGGAGACTATAACTCGCTTATTAATAGGAATTTTTTCACCGGATTTTCATCAATAGCCTTAGTTTTCCTAATATTTTCAGATGAAATTATAAAAAAAATCTCTTGTGGCCAGCACAAGACCTTCCGTCAATTCCATGTATTTTGTACAAATCCCATACCAAAAGGTCCTTGCAACAGATTCTATATAATATCATGTAAAAACACATACTATTTTTTACAAATTCCAAACCAAAAGTTCATTTGAAAAGGTTCTATAAATCCAATAAAATTATAACATAAACTACACTAAGTAATGTCCTTCCATCTTCTCTTTGGCCTTTCTCTGCGTGTCACTTGCGAGCAACACTATGACATACCAATTTTAGATCCTATACTTTTTTCCATATTTGGTTTTGTACTTGCCAATTGACATCTGTCAATTAAATTTTTTTGAATAATTATGTCAGCTGTTTCCATGATAAATAACAAAGCTGACTAATATTTGAAAATTAATTTCTTTATAATGCTTTAAATTTACATCTATTGAATATGAAGAAAAATGTATAATCAAACTGTATAGAGAAGAGTATTTTCTTTAATATATATAACAACAAAATGTCAAAAAATAATATTTAACTGCGTTTTTTTAAGAAAAAGTGTTAAAAACTTCAAATACGGGTACTTCCGGTGGATCAATTATAACCAAAATCTAATCAACTCTTCATATGGATGTACAGAAGAGGAATACGAAAGAATTATAATTTTTAGAATTGTAGTATTGGAGTTATCGTCGGAGAAAAATTTGTCACACACGGACACACACACGGACACACACACGGACACACACACGGACACACACACGGACACACACACACACACACACACATACAGACTTCATCTTAAAAATAGTAAATTCGTATTCTAGGGGCCCTAAAACGTGCTTATTCATTAAAAACTCACCAACGAATTTTTTGACCAAAGACAATACCTTCCTTTTACGGAAGGTAAAAATGGTGTAATCCCCCATTGTATACACAGCAAGTGTAACCTACATTTTATGCTTACTGTGTTGTAACTTGTCTAACTATGCGGTAAAATAATCAAAATACACTGGACGTTTATGGGCATTTAGAAAAAAAATCACCTTTCTATAATAAAGTTCATGCAAAAATGTACTACCTACGTAAGTTCTTTTTTTTACTTTAACATTTCCTATATTTAAAACTAATTTATATAAACCAAAATCACGGCAGCGACATCTGTCATTATTGTAAAAATCCGCCGTTACCGACAAAGTCACCGCTCGATATACCTGTCGAATATGTGAGGCGAACCTGAAATGTCAAATATCGACACCCTATTATTTATTACGAAGAAAACATGAGTAAATAAATATATTATCAGTCATAAGCAACGTTTATTATTACAAATAAATTTTCGCTAGAAGTACTCTAATGAAGGTAAGTAAAATTAAATTTGGAACTTAACCCCAGTATTTTAACTAACCCTTTTCAGAAGTACAAACAATCTCATTAAAAAAAGTGATTTTCATTATTGTCGGCCAAAAAATTTGATACAATTCTCGTGCGTGAAGTATATTACAGCGCTCCAGCTAATAAGGCACTCGCCTTAAGGGTTCGTGCCTTAAACAAAACTGTCGCGCTGTAAAATACAACTTACACGCACTCGAATGTAAATAACTATTTCTAAACTAAACCGAGTGTTATTTTTTTAACGTGTATATTATATTTATCTATAAAATATATAGGAAAAGAAAATTGTAATTATTTTTGTCCCCCCCTGCAAAAAAGTCCTGGCTCCGCTCATGCTACTGAATGCGTTGTTAAGCAGTTCAATATACCAAAAAGATAATAATTTTATACCGAATAATAAATGAATCCCAAATCAATGTCGGTTCCTGTTTAAATGTCATTCTACCTGTTTCACCCTTTGTATAATCAAAATCAAAATGGCTCTGGCCTATTCGCTATTCACTTGTTTGTTGTCACGTCACCCTTGACAGGGTGAGGTTAACATTTCAATATATCTTGTCACTTCATTCGATACTCTCTGCTCTGGTAATCATTACATCGATTCCAACGCTTTGATTTTGGTTTACATAGCTTACGCTTACGAAATGATTGAAATATCAATTCACCGAGAAAAATGGAAAGATATAATTTGATATCTGTTGGAAAATGATGTCGCATTCGACAAGATGGCAGTCATTTATTTTATTAAAAGATTGTACGGCGTAAGAGAAGATTGATTCAGAATATATTTCACCAAATGAATAGAATTTTTTTATGGATTAAAATACGTAATTCCTATTGAATTCCGATTTATATTCTGTTAAAAATTTAATTTGAGAGCTTAAGACCATAAGTAATGGAACATTTTATTTTGCCAGGGTGTTTTTCAACTTTAGGTAAAAATTTACCGGTTTATCTGTCAAGTTAGATTAGTTTACTTTTATGCGGGCCTATTCTGTAACTTCGTTGTTAATTTTTAGCAATTGGTTAAAAATTTTAACCAATAGATATTGATTTGACAACTAAAAATCCAATTTTTTGTTATGTATCAACATACTTGATTGGTTAAATTTTTTAACCAGTTGTTAAAAATTTCTTTTTACCTTCCGTCACCTTTATGTAAGGAAGGTATTGTCTTTGGTCAAAAAATTCGGTGGTGAGTTTTTAATGAATAAGCACGTTTTAGGGTCCCTACAATACGAATATACCATTTTTAAGATGATGTCTGTGTGTGTGTGTGTGTGTGTGTGTGTGTGTGTGTGTGTGTGTGTGTGCCCGCGCGCGCGCGCGTGTGTGTGTGTGTGTGTGTGTGTGTGCGTGTGTGTGCGTGTGTGTGTGTGTGCGCGCGTGTGTGTGTGCGTGTGTATGTGTGTCTGTGTGTGTGTGTGTCTGTGTGTGTCTGTGTGTGTGTGTGTGTGTGTCCGTGTGTGACAAATTTTTCTCCGACGATAACTCCAATACTACAATTCTAAAAATTATAATTCTTTCGTATTCCTCTTCTGTACATTCACATGAAGAGTTGATTAGATTTTGGTTATAATTGATCCACCGGAAGTACCCTTATTTGATGTTTTTAACAGTTTTTCTTAAAAAAACGCAGTTATATATTATTTTTTGACATTTTGTTATTATATATATTAAAGAAAATACTCTTCTCTATACAGTTTGATTATACATTTTCCTTCATATTCAGTAGATGTAAATTTAAAGCATTATAAAGAAATTAATTTTCAAAAATTAGTCAGCTTTGCTATTTATCATGGAAACAGCTGACATAATTATTCAAAAAAATTTAATTGACAGATGTCAGTTGCAAGTGCAAAACCAAATATGGAAAAAAGTATAGGATCTAAAATTGGTATGTCATAGTGTTGCTCGTAAGTGACACGCAGAGAAAGGCCAAAGAGAAGATGGTAGGACATTATTTAGTGTAGTTTATGTTATAATTTTATTGGATTTATAGAACCTTTTCAAATGAACTTTTGGTATGGAATTTGTAAAAAATAGTATGTGTTTTTACATGATATATAGAATCTGTTCCAAGGACCTTTTGGTATGGGATTTGTACAAAATACATGGAATTGACGGAAAGTCTTGTGCTGGCCACAACAGATTTTTTTTTTAATTGGGTTCGGCCTCGTACTTTCGTACATTGGCCCGGAGCTATTTTGTAAGGAAAGTATTTTTGGGACACACACAACATCTAAGCCCCTCGTGGGAATCGAACCCACGACCCCAGAGCAGAGCGGTGAAGGTCACTTGAGTGCTGCCTTAACGCGCTCGACCACCGAGGCGGCTTTGTTAAAAATTAATTACTGCGTTAGAGAATACAAAAGTCTAATAATAAACAGTAATTTTTACTTCTCGCTACCCTTGATAAGGGAGGTATAGGGATCGTGCTAAAATTCGCAAGTCGAGATTTTGGTAAATATCCACGTTTTGAGGTCCCTAGAATCAGATCTTAACGTTTTCACGATGATGTGGAAATGGTACTTTACTTGAAGCTCAAAATAGTTTTTCTTCAAAATATGCCGCTAAATGAATTTTTTTCACGATTTATGTAATTATAAGAATGAAAAAAACATTCGCTATGTTTCACAAGATTTCAGTATCTGAATCAACCTCTCGGTCATCACTAGATGCCCACCGTTCCCAGCTAGTAACTACAGACGCGTTTCACTGTTATTGCAGCTCATCAGTGTGGTGTAATTGCCGTCTCTTTGCAGAGACAATATACATATAAGATAGATGGGTTAAGAGGTAATTAACCAGCCATCTGTCGAAGAATCGCCGTAAAGCATTAGCAGCTGTCGGAAAAAAAGTACAATAGCTAACTAAGCTAACGAGAAGTTGATTTACTGAAATCTTGTGAAATATAGCGAGTGTTTTCTAATTCTTTATTAAATTGTTTCACCTAGAGTTCGCTATTGTACTTGTGTTTTTCAATAAGAATTAAAGATTATTAAATTTTCTACAGTATGCATTCATATTTTTTTTACATATTTTATAGATAAAATAATCTATTTTATAAATCCCGCAGCCTATGTTTTAAAAGTAAACACAATTCCTTAGATACACTTATAAATGTAGAAAGAATTTTCTCTCTCATTAGCGCTTAATGGTTATCCAGTACTTTTTAAGAAATATGATATGCGATAATTTTTATAAAACAGCCTTTAAAGAAAATAATCTATTTAATAAAGTAGCTGGATACGAAAAGTATGAAAAATCTAATTAATTAACTGCCAATTTTTAAAAATGTTATATAATTTAAGTCGATTTTGCCTGTTACAAAGAGATCGGTTTTTGTTTGAGTTATGTACCTACCAAAGAAATTAGAAATAAAGAATATTTTTTGTATAAATTGATTATGTATACCTGCCAAAGAGATTAGTAACATAGATTATTTTTAATTTCAGTATGTTTTTTCAGTTGATTGTTGATTGATACCATAATTTATGTTAGATAATGTTGATAATTGTTTTAGATAGAGTTTTTTTTGTTTTCGTAAATAATTAAAAAATCCGAACTCCGGACAATTGCAAAGTCCGGGCGGAATCCTGACAAGAGCCTAAAAATCCAGATATGTCCGGACAAATCCGGACCTTTACCTTTGGAATCCCTCAACACAGTGTTACTGACACACTGACAGAAAATAATGTTATTCCTAAGGCTATGGTATCAAGGAGAAAAAATAAAGAGATTAATAAACTTACGTTACATCGAAAGTATTGTAAACAACGAGCATCGTTTTAAAATGGAATGTGCTTAATCGAAACAATATAAATTTTTGAAAAACAAGCGTGTTATATACATTCTTGTCGCACACGTATCTAGTTATTGCAAATGAGAGAGATAAATGTATGCCAATTTGTTAATGGGGCCCTCCACTCTAATTTTTTTCATTATTTTAAATAAAAGTTCGTTTAATTTTGTAGCAATTCATAATATTATAAAGTCTTAATTGTTTTTAGCTTAAATGCATTTGATTTTTAATATCAATATCATGTCATGGCGACATTTTTTAATCTTAATCGTTATTTATTGAGTAGTACATTAAGTACAAAGCGTATATTTTATTATTTTTTGTTACGGTGGAGGATCCTATTCGTTTACTTCTTTCAAAATTTGTTGGGTACTTACTAAACGAGACAGTCACAATCACTCAAGTAATATCTTCAACTAGACTTATCACCGAAGTGTGAAAATAAATTCGTAGATTTTATATCCTAAATTTACAACTGGGACATTTTCAATCTCGTGAAAATGCTGATTCAGCTCGATACAGAATCACTGCATTTACAGTGCTCCCAATATAATAAACGGATTAAATGAACGATTTGCATCAGTTCGACACTCAGGCCGGTGATAAAAGTATTTATTTGTTTTAAAATTTGAATGATTTCACAGCGAGGAGAAATTTTGATAGTAATATAGAGTTTATACGGGTTGTATGTTAAGTAAAGTGTGCCATATGTTACCACTTAATAAACAAAGTTGCAATGTATCGTAATCTGAAATAATATTTAGAGTTGAGAAAATTCCTGGTTATGCAGACAAATTTTTTTTTATTTTTGGCCTCGACCGGTTTCGGCTCCACTAATGCCTTCATCAGGAACTGGATGAATTATACATAATTAACAAATTGTATAAAATTTTAACAAAGTAAAACTTACGTGAAAATGCTGGAAACGTGGTATAACAGCATTTACAATTCAATAAATATAAATCTAATAAAACTCATCACAATGGTCGTCAAAAGTCAAAACAATAAATAAATAAATAAATACATAAATAAAATCACTGAAGTCTGTCGATGATTTTTTGTAAAAGAAAATTATTTTGAAAAATATGAAGGTTTGCACCCTATAAAATTATTAATTTTTATGATTTGCGGAGTTCCGAAAGTCAGGTTTTTAAAATTACCGCCAATAGTTAAGTAAGGTTTCATCTTCTTATTGTTATTAATCTCAATGTTTCTGCTTGGAACGGATTCTGTGGCTCAGTTGGTAGAGCGCCTCGCTAGACTTAAGCAACGAATTAAAACTTCTTAACACACAAGTTAACATGACAAAATTTATAAACATTTTAAAATTACTGAACCAACAACTTTCCCAGGCAACAACTAAAACTCAAAAAGGACTGATACTTTTGGAATTCACACAAAATTTAGAATCATACGACTTCTAGACACATACAATCACAAATACAATAGTTTTAACCTGTAAATAGTGTATATATTAGTTAGTTAGTTTTATATGTATATATTTAGTTTGTAAGTCTGTAAATAATGTTTAAGAAACGTAAAATAATTAATTTTTAGTTAAACAAAAAGCAATAACAAAACTAGATATTAAATTAAAATAGAAAATAATGTAAATAATTAAATAAATTTTTTGAAATTATTAATAATATATATAACCACACCAATAAGTAAAATATTGTATTATATAGGAACTTATTAATTATCGTAGTTTGTAAAATATGTACATAATGTAAAAAAAAATCAAGAAACGAATAAATGACTTGTTCACCTCGCTAGATACGAGAAGGTCCGGGGTTCAAATCCCTGAAAAAGTCATTGAATTTTTCATAATTTTCTTTCGTCGTTTATTTAAAATATTAAAATTCTCCATGATCATTAAGCCAATTTCTTTCTTTAATTAATTATTTTTACTAATGTTTATTATAATTTTAAAGGAATTTGGTTCATGTTACTTTGTAAATTATTATTTTTTTTTATCATTATTTATGTGTAACATCTCGAGGGTTAATCTCTTGTGTATGTTATATTCAGTGAATGAATAAAATTTTGACTGCATATCCAGGAATTTTTTTAACCGTAATTATCATTCCAGTCAAGAAGAACCCTCATAGACTGAAATAATATATTTTCTAATGTACTTGTTGCAATTGTAAAAGCACTTCAAGATGGACCAATAATAATTATTTATTTGAAGAAAGGATTATCACAGTAGTTTGAGTGAAAACAACAATACTTGCCGTTTTTGAGTATTTGAAATTAAACCCGGGACATGGATAAGACACTTTTTATTCATGGCGACTATTTTGGCGCAATTCTCCGTAAATCAAAAGCATGTCGGTGTATTCTTGATTAAAGCAACAGGCATTTCTAAATATTTATTTAAGAACTTCACCATTTATTGCAAATTTAATGTTATTTATGACAACAACCAACAAATATTGTTGTTTGGAATAACTTGATTTTTAGATTTTAATTTATTAAGAAGCTGTAGTGGCAGTACGCATTTTAGAATTCTAAAAAACAGGCGAATGCGATTTCACTTTTATGAATCTAGCATGCACTTTAGAATTCTATATTCGCTTTTTGTTTTTAATTTTTGGATTTTATACTATTAAAATAGAAAATATGACAGTTGTATAAAACAAATATATAAATTATATATAAAATGAATTTGAATTGAATTGGGACAAAATAATGACGCCGCAAGTTGTGCGCTTGCAGGCGAATATTTTGAGACAAGCATGCTACCAAAACAAATACCTCATTTGATAGAAATATAAAGTGCGTGCTCTCACTACTGTAGTGGTAGCACGCACTTTAGAATTCTATCAAAAGAGGCATTTGTTTTCGCTTTTCGCCACGAAGCGAAAATTTGGTAGCATGCGTCTATCAAAATATTCGCCTGCAAGCGTACGACTCGAGGCGAAAGTGTCAAAGCAACGTCATTATTTTGCCACAATTCTATTCAAAGCCAATTTACATATAATTTATACATTTGTCATATACAACTGTCATAATATTTTTTATTTTACTAGTACAAAATCCAATAATTTCCGAATCAAAAAGCGAATATAGAATTTTAAAGTGCGTGCTACTATGATTCGTATAAGTAAAATTGTATTCGCCTGCTTTCTATGATAGAATTCTAAAGTGCGTGCTACCACTACTGGTTCGTATTTTGCTGGCTTTATAGTTCCACAACTTTTAAGTGTGCATTACAAGAGGAAGTTTTTCTTTTCAAGTGACTTGGAAAGTGTCTTTATAAGTGACCTTACAAGTATATTTACACAATCAAGTTTTGCGTGAATTAAAATATCCAAGTGACAAAAATTAAGTTATACGTACATTAAATTGTTATTGAATTTTCATTTTTTGAATTTTTCGCAAAAAAACATCAAAGTTTCAATTACTTCTCTACCCCATTTTACTCTTTTTCAGTTTAAAATCAATCACTGTACACTTGTACATCAAAAATATAAACTCAATAACTCAAATGACATTTGACAGTCAAGACTCATAGGAGATTTTTTTAAAAAAAGTAGCGAATGTTCCAGTTTTTCGTAGTCTCATCTGTCTGTCTTGCACTCACATCATTGTGCGAGATAGAAATTTTTTCAATCCACTTGAAAAGAAAATCTTCATCGTGCAATGCACGCTTTAGAACCTGACAGATTGTGCTGAATATATTTCAGATTAAGTATAATTTCTTTCAGTTCTCTTTATCATACCGTGAACTATGCCTCATTAGTTATATACCACCCTGTAGAGATCATAATTTATTTTATAATTTATAAGCTATGTAGTATATTTACTCCATAAATTACTTAAACATCAACCATCAGAATTTTTAATTAAACTGTAATTTCCTTTCCTGTACCTGGCATTTTATTTATTTATAGTTAATATCCTGTATATTACATTTATATTAAATACGTACTAGTTTTCTAACATAATTAAAAATCCGACAAGCTATAAAAATTTCCCGGTTTGATGTGTTTATAATTTCCCCGGAGATGATTAAATTCTTTCTCGATCACGTGATCTGCAAGAGCTCGACACTAGCGCCATATACGGGAAGATAAGAGTTTAATTACACGATAAACAGCGCGCTTTAATCCGCAAACGAAGCTCCTGTCCTTAACGCTACCGTAAAGTTATCGTAAATGTTACTGTACAGGATAAGTTTCATCTTTTTTTTTATTGTATACATAGACTGATGAACAAAAATAATAAACGTGCAGGTGGTTCCAGTGGCGGATTAAGAATATTTGGGGCCCTAGGCAAAATATATTTGGGGAACCCTAATTTTGTACCTCTCGCTATGAGAGGTGTTGGATTCATGCTAAAAATCGCATATCCAGAATTTAGTGAATAAGTACATTTTAAGGTCACTAGAATCCGATTTTAACATTTTTGCAGTAATGTGTATGTGTGTGTGCGTGTGCGCTTGCGTCTGTGTGTGTGTAGGTATATGTGTGTGTATATTCTATAAGACTAAAGACCAATTTAACTACGTATTCCTTAATCTGACATGAACTGAAAAGGCTTTTTCTGGGAAGCACATTTATTATTTTATTATTAATTAAATATTTAAAATTCTAGATACATATATTACATATACGCATCAGAAATACCACCAATCTCGTCAATGAATTTGAAGAATCTCGAACATTTAGAAGAATAGGAGGAAACTTATTTATAGAATGATTTAAAAATATAAAAATATATTAATAATAGATGTAATTAATTGTTTTTAGTGTATTCCAGAAATGTTCAATACAAAGCCTAATATGAAAATGGCGAGAGATCTTGTGTTGATCACAACAGATTTTTTTATGATGTTTACCTAAAATAACAATCCATTTCAAAACAGTATAGGAACATGTTTTGGATTGGGGCCCCCAAAGCCTGGGTTCCCTGCCCCTAGGCCCGTGCCTTATTGCCTTAATGGGTAATCCGGAGTTCTAGTTTTATCGCAAATTGGATTTTTATAGATTTTCTTTTTAATGGAAAATTGTATTATGTTTATCATTATACAGGATGTTTTTCAACTTCCGTATCCAAGTAAGAAATAACAAATTTCAATAGCAGGATTGAAAAAAAGTCTCATTAAATCAATGATTTTCGACATCTTCATATCTAGTTCGTGCCTTTACAAATCATGCAAAATTAATATTGATTGTTGATTCAGATGCAACTTTTATTTTTTTTTTACCGAAAATAATTAGGGAAGCAGGAAATTACGAAAGTATGATTTTACAAGTTACTATGTTCGGTAATTTCGATTACCATCCTGTCAGTGAACTTTATATACAGAGGTCATTGCATCCTGTATACTGTATGTGATATTACGAGTAATAAAACCTCCTTCTTACACACACACTCACACACACACACACATACATAAAGACATCATCGTGAAAATGTTAAAATTGAATTCTAGGGACCTTAAAACGTGGTCATTTACTAAAATCTCGATATGTGTCTGTCGAATTTTTGTAGAAAAAAATTATTTTGAAAAATATGAAGGTTTGCACTCTACGAAATTACTATACTCTGTTTTTACACTATAGACAATAGATTCTAGTGAGAAAATCAAAGCCTGTGATTGGCTGCTGCGCTATTTTGTGAAGCCGCATTTAACCAGACTAAATTACAAATTAACCTTCAAACGTAAATGAAACGTCAAACTCTCAGTAGTTGTCAAATCACTTGTAGGTATATTTAATAAATATTTTTTTATTTATATGTGATGCAATGCAATGCATAAAACCAAGAGTTAACAGTATTTTTAAAAATATATCAATTTTTCATCAAGGAATTACAAAAAAAATAATGCAATTAATTAATTTATTATTAAAAGTTATGTATTATGATTTTATATGAATAAATAAGTAGATTATCTATAATAGTTTTAGTTAATGAAAATATTACCTGGAAAGTATAAATGCTGACGTAACCTACATTTTAACATTTCAATTCCCCGCCAAATAAATCTAGTGACTTTTTTTGGTAACTTCTAGCGGTGTAAATGTGACTTCGTCTAGTGCTGTCTATAGTTTAAAAACCAGTGACCTCTATATACAAAATGGACCGGCGGCTTGAATAACTTGCGTGTATCCACCGAGAATACCACCCACCTGACTGGTGGGGTGTCTATCCCTCTCTAACTTTCGTGTATGGTTGGACCAAGCAGATATGCGAAAATGTATTTAAGCTTTCTTCTTCATGTTCATCGTTAATTCGTCGTACTGGTACTAGCTGACGCATGCGTACTTTTCACTGTTAGAAAGAGATATCCACCCCACCATGACAGTTGAGTGGATACAGCTCGCGCCGTTGTAAAGAGATAGGAGTCGGTCCATTTTTTATAATAGAGGTCACTGTTAAAAACACGGTATAATTGTTATGACTTGCAGAGTTCCGAAGGTCAGGCTTCTAAAATTACCGTCAATAGTTAAGTAAGGTTTTATCTTCTTATTGTTAATTATTTTTATAAATGTTTATTATATTTATAAAGGAATTTGTTTTATGTTACTTTGTAAAAATATTTATTTTAGTTTTTGTTTATTGTATTTTAAGATATTGGTATAAATTTTATTGATGTGTGCTGCATCTGATTTTAAATTTACATTATTTTTATCATTATTTATGTGTAACATCTCAAGTGTTAATCTCTTGGTGCAAGTTGTATTCAGCAAATGAATAAAATTTTGACTGCATATCCAGGAATTTTTTTAAACCCTAATTACCATTCCGTCAAGAAGAACCCTATTACAAGTATAATACTGCATTGTCAATATTGTAATTATTGTGACATTCATAATTTTTCATTTATGGTGTACCATGGATATAAAAATAAAGAAAGTAACAAAATCATAACATGAACATATACTATGTTCGAAAATTCAACCGCGGTTATCGTGGTAATTTTGCATGGCAACTGAAAGGTTACGGTTCTCGCGGTAAGCAGTCGAACGCGTTGGTAATTCATGGTTATTAATAGCTGTCAAAATCATTTTAGTATACATCGCAAGATACTTTTGTTCGATACTACTTGTTTTTGGTATCATGGTAGGGTAGTTGTTTTTAGATCAATTTTTTTTAGTGACGATAGTAGTTCCGATGAAGATGAAATACCACTTATAATTAATTTCATACTTTTAAGTTTTCAATAACAGAACATGCATACAAAATTATTTGTGTTTACATCAAAAGTTAGGTTAGACTACAAATTATCACAAAAACCGTGCTCTGAGCAAGATAACGGCGGTAACTAAAATTTACCACACATTTCAGTTACCGCGTTGGAAAATAGTACTGGTAACCTGAAAAAATTTACTGGTAACGTCGTGGTTCAATTTTCGAACATATTAATAATATAAAAATCGAAAAAAAATCCCTAACTCACCCTAGTAGAATCCTCCTCTCTTTTGGTATGGTCCGCGATGAACCGTACCCCATCAATAGCTTTATGCACCTCTGGGCAGTGATGCCAGGACAACGCATGCCCTCGGCACAGAAGTTGCTCCTCTAAAGGTCCTGGCGCCCCTAAATCTGACCCCAAGTCGTCCACACTCGCTGCGGCACCGTTACCGTTTACAACCATCGCAGGTGGAGGGGTACCATGGATACGGCATGAAGCTAACGACGCGGCTTCCAATTCCCTAAAAAAGAAGGGAAAGTGATTGTGATGTCATCAACACAGAATATTCTTGTAGCGTTCGTTTGATTCTACAGAAAATACGTTCAAAATCAGTTCAGTCAGTTACATTCATTTGAAATATGAACTGTGTAACAAAGGAATTGTGTTTATCTTAGGCGCGAAGCCTAAGATAAACAATAATAAAAAAAAATATTTTTAAATTTATCTGTAAAATATATAGAAAAAGTATTAATGTATTCCTGTAGAAAAATCAATAATCTTTAATTTTCGTAAGACATAAAATGCGAAAAAATGGCATTTAATGGTAGTTTTCGAAGAAAAACCATTATGAGCTTCAGGTAAAGTGCCATTTCCGGTTATCCGATTTACACCAAAATCTAATGGCTTCTTTTCATATTAGAATAGGGTATAAATACAAGGTTTCAAAATTTTCTGAATTATAGTTGAGTTAGAGTGAAGACAAAATCCCTACACATACACACATACATACACACACACACACACACACACATACATACACACACACATACAGACATCATCATAAAAATGTTAAAATTGGATTCTAGGGACCTTAAAACGTGGTCATTTACTGAAATCTCGATATGTGATTTTTAACACGATCCCTATACCTCCCTTACCAAGGGTAGCGGGAGGTAAAAATCTAATTTAATTTTTGAACTTCTTTTTAGCTTTTTTTTTTGGCTCGGGAGAGAAATACTTCTTTTAAACTATTGCTATTTGTACTATGTTGTAGATAGAATTGCGTCCCTACAAGTTTGACTCAACTTTTGGCAGATAAAACTTTGTTTCTGTTCTCTTTAGAAAATGGACAACAATATTTAAAAACTAATATGCGAAAGATATAGAATATGGCTGATACAACCTAGCCATACAAAAATCTCATTTTACTAAAAACTAGCAGTTAGAATCTTGTTATTCTGGACATCTGGACCCGCGAGTTATTGAAGAGTCTCATGAATAGGGTTGCCAACTTTACAAAATTACAGAAAAGGACATTTTTTCGGCAATCTTTTTCTGAATTATGTGTAAGATTTAGAATTTATGAGAAAAATGCGCCGCAGGCTATTTTTTAAATATTTTCAAGGTCAAACGTGTTTTTTAATACAAAGTTAAATGATAAATAGTTTTTTT
The DNA here is from genome assembly GCA_943142095.1 of Ophonus ardosiacus. Taxonomy (NCBI): domain Eukaryota; kingdom Metazoa; phylum Arthropoda; class Insecta; order Coleoptera; family Carabidae; genus Ophonus; species Ophonus ardosiacus. The sequence goes on along the minus strand of OW964834.1, from coordinate 33,053,196 downwards.
CTACAATGAAGCAAATTTAACAAATTCTTAAAAAATAAAAATTAATACTTTTTGACGAAAACAAGTAATACACAATAAGATAATCTAACCTTAAAATGTTAGCTTAACTGCTAATATCTAATTTTAAATTTTTAAACTGACAAAGCAGTTATTTAGCGTTAATAAACTATTATTATTATTTCGAATGAAAGACAGTACAATTTATAAATTAATACTTAAATAAAATAATAAATAAAACAAAACAAATTAAATATTTTTGATCTTAATTATCCAATTTAGAGCATCTTCTGTTAAATGATGGAGTCCGGAAAAACCTTGCTGAAATTTAGTTATAGGACATTCTTCTACAATATGTTGGATTGCTTCTTTTTCTGCTCCACATTCACAATTTGGACTATCACATATTTTCCAATAAAATAGCATACTTTTACAATTCCCATGGCATGTACGAAGACGATTTAGTTTAGACCAAATAGCCCTTGGTTGATTTAAACCTGGAACTTCTTTTGTTGGATCTAAAATTAAATTTTTATTAGGGATATCGGCTTTCTGCCAAGCAATTTTCCATTGATCGGTAGTGCAGAAAGGAGCATTAAGAAATAGTTCATTCCAGAAAGGTTTACGGGATTTTAGTCTATTGGCTGGTAAATTTTCTAAAACCTGTGTTATGGAAAACATATCCGGTGAATTTTGAAATTTATCCCAAAAACGTTTGGTTAAATAGTTCCTTCGAATATCATAGGGTGCGATATTTACTAAAACATGTAGCCACTGTATAGGAGTGGATTTTATAGTACCAGTTATTATTCGTAAAGTTGTGTTTAACTGTGAATCTACTTTCTTTATATGAGCACTATAATAAAATATTAACGAGTAAAACCTGATCCGGATAGTTTTTTCCATGAGGATGAGAGCACGAGTATAAGAGTAACAATTAACAAATTTGACGAGTCAACACAGATATTTTAACCCAGCTGAAGCGAGCTCTGAAGGTCTGAAGTTATCACCAAACACCAAAGCATATATCTCTGTATCTGCTACCGACCTTTCAGAGAAAACTACAAACTAAATGTTAGTAATAAATTATAGTACCAATCACCAATATATCAATAATTCAAAAATGCCATCGTTATTTCATTACGTTACAAAAAATGTGAATTAATTATTTCATTTTCATATTTATAATAATAAGAAAAATATTATTAATAACAAAAAATTACTATAAAAGGACAAATCGCGTTCTTTCCTGGTTTAAAAAAGGACAAGGACAAAATATGCTCAAAAAGGACAGTCCTTTTCCAAAAAAGGTCAGTTGGCAACCCTACTCATGAAGCTAATTTTCGTCGTATAGAAGAAAACGGGACATGGCTTTATATTAAATATGAATGTTAAAGTTTAAGCTATGTTAATTGTTGTGGTAATAACAGACTCAATTTAATTACCTCAAACCCTGTGGTTTAACATGATTGCATGGACGATACTGTTATCGTCCATTTAATTTTTTCCGAAAACTTATTTGACACATGTTATCAAAGATTAAAAAAAAGTTTTCGATGCCCTTACCATCTTCTATATTTCAAATTATTAATACTTTTAAGTCCTCTACTATTGCACTGGTAAAACTAAACAACTTCAGGAATTGTGTGGGAGGATTTAACGTGTGCTGCTCTCTGTCTTAAATAATTTAAACTTTGAAGAGAAGTGTTTTACTGTAGATTTTGTAGAAATTTCTAACCATTTGTGTAATTTTATAATTTGTTGAAAATGTAAACTAGCCGAATAAATGTAAAGTTAAGCGAAGGCCTAACCCCGCACTCAAGAATAGTAAACGTTACAAAAAAGAGGGATTTAGTTTTTACTTAGTCACAAGGTAGTCTGCTCGAAAAATTCCGTGGTGAGCTTGCAATGAATAAGTGCGTTTTAGGGTCCCTAGAATACGATTTTACTACTTTTACGATGATATTTGTGTGTTTGTGTATGTCTGTGTGTGAAAAAATTTCTGCCACGATAACTCCAAAACTACAATTCTAAAAATTATAATTCTTTCGTATTCCTCTTCTTTACATCCATATTAAGAGCTGATTAGATTTTGGTTATAATTGTTCAACCGAAAGTACCAGTATTTGAAGTTTTTAATAGTTTTTTTTGAAAAAAACGAACATAAATATCACTTTTTGACATTTTATGTTATTAAAGAAATGAAAGAATATCTTGTTATCTAGAAGGTTTGATTAAACATTTTGCTTCATGATAGAAAAAGTTCCTTGACTGGATTTAGTGATGAGGTAATAAAAATTTCTGGATTGCAGTCACAAAATTTTATTTAAATTCTCGGGTCGACCGGTTTCGAGCTCCACATGAGCCTTCCTCAGGAGATGAGAATTAAGAAAATTTTAGATACACGGCAAAAAAATGAAAACGAAAGTGCAACATAAAGCACATGGATTTCGTCAAAAGATAAAAAAATAAATTATATAAAATTTTTATTTATTTTTTTATCTTTTGACAAAATCCATGTGCTTTATGTTGCACTTACGTTTTCATTTTTTTGCCATGTATCTAAAATTTTCTTAATTCTCCTGAGGAAGGCTCATGAGGAGCTCGAAACCGGTCGACCCGAGAATTTAAATAAAATTTTGTGACTGCAATCCAGAAATTTTTATTATCTCATTTTGCTTCATATTCAATAGATATGGAGTTAAAGAATTATAAAGAGATTAACTTTCATAAAGCAGCCAGCTATGCAATAATCATGGAATGTTATATATTAAAATAATTATAATTGACACATGTCAGTGTCAAGTGATATAATTTTATTGAATTCGGTATGGAATTTGTAGAAAATAGTATATGTTCGTGTTACAATTTTAATATATAGAATCTTTTCCAAGAAACTTTCGGTACGGGATTTGTACAAAATACATAAAATTGACGGAAGGTAATGTGCTGGTCACGTTAGATTTTTGGAATATATCTTGAAAATTATAATAGCTGTAGTCCATTCTCTGAGACGAGATAATGTGGAACTAATTCTTGAACATTCTATTGGTCAAAAGAGGATAATTTTGGAACCGAACCAATATAATGACTTGTTTCTGTTTTTAAGAATTAGTTACACATTCTCTCGTCCCAGCGAATGGAGTATAGTGTATATCGGGCCTTGTAATAATTGTCAAATACAGAAAAGTATTATATAGAATAAACATCCGTTAATAAAGTTTCACAAAATAAGTTAATTTACATTCAAAAACTAGTTTGAAATCCACACGCTCGAATCGCAATAATTTTAATCCCAGTGCAGTAGGTGATAACGACGGTAGAAACACTAGAGAGAAATGCATTTGAGAGTAGATAATTCCAGAACATATGAATATGAGTACTCGGATTAGCAACATTATGTCGGCGTTCATTACCTATTTAATCTTTTAATATGAATCGTTGATTATTAACTAATATATCTTCATTTATAACAGATGTAATTCCACACTTCTATAAAGGATATTACGAAATATTAACATGGGATGTTCTTGCATTAAACCAGAGATATATAAAGTTTCTGTTACATCTATATTTGATATTGTTTCCAATTTAGTCTCCCCATCTTGATGTAACAATTTCTTAAATATTTAATGACAAAACCTTTTCTGATAGATTAAATATCAGATATGAATGACGGTTTACTGAATTACAAATAAATTTTCTATGAAGGCTTCTTCATAATTTGGAATACATCTACCAATTTGATAGAAATTAAGGCACTAAACTTTTAAATTAGCTAACGCTGATTGACCGATAATTCATTTTAAGGGTACATTCAAAGGAACAAATTTTAATTTTTACCTTGGCGTTAGTTCGTCTCGGGAGCCAGCACTGGGAAATAACGAAGCCGGGTCCACCAGCTCGGCTAGATCTGCAGCACTGTGGTGATGATGTCGAAGAAAGCCATCGAATTCACCTTCTGCATACAACGTGGGATCTTGCAGTTCTAAACCGTTACAGGTTCGCACCATAACTCGATGATGACTGCCTCCTGGCATACTGAAACAATTATAATAAAAAAAACATCAGCTATAAACTGACGAAACAATAAAATTATTTGATTTTGCACAAAATATAAACCGCGAAAATACTCTTACGTGCATAGAAATCGACCATTTCGCAGTTTTGAATTTTTTACCTTAAACCTCACATTAAAATAAAACTGCTGCTTTGAAAGATCATTTATTATTAGTTAACATGAGCTTAAATTTATCAAGAGTGTTTTTTTTTTATCAAGTACAGAAATCGATATCAAAAACATCGCAAATTTACGTTGTTGCACAGCGCATATTTACGTGATTGTTATTAGGAGTAACACGGTTTTTACAGATGAAGTTAGTATCTGCATTCTGCATAAATTTGCATATAATTCAGTTTTTAGTGTTGCATCAATTTCTAAGGGTAAATGTAAAGATAATAATTTAGAAATCATAATTGGAAATGAATCTGTAGAAATTGTAGAAACCTTTTAGTATTTGGGAATAATAATAGACAGAAAGTTAAAATTTAGTGAACATATAGACTATGTATGTAAGAAAATTGCAAAAAGGATTAATTTTTTAGGTAGGCTACACAGTACTCTGTCCACACAAACTAAACTATTAATTTACATATTTACAATACAATTATACTTCCACATTTTACGTATGCTCCATCCATACTGTTAATATGTAATAAAGGGGATATTGACAGACTACAAAGATTACAAAACAAAGCGATGAGCTATTTTAAATAGAAATAAATTCAGCAATGTTAATAATATGTTAAAAGACTTAAAATGGATGAATATAGAAACATTTATAAAATATAATTCCTTGGTTTTTGTGCACAAGATAAATAAAATGCTTGCTCCGCCCTATTTAATATTTAAAGTACAATACGAGAAGTGCTAACAATTTTTATGTAGAGGTAAAAAACATGAAAGATTAAGAAAAACAGTCCTAGTGAAAGCAGTAGTAGATTACAATAATTTAGACAATAATTTGAAAATATTGAATGTTAAAAAATTTAAAGTAGAATTAAGGCGTTCCTTGTTAAAATAAAATAATAATATTATATTTAGCCGCTAAGTACAAACATTTATAATATTTTTGTTATGTTAGAAATGTATAAATTAGCTTAAAGCTAAATAAAGTTTATTCTATTCTATTCTAATGTTAATTACATTTTAGAACTTTTCGTTTGGGAACACAACACAAAAGGAATTCTAATTAATTTAGGCTCATATATTGAATGTTTTTTTAAGCAACATAACTTTTACTTTAATCTGTGGTCTATCTTCTAAAAAAAATTGTTGTGATCAGCATAATACCTCTCGCTATTTTTATTTTATGTTATATAAGTACTATATTGCACTTTACTATCGAAACGTCATTTTATATTTAAAAAAAATACAGAACTTTATCCAAATATTGTTTTTCTTTTTATTGTTTTTAACGTCTTATGCACACATAAAATTCTTCCAATTCATTAATAAGATTGGCGGTATTTCTTATGGATATATGTATTTTACCTATAATTTTAAATTTTTAATTACTAAACAATAATAAATACAAATGTATTTCCCACTAAAAATTGAGAACGTCACTAAAACTGTTGATTTTTGACATTGAAATTTATTCGTCATACATTATAGTGTCTTTATCTCTAAATTTATAGAAGATATAATAATTTTTCTAAATGTATCAGATGTAAAATGATATGTTCTTCAATATTAGTAATAATATAAATTTTCAAAAAATAATATGTATTTAGAAGAAACTATTACTTCCGGTTGTTGCGCATTTTCCAATTTATTTTTTTTTCTGAAAGAATTGTTCAAGTTATTTAATACATGTTTTACGTCTGGCAACTGTATATTTTTCAAAATGTAATTTAAAAAAAAAATCTTATTTCAAATTTTCCCGTGGTGACGTGTATTTTTAATACCAATCACTGTCTTTCTTGCCCTAGTGGTACACTCTCGGTAATACAGTCTGAAAAGATTTATATATTTGAGAGAAGCACTATTTTAAAAGAAATTATTAATTTTCACACAAATTCATTAGTTTTCACTACCTTGTCTTAAATTTGCTGATATAGAAATGAAAAACAAAATATTTTATTTTTAACACGAATCAGTCGTCCTACACGTAAAAGATAGGTTAAATGTCATTAAAAATGACATGCTCATTCCCGGGAGTGTGTAGCCATCTAGTGGCAAAATTATGAAGTTGTCTATATATTAATTAAGCATCTTGAAAATATCTGGTATTCAAGTAAATTATTATAAAATATACGTACTGTTAAATAATACTTTTGTATCTGTTATTTTACTTTTAGAATTATACTGTAAATATTTTATGATACAATTAAAATATAATTCAACATCTTCGCTTTGTCGTAGTAGTACAAGCTTGTATGAGTCATACAGATTTGGTCGAACTATATAATTATTAATAGGTTACGTCACAAGAATTCCACCGCGAACTTTATTTATGGAAATTATGAATGAAAAGTTTTATATTTTATAAAAAAAATTACATTAATATGTTTAGAATTAGTTTATATTTCATAATTAAAAGGAAAAAATAACAATTACTTTTTTCGCAACTACCCTTTATTTTACCAGAGGCTTTTCAGTTCTTCCCACGATGTCAGATTGAGGAATTCATATAGTTAAACAAGTCTTAAGTCTTATAGTTTTTAAGGAATCGTCCTTCCAACATCCACACGTAAACACACACACACACACACATACACACACACACATCATCGTAAAAATGTTAAAATCGGATTGTAGGGACCTTAAAACGTGCTTATTCATTAAAATCTGGATATGCGATTTTTTGCATGAATCCAATAGCTCTCTTAAAGAGAGGTAAAAAAGAAGAAGTAATTGAATTCAAAACTGCGAAGTAGTTGAATTTTAGGCACGCAAGTGTCTATGTATATATTAATTTATACTACAAACGAAATTTATATGAAGTAATCTCCTTAGTAAAAGAGAAATTGAACTGAGTTTAAAGTAACCGTAATAAAACAACAGATCTAAAATTCTAAGTCCTTTTATATCTCGCAAATATTGCCAGTGTCGATAAAACAGAACACTAACATGCTGCTTGCTGGAATCCGGAAATAAAACAATAAAACTACCAAGGAAATGCCCCAGTAAATACAAAACTAGGAATTAGAATCAAGGGATTTTCTTCATTAGTAAAATGGTTAATTAAGAAAGTGCTGGCTTTAATGGATTCACATTTTTTTCTTAAAACTTTTGCTACATGTGTTACACGCGAAAATTTATTCAATTTAAATTGTGAAGCAACTTATAGGCGAGTCTGTATTTATAGAAAACAATTGTTATTTGTAATTGGAATAATACTACCTTTTTAGTTTAAGTTCTGTATTTTTCATTAATAAAACCCAACGTTTCGGCACCATAAACTGGTCCTTTCTTCAGGGGAAATTGACATAAAAATGTGAAAAAAGAAAAAAACAAAAACCAGTAACCAAGGTAACATGAAAAGTACGTCAATGTTACCTTTTTTATGTATACAATTTCTAGACAATATATGCATGCCCGGCAATAACTTGGACGGCGAACATGCATCCTCTCGGGAAAACTCTCCTTTTGCCAGAGGAAAAACCGTCCCAAAAAACTGGCAGAGAAGTGATCTGTATAACTCAGAGATGCTTTATCGGTAGCTTTATGGTGCCGAAACGTTGGGTTTTATTAATAAAAAATACAGAACTAAAAAGGTAGTATTATTCCAATTATTAATATGAGTTCTGAAAGATATTTTAATAATTGTTATTTGTGTATTAAGAGCACAAAATGTGATATTGTCGATTGAGAGGTATTTTCTTGAAGACGACAATGTCCATTTGCACTCGCAACACATACAAGATTTTTTCTTCAGTCGCTACAATGAAGTTCTCCACCATAACAAAATATAATAAAATCTACATTTTGTACTTACAGTACTACTCAAAAATAACGATTATATTTTTAAATTTTAATTTATCGTTATTTTCCATTCTTCTTTAGCTATTGTTTCAGTCTAATCAAGCATTTTTTACTTTCGTTTTTGTAATTGAATGCCCCATTTTATTTCTGTATTCCTTTATACAAAAGTACGGCATTGTGTTTGGTTATGTAATGTACCGACAGAGCAGTCATATGTCATATTCACTTGTGGAGGTGGTAAATGTGTAAGTAACTATGTCGCCATTAGTTCCTGACTAAACGTTCCCATTAAGATTGTAGACAAGTGACATTTCTCAACATTTTATAGTTAGAAATTCGGACAGCGAGCGTTTTTTCTACTTTAGGTGCGTTCGGTAAATCATACGGAGTTGGAATATTTACGGAGCGGTGTTGGAGTGGAGTGGGAGTAGAGTTGGAGTTGGAGTAAATCGAGGGAATAAGGTACACTCCTTTGTTTGTGATTAACCAAACGATTAGAGTTAAAATTTTGGTGCACGAATATAATAACCTCCTTTTTTGACAATCTGATATACTACACTGCTAAAAAAAATAAATAATGAACCAAATAGAAGTTATTCAGTTTGGTATTATTCTTTAATGATTCTGAAGAAAGTATATATTAGAAATGGTACAGAATTCTTACCGTTCCGACAAACTGTGCCTTGTTATATTAGAAAACAATATTATAAATATAAAATAATTGTGTATAATAAAATATTTCAACATAAATATAAAAAATGATCTGACAGATGTCAAATAAAACAAAAAACTCCATGTATGCTTGCATATCGAGGTTGGACTTATGGAGTTAACACTTTTCACTCCACTTGACTCCATTCTGCATTTGCCGAACGCTCCATTTTAAGACGCTTCTCACTCCATGTAATTACCGAACGGTGCTAGGAGTGTACAGAGTGAAAAGAGTGAACAGAACTCATTTGCCGAACGCACCTTTTGTCGTGCATAAGCGGCACAGTGACATTTTGCATTGACAAAAGCGAACGCAAATGCCTACTCTGTTTACATACTGTACAAAAAGACAAAAAGTAATATTCCAGTTCTTGAATTGCAAACGAAGCAAAATTTGGGGCACTGTCGCATCTCCCTACATCAAAATGGAAGGCAGCATGTGGTTCTCATCAGCTTACTGTAACCTATTCGCATTCGTCTTTTGGTTCCAATCCCAAATTCAATTAGAGTCGCCATTTTCATCATATAATTGCGGCCGGCCGGCAAATCCATCTTAATCGCGATGGGATGGAGAGATGGAAGCAAACCACTCCAGTGTCCAGACGATGCTAATTAAATCTTGCCTAGGGCGAGGGGCGAAAGAAAAACAGATCCAGGACTTTGCCAACCTAATTAATGTTTTCATTGTTTCTATAAATAAGTTAGTAAACGAAATTTTGAATTTACTGAACGAAGGACGAATGTATTACATTACATTGATATTGATACTAGTTATAATTAACTCGGCGTTCTGTTTGGATAAGAGATTACACCAAGATTAAGTAAATTCGAAACATAGATTTCTATTTCATATTTGCATTGATAAGAACGCCGCACGATTAGGATAGATATACAGGGTGTTCGAAAAATAGGGGACCAAATTATGAGGGCATATAGTTCTAACCAAAATGAGTAAAAAAAGTTTAATCAATATGGGTCCGATCTTCAATAGTTTCCGAGATATAAGGCAATGAAAAATGAGTTTATTCTGTATTTACCTCTGCTATCTCGAAAACTGTAAGAGTTACGACTTTGATTAAATGAGACATTTTGTTTACCTGTCAGAGGTCATCTTAGATGTGTTCTTGTTTTTCAAAAAAATCAAATAATTGTACTAAGACAAAAGTTGTGGCGACCTTTGCCAATATTTAGTTTTTAAATAACTTCGTAACTATTAGAAAGTGAAAAAAATGTTTTTTATAAAACGTTATTGTTTTTTTTATAGTCTATTTACTGGCAAAGACAAAATTTTGTTAGACCACTATCTTATTCAATTTTTTTTCGTTTCTAATACAAAATGGCCTCTTTCTCAAAAACAGTTGAAGATCGGACCCATGTTGATTAAACTTTTTTTACTCATTTTGGTCAATACTATATACCCTCATAATTTGGTCCCCTATTTTTCGAACACCCTGTATAGTTGTATGAAACGATCTATAAAAATAATTCATACTAAATTTTTATATAAATTTTGAAAACTGAAAATATTAAGAAATAAGACACAGCAAATACAAAATTTTAGTATATTTACCGAGAAAAAATATTTTCATATTACAAAAGAATAACACATTTTAAGAAAGAAAATCTGGTACATCCAAAAACACATATCTTCTTTAGATATTTTTATATTTTTACTTCCTTGTATGAAGTAAAGGAAGTATTGTAATCGCGAAAAATTTCGGTTTCCAGATTTCAACGGAAATATCCATTTTGACCATCCTTGAATCCATTTTGACCAATTTCGTCATGACGTCTGTACGTACGTACGTATGTACGTATGTCGCATAACTGAAAAACGAGAAAGCCGTAGAAAGTTGAAATTTTGTATGTAGGACTGTTATAATATCTAGTTGTTCACCTCCCTTTTTGGTCATTACATAACTTCCGGAAGTGATATTTTACTTGAAGCCTATAATAGGTTTTAATGAAAGACTATATTAAAATATAATTCAAAACTTTTCAAATTTTATATATAAGACCTTTATATCAATGGGAATAACATTGTAGATTTTGGTTTAAATGGTCTAACTGGAAGTGGTACTTTACTTGAAGCTGTTATCAGTTTTTCTTGAAGAAAATGGTGTTATTTTGATTTTTGAAATAAATACTTCAAACAAAAGTTTTAGAGAATTGAATTCTGCATCTAACACATCATGATTAAATTAGCTCTTTGTATAAGCGAGATATGTAAATTTAAAAATTATGTAATTTTTGGTTATTGTAATTAAGTTTGCTATGGATTAGGACAAAAAATAACAAAAAATAAAGAGTATTTTATGTCACTGTCAAATTATGTCAAATACATGCAATTTTATGATTGGGTCTGTTATTATACATATTATTCGTCCAATGTTCGATATTCTTCCAATTCACTGATGAGATTGGCGGTATTTCTGAAGGGTCTATTGTAATATACATATCTAAAATTATAAATATTTAATTAATAATAAAAAAAGAAATATTAAATGTACTTCCCAGAATAAGTCTTCAATAATGTCTCTGATTATTTCCTACTGACATTTTTCCGTCAATTACAAACATTTTCATTTTTCCACTTGTTTTCCATGCGATGTGAGATTCCATTACAACAAATTATTTTATATATTTATATTTCTCTATCTCTAACTCTATAGAAGATATAGTAAAAATTTTAAATATATCTGATAGAGATTTTTTTTTTATAATTTGTAATAACATAAATTTTCAAAAAATAATATTTAGATTTTTTTCTAAGAAATTAGTATTTCCGGTTGTTTAATTGTTACCAAAATCTGATCAGCTCTTCCCAGTAATGTCAGATTGGCGAAACCGTATAGTTAGCCATGTCTTAAATCTTATAGTATATGAAAAACGGTGGTTCCAACATACACACACACACACGGATATTATCGTAAAAATGTTGTAATCGGATTCTAGGGACCTTAAAACGTGCTTATCAATTAAAATCTGAGTATGCGATTTTTAGCATCATAAAAAAATAGAGATGTAATACAGAATACAGTGTGATCAGATTTAGTAAAAAAGATTTATATATGATAAAATAATAACACATTTTAAGAAATATATAGAGATTTAGTACAGAGTATATAGCATAGCTGATTTTCATCTTTGCTTTTTATTTTATTAAATAGATTTAAAAAGATTTTTTTCGACGTCGTTGATTTATTTGGTACATCTTCTGCTGGATGTTGAACTATTTCTTCTGCAGTGTTGCTTTCACCATCACTCACGTCCACATAATTATATTCCCCGGGTCTCCACATATTCATAATTGTATTATACAAACACTACTGAAATCTTAATACACAAAGACAACGTTTCGTTTTGATTACTTTGATAATACTGAAAAAGATTTTTGCGTGTACCTCAAAAGAAAATTTCCAATAACTTTACATTTAAGACATTATTATTACATAATAACTGTTTGTATTTAAAATTTACGTATGTATATAACATTTTAATCTCTTTTTACCTCTCGCTAAGAAAGGTTTGGATTCATGCTAAAATTCGCATATCCAGATTTTATTGAATAAGCACAATTTAAGGTTCCTAGAATCCGATTATAACATTTTTAAAATGATGTCTCTGTGTGTGTGTGTGTGTGTGTGTTTGTGTGTGTGTGTGTATGTGTGTGTGTGTGTGAGTGTGTGTGTGTGTGTGGATGTGTGTGTGTGTGTGTGTGTGGATATGTGTATATGTGTGTGTGTATGTATGGATGTTGGAGGGACGATTCCTCAAAAACTATAAGACTTAAAAAATATTTAACTGCAGTTTCTTCAATCTGACATTCCTGGGAAGAGCTGAAAAGGTTTTGGTAACAATTGAACAACCGGAAGTAGTAGTTTCTTAAAAAAATCTTCTAAATATAATTTTTTGGGAGTTTTTTTTTATTAAATATTGAAGAACATAAAATTCTCCATCTAACACACTTAAAATTTTTATTATATCTTGTATAGATTTAGAGATAAAAACACTATAATTTATAGAGTAAACTAATCGCAGAGGCCAAGGCACTAAGGAAACCAGTTGACAAATTCCAATGTTTATAACATGACACAGGTCATTGTCAAATATCAACAGTTTTAGTGACATTCTGATAGCTTTTTCTGGGAAGTATATTTAACTTTTCTTATTGTTTTATTAATTAAATATTTGAAATTATAGGTAAAATGCATATATCCATCAGAAATACCGCCAATCTGGTTAATGAATTGGAAGAATCTCTGACATTTAGAAACTTCCTCATACAATGAAAAATAGATATATTTTTTTACCTCCCGCTACCCTTGGTAAGGGAGGTATAGGGATCGTGCTAAAAATCTCATATCGAAATTTTAGTAAATGACCACGTTTTAAGGTCCTTAGAATCCATTTTTAACATTTTCACGATGATGTCTGTATGTGTGTATGTGTGTGTGTGTGTGTGTGTGTATGTGTGTATGTGTGTATGTGTGTATGTGTACGAATTTTGTTTGCACTCTAACTCAAATACTATCATTCAGAAAATTCTGAAACCTTGTATTTTTACCCTATTCTAATAGGAATAGAAGCCATTAGATTTTGGTGTAAATCGGATAAACGGAAATCGTACTTTACTTGAAGCTCATAATGGTTTTTCTTCAAAAAATACCATTAAATGTCATTTTTTCGAATTTTATGTTTTATGAAAATTAAAGATTATTGAATTTTCTACAGGAATACATTAATACTTTTTCTATATATTTTACAGATAAATTTAAAAATATTTTTTTTTATTAGTCGCGAAGCCTAAGATAAAAACTATTTCTTTGTTACACAGTTCATTTTTTAAATGAATGTAACTGACAGTAAATGTCACTGTCAGAAAACTTATCACTTCAAATTAATAATAGTGACATTTTAAAAAGAAAATAGTAAATAAAGCAATAGTTTTCTGCAATGGAACACTTTGCAGCGTTAGTCAATACGTAGGTACGTATGTATTTAAATTAATAAAAATTAAATAGCGGGAGGTTTTGTGTTGGCCACATCAGATTTTTTTGTTATGAAACGACGGTTCGAAAGCGAAGTGCAATACAATATTTATATAGCCTAATATGGAAATGGCGAGAGGTCTTGTGCTGCCCACAACAGATTTTTATTGTTAGAAGAAGTACATTTAAAACGTATTATTATTGGAATACTATAATCCAGATTTAAAAGTACATAATTGGGATTAGGAAATATCTTGAACGCAAATTAATGATTCTTTATCGCAAGTCCCATAAAACTATATAAAGGGCAATTGGCAGATTCTATAATGAGTTCCTTAGCTCGCTTCAAACAATTATAACACGCTTGCCTTTCAAAAATTCATACTGTGTATCAGAATTTGTATGACTTTCTCCAATATACTCGGAGAATCTCTAATCAATCTGCTGTTCTTCGATGCTTGCTATCGTCCAATGTTGACACAGACAAAGTGTTAGCTGTTGGCACACTGAGCAACATTCCTGGTTGACTGCCCATTACATCTCAATCTCTTACTACTGCTAGATCGAAACCAAAACGAGACAGCAATAACTCACTTGCTGCATAGTGACAGAAAAACATGCACCCAATCTCTTACAAAACACGAATTATTTATAAGCCCAATTTTTCAAGATTTTGCTTTAAATATGCTTTTTCCGTTGACAGTTTATTAATAAATGATTTTATGGGTAACCTAAGATACCACATAACATTGTTGAACAATTGTCTAAACTTATGTGTCTAACGTTACTAACCTAAAAATTTTTGTCATGGAATAAAAATTTTTTTTCCAATTCAGTAAAACATACGGTCAACGGAAAAATATTATGTAACTAACACGCAGAGCTGGGCAAATTACTTTTAAAATGTAACTAGTTAAAGTTACAGTTACCTCCAAAAAAAAGTAACTAAGTTACTTAAGTTCCAGTTACTTTGGCGAAAGAACTAAGTTATTTACTAGTTACTCATTAAAAGTAACTTAGTTACCTTGAGTTACTTTCTAACTACTTTTAATGGTGTGTAGTGTAGTCTTAGACTGTTGACTAAGTTATTGTGTAGTATACATATCAGGGAGTTTCTGCACTAACTACGTTAACCTAAATTTTAACGTTATTGCTTGGCAACACCCAATCAGATTATTATTGTTTAACGGACCTACAGGGCCTTATTACCGCCTAGGCCCACGAGGCCACGGCCTAGGGCCCGCTTTGACAAGGGGCCCGCAGGGCCCGGTTGCTGTGATTTTTTAAAAATTTATTAATTTATTTTTCAATTTTGATTTCTTATACCAAGATATAAAGAATCTACTTATGTATAAAACATGCAAACATTATTCCCTAGACTTATTAGTGGATAATGATTAATTTTTACTTTGTCTAACTTAAGTTACATTCTAATATCTGAGTTACTTTAAGTAACTTAAGTTACTCAAGTAACTAGTAACTAAAAACCGTAAAGTTACCAACTACTTTTCCTCAGCAAGTTAAGTTACAGTTACAGTTACCATATTTTAAAAAGTAACTAACAGGCCTATTCTCCTAAAAAATTATGTATCGTTATGACTCGTTACTAGGCGATAAGTCGTTATGATAACGATTTTTGCAAAACCTTATTCTGTTAATTTATTTATCGTTACGAATCGTTACATATCGTTATTTCATATCGTTTATTAACGACAAGTTCACATGCATCGTTGAAGTCGTAAAGTTTGACATATTTTGAGTACAAAAGTAAAAATGGATGAGAAAGATATTTTGTTAATTATAGCTAAACAAGAGATTCACTTCTGTACAATTTGATTAATTATACTTTTTAAGACATTTTATTTATATTTCAGAAATATATTTAAAAATTTAGATTTAGATAATATTATTTAACATATTGATTTATAATATAATATAGAAGCACTATCTATGTATTTAAAAATTATATATTTGTATAAGGATGTCAGATTATATAATCGTAGTCAGCGTGATACATCAGATACTTTTACCCGGTCCCACAGAATTTAAATGACTTGTAAGTCTTCTCCATTTCTTCCAAATTCTTCAGTGGACAATTTATTAGTTCTTAATGAACTATTATTTTCCAGTTCTTCAACATATATTTCAAATTGTCTATGAGTTGTCCTCGAAGCTTATTTATATCCATTGTCAAATTCAATTAAATAAACACACAATGAATTTGAAATTGAAAAACAAATGAAAATTTATTCTGTCAAAATAAACATGAAGTTAGATATTATCGTTACAATCCTGATAACGATAATTTATAACGATATGATTAGTAGAATAGGCTTTTGGCATTTGTCGTTATTAAAGTCGTTTATCCAAATGCTTAGCGACAGTCGTTCAGTAACGATATCGTTATACATTTTTTTAGTAGGATAGGTCTGTAAGTTACGTTACAAGTTACGTAAAAGTAACTAGTTACTGCCCAGCTCTGCTAACAAGAGTGTTAATTAGCGAATAATGATCTGAACAATTAAAGCGTTCGCTACACTCACGCGTTTAAATGTCTCAATCATTAATCACAATTAATAACACACATGATAGTTAAATAACTATTAAACTACCGAGGTAACCTTTGCTATTATTATTGTTGCAATAAAAGCTAATTTTAAAAGTCGTTGCCGGGTTGCCGTATTAAAGTGTTACTTTTAAATGTCGTGGCAACATGGCTGTGTGTATGTTGTGCACTCTCCATGCCAGCAATGAGTGCCCATGAGGTGACGCCGGTAAACGCCCGCACCCCACACGGTACAAAGACAAATATGTTATCATCATTACCGAAATCTGTGTACAAAGCATATTGGCGCACCCAGGAATGGGTAATTGTAATACGAGTATGATGCCGTGATGATATATTTATTTATTAATTTAATTAAATGTCTTTTTATTTATTAAGTTTTCTAGCAACGTTTAATATATAAAGATCAAATAACAGGCAAAAAGTTTATAGAAAACCTAATAAATAATAAAAATCTGATGTGGCCATCGCTATTTATTTTTTTATTAATTTAATTACATACCAACTTATTTATTAATGCTGCAACCTATATTAAGTTCCTTTGCATATAACAATTGCTTTATTTATTATTTTCTTTTTAAAATGTCACCATTATTAATTTGAAATGATTAGTTTTTCAACAGTGACATTTACCTGTCAGTTACATACATTTGAAATATGAAGTGTGTAACAAAGGAATTGTGTTTATCTATAAAACATAGGCTCCGGGGTTTATAAAAAAAGTTTATATTTTAAATTGATCTGTAAAATATATAGAAAAAACATTAATGTAGACTTGTGTAAAATTTAACAATCTTTAATTTTCATAACGACATAAAATGTGAAAAATGACATTTACAGGTATTTTTTGAAGAAAACCCATTATGAACTTTAAGTAAAGTACCATTTACGGTTATTCGATTTATACCAAAATCTAATGGTTTCTTTCCAATAGAATTGGTACAGGATCTATATACACACACACACATACACGGACATCATCGTGAAAATGTTAATATTGGATTCTAGGGACCTTAAAACGTGATCATTTACTAAAATATCGATATGCGATTTTTAGCACGATCCCTATACCTTCTTACCAAGGATGGCGGCAGGTAAAAAGGAAAGGAAATACATACATATTATATTGCTTTCACGGATACAATTTTCCGCATTGTACAGCGTTGGTTTAGATAAGGAAATAAATTTTGGCCTCTGATTGATCAGAATGTACTCAGAGTTAAAAACATCTGTTAGTTGTTAAATATAATTAATAGTAATAGCTGATATCAGTTATTTAATCTTGTTTTGATGTTAAATATGAATCTACATGGGTTCCATAACAATTTCAAGGCATACAAAAGTTTAAATTTTGAGAGATGTGTATTATTAAAGATTTTTTTAAATAAATAAATAATCATCATGGCATATTATCCATTTTTGGGCGTGCCAAATATGTCATCATCATTACCGATATCTGTGACAAAGCAGATTGGCAAAGATTTTTGGGTTCCCAAATTTTTCGTGCCACCCGCATTTATCTAGTTCGCCTTATTGTAATCACGCAAACGTGGCCGTGTGTGCTAGTAAAATTTATTAATGACACGTTGTTTTAGTTTCTTATAGACAGAGCTTTGTAATTTAGTTTACTTCGCTTTTAACATGGATAATTGTTATTGATAACTACATTTTATTTAATTGTACCAGGTGAAATTGAATTACGAAGTTGTTGATGAATCTGCAAACTGGCAAAGAAAATATCTTACAAAAGCAAAAGAATTAATTTTATCTAATGGAAGCACTAAGTAATTGTATGTTGAAGCTATCTGCGAATTTATAAATTACTACTGTCGCTCATTTACCCAAAATTAATTTCCGCCATATTGTGCGAATCTCGCCCTTATCCACGGCTCTCTTAGATCGAGTACTGAAGAAGTGATATTAACAAATTCACTTCATTTGTTTACATCGTCAAATGGCATTTATTACTCATAGTTTAATTAATTAAAAAAATAATTAAAGTGGTAGGAAAATACCAAATTAATTAGATAGAAATACCGCGAACTGTAGTTTGTAATTTAAACGATATTAAAGGTAGAATTCTCCTGGTAGACTATGGAACAGAAAAACATCTTAATTCGTGTTTTCCCGTTTCGTCCCTTGCCGTAATCAAATAGAAAAAAATCTGTTGTGGCCAGCACAAAATCTCTCGCCATTTCCATATTAGGCTATATAAGTATTGTAATTCACTTCGCTTTTGAACCGTCGTTTTATAATAAAATATTACAGAACTTTACCCAAATATTGTTTTTTATTGTATTTAACATGTCTCCTGCACACATATAATTCTAATTATATCTATTTTTCATTGTATGAGGAAGTTTCAAAATGTCAGAGATTCTTCCAATTCATTAACCAAATTGGCGGTATTTCTGATGGATATATGCATTTTACCACAATTTTACCTGTAATTTCAAATATTTAATTAATAACACAATAAGAAAGATTAAATATACTTCCCAGAAAAAGGTATCAGAATGTCACTAAAACTGTTGATTTTTGACACTGACATATGTCATTTTCAAACTATGTTATAAACATTGGAATTTGTCAACTGGTTTCCTTAGTGCCTTAGCCTCTGCGATTAAATTACTCTACAGTGTGTCCCATTTAGAGGTGCCACCATTGGGATCTCGAGAACTATAAGAGATACGATGTCGGTTAAATGGAACTTTTTGTGCACCTTTGGGAGGTCATCTCCGATGTGCTTTTGTTTTTCCAAAAATTCTCATAGGACACTAGATAATGACGAAAAACTAAATATTGTTGATTTTTTCTTTCTCAAATAACTTCTAATCTATTAGTAATTGAGAAAAACGTTTCAAATATAAAAGATAGATATTTTTATTAACTAACCAGTGGCGTACGAAATAAATTTTCATATCCGTAAATTTTCGAGATATAACACAAACTTATATTTTTTTAAATGGAACCCATATCTGATTTTAGTCTCAAAAAAATCAATATTTTTTTCTCTTTTCAATGGTGTAAGGGTTATTATGTTTTATATTTATATTGCTCCTAAAATTTAATTTTTCTCTTTATTTTCCTGAATTTTCTAATTATTTCCCAGAAAAACATTATTATTTTTATTAATTATATTGTATTTGATCAAAATAATTTGTTTTATGCCTTTATTACTTAATATTTTCATTCTAGACTCATAATTACAAATTACACTATGATGTGCCAAGGGCGACCTGATACAAAATATAAAAATTAATTTGATACGAATTTTGAGCAAATATTTTTAAGGAAATAAATTATTTAAATACAAAGAGTATTTCCAAATAGATATCTACCAATATTTTCAAAATAATTGTAAATTTAATACAAAATAAGGACAAAATAATCATTTTTGAAGGCAAAACAAATATAAAACATAATAACCCTTACATCGTTGAAAACAGAAAAAAATATTTATTTTTTTGAGACTAAAATCAGATATGGGTTCCATTTAAAAAAATATAAGTTTGTGTTATATCTCAAAAATTTACAGATATAAAAATTTATTTCGTACGCCACTGATTAGTTAATAAAAATATCTATCTTTTATATTTGAAACTTTTTTCTCAATTATTAATAGTTTAGAAGTTATTTGAAAAAGAAAAAATTAACAATATTCAGTTTTTCGTCATTATCTAGTGCCCTATAAGAATTTTTGAAAAAATAAAAGCACATCTGAGATGGCCTCCCAAAGGCGCATAAAAAGTTCCATTTAACCAACATCGTATCTCTTACAGTTCTCGAGATCCCAATGGTGGCACCTCTAAATGGGACACACTGTATATGTATATTATAGTGTATTTATCTCTAATATACAACATAAAATAAATTTTTTAAGTGTATTAGATGGAGAATTTTATGTTCTTCAATATTTATTAAAAAAAACTCTCAAAAAATTATATTTAGAAGAATTTTTCTAAGAAACTACTACTTCCGGTTGTTCAATTGTTACCAAAACCTATTCAGCTCTTCCCAGGAATGTCAGATTGAGGAATCCATAGTTAAACAATTCTTAAGTCTTATAATTTTTGAGGAATCGTGTCTACAACATCCACACATACACACACATACACACATCCACACACACATACACACACACACATCATTTTAAAAATGTTATAATCGGATTCTAGGGACCTTAAATCGTGCTTTATTCACTAAAATCTGGATAAGCGAATTTTAGCATACCTCTCTTAACGAGAGGTAAAAAAGATATTGTACGATTTCCCAATGTTCTCGCGGGACACAAATGACAATAATGAGCCGATTTCACATTTTAATAATGAATTTTAAATGAAAGTTTATGCAATATTTTTCATAGTGATAAACAATAATAATTATTTGAAATTATCAATAAAGTGCACAAGAATAGTCATTAAAAGAAATCAGCATTAAAGTAATCCATTATACGACGATATCAAGCAAATGGAATGTTGCCAACCGAGTATTAATAGTAAATTTGTACGTAAAATGACAAAAAATACGTGCAAGAAGAACGAACTAAATAATTCCGACGAAGAATATGAAATGAAATATAACATAATTTTGAATGTTCTTTACGATAATTTCAATGTTAGGAGGTTGACATCATTGAGTGACAGACTGTCAGTTACATAAACCTTACCTATAAAAATAAAATATTCCTTTCATTTTCACAAATTTTCGATTTCAAATAAAATTTAATAAGCAACTCGGCCCTGAAGTTCCATTTTATCACTCATATGGTTTATTTTCCTCGACTAGCACAATACCTTCTGCCATTTAATTAAATACATAAATACATATTAATTTGCCAATAGTGGTAAATAGCGGTATTAAACCGTTCTACAGTAAAATATATTGTAAATATGCATTATTTGATTCATATTACGAACCATCTTTATTATATATTTATTTATATCGGCTAAAACGATGAAATTTTCTTACCTTATTCGTCATATTCTACCAAGACAATTTTTCTATCGCTTGAAATCAAACGAAATTTTTAGATGCACTACATGAAATATATGTCAAAATGACCGCGAAAGAATAACAAATCGATTGATGTATAATTTATTGTCAGTATCAATAAATTTACTATGAAAACTATAAATTACAACGCGACGGACGGTTTGTCTTAAAAGAAGTCACTGCGTCACGGACTAAACAGTTGAACGCAAGCAACCGTTTAGACAAGAAAGCACGGGTACCTACAATCTGAAAAACGCTTTTTATTTAGATATTTTACTTGAACAAATATATACATACTTATAAAAATATGATATATGGGGTCCCGTGGCCGCGTGCCTGAGTGTCTGGTCGAGAACCTGGGGGAACCGGGTTCGATCCCGACAGACGCCAAATATTTCCAATTTTAAATGGCACAAAAGTGACCCCTGTGGTGCACTCTCCACACCAGCTATGAGTGCCCGTGAGGTGACGTCTGGTAAGCGCCCACACGGTAAAATATATCGTCATCATTACCGATGTCTACATGTGTTATAGATACTGGCACACCCAGAAATGGGTAATATGCCGTGATGATATATTATTATTATTATTATTATTATTATTATTATTATTATTATAAAAATGTATAAAAATATGGAATTTATTGTTTCAATATTTTATATTTAAAATATGTATGTGTACCATGAAAATGAAAATAATTTAATATTTTGTTGTTGTATTTTGCATCACAGTTTTAATTTATTTGTTGCATTGAAGCACAATGTATATTTATTAAAAATTGATTAAAAGAATGACAAATATGTACATAGGCACACACATATACAGTCATAAATAATCTATATATGTGACTGAATGTTTTATTTATATACACAGGGGTATAGTTACAAAAATAATGAAATATTGAAATAGTTGGTACGAGTATAATTTTGAAATACTTTAAAACAAAAACCAGACAATAATTTGATGCATTTTATTGTTTAGTTTGAAAATAAAATATACATAAATAACACTTGTATATTTGAAATATTAAAATTGTATTAAAAATGTAACTAATTATTATATTGGTCATTAAAAATAGACCTTTAAATTGTATAATAGGAACTACTAAAGTTTAAAAAAAGTTATTACATTTTAAAATACTTTCAAGCTTCTGTTATGGTCTATTTTAAATCCGTAATCAATTTATGGAAATGAAATATATTATGAAAATTTTAAATTCAAATTCTCTTCGAATTCTTTATTTTAAATAAAGCAATGTTCAAATGCCACCGAAAAATCTTTAAAAACTATCGCTCTATAAAATTTAAATTTCATCTATTGTCTATCAATATTATTGATTTTTCGTTTGTGTGATGTAACACTAAGCCATTTCATACCCGTCGACACAAAGTTTTTGTCATGTATTATTTGTATGAGCATTTGGGGGCACATTAAACTTACGCCCCTTAAAGAAAGCGTCTGTACTGGAAAACCTAAACAATTTCAGGAATTGTGTGGGAGGATTTCACGTGTGCTGCTCTCTGTCTTAAAAAATTTGGACTATAAAGACAAGTGTTAAAATGTATAGCGAAAAATATGTTGAATGACAAAACTTGGAATATAATAATATAGTTTTTTTATTAATTATTTTATAAAACTGCTTATTATCCATGCATATTTCCAATAGGGCTGTTGCAAGAATTTTTATATAATTTCTAAATACTAAATTTTAAGATATTGTTCTTTGAAGAGCCTGAAATTTGAAAATATCACGAAATATTCATTAGATACTTTACAATTAAATATTGAAAATTGTGTTAAAGTCACGTGATCTAAAACAGGTTGTGACGTCGGAGTACATACAATTTAACACGTGACAAACTGTCGCCTACTTTTATTTATATAAATAACGTAAACTGTTTTCATATTAGCTATGAATGACGTTATGTATGTGCTCCGACCACTGAAATATATACTAACTGGAACTCGCATACTCTAGCTATCAGCGTACGCTGCACTGAAGCCTCATTGAACAATAATGGCTGGTCCTGTTTGCGCACGTTCGTGCCGAACCGAACCTAGCCGAATAACTCGTATCATAGCTGATCGTTTTGTTTTCATATAATGCTTCATTTATTTAAACATGAGCCACACGAAATAATTTCCGTCTACTCACGAACTGTCTCGATGTTTGCCGACTACTCCAGCAGCAGGCTTTCAATATGCTTCACAGTCACGGTTCGTACGCGCATTCCAGTTAGTATATATTTCAGTGGCTCCGACGTCACAGGAGTGGGGGGTTATTTTTCCGGCACCAATCTTTTTATTGAATTATTCACGAAAATAACAATAAATTAATAAATATTATTTTTATTATTACTATGAAAAATATTGCATAAACTTTCATTTAAAATATTTTTTAAAAAATGTAAAACAGGCTCATTATAGACCACGAAAGTTATTTTAAACACATTTAATAGCTATTTGTGTATTAAGAGCGCAAAATGGGATTTCGTTGATGGAAAGGTTGTTGCCGCGTGACGTAAGAATGCGGCATTCTGTTGAAATCGACAATATCCATTTGCGTTCGAAACACACACAAGATTACAGTCGCCACCATTGGGTTCTCCACCATAATAAAAAATAATAAAATATACACTTTGTACTTACAGTATACTCAATAAATAACGATTACCTATACTTTTAAAATTTTAATTTTTGTTATTTGGTTACGAAATATACCGACAGAGTAGTCATATGTCAGATTGACTTGTGGAGATGGCAAATGTGTGGCCATTAATTCCTAACTAAACGTTCCCATGTAGACAAGTGACATTTCTCAACATTTTATAGTTAGAAATTCGGACAGCGAGCGTTTTTTTCTATTTTGCGCGCATGGGCGGCAAAGTGACATTTTGCGTTGACAAAAGCAAGCGCAAATGCCTACTTTGTATGTAGACTGCAGAAAAATATTTGTATAGGTACTCGTAAACTTTGAAATAGATCAATTTATACGACTCCAATTATTAGCCAATGTTTGAGAATAAAATGAGATTAATATCAACGTCATAGAATATTAAAAAAATATTTCGGCTTAACGAATAACAATTGAAATTGAAGAGTTATTAGCAAAGACAACCGTACTCCATATTTTTGAATTTGAGATGAAGGATAAGCTTTCTAGCCAGTGGCGTAACTAGACAAAAAAGGTCCCAATGCGAAATTTAATTTGAGGCCCCTATAACCACCCCCCCCCCCCCCCCCCTATCTAAAAACAAGAAAAGTTCCTTATATTGGTTAGGAAAAAAATATAATTTTCTGCCAATGAAGAGAGATATTATTACATGTATTGTTCAGCCAACTCACAAATTCTATAGTTCTTCAATTTCTGTCTTTAAAGATTTAATACATAGCAGCAATTGCATTGGCAGAGATTCAGCTAGATCATTTGAATACATGTCTTGGATCATTTTCCCGTTTTATAATGATGTTTTTATCCAAGTTAAAACTGTTAGGATTGCGTATTGTAATAAATTAAAATTAAAACTATATTGCTGTTGAATTGAATTATTGGGTAGAGTATAAAATTTAAATATTTCGTAGTATTATATTAATATTAGTTAGTTATCAGATGTACATAATTAAATTTAATGGCAAATTTAATATATATATATATATATATATATATATATATATATATATATATATATATATTACATTCAGCAAATGGGCCCTTTTGTGACGTGGGCCCCAATGCACCGCATTGGCTTATTTACGCCACTGTTTCTAGCTTCCCTACTTTTACAGATTTTTGCGCAACTTAATCTAGCCGGTGTAGTGGCCGTGCGCATTCAGGCGCTATGTATCTGCATTGGATCATGTTAAATATTAGAAAATGAATATTAAGAAATATAAAAATAAACATTGATTATATATATATATATATATATATATATATATTACATTCAGCAAATGGGCCCTTTTGTGACGTGGGCCCCAATGCACCGCATTGGCTTATTTACGCCACTGTTTCTAGCTTCCCTACTTTTACAGATTTTTGCGCAACTTAATCTAGCCGGTGTAGTGGCCGTGCGCATTCAGGCGCTATGTATCTGCATTGGATCATGTTAAATATTAGAAAATGAATATTAAGAAATATAAAAATAAACATTGATTATATATATATATATATATATATATATATATATATATATATATATATATATATATATTACATTCAGCAAATGGGCCCTTTTGTGACGTGGGCCCCAATGCACCGCATTGGCTTATTTACGCCACTGTTTCTAGCTTCCCTACTTTTACAGATTTTTGCGCAACTTAATCTAGCCGGTGTAGTGGCCGTGCGCATTCAGGCGCTATGTATCTGCATTGGATCATGTTAAATATTAGAAAATGAATATTAAGAAATATAAAAATAAACATTGATTATATATATATATATATATATATATATATATATATATATATATATATATATATATTACATTCAGCAAATGGGCCCTTTTGTGACGTGGGCCCCAATGCACCGCATTGGCTTATTTACGCCACTGTTTCTAGCTTCCCTACTTTTACAGATTTTTGCGCAACTTAATCTAGCCGGTGTAGTGGCCGTGCGCATTCAGGCGCTATGTATCTGCATTGGATCATGTTAAATATTAGAAAATGAATATTAAGAAATATAAAAATAAACATTGATTATATATATATATATATATATATATATATATATATATATATATATATATTACATTCAGCAAATGGGCCCTTTTGTGACGTGGGCCCCAATGCACCGCATTGGCTTATTTACGCCACTGTTTCTAGCTTCCCTACTTTTACAGATTTTTGCGCAACTTAATCTAGCCGGTGTAGTGGCCGTGCGCATTCAGGCGCTATGTATCTGCATTGGATCATGTTAAATATTAGAAAATGAATATTAAGAAATATAAAAATAAACATTGATTATATATATATATATATATATATATATATATATATATATATATATATTACATTCAGCAAATGGGCCCTTTTGTGACGTGGGCCCCAATGCACCGCATTGGCTTATTTACGCCACTGTTTCTAGCTTCCCTACTTTTACAGATTTTTGCGCAACTTAATCTAGCCGGTGTAGTGGCCGTGCGCATTCAGGCGCTATGTATCTGCATTGGATCATGTTAAATATTAGAAAATGAATATTAAGAAATATAAAAATAAACATTGATTATATATATATATATATATATATATATATATATATATATATATATATATTACATTCAGCAAATGGGCCCTTTTGTGACGTGGGCCCCAATGCACCGCATTGGCTTATTTACGCCACTGTTTCTAGCTTCCCTACTTTTACAGATTTTTGCGCAACTTAATCTAGCCGGTGTAGTGGCCGTGCGCATTCAGGCGCTATGTATCTGCATTGGATCATGTTAAATATTAGAAAATGAATATTAAGAAATATAAAAATAAACATTGATTATATATATATATATATATATATATATATATATATATATATATATATATATATATTACATTCAGCAAATGGGCCCTTTTGTGACGTGGGCCCCAATGCACCGCATTGGCTTATTTACGCCACTGTTTCTAGCTTCCCTACTTTTACAGATTTTTGCGCAACTTAATCTAGCCGGTGTAGTGGCCGTGCGCATTCAGGCGCTATGTATCTGCATTGGATCATGTTAAATATTAGAAAATGAATATTAAGAAATATAAAAATAAACATTGATTATATATATATATATATATATATATATATATATATATATATATATATATATATATTACATTCAGCAAATGGGCCCTTTTGTGACGTGGGCCCCAATGCACCGCATTGGCTTATTTACGCCACTGTTTCTAGCTTCCCTACTTTTACAGATTTTTGCGCAACTTAATCTAGCCGGTGTAGTGGCCGTGCGCATTCAGGCGCTATGTATCTGCATTGGATCATGTTAAATATTAGAAAATGAATATTAAGAAATATAAAAATAAACATTGATTATATATATATATATATATATATATATATATATATATATATATATATATATATTACATTCAGCAAATGGGCCCTTTTGTGACGTGGGCCCCAATGCACCGCATTGGCTTATTTACGCCACTGTTTCTAGCTTCCCTACTTTTACAGATTTTTGCGCAACTTAATCTAGCCGGTGTAGTGGCCGTGCGCATTCAGGCGCTATGTATCTGCATTGGATCATGTTAAATATTAGAAAATGAATATTAAGAAATATAAAAATAAACATTGATGATCAATTACATAATAATTAATAGCTATTTTTAGTACAAGTGAGCCAAGTATGTCTTTTTCTCACGCGTCCGGAAATTGGCCGAACTTGCGGGAGTGAATGCGCCAACTGGACAAGTGAGAAAAAGACATGCTCACGTGTGCTAAACATGATTTTTTCCACAATCTTGAAGTATAATTTTTCTAAAAAACGAAACGTATCTTTTTTTATTGATGAAAAACTAAATTAATGTAAAATTAACTACAAAAAATTATTGTTCCTTCATGTATAATGGTAGATATTTATTGTACAATTTGTAACTCCATTAAAATTTATGACTCCTGACGTAGATTATTATAGGCTTGTGTATTTTGCTCACTTGCGAAGAAAGTTATTTACGTTGCTTACTTGTGATTCAACATGCTACTTTGCTCATACTTTTAAGAAGAATAATAATGAATTTGCTAACGATTGCGGAAAAACATTTTTAGGACGTTTTTGTAGAAATGCTTAAACTTTAAAATGTGATAACTCGTAACTAAAATACTATTTGTGGAAAACAGTTTTGTCAAAGTGTTTGGCATTCTTGAAAGTATATATCGCTGTATGTAACTCATATTTACAATATTTGGACTATGGTTGTTTTTGCACATAGCTCATTTAAGACTGTCTAGAGAGACAGATCGCTATCAATTTCATAAAAAATAAAAATAAAAGAAACAGTGGAGAGCCTTATTAATTTTTTTTCTTTTGTAGTAGTTCTTTCTTTATTATGGGATGATTTAGCATCGGACGAATTATGAGACTTCGTTTTATTTTCATTAGAATATCGAAGTTGATGACTGCACTTTAATGCAACGTAAATGCTTTAACTCGTTAAAACCATGTAAATTATAAAGTAGATCGCGTATATATTATTCCCGACATACTCGTATGTTTACTTGTTGTTTGTACCTTTGCAGTAATTGTACTTCACGTTTATATATGTAACAGAAAAAGCCAAATAAACTTATGACCACTTGGAATGTTTTCGACATATAATTTATGTTTCATAAAGAAGTTTATGTACTCGTAGGTACTCTTTACTAATTCGTAGTTAATGATATTAAATTTTAAGACACTACTAGTTTTATTTCAATTGTTCCCAAAACATTAATATCTCACAACATAAAAGCATAACATCACGCTAATGAAAAGCACTTACACTTTGAAATACATCTAACAGCTACTGTCAACCTCCATATATTACTTGTTTAACCGTTTAGATATCAGTGCCTAATGCATAAGTTTCCCACATTTTGTAGCCATTAGGCTCAAAGATTTTTACACCGTTTAAAGGGATAATTATCTACAGAAATACACCCTTACAAAATGATAAATGTTGTTCAAGCAAAGAGCACGGGTTACAAAGATTAATAATCATTTTGTGAAAGGATCTCTTGTAAGACCATTCCTTTTTTATCAATTTTATTAACGATTTTTGCAATATTTTCGAAAACTCCAAATTTATTAAGTAAATATGTTGAAGATCTTAAGGTGTACAGTAAAATAACGTGCATCTTGGTTTGTATTGCTCTGCAAGCTGAACTCGACAGATTAAATAATTATTTAATAAGTAATGACCTATCTGTAAACCGTAGTAAATGCTCTTGCATTCCTTTTTCCTGAAATAGGAACAATTTCGGATTTCAATATAGAATCAGTTGAAATGTAATCGATCGTGTATCTCACGTAAAATCTATTTTATTAGATAGTAAACTCGTATATGACATTCATATTGACATTGTTGTAAATGTTGTTGTTGTAAAGAAAGCATATAAAATACTTGGATTTAGACTGTGACAAGGTGATGGTGCAATAACAAGCTAATCATTTTATTATAAACTCTTCTAAATTATATTCAACTTTGTTATTTTTGTAAGTCAAAACTCTATTCAGAAATTACTATCATATTTCCCATATCTTTCTCTGTTTTGTCTGGATGTCAACGGCTTAGACATTTAGTGTGTTGACAATTAAGTATATAAGTTATTGCCAATCGACGTGTAGGGTTGATATTTGGCTATGGATTCTATATAATTTTTCTGCCCACACCCGTCAGATATGTTCCACTGAGAATTATAACCGCTTGTTTTAAGTTAATCTATCTTAGAGGTTCATGTCGCAAGGATATGAAGTCTTTGGTTAAGATTCATACTGGTAAGGTATGTAGTCTGTATTTTAGTTTTGGGCGCGTTACAATGTAATAATGTAACAGTTTAGTCTTGTTTAGTTATGTTTAGTGTAAACAATAATAATAAGTTAGTTTAATTGTAAATATGTAAATAAAATTTAGTAGAAAAAATCTGTTGTGGCCAGCACAAGACCTCTTGCCATTTCCATATTAGGCTATAAAAGTATTGTATTGCACTTCGCTTTCGAACCGTCGTTTTATATCAAAATATTACAGAACTTTAACCAAATATTGTTTTTTATTGTATTTAACATGTCTTCTGCACACATATAATTCTAATTATATATATTTTTCATTGTTTGAGGAAGTTTCTAAATGTCAGAGATTGTTCCAATTCATTAACCAGATTGGTGGTATTTCTGATGGATATATGCATTTTACTACAATTTTACCTATAATTTCAAATATTTAATTAATAAAACAATAAGAAAAATTAAATACACTTCTCAGAAAAAGCTATCAGAATGTCCCTAAAACTGTTAATATTTGACAATGACATGTGTCATTTACAAACTATGTTATAAACATTGGAATTTGTCAACTGGTTTCCTTAGTACCTTACGGTCTAATCAATGTTGGGACACCTACGTTTCATACACTAGTGGTCCACTAATAATAACAAGTATCACCTTAAAAGATGACTTATAACCATATAAACTGTCATACCAAATTTCATCCAAATCGAATACAGCGTCCAATTATTATAACGAAATTAATTTTTTTTCGAAGAACTTTGAAGCAGAATTCTGGCTAAATGGTACACTTTCCGGTAGAAGCAAGTTTGGTTAAATCGTCTTATTTTAGCCTCAGGAATCTGTGGTTAAGCCATGTCCCCCTATTTAAGAGACACCTGTATATACAATCTGGATATGCAAATTTTAGCATGAATCCAATACCTCTCTTAGCGAGAGGTAAAAAATAATAACGGTGCAATTCTGTAATTTTCTATACCACTATAGAACTCTCAACAAAAGCGAATCATTTTTTAATACCAAAAGATAATAAATGTATTAGTAAACAAAAATTGTTGCGATTTTGTTCACTTTTAAATTTCTATAGCGTTACAGAAAATTACAGAATCACACTAAGGGCCGGTATTTCAGATACAGTTTAAGCTATAGATTAACGTTAAACTTCGCTTAAGCAAAATAAGGTGTATTTCAGTATCAGTTTAATTGTTAAACTATAGCTTCTGTTAATCCCAGGACGAGGTATCGTTTATTGACATAAGCGTCGATTATCTTGAAACTGTCAATGTCAATTCAATTTAATGTCATTAAATAATTAATTTATCAAGATAAAAGATTTTGCAATATTTTCGTAAGTACATAATATAAGTTATATTTAAATATTACTTACATAGTATAAAGTACTTATTTTATTAGAAATACGCTGAAATGGACGAAAAGGAAATAATTAATTTTATAATAAGATTGGGACGACAAAGGAAGGAGTATACAGAAATCGTAATGATAATTTTAATTTATGGGATGATACCGAATTTTATATTAGATTTCGACTATCAAAACGTGTTACAAATATAATTTTAGATTTAATCAGCAACGAACATCTGTATTACTATTTAGTTGTGTTATCTATAAAAATATGTATAGACGTAATTTCAAAAATTATATAAAACTTTTAAAACGTACACACGTCCAATGGTTTTCCTGGTAAAAGTTTTTTCAGATATGGGCATCTTTAATAACTCCGGAGTGTAATCACTCCACATAAACGATGAACTGTTTACTTCTACCGTCGCCGTCGTACCGTTTTGTTCTAATCTCGGTTCTGATAATTCATCTGAAAATGGAAACATAATTTTTCTTTCAATATTCAATTCGTCGCGTTCAAGGCAAAACGGCCTAAGCGCCAAAAAATCGTAATTTGCGATTTTGGTACCTTTCGATAGATTGGCGTAATCTCCATCTATTAAACACAGTGGCATAAGTACGAAAAATTTATTTAAGTAGATATTTCACTTTGAAGTTGCGCGAGCGACAATCACAATTTTATTACGCAGGCTTAAAATGGCATATGCTCCATTTCTAGGTAGTTTCTTATGGGTGAATGCAGAGTGAAATGGCCCGAGTTATTGATGTCAAAGTAAGTGTTTTAAAAAATCTGCTTACTTTTAATGCAGTTAAGACATTAAAAATATATTTGTATAAAAGCGCAGACAGTTATTTGTGTCTCCTGGCTTATTATGTAAATGGCGCTTGTGTCGTTTTGCCTTGAACGCGACGAATTGTATTTAATAAAATTCATAACTATACATTCAATCACATCACAATCAAACTTGGACGTATTTCCAGTAACTTAATATTTAATAAATCTAAAATTTCATTTTTTATGCCAGATACCGGAACAGATATTGGAGGAGCACCACCTGTGCCCTTCATGTAATTCTTCTCATGTGATGCTTTTTGTTTAATATTTTTTTAACATTCTCCCACTTCCTCTGTACAATGTCAGCAGTCCTTGCCTGTTGCAAATTTGGATTTGATAAATTAAATTCATCTTCAAATTTTGTCCAGTATTCTCTCTTCTGCTTCCAGGTACACCTGTCTGATTTTTTTTATTTTCGACTGCTGTCCAATATTTCATTACTAGTTCCTTTATTAATCTTGTTTCTTCGTCTGTAAAATTTCTGGATCTCTTTTTATTCTGAATTAATAATTTTTCATAATTACAATCTATATTTTATAAAATAATATGTATTTCATGTGAAATTTACTTACCTTGTCCATTTTAATTAAATGTCAAATGTCAAAAAATAAATAATATTCGGTGACACATTACCAACTTAACACAAATATTGACAAAACTATAGCTTAATTAATCTACGGATTAGATTCTACTGAAATACGCTCATGTATCTAAACGACGTTTAAATTTTAACTATCGCTTGAGTAATCTTTAGATTAAACGTACAACTGAAATACCGGCCCTAAGTGTGTCCGTCTTCATAAAAGTAGTGTTCATCTTCATCAATCATAAATCATCAGTGTTAGTGTGTATGTGTTCATCTTCAATGAAGCGGTAGTCAAGCCGGCAAGCGTCCACCAGTTAGTTAAAGACATCGTCGGTAAGGGTAAACCAGAAGCTTAGTCTCCCCGGTGTTACAATACCAAGAGTTGGAGCTCATTTCAAAAATTATATACTTGTTATTAGTAGTGAACAACTAGTGTAAGAAACTTAGGTGTCCCAACATTAATTAGACCGTACCTTTTTAATGGCAATGCCGAAAACGTTAAATTATTTTTCTTCAGAAAGATACATTCAATAGTAAACTTTTCTCTCTCTGTATAATTTGTGATATCTGTTACGGTTCACTCAGAAAAAAATAAAATCTGATTGTCTGTACTGCTAAATTTTTAAAATAAATTTAATCTAGCAGTCTATCCAAACGTCAAACAACTAATTTTTAATGACAGTAACAATTGTTTTATGGGTTGTCAAAAATTTTCTTCGCAATATTCTAAAATTAGTAACATCCGTTTGTTCGGCCTAATAATATTTTACTACCATTATTATAAATAAGACGATTACATACCTCAGCTTACTCCTAAACAAGTTGTGAAGATTGACAACTCGTTACTGTCATTAAAAATTAAATGTTTGGCATTTGGACAGACTGCTAGATAAAACTTATTTTAAAAATTTAGTGGGACAGACACTCAGATTTCATTATTTTATGAGTGAACTTTAACAGATATCACAAATTACAAAGAGAGAGAAAAGTTTAGTATTGAATGTATCTTTCTGGAAAAAATTTTCACGTAATCTGCGTGGCCATTAAAAAGTTACGGTCTAATCAATGTTGGGACACCTACGTTTCATACACTAATGGTCCACTAATAATAACAAGTATCACCTTAAAAGATGACTTATAACCATATAAACTGTCATACCAAATTTCATCCAAATCGAATAAAGCGTCCAATTATTATAACAAAATTAATTTTTTTTTGAAGAACTTTGAAGCAGAATTCTGGCTAAATGGTACACTTTCCGGTAGAAGCAAGTTTGGTTAAATCGTCTTATTTTAGCCCAGGAATCTGTGGTTAAGCCATGTCCCCCTATTTAAGAGACATCTGTATATACAATCCCGTTATTTCAAGTAAAATATATTTGTATATACCTGTACTTCCTCCCTTGAAAGGTTCTCTATTAAAAGATATAAAAGCAACGCAACTATATTTCTACAGTGAATCAATTAATGACTACTTTTCATAATATGATTGGTACCTATTTACGTTTAAATCTTTTCTAAAACATGTTTTCTCACATTCCTTTTCTGATCATTATATTATGTTTTTTAATTCTCATTATCTTGTTTTATACTCTGTCTAAGTAGAAATTTTTATTTTTTTACTGTGCTGTATTTTTATTGGGCTTTTGGCCTGTTGCCCGGCCTTCTTTCTAAATAAATAAGATTTGAAAATGAACTCCTACCTTCTCCTGTCGATCTGGTACTGTGGCCTCCTCATCACGAGCAGTCTCGGAAGGATGTGAATGAAGACTCTTCGAACCCACGGAGCCATGGTGTGTGTCTGCGGTGACCGGAAGTGAACGTTTAACACCACTACCGTCACGCATATACTGCAACAATAGAGAACACACAGGTTAGGATGTCTTACAAGTTAGATTAGCTTATAAAACAACCCCAATAGAAAGGTTAAGCACCCCAATGGGGGTACTGAAGAGGACAGTATTTAATTTAGGTTATTATAGAAAGGATGACTATCATCTTAATATTTTATGGAATAGGTAGATCATAGGATCATTATTATGTATAAACTATTTAAACTATACGGGCCTCAATAGGAACACGAAAGTACCGAGTCCGGTCTCAGTGATCGCTGGGTTTAAGGTCTTAAAATGGTTCTATAATGAAAGTCTCATACAAAATATTCCCTAAGGAAAATAATTTATAAAAAGAAATATATTTTTTAATAGTTTAGGGTTATGGTTGGTTTATGATGGATTTAATTTAAAATTCAGATTTACGCATTTATATTTATAATAGTATATTACATTGCGAGACTTGTAAGAAGCATATTACGTGCGAAAGAAAGAGGTAGTCACGAGCCGTCAGGGGAAAGTGTAATTCATACGCACGTAATTGCTTTACAACTCGAACAATGTAATATACTTTTTCTTTGACCATAATTTTACTGAAATTTATGAATTTGTATTTGATTTTATTTTTGCAGAAAGATGTTATGTCACCGTTATGACAGTTAATTGAAGGTTAACTGTCCGTGAAACGTTAAATTAATTGTTTTGTAAGTAATGTTGCCAACATGATTCTAGGGATAAACGAAAATTCCCCTATAACTGTTACGTACCACTCTGCATAAGAATGCATTTGTTTGACAGATAGTGCGTAAAAGGTAATTTACTGATTGGAGTAGAAAAATATAATTTGTACATATATGCCTTTACTGGCTCATGATGAATTTAAGAAATTTATGATTTAGAATTTACATTTAAAATATCACTAAACTAAAATAAACTAAATTTGTGAATTCGTCCAATCATTTCATAGTATTTCAAACAATGCTTTTCATTCATTGCGTTCGGCAATCTTCGGCGCTCAGCGCTACCAGCGTTGTGACGTTATGAATGTGGCCTATGTTTCAAGTGACAGTTGAACTGCCAATAACCTTACATTTTTATTTGATTTGAGAAATTTGTTTAAATGGATTCTGAAAATAATGATATATTATTAATATCATCTGTAGAACAATACAATCCTTATTTCTTGTCAAATCTATAAATAAATTTTGATTTTGCATATTTCTATTTTTTTAGTTTTATTCTTTAAAAGGTTATATAATTGACATTCCATTTACGACAAATCACGTGACCTAATATAAAAAGTTGATTGGAAGCATTTCATGTCTTCAAATTCACTATAAAACAAATATCTGATGTGGACACCACATGACTTCCTTGTACGCCAGTTACACTAAATGTACATATTTTGTTAATAATTAAAATATGTATTATAACAGGCGCATCATAAAATTGCACGTATTTGACATAATTTGACATTGACATTAAATTCTTTATTTTTTGTTATTTTTTTGTCCTAATTCATAACAAACTTAATTACAGAAATCAAAAAGTACATAATTTTTAAATTTACATATGTCGCTTATAAAAAGAGCTAATTTAATCATACTTAATGTTTTCGACGCAGAATTTAAGTCTCTAAAACTTTTATATGAAGCATTTATTATTAAAATCAAAACAACAACATTTTTTTCAAGAAAAACTGGTAACAGCTTCAAGTAAAGTATCACTTCCGGTTATACTATTTTAACCAAAATTTATTAAGTTATTTCCATTGATATAAAGGTACTATATACCAAATTTGAAAAGTTTTGGAATATATTTTAATATAGTTTTTCATTAAAATCTGTTATAGGCTTCAAGTAAAGTACCACTTCCGGTTAGACCATTTTAACTAAAATCTATTATGTTATTCACATTGATATAAAAGTATTATATACCAAATTTGAAAAGTTTCGGATAATATTTTAATATAGTTTTTCATTAAAATCCATTATAGGCTACAAGTAAAGTACCACTTCCGGATAAACCATTTTAACTATAATCAATTATATTATTCCCATTGATATAAAAGTCTTATATACCAAATTTGAAAATTTTTGGGTTATATTTTAATATAGTTTTTCATTAAAATCTATTATAGGCTTCAAGTAAAGTGCCACTTCCGAAAGTTATGTAATGACCAAAAAGGGAGGTGCACAACTAGATGTTATAACAGTCCTAAATACAAAATTTTAACTTTCTACGGCTTCCCGTTTTTCAGTTATGCGAGATACGTACGTACGTACGTACGTACGCACATACGTACATACGTACGTACAGACGTCACGACGAAATTAGTCAAAATGGATTCAGGGATGGTCAAAATGGATATTTCCGTTGAAAACTGGAAACCGAAATTTTTCGCGATTACAATACTTCCTTTACTTCGTACAAGGAAGTAAAAAGGTAAATCTTCAATCATATACTTGAATAGAGGCCGCCGTACGGTATTTGTTGTGATCGAAAGATATGCGGTAGGGGAGATTTGAGGGGATGGAAGCCATGGCGTATTGCGGGCTGCGTATTATCTTAATATTTGTACAACCTTTTTACGAAGTAATGCCTAGTTGTTACCTTTGAAAAATATAAATTATCTTTATCTTCAATAAATTTCAGTCTCTGTTCTTTTACCTCATTATTAGCAGGAAACCTGAAAGTTACACTTTGTTTATTATATTAATGTAAAAAAAAACCAATTACTTACACAGGAAACGAATTTTCCATACTTTGTTTGTATTTTTCACTGAAATTTGACACAACACAGTATAAAACTATATTGCAATATGAAAAAAAAAAGAAAATACACAAAATCACAAAATCAATATACAGGGTGTAAATTTTAAAACGGGTCATAGTGCTATAACATAGAAAAACAGTTTTTTGGACGCCAAAAGTTTCTATATTAATTTATTGAAAAAATAATTAGTGCATATTATAAAGAAAAAAATTACGAATTTTTTGATACCAAACATATTATATTTCTGTTTCATATAAAGCCACAAAATAAATTTAAAAATTTGCACAATTAAGAAAAAATATCAATAGCCGTGAAACTGACAGAAACAAAACAAAACAATTGTTGATTTTAAACGCTCATTAATAAACGTTTCTTACACTTTATTTGTTAAATTATTATTATTTTCGTTTCATTAAGAAGAAATCATGAACAATTTGACTCATGAAGAAAAATTACAAATTATTAATGCTGTGCCTGCGCCACTCGCGCACTTATGACAAATTTTCGCACCTAACCTATAAAAATGTACGACGATGACAACAAAGATCCTGCAGAAAAGAGCGACGAAATACTAATTGGACTTATTCAACAAATTGTTTACCTTTATTTTTTTATCTTATATAAATATAATGTATTGCAATTGCACCTATAAAAGTTAGATTATACGAAATGTCAAACATAAAATTCTGAATTTTAATTTACTGCATAAACGACGTTATTTTAGTTTAGTTTCTTAATTTAGTTGCTTAAATTAATTTCATAATTTATATGCTGCATAAACTCAGCATAAATGATTTTAATTTGTTCCCTTGTAGTTTGCAGTTTTTCTTGTTTCTTATAACTTATTTCTTATTACATGTAGATCATCTTTAGTTTGTAAATACCTATTACAATAAATAATAATTGTTTCTGATATAAATATCCTATTTTTTTTACTTTATTTTGTGTTATTTTGTATTGGTTCATAAATTAATAACTTTAATCTTTAATTGTCCCTTATCATGACAATGTTTTGTTACTGTCACTTTCATGGCTAATGATATTTTTTCTTAATTGTGCAAATTTTTAAATTTATTTTCTGGCTTTACATGAAACAGAAATATAATATGTTTGGTATCAAAAAATTCGTAATTTTTTTCTTTATAATACGCATCAATTATATTTTCAATAAATTAATATGGAAACTTTTGGCGTCTAAAAAACTGTTTTTCTATGTTATAGCCCTATGACCCGTTTTAAAATTTACACCCTGTATACACTCACAAACTATACGCAAAAATAGGTTAGGTTACAGTAAAATGACAAGTAGTGACATATAACACAACAAATCGCTGCCCGCAATGCACTATATGACTTCTAGTTTCACAAATCCCCCTTCGGCATATCTTCCGATCACAACACGCTATGCGTTGGCATAGGGAATTACTAATCTAGTCAGTATATCCTCGAAGAGGTAAATAGTAAATTTCAAATTTAAATTTGTAACTCTAAATTTATAAATTAAAAATCCATCATAAATCAGCCATTAATTATGGCAGGTTGCACGAACGTAACATAAACAATAAATTTGGCTTAAATTGACAATATTGAATCGAAATAATATGTTAAATGAATTATAATATATTGCTGACAAAATTTCGATTAGCAATTTTTTGTTTAAGCCCAGCTTAAAATTTAAGCTGTGTAACTGGGCATTTGAGAGAATTAAAATCACATATTTTCCAACTTTCGATGAAAATTACTATAAAAGTAGTAAGCTGGACGTTAGGTTAGGTTTTGTACAAATTTGTCGTTTATTTAATGAGTTACTACGAAAAAACCTTCCTTGTGAGACACTATTCCTATATAACCCAGGTATATTCGCTCTAGTTTGGTTTCAAATAGCTCATCTCACGAATGGAAACCTTTTAAAAACTTGTATACATTTGTAATAACTCATGAAAATAACATACTTAAATTTCACTAAAAAATGTCGTAAATGCTTGATAGAACCACCATAATATATCAGTTTCACGCAATACTATATGCTTCAAATTGATTAAAATGTTTTTAGATTTTGCGTTCATAATGAAGTCATTACGATACGCAATTTTTTGTTTTATAAGGTTGGTACTAGATGACATTTACTTAACCCTTTCTAAGGGCCGGTTTTTCAATGTACTGGCAAGTGTCTGTTAAGTCTCTGTAAAATTTATCCTCATGGTAAACACCTATTTCAGTTTTTCAATGTCATGTTAGCGTTACCAACAGGATAAGTCTTAGCTAAACAAGAGGATAACGTAACAGACACTTTGACCTACCGATAAAATTTACCAGTAGGATAAATTCAGCTGTTCTGACATATTGACATTGACAGTTAATAATATTCGTACAAAATTATAGAAATATGTATACAATAGACTTATGTAAATGTGTTTTTCGATAATAGAGACAAGGACAAGGAAAAATTGGAAAATTTCGTTTGTTATTATAATGGTAGTGAATCGAAAACCACATACTGAAAGACGTAGACCAGAACTCGTTGACTTCCAGTGACGATAAATATTTTGAAAGGTTCAAATTTCGCAAAAAAATACTGCTATGTATTCAGAGAATACTGATATTTCCAATGGTATAAACATTTGTTCTAAAAATGTCTTGTATACCAATGAATGTGGCAGAGTACTTTTCACGGCTTATTAAAAAATGTATAAATTTCATTAAATTATAATACATAATCCACTTTATAATAATTTATTTTGATTACTAGAATGAGAAGAATTAATAACAGGCAAAACGTTGATCACAACAATGTTGCGTCAATATACAACAAAGTTATTGTTTAATCCTAATAAATTATATAAAATATATTGTGTAGTGTTAAAAATAGAATGTATAACGCACTGTTCTACTAATCACTTCGAAATTGAGAATTGCCAAGAAGACATGAACCAAACCTGCTCTTATAAAATACTGAAATTCGCTACCTTTTCTAATTAATGACCAATGAGACAGTATATTTTTTAAGAAACAGAACATACGAGTATGTGTACATTTGTAGGCAAAATCTCAGTACAAATTTACAACTGCTTGATGCTTGAAGCCCGAAAGATGCACACATGTAATAAAATAAAATCCATAATTATATGACACTCAGTAGAAAAATAGTTTTTTCCAAACTTCAGTTCATGTATTCTTACCACATATTGCTACAAACTAAAGCAAACTTTAAATTTGCTTGAACGTCACAGATTCAGTTTTGTCAACATCTATAACTGTCAATCATATTCGAAACAAAATGTGTGGAAATTATGTTCAAAATGACATATGAATCGTTACGAACACAGCAAATATCAGCTTATAATTATTGCCAACCTTACAGTTGACAACCAAAAGTGTCTGTTACTTACCGGACAGATAAATTCGTATTGAAAAACGCATTTTCCTTACCATGGAGTTTATCTGATGGATAAATTTAATCTGCTAGGTAGTTAACAAACGCTTTAACAAGCGATTGAAAAACCGGCCCTAAGTAATTTATTTTTAGTTTATTGATTATTTACGAAGTAGATTATTTACAGTGGTCTGAGCTATATATATATATATATATATATATATATATATATATATATATATATATATATATATATTACATAGCTCAGGCGAAGTGCAATTGATTTTATCTTTTATAATTACACCAAATTCACTTAAATTTTTTACTATTTTTTTCATTTTTCAATTTTCAATTCACTTAAATTTGTTCGTAAATATGAAATGACATTAACCTTTAAATAATAATTGAATGTGGTCAATTCAGTGTTACCAACTACAACATTTCACTTACAAATTTCCCGAAATTAACTCAGTTTAATATTAGCAGTTTTTTAAAAATATTTTAATATGTAGAAGGTGCAATATATAAACCTAACCTTTAAATAATAATCGAATGTGGTCAATTCAGTGTTACCAACTACAACATTTCACTTACAAATTTCCCTAAATTAACTCGGTATAATATTAGCAGTTTTTTTTTTTAAATCTGTTGTGGCCAGCACATGACCTCCCGCCAATTCCATGTTTAAAATAGCAATGAGCTTTAAGTAAAGTTTCACTTCCGATTGATCGTGTGTATACAAAATCTACTTTGTTGTTCCAATAAATAGAAAAGTTTGTAATACGAAATTTTGGATTATATTTTATTATGTTTTTCATGAAAAATCTGTTAGAGCTTCAAATTAAGTACTACATCCGGTTTATCATATATAGTCAAAATCTAATATGTTGTTTCAAATTATATAAGAGTATTAAATACCACCTTTACGAAGTTTTGGATTATTAATATATTTTAAGGAAAAATCGTCACACACACATTATTGTCAAAATCATCACCAACTTCCTTATGCTCTAAAACGCAATCTGTGTAAATTCTTCGCCGTGCATTATCCATTTCGTAAATGTGCCGTTGCAAACTATTATTTGACACTTTGAAATCACTTTCTTATTGAGAGCTGCTTGATATATAATGCTGCAAACATCAAACTTAAATCGAATTATTCTGTATATCTAATATTTATGTATGATGGAAAATATATTATTTTTACAAACCTTAATTTCATTAGAATCATATTTAAACTACTAAATTCTTCTTAACACGGTTTCATTATTAATTTTAATGAAAATTGCTTCGTGACAGTGACATTTGTTTAAATATGTCAAATTTGTTATTAAAGTATTGTTTTTGTTTGACGTAGAGGCAAAGTGATGTACAAAAATAAATGATTTTATAATATAATATAAAGTTATTTCAAGTTATTTACTAAATTCTATTATCGTAGAATTGAAGATTGTGCCATTATATTCAATTTGTATTGGTAAAAGTTGCTAAAAAATTATATTCAATGTATCTTTTACAAGAAAAACTGTTAAAAGCTTGTAGAAATGATACTTCCGGTTATCCGATAAACACTGAAAACTAATGAGCTCTTCCCACATTAGTATATAATGGGTATACAAAATTTCAAATTTTTCTGATTGATAGTTTTTGAGTAATCGTGTCCACATGATCCACACACACACAGACACACACACATACATACCTACAGACATCATTATAAAAATGTTAAAATCGGATTCTGGGGACATCAAAACGTGCTTATTCACTAAAATCTCTATTTCCGATTTTTAGCACGATCCCTATACCTCCCTTACCTAGGGTAGCGGGAGGTAAAAATTAATATGTAGAAGGAGCAATATATAAAAAATAGTATAAAGAACTCATTTTATAAGACTTTTTTTCGCACTTGTCTATTAGAAAACTCGCCAAGGCTCGTTTTCTAAATTTTGACGCGTGCGAAAAAAACTTGTCTTATAAAACTTGTTCTTTCATATACTATTATAATAATTGTTTTAAATATTAAAATCATATACAACCGAAACCGATCTATTATCTTAGGTTATCGTCATATTTCTAAACTATTTTAAAAACGAAATAAAATTATATTCTAAAAATGTATATTAAACCGTTCTATAGTATAGTACCTATATTGTTTAATATCCATTATTTGTTTCATATACTATTCTTTATTATAAATTTATTTATATCGGCTAAAACAATAATGAAATATTCTTACCTTGAAAGCCATATTCTAGCAACAAAACAATTACTTTTCTCTCACTTGAAAACACCCGAAGTATTTTAATGCACTTGAAATATATGTCAAAATGACCGCGAAAGAATA
This sequence comes from Ophonus ardosiacus, assembly GCA_943142095.1. NCBI lineage: Eukaryota > Metazoa > Arthropoda > Insecta > Coleoptera > Carabidae > Ophonus > Ophonus ardosiacus. The sequence goes on along the minus strand of OW964834.1, from coordinate 33,010,361 downwards.
ACGAATCGATTGATGTAAAATTTATTATCAGTATCAATAGTTTTATTGCAAAAAATTTTAATTTGAAACGCAACGATACGCTAACTGAAGTCGCGGACTGAACAGTTGAAACAGTTGAACGACAGCGACTGTTTAGATGAGAACGCACAGGTAATTACGATTCGAAGACACTTTTTATTTAGATATATTTTTTTTGAACAAATAAATAATTTATTTTTTATTTAAGTTGTTTAAAAATATTGAATTTATTGTTTTAACAATATTTTATATTAACAATATGTATGTGTACCATGAAAATTAAAATAATTTAATACTTTATCCTAGTATTTGTGTCATATAAAGTTTAAATTTATTTGTTACACTCATGCACAATGCATATTTATTAAAAATTGATAAAACAGAATGACAAATATGTACACAAGTACATATACAATCATAAATATGTTTACATTTAGTGCAGAATATTTTAATTATATACACATGAGCATAGTTAAAAAATAATAAAATACTTGACAAAAATGTTGAAAATAATATGTAAAAAATCTGTTGTGGCCATCACAAGACCTCTCTCCATATCCATATTAGGCTACATAAGTATTGTAGATATTTAACATTTCTGATACACACAAAAACACATATCTTCTTTATATATTTTTCTATTTTTTAATTCATTCATTCTTCCAATTCATTGATGAGATTGGCGTTATTTCTGAAGGGTATATGTATTATATGAATCTATAATTATAAATATTTAATTAATAATAAAATAAAAAATATTAAATGTGTAATGTGCTTGGCTTTTTGACACACATTTATCTATCAATTACAAACATTTTAATTTTTCCACTTGTTTTCCATGGGCTGCGAGATAAATTCATACCTTATTATTTAATCTTTAACTCCATAGAAGATATAATAAAATTTTTAAATGTATCGGATAGAGATTTTATATTCTTTATTATTAGTAATAAGATAATTTTTCAAAAAAATAATATTTAGAAGATTTTTTTAAAGAAACTATTACTTCCGGTTGTCCAATTGTTACCAAAATCTAATCAGCTCTTCCCAGGAATGTCAGATTGAGGAGTAAAATATTTTTTAAGTCTTCTTATACTATTTGAGAAACCGTGGCTCCAACATCCACACACACACACACACACACACACACACACACACACATATACACACACGCACACACATACGGACATAATCGTAAAATGTTATAATCGGATTCTAGGGACCTTAAAACGTGCTTATCCACTAAAATCTGGATATGCATGATTCAAATACCTACCTCTCCTAGCAAGAAGTAAAAAGTTGCAAAAAGAAAAATTGTTTTTATTATAAAATTGCAAAGCCAAAACATATAGGTAGTTAAAAATTTTCGATTTAGTTGTGCATTCTAAGCAAGCGGATATCGTGCAGTTTTAATACAAATAATAATGTATTTACTATAATTTTTTTATACTCCGATGTGTAAAGTAAACGATTTTCGTATTTTATTTACTTTACACATTACAGAGTTGACACCATAAATACACGTGTGACATTTAAATTGTTCTACCTAAATTTAGTTTTTTTTTTTCTGTACATTCATGTTGGTAATACTGATAAAACCGCAGTTTTCAACTTAAGATGTGTTATGTTAAATGTGAACTTGGTTTTGGTGTGGTCAATTTGTTTGTTAAATTTCTAATTTGTTTCAGTAATGTTATATGAGGTCGTACAAAAAATATAGTTTACACTTTTGTTGCATAAATAACTATTATTTTTATTATTATTTATTATTCTCTATACTATCTGATCATTTTCGTCGAAACTTTAACCAACATATTCTACATCATCTTCATACTACCGTATGAATGTATCTTCAAATCTTTATCGATAATGCTCACTCTTCGTTTTTCGCCTGTTCATAACTACCCGAGTAGATAATAGAGAACATTAGTGCCTTGCTCGCTAACAGACTTGCTTATTTAAAAGTTGTAGTTACTGTTTCTTTACTTTCTCAAATTAAATTTTATCTTAAACTTTGTTTTATGAAAAATAAATTGTGAAAAAATCATATCAGCCACCCGGATTCTAACTCACTCTTACCAACTAAGGCTGCTTTATCTCAATGCCTGAAATGATCTTCCACTAAGCGTATGATTATGATTATTCGTCACGTTATTAGATGCGTGGTAAATTACCGCTGCATTTAAACCATCTTGTGAACATGTCATAATTTACTCGTGGCCCTAGCGGACCAATTTTTGATAGAGCAGCCAATAGCCTTTGTTGGTAAGAGCGTCACTCCGGCAAAGTGAAGGTCTTGGGTTCGAATTCGAATCCCGTCCTGAATCATACAACTAACCAACTAAGTTTAAAATAAAATTTAATTTAGGAAAGTAAAGAAACAGTAACTTCAGCTTTTAAATAAGCAAGTCTGATGTTAGCAAACAAGGCACTAATGTTCTCTATTCGCATAAAATTCGCACTATCAACTCGTAAACTTTTATGTTTTGGTTTAAATTTCAGCTTCCGCTTACAGCAGGCTATTTCCAAGATTTATCTGTTTCATACTTTCCTAGAATAAATACGAATTTTCTCTTGGTGCTGATAATATTTATTTCACATCGTATATAGCAGTTGTAGTTAATAGCTATCACTACAATACTAAAAAAATTCATACTCATATTTCTTTTCTGTACGGACAAAGGATTGTTATCGAAATAATGAAAAAAATATGTAGAAAAATAATATAAATTTAAATGCTGTTTGCACAATAATGGCTCGACTCTAAACTAACAGCACTGTATTACATTAATGTAGTTTACATTACGCCTAAGTAGAAAAATTACAGTGCTGAGTAATCGTCTATTCGATATAAATATCACAATGAAGTAACATACCATGCTTTACATTGCAGCTAACTTCACATGTGTTTTGTAATGACAATCTGTTAGTTTGACGTCTAGAAGCAAACAGTCAAAATACAGTGTTAAAAAAAATCTAACTCGGAGTAGACTATGAACAAAGAAACGTATGTCTGATTATTATTCAATTCTAAAGTCATAATAATTCGGCCTGTTTACATTTTCAACAAATTATAAAATCTACACCAATGGTTAGGAATTTCTACTGTAAATAATAGACTTAACACATTAAAAAAATGTGGGAGAAATGACTAGCAATAACAGTTCGTCCGTTATTTTAAGGGTCATCTTCTAGTCCAGATTTAGCTTTTCTTTCGGCACAATAAACATCTTCGTAAAAATCCAGTGCGTACAGCAAAACCTACCTTGCAAGATACATGGGACAATACATAAAAATTTGTATGGCTAAGGCTTAGGAATACAAAAGCTGCTATTACTAATAAAGGCGATGTATACTAAATGGTGGAATACTTGAAGATCTATATTTTAAACTAGTCTAATAAAGAAATTTGTAGAAATTTCTCATCATTTGCGTAGCTTTTATAAGTTTGCTGAAAATGTAAACCGGCAGAATTATTATGAATTTGGGCTTGTATAGTAAATTAATGCAGCTTTGACGAGTTACAGTGCTTGTACAGGGTGTTATGTAAGTAAGTGTACAACGCTTAACCCATGATAGAAATGACCACATAGATAATAAATCTGGCAAAAAAATTTGTATAATATGCTTTCTATAAGAACAGGAGGCTTTTAAAACTGACCAATCACATCATAGTTTGTAAAAAAGTAAAAATCAATGTATTCTCTGGAAAAATATTGACTGTCAAAACTGACGTTAAACGTTTTTTGCATAGACATATAATTTATATTGTTATTTTTGATATTCTCAAAATGCCATTTACATTCACCAATCAAGATTATGCAGCCATGCATATGGTCTATGGCGACACATTACAAAATAGTCGTGCTGCTGCAAGACGGTTCAGAGATATATTTCCAATGATCTTATAGGTCATTTATGACAGATATAATATTTTTTCCAAAAAACACATTGGGTGGTAGTATGAATGGTGATTAGGAGATGACTAGCAGTGTTTTAGCGTTGTCAATTGTTTATGGATTATTTTAAAGCAAATAAAAGATACGGAAAATTAATTTTTCTATAACTCTATTTGAAGTATTTTTTTTTTAAATAATCCATAAACGATTTACAGCGCTAAAACACTGCTAGTAATTTCCTAGCTAATCACCCTTAATCACTTGTTCATGCTACCACCCATTGATTTTTACTTTTTGTTACAAAATTTTGAACTATGACGTGATTGGTCAGTTTGAAAGTCCTCTAGTCAGTGGCGTAGCTACATATTCAGCGCCCTGGAGAAAGAAAAATCGAAGCGCCCCCTTGTTTCTTGGAAGACGTTCAGTCAAATTGTGTATTGAATATAAAAATATAAACATATGAATTTCTTTGCTGTTTAAAACATCTATATAATAATAATTCTTTATTAAAAATTCAAAGCATTTCAATAATAACGCAAATACATATATTAATAAAACAAAATATAATTCTTTAACTACGGAATACATACTTATATTAACTATATATTTTATTAACTACTTATTAACAAAATGTATACATTTTAAGTTTCCACATAATAAAACATCACTGAACGGAGTCTACCGCTGGCATTAGTAGGGGAAGCACACACACACACACACACACACACACACACACACACACACATAAAACGCGGGTGGGCTACACAGGTCAAGGCCCATACTTCGCTTCTACCTAACTAAATCACAAAAATAGCTAAATAAGTAGAAGCGTTAGAAGCGACAATGTCGGCACCATTGACTTTTCAAGTTATCTTCAACGCATGCATATTGAGCGCGTTTGAAATCTGCCGCTAAGTTACACCGCTGCAGGGTATAATAGGCTCTTCAACCACAATAAAATTTAGCATATTTGGTACTAATTTTCAATAATACGCTTAAAAACAATGTCGAAAAATATAACACTTTATTTAAAAAATATGTATTACGCCTGTAATTTATTATTAAATGTATATTTTTTTACCTCCAAATCGACTGTGACGTCATACCGCCTTGTGACAGAAAGAGATTGCGCGCGCATAATATGGGCGTTTGCATTTATAGTCATCTGTTCTGTTACTATTTCTTAATATTATATTAGAATATTTAAATACAACTTTACACATAAATACAAATATCAAACAATTCACAACGTAAAAACATCAGCTTTCATGTGTCAACTTGTTTAAATGTTTAAAAGTTTGACTGAATAGTTCCGCAATTCTACACGGGCGACGTTGTTCTGTCATCAGGCGGTATGACGTCACACCGTAAATTTTAATTTTGTATAGTATCTTTTCCAATTAATTACATGCTTAATTATATCACAATACAGATGAAAATATGAAAAATATTCATATATTAACGTCTATTTTCGAAAAATAAATTTAAAAAAAATTGGTTGAAGAGCCTATTATACTTATTGTCGCTTTTGGGATATATTACGCTTATTGCGCTATACACAATAAATTAATAAAATAATGCTAGAAGATTGTATGAAGTTATTAAAATATTAAATAACAAATTCATTGAAAAACTGAAATAGATATTCTGCACTACACAAGGAAAAAAATATGTAGCGCTAAATAGTATTAATTAGAAAATTTTTCTTTTCGCTCTGCCAAATTTTGCGCTCTCATAATTAGTGCGCCTGGAGCAGTTTGCTCCAACTGCTCCGCGGTAGCTACGCCACTGCCTCTAGTTCTTGTAGAAAGCATTAATTATTGCCAGATTTACTATCTATAGGGTTAAGCGTTGCACACTTTCTTACATAATGCTCTGTATATCGATGTAACATGAGTTCAGAATCAACCCATTAGATTTCTCTTATCACTAACTTCAATATGAGTGTCTCCAGCTCCGCTCTCTACAGTATATTAAGCAGCTTCCCAATAATGCTAACCAAATTTGCTCATTACATGTACATTTGAGGAAGTGGTACCGGAACCGGTAAACTCTGCCTGGCTCGTCAGCGACCGGTTGACACGATTACCGCTAATGCGAGGTAATCCGACTTGATTCATAACAGTTGCAGCAGTAGAACCGGTAGAACTATATGCACGGGAACCGGCAAACTGTATAGTTTAATGGATCGTGAATGTATATGACAGCTGAATATTTTTAAAGGATTGATACGTAAGCGGGTTATATAGAAACTGGACATGAGGTTTAAAAAGAGATACGGTACGCTACATAAAAATAGGTTGTTGAAGAACATGACTTGAAATGAAAAAATTAAAAAATAAATTAAAACAATTAATTGCAAAAATTCAATTGTTCATAATATTGATTGTTTAAGTATTAAAGACGTGTCTATAAAAAATATTTGCAACTTGCTTCGTTCTCAGTGGCGTAGCGTAGATTTTTCCGACCGGGGCAGATGTCAAATTTGCCGCCCCCCCCCCCCTCCTTATAAAATTTAAAAATCTTAGAAATATATAAACAAAATGAATCAGTTATAAGAATTTAGAGAAAAAAAGGCGCCGCAGGCTAAATTTTTTTTCATTCAAGGTCAAATACCTTATAATTGAAAGTTACATTTTTTCAAGGGATGTGAAAGTGTATGTATGGAAAATAACCTCCATTTTTAGCGCGTTTGAAGATATACTCAACTTCATTGATGTATAATACCAATATGAACAGAAAAGAAAAAAGTTAAATTTTAATATTTTCTAACCATGAGCTTTGTGAATAATTTAAACGTTATTTTTTCGAATTATTAAAATATCTTTCAGAACTCATATTATAAATTGGAAAAATACTACCTTTTTTAGTTTATGTTCTGTTTTAATTAATTTAAACCCAACGTTTCGGCACCATAAACTGGTGCCTTCTTCAGGGGATACATTGACATTTATTTTTTAATTAACAAAAATAACAAGTAACCAAGGTAACAAGAAATATTCATAAATGTTACCTTTTTTATTTTTTCGATTTGTTTACATTTTGTTTATAACAATTAAAAAAGTAAAAGTGTTAGATCAATCATTTTTAAATAAAAAATTATTAATATTTTTTACAAAAACTGTATTTTGAATCAACATGCCAAATTTCAATTCTTATTAATAGAAAAATAAGGAAGTTATTGAGTTTAAACTCAATTGACTATAATTATTTCCCCGCTAGTAGTCTTCTTAATATTAATTTAACGACGGGGAATTTGCCGCCCCCTTTGCCCCCGGCACGCTACGCTCCTGTTCGTTCTAAGAGTTATTATTTCCAATTGTTTACCTCTCGCTAAGAGAGGTATTGGATTCATGTTAAAAATGTCATCATATCATTTTAGTGAATAAGCACGATTTAAAGTCACTAGAATCCGATTTTAATATTTTTACAATGATATGTATGTGCATGGATATGTGTGTATGTATGTGTGTATGTGTGAATGTTGGAGAGTCAATTCCACAAAGGAAAGACCTGTTTAACTACATTTTCTTTAATCTGACATTAATGGGAATTTACAGAGATTGTACAATGTATTTCGAGACTTTTATCTCATCACTAGGTACAAAAAAATTATTAATATATTTTAATAAATTTTCCATTTTGTTTATTAATTTGCAAATTGTTTCATGCTTTTGTTATTTATTTATATTACTTTTTTGTACCTAATGATGAGATAAGTCTCGAAATGTACATTGTACAATCTCTATAAATAAAAGAATATTTTGAAACAATAAGTTTATATATGAATATTAAATAAATTTTCTTTAAATTTTAAAAGTTTAATGTAAAAATAATACCATATAAAATTGTGGTATTAAACATTATACGAGTTTTATTAGTATTTATACACATAGTTAAATATAAATTATGTACATTTTTGTATGAGATTCGTTAGGTATCACCTCCCAGGTACTCACAGCTATAGTGGAGAAAACACTATAAGACACACACAACACTATTTATACAAAATTATATGTTACATTATTATATTTAAACATACTATGAGCCTGGTAGTATAAATGTTTGATGGTTGGTGGCAGCACCAACGTGTTTCATTTCGCAATTTTTATAAATAAATTGAATAAAATAAAATCGTGCATTTGTACTTTTCAGCGTTCGTTAACAATAGGGTGTAGCAGACTTGTACAAACCAAAGTTCTATTTTTACATTATTACTTATTAACCATTTTGTTAGAAATTGAAATATATGGATCTACTTGTTTTAGCATAGAAAATATATTTAATTAATATGTATAACAATTATACTACGCGAAGCAGCGAGATTTTGCAAGATTTTCTTACAATATTTAAATAAGAAATATAAATGTAATTAATTCACAAATGAATACAAGTTGGTACTAGAAGTTTAGATTTTATTTTTCATAGAAATTAATTTAATTATTAATAAAAATAATAATAATAATAATAATAATAATAATTATTATTATTATTATTATTACTATTGGAAATGTGACATTGGTTGTTTTTACTTTAACTTAATGTGGTTTAAAACCACATTAATTTAAAATTATTTCCATATAATAAAAACCAAACAAAATAAAAATTATAAACCAAATTAATATTACGTAAAATTCAAATAAAAAATAGTAAGAAGAGAAATGACGGAAAAATTAGCGGCAATTCGAGAAACGATCTTCGGAACAAGTTACAACTTAATTCAGTTAAAGGGTGCCATTGTTAATTCAAGGTATTTTTTTAAAAAATATCTAATTTTATCTGGCAACTACATGAGTTTTTAATGTATTTATTTATTTATTTTTTTAAAATTTTGACGACCATTGTATGTAAATTATGTTATTTATTAATTGTTTAATGTATTTATCCATGTTTTTTAAATTCTTCATTTTCACGTAAGTTTTACATGATTGTCTTTAAACTTTTCAAAAAATGTAATATTATTGTAGCTCCTGAAGAAGACACATGAGGTGTCGAAACCAGTAGAGGCGGAAAATAAAGTGATTAGTTGACTGATATCCAGTAATTTCTCCCTTTCTTCACCTTTCCAGTCGAGAACTTTTGCAGCCAATATTAATTTCTTTTCATTTTAAACATATATTTTTTTAATGATTAACTTTGTTAAATATGCCTTAATGTTGAGGGAGATATTTTAAAAATGTATTGACTTACCTAAACGTATCGAGTATCATAGTGAAGAGTACAAATTTGCCAAGAAGAGGAACTACGAGTGACGTTGGTGGAATGATTTCGGCCAGTAGCAAGAAGAACACAGTCAATGACAGCAGAATTGAAATGGACAGGCTCACCTGCAACAAAACATCACATGTTATTCACGACAAATTTATTACCTCCCGCTACCCTCGGTAAGGGAGATATAGGGATCGTGCTAAAAATCGCATGTCGAGATTTTGGTAAATTACCACGTTTTAAGATCCCTAGAATCCGATTATAACATTTTCATGATGATGTCTGTTTCTCTCTCTCTCTCTCTCTCTCTATGTGTGTGTGTGTGTGTGTGTGTGTGTGTGTGTGTGTGTGTGTGTGTGTGTGTGCGCGCGCGCGTGTGCGTGTGTATGGATTTTGTCAACGCTCTAACTGAAATAATATCATTCAGAAAATTCTAAAACCTTGTATTTCTTCTACCTTATTTTAATATGGAAGAAGCCATTAGATTTTGGTGTAAATCAGATAACCGGGAATGGCACTTTTCTTGAAGCTTAAAATAGTTTTTCTTCGAAAAATACCTTTAAATGTAATTTTTTTCGGTAATTATGTTATTATAAAAATTAAAGATTATTAAATTTTCTACAGTTATGCATTCATACTTGTTCTGTATATTTGTAAATAAATATATAAAATAATCTATTTTATACATCCCGGAGCCTATCTTTTAAAGATAAACACAATTCCTTTGTTGCACAGTTCAGATTTCAAATTTTTGTACCTGATAGATAAATGTCACTGTCAAAGAACCTATCATACAAATTATTAATAGTAACGTTTTAGAAAAAAAAATTGTAATAGTAAATAAAACAATAGTTATATTATACGAATGCAAAGGAACATATAGCTCCCAGCAGGGAATACTCGCTCCCAGCATCAATAAATATGTAGGAATGTATTTAAATTAGAAAACGTTTTTTAAAAAAAATGTCTGATGTGGACACCAGATGACTTCCTTGTACGCCTGTTACACTATACATATTTTGTTAATAATTAAAATATGTATTACAACAGACCCTATCATAAAATTGCACGTATTTGACATCATTTGACATTGACATTAAATTCTTTATTTTTTTGTCCTAATTCTTAGCGTACGTATCTCGCATAACTGAAAAACGGGAAGCCGTAGAAAGTTAAAATTTTGTCTTTAGGACTCTTATAACATCTAGTTATGCACCTCGCTTTTTGGTCATTATATAACTTTCGGAAGTGGTACTTTACTTGAAGTTTGGCATATAAGACTTTTATATCAATGGGAATAACATAACAGATTTTAGTTAAAATGGTCTGCCCGGAAGTGGTACTTTACTTGAAGCCTATAATAATATTAATGAAAAACTATGTTAAAATGTAATCCAAAACTTTTCAAATTTGGTATATAATACTTACACTCGTACATCAGTGGGAACAACATAATAGAGTTTGGTTAAAATAGTCTAACCGGAAGTGATACTTTACTTGAAGCAGTTAACAATTTTTCTTGAAAAAATGGTGTTATTTTGATTTTAGAAATAAATGCTTCAAATAATAGAGAATTGAATTCTGCGTCGAAAACATCAAGTATGATTAAATTAGCTCTTTTTATAAGCGAGATATGTAAATTTAAAATGTATGTACTTTTCGGTTTCTGTAATTAAGTTTATTATGAATTAAGACAAAAAACAACAAAAAAAAAATTAATGTCAATGTCAAATTATGTCAAATACGTGTAATTTTATGATTGGGTCTGCTATAATACACATTTTAATTATTAACAAAATATGCATAGTTTGACAGGCGTACAAGGAAGTCATGTGGTGCCCACATCAGATATTTTTATTTTATTGTACAATTTCGCCAGTTGCGGCCCGATCAGAATTATTGGCGGAAGGTATAGTGCTGGCCACAACAGATTTTTTTTTTATTATAAATTTAAAGTAAAATAATACCCTTCTTACAAAAACAGTTTTTATTGTGAAACAATAATTTGTTGTTGTCTATTTGTTCTTATTATTACGAGTATACCCAGACTTTAATTGCGACCATAGCATTAAACACACAATTCTCTTTTTGTAGGATGTATTATTTTACTGGAGCAAAAAGACCAGAAATTATTATACTGAATATTACAACGTTCGCCACAAATATTATGCTGCATTTTTAATCCCTGTATATGAAGCGGAATTAACAATGAGTACGCAATATTAGTTCTGTGTTGAATGCAACAAAAGGAAAATTTTATGTAAAGTAGTAAAATACAAAGGGATCCAATTTAAAGGCAGTTCTTAATACAAGAGTTATTTGCAATCTACGAGTGCGAGATGATAAGTAGTTAGCCTTTTTACGTAGATGTCGTTGATAGATGAAATATTTAATTGTTCTTTGAAACTACTATCTTTTAGTTGTAAATACAGAAAACATGACAACGGTTGTACAATAGTTTGGTATTAGTTATTCTTCAAAGAAAACGAAATATCTATCTGTTTTACAAAGAAAGCTATAGAACATTGCACCATTATTATTATTTTTTACATTCCGCCACCTTTAGGTAAGGAAGGTAATGTCTTTGGTAAAAAAAAAACAGTGGAGTTTTTAATGAATGAGCACGTTTTGGGCGCCCTACTAGTGTGTATGTGGGTGTATGTGTGTGTGTGTTTTAGGGTCTCTACTATACGAATTTATTATTTTTAAGATGATGTATGTATGTGTGTCTTCGACGATAACTCCAATACCACAATTCTAAAAATTATAATTCTTTAGTATTCCTCTTCTTTACATCCATATGAAGAGCTGATTAGATTTTGGTTATAATTGGTTAACCGGAAGTTCCCTTATTTGAAGTTCTTAACATTTTTTCTTGAAAAAACGCAGTTAAATACCATTTTTTGACATTTTATGTGATTGTCAATATGAAAGAATATATTATTCTCTAAACTTTTTGGTTATACGTTTTCCTTCATATAGAGTTAAAGAATTATACAGAGATTAACTTTCATAAATCAGCTGGCTTTGCTATAATGATGGAAATAGATGATATATTCAAATAATTCTAATTGACAGATGTCACTTTCAAGTGAAATTTACTTAGTGTATGTTTGTGTTATAATTTTATTGGATTTATAGAAAATGAGCATTCGGTATGGAATTTATAGGAAATAGTATATGTTCGTGTTGCAATTTTACTGAATCTATAGAATCTTTTCCGAGGAACTTGGGATTTGTAAAAAATACATAGAATTAAGGGAAGGTATTGCGCTGGCCACATCAGATTTTTTTTATTTAAAAAATCTAAAAAAAATGTTGAAATTTTTGAAAAGCTGAAAAATACAGTGTGTCCCATTTAGAGGTGCCACCATTGGGATCTCGAGACTATAAAGGCCTGTTTATAATGAAGTAACGTAACACGCAACGCAACGACGCAACGTAATCAGTAACGCAAACACAAAATATATGATTTATAATAAACGCCGAAGATAGCACTTCTAACCAATCAAAATAATTCTGTATATATCGTTGAAATTCAACTCGCTTTTATTTAGTCTTTATGACACACATGACATATAAAGAAGTGTATAAAATAATTTGAATAGAAATGGATAATGGCGACGATATTCGCGATTCAAATTAAGCAAACTCTACCTGGTGGACAAAGTTTGAACTAAAAAATGTCTAAAATATATTATTTCCTTTCATTCACAGAAACTTTCTAGTGATTGCAGGCTATTTAAAACATCCTTTCACACAAGTTTCATATTTTTAAACTTTTTCAAAAAGCGTTAAATTCATTATATCAGTGACAGATTGACAGCTCGTACAGTGTTGTGACGTCACAACACTGATACATAATGGCGGGAAAAGTTAATTTGAATCGCCAATAGCAGCGGCAATGTTGTTTCTAACTCAGTGATTTTTGATTAATTTGGTTAATTTTTTATCATCCATAATTATTCTTCGTATCGCTTTGAAAATCTAACCGATCTAACCACAAAATGTAGAATTTATTATGTAATTTTGACAGTTCACGAACATGTCGATAATACAGATTTTTATAGTAAAACTGAAACACTGAATTCTGATTGGCTAGAGGTACAAAAGTAAGGTAGAAAGATGAAAGTTGGTCAGCTTTGGCGTTGCGTTGCGTTACGTTACTTCTGCGGCTCTGCGTTGCGTTTCATTATAAAACGGTATATGCTGTACCGTACATTTATCTTTTGCGTTACCTTACTGCAACTGCGTTACCGCTTGCGTTACTTCATTATAAATAGACCGTTAGAGATACGATGTCGGTTAAATGGAACTTTTTGTGCGCCTTTGGGAGGCCATCTCAGATGTACTTTTGTTTTTCCAAAATTTCTCATAGCGCATTAGATAATGACGAAAAACTGAATATTGTTGATTTTTTCTATTTCAAATAACTTCTAAACTATTAGTAATTGAGAAAAACTTTTCAAATATAAAAGATAGATATTTTTATTAACTAACCAGTGGCGTACGAAATACATTTTTATATCTGTAAATTTTCGAGATATAACACAAACTTAAATTTTTTTAAATGGAACCCATATCTGATTTTAGTCTCAAAAAAAATCATTATTTGTTTCTCTTTTCAACGATGTAAGGGTTATTATGTTTTATATTTGTTTTGCCTTCGAAATTATTATTTTTTCCTTATTTTGTATTAAATTTATAATTATTTTGAAAATATTGGTAGATTTCTATTTAAAAATACTCCTTGTATTTAAATAATTTATTTCGTTAGAAAATTTTGCTCAAAACTCGTATCAAACTAATTTTTATAATATTTTGTACTTGGCCGCCCTTGGCACATTATAGTGTAATTTGTAATTATGAGTCTAGAATAAAAATATTAAGTAATAAAGGCATAAAACAAATTAATTCAAATACAATATAATTAATAAAAATAAAAATGTTTTTTTGGAAAATAATAAGAAAGTTCAGGAAAATAAAGAGAAAAATTTAATTTTATGAGCAAAACAAATATAAAACATAATAACCCTTACATCATTGAAAAGAGAAAAAAAAAATAATTATTTTTTTGAGACTAAAATCAGATATGGGTTCCATTTAAAAAAATTTAAGTTTGTGTTATATCTCGAAAATTTACGGATATAAAAATTTATGTCGTACGCCACTGGTTAGTTAATAAAAATATCTTCTTTTGTGTTTGAAACGTTTTTCAATTACTAGTAGTTTAGAAGTTATCTGAAAAAGAAAAAATCAACAATATTCAGTTTTTCGTCATTATCTCGTGCCCCATGAGAATTTTTGGAAAAACAAAAGCACATCTGAGATGGCCTCCCAAACGCGCACAAAAAGTTCCATTTAACCGACATCGTATCTCTTATAGTTCTCGAGATCCCAATGGTGGCACCTCTAAATGGGACATACTGTATATTGTTTGAAAATGCTCTATCATATGCGAAGGTAAATAATTTGGTAGCTGTGTTTAACCTGGGCCAAAAAGAACATCGCTCTGGACGCCCAAAAAGTGATTACTAAATTCACGATACGGTATTAAAAGACAAACAGCTGAAATTGAGTGAAGTAGCTAATAATGTAAACATGTCAAAAGAGCGAGTGAACTATATTTTTACCAAAGAATTCGATTTGAAAATGCTGTCGGAAAGATGGGTGCCGTGGTTGCTTACAGTTGATGAAAACCATTTTCGAATGTAAGTCTCTCGATGTTATATGTCGATTTATAACCACAGGCGAGACTCATTACTACAACCCATAATGTTTCACCAAGATAATGTATAACCGCACACTAGTGTTACAGCAAGACGATTTGCTTCCACTCCCAGCTTATTCGCCGGAATTGGCTCCATCTAAGTTCCACATATTCCCTAAGCTAAAATTTTTCTTGGGAGGAAGTGATGGGATTAGTGCATTGAATTAAATGTATTACACTCTTAGGGGCTATATTAAAAATTAAATGTTATTTTGAAAACATATAATAATTTTATTACTATTATGTTAACTGCTTATCTTCCACTTTCGTAGTTCTAAAAGACTTCAGTTATGTAAAAATTATTTTAACTATTTTTGAAATACCATAAATAAATAAAGCTATAACGCGATAATGGGGTCTTCTGCCATAACAAAAAATAATAACATGTACACTTTATACTTAAAGTACTACTCAATAAATAACGATTAAGATAAAAAAAAAACAATTTTTTTAATAAATACTTTGCGCAATATTTGTCGTTTTCAGTGTCACAGTTTTGCTATTTTTCTCGCGTAGCCTACTATAGAAACTGCGGATGCGAGAAAGATAGCAATGGTTTCGCTAAAAATCGAATGCAGTTAAATTAAAATTATGACTTTTTAATATTGCGAATTACTTCAAAATTAAACGAACTTTTATTTAAAATAATAAAAAAATAAAAGTGGAGGACCCCATTATCTCTGCAACTCCGAAGCTGGCAAAATTTTCGAGTAATGGTAATAAAGAGATAAAATCAATTCCTGAAACCTGCACGGTAAGACTTTTGGCAACCATTCCACCACTCTGAAAACCACTACGTTAAGTTGACAGTTTTAAAACTTGTCCCGCAAAACTTTCAACTGTGTTTTCCACGTCATGAAATATGTTACCGCACGAATGTATCTATCTAATCCCTAACCTAAAAACTGTTATGAACTGCCAATGGCATTTGATGCTGTCTTCAGACATCAGAAAGTAATGTCGCAAAATGGCTGCTGAAAGAGTGAGTGTTTATGTTTAATAGGAATTGTCAACAGGAGATTGTTTTGCTTTGTTTGGCAATTGGTTTCCTGTTTGGCTGCCAAGGAAATATCAAAAATAAAGAACGGAAGTATTGTACACATTTCAGAACAATTCAGGCTGAAGTTTGTGAGATGAATAGGCTTATGAATAACGTAAAAAGGTTGTTGTTGTTGTTGTGGAATTATTATCAAAATAATTTGTTGACTGAATAAATTTATTTTATGAACATAGTTTTCTATGAATGTAGTCTTAAGTGTTTTCCATTTATATTTAGTTTTGTACTTAGTGTAGCTAATGACGTCATGCACGACACTAGTTGTTGTTACAACACATGCGTTGTGCATTTTAAATGAAACATGTCATAAAAGTCCATCGCAAGTTTGTTAGCTGTCTTTGTCAAAAAGAGAAGTTACGTAGAAATAGATATCACTTTACAAGATTAGGGCTGTAACGACTTTTTTTTACATCCTTTGTACTTTTTATTTTTACAACTCAAAATACAAGGTGTGGTAATAGAATAACGGGATTGAACTTAGGAAATTGATTATTTAAAAAATCTCATGTGGCCAACACAATAACTTCCGCTATTTAATTTTTATTATTTAAATACATACATACATATTTACTTATGCTGCAAACTATATTAAATTCCTTTGCATATAACTATTGCTTAATTTATTATTTTCTTCTTAAAATGTCATCATTATTAATTTAAAATGATTAGTTTTTTTACAGTGACATTTATCTGTCAGTTACATACATATGAAGTATGAACTGTGTAACAAAGGAATTATGTTTATCTATGATACATAGGCTGCTGGACTTATAAATCGGATTATTTTATAAATTTATGTATAAAATATATAGAAAATGTATAAAAGCAAATCTGTAGAAAATTTAATGATCTTTAATTTTTATGGTAACATAAATTGCGAAAAAAATGACATTTTTTGTATTTTTCAAAGAAAAGCCATTTTGAGCTTCAAGTAAAGTGCCACTTCCGGTTATCTGATTTACACCAAAATCTAATTGTTTCTTTCCATATTAGAATAGGGTCGAAATACAAGGTTTCAAAATTTTTCGATTATACGATGAGAGTTTATATATAAACCGGAATTTAGCTGTAATTTTTTATTTAACTACAATAAATATATGACTTTTACATTATTTCTCCACGTATTCACCCTCTAACTATATGCACTTTTGTCATCGTTCTGGGAGTTTCATAATATCATAATGCCACTTTTATAGAATGTTTTTGGTTGGACGCGCAGCCACTCATGCACAAACTCGGCAACATTATCATCGTCTTGAAATTTTGACTCACCCAGTGCCTCTTTCAGCGGTCCAAAGAGATGATAATCACATGATGATAAATCCCATAGAGTTATAAAATATATATACATATAGAGGGAGTCTAAACGCTCAAAGCTGATGTCATGCGGGCCTGTCCCTTCTTAATTTCCAGTTTTCCTCTATTCGAACTAGATCAACTGCTACATTCTATCTTCCTTTTGTTCTGATGATCTCTCCTATTTACCGTATGTGTTTCTTGTATGAACATAAGTACTCACATGTGGATATTTTCCTTCACAAATCTAGTTACTTTAAAAAATTAATTGCTTAATTTCTAATGTGTTTTTTTACTCTAAGTTCTATGCTTTAAATTTATGTAGTTTTTACTTTCAACCCTATTATTGGGCTTTGCCTGTTGGGTTTTGTATTTAAATAAATAAATAAATAAATAAATAAATAAGCTTGTGTTTGTACGGCGGCCATCTTGGGAAGATCTAATGTATTCAAGCATTCTAAGGTTATTTAATTATTTTGCGTTAATAATCGATTTTAATTTGTGTTATTTGGATGTGAAACGTTTGTAATAACATGCTAACATGTTGTGCCTTCGGTTGTAATAACCGAATGTCCATAAAATTTTTAAAACAACAAGAAAAAGCGATCACAATTCACAAGTAGGTAAGTATTATTTTACTTCTACATATTATTAATGTTTAGTTCATATATTTTATTGTATTCTTTACATATTTCATGTAAAAATATTAACATATTTTTGTAATAAATATGTTTGTACTTCGTATTTATCATAAATATATATTTTTATATGAAATTTCTAGCCTTAAATTATTTGCCTATTCGGTACCTAGATTTTGTAAGTTTCTATTTTAATTCTCATAAAATAGGTACAATTCTATTCATTATTTATTCAATTTCTATAAATTTTTGATTAAAGTTTAATCGCAATACACTTTAAATTGAAGAATTTTGCAATTTTTTGGGTCGTTCAAATTTAATTCATTTTAATACATTTCTTACTGAATTAATGCTTGCTAATTACAAATAGCTTCATTTTCTGTTACATTATTGTATTTTTGTAACAAAACTGAAGAACGTGCACTTAAATATATTATTATGTAGATCGTCCCAAGATGGCGGCCACGAGATTCCCCTTCCGTCTCATGGCGACAAAAACTCTGTCTATATCTATACTTTACGGTCTCTCTAGTCCTATTCTATACTCTAAGATAAATCCGGACTATATGTTGGATGTGGAAGAACCTCCCAATGCATTTTTTCGAGGACATTTGTAGTTAATTGGGCAGTATGCGGGCGAGTGTTTTCTTGCTATAAAATGACACTCCCAATTGGACGGTTTCTCCTTTTTGCAAGTCAGAATAATAAAGGGCATTCACGGTACGTCATTCTCTCAAAAAATCGGTCAAGAGAACACCCTCACTGTCCCAAAAGACGGTGGCCATTACTTTACCGGCTCAACGCACAACCTTGGCTTTTTTCGGATTAGGGGAGTTTGTGTTGTCGAAGTTTTCGGACCTTCCTTAAACTTCTTACACCATTCAAATACCTGGGTTTTTAATAAGGTGGATTCCCTATACTGCGCTTCAAGTCTCTACAAAATATCACACACACACACACACACACAGACATCATCCTGAAAATGTTAAAATTGGATTTAAGGGACCTTAAAACGTGGTCATTTACTAAAATATTAATATGAGATTTTTAGCACGATCCTCCCTCCTCAAGAATAGCGGGAGGTGGAAATTGTGCAGGCCTTTTTTTGTTAAGTTGCTCATAAGCTCAGTAGGTTTTTCTGTAACTGCATCTCGAACTTGATGTTGGTTCCTTTTTACGCAGATTTATGTTTTGGGAATAAAAGAAAGTTACATCGCGTTAGGTCAGATGAATAAGGTTGATTTACCAACACGGTAATTTTGTGTTTCGCCAAAAATGTCTTGACCACAGATCACAAACACTATTATAGCTAGGAAACTGTAATGCTGCAAACTGGTACTATAAGTACAGCGCCCTCTGGTAGTGGGAAGAAGAAGTTTCATGTATAGGAGGCGAAAATTTTGAATTGATTCGAATTCAACAATTAACACTTGGTAATAAATTTGTAGATCTCACAAAGAGCCGATGTTGAAATTTATTTATATCAAATATTAAGTTATTAGATTATACACGTTATATTTTATATTTATAATAAAATAAGTGAAATACTAAATTAATACAAACTGTTTTCCTTGTAAAAGTTTTTATTTTTTAATAATTTTTCGTATTTCTTCTGTGCTAATTTGTTTTTATTATCGCTAATTACACAATTTTTCAAAATTTTCTTCCCATTTAATATTTATTATTATTATTATTTTATTATTATTTTTTATTTATTTTTATTTATTTTTTTATTTATTTATTTATCGTCATCATTACCGATGTCTACATGTGTTGTAGATACTGGCACACCCAGAAATGGGTAATATGCCGTGATGATATTTATTTATTTATTTATATTTAATATTCGTTGTTGAACATTAAATAATTTTTGGGATTTGGAAATCGATGTAAAGTAACATCTGCAAAATATATCAACAATTAATACCGAGCTTTCAAAATACTAATTATGCATCTAAAAACTAATAAAGTACACATATAATACACACCTGTCGTAATGCAATCTGGAATACAGCAATTGATGTTTCTTTCACAAAAATTTTTCACACCCAAATTAAATATCTGGTGATAAATTGTTCAGTATTTATATCACAAATAATCACAAGCAACCACAAATAAATGTGTATATATCAAAAATAAACAAAACCACACCTAAATTAAAAAATATATCAACCAATTCAATAACAATCGAGCTGTCATTTTCAAATTTGAAATAAAATTTTATATACTAGCGTCATCTAAACGGAGGAAGAAAAGTTATAATGTTGGCCCGCTTTGTCTAATAGGAGTTTCCACCGCATTGTCTTGACAGACAGCCGTTGTGATCCGGCATGTTGTCTTCATGGAGAATTCATAGGTCGTTTTCCACATTTCGTCCCTTTTTCTTCTTGTCCGCGCGAATGAAGGGTTATTAAAACCTCCTTGTAGTATACCTGGTTAACGAACTGCCCATCAGGCACCCAATCCACGAGTATAATCACTCGCATTTCGAAAAAAAGATGTCTATGCACGGCCGAGGCGCTAATCGTTTCTGATCTCGTTTCTTCTCTATTTCAACCTTCTAAACTAGTTGAAAACTTGTATACTAGATAGATAATCATCATCATAAACTTTTTTCAACAAATCGTATGTTTTTGTGTATCGGATTTCTCAAGTTTTACACAGAAATCATAATAACTCTAACATGATTCTGATGGAGTACAAGAAAACGGTCCACTTAATCAAAGGTTACTGCCGTACGGTTTGCCTAATTGAAATTTTAGCCGCAGATGAAGGGAAAATGAGAAATTAATATGACACACCCTGCAATGTTGCCAATTTACAGGGAAGTCGAAAAAAGTAAATCCCATTATTTTATTGCCATACCTCGTTTGTGCATTTCATATTTTATTAGTTTCTAATGAATTCACGCATTAACCTATTTCTCGTAAACACCTACATCATCATAAACCATCATCTGAATTCTGAAAGCTATGACGAATGCTCTTTCCTTTGGGAGGTAACTGCATAATAAAACCGCCATATCCTCAGCTCACACTCGGTGACGTATGACGTCACTACCGGTTTTGCTATCAGCCTATCAGAGCCCTCTGTATCTTAATTTCCTTCCGGAAACGAAGGGTGATGTGTTTTGCGTTGCTGCAGACTACTAAAGAACAGAAAACGTATATGCGAAATAAGGTTAAGATAGGAGTAACTTGATAACTTAATAGAATTAGCAAATTATTGAATTAGAAATGTAGATTTGGAGAAGCTACACAAGATATGTCATAATTTAAAGTAATTTGCTTATGTGATTTAGTATACGAATATTGCTACTGATCTTCTGGACCACTTAGTTAAAAAAATCTGTTGTGGCCAGCTCAATACCTTCTGTCATTTCTTTTAATTTTATAAATTCTATAAAGAGTTTTTTGTATTTCCAATAAAATTATTTCACGGGATATGTATATTGTACTTGATACTATATCCAGTTGACATGTCATTTAGTAATATTGAATTACTGAAAATGTTTCCATGGTGACGCAGCAAAGATTGCAAAATATACGAAAATTAATTTTTTTCATTACTAGCCTAGGAATCCACTGTTATTTACCTTTATTTGACATGAGAAATTGTTTTTCACTACCGCTTGCTTGTAACCGTGGTAACTTAGGTCAATAATAATTTATTATTAACCACGCTCAAATTGACTTTTTAGTAATATCTGCTATTGCGTTATATTGCCAAGTATGTAATTGGTTCGTTTACCGAGGACTGAAGATGATCGTGGTGGCCAGGCGAATTCATTCTCAGTCCAACTGCTTTACAGTTGAGTCTCTTGTTCTCGCATTATATTTTGATTTAATTATATTAACTTATATCAACTTTATATTTATTGTATTAGATTAACTGTTTAAATAAATATATATTTTTCTAAATTGTTTAATATAATTGTGCTACACACCCAGTGACGTGCTCAGCTTACCGGCCGACGCAACAGACAGCAGGTAAGTATAACTCTACTTAAATCGCAAACATCGCTACTTCTGTTGCCTGTTGCACCCCAGTCGCGATTGTTACAGTGGTATTGGAGTGGAGTTATCGCGGCCGAAATTATCGTCACGCACAGACACGTCCAGAATACATACACATACAGAATACAGACACATACACACTCACACAGACACCATCGTGAAAATAGTAAAATCGTATTGTGAGGGCAAAACATGCTTATTCATTAAAACCCAACCTTGATTTTTTTGATCAAAGACAATACCTTCCTTACCTACAGGTGACTCAAGGAAAAAATTCGAGAAAAATAACTTTTTTGCAATTTTTGTATTAATGCATTTTCATGCTGTACTAACATTGTTTCATTGTTACAAGTAAAACTTTTAAAAGTAATATATCTTCAGTCTTAAGTAGAGTAAAGAAAAACAAAGTTGCAAAGTTGACACTTCTTGCGACTGTGTACAAGCTAGAGTGCATTACAGAAAGTCATCCTCCATTATCTTGTAACTTTCGCTTTCGCTGTAAGAACTTGGAGCAAAGAAGCTATCAATCAACATTTCATGACCATCATTAAAATGTTAATGAACAATTTTTCACATAGAACAAAAACAATTTTTTCTTTCACAGGGCCAATTAATAATTTTATTTACAGAGTTTTGCCAGGCAAAATTCAATAGATAAACTAACAGCGTTTTCCATTTCTGTATTTAGTGCGCACTTTCTTGCATTTACTACGATCGCCAGTTCCTGCCAGTGCAGTCTGATAAATTTGCATATGAGGTGTGGAAATAAAATAACGGAATTTAAATTCAAATATCGAGGGCTAAAAGACAGTACTTCGTATGCTACATAATGTAAATTTTAGAGGTCTGTTTTCCTTACGAATTATTGTTCAAAGTTGATTTGATCACTAACAGGTAGAGCTTGAAGTAGATTGGCTATGATAACTAGTTTTCGAAAAAATTGTAACATACAAGGTACTGCCTTTTAACCCTTTTAGAGCCAGTTTTTCAATCTCTGGTTACAATTTTAACTTCTAGTTAAGTAAACAATATTGCATTGTTTTGTTGACAGCAATGATATGAGGGTTGTACAATATTTATTATCCCTAACATAGTAGGCTTTGAAATATTGTCTTCATAACAACAGCAATTGTTTATTGTTTATTTGCCCCTTGGCCGCATACCTGAGTGTCTAGTCGCGAACCTGGGGAACCGGATTCGATCCCGACAGACGCCAAATATTTCGAATTTTAAATGGCACAAAAGTAACCCCTCTAGTGCACTCTCCACGCTAGAAATGCGTGCCCCTGAGGTAAGCGCCCGCACGGTACTAATATGTCATCATCATTACCGATATCTGCGATAAAGCAGATTGTGGCACACTCAAAAATGGGTAATATGCCGTGATGATATATTTATTTATTTATATATTTATCTGTCAAACGAAGTGCCAAATTTGATTCCAGTGTTAATAATTTACAAGGCTTCATAAGATTTCAGCAAGATGGATACCCTGAATGTTGACGTCTGAACATAAGCGAGAGATAGTCACCTGCTCAGCAGCCAATTTGGCGTTGTTTAATCAAAATCCAAACAGCTTTTTGGCTCGCTTTGTTTCAGTTGATGAAACATGGATTTACCACTTCGATCACGAGTCGAAATTTCAACGTATGGAATGACGACATCGAGAATCTTCTCCACCTCGCAATTTTAGGGTCTAGTTAGATTATGGCTACTGTCCTTTGAGATGCCGAGGGAATTTTAATGATTGATTTATCTAGAATGTGGCCACACAGTCACTGGTCAGTACTACATAATAGTAACTACTAAAATCGTGGTTGCATTACACAAAAGAGAAAAGGAAAATTTTCGCTTGGAATTCTGTCTCATCAGGACCATGCTCAAGTTCATAAAAGTCTTGTTACCAACAACGCATTTCACGATGTCGGTTTCAGACTGACGTTACATCCATTGTATTCATCTGATCTAACGCCTAGTGATTTTTATTTATTTCTCAAGCTAAAGGAAAGTATATGAGGAAGAAATTTTAAAACGTACGAAGCTGTTATGGCAGCAGTTCTGCGATAAAGACTCCGAGTTTTTTAAAAAATGTATTACTATGTTAGAACATAAGTGAAATAAAGCTTCATTCAGAGCTACTGTTTTAATGCTAATACTAATACATAACGCTAACGCATAACGCAGAAAAAGTTTGATAGATGGCAATGCATAAGACCATTCACAGCTACAAATTAGTGCTAACCCGTAAGCGTAAGCGTAATGCATAAACACAAAAATTTGCAAACGCCAAACTTTTAACGCTTTGCTTATGCATTAACTTTGTGTGCGAATGCGTAGAAGGTTATTATTTTTATATTTGACTTTGATGACAACTGTCAACATAAATGCTGAACAATTTTTATTTATTCAACGCCAGAAAAAAATTATAGCTGCCGCAAGTTCTATGTTTATAATTAATTGTGTAAAAAGTAAAATAGCACAAGAGAAGAAAAAATCAAAACGCCGATGGAGAACTCATCCAGTAAATCAGCTTCGGTCTCAACAAAGAGATTGGGAAAACTTAATACATGAAATAATATTATGGGACGAAAGCATGTTTTTCAAGTACACACGTCTATCCATAAATCAATTTGATATGCTACTTTCGTTGGTAGGACCAAAAATAAAAAAAAAATGATACATTCCGATTAACTACTTCACCTGGGGGGTATTAACTTTACGGTGCGTATGAATTAAATTTTGATAAATGTATATATTTAATAATAAATAAATGTTGCTAATAATTATTATTAGTATTATTTTTGTAAGGTTCTAATATTTGCGAATAGATGTCCGAACCATTGTTAGCGTTACGCTTACCCATTAAATTCGTCGCAGTGAATGGATATTTGACTACTATCTCAAGTAATAGCATTGTGCATTAAAGTTATAATTTACGCATTATCACAATAAATTAAAACAGTAGCTGTGAATGAACCTTAAGTGTCTTCAAGTACACGGTGATTATGTTTAAATAGCTATTTGTGTATTAAGACACACAAGATTTTTTCTACAGTCACCACAATGGGGTCCTCCACCATAACAAAAGATAATAAAATGTGCACTTTGTACTTACAGTACTACTCAATAAATAACGATTGGCTAATATAAAAGATACGGTTTAAACTCAAAGTGCTTTTAAATGATTATATCGCTACATTAGCATTCTATTCCATAAAATAAACCAAAATTAGAGCACGGAAACAAGGATTTGTGATGATTTGATGAGTTTTTGTAGCAAAATGTGTCGTTAGTTGTCACGCCTGAAATATTTCAAGAAATTTGTGATTATATAGACGTATATGTTACCTGGTTTGTTGACTGACTTCTCGCAATTATTTAAGTAACGGAATAACTAATAACTTTATTGTAATCAAAATAAATACACTAATGCCCATATTCAAAAACACTCGTAAAGTTTCAAAACGGATCGTTATAATTTTTGACAAATAGAATCAAACTTGACAAATAAAATTTCGATTTTTCTTTCAATGTCGACTGTTTTTATTGGATAAAAATTATAACGAACCGTTTAAAATTTTTACGAGTGTTTATGAATATGGGCATAAATACAGTAAACTCGAGTTGAGAAATGTCTCAGTACGACTCGCAACTATTGTCGCCACTATACATACATCTACCGCCATCTGTGTACAATCATTCCTATTACTAAACAATTTATTTCATATTTAACTTTATTTTATCGTTATTTTCCATTCTTCTTGAGCTTTACTTTTGTTTTTGTAAATGAATGCCTATTTTATTTTCACAGCAGTGCGATATTTTGTTTGATTATGTAATATCGGTATAGAGCATATGTCAGATTGACTTGTGAACGAGGTAAATGTATAACTACAGTGCCATTAGTTCCTAATTAAACGTTTCCATTAAGAATGTAGACAAGTGACATTTCTCAACATTGTATAGTTAGAAATATGGACAGCGAGCATTTTGTCTACTTTGTCCCGCATTGACATTTTGCGTTGACAAAAGAGAGCGCAAATGGCTACTTTCTATGGTGACTGTAGAAAAAATTAATTTGTTTTATATATTGGGGACAATAAATACTGTATGTACAACCCTCGTAAATCTGTTATTTGACAGATCATTTCGTTTCAATTTTGTTTATTTAACTTTTAGTTAAAATTTCAACCAGATATTGAGAAACTGGCCCTAAGTAACATAAAACAACGCTGTACGCACGTCTATGAATCGAGTTAACATATTCAACAGTATTGTCATCAACGAGCATCGTTTTAAAAGTTGTAACTTAAAACAATATTTTGAAATATAAGATTGTTATATCCATCCTTATCGCACACACTTCTTGTCATTTCAAATGTATGACAATTTGATAATTCGTTCATGATACAGATGACTTTGATTAAACATCTTTAAAAAATAAAACTGCAAGCGGAAATGATTGGATATCGAAACATTGAAAGCATAGATAACAAAATTTCGAATTTATTATTTTTGGCTAAAAAGTGCCTTACCTTCTCTCCGGAATCGGAGGGCAGATAGAAGACGAGCACAGTTAAAAAGGAGATCCCCATACAAGGTATAATGAGATTAACAGTGTAGAAGAGTGTTTTCCGTCGCATCGTAATGTTGAACGTGATGTCCAAGTATGGTTCGTCACAGCAAGTGTAGAACTTTTCATTTCTGCAACAAAAAAAATATATTTACTTTTTTATATTTTTAATTTGTCTGAATATGAGAATAATATTACAGATGTCAGGTGCGAAAAGAATATTTATAGTATTCTTCACGTAAGAATGACAGTATGCAATATATTTAATTTATAGGTAGTGCAATTTGCTAAATTATTTGTGCGTCTAGCAGCGTCTATGTTCGCGGTTTTGAATTTAATTACTTTTTTTTATTTAGAAACTAGAATCATATACAATTTTTATTACGTAATGCCATTTTTACGGGGAGAATACTATAAGACGAAAGATTATGTAACAAATAAAGCCAAATTAATTCTCAAGACATTTCTAGAAACAAATTTCCTGCTTCATAAAAATGTAAAGCAACTCGAGCACGTAAGTGTTTGCTCATGTTCATTGCTTTAATTTACATTTGCTCTTAAATAATTAATCCGAACCCACTTACTTCTCACGGTGCAATTTACCTGTCTGACTACAAGTAATCCAAAAATTATTTGCTCTCTAGTCATTGCGCCAGGTCGCTTTTAGACCGCATTAAAAATTCACAGAGTGCTTTATAATACTGTGTATTACAAAAGTTACGATAGATAACTTCTTGCCCTCATTTTTATAAAAAAGGAACAAGTAGATGTTTATAGGATAGTATGTGGATTTAATAGAATCTGATTTACCATAAAATACGTGCTGATTGGGTTATGACCCAAAAATGGGTAAAGTTTAAAATGTAAATATTTTGAGAACGGGTAAAGTTTAAAATGTAAATATTTTGAGAACGAAAACAGATATCAACTTGCGGTTTGAAAAGCAGCGCGTTGAGTGTGTCAAATTATATAAAAAAATCTGATGTGGCCAGTCCATAACCTCCCGCTGGGTATTTAATTAGACAAGAACAAATACAATAATAAGAAGTAACGTGTGTGACCAATTGAATACTGTTAATACCCTTTGCAAGAGACATTTCTGAAGTATTATAAATTAGCTATAACTTTTCAAATCATATTAACTGCAAAACATCTCAAACGCCACATTTGCTCCTTGTTAATTCAAACTTTACATCCCTGTATTCTTCTGTAGAGAATTAAATTAAATGTGAGCTACAATTGTTGAGCAACAAACACAGAAACAAGTGAACTTCCACGTTTAACACACATGGAAGTAGTGTAAAACAAAACAAGTTATAAACTAAACCATATATAGGTCAACATTTGCTTCAGACATTGTGCACTAGCTTAACCTAAAACGACCTTTATTTACTTTCAAAAACTTGTTCAACGATGGTGGCATCAAATATTTACACTTAAACTTCAAACGCTTTTATTAAGTATAAACACAGGGAGGTGTAGTTTGAATCTTAATTTTGCACGCTTAATTTTCTTTTCATCAGGGGAGTTTTGTCAATAATTTTTTTTATTTATTTTTATTTTATTTAGAAAGAAGGCCGTACAACAGGCCAAAGGCCCAACAAAAGTACAGCACAACAACAACAACAACAAACAATATATATACAGTGGTGGACAAAAGTATGAAAACTTTTACATATTTCATTTTTTTAAAATATGTTTATAGTTCTCGCAAATTTTAATCGTTTATTCTAAAGTCAATAAATCGAAGAGTATATTCACAAGAAATCTTTTGATATTGACTGTACAATTTAAGTGAAATAACATATACTCGTTTTTTTGGTGGACAAAAGTATGGAAATATTTTGAATATATGATTTTAATTGTCTTACTTTCAGTTGTATTTTGTCATTTATTTAGTAAGTTGATGTTAAGATGAGCAAAAATAAATATTTTTCCGACAACATGCTAAAAAGGGTAGTACAGCTTCATAAAGATGGTGTGAAACAGCGCAATATTTAAAAAAATTTAAAATCAATAAAAGTGGCCTATGAAAAAAAAATCACAGTATAGAAGTGTTAAAATTAATATAAAAGTCAGTGGTCCAAGGAAACTAGTGTTAGAATTGACAAAAACCATTCGGCGTCTATCCGTAAGTGATCCTACTTTATCATCAAGTGAACGTTCTGCAAAATTTCGGGAACAATTGTATGTAGATTTAAGTGATCGCGCTGTGATACGATAGCTATGTGATGTAGGATTACTAGGAAAAATAGCCGTTTAGAAACCTGTACTATCAAAGAAAAACAGGAGGACCAAAATTGCATTTGCTGAGGAACACCCATCGTGAACGAGTGAAAAATGGGATATTGTCCTTTGGAGCGATGAAAGCAAGTTCAAAATATTTGGTTCCGATGGGAGTCAATATGTTAAACATCCAGTGAACAAGGGCTATAATTAAAGCACAGAATTTCATTTTTCACTAGTCCACGATGAATGTTTCTCAGCAAATGCAATTTTGACCCTCTTGTTTTTCTTTAATAGTAGAGGTTTCTTAACGGCTACTTTTTCCTAGTAATTCTACATCACATAGCCATCGTATCACAGTACGATCACTTAAATCTACATGAAATTGTTCCCGAATTTTTGCAGAACGTTCACTTGATGATAAAGTAGGATCGCTTACAGATAGTTTTTGTCAATTCTAGCAATAGTTTTATTGGACCACCGACTTTTATATTAATTTTAACACTTCTATACTGAGATTTTTTTTCAAAATCTTTGATAGGCCACTTTTACTGATTTTTAAAATTTTTTAAATATTGCACTGTTTCACACCACCTTTATGAAGGTGTATTACCCTTTCTCGTAAGTCGTCGGAAAAATATTTATTTTTGCTCATCTTAACATCAACTTACTAAATAAATGACAAAATACAACTGAAACTAATACAATTAAAATCATATATTTAAAATGTTTCCATACTTTTGTCCACCGAAAAAACGAGTATATGTTATTTCTCTTAAATCGTACAGTCAATATCAAAAGATTTCTTGTGAACATATTCTTCGATATATTGACTTTAGAAAATACGGTTAAAATTTGCGAGAACTATAAAGTTTCCATACTTTTGTCCACCACTATACATATATATATATATATATATATATATATATATATATATATATATATATAATAAAAATTTCTAGCTATGCAGAGTATATAACAAGAATTACAAAAATACAATTTAATGATTAGGAAATGAATGCAAGATAGTTATTTAAGTATTAATGCAGTAAGTGTTTCCTACCGGTTCAGGATAATATTGGAGATCGAGATCCGATACCGGTAGAAGAGCACTTACTGATCGCAATGCTTATTATGTTTTTGCATGGTCGACGCACAAAATTAAAAAAATAAGATTTGAAAATTATTTTGACATTAAAAATTTTTGGTTGTTATTTTTTAAGTAAGCTTTGATCGTTGTTTTTTTTACTTACCGACTCCGTCTCCTGATCGGTACGTGATTCACATTATTTACCGACCAGTAATTTGTAAATAAAGCTTACTGCCTTGCAAATCCTATCAGTAAAGGATAAAAAATCCGGATCGTGCGAAAAATATTTTAAACATAAATAGCGAACAGTTAAAAATATCAGGTACATTACCTATAGGTAGCGATCATATTATTAAAGCACACATTAATCGGTTCACTGTAGAAAACATAGTTGCGTTGGTTTTATATCTTCTAGTAATAGTAATTTACGTAACAAGACCTGAAAGTGATACTTTACTGGGTGAGCAAGCATATTCCAGAGCAAGCCGTAGGCGAGCTTTGGAAGCTTGTGAGCCCAGTATAGACACTTTCCGGTAAAGTACTTTCCGATCCCTTATAGACAACTTTCCGAGTTAGCTCAGCAAAGAAGGACTTTCCGGTCTAAATAGTGATCAGAAAGAGCTCATTTTCTGGGCGATCGCGAAAAAAGATTGTTTCAGTTCAGAGTAGAATACGAAGGTATACGCAAAGATATTTTACTTAAAAGAACGGGACTGTCTATATAATATTTATTTAGAATTTAGAATAAAAATGTTAAATCTATAATATTTCTCTACGTTTTTGTAAAGCGTCGAGAGAGGCAGAATTATTCGGAAATTTCCAATTTAAGGCTGAAATAAATTTACGTTCGTTGGATACCTTCAATACTTTTAATATAGGTATATTTGGTTATGAGAAGGGAGATCAGCAGAGGACAGCAAATTCTAGTTGCGAACAAACAAGTGACTAATAGAGTTGAAAAGAGTGTTGTAATTCTTGAAATGTGCTCCAACTCTTAGTATAAATCCAAGTATTTTGTATGCTTTCTTTACAACAGTGTCATTATGAATGTCGTATATGAGTTTACTATCTAATATGATTCCAAAATCTTTTATTTGAGATACACGAATGATTACATTTTCACTGACTCTATATTGAAATCCGAAATTGTTTCGTGATAAAGATATGCAAGAGTTTTTACTGATCATTACTAAGATAATTATTTAATCTGTTGAGATCAGCTTGAAGAGCAATACAATCAGAAATGCAAGTTATTTATCTGTACTCCTTAAGATCGTCAGCATATATAATAAATAAATAATTTGCGAAAATGTTGCTAATATCGTTAATAAAAATAATTAAAAAGAGTGGTTCTATATGAGATCCTTCGGGCACACAATAGATCTCATATGACACATTGACAAAGAACACTACCGTTTAAAACCATATTAATAATAGTTTAAGAATATATCTGCATGTGAATACAGCAAATTGACAATGGGTAAATATTCTTGCAACGGGCCTGTTCCCATTTTCTCAACAAAACAAGCAATACCCGGTACAGTTGACAATCTACGTATCGAATTTTCAGCATGAAAGTGAAGTCTCTCTGTTAGCACTGTTGCCAAGTATGTCGACTTCGAAATCCGGAGCACTAGAGAAGTGTACGTAGAGGCGGACATAAATCCAAATAGAAACGGAAGCCATTATTCTAAGATCTTGGGGATAGATTGTAAATACGCCCATATGCGTAAGCCAGAGGTTTAAACAAAGTTGAGGATTATGCATCAATGGTTAGCACAACTATAGAAATGGGATCAAATTTCTTAATATACATTTTATGTGAGAGTTTGCAAAAGTTTTTTGAAGTGAAAACTTTTTAGGCGCATCTTGCACACTTTTTCCTGGACAGTGAATAAGGTTGTCTGTCACGGGTGATGCGTCACGGTCATTCTGGTAACTTTGAGGAAAGCAGAACGTCACTCGTCATGGTATTCGGGTTATAGCATACGTTACGTTATTAATAAAAGGCCGGGAAACATCACAATATCTGTCAAAAAGAAACTCTGTTACCAAACTCGCCGTTTTGACGTGACTTATTCCTGCTGTCACTAAATTTGAATTTATTCTTCGTGTTTACCGTTATAGTCTTGCGGTTAGCATGTCAGTTTTTTGCCAAATTTTGATTATTGAAATCGAAGTTCAAATCCCACAAGTAAAAATATTGTTTGCATTGTTCATTGGTTTGTATTGTTTTCAATTAAGCATACAATACAATCTTTTGGTTACATTGTATGTCGTTTGTTGTAAAATGTATTGTGGCATTTTATTTATAGTTGCTAATGTTTATAAAATTGTCGTTTGTTTGTCAGGTATTGCGTCGTCAAGTGGCCCGCTTGAGATCGTAGGTTCGATCCCACATGAAATTGAATTATTTATATTTTTATTCAAACTTAGCGAGAATTTGCAGATGACTAAAAACGTGTTTGAACCTTGTACGAAATTTTTAACGGTTTTTCGTGGTATAAATACGAGCTCGAACGTTAGTTTCAAGCAGAGAGTGTGTGCTCTCTCAAGGGAGAGTTAGCTCTCTAAAGGGGGTATCAGACGTATGCACGTATCTGCAACTTTTTTGACAACAGTTGCTGCAACTTTCAACCTACGTTATCAGACGTACGCAAAGTTGCAAGAAATATAGAATTTTTTCAGTCTCGACGTTGGTACACATGATATTTAATTCCTGTTGTCATTTTTTAAAGTTTAAATCATTTATTTGTATTTAGACGAATAATAGAAATGAACAATCAACTATGAGCTGCTACTACGTTATTTTTATGGTTAGATAATAGTGAGAATGATATAATTTGTATGAGACGCAGAAAAGAAAGAAAAACATGGGTGAATCCGTCAATCAAATTTTGATAAAATTCGTCCGATTTTATTTCGAAGCCAACTCTTCCAGCCATTTTTAAATATGTCGTGCTCTCGTGTATCTCGTACTGTTTACCAGCTGTTTACAAACAAATGTCAGTTTAGGGAATTTTACTCCCTAAGCCCCTTTACTACGCATGCGTATATTGATAGTTGCAGATACGTGTGACTAGTTTTCGAACAAGATGTAAAACTAGTTGCAGGAAAATTGTCGCACTATCACACGTCAAAACTTGCACGAAACGCTTGAATTTGCAGAAAATGTTTGACAGGTTGCAGATACGTGCGTACGTGTGATAACCCCTTAACGAGCCTTAGACAATGTGTGTCTTCTGCGAACCTGGTGAGGGCCAGGTGAGCGGGTTGGTGATGACCTTGGCTGCCTCTGACTCAGTGCTGTTGGTGTGTGCCGGCAGCTCGTGAAAGAGTGCAGAAGGTGTATCGTACCGGTGTCCGTAGCCGGTTGTCTTCGTGCAGTGGTGTTGGCCACTGTTTACCGTAATCGCGATTGTCAATGAGTGTTGGTGTATGCCAACACAGTATCAGTCCGAAATCGCGATTGTTGATGAGTGTTGTCAAGTGAGAACACTGTAACCGTTCGTACCGTGGTCCCGTAACTTTGGTGTGTGCCATTGATACTCACTCGTACCGTGTTCCCGCAACTTTGGTGTATGCCATTGTTGCTGGTTCATTTTTGATCGTGCATAGTAGAGAAAATATCCTGCAAGTATCGTTGGATCATTTGAATGATTATTTGCCGATAGAATGCCAGCGATTGTTACTTTGCTTTGTTTTTATTTATTACTTTTAACAAAATATTAAAAATGATTACAAGCTGCCCGAGCTCTTTTTGGCTTTAAGCCACTCCTTTCAGCGATGCTATGAGAGCGACCTTTACAGGATCAACCATCTCCCCTTGTGCTTTGTTCCTGACTAATTGGCGCCCGAGCAACCCTTTCATAGCACGGAGAACAGAAGAGAACGTCACGTGGAGGTTAAAGTCATGACGCTACGCTACAGTTTCCCGAGCGAGCGAAGTAGTCGTTACAAAATGGGGAATCGAACAGGGACATCGCTACATGTAATTACCGATATCTGTATACAAAGCAGATTGGTACACCCAGATTAGCACACCCAGCAATAGGTAATAAACCGTGATATATTTCTGTAATTATTTATACATAAGTAAATAAAATATGACTTACGTTTATGTTTGTTTTAGATTTTTCGTAATACCATATTGTTCTATGACTTCGAACATATACTGACTAGAGGCCGCCATACGGTGTTTGTTTTGATCGGAACACATGCGGAAGCCGTGGTGTATTGCGAGCTGCGTATTGAAGCCGTGGTGTATTGCGGACTGCGTATTATCTTAATATTTGTACTACCTTTTTTACAAAGTAATGACTAATTGTTGCTTTTGAAATATGTAAATCACCTTTATTTCCAATAAATTTCAGTCTAGTTACTCTTACGTCATTATTAGTAGGAAACCTATAAGTTACACTTTGTTGAATATTTTATTTATAAAAAAAATTCCAGTTTCTTACACATGAAACGAAATATCCTTACTTTCTTTGTATTTTTTATTACAATTTGATATACTCCGAGATATACTCACAAACTGCACGCAAAAAATAAAGTTTGGTTGTAGTAAAATGACAAGCAGTGACATATAACACAACAAAACACTGCCCGCAATACCATGGCTTCCGGCCCCCCACCTACATGTCTTCCGATCACTTCATCCTATGCATTGGTACAGGGAATTACTTCTCTAGTCAGTATATGCTCGAAGTTCTATGATATAACAGGACTAAAAACAAAAGTGAAATGATAAAAATAATAATTAAGGATCAAGTGTTCCTAGAAAAATAACATCTTGATGGACCATTGTCAAGGAGAATTTATAAATCAACAAAAAAGTTGTTCATTATGACAGAAAGAGAAGAATTTTATTATTCATAAATGTTTAAATTTTATGTAAAAAAAAATTGAAAAAATATATCATCACGGCATATTACCCATATCTGGGTGTGTCAATCTGCTTTGTCAAAGATATCGGTAATGATGATGACATAATTGTACCGTGCGGGGGCTTACCAGGCGTCACCTCACGAGCATTTATTGCTTGTATGGAGAGTATTTACAAAAAATCTTGAACGACACACGTAGAAAAATCTTATAGTTCAATCAAATGCACAGCTTCCTTAATATTTTAATGAAAATAGATGAAGTTAAAAATGATCAAAATGATTTAATAACAACACACTTCACATATTAATAAATAAAAATGTATTATTTTACTTCAAGAGTTCAAGGTTATTCATTAAAGCATAATAATTATATTGTGATGTTGCTATTATTATTGTTATTACTCGTATACTTAAATAAAAGTGTTTTTTGTTCCTACCATAATGATTTCTTGTCCTATTTTTGAGCAGAAACAAAGTTAGATAAAAATCCTTATGTAAATTATATTTTTTATATAAGATTTGTGAAAAAGTTGTTTAAATTCTTTGGTAAACAAAGTGTTAAATACTCGTAGGCCTGTAATTTTTATAACAAACTTACACTAGAATGGTCTCTTGTTTAACTACTTATGTTAACTAATGTTGAAAGTTATAAGAATGTAGAGGTTTTTTATAAGTTTGAAACGAAAAAAGTTAAACATTTAGCCTTAACATAAAAACCAACATTATGAATGCCGGATGCACCCAATTTCGAGCTTTGGCCCGGCCCGGCCCGATTTCAAGTCATTAATATTTATTATTTATTTATAATTTGAAAGTCTAAAAATGACATTTAAATGACTACGAGAATAAATTGCGCATTCATTATTGGTTTTAAAACTAGAGTTTTTTGGGTTTTGGGCCAGACTTTAAAATAAAATTTGTGTTGTTTCCCAGCCTTCTCCCGAGAAAATTAAAATTCTTTCTTAAAATTTTTATTTGAATTTGGTTAGAATGCTCACAGGATTTTAACATCTTACAAAAAATATGAATGTAAGCCTAGGATACTTAATCATTTAAGTTTATAAAGCTTTAGGGAGCAGTCAAGAAATGGCAATGCTGTACGATCCGAATTGTCAACCATTTAAGTTTTCACTTCGGACGTGCGGTCTTAAGCACACACAAATTTTGTCTGTTTAATTATTATTTTTTCCAACAATTTAATTTTTGATTACTATCAATGCCTCTTTGGCAAATTTGTTTTTCATTGCCAATGTTGTTTGCGAAGCCAATAGAATGTATAAAAGCAATTTAAAAGAATAGAACTCTTTGTGCATGCTTACCTAACTGCGGGAACTTCTAAGATGTCCCATTCCACAGACGTGTAGAACTCTGAAAGATCAACACCGATCTCCACGATGTTTGAACCTTTCACTTCGTCTACGTGTCGTAGGTCGACCTGAAACAAAAACGAAATACTTCAGCACATTTTGTTTTAAGAAAGTCTACAGAGGATAACAGATAATATTTGGAAAAGGGGGAGGATTTCAAATTAAAAATATAACAACGTTTAAAGTTTGAGCGTTTTTACAAAAACGTCCTGTAAAAATCTGTTTTGGCCAACACTATACCTCTCGCCAATACTTCTGATGATGCCGCAATTGGCGAAATTGTTTATTATATATATTATTTTTTTTTAACTTTTATTACTTTAAATACATACCTACGTATTTATTGATGCTGGAAACTATATTATGTTTCTTTGCATTCGTATAATATAACTATTGATTTATTTACTATTACAATTTTTTTTTCAAAAAGTTACCATTAATAATGTGAATCATAGGTTTTTTGACAGTCATTTATCTGTCAGTTATTTATATGTACAGGGTGTCTCTTAAATAGAGCGACATGGCTTAATCACAGATTCCTGAGGCGAAAATAAGAAGATTTAACTAAACTTGCTTCTGCCGGAAAGTGTACCATTTAGCCAGAAATCTGCTTCAAAGTTCTTCAAAAAAAATTAATTTTACTTATAATAACAGAACGCTTTATACGATTTGGATGAAATTTGGTATTATAGTTCTTATCGTTATAAGTCATCTTTTAAGGTGATACTTGTTATTATTAGTGAACCACTAGTGTATGAAACTTAGATGTGCCAAAATAATAATAACATGAAATTATTTTTTTTTTCAGAAAGATACATTTCGATAGTAAACTTTTCTCTCTCTGTTTAATTTGTGATATCTGTTACGGTTCAGTCAGAAAAAAATAAAATCTGAGAAACTGCATCGTGAATTATTTAAAAATAAATTTAATCTAGCAGTCTATCCAAATTTCAAACACCTAATTTTTAATGACAGCAACGAGTTGTCAACTTGTTTAGGAGTAAGCTAACATATTTATTCGTGTTATTTATAATAATGGTAGTAAAATACTATTAGGCCGAACAAAGGGATGTTACTAGTTTCTAAATAATGCGAAGGAATTTTTTGACAACCCATAAACAATTGTTACTGTCATTAGAAATTAGGTGTTTGACATATGGATAGACTGCTATATTAAATTTATTTAAAAAAAAAATCACGGTGCAGTCACTCAGGTTTTATTTTTTTCTGTCTGAACCGTAACAGATATCACAAATTAAACAGAGAGAGAAAAGTTTACTATTGAATGTATCTTTCTGAAAAAAAAAAATAATTTCATGTTATCGGCGTGGCCATTAAAAAGTTACGGTCTAATTAATGTTGGGACACCTAAGTTTCATACACTAGTGGTTCACTAATAATAACAAGTATCTTCTTAAAAGATGACTTATAACCATAAAAACTGTCATACCAAATTTCATCCAAATCGTATAAAGCGTTCTGTTATTATAAGCAAAATTAATTTTTTTTCGAAGAACTTTGAAGCAGATTTCTGGCTTCCGGTAGAAGCAAGTTTAGTTAAATCGTCTTATTTTAGCCTCAGGAATCTGTGGTTAAGTCATGTCTTCCTATTTAAGAGACACCCTGTATATATATTTGAAATCTGAACTGTGTAACTAATGAATTGTATTTATCTTTAAAACCCAGGCTCCGGGATTTATAGAATAAATTATTTTATATATTTATCTATAAAATATATAGAAAAAGTATGAATGCATACCCGTAAAAAATTTAATAATCTTTAATTCTTATAATAAAATTGCGACAAAATTGTATTTAAATATATTTTTCGAAGAAAATCCATTTT
Source organism: Ophonus ardosiacus (assembly GCA_943142095.1). Lineage (NCBI taxonomy): Eukaryota > Metazoa > Arthropoda > Insecta > Coleoptera > Carabidae > Ophonus > Ophonus ardosiacus. The sequence continues at coordinate 32,972,468 of OW964834.1, read as the reverse complement.
GAGCTTCAAGTAAAGTGCCATTTCCGGTTATCTGATTTACACCAAAATCTAATGGCTTCTTTCCATATTACATAGAATACAAAGTATCAGAATTTTTTGAACGATAGTATTTGAGTTAGAGAATTGACAAAATCTGTACACAATCACACATACACACAAGCACATACAGACATAATCGGGAAAATGTTAAAATCGGATTCTAGGGACCTTAAAATGTGGTCATTTACCAAAACCTTGACACGCGATTTTTAGCACGATCCCTATACCTCCCTTACCTAGGATAGCGCGAGGTAAAAATGTTTAATTATTTCGTAATCGTAATTGCCCATCAATGTATTTTTTTCTATTTATTAACATCCAGTAAATACTTTTCTAATATTTAAACATAATCCTGAGTTAAATTAAGTTGCAATTTAAGGTTTATTGTTACAATGAAACTGAGAATTACGAACCATAACGTCGTTGAAGATGTTTCAATCATTAATAAGACAGTTACGTATATTACGTTTACATTTAATATCCGCAATATTAATTTCAATTATGACAGTTGTTAATTTTCATGCGAATTCGGAAATTAATTAAACGGAAATAAATACTTTAAGGGAAGACTCATTTTCGAATTAAAAACTAATTACACGGGAATTATTTGTTAAAGGTTTTTTATTTTTCTACATCATAAGAAATGTTACTATCATGTTACACTGTTAAAGATATCTATTACAATTTTACTATCTGTATCCTGAGTCTGTCAGGATCCAATAGACTGGTTTACACTTCAATTAATTATGACAAAGAAGGATTTAATTAGCTCCTGGATCTTTTCTCCTGAGGTAATTAAAAGAAAACTTTTCTCCTACTCCTCTGACGTCATGCGGCACACGGCGTCAACCAATGAAAAGGCTATTAACGGCAGAGAACGCGTTGAGATGGAGATTAATTTTATTACTGGTTTTTGCGGATTGAAGAAGGCTTAACGTGCTCGTTGATTGAATGCTAGGATAACTAGGATTAACAGATGAAAACTCTAATGTGGGTACAGATACAGATGTAATGTAATCGGAATTGAAACTTTATTTTTATTGTAGTTAAGGGAGATAACGTATGTTCCATAAGCTTTGACACAAATTTCAATATTTTTTCTTTGTAATAAAAAAATGCATTTATAGTATAATTAACGAATGAATGTTGACTTTTAAATTATTTTACAGATGTGGTTTCTTTTCATAACTTTGTCTTGTGATTTGACTTTGGAAAGACACTGGCCTTTATATATTCTGTTAGAGAAGACTAGAATTGTATTCCTTACCAATGGAATATTAGGAACCATTTACATTGTTTACGCACAGGATTTAGAGATGTATTTAAAAATTTTAATACCGCGAATTATGATTCGTTCGTCGCAGGTGCAATCAACCCTCGAGTTGGAACTACTCTTGGATAAAATTAAAAATAAGCCTATTTCATGAAACTGTCAAACTAAATAGTTTAAAAGTCAAAATATTATGTTAAAATCAAAATAAACGAAAAATGATTATTATTTTAAATGCATCCCTATTTTGTTATTCTGCCACTATGCAGGTATGGGCTATCCAGCGAATCAAGCGGTTTACGTCATCGTTTAGGGATTTTTGAATTTTTCTTTATTTTTTTAAATATATTCTATTAACGGTATTTTATTGGTTTGACACCTTTAATAGAAATAATTATATTTGGATATATTATTATTTAGTAAAATTTTGTAATTTTTTGCAAAATGACGTTTGATTATATTTTTTTAATATTGGTAATTCTGAATATGTATATTACTGAATATTATATGTATATATTATACTTTTCAACTTGTATTATGATTTCATTTTGTTTTTGATTTCGTTGTTAATTGACAAAATGTCAAATGCTCTGTCATGTCAAATTCAGGAGCTTGTAGTTAATTTATTGACTTATTTTGAAAATGAAAAATAGATTGGTGGGCTCTTACTTTCACTGAATTGTAATATTGAGGTAATATTTCGTTCTATTTGTTAGTAATAATTTGAAAATTAAATCTATATGTACAGCGTATGGCAAACGCTATACGCAATGTACAGAAACAGTGAGAAATTGTATGGTATGCAGTATTCTGTATTTTTTAAGGATCTCACATAATACTAGGTAGTTTGTTGCATATACTACACGAATGAAGTATTTATAACGGCGTAAGCAGTATCGTTAAGAATATTTTAAATAAAATTGGATTTATCTGGAAAAAAATTATACCAGACGTGTTACCTTTTTAAGAAAGATTTGGATTTATGAAGGCAGCCCACAGATCATATTTTAATCCGTTTTACATGCTCATGTAAACTTTTTAACATATGACCAGTGGCGTAACTACAGGGGTTGCAGGGGTTGCGTCGCAACCCGGCGCCAAGGTGCTATAGGCGCCTACCGGCTGTAAAAAACTCGAAAATGTGAAAAAAGTGCAAATACTTAAATGATATACAGAATGTCCCAGATTTAAACGACATAACTTGAACCATGGATTAAACAGGTAAAAATAAGGTGACAAGTTCATTTGAGCAAATGTCCGTAAATGCTTTGTTTCAGAGATATTCATGTTTTTCTTATTGGAGCTGCGCTTCTTTAAAAAATCACCTTTATAACCAGATATCAAATATCTTATTAAGTTATGACATAATAATTAGATTAATTATAAGTAAATGATTTGGCTATTAGGTACCTAATTTCAATACAAAATTTAGTTTGCTTGCACTGAGGTCAGGACAAAAATGAAAATTATCGATGAATTCAAACAAATTTATTATTTATGTACAATAAAATAATAACTATTATTTATCACATTTGTTCAAAATATTTACCTGTAGCAAGCAAACATGCACGACAACGATCTGCCATTGCATTGGTCGCTGCGTGACATTGCTCGGGAGATATGGTTTTGATTCAAACAAATTCTCATCTTTGGTTACATGAAAATCCTCATGCTATTAAAGAGAAAAATTTTCACTATGAATTTCAATGTAATGTTTGGCTAGGTATTATTGAAAATATTTTAATAGGCTCTTTCTTTTTGCCAGATCGTTTAAATTCAGAGATGTTCTACAATTTTCTAAATAATGATTTGAATGATTTAATGGAAAAAGTTATATTATCAGTAAAAAGAAACTGCTGGCTACAGTTAGATGGCTGCCCTGCACATTATGGGAGACAATCAAGAGAGTGGTTAAATTTACACTATCCACAACGGTGGATTGATCGGAGAGGACCTGTACCATGGCCAGCCCATTCGTCCCATCTAACACTTTTAGATTTCTTTGCTTGGGGTGCCATAAAAGAAAGAGTTTATTATGAACCGATAGATAATTTGGACACTCTACGCAGAAAAATTATTCAAGTTTGCGAAACTATATCTCCCGAGCAATGTCACGCTGTCACGCAGCGACCAATGCAGTAGCAGATCGTTGTCGTGACTGTTTGCTTACTATAGGTGATCATTTTGAATAAATGTTATAAAAAATCGTTATTATTTTATTGTACATAAATAATAAATTTGTTTGAATTCATCGATATTTTTCATTTTTGCTCTGACCTCGGACAAGCAAATTAAATTTTGTATTGAAATTAAGTAATAGAGTGTTAAACAACTTTTATATAAAAAAAATTTATACAGTCGTTATTTATCGAGATATATACTATATTCCATACACACTGGGCACTCTATATATATATATATATATTATGTTAAGCCATGAGTGCTTGTTTGCATCGAATTTAGATTTATTAAATATTAATAGGCGCTAGTACAAGTTTTGCTACCCGGCGACTGGACTTCTAGTTACGCCACTGCATATGACGTCATTGTTTCTAATGATATTGTATTTATGATGTAAACCGTTGGATTCGCTGGATGGCCCATACTGTAGTTATCCATTTATTTTGAGCAAGACATAAGACATTTACGAAAATTCTACCGGTAGATACCGCACCTACCGACTGCGTACAAAAACACAAGTGGTTAATAGTTACCATATTCGAAAATTGTACCATATCTACTAGTTCTATCTACCGGATCCATGATTTGCGGATCGAGTAATTCAGCCGGTAAATGCGGTAAATGAAGAATCTAACCTCAAAAAAAGTAGAGATGCCAAGCGAAGTTGGAATCGGAAGAATGTTTCGGAAGTTAATTATGATAATACAAAAGATGAGACGAGATAACGTTTAACTATGCCAAATTTCAAATCTGTTTAATCTTTCAACTGCTTTTCATAGGTTATAAATCTACCTTGTTTACTACTTGCGTTCTTAAAATATCTATCCCGAAAACTGTAACCTGATGAACAGCTGTTTACCGATATATACCGGTAACAGTTCACCGGTAGAATTTTCGTAAATGCCTATTGTAATTTCTGGGATTTCCTAGTTCAGTATTTAAATAAGTACTTGCAAAAATTCTCAAATCACAGGGCAGTTATGAAAAGAAACCACATCAATAAAATAATTTGATCGTCAACTTTCATTCGCTAGTCATACCATACTTAAAGTCTTGTAATACTTAATAATTAACAAAATTGTGTAGTTAAATTAAATAAAGATGGGCTTGTTCTTTGACAAGGCGCAACTTTTTATGGACATCTAGCACTAGGTTTTGGCCGACATTTACATCCATTTCTCGAATTTCACACTGAGAAACTACGAAATTAAGGGTAATTGAAGGTTTTTATACATTATTGTAGAGGTCCTTAATCAGAGCTGGGCAGTAACTAGTTACTTTAGGAACTTAGTTACTAACTAGTTACTTTTACGTAACTTGTAACTTAGTTACTTTTTAAAATATGGTAACTGTAACTGTAACTTAACTTGCTTCGGAAAAGTAGTTGGTAACTTTACGGTTTTTAGTTACTAGTTACTTGAGTAACTTAAGTTACTTAAAGTAACTCAGAAATTAGAATGTAACTTAAGTTAATCGAAGTAACTTAAAAAGTGGAATGTAACGTAGTCATAAAAAGTAACGGGGGGAATTAAAATTTCAAAGAAATATTTTGTTGAGGCTGATGCCTTTTTTAGAAACACTAACAAACTGTTTTGTTTTAAATATATGTCTGTCCAGAGTGGGAGTGTTGAGCGCAGCATCGCGCATGCCCTCTGTAATGTGTAACTTTTATTTTAATACATAATTAAATTCAATATTATTGTTGATTGATTTCAAGCCATAATAGATAATAAAATAAGTAATTATATTCATTAATAATAGAGTTTTTGTACGGTAAACAGAAAAACTAAAAATAACACATTATTTTAACTTTTAATTCTAGAAAAAAGGTCACTAAATGTTAAATTTGACTTATAAAATATATTATTTTCAAATGTTTTCCTCGCTTACAAATGATACGTTTTAATAAATTATAATTAAACTAAATCATCAAAATTATTCCAATTTTAGGTTATACAAAAAAATAGTGTATTTTGTTCGTTGTTCCAAGGGTTGCAAGACTTGAATTCGTCTCATTTTTGCAAATTCCCTTCTCACAAGATAAAATGTTACTTTTAATTTTTATATTATATTTTAATGTAGGTGCACAGGGCCTTTTTATCAGAATTTTTATCACGGCAACCGGGCCCTGATGGCCCCTTGTCAAAGCGGGCCCTAGGCCGTGGCCTCGTGGGCCTAGGTGGTAATAAGGCCCTGTAGGTCCGTTAACATTAACAATAATAATCTGATTGGGTGTTGCCAAGCAATAACGTTAAAATTTAGGTTAACGTAGTTAGTGCAAAAACTCCCTGAAGTAGTTAGAAAGTAACTCAAGGTAACTAAGTTACTTTTAATGAGTAACTAGTAAATAACTTAGTTCTTTCACCAAAGTAACTGGAACTTAAGTAACTTAGTTACTTTTTTTTGGAGGTAACTGTAACTAGTTACATTTTAAAAGTAACTTGTCCAGCTCTGTCCTTAATAGGGTCAGATATAAATAAAAAGCCAAATTCGCTGGTAAGGTATGGTAACCTATTTCCACAAAGGGTTTATCCAGGTCTTCTGTGGACGAGTGAGGCGAAGCCCTGAATTGTCAACGGTACATCGATAACAAAATTTGTTAATTTTATTGAAGAATCTACACACTGGGGACGATATTATCTTCTGGCCAGACCTTGCGTCCTGTCGCTGTCATTAGGCAAGAAAAACTCAAAATTAGCTAACAACGTATTATTTGTTCCGCGAAACTACAATCCATTTAACCTTTTCCAGGCTCGTCCCATAAAAGTTTTTTGAGCTCTATTATCTCGAAAAGTTTACAATGGAGGATGGGAAGCCCAAAAGGAGGACGAACTTCAACGCAGAATATACAGGAATCAGGAAAGTCCTAGAAATCGCTGTATATGTTTTCCAAAACCTAATGTTACCTGTCTGCAGAAAGTTAAGCCTTGTGGAAAAACACGCCCATCTTTATTTAAGTTCATAATTTTGTTGCATATGGAACAGTTAATTTTTAAGTATATTGAAACTTTAAGTAAATGCATTTTTATTACAAAAAAATAATTGTTGATATTTGTGCCAAAACTTATAGAACTGTCCTATTATTTTAATTCTATCCTTCACATATTAATAAAAACCAATGACATGTCATCAACAACAAAACATCTGCAATGTTCGACATTCCCGCGTTACCATGACAACATGTTATGTATCAGGGCAGTACAGTAAACAACCGATCAACGCTGCCGTGTTATGTCTACCGATGTCCTGACATATTTGTACACAGTTCAAGGGAAATTCATCCCTAATGACTCGTTAATACACATTAATTGCTGTTATTTGTGAATAGAGATGGGTCAGTGACGTGGAGGAAAATGCCGACGCCTTAAGGGTAATTGCATTTACGATGAACTAATTTAGTACATGATTGAATTTTAGGGTTAACTTTATAGCGTAATGAAGTAAAATAATTTTGTTATAGTTGGTCTTTATTAGGGTAAATTATATTTAAACTATGAGGTGATTATTGTTGAACGGATAATGGAGTCTGTAATTTTAGTCTTCTAATTTGTAATTGAAGAGCTCTTAGTACAAATATTGTAAATATCTTAGTCTTTATGTCATTGTGGTGAAGAACAAACAATAGGTTTGTTCCAGCCTCTCACTGCTGATAGTTTGTGACTGTGTCAGACACATGCGCATTACCAAAATACTGTTCCAGGCGTACCATTGACAAGTTTGCAACTCTCAAATATTATTTTCCTATTTCGCAGACTTACAACTTTCTTAGATTTGGAAACGTCAGTTTCTACATTCTACGGTCTTTTCCATTCTCTTATCAGTTATGGGGTAATATTATGGGGTTCTTCACCATATGCTATAACAATTTTTAGACTTCAAAAGAAAGTGCTGCGAATTATTGCTGGAGTAAGAATTAACGAGAATTGTAAACCACTTTTCATTCGCTATATTGCCACTTTCATGTCTATTTATCCTTGCATCAGTACTAGAAATACATAATAAAAAACGTGATTTTCAAATATCCATTATCCATCATTATGATCACGCCAACTTAATTCGCCCTAACCGTTTTAGGTTAAAAAAAATCTGAACAAAATTCATTACAAATAAATTTATACAATTATTTACCAAATACAATAAAAGAACTCCCTTTAATCACATTTAAAAGAAAAATAAAAACCTTCTTAAAACTGCACTGTTTCTATTCAAGTAGTGAATATTTAAATTACGGCTACAATAATGAAGACTGGATAGAAAACTATAAAACTATGAAATTGATTTATTTATAATATAATCTTTTTATGTATGACTTGCTATAAACATTGTTTAAACTTTGTAAAAATAGCCAACTAATAAATACTACTAATACTACTACTACTACTACTAATAAATACTACTACTACTAGTTAGATGTTTCAACGCATATTGTTGGACTGTCACAAACTAGTTGCTGAAAGTCTAAACAGTCAGAACTTTTTCTGCTGACTAGAAGTCAGAGCCTGCGCATTGAATACAAATTCAGTATTTGTTTCTTTACGTCAATGTACCATGAATATGTACTTTTTAGTTTTAGACGTTTTACAATTAAGGCTCATTCACAACGTTGAAATTATACTTAGTAATTATAATTATTTTATTTTTATTTATTTTATTTTATTTATTTCCGCTCAACAGGATAATAATTATCCCAATTACAGAGGGAGAATATAAATACATATATATAAATGAAATGTTGATACACGAAGAGAAAAAATTACACAAATATTTACTTAAATATCTAACATATTTAGAAAAGAAAAATGAGCATATTAGTTATTAACAAACATTATATTTAAAAAATGTGTTGTGCCTGTGTCATACTTAAAAGTACATAACTTACTGTGCCCTGATAAGCAAATAATACAATTATTTGTAGTTTTAATACAATTCTTTCAACAATTTTATATTATTCATATCCATATTGAGCAAATTATGATAAATTTGACATGACGTGAGATATACATGTCATTTTTCTGTTAAATTTGATTGTCCCACTTATATTTATAATTATAAATTATAATTAAAAGTAAAATAAATGAAGTTTGTATAAAATCCATATTTTAAATTTTAATATATGTTTATTTTAAAGGTTAGTTATCTTTCAGATCACGGTTTGTGCGTTCCAACCATCACATATTTCCAACTTGTCTGCAACAAGTTTATCTGCACGCATGCGCATTAAAAAAATCAGAAACATGTTGCAAACTTGTCCAAAATGATCGGCTGGAACAAAGCTAATGGCTCACCTGCTCACGTGCGCCAACTTAGTAGAGGAATGCACGAGAGAAAATCTGGTTACGGCAACACCAGCTGCTCTAAGCTGTGCAATTTTCTGGATGAATACAATTTAGCTATACCCCACTTCTCTGCCAGTTTTACCGAACGATAAATTATATAATTATAAAATTTGACGATGTGTGCGAGTTTTTATTATAAAAAAATTATTTTAGTGAATTTATTAAATTCAACAAATAATCTAAAAATAACAAAACAATTTACAATAACTATTCGAAATGTAGCCCTCTTCGATTCATATTTTCTTCGACAATAAATTTGTGTTGTTCGTCCGTTAAAACTAAGTTAGGTGGTAACTTAATGTAAAAAACCTAATTAATTAAGCTCTGATTATTTTTGTTACTCACCAAGCAAATAATGAAATAAATACACCATAATAGTTATTTATGTTATAAGGATCATAATGTCAATAATTATGGTACTAGTCGTGAAGATTATCATACGAGGCAAAGCCGAGTTTGATAACACGGCGTGTACCATAATGTTTGATATTATGATCCGTATAACATACAAAATTTTATATGCTGGCGTAAATAAATGAGAAAATAAAATACATTATTTTTTTGACGTCCCAAAAAATTAAATCTAAAAAATCAGATATGCTGATTTTCATGTTCTCTTTATATGGAGTTATGGTAACCATATAGTAACAAATTACTTGTTTACAAATAAACAAGGTTTGACAATAGTGTATGTATATGGTCTGTGATTTTCGGCAAAAAATGAGTGATTCTGAAGAAAGTTTGCCTTCTGATATAGAAAATTCAGCGCAAAATGTTGTTTCATCACTTTTACCACAAAAATCTAAAGCAACTTACGAAATGACGTTCAACCGTTACGAAGAATGGTGTATAAAGAAGAAGGTGAAAAATATTACAAATGAGAAAGTGTTACTGGCATATTTTGAAGAGTTGGCCAAAAACAGAAAATCCTCGTCCCTTTGGTCGTATTACTCCATGTTACGAAGTGTTTTGTCAATTAAGAAGAACATTGATATCAGCAAATATATACACCTGGTCGCATTTTTGAAGCGGAAATCCGAAGGCTATAGAGCTAAGAAGTCCAGAATTTTTACCAAAGAAGACATCGCAAAGTTTTTGTTAGATGCAGATGATAAACAGTTTTTAATGATAAAGGTAAAAAAAATCAATCAAAATAATATTTTTTTCTATAATTTAATCAATCTTTTATATTTAGGTAGTGTTTATCATTGGATTAAGTGGAGCATGTAGAAGGGAAGAACTGAAGGATTTACTTGTAGAAAATGTAACTGATCAAGATCAAGTTTTTAGAATTGTTATTCCTAACACTAAAACTAAAATTGCTCGGGAATTTCTTGTTACATCTGGAAGTGTTGAAGGTGTGAATATGGTAGAACTTACTAGGAAATATGCCGCCTTGCGTCTAAAGCATGCCGCCCATTCTCGTTTTTTTTGTGTCATATAGAAACAATAAATGTACAACGCTCCCAGTAGGAATTCACACATTTGGAAATATGCCTAAACTCATCGCTACGTTTCTTAAGCTTCCTAACCCGGAGGAATACACTGGCCACTCCTTTAGAAGATCTTCCGCCTCCTTGTTAGCAGATTCCGGAGCAGATATTCAAACTGTTAAACGTCACGGAGGATGGAGAAGTAATACAGTTGCAGAAGGATACATAGAAAATTCCGCAGAGAATAAGAAAAAAATATCTGCAGCAATTCTGGGTAAAAAGAATATACCAATGCAGCAGAATATTCAAAACAATGTTCAAATTAGTAATCAAACAAATGAAACACTTTCGACTTCTTTGCCTGGTGTTACGCTTACCAATTGTAGAAAATGTATTATAAATATTTACAATAATGAAATTGTAATTAAATAATTCTGCGAATTTCGTTGTTACATTTTTACATAATTTCATTATGATACTGAGTACCATAATGGTTTCATTATGGTACTGAGTACTATAATGAAAGCCATTAGAGTACTGAAACTGAGGTTTATAATGTTCTTATTATGATACGCCAGCATATAAAAGTCTTTAAAAAGACTGTTGTCGATAATGTAATTTATTTAAACAAGTAATAAAGACGGTAAAAAGAAATAAAGAACGAATACTTGAACAAATATTTGACAGTTGACAAAACAATACACGACTATTGCCCAGTTGCATGAACAAGACTTAAATTTTAAACCAGGCTTAAACAAAAAAATACAAATCGAAATTTTCACATCAATATATTATAATGCATTTGACATTTTATTTCGATGCAATATTGTTATTTTAAGCCAAGCTTAATATTCAAGTTACGTTGGTGCAGCCGGCCAAATGAGTTGCACTGCCAATACTTATTTCCGCGGGGTAAAATATTGAGAACTACATAAACCAGAAATTATTAATAAAAACAACAAGAGCTCAGCGGATTCAGTCCACTCTCATTATCATTAATATGGCCCGGATGTGGTATTTCGCTACCGAAAATCAATTGCTTTAATATGTAAAGAGTGAGAAATATTAGTTATATGATTAGTAGGACTGTTGTTATGTATTAATATATTAATAGGGCTATTCTGTAAGCGATCGTTATGACATAACGAATCGTATAATCGTTTAAATGGTATTCTGTAAGCAAAAATTCAATTGTTTATAGCGACAAGATGATAACGATTTTCGTAAAATCGTTATTTTTTAACGACAAGAAAAAACTGGTCTTTATGTTAACGATTTGTTGCATTTCAATCACATTTCAATATTCTTGAAATATTAAATGTCATTATAATGAATGGTGATCCCGAATTATTATTATTTCTTCACTTTTTCGAAAAAAATAATGAAAGATAATTATATATTTTAAAAATATGTCAGATTATATTCCACCTTTACTACATATATTTAACAGGAAAAATCTTCGAAAAAATTATAGGGCTTTAAGAGATAAAAGTGATCCTTTTACTATCCCAGAGGAAACTTTTAGATAATTATTTAGATTCTCAGGACCCGGCGCAAGAGATTTTACAACTGAACTGTTGCTATTCCTGGAAGCAAATACAAGGATAACTGCTATACCAAAAATTCTAAAAGTACTCTATATTAATCATACTTTTACATATGCTTTTATTTACTGAGTGCATTATTTGACAATTTGATGTTCGAATTCGACCTATTATCTCTTCCACGCATTTGCGCTTCTTTGTGGTCCACCAATGGCATTTAATCCCATAGTCAATTCAGCATACGCTTCTTCAATCTGATTTGGATTCTCTGGATTATATTTATTTGTTCTCAGAGCGACATTACTTTCAAGAGAGTCTACACAGTATTTATATTGCTCTTTGTAGTTTTTGAGCCCCTCGTTTTCTTATCTATATCTATTATAATAGAGAATAAAAAAAATAATAATAATGTTGCACTTTTATCACCCTAATACCTAAATCCTATATTTATATGCTCTAGATAATTGGGCTTATTCACGTGTACATTGTTATTAAACAAGAAATTGTTACTTAACAAGAATTGATAACAATATTGTTAAAATTTCGTATTCACGTATCTCGTTGTTAGATGAGATATAACAATTATTGTTTAGTAACAATCTTGTTATCATTTAACATGAAGTTGTATTCAGTACAGCTGTCATTATTTAAAATTGCAGTGTTGCAACCATTAGGATATTAAAATTAAAACATTTCTTATTTAAAATAATGATTTTTTAAATTCATTTGGGTTATTAAAGATACGTTTATGATAGTATAATATTTAAAACTGACGAAAATATTTTTAACTAATAAATCTCAATTATAAAAACTATTAATGTTCGCATTGGTATTGTAAGGGTGGTAGAAGTGTTTTAAGATTTGTTTATGAATGACAAGTGTGACAAATAGAGTTGTTTCATCATTTACGTCTAATTTACTTCAAATTCACAGTAAATATGGCGAAAAGAACAGCAAATACCTGCCAAAAATATGAAAAAAAATTGCAGCTTGAATCTAAAAGTATTTTCCATGACAAGTACTTTTTATTGTTTATTACTTCGTTTAGTGATTTATATATCTTCAATTAATAGGAAATACCATCTGCGTGTTGTCTAATCCTAAAGGATTGGTGTTACTTCAGCAATTGTACTCTGTCATGACATACGAAATATTCCGAAAAATATATTTTCTTTTCAGATAAAAAAGCGGTTCACTTCCATATCCTTTAATTACGGCATATTTATTCTTAATACATGCCTAATGGGGTAAACAATAAATGAGCTAAAAAATATCTACCTAATTTACATATTATGTATATCACTTATTTGAAACAGAAGTTATTTGACAAGTCAGTCTGCCCTTTAAAGACACGACTACGCACTAATATCAAATAAAGAAACGATACGAATTATATATTTGTGCACGAATTTTAGTTTAAATACACTAAATTTACCTTTGATGAATATTTATGAGCATTTGCCATTTTAATTTACTCTTAACAATAATTGTTGACACCTCGGCAAGTGGTCAGGAGCTCTAGCCTGACTGATAACAATTATTGTTAAAATAACGACAGCTTGTTGACACATGAATACGAATTTTAACAATTATCTTTAAAATAGCAATAAGTCGTTACGTAGCAATATAGATCGTACACGTGAATAAGCCCGATTATACCTCAAATCTTCACCAACAATTTTCAAAATGAAATTTAAATGTCAATTTTAATAGTGAATTGAGTAAACAATAGTACCAACCGCAAAAAAATATAACGATTTCGTTATGAAGTAAATTCAACGATAATGTTTTAACGATCGAACTTACAGAATACAAAAATAACGATTTTCGTAAAATACAAATAACGATTATCGTTATGATAACGATTCGTTAAGCGAATTTTTTACAGAACAGGCTTGAATGTATATGATTTAGAAACGAAAAATAAATAAATAATTTGTAATTTTACAAATGTAACTCCAGCTTTGTAATTATCTCTCCCAATCCCTGATGTCAGTAGCACTTATAGTAAGAGTCATTCTCGTCCTTTTCGTGTCGTGTCCTATCTCGTTGTTTTCTGGCCGTCGTTCGATTGGTCCAGTGTCCTTGAGGCCTTGCCCTCAATCGCGTCCTGGTCCCAGCTGCGCGAAAGGACCACACAGGGGTGTCCAACATATTAACCCATATACGCGACCGGGTTAAACGCATCGTCTTTCAACGTACGAGTATGTTATGAAGCGTTTCAAGTTGGAAAAAATTTTACTTTCTTCAAAAGTTATTTTGATATGATAGAGACATGTAACAATTTGCCAAGAAAATTTAACATTATTAAATCGTAGCAGATACTATAATATAAAAAAATCTGTTGTGGCCAGCACAAGACCTCTCGCCATTTCCGTATTAGTATTATATAAGTAGGTACATATTATATTTAACATTTTGGTACACACACAAAAATTCTAATTACATCTATTATCAATATATTTTTATAATTTTTTCTATAAATGTTTCCTCCTACTCTGTTCATTATATCTGTTTAAATCTTTTCTAAATATATTTTTTTACATTCCTTTTTTGATCATTAATTTGTTTTTTTTACCTCCCACTATCCATGGTAAGGGAGGTATAGGGAATAGGGATCGTGCTAAAACTCACATATCGAGATTTTAGTAAATGACCACGTTTTAAGGTCCCTAGAATCCAATTTTAACATTTTCACGATGATGTCTGTATGTATACCTCGTCCAGATTTCATTTGAACAAATGGCTTTTAAATCCTCTGTGTTAATCGTGATCTTTGCTACTGTGAATATTTTTACGTTTCAAGCAAATATAGTTTCTTCTCAAAGTACATTATATGTCTAAGAAAGTTGAAAATTGCTTGTAACTATTTAAAAGGGGGAAAGTTTTATTAGGGTATTGAGGTATAACTCAATACAATCCTGTACCTCGTGCATATTTACATTTTGGCACTACCAGTTGCTCAATTCAATAATGAGCGTTCATTGTTAAAGCAAGCATAACATCTTGGATAAGAATTTTACAGGTCAACTATGGTTCTCAGGAACACCCAATAAAAATTTTCCCCTTTTAAATAGTTACAAGCAATTTTCAACTTTCATAGATATATAATGTACTTTGAGAAGAAACTATATTTGCGTGAAACGTAAAAATATTCACAGTAGCAAAGATTAGGATTAACACAGAGGATTTAAAAGTCATTTGTTCAAATGAAATCTGGACGAGGTATACATGGATTTTGTTGACGCTCTAACTCAAATACCATCATTCAGAAAATTCTGAAACCTTGTATTACTACCCTATTCTAATATGGAAAGAAACCATTAGATTTTGTTGTAAATCGGATAACCGGAAATGGCACTTTACCTGAAGCTCATAATGGCTTTTCTTCAAAAAATATCATTAAATGTCATTTTTTCGCATTTTTTGTCATTATGAAAATTAAAGATTATTTAATTTTTTACAGGAATACATTAATACATTTTCTATATATTTTTCAGTTAAATTTAAAAATCAATTTTTTTTATAAATCCTGAAGCCTAATATAAACACAATTTCTTTGTTACACGGTTCATATTTCAAATGGATGTAACTACAGGTGAATGTCACTGTCAAAAATCTAATCGCTTCAAAATAATAATAGTGATATTTTAAAAAGAAAATAGTAAATAAAGCAATAGTTATATGCAATGGAACAGTTTGCAGCATTAGTAAATATGTATTTAAATTAATAAAAATTAAATAGCGGGACGTTTTGTGTAGGCCACATCAGACTTTTTAATTCTCATTATCGTGTATGTCTGGCTAGAAATTTTTACTTTTACCTCCTACTACCCTAGGTAAGGGAGATAAAGGGATCGTGCTAAAAATCGCATATAGAGATTTTAGTGAATAAGCACGTTTTGATGTCCCCAGAGTATGATTCTAACATTTTTACAATGGTGTATGTGGTTATGTGTGTGTGTGTGTGTGTGTGTGTGTGTGTGTGTGTGTGTGTGTGTGTGTGTGGATTGTGTAGACACGATTACTCAAATATTATTGAAATTTTCTATACACATTCTATACTAATGTGGGAAGAGCTTATTAGCTTTTAGTGTATATCGGATAACCGGAAGTGTCACTTATATAAGCTTTTAACAATTTTTCTTGTAAAAAATTCATTGAATATAATTTTTCAGCAACTTTTACTGATAAAAATTGAATATAATGGTTTAATCTGCAATTCTACGATAATAATATTTAGTAAATAACTTTTCTATGTTTGCAGTACTATAAATCAAACAGTTGTCAATAAGCACGTGTTATCAAAGTGTCAAATATTAACGAAATGGATCATGTAAATCAATAGATACATGCAAAGGAACTTAGTATAGTTTGCAGGATTAGTAAATATGTAGGTATGTATTTTAATTAATAAAAATTAAATAGCGGGAGGTTCTGCGTTGACCACATCAGATTTTTTAATTCTTATTATGGTGTTATATACTCTATCTAGCTAGAAATTTTTATTTTTTATGCATATTGTTACTGTGCTGTACTTTTATTGGGCCTTTGGCCTATTGTACGGCGTTTCTTCTAAATAAATAAATAAAAAAATACTGTAACAGAAGAATAACCAAATTAGAATCTAATTTTCAGGCTATGATGAATCCCTTAAGAGCATATTAAATACACCACTTGAACTCCTTGTATTCATTTCATTATCAGCGTTATCCTATGAATAAGTATAAGTGCGCATTAATTAAGAAATAGCCATTGTTTTCCAACAAACAATGCCTTCATTTCCGTCTGTACTCGTTAATAAGTAACAGACATTCAGGGCAAAGTTCAAAACTGAGATTAAGAACTTGGCAAGAGTAACAAAACACTGAATTTAGGGCTTTGTTGAACTTTGATATTGATTTCTGTCAATAATGACGGTACCTATTACGAAAGTTTAATGCTGGAGAGACCTGACCTAACTATTCTTTCTTCTGTCTTTGTCTTGCACAAGAAATCAAAGGTGGTGCATGAGAACGTCTTTGTTTAATGTTTGTGTTACATCTCCCTGGAAAGAATTCGCGAATTGAGGAAGAATACCAATGATAGCATTTTATTTGAATCCGGGTTTACGACGGGTTTTCTGTTAACAGTTCACTAAGGTTTCAAGTGTTTCAGTCTGATTTTACAGATTTAAATACTTGACATTTAGCAGTATTAACAGGTTCAATTGATGAGCTCTTAGCAAAAGCAACCTTAATAATATCTTTTTTGAATTTCAGATAATCAAAAAATAAACTTTCTACTAGTAGCTTCCTTGCTTTTATAAATTTCTGTAACCTTGAGTATAATGTTCAAGCATTTGAATATGAAACTATTTATCGTATTCTTTCCGAAAGAATGGCAGTGCGCAATAATAATTCGTTTATAAGTAGTTGAATTCGCTCTATAATCTGCGCTGTAACAAGACACGCACATGCAAACAAGACCATTGTAAGCCTTTTTGATATTTTTTTTATGGCATTATTTTTACTTCTCGCTGAGAGAGGTATTGGAATCATGCTAAAATTCGCATATCCAGATTTTAGTGCGGATAAGCACGTTTTAAGGTCCCTATAATCCGATTATAACATTTTTACTATGATGTCCGCGCGCACGTGTGTGTGTGTGTGTGTGTGTGTGTGTGTGTATGTGATTGTGCAGATGTTGGACCCACGGTTTCTCAAATACTATAAGACTTAAAAAATATTTAACTACAGTTTCCTCAATCTGATATTATTATTATTATTATTATTATTATTATTATTATTATTATTATTATTATTATTATTATTATTAAAATATTCCATACAACAGGCATAGCCCAATTAAAGTACAGAGGAAAACAAAGGTGAGAAACAAAAGTAGATAGGTAACGGAATAATCTATCGAGAAAATAATAACTAGGAATTGATTTTGACCAAGTGAAGAATTTAAAAGAGAGTGATAAAATTGTTTAGACGATAGAAGGAAAATATCTAGACACGAAAATTTAAAGTTATATAAAAAACACATTCTATTAATAGGAGACGAGAACAAAATATTCCTGGGAAGAGCTGATTAGATATTGGTAACAATTGGACAACCGGAAGTAATAGTTTCTTTAAAAAAAATTTCTAAATAATATTTTTTGAAAATTTCTGTTATTACTATTATTGAAAAACATAAAATTCTACATCTGATTACATTCAAAATTTTTATTATATCTTGTATAGATTTAGAGATAAAGGCACTGTAATATATAGAATAATCTAATCGCAGAGGCTAAGACACTAAGGAAACCAACTGACAAATTCAAGTGTTTATAAGATAGTTTGCAAATGAAAGATGTCAGTGTCAAAAATCAACAGTGTTAGTGACATTCTGAAAGCTTTTTCTGGGAAGTACATTTAATCTTTCTTATTGTTTTATTAAATAAATATTTAAAATTGTAGGAAAAATGCACATATCCATAAGAAATACCGTCAACCTTGCTAATGAATTGGAAGAATCTATGACGTTTAGGAACTTCCTCATACAATGAAAAATAGATATAATTAGAATTGTATGTATGCAGAAGACATGTTAAATACAATAAAAAATAATATTTGGGTAAAGTTCTGTATTTTTTTTTGTTATAAAACGACGGTTCGATAGCGAAGTGCAATACAATACTTATATGTATAACATAAAATGGAAATGGCGAGAGGTAATGTGCTGGCCACAACAGATTTTTAATTTCATTATATGTACATATATGGAAGTTTGTTTCTCAACTGTGAATTTCTGTAATTTAGTAACTATGTGAGTATGTGATAGAACGTTCTCGTATCTACACTGTCTCATCAATCCAAAGGTTCGCAATAAACAGCTTAAACAGCCGCAAGCCGTATACTATAAAAACAAAAAGGAACAATTTAGTGCGTTGTATTGCAAATTGCCTTAAATTTGTCACAATAATTGCAATTCCCAGGGTTGGATTAAAAGAAAAATTTAAATATCTTTTGAGACAATACACTTATGTAAAGACGAAAAGATTCTTATTACAAAAATAAGAAATTGTTATTGGTGTATTACTATGGCACAGAATAGACATTCATACAGAAGCGACAGTCAGAGAGAGAAACGAAAATTAGAGAGAGAAAGAATATGCCAACAAATTTAAAGAGCTAATCGGATAAAATCGGATTATTTCGGCATATCTTCGTATCTTACGATTCTTTGTTCTTTTCATTATCTCGACGAAAAGATTTTTTGTTAGGGGTCAATAATAAAAGTATATTGAGAAACACAAATTGATTTCTAATACGAACAAACATGTTATTTTTTCAACAAACTATAGGAAAAATCGTTATCATAAAGAAAATCATTATATTTCACATTTTCTGGAGGAGCGGTTGTCTCAGCTTGTCACGCCCATGTATTTTAGGGTTATGGCTAATTCAAGCAAACCAAACACGTCTTCTCACTTTTGACATATGTCATTTTGTGAACTGTTTGTGATTTTTAGAAGCGGTGTTAATTTCTAATAAAATGGAAAAAAACGAAGAAGATAGAATCGGGAGGACTTGTTTGTTCATATAAAAACTGTATAAGTAGATTTAAAAAATGGAGAATGTGAAATGTAAGTTTTTTTCGTTTCCGAAAGATACAGAAATGTAAGTAATGCAAAACGACTTCCATATCATGCAAAATGTATATTCATTTAACAAATAAGGTGTAAGATGTGGCTCAAGGCCTGAGGAAGAGAAGATTTTATGGAGAAGGATATTTGGAACATATTCATCGAGTCTGACGTTTGTGTTTCCCACATCAAAGATATAGAAAATTCTGCATTGTATTGAATTCATGTATTTGTTTAATAAAAATATAATTATCTGTTTATTTTATCTGATTTCTTTTTAATTCGTTAATAAAATTAAAATTTTAGTACTTTTGTGTTCTAATTTTTCTTTTACCATTTAAAACAATTTAAATTTCGCGCGTAAATTTGCCAACAAATTTAAAGTTCAAGGTCATAAACATCAAATCTCAACAACAATGGTGCCGACAGGGAGTGTCGCTTCTGTATGAATGTCTATTCTGTGACTATGGTTTGAATTCAAGTAAATTAGACTGGATTAACGCAGCTAGTTTTGAGTCAGATGGCAACCGTGGCTTTCAAATGATGGGGACATTGCTGGTGTACGTGATAATGTTAATGAAATGGATGTTTCTTTTAGAAAATTCAATGTTTGAAACTGAACCAAAAGAAAATACTACTGAAGTGGGACATCACAATGAAGTCGATGAAATTAATTCGAAGAAAATTTATTTACACGAACATGGCAGCAGATTACGTTCAATATTTATAATAAGTGCGTAGTTTCATATTTTTGTTATGAGAGTCCAACTCTGTATATAGCAGTGACAGCATTTATAGTCTTATTTATGAGGGGTGGAATTTTGGGTTTCTTTGTCAATTTAAGTAAGGGGCGTTCCAAAGTTTTATGGCGATTCTTTGGGTTTCGATGAGACAGAGTATACAACGTGTCTGAAACTTGTAAGGTTGCCAACTTTACAAAATTAGGTACATAAAAGGACATTTTTTCGGCAATCTTTTTCTGAATTATGTGTAAGATTTAGAATTTATGAGAAAAATGCACCGCAGGCGAGTTTTTAAAAATTTTCAAGGTCAAACGTGTTTTAATTAAAAGTTAAATGATATATAGTTTTTTTCTGCAATGAAGCAAATTTAACAAATTCTTAAAAAATAAAAATTAATACTTTTTGACGAAAACAAGTAATAAAGTAAAACAAAATAATCTAGCCTTAAAATGTTTTAGCTGCTAATATCTAATTTTAAATTTTTGAACTAACAAAGCAGTTATTTAGCGTTAATAAACTATAATAAAATATTAACGAGTAAAATCTGATCCGGATAGTCTTTCGATGAGGATGAGAGTACGAGTATAAGAGTAACAATTAACAAATTTGACAAGTCAACATAGATATCTTTAACCTCGCTGAAGCGAGCTCTGAAGGTCTGAAGTTATCACCAAACACCAAAGCATATATCTCTGTGTCTGCTACCGACCTTTCAGAGAAAACTACAAACTAAATGTTAGTAATAAATTATAGTACCAATCACCAATATATCAATAATTCAAAAATGCCATCGTTATTTCATTACATTACAAAAAATGTGAATTAATTATTTCATTTTCATTTTTATAATAATAAGAAAAATCTGTTGTGGCCAGCACAAGACCTCTCGCCATTTCCATATTAGGCTATTATAAGTATTGTATTGCACTTCGCTTTCGAACCGTCGTTTTATAACAGAAAATTGCAGAACTTTACTCAAATATTGGTTTTTATTGTATTTAACATGTCTTCTGCACACATATAATTCTAATTATATCTATTCTTCATTGTATGAGGAAGTTTCTAAATGTCAGAGATTCTTCCAATTCATTAACCAGATTTTACAATTTTACCTATAATTTCAAATATTTAATTAATGAAACAATAAGAAAAGTTAAATATACTTCCCAGAAAAAGCTATCAGAATGTCACTAAAACTGCTGATATTTGACAATGACATGTGTCATGTTATAAACATTGGAATTTGTCAACTGGTTTCCTTAGTGCCTTGGCCTCTGCGATTAGTTTACTCTATAAATTATAGTGTCTTTATCTCTAAATCTATACAAGATATAATAAAATTTTTAAGTGTATTAGATGGAGAATTTTATGTTCTTCAATATTTAATAAAACAAAACTCCCAAAGTATTATATTTAGAAGAATTTTTTTAAGAAACTACTACTTACGGTTGTTCAATTGTTACCAAAACCTTTTCAGCTCTTCCCAGGAATGTCAGATTTAAAAAACTGCAGTTAAATATTTTTTAAGTCTTATAGTTTTTGAGAAATTGTCCCTCCAACATCCATACATACACACATCCACACACACACACACACACACACACACACACACACAGACATCATTTTAAAAATGTTATAATCGGGTTCTAGGGACCTTAAATCCTGCTTATTCAATAAAATCTGGATATGCGAATTTTAGCATGAATCCAATACCTCAGCGAGAGGTAAAAATATTATTAATAACAAAAAATTACTATAAAAGGACAAATCGCGTCCTTTCCTGGTTTAAAAAAGGACAAGGACAAAATATGCTCAAAAAGATCAGTCCTTTCCAAAAAAGGTCAGTTGGCAACCCTAGCGACGTGTGAAAGATTCATTCATATCGGAAGGATCTGAGTTCAAATGCCAGTGGGATCCATGAATTTTTCACAAATCGACTTCTTTCGAAAAAACCAATAAAACTTCCAACGTCGAAACTCACCATGCGTTTACTTACTACTTTTCTATTACTTCTTTTAACGACATGAGTCTTTGCCTATAATCAGCTATAATATCCCGAGGACATTGATAATTACGAAATAATTTTATGACAGTTACCGAAAGCGCGTTTCTTAGTAACAGCCCGATGCCGAAGGCGGAGGTGGTGTTACCTAAAAACAACGTGCTTGAGGAAGTGTCATAAAATTATAAGTACTTATTTATCAATGATTGATGGATATTCGGTGAGAATTTTTTTTGCAGTTTTAACATTAAATTTGCCTAAAATTTGTAGTAGCTGTAAACGTGAATGTGGCTATGAATATGTTCAGTGTGAAGTGTGCAATGAGAATGAGACCTCTTTGAACGAGACCAAAGAGAAGAAGATAAGACATATTAAAGTTCATAAATATTCTGCACGTTTAGTTTTTTATATAATACAGTATTTTTTGATGTATTTTCTTCTACAATTGTTGATTAAATCATAATTTCAATGAGAGCGTGAAAATGACATTTTTAAATTAAAAGAATTAATCTTTAATTATATGTCAAAAACTGTTTGTTACTTAGCAACTTAGTGACATAAGTGATAATTGTCTTAGGATAATTATCAGTGTAAGTTTGTTTTGATTGGTTACTTTCGCACACGTGGTCAGCAATAAAGGGATTCAATTGAATAATTTTTTAACCAAAAAATTTTCAGTGTTATAGCAATATTGAATGCAATAACTACCGAGTCACTATATATTACACGAACTAAATACATTATAATACATGACGGTTGCGCAGTTTGAGTTCTATAATGTCATCTTATTCGTGATTCACAGATTCCGAGTTTGATTGCACACAAATTGTGTTCCACAATGAAGTCTCGCCTCACTTACATAATTGCAAGCATTATAATATCAGAATGTTCGCCATAAATTATACTTGAGTCGCTTTTATAGAAATTGCATTTGTATTACACGTTTCCGGTAATTGAGAAATACGGTTCTTAGGGAAAATTAATGCGCCGTTTATGGGTAATTTGCCAGGCTATATTTTACTTAAAAATGTAAAGGGGATCACACAGAGTAATAATAATGACATTTAGGAAATGAGAGTCGTAGAAATGAGTTCGTAATATAAATCTAATTCACTCGTACTATATTTGTATTAAAAAAAGTCTTACAACTTCTTAAAAGCAAACACAACTATTCTTTTACAATTCTATTCTTCTCTCTATCGTCTCATTATGAAACAATGGCTTCAATCTCTTAGAAAAGATTCCTTTTAGTGTTCAGACAATTCGCATTGCTCGACGAGACGACCTCGTACTAATTCACAAAACCACTTCAATCCAAAGGCGATGATGTATCCATTACAAATTACAATGCATAGGGAACGTGTATGAACTTTGGAGATTGGAGTAATTACTAACAGATAATGGGCAGGAATAAACCGAAGCTAAATACGTTATTCTCGTCAATGGGATGATCATGTTATTTTAATTGTTGCGATTGGTGCTAGTTACATTTGTTTGTGATTGGATTCGGTGATTAAGATTAGCGAATAATTTAATTATTTCATTTGGTTTTAATAGTAACTACTTGTACAATTTAAAATAAATACATAAACATGTTCACTACCTACCGATAATTCTTTTTTCGATTTTGCTTCTAGTACGGTATGATGTACAATTTAATTTTTTAAAGAAGTCTGATCAATGTCATCTTTGACTTGTATGAGTTAACATTTTAGCTCCACCCATTCTATCAAATTAGTCGTGTCGTTTACTTTGCTTTTATGATTGTACTAGTTGACCCGCCCCGGCTTCGCACGGGTAAAGCTAGAATAACGATTGCTACACGTGTACCAGTAATTTTTCACATTTACTTCGGAGACATGCGCTGCTTAGGGAGCCGGCAACGTGCCTCGCATCGTACATGTAACAGGCTCCGCCCACTTCCCACCCAATCCCCGCACCGCACCTAACAGCGTCCGTTTCTAAACATGTCTCGGGTACTTTTACTTATGTAGGTACATGTGATGTAAACTATCTCTCCGACAAATATCGAAAATCTACTAACGTTAAAACTTAACTATAGATACAAAGATAAAAAATAATTGAAATCACCCCCTATTGTACCGCCTTGAGGGATGATGTTTGAAAAACGCTAAAACACTCTTTATTTCTTACCAAAAGCATAAAAAAGAATTTTTATATCCCTAACTTGAGAAATGACGGATTCTCCATACAAACTTTCATCCCCTATTTCACCCCTTTCAAGTTTTATTTTCGTGACAAAAGGTAGCCTATGTCCTTCTCCAAATCCAATCTATCACTATACCAAAATTCATTAAAATTGGTTCAGCGGAAGATATGATGGGTTCTCCATACAAACTTTCATCCCCTATTTCACCCCTTCAAGTTTTATTTTCGCGACAAACGGTAGCCTATGTCCTTCTCCAAGGTCCAATCTACCTCTATACCAAAATTCATCCAAATTGATTCAGCCGTTTAGTCGTGTAAAAGGAACAGACACACAGACAGAATTACTTTCGCATTATTATATTACCTAGTATGGATTAATAACACTCGTACAAAACTAACAAATCGACATGTAACCTTTATTGGTCATATACTGACAGACAGCGGCAGGGGTGAGAACACGTTGTACTTTTACTTTTCCACTATGTGGATAGATGTCGCTAAAATGGCTGCGTTCCACTATAATTAGAAAGAGCATAAAACCTTAAAAGTAGTATACTAATTTTTTTTACGTAAATCGATATTTTAATAGTTATTCTGCTATTCGGGGCGGAGACGAATCCAACAAATCAAAGATCATCAAAATCGGTCCAGCCGTTCTTGAGTTATAAACGGTGTAACTAACCCAACTTTGTTTTATATATTACAAGATATAAGATACTTGTGTTATTTTGTCAGTATAAAAATATACAGTCATACAAAAAAGTCTCCGTACGACAGTAGTTTTAATGTATTTTAGGGAAAATAGCAGCCTAAAACCCAATATATTTAATTTCCTTTTAATCCAAAATGAAACGCTGAGACTGTGAGGGATGATTAAGCATATTTTTAATATTATACAGTACGCATTCTCTTATAGACGCGAATTATTTGTCGAATTTTTCTGATGCATTACATTAAAATTGTCTGTTAAGGCCCTATTTTTCGGATACTTTATAGTTTAAAGTTAGCTAGAACCGTGCTAACTATTTGACACATACTTCAGGGTTATAAAGAAAATCAGTGATGCCACTATATTAATTAAACCGAAAATGTACCGATAAGCATATTTAATACATTTGGCTTCATTATTTTAAATTGTTTAATATGATTTGTCTCTGGACTTGTTTTTAAGATAAATTATTTAGAATATTGAAGCCAAATGTATTGAATATGCCTGTCAGTACATTTTCGGTTTAATCAGTATAGTGGCATCACTGATTTTTGTTGATAACCCTGAAGTATGTGTCAAGTCGTCGTCAAGGTTTTAACTAAAACCGGTCTTAGAACCGTGCTAACTATTTGACACATACTTCAGGGTTATAAAGAAAATCAGTGATGCCACTATACTAATTAAACCGAAAATGTACCGATAGGCATATTTAATACATTTGGCTTCATTATTTTAAATTGTTTAATATGATTTGTCTCTGGACTTGTTTTTAAGATAAATTATTTAGAATATTGAAGCCAAATGTATTGATTATACCTGTCAGTACATTTTTGGTTTAATCAGTATAGTGGCATCACTGATTTTTGTTGATAACCCTGAAGTATGTGTCAAGTCGTCGTCAAGGTTTTAACTAATACCGGTCTTAGAACCGTGATCGTGGTACGAGCCATTGGGTTTTAGGCTGCTATTTTTCCTAAAATACATTAAAACTACTGTCGTACGGAGACTTTTTTGTATGACTGTATGCTGCTCGCCATAAAAAATGCAACATCCATAATTATGCAATATTTAAATGTAATATTTTTCATACTTATTATCGTATGCACGATAAATGGCGATTTTCGTTTGATAAAATACAGTACAGAGTGTAACCGTCCCGATCTTTTTCTTCTTACAGTTTGGGGTTGTCTTTGCCATAGCCTCCATACGCTTAAAATTGTGCTTTGGTTTCGATTTAAACGATTGCCAATTTAGTGGAAGCTGATACCGGCCTCGGCCAACCGTACAATGCAGGGTTATACAGAGTGATCAAAAAGAAATGATGCAATTGGCAATACAATTCTGGGGATCTTTTTATTCCACAGTTTACACAATATTAGGAGAAAGCGGAAATACTATTTGACATATCATTTTGACCATAAATACAAATAGGTTATGTCAGAACATGAGCCTGGCAGGTAATAGGATTTTAAGTGATTGAAATGTTTTAGATTATTGCTTGTAGGTTATGTAAGAAATTAAAATACGTGGGTAAAGAAAACAACAATCATTTTGATACAAAATAAGGTATTCCACCATAACAAAAAAATAAAAAAAAAAAAATTTAACTTAAAGTATGGCTCAATAAATAATGGTTAAAACAATGAAAACATTTTTTAAATAATTACTTTACGAGATATTTCACATTTTTTCCTAAAAGGGGAAATTGACGTCATACAATTGTTATCTTTCTCTCGTAACGTACTCAGAGCAGTGTGTGTCAGAAAGACAAGTATAGGGGGAATGTGACGTTACCCTGATTTCTCGAAAATAAAATACTGTTAAACTAGGAACAATGAAGATTTTTTAATACTATGAATTGCTTCAAAACTGAATGAAGTTTTATTTAAAATAACAAAAAAACATTGAGTGGAATACCCCATTGTAAATATACCCAAATTTAAATTTTCAAATGACACTGTCTACAGTGTCAAAACGGGAAATAAATTTATCAATATTACCAATTTTAAGTATTTTTCAAGTATTGCCAATTGAATCAGTTATTTTTGGTCACCTGTACTATTGAAGTGATACGCAAGAAAGAGTTGACGTAAGAGTTGAGATGGAAGATCATAATACAAACAAACATTCGCCATTTTTAAAGTTCTGTCTTCGGTCACTTGTGTTTTCATATTTGAGTTACATAATTCAATGTCTTCGGATGGCTGTGGAAACAAAGAATTTTATATTTGTCATGTATTCTTTATAATTCTAGCGGGAGTCAATGTTGCAAAGCCCTTAAACTCACTTCCTTTTTCATATTTGGCACCATCTTGTTGCATCTGTCACCATGACAGCGATTTATTTGTATTACAGCAGCTGAGTCACGTATAGTTCAAGGAAAATGTCAATAGACGGCAGCACGAAAATATGTCTGTATAACCCTCCATTCTCTCTCTCTCTCTCTCTCTCTCTCAAACTGAGACAATTGTTCAAAATGTTGCCGAATGCGTCTACACGGCGTTTTAACAACACAGTGCAAACGTTTATCAGCAACTAACAAAATTTTAATTTAAAGATAACCTAATATAGTCAATTCAAACATGTACCTGTCTCAGCGGTTCATCAAGTAAAAAAAAAATCTGATGTGGCCAACACATGACCTCCCGCCAATTCCATGTTTAAAATAGCAGTGAGCTTTAAGTAAAGTATCATTTCCGGTTAATCATTTGTAAATAAAATCTAATTTGTTGTCCAATAAATAGAAAAGTCTGTAATACGAAATTTTGGATTGTTTTATTGTTTTTCCTCAAAAATCTGTTAGAGCTCCAAATTAAGTACTACATCCGATGGTTAAAATATAATATGTTGTTTCAAATTATATATTCTTATAAAAATCAGCATCATCTTCTAGGTGCTCTAAAACGCAATCTTTGTAAATTCTTCGCCATACATGTTCGTAAATGTGTAGTTGTAAATTAATATTAATTTATAGTGCTGCAAAAATAGCAATTAACAAATTTAAATCAGATCATCCTGTACATCTAACATTTATATATGATGGAAAATATATTATTTTTACAAACCTTAATTAAATATTTTACTATTATATTCTCCTTAACACGGTTTCATTATTAATTTTAATATAATTGCTTCCTGTCAGTGATATTTGTTTAAATATGTCAAAACTGTCATTAAAATTATGTTTTTGTTTGACGCATAGGCTAGGTGATACATGAAAATAAATTATATTATATATTCATATTTAAAGTTATATATGCCCGTATTCACCAACATCAAATAAATCTTCGAATAGCTTATTCATTGTATAAGAGAACAATATCGCATCAAAATATGACAGCTAGAATAAATACCTTCATTTGTGTTATGGTATTGATGCGATATTTTTCTCTTATTCAATGAATAAGCTATTCAAAGATTTATTTGATGTTGGTGAATACGGGCATTAGAGATATTTACTAAATGTTATTATCGTAGAATTGAAGATTGTACCATTAATCAATTTTAATTAGTAAAAGTTGCTAAAAAAGAATATTCAATGAATTTTTTACAAGAAAAACTTTTAAAAGCTTGTATAAATGATACTACCGGTTTTCCGATATATACTAAAAACTAATGAGCACTTCCCATATTAGTATAGAATGGGTATACAAAATTTCAAATTTTTCTTATTGATAGTATTTGAGTAATCGTGTCCACAAGATCCACACACACGGATACACACACAGACACACGCACACACACACATACCCACAAACATCATTGTAAAAATGTTAGAATCATACTCTGGGGACATCAAAACGTACTTATTCACTAAAATCTCTATATGCGATTTTTAGCACGATCCCTTTACCTCCCTTACCTAGGGTAGTAGGAGGTAAAAGTAAAAATTTCTAGCCAGACAAACACGATAATGAGAATTAAAAAATCTGATGTGGCCAACACAAAACTTGTTGCTATTTAATTTTTATTAATTTAAATACATACCTCCATATTTACTAATGCTGCAAACTGTTCCATTGCATATAACTATTGCTTTATTTACTATTTTCTTTTTATAATATCACTATTATTAATTTGAAGTGATTAGATTTTTGACAGTGACATTCACCTGTAGTTACATCTATTTGAAATATGAACCGTGTAACAACACACATACACTCATACATACCTACAGACATCATTGTAAAAATGTTAAAATCGGATTCTGGGGACATCAAAACGTGTTTATTCAATAAAATCTCTATATGCAATTTTTAGCACGATCTCTATACCTCCCTTACCTAGGGTAGCGGGAGGTAAAAACAAAAAATGCGACTTTCGATTTTCTTGAAAATATATAATCATTTAAAGACAACAGTAGTTCATACACATATACCCGTATAAGGATAATTGCCTATCTCAATTCCTCAAATTTAAAAAATAAGTCAACTGGTAGACGAAAGTTAATAATACATAATATAATTTGTTTTTACCCTTCAAACTAATTAATTTCCCTAACAACAAACCTTTAATACCATCTTAACCTCTTTATTAGCTACCCTCATCATTACTACCCTTACACTGTTTTCTCCAGTGCCCCCTGTTTAAATATGCATTAGCACGCCACTGGAGTCGACTCCCTGGACGCTGCGTAATTGTGAGTAAACAACCCCTACGGCCCAGCATGTCCCACGACGGCCCAGCATGTCCCACGCCACTGGAGGGTAAAAACTTGAGCAGGAACCGAACCGGATTGGCAAGAAGTTAGAGAAAAACTTAGGGATGAATAGGTAACTAGATTTAGGGATGAATTTTTAATGTGATTAGCAGATGGTTTTTGTATGGTGAAATAATGGCAATTTGCATTAAATATATGAATAATAAACAAAAGCTTGTTTTCTTAGAAGCACCCGACCCTATTATTAAGTTACATTAGCAGTTATTGAAAATGCAACATCAAAAAATATGTGGATTAAATAAATGAGATTTAGAAGTATTATTAGTGTAAAAGATTAAAATTAAAAGAAAAAAATCTGATGTGGCCAGCACATGACCTCCCGCCAATTCCATGTTTAAAATAGCAATGAGCTTTAAGTAAAGTTTCACTTCCGATTGATCGTTTGTAAACAAAATCTACTTTGTTGTTCCCACAAATAGAACGGTTTGTAATACGAAATTTTGGATTATATTTTATTATATTTTTCCTGAAAAATCTGTTAAAGCTTCAAATTAAGTACTACATCCGGTTTATTATATATAGTCAAAATCTAATATGTTGTTTCAAATTATATAAGAGTATTAAATACCAACTTTGCGAAGTTTTGGATCATTAATATATTTTAAGGAAAAATCGTCACACATACATTATTGTCAAAATCATCACCAACTTCCTTATGCTCTAAAACGTAATCTGTGTAAATTCTTCGCCGTACATTATCCATTTCGTAAATGTGTAGTTGCAAACTATTATTTGACACTTTGAAATCACGTTCTTACTGAGAGCTGTTTGATATATAATGCTGCAAACATCAAACTTAAATCGAATTATCTTGTATATCTAATATTTATGTATGATGGAAAATATATTATTTTTACAAACCTTAACTTCATTAGAATCATATTTAAACTGCTAAATTCTTCTTAACACGGTTTCATTATTAATTTTAATGAAAATTGCTTCGTGACAGTGACATTTGTTTAAATATGTCAAATTTGTTATTAAAGTATTGTTTTTGTTTGGCGCAGAGGTACAAAAATAAATTATTTTAAAATATAATATAAAGTTATTTCAAGTTATTTACTAAATGCTATTATCGTAGAATTGAAGATTGTGCCATTATATTTAATTTGTATTGGTAAAAGTTGCTAAAAAATTATATTTAATGATTTTTTTACAAGAAAAACTGTTAAAAGCTTGTATAAATGATACTTCCGGTTATCCGATATACACTAAAAACTAATGAGCTCTTCCCACATTAGTATAGAATGGATATACAAAATTTCAAATTTTTCTGATTGATAGTATTTGAGTAATCGTGTCCACAAGATCCACACACACACACACACACACACACACACACACACACACACACACACACACACACACACACACACACACACACACACACACACACACACACACACACACACACACACACACACACACACACACACACACACACACACACACACACACACACACACACACACACACACACACACACACACACACACACACACACACACACACACACACACACACACACACACACACACACACACACACACACACACACACACACACACACACACACACACACACACACACACACACACACACACACACACACACACACACACACACACACACACACACACACACACACACACACACACACACACACACACACACACACACACACACACACACACACACACACACACACACACACACACACACACACACACACACACACACACACACACACACACACACACACACACACACACACACACACACACACACACACACACACACACACACACACACACACACACACACACACACACACACACACACACACACACACACACACACACACACACACACACACACACACACACACACACACACACACACACACACACACACACACACACACACACACACACACACACACACACACACACACACACACACACACACACACACACACACACACACACACACACACACACACACACACACACACACACACACACACACACACACACACACACACACACACACACACACACACACACACACACACACACACACACACACACACACACACACACACACACACACACACACACACACACACACACACACACACACACACACACACACACACACACACACATACCTACAGACATCATTGTAAAAATGTTAAAATCGGATTTTGGGGACATCAAAACGTGCTTATTCACTAAAATCTCTATATCCGATTTTTAGCACGATCCCTATACCTCCCTTACCTAGGGTAGCGGGAGGTAAAAACTATAAACAATAAAAAATCTGGTGTTCCCAGCACATTACCTCCCGTCAATTCCATGTAGTTTATTAAAAAAGATTCTATATATCCACTTAAAATGTAACACGAACATAATTATTTGCTACAAATTCCATACCGAAAATTCTTCGGAAAAGATTCTATATATCCAATAAAATTATAACACGAACATATGCTATGTAACCGGGTTCGATCCCGACAGACGCCAAAAATTTTGAATTTTAAATGGCATAAAAGTGACCCATGTGGTGCACTCTCCGTACCAGCAATGAGTGCCAACGAGGTGACGCCTGGTAAGCGCCCGCACGGTACAAATATGTCATCATCATTACCGATATCAGCAATAAAGCACACTCAGAAATGGGTAATATGCCGTGATGATATATTTATTTATTTATTTTTACCAATTTCCATGGTTATAGCATAGATGGCTGATTTATGAAAGTTAACCTCTTTAAAATTCTTTAACTCTATAGACCATTCCAGAATGACGTCCCCTGCCCTCCAAAGGAGTGATTTTAACCTCCCTTTTGAATATTTTTAAAAATTATTTAATTATATATTTTATGATAAATATCGAGAAATTTTGATTTTGATACAATTCATTCATAAAATTAAACTATTAAACTTTTTTTTTTCCATGGCTCCATCATTCAGTAAATTATGTATGAAATTTATTTCTGACAGCTGCCCCTCACGAAATTCATTTGTTTTGGATTGATGTATATCTACTGAATATGAAGGAAAATATATAATCAAACCGTATAGACAATCAAATGTTCTTTCATATTTATAATAATATAAAATGTCAAAAAATGATATTTAACTGCGTTTTTTCAATAATAACTGTTAAGAACTTCAAATAAAGGTACGCCAAATATTTCCAATTTTAAATGGCACAAAAGTGACCCCTGTCACTCTCCACGCCAGCTATGAGTGCCCGTGAGGTGACGCTTGGTAAGCGCCCACACGGTAAAATATATCGTCATCATTACCGATGTCTGCATGTGTTGTAGATACTGGCACACCCAGAAATGGGTAATATGCCGTGATGATATATTTATTTATATTATTTAAATAAAGGTACTTCCAGTTGTTCAATTATAACCAAAATCTAATCAGTACTTCATATGGATGTAAAGAAGGGAAATATGAAAAAATTATAATTTTTAGAATTATGGTGTTGGAGTTGTCGTTGGAGAAATTATTGTCACACGCATACACACACACACACACACACACACACACACACACACACACACACACACACACACATACAGACACCGTAAAATTAGTAAAATCGTATTCTAGGAGCCCTAAAACGTGCTTATTCATTAAAAACTCACCACCAATTTTTTTGATTAAAGACAATACCTTCCTTACCTGAAGGTGACGGAAGGTAAAAATAAGAGTGGAGGACCCCATTATCTCTGCAACTCCGAAGTTGGCAAAATTTTCGAGTAATAAAGAGATAAAATCAATTCCTGAAACCTGCACGGTAAGACTTTTGGCAACCATTTCACCACTCCTCTGAAAGCCACTACGTTAAGTTGACATTAGTGTGTTTTCCACGTCATGAAATATGTTTCCGCACGAATGTATCTATCTAATCCGGAAGATAAAAACATGCAAAAATTAATAAGATGTCCTCCGCGCGCATTAATTACCGCTACTATACGCCGAGGCATCGGCTCAATAAGCTGGCGAATAACATTCATTCCATTCTCTTTCACCTGCAGTTCACATTTCTTCCAGCATTTGCACCGGAGGCTGAGTACGCCTCACTGCTCTTCCTAAGATATTCCACAGATTTTCAATTGGTGACAAATCTGATCAAAGAATGTCAATCCTCTTCTCGCAACAAGTGGTCTTGCGTTGTCTTGCTGAAATACGGTTGTTGGATTGATTTGCATATGGGGAACAATTTTCGGTACTAGAATTTCTCAAATGTATCGCTGACTGTATAGAGTACCCAGAGGCGTAAATAGCCTATGGCCGATATGGCCACGGCCATAGGCGCCTTATTGGAAAGGCGAGAAAATGATTAAATTACGATTGATATTGTGATATAATTATGAATTACATGTCATACTTTCTATATCGACTGTGTTCAACATAGTTCCCCGCATGAGCTATGTCTCATATGCTAACTTCAAACTGTATTTTATAACGCAATACGCATGCGTCAGTTTAAATAGCTGTCACATTTCTAGCGGTAAATACGAAATGTGACAGCTATTCAAACTAGCGCATGCGCACTGTATTATGAAATTTACGAATGGATTTGCGGGTTGCGTCGAATTTGTTGCCATTTTGTATTTTTGTATTTACCGCTAGAAAAAAATGTGACAACTATTCAAACTGACGCATGCGTATTGCGTTATACAATACAGTGTGAAGTTAGCATGGGACAGAGCTTAAAATAGAGTCTGAAGTAAGTAAGGGACAAAACATATGATTTTAACTAAGAGTTATAAAAGCAAAACTGAAACAAAATGAACTGTCAGCTAAGGCCCGATATTTTCATCTCTGGTTAAACAGCCGGTTAAGTTAACCTAAAAAAAATTAAAATTTTAACCAGAGATTGAAAAACCGGCCCTTAGTAGTCTAAGTTAATTAATTAATTAATTAATTAATAATAATAATATATCATCACGGCATATTACCCATTTCTGGGTGTGCCAATCTGCTTTATCACAAATATCGGTAAAGATGATGACATATTTGTACCTCATGGGCATTCATTGATGGCGTATTAATTAATTCTTTAATATACGAGTTACATATTGTATCATGCGAATATGCTTATATGTTTTATAAATGTTTTTTTTTTTACCATGCTTGAATACTATTACATATAGATCTTATTATTTTACACGCGTGTACTTATAAAAGGCGCATTTTTGGTAGCTGGCCATAGGCGCCTTAATTGCTAGTTACGCCTCTGAGAGTACCCGTAATGCGTATTAAGCGAGATTTACAGTTAGAAGATATTACACCCCAGACTGTAATACCTTGTGTACGCGGTATGACATACACGAATGCAAGCAACAATCCCTCTTTTACTCCGGTGTCTTATAACAGTATCCGAGAATCGTTTTGGCATAAACAAAATCGCGATTCATCTTATAGAAAATTTTATGCCATCCATGATTCTATAGTCATCTTTCTCTGCACCAGTCCAATCGCAAAGGACTAAGGAGCTCGGTCAAAGGGAGTCACAATAGTGCCCGAAGTTTCGTTTTATGTATTCTTGGCATATTTTGTTTTTACTTAATATATAAGTTTAAAAGCAAATAAGTAAATGTCATTTTCTAAATCGCTGATGTAAACCAAAGTCAGCACATAAATTAGTTCACGAAGGTTTGCAAATTAACCTTGTAATAAGTAGGCAGTTGTTGAATAGATATTTATTAATATTATTAATTAATAGCTTAGCTTTACGTAAATATACAGTGTGTCCCATTTAGAAGTGCCACCATTGGGATCTCGAGAACTATAAGAGATACGATGACGGTTAAATGGAACTTTTTGTGCGCGTTTGGGAGGCCATCTCAGATGTGCTTTTGTTTTCCCAAAAATTCTCATAGGGCACTAGATAATGACGAAAAACTGAATATTGTTGATTTATTCTTTTTCAAATAACTTCTAAACTATTGGTAATTGAGAAAAACATTTCAAATATAAAAGATAGATATTTTTATTAACTAACCAGTGGCGTACGAAATAAATTTTTATATCAGTAAATTTTCGAGATATAACACAAACTTATATTTTTTTAAATGGAACCCATATCTTATTTTAGTCTCAAAAAAATAATATTTTTTTCTCTTTGATGTAAGGGTTATTATGTTTTATATTTGTTTTGCTCCTAAAATTTATTTTTTTTCTTTATTTTTGTGTTTTTTCTTATTATTTCTCAAAAAAAAAAATATTATTTTTATTAATTATATTGTAATTGATCGATATAATTTATTTTATGCCTTTATTACTTAATATTTTTATTCTAGACTCATAATTACAAATTACACTATAATGTGCCAACGGCGATTTTTTCAAAATAATTGTAAATTGAATACAAAATAAGGAAAAAATAATAATTTTGAAGGCAAAACAAATATAAAACATAATACCCCTTGAAAAGAGAAAAAAATTGTTATTTTTTTGAGAATAAAATCAGATATGGGTTCCATTTAAAAAAACATAAGTTTGTATTATATCTCAAAATTTTACGGATATAAAAATTTGTTTCGTACGCCACTGGTTAGTTAATAAAAATACCTATCTTTTATATTTGAAACGTTTTTCTCAATTACCAATAGTTGAGAAGTTATTTGAAAAAGAAAAAATCAACAATATTCAGTTTTTCGTCATTATCTAGTGCCCTATGAGAATTTTTGGAAAAACAAAAGAACATCTGAGATGGCCTCCCAAAGGCGCACAAAAAGTTCCATTTAACCGACATCGTATCTCTTATAGTTCTCGAGATCCCAATGGTGGCACTTCTAAATGGGACACTCTGTATATGGTCGATTGTACGACAAGCGGACCATACACTTGGAAGCAAATTTTGCGAAAACTGACGTTGCACAATAAATTGCTGTACAAACTGAATTACCATACACTATAAGCAGTGTTGTGCAAATTACAGTTATTTTCAACCTGTAATAGTGTAAACATGTCACTCAACGAAGCGGCGTGTTTAGCAATTATAAAAACTTGTGCGTCAGATACTGATTAAAAAAAAAAGAAAAAGGAAACAGAGTATCTGGATGAAAGAGGGGCTTAAGAAAAGATCTCGTTTCAGTCACGAAAATCTTCTCAAAGAAATTCATTTGAGTTTACCATTTGACTATAAAAATGATTTGCGAATAGATGCTATTACTTTTGGCGAATTATTGACCATATTAACACCATTTATACAAAAAGAATACACGAAACTAAGAGATATAATATCGCCCAAGCAGAGGCTTGTTTTCATGTACCTACACAAACTACATTTATTGCACAACAATGACCATACATTATGCAACTTGTGCGCAATACCGTTCGAAAGAACAATAAATTTCGAACATTTTTTTTGAATTTTTGCAACTAATTGCCCAACACAACAAAAACTACCATACACTATACAATTGTTTGCACAACAGATTCTGATGCGCAATTTGTTTGCAAGTGTATGGGCCGTTATTCGCTAGTGAAATAGAGCAATATGACGTCTAGCGGCGAAAATATGAACTAGTGCATGGTAGTGGTAGCGGCGAACGCATCGTTTCTGTCACTTATTTAACAAATAAATCATGAGTGGAGTGAAATTTGTAGGCTATATTTCATTTTACGTAAGAAAATAGTAGACTGCTCTTAAGAGCCGACCGTTTTTACATGCATTAAATAAATAATTTAAATTTGTGAAACCAAGCTTTGTCAATAATAAATATATTTATCTGTAAAAATGTCAAAATCTCAAATTGCAACAAAAAACAAAATTTGGTTAAACATCACTTAATTCTGTAGATTTTATTTGACAACTGACAGGTGATATTTGTTTCGTTTCTGTGAAATAGGTTTATGTTCTGACCAATCAAAGGGTAGAATTTATATATCGCTAACTAAACCAACGCTATTCTTACGTGAAATAAAATATAATAACCAAATCTAAAACTTCAACATGTTTTTGTTGCGTTTAATCCAGAAATAATTAATTTCCATAATTTACCGAAAACAAGAACCTAAATTCTACAGAAAAATTTATTAGAAAAATTTGCCAATTTGAAATAGTTGGTAGACGAAAGATATGCATTCATCTTTTAAAAATGGGAAAGGAACCGAGTAAAAATATACGTGCTCCTTGCATTTTGTAAAGCAAGATTATATTTTGCCGGAAGGTAGTAATTACTTAGTGTCTTTATTAAAATACTTCGTAATGAAATCTAAACTTGTAGACCTGCCTGCACAAAGATGACAATAAAATAATAATACTTATCTCTCCAGTAATCTACCAAAGACTGTAATAATGCAGTACTATATATGTAGATTCAAGAAAACAAAGACTGGAATCATGTAAATTCAAAATTCGAGAGAATGCTGAACATAATTTTTATATGAAGCGGACTAGTTCGCAAAATTCAAAATGTTATTTATACTAGAAACATTATTTTTATTTAATATTAACTATAATATTAATATTACTTTGTATTTCAAACGCCGCAGTGTATAAAGGCCGTATCCCACGATGAAAAATACAAGCAACTCGAGTTGCCGATATCGGCAACATGACGATTATTCTATCCCACGGAATGTATGTTCCCTTAAAATCTAGGGAAATACTTTGCCTAAAGTTTCTACCAGATATAGGGAAATTTTGATATTTGATCTTTAACATCCCATAAAACTGGGCAACTTTTCATGAGGTTAATCAGTTCCTCTTCCACATGTTTTATTTAAAATAGCAGTCTTCATTGTATGTACTTAATATGCGAGCACACGTATTGTTGACAAATAAAAGTATGATTTTGACAAGAATGACGCCTGCGTGATCATACGATGTTTCAAACATAAGTTATTTTTAGTCGCTGCATGCTGCATCTGTGATCTAGCGCATGCGCTCAAACGAGTTGCTCTTAGAAAGTTGCCGTTATCGAAAAAGTTTAGCTGCATACATCTAAACTAATTGCAGCTAAAAAGTTGCCTAGCACACGGCGTTTTGTCACACATACGAGCAACTGTTGCCGTTAAC
Source organism: Ophonus ardosiacus (assembly GCA_943142095.1). Taxonomy (NCBI): domain Eukaryota; kingdom Metazoa; phylum Arthropoda; class Insecta; order Coleoptera; family Carabidae; genus Ophonus; species Ophonus ardosiacus. The sequence continues at coordinate 32,933,648 of OW964834.1, read as the reverse complement.
TGCAATAAATTGCCGATACGTTGTATCGTGGGATACAGGCTTAAGAATATAGTTGCGGGAAACGAAGCATCTACCTTAAACCGGCCATATTATTACGTCACGCGCTAAGCTCCTCCTCTTCTTCACTCGCGAATAGGGTTGGAAAAGGAGTCTGAGTCTGCCGTAGAGTCCATAATAAAGACGTGATAGATCCTCTCCTACTTTGTACAGTCGTAGTGCCGATTAAGTATTGTGTTTGTATTATTTACTCATCTTATTATTTTATTTAACTAAATAATAAAGCTGTTTTATATTTTCGTATTTAAATCTTTTGTGCTTCAACCCCGATAGACCATTCCTCATTAACTGCTATAAAACGGAGAAAATAGTAAGTATATATTATTTTCTTATTACCATTCATAAACTAGTTTGATACAAGTTGCAACTTCCAATCTGGCAAGAACGCACTATAAATTTTATTTCCTAATTCCCCTCAAAAAGGCGGGGTCAAACATTAATTTTCGCTATATCAAGTTGAAACATTAAATAACGTAATTCCCTAGATTTTAAGGCGTTACAGCTATGCGATCGAATAATCGCCATCTTGCCAATATCGACAATTTAAAGTTGCTCGTATTTTTCATCGTGGGATACGATCTTAATATTTTTTGGTGTTACATTTCCAAAGACCGCCAGTGTAGTAATTTATTCTTCCTCTTACGTTTTTCTGGATTATTTCTCTAATTATTTCGTCCTCCAAGGATCAAGCAATCTTTGTTTAACGCCGGGATTTTATTTGTCTCCCTGTTTCCTTGACAACGAAGGATAAATCAAATAAAACTCAAGAGATGGCAATTTTATTAGCATACGATGATATCAAATAATATGATCGTTGGATAAGCATTGAAATTTATTGTTCGGAAGACGATTTGACAGCTTTCCTCGGATTTCAAATATAATTAATTCTCTTTGTTTTGCACGACATTTTACATGACTGTAATTCAATCTTTACTTTATCTGGAGCAGTTTCTTTCATCAGTACAACGTACCAACCCCAAAAAATAAAAACTGAGCTTACTGGTGTTTCATTGACGTTCACCGTTTTTATATCTTTTGATTCTTAGTGAAATAAGGTGTGAAAAAACGTATTAGCGCTGGCGGTTTACAATAACAATCCTCAAACGAATTAGCATGAGAAACGGGCTGTAGACTGACATCATTTCTCATGCAAATTGTTGATTTTATTCCCTTGCACAGACCGTAATTTCATTCTGTCATTTTGGAAGTTTTTGCCAAGTTGGACAAAGTTTTAATAATTACCAGTTATTCTAATTTTGCAGCTGTTATTCTTCGAGATTTTTTGAATTTTAAATTGTGTGTATACAAAAGCTGTACCGCAGTATGATATTAGTATACTAAACATGAATATGTTGTTTAGAATTTAAAATTGTTCACAAATATGGTTGGTATTAACTATTTTCAACGTGGGAGTGAATGTTTAATAATAAATGTCCTTTTTACCTCACGCTAATAGAGGTATTGGTTCATACTAAAAATCGCATATCCAGATTTTAGTGAATAAGCACGTCTTAAGGTCACTAGAATCAGATTTTAACATTTTTACAACGATGTGTGTGTGTGTGTGTGTGTGTGTGTGTGTGTGGGGGGGGGGGGGGGGATGTGTGTATGTGTGGCTGGATGTTGGAGGGACTGAAATAATATTTTTTGCCCTCCTGAAGTGTAATGGGAACTTTACAATTGTATACACAGCAAGTGTAACCTACATTTTACGCTTACTGTGTAACTTGTCTAACTATGCGGTAAAATAATCAAAATACACTGGACGTTTATGGGCATTTAGAAAAGAAATCATCTTTACTATAATAAAGTTCATGTAAAAAAGTACTACCTACATAAGTTATTTTTTTATCTTAGCATTTCCTATATATAAAATTAATTTATATAAACCAAAATCACGGCAGCGACATCTATAATTATTGTAAAAATCCACCGTTACCGACATAGTTACCGATCGATATACCTGTCAAATACGCGAGGCGAAAATTGCTGAAATGTCAAATATCGACACCTACCTATTATTACGAAGAAAACATGAGCAAATAAATATATTATTAGTCATAAACAACGTCTATTATTACAAATAAATTTTCGCTAGAAGAAGTACTCTAATGAAGGTAAGTAAAATCAAATTTGGAAATTGACTTAACCCCAGTATTTTAAACTAACCCTTTTCAGAAGTATAACCTATCTCATTAAAAAAAGTGATTTACATTATCGTCGGCCAAAAAATTTGATACAATTCTCGTGCGTGAAGTATTTTACAGCGCTCCAGCTAATAAGGCACTCGCCTTAAGGGCTCGTGCTTCTAACAAAGCTGTCGCGCTGTAATATACAACTTACACGCACTCGAATGTAAATAACTATTACAATGTAGCCACTTATGCGGTAATACGAGTTGTGGCAATAATATAAGGAAATGTGTGTGTGGGTGTGTATGTAAGTATGGATGTGTGTGGGTGTGTATGTAAGTATGGAAGTGTGTGTGGGTGTGTATGTAAGTATGGAAGTGTGTGCGTGTGTGTGTGTGAAGTGTGGATATTGGATAAACGGTTTCTCAAATTCTATAAGAATAAAGATCTGCGAATTCCTCAATCTGACATTAATGGGTAGAGCTGAAAAGGTTTTGGTAACAAATGGACAACCGGAAGTAGCAGTTTCTTAAAAAAATCATCTAAATATTACGTTTTGGAAATTTATGTTATTAGAAATATTAAAGAATAAAACATTCTCTATGCAATATATTGAACATTTTTATTATATCTTCTATATATTTAGAGACAGAGAATTATAAATATATAAAATAATACATTACATAATGAATCAAACAGCTTATGGAAACCAGTTGAAAAATTAAAATGTTTGTAATTGACTTAAATGTCAGTGTCAAAAATCCAGAGACATTACTGAAGACTTTTTCTTAGAAGCACATTTAATATTATATTTTATCATTAATTAATTATTTAAAATTATAGATATAGCTGCCGCATATTAAGTTGATACTGTCTATGAATGCGGAAAACCTAGAATTCGTACATGGACAAGTCGAAATATAATAGTAATTATAATATGCCATTGTTATAATGACGAAAAGACTCCAACATCCAAAATTGGTATAAAAAGAAAGGGTAATCATTTATCAAAGTATGTGCTATATCAGTGTCAACTAAACACGCGCTTGCTATACATATATTTCATCATCAGAAATATCGCCAATCTCGTCAATGAATTGGAAGAATCTCGAACATTTTAGAAGAGTAGGAGGAAACTTGAATTGAGAAATAAAAAATAGATGTAATTAGAATTTTTTGTGTATACCAGAAATGTTAAATTCAATACTTATATACCCTAATATGAAAATGGCGTGAGGTATTATGCTGGTCGCAACAGATTTTTTAAATATACAATTTGTTTATGCAGTAAAATGTATCCACATACGTTTGTAATAGTTTCTATGAATACACTAGTTCTCATTTCTATCTTGATATTCAAAAACGTTTTTACGACGTTTAATTTTACAAATGTTATTTTGCTTTGTTTGCAAAAACTTTGTGATTGCTACGTTTTACGATTCTGTGACCGTTTCAAATTTATCATTTATGATGGTTATATATTCTCAATTCTAAACAAGTAGATACAAATTGCATTTTGCAGATGTTGTTAGTTTCTCAGAGTTAGTATTAAATATTTATAAAATGTTTCAGGAGAAAAGAACATTTTCAAGTAAATGACGCCTTTTCCTTTTATAATGAATTCTAAACAGTACAAATCTAAATAATTTTAAACATGGATAGTAAACATAACGTAAAGATGCCCCGTAACGTTTATAATAACGTTTTATTTATTAGGGAGTTATTGCAACTTCTAAGATGAAAGAACGTAAACGTTAACCTTATGTAGAAAACACTTTATTTTAGAAATAAAGGACTTTCAATTTCAATGTCTACCGCATTTAATTAGTGTATTCACACTAACATTAACGCTAAAAGCAACACAAACGAGGTTACATCCACACTTTTCTCCGAAACATAACCTCAAAAGATACAGAACGTGTGACGTTAAACGCTCGCTATTCCATTGCACATAACGTGTCTCCTTATTCATATAACGTGAACCTTATTAGCACGCATGCATGCTCGGACTATCACGAGACTTATTTTTGCGTTAACTCTATTTAAAAATAATGTAAATTACAAAATAACGTTGTTCATGAACACAAATTTTATAAGATTTTTGCCGTTAAAAGTATAATATCCTAATTTTTCTAGTAGTATATTATTTTCTGTTAAGAAATGTATATGTAATTGTCATGAGTGGCCTACTCTGTTTCAAATTCAAAAGTTAAATATTTCATTTTACTTCCAGAATACAATCAGTATAAATTTAAGAAAAAATCAGTTATTTTAACTTAATTATAACGTTACATAACGTTATTTTGTTTGTTATAACGACATGTAAAGAATTATTTTTTTTATAACGTTATGAAATAACGGAAAGTTTTGTTAGCGTTATCCCATTCCTGATTTTAAATTAACGATAAAGATCCAATATAATCTATTTTTAGATATAACAGATTGACTTTAGTTAAAATTTATAAACTCAAGTTATATTTTGTCACGTCATTATCATATTTTGAATCTCCAATCTTTTAAATATAATGTCAGTAAAATTTTAAAATCATTTACTAATATTTGTCACAATGATTAATGTTCTCCTATAACATAATGATTTAAATTTTAAATTGAAGCGACACCTTATCGTAACGAAATATCAAAAGACATCTTTGTCATTATTAGTTGGTTTTACTGAGCACATTTTTATTAAGCTTTTCATATTCTCAACTGAAATAACCGATAGAGGCGCTGCAAGCATTTTCAATATGGTGGATGCATGACGGTAGGTGTACAATCTGTCACTGTCATATGATACAATTTTGCTTGTGTTTCTCGAAAATGAAGCTAAGTATTGTTCAGATATTTGACTTTCTAAATACTACTCATCATTCTAGGAATATTTTTGAAGGTATGATTGTATATAATGTTCATTTACTACTTTATTTAAAATATTAATCTTGTAAACAGGCGAGGAAGTTCTGAATGCGAATCACATTATATTATGTGGAATTATAATGTAATATCACTCTGTCTTCAAGCTAGAATAAATATGTTTCAAATATAATTATTAATAATAATACCTGGAAGAATAAAGTCATTGGCAATATAATAATATATAAAATAGGCACAAGCCCTGTGTTAACTAAAACGCTGTTTTAAGAAATGTCAAATTTCATTATTTAATAATAAAAATAAATAATATCAAATTTATCAAAATATAATTTTAAAGCAGAACTTAGTTTATTTTCAAACAAATATTTAAAAAAAAGTCGTTCTATACACATAAGGGTGAAATTAAATATTGAAATTTGAATTTGACATTTTTAAAACAGTGTTTTAGTTAAAACAAGGCTTGTGCTACCAGCCACTGTCTTTAAAATGTCTCGAACATACTCTCTCATATACTTGGAAATTTGTTTTATAGAACGTAAAACATACTTCCAACCTTGAAATCTATCCAATGTTTGTTGAATGCCTGCATTTATGGTTATAGTCACTTTATTTTTACCTATTTTTGGAAAAATGTGGAAACTTAAATCAGTTTCCCTACTCATAAGCGAATGACACCCGTATAAGCAACACATAATATTGGTTTTACCGCGTTTTACAACATTCATTTTCGTATAAAAGAAATACTTTTAAAAAATGTATGCTAACATAATGTTGTACTTACTCGCACCTACCGTCATGAACTAGTTTAAAATTTAGTCACCAGATGTCATATCGATTCTCTACAGTTGTCAATTGTGCAGCAGGTAAAGGGTCTCGGCAGAAGTTAAATTTGGACTAGAAGATGATCCTTTGAAATTCTGGATCTGACCAATCAGTATCTATCACATGCCTTATTACTGGTGTCATTTGACGTTTCACCAGTTATCAGTTCATATTTTAAGTTAAAATTTTATTTTCATAGCCATGAATTTGTTAGATACTAATGAACAGGATGATTTTTTAATATTATCGGGAATGTTTTTTTTACTATTGTTGATTTGTATAATAAAGAAATAAAACAAACACAAACTTGAAAACGTAGATGGACTGTTAGGCTGTGGTTAGGCCTATGAACACATTGATTTCTCAACGGGCAGCAGTATCATAGTTTGTTTCTGACAGTGAAATAACAAGATCATGAACAATTCTTCAAATATACTTGTATGAGTGTGCATGTATTTAATTCTTTTCTATTCCTCATTGCATTGAAATTACGGAATCGTTTTTATTTTTGTACAATTCATTTGCTTTTTCGTACAAATTACGATGTTCGCGAATGCTGCTTATTAACAAAAAGCAAAATATCAGTTTGTATCTGTTAATCCATCTTCAAAATGTTAAAATGGAAAATAATCAGACATGCAGTCGTTTGTAAATTATTTATTTCCTGGCCGACGTTTCGACTTTAACAAAAGTCTTCTTCAGGGCTAGAAATAGTCAAAAATGTGAAGTAGCAAGTGGATCCCCTATGCGACCCATTGGAAAGTCCAGGTGAAAATAGTAAAATAAATAAATAAATAAATAAATAAATATGTTGTGTTTGGTCAATTTTTAAAAAATAAATTAAGCTGGAGCGTCCTGAACACATGAAATATGTAGAATGTAAAGTCGAAACGTCGGCCAGGAAATAAATAATTTACAAACGACTGCATGTCTGATTATTTTCCATTTTTACATTCTGAAATCAGTCGATCATCGTAATCAACCAACCATCTTCAAAATGTTAACAACTCACAAACAGGCAAGACATCTAACAGATGAAGCAAAGTTATACCTTACTACCATGTTTAATAGTTCTCTCTTGTGATTGGCCGAATGAGCCTGTTTCACATTTTTCAAAAACTATTTTAAATGAGAGTTTATGGAATGATTTTCTTAGTAATAATTTTTATTTTAATAATTTGTTATTTGTGGAAATAATTAAATAAAAAGATTGGCGTCCTGAAAAACTACCCCCACTCCTGTGACGTAGAAGCACATACATTACATCATTAATAGCCAATAGGAAAATAGTTTTTCCATCACCTACGTTTATTCATATTATTTATAGGTACCGTGAGTATTTTTTAACGTGAAACATTGGATTTGTCAACCATGGTTACGACTTGACATTTGATTGACAGCAATGTATTTGCCTGTCCCATTTAAGATGAAACATAGGGAACGAATTTGACATTTGACAAAACGTCAGTGGAGTTTTTGTTTAAATAATTCTACCTGCTTTCTAAATTAAATTTAGTTGTAGAAAAAATATTGTGTGCACCTTGATCCCGAGTGATTTTCTGACAATACTTAAATATAATACTTCTGTGAAATTCATTCCCTATGTTATAAATGAGACAGGTAAATACATAGCTGTCAATCAAATGTCAAGTCGTAACTTATAGCGGTTATCTGTCATATTGAAACGATGTCATTAGAGGTTAATTTTGTTTAAATAATTATACCTGTTTTCTAAAAATTAAATTTAGTTGTAGAAAAAATATTGTGTGCACCTTGTGCTCGAAATATGTTTAGTGCTCGTGAGTGGTTTTCTGACTTGGGTAAATTTCTTACAATATTTGAATTATAATACATCTGTTAAATTAGTTCCCTATGTTTCATTTTAAGTGGGACACGCAAATACATTGCTGTCAATCAAAAGTCGAATCGTAACTATGGATATGACAAACCCAATGTTTCACGTTAAAAAATACTCACGGTATAAATAAAGGTAGGCTAAAGTTTGTCACATGTTAATAACAAAATCTTTTAATTTGACATTTGACTCTGACATTGCTCATTGTAAATGAATAATAAAGTAATAATGGCTAATTCAAATTACACTCAAGCTAAATCGGACAATTAACCGAAAGTCGATAGCTGGATGATGGCTGAATTTATATCAGAACGATTGTTTTACTGCTACCGAAATAAGGGGTGTAAAAGAGTTGAGGTAAATAAAATATAAAAACTGAATTTACTATATAAATTGATAATATATTTTACTTTAAAGTTCTGGTCGTGATTCTTATTTGACACTTGTTTGACAACTTTGACAATACACTTGACACCTTAGAACCGCTGAAGATGTATGTACTCTGACGTCACATTCTGTTTCAGATCACGTGACTTATTCAAAATTTTATCCAAATTTCAAAAATTAATTGTAAAATATCTAAAGGATATTTCGTGATATTTTTAAATTTGAGGCTCTTTAAAGAACAATATCTTTTGAAATTTAATACTTAGAAGTCATATAAAAATTCTTGCAACAGCCCTATTAGAAATTTACATGTGGAAATATAAAATATAGTTATATTCCAAATCTAAATTACAAATTTCTAAATTTGCAAATCGTTCATAAACCATTGTATGCGGTTGTGAGTTTATATTTTCAAATCTATAAATTGTAAATTCGTAAATTGAATTCATCATAAACTAGCCCTAACCCACATTTTCTTTAACTTTTAAGTCTATATTTAAAGTACAAATATTACAGAAATTTCATTTCTGTAAGTTTGACAATTTTTTAAGTCCGGGTTCGTATTATCATTACCGAAATTTGTGAAAATGTTTATTTAACAAACTACATTTGTTCACATCATGTGAAAAGTTTCCTCAGCTTCATTCATTATCTAATACTTCGTTCAACAAATGTAGGTTTTAAAACTAAATTAAATTAAATGTTCCCCTCCATTAACTATCATAAAGTTTCTAAATACCGCAAACTTGTGCAACAAATTTCAAAGTGCACAAATATTTCAACTCCGGGACTCTTTGCGTTCGTAAAATCGAAGAGAATTAGGGAGACACAAAGATAGAAAGAGAGAACTGTGAAAACTTATGACTGCAATTCTAATAAATGCACACAGACACGCCAGACACGGGTGGCGGCAATGGGTTGAACTAAAATAAAGAATCTAATATTAGGGAATAAATGGGAAGTATTAGAATGAAATTATTAAATGATGGTAGTGTTCTTTTCGCTTCTTAAGAACTCCCAACGTCCTAACCAATCATCTATTGTAATTCCTTCAAAATAATCATGATTAATATCAATCTCTTTTTCTGACGAAACCTTTTAACACCGTAAATTTTAAATAAATCCAAAAATAGCCAAAAGTTATCATCAAAAACTTCAGGCAAAAAATCAATGTACCATTTAGCTGTAACTGTCTTCTGTCCATCCAACTTAGATTATGAATAGGGTAGTTGCGAAAAAAATAAATGTTATTTTTTCCTATTAATTATGAAATATAAACTAATTCTAAACATATTAATGTATTTTTTTTTAGAAAATATAAAACTTTTCATTCATAATTTCCACAAATAAAGTTCGCGGTGGAATTCTTGTGACGTAGGCTATTAATAATTATATAGTTCGACCAAGTCTGTATGACTCATACAAGCTTGTTAGAATACCACGATAAAGCGAAAACGTTTAATTATATTTAATTGTATCATACAAATATTTACAGTATAATTCTAAAAGAAAAATAACAGATACAAAAGTATTATTTAATAGTACGTACATTTTATAATTATTTACTTGAATACCAGATATTTTCAAGGTATTTATTTCTTATATAGATAACTTCATAATTTTGCCACCAGATGGCTACACACTCCAGTGAATGTACATGTCATTTTTAGTGACATAACCTATGTTTTACGTGTTAAAATCATATTTTATTTTTCTTTTCTATATCAGCAAATTTAAGAGAAGGTAATGAAACTAATGAATTTGTGTAAAAATGAATAATTTCTTTTGAAATAGTGCTTCTCTCAAACATATAAATCTTTTCAGATAAAAATGGTAATATTGTGTACAGAGTGTACTAACGAGAGTGTACCGCTAGGGCAAGAAAGACTCTGATTGATATTAATAAAACACGTCACCACGGGAAAATTTGAAATAAGAATTTTTTTAAAAAAATTATATTTTGAAAAATATACAGTTGCCAGATGTAAAACATGTTTTAAAGTGCACAACTTGAACGATTCTAACAGAAAAAAAATTAATTGGAAAATGCGCAACTACCCTATTAATATGGTACACCCTGCAATGTTGCCAAATATCTGTTGTGGCCAGCACAATACCTCACGCCACTTCCAAATTAGGCTGTATTGTAACTATTTATCATTTCTGATATACACAAAAATTCTAATTACATCTATACTTTAAATATGTTTATATATTTTAATTCATTCTGTGAACAAGTTTCCGCCCACTCTTTTAAATAATCGAAATTCTTTCAATTCATTGATGAAACTGAAGGCAGTATTTCTGAAGGCTATTTACATATGTATCTATAATCTTAATTATTTAATTAATTATAAAACAAGAAATATTAAATGTACTTCACAGAAAAAGCCTTCAGTAATGTCCCTGGATTTTTGACAATGACATTTATCTGTCAATTTGTCGGCTCCAGTGGTTCAATGGTTAGAGCAACGCCTCTTACTCATGAGTGCACTCGGGATTCTGGGTTCGAATCACACTAAGGCATGAATGTTTGTGTATGTAAACCTACTCAGTAATTGGGTTTTAATCCAGTGGCAAGTATTTAAAAAAAAAAAAAAAACAAATATGTTCATTTTTCAACTGGTTTCCATGGAGTTGTAATGAATCCCACAGACCATGAGATTCATTACAACCGATTATTTATATTTCTCTATCTCTAAATAAAAGATATAATAAAATTTTTAAATGTATCGAATAGAGAATTTTATATTCTTTAATATTTGCAATAGCATATTTTTTTTAAAAAATAATATGCTACTTCCGGTTGTCCAATTGTTACCAAAATTTAATGTCAGATTGAGGAATTCACAGATCTTTATTTTTATAGAATTTGAGAAACCGTTTATCCAACATCCACACTTCACACACACACACACACACACACACACACACACACACACACACACACACACACACACACACACACATTTCCATACTTACATACACACCCACACACACATCCATACTTACATACACACCCACACACACATTTCCTTATATTATTGCCACACCTCGTATTACCGCATAAGTGGCTACATTGTAAAATATTATTTGCGGTAACAGCTGTAAGAGGACTCCTTAATATTTTTTGGTATTGAACATACATTCTTTGTCGTTTAAAATCTTTATATCATCGGTAAATTGTAAGCAATGAAAGCGTTTGTTCATTAAAAACATAACCTAAACTTTCTTTGCACCCATAAGTACCTTCTCGTCAATGTCCATATCTTTCGCTCGATTCCTAATCTGAAATAAAATTCTCAACCTACGACTGCAATTCCACTAAGTAGTGAACAGCACGACACTACATTTCCTTGAACGATCTACAGATCCTACAGTTTCACGTCACTGGCTTTGTTAAAATAACGAATAAATTCCTCTCTCAGCTAGAATCGAATTCAATATAACCACACCATGTGATATGTGCCGGCATTCAATGCAGATCGAGAAGCTGATAGCACTTTGCGGTAGGTACTCGTAGATATTGAACTAGGATTCGACTTTTTGTGTCTAGAAAGTATTGACTTTATAAAGTTGGTATATTATTATATTGAAGTTTGGTTTGCCCGCAGAAAGAAATCAAATATACATAAAGTTAAGTTAAACAAAGGCAGATCTTGTAAACTGGAACGTTTCAAGTTGAAACTTGTAATAAAAATAAACCTTCATTAAAAGAAACTCATTTCACTCTACCGTTAGTTACACATTTCTCCACGATTGCTCTACTTAATGGCGCTGGTATCACTACCTGTCATGGCCGTTAAATGGCAAGTCGGCGCTGAAAGCTTGTCACTTTTTTAGGCAGCTGTATAACCGGAAAGGTAACCAAGCGATACGATTATTATAGCGAAAAATCGGTTTATTGCGAGAAACGTCAGTGGAAACTTAACTCTATAGTGAAATGTTTGTCAGTAATAAAATAAGAAGGCGGACTCGAGAGTACATTTGGTGGAAATTTATGACGCAACTGGGATGTTTAAAATAGACATGTTTTCTGAACTAAGACATGTTGTAGAACAGTAAAGATGTTTCTTATAAAATATTCATTTATCGCTCTCCATAGGTGTGTACATGAAAACAATAAACATGACTTCCATAATTTATTAACTCTGTGATGTAGCCAGCACATTATAGTGAAAATGAATAGGCAGAAGACTTACGTTACCAACCTGAAAAAAACCTTATAAAATGAAATATAACTTGTAAAAATCGTTTATTTTTAAATAAAGAAGAAAAAATATAAGTATTAAGGAACATGTATGTTAATGAAATTTTCAAGTATTTCTAAGTCAATTACTATTGTTGTTCTATTCTATCTAATTGTTTTTTATACCATACGTTGGCATGACAAACATTAAATTTTATATCGATCGAATATCTATTTTGCTACTCGGTTGTTAGTTTTTTGTTCTTTAAGTATTTGTGATTTGTGTTATTTGTATTATTTGTTTATTTTAATATGTAATATATTATAATACATGCAGAATAATGCCTGAAGCTTTAAGAAATCTCAGAAGCTAACCATGATTGTTATGAACTATTTCGAACGGGAATTGGCCAACGGTGGGCCATTGGTTCCGTTAAAAGTCGTTCCAAAGGTTATTTTTTTCAATATTACTTTTGTTATTCATTTTAATTACATTATGTATTTTTAGAGAGCAACAGATGCTATGCAAATAAGCAAATCAGTTGTGACTTGTGAGCAAGTTTTCGGGAAAAGTTGGAAGAGGCATTTTTACCTCCCTGGAGGTATAGGGATCGTGCTAAAAATCACATATCGAGATTTTAGCAAATGACCACGTTTTAAGGTCCCTAGAATCCAATTTTAACATTTTCACGTTGATGTCTGTATGTGTGTGTGTGTGTGTGTGTGTGTGTGTGTGTGTGTGTATGTATGTGTGAATGTGTAGGGATTTTGTCTTCGCTCTAACTCAAATACTATCATTCAGAAAATTTTGAAACCTTGTATTTCTATCCTATTCTAATATGAAAAGAAGCCATTAGATTTTGGTGTAAATCGGATAACCGGAAATGGCACTTTACCTGAAGCTCATAATGGTTTTTCTTCAAAAAATATCATTAAATGCCATTTTTTGTCTTATGAAAAATAAAGATTATTGAATTTTCTACAGGAATACATTAATACTTTTTCTATATATTGTGCAGATAAATTTAAAAATAATTTTTTTTATTAGTCCCGAAGCCTAAGATAAACACAATTCCTTTGTTACACAGTTCATATTTCAAATGAATGTAACTGACAGTAAATGTCACTGTCAAAAAACTAATCACTTCAAATTAATAATAGTGACATTTTAAAAAGAAAATAGTAAATAAATCAATAGTTTTATGCAATGGAACAGTTTGCAGCGTTAGTAAATACGTAAGTATGTATTTAAATTAATAAAAAATGGATAGGAATGTGTGGCGAAGGATGATTGTTGCTTAACTATTATTGTGGTTTGGATGCGGTTATTCGCTACCGAAAATCGGTCACTTTAATATGTTCTTATGTATGAATGCTGTGATGGTTGTGGACAAGGCGAAAGAAGAATGTTGTTAAAGAGTGAAATGAGTCAGCTGAGCTCTTACTCTTATCCCTTTTCTTATTGTTACTATTATTTCCGGGTTTTTGCTAACCCACTAAGTGGGAAACGCGTGTTTTTATGTATGTATGTATGTATGTATGTATGTATGTATGTATGTATGTATGTATGTATGTATGTATGTATGTATGTATGTAAAAATTAAATAGCGGGAGGTTTTGTGTTGGCCACATCAGATTTTTATTTCTAGAATAGGGCGCGAACAATCAAATGACTATTGGTTTTTCTTGACAAGCAGATATGGGGGTCCCATGTCAGAATGACAGCGAGTAATCATATAACTTACAAATGTCATAAATTTTCAGTCAAAATTTCAAGATTTTCTAAGTATATGTGGTTTCTTTGTCACCAAGAGTGTGGACTTTAGTTAACGAGTTAAATAAACCACATGAAATTGGAAAATCATGAAATTTGAAATGAAAAATGATGACATTTGACATTTATGTATGTTAAAAAACAAAGACACCCGATAGTAATCTAGGGAGTTTTGATGAGGCAAGACTGGAGGACGAGGGGATTGACGAGGTAGACGTAGTCGTGGTAGGAAGTTCAAAAAAATTAACGTGTAATTTACAATTTAAATATATCTTTAATTAATTTAAGAGGTGACGAGTTGTTATTTGAAAAACTCCCTGAACATGTACATAATTACTAGTTGTTATTCTGTCACGGGGCCCCATATCTGCTTCTCATGAAAGGACAACAAAGTCACATAGTAGTATATGATGTCATTACTTTAGTAATATTATTTGTTAGCGTAAGTCTTCTGCTTAATAATTTCTACCATACCTTTTATTTACCTACAGTTTAATTTTAAAAATATCCGTATTGGATTCAAGAGGCGAAAACAAATCTAAAATTAAAACTGGATGATTTTCTTATAACCCTGCACAAACCTAATTTCTATCAGCAGATGTTAGAAGTTAGTTTCTCTAAGAGAGAAGCTATTTAGATGTAGTTTGAATTCCGGACTTTATGTTATCAGTGGACTCGAGAAGCTAGCAACAAACCTACGTAATTAAGCATGAAATTTGAAACAGATAGAGCATGTAATGCGCTGAGTTAGAGTTTACAGCAAACACTCTGATGTATGGTGAGGCCACTCAGCAGCAAAAAACAAATGCAGCAACACAGGAAGCCTTCTCCTACTCTCATAAACCAAAGTTCATGAGTTGTAAATAAACTATATACTTAAAATATAAATTATGTAATGTAAGGTTTCTTACATTTTCATGAAGGTTTAATCTTTAATGCATGAAGTTTGTTAATTAATGCTAACAAAAGTATTTATTTAATATATTTTTTCTAACCATTTCCTTTTTTTGAGTTTCATAATTATTTCGTTCTGGTAACTAATTCCGCATCGATGTAAAACCATGCATCAAATTTCGAATAAAATGCGTAACCATACTGTAATATTAAATACTCGTATCTGAAAATGATTGGAAATCTGGAGGTCTATTCTAAATTCATAGCCGCTATCCGCTACATAAGTTCCACTACTAGCCAATAGATGGATTCAAGTCGGATAGCCACATGTGCTATCCACTATCCGCTGTATAAGTTCCACTACTAGCCAACAGATGGATTTAAGTCAGATAGCCACATGTGCTATTTGTTAGAATTATAAATAATTATTATAATTTAAATAGGTACTTACAATTATAGATATTAATCAAATATTATTGATATAACACACGAAAACAAGTATTTGATCACAAAATTGAAAAGCCGAACTACTTGTCAACTTGACATCTGGCAATATTAATAAGTTCCACTACTAGCCAACAGATGGATTTAAGTCAGATAGCGGGATGGCGACCCCCATCTGTTGGCTAGTAGTGGAACTTATATAGCGGATAGCGGATAGCACATGTGGCTATGAATTAGAATAGACCCCCAGGGGTGAAAATTTCATATCTCATGTCTACCGCTTATTTAACTCAACTATACCGTTCATCATTAGTTAATTTTGTTACCATTCTATAAAGTAATAATGACCAAAAAGGCATATATTACAAACTATTTCCGAATTACACACTTTTTATGCATCATTTTATGTTTTAGGCTGTGTCCGATGTTGCACTTTTATCACCCTAATATCTAAATCCTAAATTTATATGCCCTAAATCTAATGACTATTTAGGATTTTAGGAATTAGATTTTAGGGTTTTGCAAGAGCACACTACGCCTTGAAGTTGACGCGAACTAATTAAACAAATTATGTTCGTTGGTATAATTTGTGCAAAACATAGACAAATAATACTCTTTAGACCGGAAACTTATGTGTATTTATACTGAACATTGCACCTGGTGGTTGGAATAGAACTAAAATGTAAATTAGGCAACCTGCTTTTGAATTTTATACAAAATATTGTAGTTTTGTTTATTGATATAAATTTATTTATATTAATATGCATTAAAATGCATGTCCACAAATTTAATGTTTAATTATCCTTTTTCATTTATACATAATAAAATTTTAATTTCAAAATAGACTTATGTCCTCTTCATTGAAATTACTGTAACGGTTTAACAAAACACGAATTGAATTACTTATATGGACTTATCAACACATAAAATTAAACAATGATACATTAAAAACTTGCCTAATAGACACACAGATGTTACAATGAATAATCAAAGTGAATTATATAGAACCGTGATAGAATCGAAAACACAATTCAAAATTTGTCAAATTCATATATTTACGTCAAATTCAAATGTTTTCCACGCATCCTTATTTCCCACCTCAGAAAAAATATGTAAACCAATAGTTGCTTAGTAATAAAAAATGCAAGTTCTTAAAGCGACGTTCGCGACATCTATTGACTGGAATTGAGTACTAGTGGCAAAGGCCCGGCACTCGCCATATAATACCACGATTATGGTCTTCTCTTTAAGAATTATAGAATTTAAGCTTAAAGAGATGTCTTAAAGAGATTCTTAAATAATTTAACGAATTGTGATTACGGTCATTTAAATTTAATTTCTTAAATTCGAAATGTCACTTTATAGAGCAGCTAACTTCATTTATGTTATGTTGCTGTTAAAGTGACATATAGGTTAGAAAATAAAACATATTTATCACATCAAAATATGGAAAATTTTCACCGTAGCACTTGGAAAAATGAAATATATCACGTATTCACGTTAATATACTAGTTAATAAATAATAAAAAACGTGTAAAGCATGCCAATACATCTACTGAACAATATGAAGAGTTATAAGAGCTATGGATAGTGATACTGGGTGGTGGCATGAACCAAGTGATTAACACGTTCAGGGTGATTAGATAGGAAATGACAAGCAGTGTTTTAGCGCTATAAATAGTTTATGGATTATTTTAGAAAAAAATACTTCAAATAGCAGTTATAGAAAAATTAATTGTCTGTAACATTTATTTGAAGTAATTTACTTTAATATAATCCATAAACGATTGACAGCGCTAAAACACTGCTAGTCATCTCCTAAACACCATTCATGCTACAACTCACAGTGTTTAGAACGGGAATAATAAACCCAACATTACCTCCCGATTACATTGAAAAGAAATGGAAAGAATTAACTATGAAATTAAATTATAACATTATTTAAACGCAAGTCTTTATTAATTTATTTTTCGGGCGAAAGGATTCATAGTATCCCTTAATATTCTTCTTTCAATTCTCATTTCATTCCTACGTAAGAAATTTTAATCTAATTGCACGATTATAAAAATATGTATTTTTTTACCCTTATCATCTTCATTTAACAATAAAACCACAAAAACTCTAATATTGTCCATATTTCGCTTGGATTTTTGATTACAAAAAGTTAAATTAAATTTTATAGCGAGGTTCTTGTCACTGTAAAATTTATAGAAATATTTATTAAGTAAATATTTAAAGCCATGACCATAATTGTTTTCCAACTTTAATACTTAAATTCTAAAGAGTTAAAGCGTAAATATTTAAAGTTTTGTCCATAATTGTTTTCAACTTTAATTCTTAAATTTTAAAGTGTTAAAGCGCTGTAGGGCTATAATGCATGACCATAATCGAGGCATAAGTTTCCAAAGGTTGGTGCAAAATGTCAAATTTACTGTCAAAGAATAGCTTCTTACGAAATATAATCAGTGGCGTGCGGTGCGTTTCTGTGTTGGGTGTGCAGATTTTTTTTTTAAGTATTGTGTAGGAAGAAGGTAGAATCTTAGCTTAACAATTCAGAATTATCTTATTTTCTTATACTATGTCCCTTCTAGAAAATGATTTCTTCAGTAAATCCGCAATTAGTAATTCACTTGCAATTTCCATTCTATAATTTTTTTAAGTTAAATAAATAATATATAAATTATATACCAAATACCTAAAATTAATAATTAATTGTTTATGCTTGTGAATACTACCAAAAGTAATTTTATGGCGATACGTGCACAAAATATGCTGCACGCTGGAGAGTGCGATGGGGCGATACGTATTTCTAATATTTTATCCTTGTCTGCGCAAATACACTGTTCCTTCCTATACCCTCCCTGTGTAAAAACATGCGCACCGAGTGCAGTGCCGAGACCTGCACTTGCAATTCATACATTCGCTGATAGGCAACCAAACATGCTACTGTTCGTTATTGTCCCATAATTGTATTAATATTTTTATATTTTGTATATCATATATTAAGATCAAATCAAATAAATAATTTACATTTAAATGCAATCAATTTTGAAATTATTCACAGGGTGTGCAGTGCACACCTTGCACATATGGACTGCACGCCACTGAATATAATATTTACATTTAGGCTGTATCCGTTGTCGCATTTTGGCATGATTTAGGTAGGATTCAGGTCTTCTTCACATAAATACAACTCCGAATGGCACGCTAGTGGTATCTATTGGTTTGTATTGCAACACTAGAGAACAACAAAAATGAATTATACAATTCGATTCAATTTGATGCTTCAGAGTAAATGTTTATATTATATTTCATAAAATTAGAAGCTAAGAAGCTATTATTTGAGAGTAAATTTGACGTTTTGTATAATTTATAACAACGAACATGATTTGTTTAATTAGTGCGCGTCAACTTCAAGGAATAGTGTGCTCCTGCAAAACCCTAAAATCTAATTCTTAAAATCCTAAACAATAACTAGATTTAAGGCATATAAATTTAGGAATTAGATATTAGGGTGATACAGGTGCATCATCTGAAGCATCAAATTAAATCAAATTGTATAATTCATTTTTGTTGTTCTAAAGTGTTGTCATAAGTGTGCCATTCGGAGTTGTATTTATGTGAAGAAGACCTAAATCCTAAATTCTAAATGCCAAAATGCAACATCGGACACAGTCTCAGTATATTACAGAGTGTTCAAAAAATCCTAACTCGGAGTAGGCTATGAACAAAAAAAGTATGTCAATTTGAAAGTATTTAATGAAATGCCAATTTGACACGAGATATTGTCAAAAATGTTGTTTAAAGAAATCAAAGCTTTTCTTCTTGAATCCTTATTTTAGAAATAGAAATATATTAGAAAAGGGTGAATAGAAAAATTTCGTATCCTTCTTTATTATCTTATCTCCTTAAAATTACATTTCACGATCAATTATGAAAACTTGACTTTTCAACAGAATAATGATCAGGCATACGTTTCTGTGTTCTTAGCATACTTCGAATTAAGTATTTTACTTCCTTGTACGAAGTAAAGGAAGTATTGTAATTGTGAAAAATTTCGGTTTGCAGATTTCATAGGAAATATCCATTTTGACCATCGCTGAATCCATTTTGGCTAATTTCGCCTTGACGTATGATGTACGTACATATCTCGCAAACTCAAAAACAGTAGGCCATAGAGACTTAAAATTTTGTATTTAGAATTGTTATGATATCTAGTTGTGCACCTCCCTTTTTGGTTGTTATTACATAACTTTCAGAAGTGATATTTTACTTGACGCCTATTATAGATTTTAATGAAAATCTATATTAAAATATAATCCAAAACTTTTTAAATTTGGTATATAAAACTTTTATAACAATGGGAATAACATAATAGATTTTGGTTAAAATGGGCTAACCGGAATTAATACATTACCTGAAGCTGTTAACAGTTTTTCTTGAAAGAAATTATTTTATTTCGATTTTAGAAATAAATGCTTCATATAAAAGTTTTAGAAAATTAAATTCTACGTCTAGCACATGAAGTATTATTAAATTAGCCCTTTGTATAAGCGAGGTATGTAACTTTGATAATTATATACTTTTTGGTTTTTGTAATTAAGTTTGCTATGGATTAGGACAAAAAATAAAAAAATTGAATGTAAATGTCAAATTATATCAAATACGTGGAATTTTATGATTGGGTCTGTTATAATATACATATATTTTAGTTATTAACTAAATATGTATAGTTTAATACGCGTACAAGGATGTCATGTGGTGTCCATATCAGATTTTTTTTTTGTAACACACTGTACTAGAATTATTACATGTTTGACAGAGTTATTAATAATTAATATTTGATATAGAAGCGCATTACAAATGAAGCAAAAACTGGTAGAGAATGTAGGTCAAAATGAAAAATATGTCATTCTATGCTCGTAATTCAAACGTAATGAAAACTGAATATGAAAAATTTATGTGTACATTGAGAACGACTTCTTCTATTTTTCGTAATTGTGTTTTGACAATTTGGCTTCAATATTTTATATATTAATTAATAATCAAACTACAGTTTAATTTTTCAAAGATGTATGATGAAGGTCATGTGTGAATTATGAGTTAAAGTTTTAGCTCCGTCCATTCTGACAAATTCAGTAGTGTCGTTTACATAGTTTTTAAGGGGTTAAATAAGATACTATAGTAAAAATGATTAGGCAGAAGAAACACGTCATTAACCTAAAAAAAAACTTATAAAATGAAATATAACTTGTAGACATTATTGAGTGTTTTTTTAAAAAAAAAGTAAGAGAAAAAAATACCAGTATTAAGAAACGTATACAGTGTGTCCCATTTAGAAGTGCCACCATTGGGATCTCGAGAACTATAAGAGATACGATGTCAGTTAAATGGAACTTTTTGTGCGCGTTTGGGAGGCCATCTCAGATGTGCTTTTGTTTTTCCAAAAATTCTCATAGGGCACTAGATAATGACGAAAAACTGAATATTGTTGATTTTTAATTTTTCAAATAACTTCTAAACTATTAGTAATTGAGAAAAACGTTTCAAATATAAAAGATAGATATTTTTATTATCTAACCAGTGACGTACGAAATAAATTTTTATATCAGTAAATTTTCGAGATATAACACAAACTTATATTTTTTTAAATGGAACTCATATCTTATTTTAGTCTCAAAAAAATAATATTTTTTTTCTCTTTTCAATGATGTAAGGGTTATTATGTTTTATATTTGTTTTGCTCCTAAAATTTATTTTTTTTCTTTATTTTTGTGAATTTTCTTATTATTTCTCAAAAAAAATTATTATTTTTATTAATTATATTGTAATTGATCGATATAATTTATTTTATGCCTTTATTACTTAATATTTTTATTCTAGACTCATAATTACAAATTACACTATAATGTGCTAAGGGCGACCTGACACAAATATTATAAAAATTAATTTGATCGAATTTTGAGCAAATTTTTCTAACGAAATAAATTATTTAAATACAAGGAGTGTTTCTAAACAGAAATCTACTAATATTTTCAAAATAATTGTAAATTTAATACAAAATAAAGAAAAAAATAATAATTTTGAAGGCAAAACAAATATAAAACATAATAACCCTTACATTATTGAAAAGAGAAAACAATAGTTATTTTTTTGAGACTAAAATCAGATATGGGTTCCATTTAAAAAAATATGAGTTTGTGTTATATCTCGAAAATTTACAGATATAAAAATTAATTTTGTACGCCACTGGTTAGTTAATAAAAATATCTATCTTTTATATTTGAAACGTTTTTCTCAATTAATAATAGTTAAGAAGTTATTTGAAAAATAAAAAATCAACAATATTCAGTTTTTCGTCATTATCTAGGGCCCTATGAGAATTTTTGTAAAAACAAAAGCACATCTGAGATGGCCTCCCAAAGGCGCACAAAAAGTTCCATTTAACCGACATCGTATCTCTTATAGTTCTCGAGATCCCAATGGTGGCACTTCTAAATGGGACACACTGTATATTAATGAAATTTACAATAGAGCTGTTGCAAGAATTTTTATATGACTTCTAAGTATTAAATTTTAAAAGATATTGTTTTTTAAAGAGCCTCAAATTTGAAAATATCACGAAATATCCTTTAGATATTTTACAATTAATTTTTGAAATTTGGATAAAATTTTGAATGTCACGTGATCTGAAACAGAATGTGACGTCAGAGTACATACATCTTCAGCGGTCTAAGGTGTCAAGTGTATTGTCAAAGTTGTCAAACAAGTGTCAAATTTTTAAATTGGTTCAAGTTGTACAATATGTAGGTAATAAAAAGTTCAAAATAAAATAAGTAATTTACGACATTGTATTGTGCCTTACAAAAATACTGTTAGGAATAAAGCTACTATAGAGTTTATAAATTTGCCAAAAGATGCGAAGAAAAGAAAATTGAAGCTAGAAGCAATAGGTCGAAGAGCTGATAATTTGTCATAAAAATCGTGTCTTCATATTTGTGAAGATCATTTCAACTTTCATCCACCTTGAAGATAACAGTATATTTTTGTTGCTTTACTTTATGTTCAGGGCAAACTTTACATCTACTATACAGTTATTTTTTCTCGACATAGATCTACATATCCTACAGCAGATTCAATGTAAGAATCATGACCAGAACCTTAAAGTAAAATATATTATCAATTTATATAGTGCATTCAGTTTTTATATTTTATTTTGTCTCAAATCTTTAACACCCCTTATTTCGGTAGCAGTAAAGCAATCGTTCTCTGATATAAATTCAGCCACCATCCAGCTATCGACCTTCAGTAAATTGTCCGACTTATTTTGAGTGTAATTATTATTCATTTACAATGAGCAATGTCAGCGTCAAATGTCAAATTAAAAGATTTTTTATTAACATGTGATAAACTATAAGCCTACGTTTATTTATATAAATAATACCTATGAATAAACCTAGAACGTAGGTGATGGAAATGTATGTACTTCTACGTCACAGGTGTGGGGGTAGTTTTTCAGGACGCCAATCTTTTTATTTAATTATTTCCTCAAATAACAAGAAATTATTGTATATTATCGTTCTCTGATATAAATTCAGCCACCATCCAGCTATCGACCTTCAGTAAATTGTCCGACTTATTTTGAGTGTAATTATTATTCATTTACAATGAGCAATGTCAGCGTCAAATGTCAAATTAAAAGATTTTTTATTAACATGTGATAAACTATAAGCCTACGTTTATTTATATAAATAATACCTATGAATAAACCTAGAACGTAGGTAATGGAAATGTATGTACTTCTACGTCACAGGTGTGGGGGGTAGTTTTTCAGGACGCCAATCTTTTTATTTAATTATTTCCACAAATAACAAGAAATTATTAAAATAAAAATTATTATTAAGAAAATCATTGCATAGACTTTCATTAAGAATAGTTTTTGAAAAATGTGAAACAGGCTCATTATTTCTAAGTCAATCCCCATTCCTTTTACGGAATATAAAATTATTTGAAATAATTGTAGTTGATTTTCACACCATACGTTGGCATGGCCATGTTTTGTTTACAACGAATTTTATATCGATCGAATATCGATCCCGTCACTATTCTGCCACTTGATTATCAGTTTTGTCTGTGTTAAGTATTCGTGACTTGTGCTCCAGTGTTATTCATTTGTTTTTAAGTAATATACTATAATACACCCATAATCTTGCCTAAAGCTTTAACAGGGCAAACTCAGAAGCTAACAATGATGTCGTGAACTATTTTGAACGGGCCATTGATTCAAATATTTCTTTTCTTATCAAACTTTAATTAAATTATGTATTTTTAGAGAGCAGCAGATGTCCTGCAAATAAGAAAATCAGTTGTAAACGTAGCAATATATGACGTCATTACTTTATTGATATTTGGGTCTATTCTGCAACACAGTGGTTAATTTTTAACAACTGGTTAAAAAATATAACCAATCAAATATGTTGATATATAACAAAAATTTGTATTTTTACATAGTTGTCAAATCAATATCCATTGGATAAATTTTTTAAACAGTTGTTAAAAATTAACCACTGAGTTACAGAATAGGCCTGATTATTTGCCTAATCATTTTTACTATAAAGTTATTTTGTATTTCAGAAAAGTATTTAAAATTAGTCAACTGATAATTTTTTTAGCAAATGTTAAATCAAGTATGTGAAAATTAGATAAAGACATAAAATAACGCTATATGCACGGCTGTGAATTAAGCTAATATATTCGAAATAATAAATTAACTTACATTACAGCGACAGTAGGAGATTAATATGACACACCCTTTTATTGCCACACCTCGTATAGATATTATTACAATCTGCGAAAAGAAATAGTTTGGCATACCCAAAAATGGGTAATAAGACGTGATTATATATTTATTGATTTATCTTTTCTTCAAGTCACTACATAATTCTAGGAATATTGTAGTGGACATACAGTTACAACTTATAGGAGATACCCTTCGCTTACTATAAATTGAAACTTGGACGAGAAAGTTTTTTAATAACTGCAATATGACGTTATTTGATCTAAAGTTCAACAAGGTTCGAGCGTCCGTCCCGTCAGCAAAAAATAAACTTGTGAGAAGAAATCACGCTTTTACAACCTATGAACCAACGTTTTTCCAATATCACAATCTACCTATATCTACATTTTAATTAAAACACACAGTTTTATTCTAAAAGAAAATTACTGTATAGGTATCTAGAATTTTTTTAAACAATTAATTTCTGGAATTGATTTTCCTTATTTAAAAATTCATATATGACATTTGACTTAGTTTATTTTAAATCAAGTTTCCGAAATTTGACGTGGTTTATTTAAAAATTAATATCTGAAATTTGAATTAGTTTATTTCAAAATGAGCACTCGGAATTTGACTCATTTTATTTAAAAAGTCACATCTGGAATTACTTATGGCCGGTTGCAGAAACGTTCATCAATTCCTTGTTCAGTTAACGGACCATCAAAATGAACAAATTTGAATCAGTTTCCTTGTTCTTATGACATTAAAATCATTGCTGTCAAAAAAACGCATTGCATTTGTTCATTTTGACGAAAAGTTGATTGATCAAGGAATTGATGAATGTTTCTGCAACCGGCCATTAGTATATTTAAAATTTCATTTTCAGAATTTGACTTAGTTTATTTAGAGATTCATTTTAGAGTTTGATTTAGTTTATCTAAAAATGGACACCCGAAATTTGCCTTCATATATTTAAAAATTCACATTTGGAATTTCAGTAAGTATATCTAAAAAATCTGATGTGGCCAACACAAAACCTCCCGCTATTTAATTTTTACATACATATGTAAAATCACGCGTTTCCCACTTAGTGGGTTAGCAAAAACCCGGAAACAATAGTAACAATAAGAAAAGGGATAAGAGTAAGAGCACAGCTGACTCACTTCACTCTCTTGTCCACAATCATCATAGCATTCATACATAAGAACATATTAAAGTGACCGTTTTTCGGTAGCGAATAACCGCATCCGGACCACAATAATAGTTACGCAACAATCATCCTTCGCCACACATTCCTAGCCTATTTTTATTAATTTAAATACATACTTACGTATTTACTAATGCTGCAAACTGTTCCATTGCATAAAACTATTGTTTTATTTACTATTTTCTTTTTAAAATGTCACTATTATTAATTTGAAGTGATTCGTTTTTTGACAGTGACATTTACTGTCAGTTACATTCATTTGAAATATGAACTGTGTAACAAAGGAATTGTGTTTATCTTAGGCTTCGGGACTAATAAAAAAATATATTTTTAAATTTATCTGCAAAATATATAGAAAAAGTATTAATGTATTCCTGTAGAAAATTCAATAATCTTTAATTTTTATAAGACATAAAATGCGAAAAAATGGCATTTAATGATATTTTTTGAAGAAAAACCATTATGAGCTTCAGGTAAAGTGCCATTTCCGGTTATCCGATTTACACCAAAATCTAATGGCTTCTTTTCATATTAGAATAGGATAGAAATACAAAGTTTCAGAATTTTCTGAATGATAGTATTTGAGTTAGAGCGAAGACAAAATCCCTACACATACACACATGCATACATACATACAGACATCATCGTGAAAATGTTAAGGTCTAGGGACCTTAAAACGTGGTCATTTACTAAAATCTCGATATGTGATTTTTAGCACGATCCCTATACCTTCCGTACCAAGGGTAGCGGGAGGTAAAAATCATTTCCAGAATTTGACTTAGCTTTTTTAGAAATTCATTTTAAAATTTGACAGTTTATTTAAAAAATAAATTCGCGGAATTAGACTAAGTTTATTTATTTTAAAAGTCACATCACATTTGGCTTAGCGCCGGTTTTATATAGAAATTTAATCTTCACTTAAAATATAGTTGTTAAGTTAATTTAATGTAACTAACAAATTCGAATAAGTTTCTCCGTTCTTATGACATTTAAATCATTGCTGTCAAGAAAACGGGTTGCATTTTTACCTCCCGCTACCCTAGGTAAGGGAGGTATAGGGATCGTGCTAAAAATCGGATATAGAGATTTTAGTGAATAAGCACGTTTTGATGTCCCCAGAATCCGATTTTAACATTTTTACAATGATGTCTGTAGGTATGTATGTGTGTGTGTCTGTGTGTCTGTGTGTGTGTGTGTGGATCATGTGGACACGATTACTCAAATACTATCAATCAGAAAAATTTGAAATATTGTAAATCCATTCTATGCTAATGTGGGAAGAGCTCATTAGTTTTGAGTGTATATCGGATAACCGGAAGTATCATTTGTACAAGCTTTTAACAGTTTTTCTTGTAAAAAATTCATTGAATATAATTTTTTAGCAACTTTTACCAATACAAATTGAATATAATGGCACAATCTTCAATTCTACGATAATAGCATTTAGTAAATAACTTGAAATAACTTTATATTATATTATAAAATAATTTATTTTTGTACATCACTTTGCCTCTGCGTCAAACAAAAACAATACTTTAATAACAAATTTGACATATTTAAACAAATGTCACTGCCACGCAGCAATTTTCATTCAAATTAATAATGAAGCTCTCAATAAGAACGTGATTTCAAAGTGTCAAATAATAATTTGCAACTACACATTTACGAAATGAATAATGTACGCCGAAGAATTTACACAGATTGCGTTTTAGAGCATAAGGAACTTGGTGATGATTTTGACAATAATGTGTGTGTGACGATTTTTCCTTAAAATATATTAATGATCCAAAAGTTCGCAAATTTTGTATTTAATACTCTTATATAATTTGAAACAACATATTAGATTTTGACTATATATGATAAACCGGATATAGTACTTAATTTGAAGCTCTAACAGATTTTTCAGGAAAAACATAATAAAATATAATCCAAAAATACGTATTACAAACTTTTCTATTTATTGGAACAACAAAGTAGATTTTGTTTACAAACGATCAATCGGAAGTGAAACTTTACTTAAAGCTCAATGCTATTTTAAACATAAAATTGGCGGGAGGACATGTGCTGGCCACATCAGATTTTTTCATTTCATAAAACTTACTGTGGAAGTAAATTTTAAGTAAATATTATACTCGTATTTCTTTATGAAACCGGCCTATAGTATATCTAAAATGAATTTTCGAAATTTAACTTTTTCTTTAAAAATTATCATCCAGAATTTGATTTAGCTTATCTAAAATTTATCTCCAAAATGTAACTTAGTTTATTTTACAATTAACTTACAGAATTTGACTTAGTTTATTTTACACTTAACTTTCCGAATTTACCTTAGTTTCTCTAAAAAACTTTTGGCATTTTACTTAGTTTGCCTATAATTTCAAATCCAGAATTTGATGTAGATTATTTAACAATTTTTTTCTGGAAATTGACTTAGTTTATATAAAAATTCAATCTCAGTTTATTTAAAAATCCATTTCGAAAATTAACTTAGGCCCGGTTTTTCCACCTCTTGATAAAGTGCCAGTTAACTTATCCTCCAGATAAAAGAAAAATATCGCATCATTTAAATGAAATGACGTGTGTATAATTTTGTGAATTTATGTTGTAATATCGATGCGATATTTTTATCATATCTGGCAGTTAAATGTTAATTGACATTTTATCAAGAAATGGAAAAACCAGGTCTTAGTTTATTTACAAATAAATATCCGGAATTTGACTTAGTTCACCTAAAAATTCAGTCGCTGAATTTGTTATAGTTTAAAACTTTATATTCAAAATTTGACTTAGTTTTCTTATAAATATTCATTAACGAAATTTTAAAATTATAAAATAACCTATGTAGCTATGTATGAATTGAAGGGCTAGTTCTATAGACAATTTTATCCTTTTTATTTTTATTCTCCCATTCTTTACGTCTTTATATATCATCTCTGTTCTTCGAATTCCGCTGATGCAATAAGCATTTCTCCGTATAATCAATACCAAACAGCTGACTATAATACAAGCAATAATATTATCCTACCTGAAATCCATCGTAGGTCCAGGACCCGAATTTCATGACGCAGGTTTGCTCATCGAAAGGAAAGTACTCCACGTCAATTTCGCAAGATGATTTGTAGATGGCAGGAGGTTTCCATTCGACTCGCCCCGTGTAGTTTAGGGTAGCTTTGGTGGCTAATGTCACCTCGAAGTTTCCGTCCGCACTGAAAAAAATTAGGACAAAATTATAGTTTTTAACTCTCGCTAAGATTCGCATATCCAAATTTTAGAGAATAAGCACGTTTTAAGGTCCGTACAATCCGATTATAACATTTTTACGATAATGTCTGTGTGTGTATGAGAGAGAGAGAGAGTCTCGGTTTTGCAAGGACGATTTCTCAAAAACTATAATACTTAAGACCTGTTTAATTATGTATTTCTCAATCTGACATTAATGGGAAGAGCTAAAAAGGTTTTGATAACAATTGAGTAACTGGAAGTGGTAGTTTCTTTTAAACAAACTTCTAAATATTATTTTTTGATTTTTTTTGTTATTACAATTATTGAAGAACATCTAATACACTTAAAATTTTATTTTACCTCCTATAGATTTAGAGATAAAGAAAATATAATACATAGAATAATCTGTTGCAGTAAATCTCACAGCCCAGACTACACCAAGGAAATCATTTGTTAAATTCAAATGTATGTAATTGACAGATAAATGTCAGCGTCAAAAATCAACAATTTTACTGACATTATTGAAAGCTTTGCCGAGGAAGTTCATTTAATATATTTATAATTCATTTGACATTTTATTTTGATGCAATATTGTCAATTTAAGCCAAGTTTAATATTTAAGTTAAGTTGGTGCAACCGGCCATAAGAAATACTTCCAATCCCGCCAATGAATTGAAACCATCTTGAACATGTTAGACGAGTGGCACGAGATTCTTTATAGATTGAAAGAACAGATATAATTAGAATTATTTGTGTGTACAAGAAATGTTATATTCGATACTTATGTAGCAAAATGGAAATGACGAGAGGTATTGTGCTGACCACAAGAGATTTTTATAGAAGAAGCCATACATTCATTAAATTACGAAATAATGGTTTTATATTGATGCCGTCATTAAATTGGACAATAGCAGACAAAATGAGAGAAGCAAGATTTAAACGGTACAGTCATACATACTGAGAAGAAATGAAGATTTTCTGACAAAAAGATCAATGAATTTTATCCCAGACGCATAAAAGAAGATATAATGCATGCCAATCTTTATCTTTTGTTTAACCCTTTTTACCCGAGTCTTTCTATCCGAGTACTTTTAAAATACGGATAGTGGTACTTTTTTTTTTACAATTAATGTTGTATGCCGATTCCGGCTTTCCACAATTCTCTGTCATTCCAATTTTCATCACCTAGGCCATTTGTACCATTCCTTCCTTTATATCTTACCAACCTCTTCTTGGACGACCTCGTTTTCTTCTGTACCTTGGACTACATTCTAATTTTCTTTTTGGCCATCTATCTTGGTCCATCCTACTTACATGTCCGTACCATAGCAATTGTTTATTCAGGACTCTTTCGTTTATACTTTCTTTTAAGTTCAGTCTTCTTTTTATCTCTTCATTTGTAATTCTTTCTACGCGAGAAACTCTTACGCTTCTTCTTAAAAAAACCATTTTCATTACCCCTAACTTGGATCTACTTTTCTGGGTAATTACTCATATTTCGGACCCAATAGTGATAATTGGTTCAACAATTGATGAGATTATTCTTTTCTTTGTAGCCGTGGATAAACTATTTGACCATAGTGTAGAGTAGAGTTTAGATAACTAATTGGTTGCTTGCCTTTATTTACTTTTATTGATATGTCTCTTTCACTTGTACCTCTCTTTGTAAAAACTATTCCATGGTATGCATATTCTTTGCATCCTTTTATAACATTTGTCTCTATATTTAAATCTTCTACTTCTTGCGTTCCTATAATTAGATATTTCGTTTTTTCTATTTTTATTTCCAGACCAGCTTTACAATATTCTTCAAATAGTTTTCTTGTCATGTAGGCTAGATCTTCTTTATCAGAGGCGGTAACAACTTGGTCATCCGCGAATTGTAGCGTGTATAATAAATACTTCATCGTTTATCTCGAGGCCCATTCTTGAAACGTTCTTCTTCCATTGTAACAATGCTTGTTCAACATAAATATTAAATAGTATTAGTGAAATACCTACTGCAACCTTGGTGCAGACCTTTGGTTGTACTAAAGGAATTTGATATTCCTATTTTAATGATTTATTTCGCTTTTTTGTATAAATTTTTAACTGCTTGTTTTTTTTCTTTAATTCTACTGTCCGGTTGCAAAAACGTTCATCAATTCCTTGTTCAGTTAACGGACCATCAAAATGAATAAATTCGAATCAGTTTCCTTGTTCTTATGACATTTATATCATTGCTGTCAAAAATCGAGTTGCATTTCTTCGTTTTGATGAACCGTTTATTGATCCAGGAATTGATGAACGTTTCTGCAACCGACCATATGAAAACTAAATAGTGGTGTGGCCGATACCTTTGATCTAAATTAAGCTTGAATCAATAAAATATGTGTTTTAACTTTCTGGTCAAGTAAATTGTCATATTGTACAGGTGTAAGTAGCGTTATCTGTCACTATCTTTTTATTTTGAAACACTAGGATTTAGAAATCACTACGGTACCTGTTATAAGGGCGAAGCATCATTCGCTTTAAAGGTTGTGAAAATCATACAAACTCGTATTTTGCTGGGGTTTTTCTCTTTGAGTTCTCCGTTGCCCAGTTGTGTGCTGATCTCATCACCGACACAATCTGAACGTACAATACAGGGTTGGCAAAAAGGACGGACTTTTTTTAAAACGTTACAAAATTGATACTTTTTGCTTAAAAAAATTATTGACAGATTTGAGTTCGTAATGACATAGCATTTGACAAAATCAAGTTTGGAAAACAACATCTTGCATGTGGCGTCCGTTATCATTCAAGCATTTCTGGAGGAGTTCTGTCGAGGTGATACACAACTTCTTTTTACATTAATTACAAAGAAACCGTATTTTTATCCGACGTGTGTGGTTTCAGCAGAATGGAGCGACAACCCACACAGCCAGAGCATCAATGGACGTTATACGCCCTCTCTTTCCCGATCGCCTCATTTCCAGGTTTGGAGACATTCATTGGCCTGCTCGGCCCCCTGATTTGTCCATATGTGATTTTTTCTTGTGGAGTCACCTCAAGATACGTACATACGAACACAAACCCCGCATATTGGAAGAACTGAAAGAAGCAATTCTCGTAGAAGTCCCATAAATTGACAGAGAGATGTTGGAAAGAGTATTTGCATACTTCGTAAATGATAACGGATACCAAATGCTAGATGTTGCTTTCCATACTTGATTTTGTTAAATGCTACGTCATTACGAACTCAAATCTGTCAATAATTTTTTTCTTAAGCAGAAAGTATAAATTTTTGACGTTTTGAAAAACGTCCGTCTTTTCTGCCCAACCTATACAAACAGGTAAACCTGCAGTAGTATGAGAATAACGAAAAAAAAAAAGAATAATATTATGTAACTCTCAAGTAAAAATGGTCTATAGATGATTAAAGTCAACTAAAAAGCCTGAAAGACCTTTCCACCACACTTCAAAACCATGAGTTGAGGCCATTACTCATTGAAAACTTTGTATAAATTTGTAATAAGTTTTGTGGTAGTTTGCCTGTCAGAGTGCATTCGCCACTTTGAATGAACATCTCTTCTCTGTGAAACTTTAGATTTGTTGTAAAGTGAATGTCATAAATCGACCGAGGAAGTGTACTTTAACAATTACTGCTAGTAATTTACTGTGTTTTTATCTGCGGGAAGTTTGAAACTGTTAGGTTGGCTGTGGCAGCCCTTGTTGCTGTTTGACATGCGATCGCATGGATAGATCATTTGAATAGGGTTTTCGTGGGTTTAGATTGGTAATTGTGAACATAATTCAATCTTTAATTTATCGTTTCAACGGTAAGCATTCTCGTCTGGTATACGATAATGATGGTTTTTAGTTCGTTTACTAATGCATTTATACAAGATGTTTCAAAATTAACCAACAATACTTAAAATGTAAATAAAGGACCTGAAAGGGTATAAGGTGGTATAAATTAACGACCAAATATAACTAGACAAAACATAGTTTCATTTGTTTTGATTTCGGCTGGCCGGACAGAGACAGAGATGTTTTATTTAGTTCGAGCATTTCTCACTAGATAGCGCAATATTATTGACCTTTTAGAATAGAAAGTTTTTTAGAATATACATCAAGTTATACATATATTTCGATTACAGGTCAAATCTGTAGGTCTTACAGATCTGTAAAACGCATCCATTTTTGCATATGAGGCGCGGGCTTTGACATTTGCTTGTATGGTCAGTGACCTCTATATACAAAATGGACCGGCGGTTTGAATAACTTGCGTGTATCCACCGAGAATACCACCCGCCTGACTGGTGGGGTGTCTATCTCTCTCTAACTTTCGTGTATAGTTAGATCAAGCAGATATGCGAAAATGTATTTAAGCTTTCTCCTTCATGTTCATCGTTAATTCGTCGTACTGGTACTAGCTGACGCATGCGTACTTCTCACTGTTAGAAAGAGATAGCCACCCCACCATGACAGTTGAGTGGATATAGCTTGCGCCGTTGTAAAGAGATAGGAGTCGCCGGTCCATTTTGTATATAGAGGTCACTGTGTATGGTCCACCGCTACAAGGTTACCAAGTTTACAATTTGTGTACATGGCCCGTGTTGCCAAATGAATTTAAGCGTAAAATTAATTTATAAAAATATCCAATATGTTTTGATTATTTAATTATTTATGAGCTTTGATATTGATAAAAATAAAAATTTTCAACGTATGTTCCCATTAAAAAAATATTATGTTTGTGTTCTATCTCAAGAATTATTAAGTTAAAAAAAAATCTAATTACATTACTTATTCTATGTAAAAAACAGTATAATAAGCAAGATATGAGGTATTTTCAAAATAAGCGAAAATCAAGTTTTAGTCTGCAGCTCAAAAATAAAAGACGATCGAAAATTTTTGTGGTGCCTATTAAACTTGTCTCAAAAAGCTGGCCCATCAATTTTATGTAGCGTGCTTAAAGTTTTTCTTATAAGGAACTCCAATTTGCTCCACCTGTATTTTTACAAGAATTTCTAGTTTAACAATATTCATAAATTTAAAAAGTTTATTTTTGAATCGTTTCTTTCTAAACGCTTCCTTGAGTGTTCTGATTAAACGGTAATCGCATAAGGACAAGTCAGGCATGTAAAAAGGATGTTCAATAGTAGCCAATGCAATTGCTGGGAAAGAATATCTCGATGACTTTATAGATCAAATTAAAAAAAAAAACTTACTTGTTGTAGAGGACGATGTCAGGTCTCCAAATATGGTCGGAGGGTACATGAAGCATCTCCACTCCCCCATATTCTTTTGGGTCCCACTTTAGTTTGTAGTCGTACCAACTCTGCAACAAACAACAACAAATGTCACTAGAATGCACAATGGATTTTTAAAACAAGTAAAATGAAATGAAGTTGAGGATAAGGTATTAGAAGAATGGGATCTCAGTCTTCGGAATTTTTTTTGTAATATATAACTCTTTTCTTTTGTCATTTGATTTTGTATAACTAACTTTTCTAAGTACAGTATAAGTTTGCCCATTTTACTTCTTTAGGGTACTAATGTACCTCTAACTATAGAGTCCCTAACCACTCAGAAAAATGTAAGCTAAAGTCAGTGACCACTAGTATGAACAACTAATTAAAGTTATTAAAGAACAGTTGACGCAATGTTTTTCCTCTTTCAATCATTTATGGATTATTTTTGAGAAAAATAATTCAAATAAAAGATGCGTATAATTAATTTTTACCTTCCGTTACCTTTAGGTAAGGAAGGCATTGTCTTTGGTCAAAAAATTCGGTGGTGAGAATAAGAATGTTTTAGGGTTCCTAGAATACGATAATACTAGTTTTATAATGATGTCTATATGTGTGTGTGTGTGCGCGTGCGTTTTTCTGTGTGCGTGTGTGTGTGTGTGTGTGTAACAAAAAATTCTCCGACGATAACTCCAATATTACAATTCTAAAAATTGTAATTCTTTCGTATTCCTCTTCTTTACATCCATATGAAGAGCTGATTAGATTATATACTATAATTGGTCAACCGGAAGTTCCCTTATTTGAAGTTCTTAACAGTTTTTTTTGAAAAAAACTAGTTAAATATCACTTTTTTATATTTTGTGTGATTATCAGCATGAAAGAATATTTTATTGACCATTCGATTTGATTGCAAATTTTCCTTAATGTTCAATAGATATAGAGTTGAAGAATTATAAAGAGATAAACTGTCATAAGCCAACCAGCTTCGCTAGAATCATAGAAAAAGTTATATATTCAAATAATTCTAATTCACAGATGTCAGTGTCATGTGCAATTACATAGGGTATGTTCGTGTTATAATTTTATAGGATTTATAGAATCTTATACAATGAACTTTCGGTATGGAATTTGTAGAAAATTGTATATGTTCGTGTTACAATTTTACTGGATATATAGAATCTTTTCCAAGGAACTTTTGGTATGGGATTTGTACAAAATACATAAAATTGACGGAAGATAATGTGCTGGTTAATGATTCGGTCGAGACGAGACGAGACGAGACGAGAAATTCATTGTCTCGTCTCGTTTCAAATTCATAAAATTATGTCTTGTCTCGAAATTTTTCTCGTCTCGTTTAATAGAGTCTCGTCTCGGCCGAGATTCTCGCCGAGATTTCTCGATGGAAATTTAATATGTATATTTTGGTCCCATAAACTAATTACTAAATTTATACAATATTGTATTAATAGTAATTCGAACAAAAAGATAAATATTTGTCGTTTTATCTGTCAAAATCTGATATAACCTAAAACTTATGCAAATTTTATTATGTTACAATTTTATTAATTAATTATTTAACTAGCATTTTCTAATCTGTCATAAAACACTAAAAAAAAATAACGCTAAAAATCTTAGCTAAAGCCTGGATTACAAGATGAAGTTTTTATTTTCAAGTGATTTGAAAAGTGTCTTTATAAATGATCTTACAAGTATATTTACACGATCAAGTTTTGCGTGAATTAAAATACCCAAGTGTCAAAATTTAAGTTATACTTACATTAAGATTTCAATTACTTCTCTATCCCATTTTGTCATTTTTCAGTTTAATATCGATCACTTATAACACTACTTGTATACATCAAAAATATAAACTATATTACTGGAATCGTTTAATCTGAATTTCTTATACCAAAGAAGAAATATGCACGCAACTATCATTTTGCTTAAAACTATCACCGGTACAATTGATTGTGCATTCATTGTACATAATATACACTTTCAAGTCCCTAGATTGTCGTCAAGATATAATTACACATTCTATTTACCCCCTCCTAGATCGAATACGTTAGTTAAATCACCCATTCATTACATGATTCAGTCATATCATAAAATTCAAAATCATGTAGATATTTTTAATTCCAACGTTCGTGATATTAAAAATTGCATTTTCTTCTTTTAATAGATTTCTTCCTACCCCCTAATTGGGCATTTGCCTGTCGGGTAGTGTATCAAATAATAAACACAAATGACATTTGACAGTTAAAATTTGTACGGACTTTTAAGAAAAAAGTAGCGCATGTTTCAGTTTTTCTTTAAAAGTCTATTCGTTTGTCTCTCTTGCACTCAAGTCATTGTGCGAGAGAGAAAACTTTTCAAGTCACTTGAAAAGAAAAACTTCATTATGTAATGCACGCTTAACAAATTCTGACAGATAAAATGTCAAATATTTTATTATCTTTTTGTTCAAAAATGCCATAGCTAAATAGAGACATATCACTAAAAATATGTTGAATTTCACACGTTTGCAAATATAACTCATAAGCAAAATGATAACCGAGAAATCTCGAAACAATTTTCGAGAATCGAGATCTCGGAAAATATATCTCGTCTCGTAAAATATTTTTTATATTTCTGTCTCGTCTCGTCGAGACGAGAAATTTCGAGTACGAGACGAGAATCGAGAAATATCTCGTCTTGACATAATCACTAGTGCTGGTCACATCATATTTTTCTTATAATGGTGATTTGTTATTTGAAATATTTTTTTCTAAAATAATCCATAAATGATTGACAGAGATAAAACATTGCTAGTCAACTGATAATTGCTCATGTACATACTACAGTCGCCGTCAAATATGTAAGGACTGACATTTACCTTTCTGTGTGTAAAAATCTTCAGTCCATACTCATTTGACGGCAACACGACAACTATAATGGTTATTGACTTCAAGGACACTTTGTAGCTCAGTTAGTAAAGCATCTTGAAGAAGGTCCTGGGTTCAAGTCCCAAGAAATTTATAATGTCTACGATCTCATAAACATAAATTTTGTCCTTAATCCACCATACATCTTTGAAAACATTCAACTCTCCTTATCTGAGACTGAAGCACAAATTCCTTTCTGTGGCTTACTCCACATCTACTCCGTCTCAAAATTAATCGTAGCTTCTGTGGGACCAAAGAAACCACGCGCCATCTTCATGCATAATACATTAAGCATTGAAATACACCCACTACCACCGTTCAAGAAAGAGACGAGAAGACTAGCACGACGACAATAGCATTAAAATGATATTTGACGTGCGGGATTGAGAATTATTTGTTATTCAGATCTTTTTCTGTGGCTGGCAAAAAGTTTAATTTAAAATGTTTGTAGGGAAAATGTAGTTTCGAGTAGTTATTTACATTTACGTGTACTTTTCAACGAGAGGTTTTAAAAGCAAAGAGTTTCAAAAGAATAAATGGAGAAGGCTGAAAGAATATTTATGTTGTACAAATTCGATTCTGTACACGATTTTTGTTGATGTGTGAACGTGGTATTTGAAGTATTTGTATTTCAAAACTAGGTAATTCCGATTTTCATCTACCAGGTGTGGTAATAATATAAAAGGATTTATTTTTTTGGCTTCCCTGTAAATTTGGTAACATTACAGGGTGTGTCATTTTAATTTATCATCTTCCCTTCATCCACAGTTAAAATATCAAGATAATTACGTAAATCATGTTAGCGTACTTAATGTGTGACTTGAGAAATCCGCTACAGAACGCACGATTTGTTGAAAAAAGGTTATGACGGTGTCTATTTAGTATTCAAGTTTTCGAGCAGTTTAGAAGGTATCAAGCGGGAAGAAAAGATATCGATGACGTCTCGTTTTTACCTCTCGCCTCTTGCTAAGAGAGGTATTGGAATCATGCTAAAAATCGCATATCCGGATTTTAGTGGATAAGCACGTTTCGAAGTCCCTATAATCAGATTATAACATTTTTACGACGATGTTCGTGTGTGCGTGTGTGTGTGTGTGTGTGTATGGTTTTTCAAATACTATAAGACTTAAAAAATATATAACTGCAGTTTCCTCAATCTGACATTCCTGGGAAGAGCTGATTAGATTTTGGTAACAATTGGACAACTGGAAGTAATAGTTTATTTAAAAAAATCTTCTAAATATTATTTTTTTTGAAAATTTTTGTTATTACTAATATTAAAGAATATAAAAATCTCTATCCGATAAATTTAAAATTTTTATTTTATCTTCTATGGAGTTAAAGTTAGAGACATAAATATATAAAATAATAAGTTGCAAATGAATCTCTCAGCCCATGGAAAACAAGAGGAAAAATTAAAATGTTTGTAATTGACAGATAAATGTGAGTGTCAAAAAGCCAGAGATTACTGAAGACTTTTTCTGGGAAGTACATTTAAAATTTATTTTATTATTAATTAAATATTTATAATTATAGATACATATATTACATATACCCTTCAGAAATACTGCCAATCTCATCAATGAATTGGAAGAATCTCAAACATTAGAAGAATAAGAGTGAATAGAATGATTTAAAAAATATAAAACTATATAAAGATATGTGTTTTTGTGTGTATCAGAAATGTCAAACGTTAACGTTATGCATGAGGGAGAAGAAAAAGGGCTGATATGTGAAAAAACCACTCATGAATTCACCATGAGCCGGTTCAGTGGCTGTGCCCATTAAAGAGCTATGACTATGCATGATTTGGTCGAATTTGAGGTTCCTAGGTTCGAATCTACCGGCGGGCATTAATCGCACTCCCATGCGACGATCTGACCAGTTGTCCATGTTAAACTTAAATGGTGCTAGCTGTAGGATAATTATTTCCGTTGCCGCACTGGTTACGTATGTATCAGTGGTTATCGCCGGGAATAAGTGCACTAACTGCACTAGTACTAATCAGGTCACGAAACGGCTAAAGATTTCATAGAAACATAAACAAATTTCAAAATCCGACACTCATCTTGGGTATAAGAAAAAAAGAAGAAGAATTCTCCATGAAGATAACGCGTCGGAACCCAATGTTATGTTTGTGAAGACATTTTTGACGAAACACAAAATCACAGTGTTGGTACATCACCCGTACTCACCTGATCTAGCGCCATGTGCCTTTCTTTTATTTCCAAAATTTAAATCTGCTTTAAAAGGAACCAAATTCGAATCCGAGATGCAGTTATAGAAAAACCGGTAGAACTTATTAGCAACTTAACAAAAACGTCAAAGTAAAATTCGTATCTAAAAATATATTAAAGTGAAGAATATCAACGGAAGATGGATAAAATGTATAAATAATTAATAATATAAATAATAAGTAAATATACTCCTTGTTTGCAAACGTTTCGGTTTTTTACCTCTCGCTAAGAGAGGTATTGGATTCATGCTAAAATTCGCATATCCAGATTTTATTGAATAAGCACGATTTAAGGTCCCTAGAATCCGATTATAACATTTTTAAAATGATGTCTGTGTGTGTGTGTGTGTGTGTGTGTGGATGTGTATATGTGTATGTATGTATGGATGTTGGAGGGACGATTCCTCAAAAACTATAAGACTTAAAAAATATTTAACTGCAGTGTCCTCAATCTGACATTTCTGGGAAGAGCTGAAAAGGTTTTGGTAACAATTGAACAACCGGAAGTAGTAGTTTCTTAGAAAAATTCTTCTAAATATAATTTTTTGGGAGTTTTTTTATTAAATATTGAAGAACATAAAATTCTCCATCTAATACACTTAAAATTTTTATTATATCTTGTATAGATTTAGAGATAAAGACACTATAATTTATAGAGTAAACTAATCGCAAAGGCTAAGGCACTAAAGAAACCAGTTGACAAATTCCAATGTTTATAACATAGTTTGTAAATGACACATGTCATTGTCAAATATCAACAATTTTAGTGACATTCTGATAGCTTTTTCTGGGAAGTATATTTAATTTTTCTTATTGTTTTATTAATTAAATATTTGAAATTATAGGTAAATTTGTGGTAAAATGCATATATCCATCAGAAATACCGCCAATCTGGTTAATGAATTGGAACAATCTCTAAAATTTAGAAACTCTCATACAATGAAAAATAGATATAATTAGAATTGCAGAAGATATGTTAAATATAATAAAAATCAATATTTGGGTAAAGTTCTGTAATATTTTGTTATAAAACGACGGTTCGAAAGCGAAGTGCAATACAATATGTATATAGCCTAATATGGAAATGGCGAGAGGTCTTGTGCTGGCCACAACAGATTTTCTTTCTTTTTGGAAAGAAAACAAGCGATGCAATATAAAGTACTTACATATGCAAAAAAAAACAAAATAAAATTATAAATTGCATTTGCGAACAAGGAGTATATTAATTTATTATCCTTTATTTTATCTATCATCCGTCAATATTCTTCATTCTAACAGAAAAGGCCTACAGAATTGCTCCTAACAATGAAATATTCGCATGGGGTGGTATACGGCCGGGGTGGAGAGTACATTGAGGGT
The DNA here is from genome assembly GCA_943142095.1 of Ophonus ardosiacus. Taxonomy (NCBI): domain Eukaryota; kingdom Metazoa; phylum Arthropoda; class Insecta; order Coleoptera; family Carabidae; genus Ophonus; species Ophonus ardosiacus. The sequence continues at coordinate 32,893,280 of OW964834.1, read as the reverse complement.
GGCAATATTTGTTTTGTGTAATTTTTTGAATAGACAATGTTCTAAGATCAATCCCGTTATTTTATTGCCACACCTCGCAAATGCTTTGTACGAACCGTATGTGAACCACTCATCACTCTCTCCATATTTAAAATTAACTTAAAAAAGTTAATTAGAACCTAGTTTACACCCAGTAATTTGTTTGTTCTGGAATTATATTTTCTGTTACAATTTCATATACAATTTGTTGTAGTTCATGTCACTAATTAACTCTAATTACGGAAAACACCTCATTAGCATAGAGTGATGTTTATATATAATTACAAACTAATTTTTTTAGCTTAAAATGTAAATAATCCAACTACATTTGCATAGGAGTAAAAAGTTTAAATGAAATGTCAAATCCAGTTTTACATTTTGCATAAAATGTGCTAAAATGTTCGCATGAAGTTTAAAATTTAAATAGAAAAATAAAAAGACTCTTACCTGCTCTACCCAAAGGTTCGTTGTCATAATCTGATTCTTGAGATTCTGAAACAAGAGAGAAGAAAATTATTTCTATGTTATTATATAAAAGGTATAATAATAAATATTTATACACCACATACCGCATACAATTTTATGAAAGTAATAAATAATTATGACATGAAAAGTTTATTATTCAACGAAAACCCATAACACAAAATTGGAAGAATATAATCTTCTTATTAAATGAAACACATAAATATTTTATGTTCTGTATGTAATCTATATGTTCATCATCCTACATACTCGAATAATAGCTCTGTAAATATATCGAATTTCTATCCAAGTTAACATGATATACTATAAGCAGAGATTTACAATATACTTTAATTTAAGTCGAGTAAAGCAATATAAAATTGTTCTAATTATAATAATATATTATAATAGAATCTTCCAGTTTCCACTGTAATAAAAATATTAGAAAACGGGTCATTTATATTAAAATTAGACCTTTAAAGTGTACAAAAGGAACTATCAATGTTTATAAAATTATTTTGTACAACAAGAGTGGATGTAATGCCCATATCGCACGAGAACGTTCGCGTGCGATATGGGCATTCCACTCAAGTTATATAGTATACTTTTTCTACGACCAAATAAAAAACTATACATACATTGATATTTGGCTGGCATTAAAATATGACATGTAGCCTCGGTACATTCACGTATATCTGGTGGGGTACATGTTATGTCTATTTCTTTATTTTCACTATTATGCATTATTGTAACCACTTTACTCACGAGTCACACTAGTCACAAAGTATGGTTGACACTAATTTTTGACTAAGATTTGTAGCAATAAGATCAATGTCACCAACGTACAAATTGAAAAAATAACCTCTTTACACGATTACATTTAAATATTCTTTGAGATTTAATTATAATTAATTACATTATGTGTGCTTTAATTTTAATTATTTGATGCAATAAAAAAAAAAAAAAAATACGTGCATTCTTGGCAGATTTGGCTATGAATTTCATATCCGCACATGGTGTAGATATAACATATAGGTACATATCCGTACATGACAGTATGAAGGAATGCTGCCAATATACAGTAGGGAGTAGAAATAAAAGTATTTAATGCCCGTACCATTTACTGTATTCCAAATTATTAATACTTTCAAGTCGTCTGTTATCATCTTCCTGAATCTAGAATCAAATTTCAAGCAAATGAATGCAGAAAATAAGGAAAATACGAAAATGTACCAAATAATTCCTATTTTCAGCTCCGTGCATTTTAGAGAAAATAAAATATATAATATATTATTATTTGAGTATACGTGAAGATATAAATTAAATCAAATATAATAATAAACCTTTCTTCACAAATTATTTTTTATTTTCAAAATGTACATTTCGATTGCAATGCATCATCGTCAGTTGTACTACAATAATAGAAAAATATATAATGTTGAATTACAAGATTCAATCTATTGCGCATATATTATTGATTTTTCGATACAAAGTTTTTGTCATGTAATACTTAAATGAACATTTGGGGGCATATTACATTAAAGCCCGTAAAGAAGGCGTCTGCACTGGAAAAACTAAACAATTTTAGGAATTGTGTGGGAGGATTTGACGTATGATGTTTTACTGAATTTGTACCTATACAAATTTCTATTATTATAAATGAATGATTTGAATTATGCATTACAACAAATCTTGGATTATAATATACGTAGTTTTTACCTCCTGCTACCCTTTGTAAAGAAAGGTATAGTGATCGTGCTAAAAATTGCATGTCGAGATTTTGGTAAATGACCACATTTTGAGGTTCGTAGAATCAGATTTTAACATTTTCACGATGATGTCAGTATGTGTGTGTATGTGTGTATGGATTTTGTCAACGCTCTATCTCAAATACCACCATTCAAAAAATTCTGAAACCTTGTATTACTACCCTATTCTAATATGGAAAGAAGCCCTTAGATTTTGGTGTAAATTAGGTAACCGGAAATGACTTGGAGCTCAAAACAATTTTTCTTCGAAAAATAGATTTAAATATATTTGTTTTTCGATTTATATAAAATAATATATTTTATAAATCCCGGAGCCTATATTTTAAAGATAAACACAATTCCTTAGTTACACAGTTCAGATTTCAAATGCATGTGCCTGACAGATAAATTTCACTGTCAAAGAACCTATCATTTCAAATTATTAATGGTAACGTTTTAAAAAGAAAATTGTAATAGTAAATAAAGCAATATAGTTATATTATACAAATGTAAAGAAATATAATATAGTTGGAGTAACGATGATCGACTGGAGATTGATGTGTGGAGAAGAAAATAAAGTACTCGGAAACTGCAGTCATTATGGGTTTATTTGATTAGAACCGACGTTTCGACCATTACAGTGGTCTTCCTCAGGGTTAAATCAAGTCATAAACTATGAAGAAGATATTTGTAACTCATGTTAACAAACATCAAAATGTAGTAGATGAATTAGAACGTTATAAAATTGATGAAAACAATTTTATAAAATTGTTACATTCGATCTGTTATATATTTTATTTAAAAGTTGTTTTTCATCAATTTTATAACGTTGTAATTCATCTATTACATTTTGATGTTTGTTAACATGAGTTACAAATATCTTCTTCATAGCTTATGACATGATTTAACCCTGAGGAAGGTCGAAACGTAGGTTCTAATCAAATAAAGCCATACTGACTGCAGTTTTCGAGTACTTTATTTTCTTCTCCACAAATATAATATAGTTTCCTGCATCAATAAATATGTAGGTATGTATTTAAATTAATAAAAGATAAAACAAATAATAATAACACTCGGTTTAGTTTCACAAATAAAGTGTATTTGGTCTTTATTGTACAATTTCGGTAGTTGCAAGAGGTATAGTGCTGGCCACAACAGATTTTTTATCAATTATTTTATTAAATGGTTTATTATCCATACATATTTCCAATTATTGACCATGAATAGATATAAAGTGTGTTAATACGGGCGATTCATGATTGAAACATTTTAATATTAGGACAATCGGTGGAAATGATAATTTAGGGTTCTTAATCCGTGCGACAATAACTGTTTACAATACAACCAGTGCGGCAGAGGAAATACTCCTTCTACTATGTTTGTTTGCATAAGTCAGATTCTCTCAGCATCTCAGAATTCCCTTCGATCGCTACGCGTCACAGTAATCCCTTTTGACAATATGTTTACACTTAGGTCGTAGTCGGAAAAGACGCCAATGCTATGGTACGCATACGCATTCGTATGTAAATGTTACAATCTACAGATACTGCGCTTACAGATAGAAAACATTGAAGGAAAGAAAGACGGAGAAAATTGATTCTGATGGACCAAATTTTTAAAAGTTATTCTTTGACTAGAAGACAAAAAACCTTTCCACCTTTTTTAAATTCCCATCACCTAAATCGACCAATAATTGCTGCTATATGTAACCACTAGCTCTTTCCTGTTTTTTGGTAGGAAACAAAAGCGAAAGGTTTCCGGTCTGCGGTACTTCCGTTTGTCTGAACAGCAGCAAATCTGAAGGGCTGAAGCTTGTAGGCTCCACACGTACGAACCGCGAGGTTTTTTCTTTCACGGTTTCCGGTACGCATTTCCGCATACAAATGAAGCGTCTGGAGGGAAAGGAGGGGGGATGGGGAATCAGTTACGTAATGAAGGGTTGAGTGAGGAAAATAATGGGGAAACATAATAAATCAATGAGAATGATATTCAGGTAGGAGGTTTATTTAAATAAAAATCATAAATAATTATTGATCACACTGTTTTATTTCATAATTTCGGCTATTTAGTAGCCATCATCAGACCAAACCGGCGTCTACAATATGAAATTAAAAGTAAGTATAAAAAAATCTTATGTGGTTTCCTTGTATGCCTATAAATCAGGATTAGCATGATTTAAATCATTTGATTTAAATCAACTGATTTTTACCTCCCGCTACCCTTGGTAAGGGAGGTATAGAGATCGTGCTAAAAATCACATATCGAGATTTTAGTAAATGACCACGTTTTAAGGTCCCTAGAATCCAATTTTAACATTTTCACGATGATGTCTGTATGTATATGTATGTGTGTATGTATGTGTGTGTATGTATGTGTATGTGTGTGTTTGTGTATGTGTAGGGATTTTGTCTTCGCTCTAACTCAAATACTATCATTCAGAAAATTCTGAAACCTTGTATTTATACCCTATTCTAATATGAAAAGAAGCCATTAGATTTTGGTGTAAATGGGATAACCGGAAATGGCACTTTACCTGAAGCTCATAATAGTTTTTCTTCAAAAAATATCATTAAATGCCATTTTTTTTGGATTTTGTCGTTATGAAAATTAAAGATTATTGAATTTTCTACAGGAATACATTAATACTTTTTCTATATACTTTACAGATAAATATAAAAATAATTTTTTTTACAAGTCCCGAAGCCTAAGAAAAACACAATTCCTTTGTTACACAGTTCATATTTCAAATGAATGTAACTGACAGTAACTGTCACTGTCAAAAAACTAATCACTTCAAATTAATAATAGTGACATTTTAAAAAGAAATTAGTAAATAAAGCAATAGTTTTATGCAATGGAATAGTTTGCAGCGTTAATAAATACGTAGGTATGTATTTAAATTAATAAAAATTAAATAGCGGGAAGTTTTGTGTTGGCCACATCAGATTTTTTTTATTAGTCGCGAAGCCTAAGATAAACACAATTCCTTTGTTACACAGTTCATATTTCAAATGAATGTAACTGACAGTACTGTCAGAAAACTAATCACTTCAAGTTAATAATAGTGACATTTTAAAAAGAAAATAATAAATAAAACAATAGTTTTCTGCAATGGAACAGTTTGCAGCGTTAGTATACGTAGGTATGTATTTAAATTAATAAAAACTAAATAGTGGGAGGTTTTGTGTTGGCCACATCAGATTTTTTAATAAAAATCGTTGATTTTTATCAAAGATGAAAAAGATTCAAATTATAAAAAAATGTAATTATTTGCTACAAAACTATACATAAAAACAATAATATGGGCTGTATTCGAATTCTAACAGATTACTGATTACACATGTTTTGACCTGTTTTATTTAGGTAGACAATATATAGTTTAAAAATCTGTTGTGGCCAGCACAAGACCTCTCGCCATTTCCATATTAGGCTATATAAGTATTGTATTGCACTTTGCTATCGAACCGTCGTTTTATAACAAAATATTACAGGATTTTACCCAAATATTGTTTTTTTATTGTATTTAACATGTCTTCTGCACACATATAATTCTAATTATATCTATTTTTCATTGTATGAGGGAGTTTCTAAATGTCACAGATTCTTCCAATTCATTAACCAGATTGGCGGTATTTCTGATGGATATATGCATATTACCTATATTTCAAATATTTAATTAATAAAACAATAAGAAAGATTAAATGCACTTCCCAGAAAAAGCTATCAAAATGTCACTGAAACTGTTGATTTTTGACACTGAAATCTGTCATTTACAAATTATATTATAAACATTTGACTTTGTCAACTGGTTTCCTTAGTGTAGTTTCGCCTACTCGACTTGTTATATCCCGATATTCTATATATTATAGCGTCTTTATCTCTAAATTTATAGAAGATAGAATAAAAAATTTAAATGTATCAGGTGTAGAATTTTGTTCTTCAAAATTAGTAATATCAAAAATTTTCAAAAATTAATATTTGGAAGAACTTCTTTTAAAAACTACTACTTCCGGTTGTTCAATTGTTACCAAAATCTTTTCAGCTCTTCCCAGGAATGTCAGATTGAGGAATCCATAGTTAAACAGTTCTTAAGTCTTATAGTTTTTGAGGAATCCGGCTACAACATCCAGACATACACACATACACACATACACACATCCACACACACATACAGACATCATTTTAAAAATGTTATAAACGGATTATAGGGACCTTAAATCGTGCTTATTTACTAAAATCAGGGTATGCGAATTTTAGCATGAATCCAATACCTCTCTTAGCGAGAGGTAAAAAGACGTGCGCGTGTAGTCGCGTTTATACTACGTATAAGTAAAAATTCAAATGCATCCTTTGGGGTTTATTAAAGATTTCGTTTTCGTTTACAAAATAAAATATTTATATAGCTTTCAAAACAATTAAAAAAGTGCAATAACACCAAATGATCTTTAAAAATAAAAAATCAAATAAAAAACATGATTATTTGATTTTTTTATTCAATGACTTTGATTCTTTAAATAAATCATGATTTTTGCCAACCCTGCTACAAACTATATATATATTTTTTGTAAATAAAATATAAAATATCAATTTTAACTTCAAAACGGGAGGATTTATTGTTATAGTAATCATAAAAAAGGTGCAAATTATTTTTTTTTTGTTGTTTTTTGTCCTAATCCATAGCAAACTTAATCACAAAAACCAAAAATTATATAAATTTTAAATTTACATATCTCGCTTATACAAATGGCTAATTTAATAATATAGTTGATATGCTAGACGCAGAATTTAATTCTCTAAAACTTTTATTTAAAGCATTTATTTCCAAAATCAAAATAAAACAATTTTTTCCAAGAGAAACAGTTAACAACTTCAGGTAATGTGTCACTTCCGGTTAGCCCATTTTAACCAAAATCTATTATTTGATTCAGTTTTTGAAGCAATTAAAAACTCAGTTAACTTTTAACCATGTAGTCTTTAAACTCATTGGTTTTCTAAAAAATTTTTACAAAATCGTTTATAATTAAAATGTAATACTTTCAAATGTTTTAATATTTTATTTATTGCTTGAAAATGGTTCTAAACAGAACCGAAACGTCGCAGTAGGAAATTGTAAATTATTGACTATGTTGAAATAAATGAAGCATTCATCCAAAAACCTCTTCGTATAGACAAAATCTATTATGTTATTTCCATTGATATAAAAGTCTTATATACCAAATTTGAAACGTTGTGGATTATATTATAGGCTTCAAGTAAAGTACCACTTCCGGAAGTTATGTAATGACCAAAAAGGGAGGTGGAGAATCAGATGTTATAGCAGTCCTAAACACAAAATTTCAACTTTCTACGATTTACTGTTTTTGAGTTATGCGAGAAACGTACATTCGTACGTACAGACGTCAAAACGAAATTAGTCAAAATGGATTTAGAGATGGATATTTCTGTTGAAATCTGAAAACCGAAATTTTTCGCGATTACAATACTTGCTTTACTACGGACAAGGAAGTAAAAATACAATTTTATTTTGTAGTGATTGGTTTAAATTTGAAAAAACTGTTTTGGTTTATATTGAAACCATGAAATATCCGAAATCTTTTGTAGAAATTTACAACTATTTTCCTCCATTGACAACACGTGTTACATATTACTTTACCACACGTACATGCACTCCACGTTGACCCAGAAATTCCTGCGAGGAGAACTACTTCCGAACATGTGACATTCTTTGAAACTTTCAGCGTTTCAGCGTTGAACGATTCTGTTAGTTCTTTCAGCACTATCTTTTCTTACGAACGCAATCTTCCCCTCAATTGCGTCCGCAGCGATGATTTTGAAATTCCCGCGCGATTGGAAGTTGTCACGAACAAAGGAAAGCGAACAGAGTGATTTTAAAAGTTGGGAAAGTTTTCCTTTCTCACTGACCGATCGAAGTGGCTATGGAAAGTGACGCGCCATCAGTCAAATTGGAATTTGTTTTCATAACGTTGTTTAATATTGCGTTAGCGAGGGATTGGGTTACTTGGAATTTGAAACTACCGAAACAAAATATTTTAAGGATCGATATTTCTTTATCTGGATTCAATTTTTTTTATTCGGAAGTAACTTAAAAGATATTAAAAGTGACCTCTACAGGGAATTTATTTTAACATGCAACATATGGTGAATCACTTCCATGGTTACTCACTATTGTCAAAAAATGACAGCAATGTAATATTAGTCCATTTTAAAATGCAACATACAAAATTTGTAGTTTTGTATTATCAAAACTAATTTCCAATAAATTGGCCTACATACGATTAACAAATAATCAAAACATGAATGTTGTACATCTTAACAAACTTTAGCTTACAAAAATTCATAACTTTCATGTAATAAATGTTAAAAAATACCCCCAATCACACTGAGGCAATATTCTAGTCGGTCGTAATAAGAATTGACACCATTTGTGATGTGTTTTGGAGGTATCTTCTGTGCTGCAATACTATTTATAATGTTGCATTTTAAAATGGACAAATATTACATTGCTGTCATTTTTTGACAATAGTGAGTAACCATGGAAGTGATGAACTATAATGTTGCATTTTAAAATAAATTCTTTGTATGGTACTCTCTTCCCGTGAGATGACCCCTGATAAACACCATTTACGGTGCAAATACTAATCGCTCACGAAGCGAGTATACGAATAAATATTTTGTGAAAAATTCATGGACTTCACCAGGATTTGAACCCAGGATCTTCGTATTGCCGGCAGGGGCGGATTGGAGAAGTAAATTGGCCCGGGCGATTATTCTTAGGCCGTCCCTCTTCAGAGTGAAAAGGATATAATACATGGTCGTATATGTACACTGCTGGAAAAAAAATCGGACACTTGGTTTTATAAATTTTTATTTTTGTTATTATCTCGAGAACAATAAGAGCTACGAAGTCGGTTAATTAGACGAAAGTTGTCCTATATTAGAATGCCATTTTAGCAATGTATTGTTTATTCAGAAGAAATGCATAGGTCATTACAAATATGTAAATTTTATAGTTTTTTTTTTTTGTTTTTGAAAAACTTTTAAGTATGAAATGATTCCAGATTTTGATTTGCACTTCTATAGGATACTTTTTAAAGCTCTTTCGAATGGCGATATTAATTTTTTTGTCACTACTGTATTTTGCGCTACACTACCAAACAAAATAATACATTGCTAAAATGGTATCCAAATATAGAACCTAATTAACCGACTTCGTACCTCTTATAGGTCTCGAGATAATAACAAAAATAAAAATAAAAAATCAAAGTGTTTGATTTTTTTATCCATCAGTGTATAATAATTTTTATTTATGAAAATTATCACACTGTTATATGTATATATATTTTTAGTATCTCCATCCGGTAAGTAATTGTATATAATGTATTTCAAAATTGTCCAGAAACACATTACCGGCTTAGGCCTATAGGATTGGCTTTGAAATTCAAATTTTCCCATGATACCAACATAAAAAACCCTAGTAATTAATATTTGGAACGAAATACATTAGCAATATTGTCTGGGGTAAAAAATGTATATAATTTCTTTTTGATAACTCGATTTTAAAATTACTCGAAATTCTTGGTAATTTAAATCGAAAACTGGAATCCATCAGATACAGAACTTCGTTAAGTCGAATATTTTGGGGAAATTCCTAGTTCTTTTTATTTGGTTTGAATTGGAAAAATTTATATGTGCAAGAAGAAAAAATTTTACTTTTTTGATAACGCGAATTTTTTTCTGGCATACTCGTATTCAATTTCGAATTATCGAAGTTCTACGAAAAAATTACAACATGTTTTCCAAATATAAGAGTAATTGTTCAAAATTTACATTTTTAAACTATAAAAAATATATTCTGACTACATTATTTAATTGAACGCGGCCAACCGGCCCTTTGGACCACTCGGCCCTTCGGGATTTGCCCGATCGCCCGATAGGACAATCCGCCCCTGATTGCCGGTACGATGCTCTCCCAACTGAGTTATCAAATCTTTCTGAAGTCAATGAATTTTTCACCTGTCTTACTGGTAGTCTATATCCAAGTATACTCTTGACCACACCCATTAACTACATATTCAACTGTTTTTATCACAGTGAAGTCCACAAATTTTTTACAAAATATTTATTCGTATTTATATAATTGAATCGCTCACGGTTCTAATTGTTATAATAAAAACTGTATAAAAATAGTTGAATATGAAGCGAGTATAGTAGCGAATAAAAACTGACGTTTAAAAAGCGTGCGAAAGAGACCAAATAAAGTACTCCGTACTTATAAAAAAATGCTAGTCAACAACAAACAAAATAATTCACAACTGGTAGATTTATATAAAGACTAAATTCAGAATTAATTAATTCATTTTCTTTCCACCATTTGTAAACTATTAAAATATAACACATTTCACATCATATGCTTGGCAGATGTGCTATATTTGTGATCAAAATTTACCAAGTGTAAAACCACTGTTTGTGGGATAGAATATTACTAATAATGTATAACACATATAAAGGAAATTGTCTTCACAAATTGGAATAATTATTCATTTCCAGATATCGTAGGAATGATCACGTCCTATTTCGGTCTGATTTAGCATTGTTACACTTTGTCAGAATCACTCAACAATGGCTAAGGGACAATATGAGAACAAGACAATACAACAAATATTCCATCGCCCAAATGAACAATTTTGGGACTTATTAATGAGGAAAGTATACGATCAAGGATAGAAAGCTACTAGTAGAAAATTGTTTGGTATTTAGTTAACAGTACATCATTTTAATATTTCAAAAAAGAGTTAAAATTAAAAATAAATATGGAATTATAGACTAATCAGCATAGAAATATGATTGTTATGTTATGAAAAGATATTAAATCTAGTCCATTTCCGATTCGTAGTATTGTTTGAAGTTTTGATTGCATGCATTAGAGAGTTGTACATTTGTGAAGAAATGTAAAATATTAAGTCAAAATATCAATTAACCTATACTAGATGAACTTTGCTTTTCCATTCTATCCATGTTTTCCGTCTTAATTAAGGAGGATCTTTATAGTCTTGATGTTTATAACAATTAAACAACAAATTGCGAAACGGCAAATATGCATAGTAACGTATAACAAATGCTTGTCAATCTCCATGTAAACGATGTTACGTCATATCACACAAAATTACGAATCGTCAAAATCAAAATTTGAGCATATTGTGCAGGTATAATAAAAAATAGCGTACGGTACACGTGCATAAGAGCCATTAAAACACTCGTGCCTTAATAGTCGACTTATACACTTGTATCTTAATATACTATTATCCACAACTGTCAAATAATATACCCATAATTCAACCAATTTTTATCATTTAATGACGTTTATTACTGTTGCTAATTGACAGTTCCAAATTAAAACTTTCCTACCTTTCAAACCAAATTATTTTTTTCATATAAAAAGCCAAAGTTACATTACTTTTGTGTTTTAGTACTTTTATTTTCATCTTAAGCTTAAACTATAGCTGAATAGTCGGTTATAAAAATTTCTGCTAAATGTCAAATTACTTTATAATTTTGTTACAATAAAAGGTTGCTGCAACAATGATAACTAGAGTTGTCTATGTCTACTTATTTTTCAATACAAATATGCCACTAATATGTTTTTAGACGACCATTGTGATAAGTATGACATATCAATGTAGTATCCTAATATTGAAAGTTGAACTTATGACATTAGTGTTACGATATTTCATATCGTAATAGTTGACACAGTTTCTAGGTTACTATATGTCATTATTTTCTGGCTATATGTATACATTATTCATTTGTCAGCTGTCCGTACCTTTGAACCTAAATTTCAGTTTTGTAAAAAAAGTAAAATTTATTTAAGCTCGTCTAAAAAATAATGTTCATAACTTGTATGAAATACAAATATCTTAGCTCGTGTGTATTGACTTGCACTCCGCTACGCGTCGTGCGTCAATTTACACTCGCATGATATTTGGTATTTTTCATAACTTGTTACGAAAATAACTATATTATTTGACAGTCTGTGGATAATATAATTTAAACGTCAACTTTCATTCGCTACTCGTACTTCTTTTCTTGAGGCCTTGATCCTAGACGGGCTGATGTGTCTGACAATGATGATAAAGACACATGGTTCCTAATTTATATAATTTGATTTTAAATATTTTAAAAGTAATTCATTTCCACAATGATACGCACAACCATTCTTTTCTTGCACTTCATAAAAGCTCCCAATATTTTCTCTGTAATATTCTGAATCTCAATGCCTGTCCAATTCTCAACTAAATACTCGTACACTTCTAATTATAAGTTATTTGCCGTTTGAAATGATCCAAGTTGCCTTCGAACTTGAACCTTCTTGGATCTTGAGTTGGGGTGTGGACTTCGGTGTGAAGTTGACAGTTCACTACCACATCAATTACTCTACGGACATCACAGAGCAGGCCAGTGAATTATTATTCAAACAGCCCTATTAACCGATCAAATTAAACACGGTACTGAATTCATTATCACTCAGCCGGGAATTTTTCATCAAAACAGTTCAATATTTTCAATAGGATTATTGTTTGTCACGATGGGGTGAATGTGAGTTTATCCAATAATAATTTTTTGAATGAGCAAATTTTTAAATGACATTAATTTTGTATGAATAAATGCTGATTTTGTTAACAAATCTATATTATTGTAACCCGCCTTTTAAAGGGCAAACTATTATTATTATTATTATTATTATTATTATTATTATTATTATTATTATTATTATTATTATTATTATTATTATGAGGTCGCGTAGCAGTGTGCGTATAGTGTCGGGTTGTCAATCTGGTGACTCGGGTTCGATCCCGGCCAGGGCAGACTTTTAATCGCACAAAAGTGATCCCTGTGGTGCACTCTCCACACCAGCTATGAGTGCCGGTGAGGTGACGCCTGGTAAGCGCCCACTCGGTAAAATATATCGTCATCATTACCGAAGTGTACATGTGTTGTAGATAATGGCACACCCAGTAATGGGTAAAATGCCGTGATGGTATATTTATTTTTGCCCTCTTGAAGTGTAATGGGAACTTTACAATTGTATACATAGCAAGTGTAACCTACATTTTACGCTTACTGTGTTGTAACTTGTCTAACTATGCGGTAAAATAATCAAAATACACTGGACGTTTATGGGCATTTAGAAAAGAAATCATCTTTACTATAATAAAGTTCATGTAAAAAAGTACTACCTACTTAAGTTATTTTTTTACTTTAACATTTCCTATATTTAAAATTAATTTATATAAACCAAACTCACGGTAGCGACATCTGTCATTATTGTAAAAATCCGCCGTTACCGACATAGTCACCGATCGATATACCTGTCAAATACGCGAGCATTGCTGAAATGTCAAATATCGATACCTACCTATTATTTATTACGAAGAAAACATGAGCAAATAAATATATTATCAGTCATAAACAACGTCTATTATTACAGATAAATTTTTGCTAGAAGAAGTACTCTAATGAAGGTAAGTAAAATCAAATTTGGAAATTGAGTTAATCCCAGTATTTTAAACTAACCCTTTTCAGAAGTACAACCTATCTCATTGAAAAAAGTGATTTTCATTATCGACGGCCAAAAAATTTGATACAATTCTCGTGCGTGAAGTATTTTACAGCGCTCCAGCTAATAAGGCACTCGCCTTAAGGGTTCGTGCCTTAAACAAAGCTGTCGCGCTGTAAAATACAACTTACACGCACTCAAATGTAAATAACTATTATTCATTTTTTATTATTATAGCCCAATTAAAGTACAGAGGAAAACTAAGGTGGGAAACAAAAGTAGATAGGTAACGGAATAAACTATTGAGAAAATAATTACTATGGATTATGGTTTTTGTCAATTGAAGAATTTAAAAGAGAGTGATAAAATTGCTTGGACGATAGGAGGAAAATATCTAGAGGCGACAATTTAAAGTTATATAAAGAACACATTTTATTAATATGAGACGAGGACAAAATATTGGTACGTGCTGCTGGTAAGTAAAAAGTAGATGAGTATCTAATAAGGCATACAGATGCGTGAAAGTAAATGAGGTTTAATGACTGAGGATCATCAACATCATTGAGGATTATCTTAGAAATTACACGGAATATATGTTGCGTCGTTCGCAAAGAAATAAAAGGTTAAATAAGGTTAGCAACTGGTAAAACATGAACGGGCAGGATAGTTACCATAAACTTTAAAGAATAAAACTTTTTTGTATGCTATATATAGTATCTATGCAATCCTAGTGGACTTCAGCAGAAGGACTCCAAATAAGAGAACAGTATTCTAATTTAGATTGTACCAAGGAATAAAATAAACAAACGATTGCATTTACATTAGTGAAAGAACGAGTATTACGAATAACGAAACCTAGTAAACGAAGAGCTACATTGCAGATATACAGGTTGTTAAAAAATAAGTGTCACAAATTATGAAGGCATATAGTACTGACCAAAATGAGCAAAAAAAGTTTAATCAACATGGGTTCGATCTTCAACTGTTTTTGAGAAAAAAGGCCATTTTGTATTAGAATCGAAGAAAAACTGACAAAGATAGTGGTTGAACAAAATTTTTCATTGCCTTATATCTCGGAAACTATTGAAGATCGGACCCATGTTTTTTAAGCCTTCTCAACTCATTTTGGTCAGTACTATATGCCTTTATAATTTGTGACACTTATTTTTTAACACCCTGTATGTATTGCCAATAATATTTATATGTGGGTTATTGGTTATTGCCAAACTGGATGTACAGTTTAGTAACTGCCAAAATAATAAATAATAAACAATAATAAATGTTCTTACCGTTGAGTTACTTCTTGTGGAAGAATAAGGGTTGGAATAATAATAATAATAATAATAATAATAATAATAATAATAATAATATTAATATTAATATTAATATTAATATTAATAATAATAATAATAATAATAATAATAATAATAATAATAATAATAATAATAATCGAATAATAGATATTTACAGTTGATGGACCGACTGTATGTAGGAATGGTCTTCTATCTCTCTGGTCTCTGGACTCTCATCGTCCATACAGTCTTTATATTACTGTAATACTAAGTCATCAAACAATTGAGTTGTAACCTAATTATAAAATAATAACACAGTGGGTGGAATTCAGTGGGTTGTAATAAGGTCTGTATTAAAACTTGTATTGAGTATATGGCAACATTGTAATATTTTCCACATGTATCAATGAGATTCAATTGTGATTTAGAAATTTTACCACAGGGAAAAGTAATACAGATATCCTTTAGACAAATGAGGAAGTATTATTGTAAATGGAAGGTGTAAAAGGAAACTCATTATTGCAAAATTAGGTTAGAAATATGTCAAATTTTATGTGTCAAATATTTCATACCTGAATGTTAATGAATTTTAAAATATCTCAACCCCCGTTTTGATCAGTTTTGACATTTGTCCTTTTTTTTCTTACTTCTATTAATAATATGTTTTTCTTTATTTGATCCGTTGGTCTCTCATTTTTTTCTGACAGGTATTACAAAGTTGCCAAAATATTTTTGACAAAGGACTATTTTAGCTTAAAACACGCTAATGCAACCCACTGAATCTCACCCATAGTGTATAAAAAAAACTAATTCGGAGTAGGCTATGAACAAAAAATCATTTGCCAATTTGAAAGTATTTAATTAAATGTTAATTTGGTACGAGATATCAAAAATGTTATTTTAGGAAATCAATGTTTTTCTTCTTTAATCCTTATTTTAGAAATAGAAAAAACTGTAAATGGTGAATGGCAATATTCTTTATCCTTCTTTATTATCTTTTTTCCTTAAAATTACATTTCATGACCAATTTTGACAACTTTACTTTTGAACTCAATAATAATCAGACATACATGTCTATGTTTATAGCCTACTCCGATTTAGGTTTCTTTTTTTGAACACACTATATTACTATTACTTATTCTGCAATATTAGTAAATAATAACACAAACTATTATAACCTCAATTGTGTGGTGACCTAGTCTTACGTTATATGCAGAGGTAAATAAGTGAAAGATAAATATTCTGCAGTAGTCGTGTAATATTTGTTCGCAATCCGCAGTCCGCATATCCATTAATGAAAGTTTAGTGCAGAAATCTCATGTTGCCGAGAGCATGCAAATTTTACTTTAATTATGCAAAATTGAACATCTGTTTTGCAGATAAATTTAATAGTTTGGGTCACGATATTTCACATTATTGAACATATGTTCTCAACTTACAAACTAATGAAATTAGTTACGTACAAAAACGAACACTTCAAAAATTAGTTCCAAGTTGAGATGAGAACTTGCAGCTCCAGTTAGTTGTAAGACGAGACTAATAAATGTAGTAGTAGTTCTTGGTTTGCTAACTGCTCTTAGCAAGGGGTTTCTTTTTGTTTTTGTTGCAGCAAAAGTGCTGTGTTGCACTTTATCTTCATTATTAATTATTAAGGACAAAATGCTGGTTTGCAACATTAATAGTATTTAAGTACAGATGTTTTGACGCACAAAAAGAATTTTATATTACACAGATTAATAAAAAACCAAGGGTCGCATACGAGGTGTGGCAATAAAATACCGGAATTGATCATAGAACTTTGAGTACTCAAAAAATTACGCAAAACATATATTACCACCCTTCTCGAACTCGATGCAGCACTTTTCAATTATTACATTATTTTGGTTTCACTTGGTTTATTAAGCACACAAATAGTGATTATGCTATTGTTGAAGCAATGCAGCATGACTTCTTTTAAGTTCTGTCGGTTTTTTTTCATAACTGCATCTCGAACTCAAATTTAGCTCCTTTTAATGCAGATTTAAATTTTGGAAATAAAACAGACACATGGAGTACGGTTGATGTAAAGATTGGGTAGAAAGGACTGACGTTTTTTTTTATCACAATTTTGATATTTTTTGTTTAAGAAAAAAATTATTGACAGATTTAAGTTCGTAATGACATAGCATTTGAGAAATTCAAATTTATTTATTTATTTATTTATTTATTACGGAAAACCAACAGTCAGCAAGGACCAATTAAAGGTTTTCACTTCTTAAAAATAATACAAATAGAGATACATTATGAAAGATATAAAGTATTGAGAATATACAGAGAATATTTAAAAAAATATAAACTATGTTATATTAATGAAACATTTGGCAGCATTTTTGAATTGTGATAGCGAGAGATGAAAAAGGTCTAACGTATCAAATTTGAAGTTATAAGTAGACATAATTCTGTTTATTGGTGAATTTTTATTATTATTTGTTCTACTTGATGGAGGGTAAAATAGAGTGTTTGATCTTGTTATTTTGTTACAGACTTGTATATTGAATAAGTGAATTATGTTATTACCATATACCATGTTATTAAATATTTTGTAAAGAAATATCATATCAATGATAGTCCTTCTATTTTCCAGCGATGATACGTTAAAGTATTTTAGTCTCTTAGAATATTCATAAGTTTGAACCTTAAATCTATAATACAAAATATTAATGAATTTTTTTTTAATGCTTTCAATTGACTTGTGTGTGTTTTTATTATATACTGGGTTCCAAATTGTTGATGTGTATTCCAATTTTGGTCGGACCAGTGTAGTATATAATGTAATTAAAGCAAGTGGTTCTTTAAAGTGTTTACAGGTTCTCAGTATGAAACCTAGAGTTCTACTTGCTTTTTTTTACAGTTAGTTCTATGTGTGAGTTTAACAATAATTTAGAGTCAAAAGTTATACCCAAGTCATTAACGGTTTTCCTATTCTCTAGTCTTATGTTAGCTATGTTGTAATTGTATTATAAGATATCCTGATTTCTTGTAAAATGAACTACATTACATTTTGAAACATTAAGGGTGAGGTAATTGGATTTACAATATTCTTGCAATTTATTTAAATCACGCTGAAGCTCTAAACTGTTTTGCTCTGTTTTCACAGTTTTGAAAAACTTTAAGTCATCAGCGTATAGTAAAAAATCAGAATTGGTGAAACATGATGATATACAGAGCTGGGCAGTAACTAGTTACTTTAGTAACTTAGTTACTAACTAGTTACTTTTACGTAACTTGTAACGTAACTTAGTTACTTTTTAAAATATGGTAACTGTAACTGTAACTTAACTTGCTGCGGTAAAGTAGTTGGTAACTTTCCGGTTTTTAGTTACTAGTTACTTGAGTAACTTAAGTTACTAGAATGTAACTTAAGTTAGTCAAAGTAACTTAAAAAGTGGAATGTAACTTAGTCATAAAAAGTAACGGGGGGATTTAAATTTCTAAGAAATATTTTGTTGAGGCTGATGCCTTTTTTAGAAACACTAACTAAAACTGTTTTGTTTTAAATAAATGTATGTAATAATTAAATTCAATATTATTGTTGATTGATTTCAAGCCATAATAGATAATAAAATAATTACATTCATAAATAATACAGTTTTTGTACGGTAAACAGAAAAACTAAAAATAACACATTATTTTAACTTTTAATTCTAGAATTAAAAAGTCACTAAATGTTAAATTTGACTTATAAAATATATTATTTTCAAATATTTTCCTCGCTTACAAATGATACGTTTTAATAAATTATAATTAAGCTGCCACTAAATCATCAAAATTATTCCAATTTTCAGGTTATACAAAATATAGTGTATTTTGTTCGTTGTTCTAAGGGTTGCAAGACTTGAATTCGTCTCATTTTTGCAAATTCCCTTCTCACAAGATAAAATGTCACTTTTAATTTTTATGTTATATTATAATGTAGATCTGCAGGGCCTTTTTATCAGATTTTTGACATTAACAATAATAATCTGATTGGGTGTTGCCAAGCAATAACGTTAAAATTTAGGTTAACGTAGTTAGTGCAAAAACTCCCTGATATGTATCCTACACAATAACTAAGTCAACAGTCTAAGTCTACACTTCACGCCAGTAAAAGTAGTTAGAAAGTAACTCAAAGTAACTAAGTTACTTTTAAATAACTTAGTAAATAACTTAGTTCTTTGACCAAAGTAACTGGAACTTAAGTAACTTAGTTACTTTTTTTTTGGAGGTAACTGTAACTGTAACTAGTTACATTTTAAAAGTAACTTGCCCAGCTCTGATGATATATCATTAAAAAATATATTAAAAAGCAAAAAGGACCCAGATGAGAGCCATGTGGGACCCCAGATGTAACAGGAATTAATCGTGATTTAAATCCGTTGCAAGAAATTAGCTGCGATCTATTTGTAATATAAGACTGAATCCACCTTAGTAAAGTACCATGAAAACAACATATTGCATGTGGTGTCCGTTATCATTAATGCATTTCTGTAGGCGTTCTACGAAGTTTGCAAACACTCTTTCCAACATCGTCTGTCAATTTGGGCGACTTCTACGAGAATAGCTTCTTTGTGTTCTTCTAATGTGCGGGGTTTGTATTCATACATTGTAAGAACTTAAAGAAGCTATTTGCGTAGAAGTTACCCAAATTGACAGAGCAATGTTGAGAAAAGTGTTTGCAAACTTCGTAGAACGCTTGCAGGAATGCATTAATGATGCTGTTTTCCATACTTGATATCAGAGCTGGGCAAGTTACTTTTAAAATGTAACTAGTTACAGTTACAGTTACCTCCAAAAAAAGTAACTAAGTTACTTAAATTGAAATGAACGTAGAGTGTGCAGCCTATTTATTATTTCAGTCTAACATTTGTGGAAGATAATGTGAGCCAACGGGAAGAGTCCGCTATAGCTCAATTGGTAGAGCGTTGTCCCGGCAAGACAGTGGTCTGGGTTCAAATCCCGGTGGCTGACATTATCTTTTCACTCTTTCCTAATTTATTTATAATAAATAGGCTGCACACTCTACGTTCATTTCAATATTTGTGTCGATAGGCGCATGAGTAAATTATGACAAGTCACTGATGTTTAAATGTAGTGGTTAGTTGTAACCCCACATCAATACGTGCCGCTGAGTATTCTCAAATGAGAATCTTTCAGTCTAACATTTGTGGAAGATAATGTGAGCCAACGGGAAGAGTCCGCTATAGCTCAATTGGTAGAGCGTTGTCCCGGCAAGACAGTGGTCTGGGTTCAAATCCCGGTGGCTGACATTATCTTTTCACTCTTTCCTAATTTATTTATAATAAATAGGCTGCACACTCTACGTTCATTTCAATATTTGTGTCGATAGGCGCATGAGTAAATTATGACAAGTCACTGATGTTTAAATGTAGTGGTTAGTTGTAACCCCACATCAATACGTGCCGCTGAGTATTCTCAAATGAGAATCTTTCAGTCTAACATTTGTGGAAGATAATGTGAGCCAACGGGAAGAGTCCGCTATAGCTCAATTGGTAGAGCGTTGTCCCGGCAAGACAGTGGTCTGGGTTCAAATCCCGGTGGCTGACATTATCTTTTCACTCTTTCCTAATTTATTTATAATAAATAGGCTGCACACTCTACGTTCATTTCAATATTTGTGTCGATAGGCGCATGAGTAAATTATGACAAGTCACTGATGTTTAAATGTAGTGGTTAGTTGTAACCCCACATCAATACGTGCCGCTGAGTATTCTCAAATGAGAATCTTTCAGTCTAACATTTGTGGAAGATAATGTGAGCCAACGGGAAGAGTCCGCTATAGCTCAATTGGTAGAGCGTTGTCCCGGCAAGACAGTGGTCTGGGTTCAAATCCCGGTGGCTGACATTATCTTTTCACTCTTTCCTAATTTATTTATAATAAATAGGCTGCACACTCTACGTTCATTTCAATATTTGTGTCGATAGGCGCATGAGTAAATTATGACAAGTCACTGATGTTTAAATGTAGTGGTTAGTTGTAACCCCACATCAATACGTGCCGCTGAGTATTCTCAAATGAGAATCTTTCAGTCTAACATTTGTGGAAGATAATGTGAGCCAACGGGAAGAGTCCGCTATAGCTCAATTGGTAGAGCGTTGTCCCGGCAAGACAGTGGTCTGGGTTCAAATCCCGGTGGCTGACATTATCTTTTCACTCTTTCCTAATTTATTTATAATAAATAGGCTGCACACTCTACGTTCATTTCAATATTTGTGTCGATAGGCGCATGAGTAAATTATGACAAGTCACTGATGTTTAAATGTAGTGGTTAGTTGTAACCCCACATCAATACGTGCCGCTGAGTATTCTCAAATGAGAATCTTTCAGTCTAACATTTGTGGAAGATAATGTGAGCCAACGGGAAGAGTCCGCTATAGCTCAATTGGTAGAGCGTTGTCCCGGCAAGACAGTGGTCTGGGTTCAAATCCCGGTGGCTGACATTATCTTTTCACTCTTTCCTAATTTATTTATAATAAATAGGCTGCACACTCTACGTTCATTTCAATATTTGTGTCGATAGGCGCATGAGTAAATTATGACAAGTCACTGATGTTTAAATGTAGTGGTTAGTTGTAACCCCACATCAATACGTGCCGCTGAGTATTCTCAAATGAGAATCTTTCAGTCTAACATTTGTGGAAGATAATGTGAGCCAACGGGAAGAGTCCGCTATAGCTCAATTGGTAGAGCGTTGTCCCGGCAAGACAGTGGTCTGGGTTCAAATCCCGGTGGCTGACATTATCTTTTCACTCTTTCCTAATTTATTTATAATAAATAGGCTGCACACTCTACGTTCATTTCAATATTTGTGTCGATAGGCGCATGAGTAAATTATGACAAGTCACTGATGTTTAAATGTAGTGGTTAGTTGTAACCCCACATCAATACGTGCCGCTGAGTATTCTCAAATGAGAATCTTTCAGTCTAACATTTGTGGAAGATAATGTGAGCCAACGGGAAGAGTCCGCTATAGCTCAATTGGTAGAGCGTTGTCCCGGCAAGACAGTGGTCTGGGTTCAAATCCCGGTGGCTGACATTATCTTTTCACTCTTTCCTAATTTATTTTTAAGTTACTTAAGTTCCAGTTACTTTGGTGAAAGAACTAAGTTATTTACTAAGTTATTTAAAAGTAACTTAGTTACTTTGAGTTACTTTCTAACTACTTTTAATGGCGTGAAGTGTAGACTTAGACTGTTGACTTAGTTATTGTGTAGGATACAATCAGGGAGTTTTTGCACTAACTACGTTAACCTAAATTTTAACGTTATTGCTTGGCAACACCCAATCAGATTATTATTGTTAATGTCAATAGACCTACAGGGCCTTATTACCGCCTAGGCCCACGAGGCTACGGCCTAGGGCCCGCTTTGACAAGGGGCCCGCAGAGCCCGGTTGCTGTGATTTTTTTAAAATTTATTAATTTATTTTTCAATTTTGATTTCTTATACCAAGATATAAAGAATCTACTTTCTTTCTAACATGACATGACCATTATAATGTATAAAACATGCAGACATTATTTCCTACCTAGACTTATTAGTGGATAATGATTAATTTATTGGAAACCTCGGATCAGACGTCGATTTTCAATCTGAGGCCCCGCGCTCACATATATAAGAAATTTTGATGAAAAAGTATCTTTTTATAAATATTTGGGGCCCCGCTACGCTAATAACATATTTTCGAGAACCGGCAAAATCGCCAACCGTCCCTAGAAAGGAGTAACAAAATATTACGCTAAAATTTCACCTCAAACTAGAATCGAGCATGCGGTACTGTATAATTGATCAGCTTTTCTCTCAGCAGGTAATTTTATTTTTTTTCTTTAATAAATAAACTTACATTATAATTATACAAATATTTGTACCTACTTGTTTTTTACTATAAAGAGGGAGGGGGGGCCCGAAAAAAAAATTTGGCCTAGGGCCCAAAAATCTGATAAAAAGGCCCTGCGGACCTACATTATAATATAACATAAAAATTAAAAGTGACACTTTATCATGTGAGAAGGGAATTTGCAAAAATGAGACGAATTCAATTCTTGCAACCCTTAGAACAACGAACAAAATACACTATATTTTGTATAACCTGAAAATTGGAATAATTTTGATGATTTAGTGGCAGCTTAATTATAATTTATTAAAACGTATCATTTGTATAAGCGAGGAAAATATTTGAAAATAATATATTTTATAAGTCAATTTTAATATTTAGTGACTTTTTAATTCTAGAATTAAAAGTTAAAATAATGTGTTATTTTTAGTTTTTCTGTTTACGGTACAAAAACTCTATTATTTATGAATGTAATTATTTTATTATCTATTATGGCTTGAAATCAATCAACAATAATATTGAATTTAATTATTACATACATTTATTTAAAACAAAACAGTTTTAGTTAGTGTTTCTAAAAAAGGCATCAGCCTCAACAAAATATTTCTTAGAAATTTAAATCCCCCCGTCACTTTTTATGACTAAGTTACATTCCACTTTTTAAGTTACTTTGACTAACTTAAGTTACATTCTAGTAACTTAAGTTACTCAAGTAACTAGTAACCAAAAACCGGAAAGTTACCAACTACTTTACAGCAGCAAGTTAAGTTACAGTTACAGTTACCATATTTTAAAAAGTAACTAAGTTACGTTACAAGTTACGTAAAAGTAACTAGTTAGTAACTAAGTTACTAAAGTAACTAGTTACTGCCCAGCTCTGCTTGATATTGTCAAATGTTATGTCATTACGAAATCAAGTGGCCTATTCAGAGAAACACAGTCATAAAGGTTGTTACGGATATAAAGATTGTTATCATAAAGACATTTGCAACAATCTTTATGAATTTGTCAATTCAGAATCTACGTCGGTATTATTGACAATCTTTACAAAATAATACTTGTGAATGAACCAGATTATTTGACAATAGCTAACTTCAGTATGCATATATGAACTTAACCTAACCTTATATGTCAACGCTTTATTCTTTTAATAATGTGTTGCCAATTATATTTAAAATGCAAACATTCTGCCAAAACAACTAAAGAAGAATATGACATTTCTGTCATATTTGAAAACTTTTAAATTATTTAGAACGGGTATGTTAATTCCTACCACTGATCCCAACGTGACTGAAAAGTTATGGAAAGATTTTTTTTTTATTTTGATTGAAGAAAAAGCACACATTAGCACCAGAATAAATAACTAGGTTTTCACGAATACCTACCCCAGAATATAATATTTTCAAAGAAATATGTATTTACGTCAAAAGTAACTTTCGTCCACGACGGTTTTTATCGTTCTTATTATCATTATTTAAGTCGAAGCAGGATCCATGCGAATAATCAACTGCATCCTGCTAATATTTGGCAGAAAGGGCATTATTAATAATATATGATTGATGTAATAATCTGTCACATGTCAAATATTAGAAATAACAACGTGATAACAACCATAAATACATAGTTTTAGCAGTCGTTATAATAAAGACTCTCAAAACACGTAATAGTTGTTGACGGTAACCACCTTCAGTACTGAGAATACCAATTTTGATTTTAACAATCTTTACAGTACATAACAACCATAAAGACCATAACGACTATGCGAATATTGAGTTCTGAATAGGCCCCCAAATCTGTCAATAAATTTTTTCTTAAGCAAAAAGTATCAATTTTGTGACGTCCTTCCTTTTTACCTAACTCTGTACCATCACGATGATTTTGTGTGTTGTTAAAAATGTCTTGACAGACAGGGCGTTGTGTTCCGGAGCGTTGTCATCACATGGAGAATTCATGAGTCGTTTTTCATATTTCAACCCCTTTTCTTCTTATCCGTGCATGAAGGGTTATCAAAACACCCTTGTATAATACCTGGTTAAGGAATTGCCCTTCAAGCACTCAATCCACATTCACTCGGATTTCGAAAAAACAATGATCGTGCACATTCGAAGCTCTAATTGCCTCCATATCTGTTTTATTGTAATATTTATATTGTTTGAAGTTTTCTATTTATAGTAACATAGCATATTTCCTAAACAAACCCCGACACGAAATTACTTTTCGTCTGTAAAAATGATCTTTTCCTTAATTACTATCTACCCCTATTCTATCGCACATCAAAGGATTGTGGATTGTTTGCCGTTTGCCGTTTCCTTGAGGTCTTGTAGCACTTACAACGTAGACATAGAGAACAAGGACTGTATAGTGGTCACACTACACTTAGCACGAGTAAACAACGAGCTGGTGGTGCCGTCTGTATTATAATCCAACAACTAAATACTACGAGAGCCCACGACCAAAATTTGTGTCTCATAGTATTACGACCAAAACCGCATAAAATCGATAGATTCGTTGACCCTGAACCCAAAAATATTAACTTCATAAATTTAATAAAATCTGACAACAAATTTTACCAAATCATATCATAGTATTCCGTTTGATTTCCGGAATGTAGATAAATGATAGTCCTAAGATACCGAGAACACGTTTTTAAGTCATCGATAGCATAATGCGTTTCCAGGAGACAATTTTCAAAAAGAAAAAAAAATTAGCCAAAAAAATTATAGCATACCGTTTGAAAATAATTTTTGTAAGTAAATTTCGGTCATTTTATGTGAAAAAATCAATTTTCAGAAAAATATTTTGAAAATGTTAACAAATTTTACCGATCGATAACGTAGCATTCCGTCTGAAAACTGTTGGACATAACAAAATAAGTTGAAAATGTGCTCAGGTCAGATGCTACGCGCAAAATGTCTGAAAACATAATTTTTAGTAAAAAATGAAAAACTCTAAGTACGTTTTCAATATCAGAGGGGGTATGATAACACCGCCTTCCAATTTTTTAATTCTCGCTAAGAGAGGTATTGGATTCATGCTAAAATTCGCATATCCAGATTTTATTGAATAAGCACGATTTAAAGTTCCTAGAATCCGATTATAACATTTTTAAAATGATGTCTGTGTGTGTGTGTGTGTGTGTGTGTGTGTGTTTTGTGTGTGGATGTGTGTATGTGTGTATGTGTGTATGTGTGTATGTCTGGATGTTGTAGACACGATTCTTCAAAAACCATAAGACTTAAGAATTGTTTAACTATGGATTCCTCAATCTGACATTCCTGGGAAGAGCTGAAAAGGTTTTGGTAACAACTGAACAACCGGAAGTAGTAGTTTCTGAGAAAAAATTTTCTAAATATAATTTTTTGGAAATTTTTGTTATTAAATATTGAAGAACATAAAATTGTCCATCTAATACACTTAAAATTTTTATTATATCTTGTATAGATTTAGAGATAAAGACACTATAATATATAGAGTAATTTAATCGCAGAGGCCAAGGCACTAAGGAAACCAGTTGACAAATTCCAATGTTTATAACATAGTTTTTAAATGACACATGTCAGTGTCAAAAATCAACAGTTTTAGTGACATTCTGACAGCTTTTTCTGGGAAGTATATTTAATCTTTCTTATTGTTTTATTAATTAAATATTTGAAATTACAGGTAAAATGCATATATCCATCAGAAATACAGCCAATCTGGTTAATGAATTGGAAGAATCTCTGACATATAGAAACTTCCTCATACAATGAAAAAAAGATATAATTAGAATTATATGTGTGCAGAAGACATGTTAAATACAATAAAAAACAGTATTTGGGTAAAGTTCTGTATTTTTTTTTTGTTATAAAACGACGGTTTGAAAGGGAAGTGCAATTTAATACTTATATAGCCTAATATGGAAATGGCGAGAGGTCTTGTGCTGGCCACAACAGATTTTTTTTGACATAGTAGAAATGCCCAAGGAAACTGTTATGTTTCTGACCATTACTGCTCTCTTATTAGTCTGGTTGCAATTTTACTAAATACACTTAACACTAGCACTGTACTAAATGAATGACTCACTACGCTGTTGCACAAATAATTTTATTTCTCTAAATATTCACAACTATAACAATACCTAACTGATAATTCCTAATTGGGGTCGACAGTGGTTTTTAATGTCGACTATTATACTGGTCGCCGGCAATCCCTGTAATGACGGATTTCAGTGTTTGCCGCCGACATACATTGCCTATGCAATGTACGTAGTCAGGTCATAAGTTCTGTCCCAAGATTAAAGTAAGACTAGATAAAACAAATGAGATCAAGACACAAAATTTTATTAGAATATGAAACTCTAATATATTATGAACATGTCAAGCTACATTTTACTCGAAATGACCTCCACGTGCTTGTACACAGGCTTTTAATCTTTGAGGCCAGTCATCTATGGCTGTACGTACCATATTCATATCAATATTGGCCACTGCTTTTACCAAAGACGCCTTTAACTGCTCCAAATTTCTGTAGCTGAAGAACAGACTTTTTCCTCTAAATAAGACCAGATTTTATAGTCCAAGGGATTTAGGTCTGGACTTAATGAGGGCCAATCGTCATGTCTAATAAAGTCGATATTTTGGCGATAAAATCATTCTTGCGAAGACTTTGCTTTGAGAGCTAGCGTTGAGTCCTGTTGGAAAACTTAGTGCTCATTTTTAAACATAGTGGTGCTCAGAGACTACAATTCCCTCTAAAATGTCTTCTTGATACACTTTAGCTCCAGTTTGGCTTGTGTGGCCCCCAGATATGAAACACCCAACCAAACCATCACAGATGCCAGGTGATGACTTCGTTTAACAACAGGAACCTTTTCAGCAGCTTCAGAACTGCTATGAGCATACACTCTATCATTTTGCTTATTTAAATGTTCTTAGATTGTAAAAATTTTCTCATCTGTGAAAAGAATTTCTCGATGCTTGTTATCTGCGTACCGATGAAGAAGCAGGTTTGCTCTCTCTTGCCTATTTTTTTTTAAACGTGATGTAAGAAGATGGCCCTTATTTCTACGGTAAGCATGAAGTTCGAGGTTCTCATTAATAACTCGCTTCAAAGATCCCCTTGACAAATGCATTTGCAAAGCCATCAATTTCTGTTTTCGTCTAGGATTTCGGCGAATACGAGCTTCAACAGCTTTTATGACTGCTGGTGTTCGAATAGTGCGAGGTCAATCAGAGCGTGGTTTGTCAGCAACAGAAGAGACTTTAGTGTATCGCTTAATGGTACGATAAACAAATTTCTGTGTGATTTCTAAATTTTTCAATAATTTAAAAATTGTTGTTGCTGAATGCCTGTGCAAAGCAATTACGGCAACACGATCTTATTTTTTACTCCACTCCATTATTATTTAACAACTTATCAAAGAACTGTTGACACTTTTGTATTCAACACTGACAGCATTAAATAACATATCTTCATTTTTGTTTTCAACGGTTACTTAGATCGTATAAAAACACAATAAAAGTTTGGGACAGAACTTATGACTTGACTACGTATATACAGGAGTGAGCAGAAAAGAAGGACGTTTTTTAAAACGTCACAAAATTGATACCTTTTGCTTAAGAAAAAAATTACTGACAGATTTGAGTTCGTAATGACATAGCATTTGACAAAATTAAGTGTGGAAAACAACATCTTGCATATGGTGTCCGTTATCATTAATGCATGACGATAATGGGACTGCTGTTACCGCGAACTCGGAGCGCTATATCGAGATGATACACAATTTCTTTTTGCCTGAAGAAACCGTGTTCCTATCCGACATGTGTGGATGGAGCGATACAGCCAGAGCATCAGTGGAAGTTATTCGCCTTTTCTTTCCCGATCGTCTCACAGTTTTGGTGACATTCACTGGCCTCCTCCCTCCTCGGTCCTCTGATTTGTCCATATGTGATTTTTTCTTGTTGGGTCACCTCAAGATACGTACATACAAACATATTGGAAGAACTGAAAAAAGCTATTTGCATAGAAGTTGGAAAGAATGTTTGCAAACTTCGTAGAACGCCTCCAGAAAACCAGAAATCAAATCTGTCAATAATTGTTACCTTCCGTCACCTTTAGGTAGGGAAGGTATTGTCTTTGGTCAAAAAATTCGGTGGTGAGTTTTTAATGAATAAGCACGTTTTAAGATCCCTAGAATACGATTTTACTAATTTTACATTGATGTCTGTATGTATGTGTGTGTGTGTGTGTGTGTCTGTGTGTGTGTCCGTGTGTGTGTCTGTGTGTGTGTCTGTGTGTCAGTGTGTGTGTGACAAATTTTTCTCCGACGATAACTCCAAAACTACAATTCTAAAAATTATAATTCTTTCGTATTCCTCTTCTTTATAAACATATGAAGAGCTGATTAGATTTTGGTTATACCGTGCAGGTTTCAGGAATTGATTTTATCTCTTTATTACTCGAAAATTTTGCCAACTTCGGAGTTGCAGAGATAATGGGGTCCTCCACTCTTATTTTTACCTTCCGTCACCTTCAGGTAAGGAAGGTATTGTCTTTAATCAAAAAATTTGGTGGTGAGTTTTTAATGAATAAGCACGTTTTAGGGTTCCTAGAATACGATTTTACTAATTTTACGGTGTCTGTATGTGTGTATGTATGTGTGTGTGTGTGTGTGTGTGTGTGTGTGTCTGTATGCGTGTGACAATTTCTCCAACGACAACTCCAACACTATAATTCTAAAAATTATAATTTTTTCATATTTCCCTTCTTTACATCCATATGAAGTGCTAATTAGATTTTGGTTAAAATTGAACAACTGGAAGTACCTTTATTTAAATAAAATAAATAAATATATCATCACGGCATATTACTCATTTCTGGGTGTGCCAGTATCTACAGCACATGCAGACATCGGTAATGATGACGATATATTTTACCGTGTGGACGCTTACCAGGCGTCACCTCACGGGCACCCATAGCTGGCGTGGAGAGTGCACCACAGGGGTCACTTTTGTGCCATTTAAAATTGGGAATATTTGGCGTACCCTTATTTGAAGTTTTTAACAGTTTTTCTGGAAAAAACGCAGTTAAATATCAATTTTCGACATTTTATGATCATTAATATGAAAGAGAATCTTTTTCCCTATACGATTTGATTATACATTTTCCTTCATATTCAATAGATATAGAGTTATAGAGAGATTAAGAGAGGTTAACTTTCAAAAATCAGTCAGCTTTGCAAAAATTATGGAAACAGCAGATGACTTGCAGTTTCAATGCCGGAAATACGAGGAAGGCCAGAGAGAAGATGGAAGGACTGTGTAGCAGAATATTGGAGAGAGGAAGAACTGTGTGAAGAAGATGCGTTGGATAGGAATGAGCAAGTGTGAAATGCAATTTACAGAATGTACATTCGTATTATAATTATATTGGATTTATAGAATCTTTTCAAAGGAACTTGCAATATGGAATTTGTAAAAAATAGTGTGTTCGTGTTACAATTTTACAGGATATATAGAATCTCTTCCAAGGAACTTTTGGTATCGGATTTGCACAAAATACATCGAATTGACGGAAGGTTTTGTGCTGGCCACAACAGATTTTTTTTCTTAAGTAGTTTCAATTTTATGACGTTTTAAAAAACGTCCGTCCTTTCTACTCAATCCTGTATATTACTTACAGGATTTCATACTCTGCCGGTAACAGCGCAGTGAATCATAATGTGCTGACATGCAGTACATTTAGAACAGTGTGTTGAGGCCGCATATAGCTAAATTATTTATTGTTGACATATTCCAGTAGGCGTGTCTTGTGCTAGTGTGAAGTATATTTAATAAAACAGCAGATGTAACAGGAAGATTAAGAAGAACGCTAATCTAATTTTGGGTAACGTAAAGAATATTTAAAAAAGAATAAATCTTTAGAAAATGGCAGAACTTTAACAGAAGTAGGAATTATATCTCATCATTACTTTTCTTATAATTTCAACGAACTAATTTAAGAACAAAGAGTTAAGAAATAAGATTGAGAACTTCTAATTAAGATTTCAAATTAAAAATAGAATCATGAAAATGCAAGTCTCAATGAATCTTTTCTGCAACAGACGCCTTATAATTTAAATAATAAAATTTACTGATTCAATTTTTATCTCAGTAATTTTCCGGGTCATATACTCCGAACGTTTCTGTTATTATATTAACCTAAATCTCCGGTGTAATTTATACTTTTTATAAATACAGTTTCCGATATTTTCAGACACTCAAAGTACTTCCTTAAGTTTGTACTGTAATAGATTTTTTTCTCATACGGTATACCATATCCAGATTTAGTATCTCCCATTCGTCTAAACAATACATTGTATACAGGGTGTCAACTTGAAATCCGTTATATAGGGAACACAATGTTTTTACCTTCCGTCAAAAGGAAGGTATTGTTTTTGGTCAAAAAATTCGGTGGTGAGTTTTTAATGTATAAGCACGTTTTAGGGTCCCTACAATACGAATGAACTATTTTTAAGATGATGTCTGTATGTGTGTATGTGTGTCCGTGTGTGTGTCTGTGTGTGTGTCTGTGTGTGTGTCTGTGTGTCCGTGTGTGTGTGACAAATTTTTCTCCGACGATAACTCCAAAACTACAATTCTAAAAAATATGATTCTTTCATATTCCTCTTCTTTACAACCATATGAAGAGCTGATTAGATTTTGGTTATAATTGGTCAACCGGAAGTACCCTTATTTGAAGTTTTTAACAGTTTTTCTTAAAAAAATGAAGTTAAATATTATTTTTTGACATTTTCTTATTATATTTATTAAAGAAAATACTCTTCTCTATATGGTTTGATTATACATTTTCCTTCATATTCAATAGATGTAGAGTTAAAGCATTACAAAGAAATTAATTTTCAAAAATTAGTCAGCTTTGTTATTTATCATGGAAACAGCTGACATAATTATTCAAAAAAAATTAATTGACAGATGTCAGTTGCAAGTGCAAAACCAAATATGGAAAAAAGTATAGGATCTAAAATTGGTATGTCATAGTGTTGCTCGCAAGTGACACGCAGAGAAAGGCCAAAGAGAAGATGGAAGGACATTACTTAGTGTAGTTTATGTTATAATTTTATTGGATTTATAGAACATTTTCAAATGAACTTTTGGTATGGAATTTGTAAAAAATAGTATGTGTTCGTGTTCGATTTTACATGATAGTATATAGAATCTGTTCCAAGGACCTTTTGGTATGGGATTTGTACAAAATACATGGAATTGACGGAAGGTCTTGTGCTGGCCACAACAGATTTTTACCTCTCGCTAAGAGAGGTATTGGATTCATGCTAAAATTCGCATATCCAGATTTTATTGAATAAGCACGATTTAAGGTCCCTACAATCCGATTATAACATTTTTAAAATGATGTCTGTGTGTGTGTGTGTGTGGATGTATGTGTGTGTGTGTGTGTATGTATGTATGTATGTCTGGATGTTGTAGTCACGATTCCTCAAAAACTATAAGACTTAAAAAATATTTAACTGCAGTTTCCTCAATCTGACATTCCTGGGAAGAGCTGAAAAGGTTTTGGTAACAATTGAACAACCGGAAGTAGTAGTTTCTTAGAAAAATTCTTCTAAATATAATTTTTTGGGAGTTTTTTTTATTAAATATTGAAGAACATAAAATTCTCCATCTAATACACTTAAAAAATTTATTATATCTTGTATAGATTTAGAGATAAAGACTCTATAATTTATAGAGTATACTAATCGCAGAGGCCAAGGCACTAAGGAAACCAGTTGACAAATTCCAATGTTTATAACATGACATATGTCATTGTCAAATATCAATAGTTTTAGTGACATTCTGATAGCTTTTCCTGGGAAGTATATTTAACTTTTCTTATTCTTTTATTAATTAAATATTTGAAATTATAGGTAAAATTGTGGTAAAATGCATATATCTATCAGAAATACCGCCAATCTGGTTAATGAATTGGAACAAAATTTGACATTTAGAAACTTCCTCATACAATGAAAAATAGATATAATTTGAATTACATGTGTGCAGAAGACATGCTAAATATAGTAAGAAACAATATTTGGGTAATGTTCTGTAAGATTTTGTTATAAAACGACGGTTGGAAAGCGAAGTGCAATACAATACTTATATAGCCTAATATGAAAATGGCGAGAGGTCTTGTGCTGGCCACAACAGATTTTTTTTTTTTTGTTTTGCTGCAGTTAGTTACCTATTGATTTTAGACAAAAAAGTTTCGAATGCATATTCTAAATAATAAAATTATACACTTAAATCTTTTTTTTTCACCTTTAAATAGATTAAAGGTGGCTTAGAGCACGCCCATCTTCAGCAATAGGGCACCTGCACCTACGTCACAACATGGCGGATGATCAGCTGATCTCGGACAACCAAGCTTCAGTTTAACATTGCGTCTTATGCAGCGAATGTGTTTTCTGCTATTTTAAAATGTAATTAGCCATAATTAAAGATAAGTGTATGAATTATTTACTAGTAAAACAAAGCAGTCGTATTTATAAACATATTTTTAAAAATATTAAATTGAAATAAGTAGCTTGTAGCATCAGGTTGTATTACATTCATTTGAGTTTGTATAAGTTTTTTTTTATGTGTATTGTTAAATGAAAACATGAATATTGAAATTAAAATAAATTGAATTATTAGATTTTTTTAATTTATAAAGAAAATTAAATTTGAAATATATATATTTATTTTCGAGTTCATTTTTCTCATTGTCAAACAGAGCTGTTTTGACCTCTGGCATGGTTTACATGCTGAGTAATCTTAACTTCTCTGTTTTTACTTTGTAGTTTCTACTGATGATGAGAACTTAGTTCTCGAAAGACGTATATAGTTTTTAAATTTATTGATAAGGTTAAGGGTTTTTTTTTGTTATTTGAATAAATTTCAAAGATTATGTATTTGCAATGAAAAAAAAAAACGTTTTCCTTCAAGCGTATTATAATATTTATATTTAGCAACTACATACACGATATAGAAGTTAATCATTTTGTTACTAGTATAATAATAAAAAATATTATTTTACGGCGTACAATAATATATGTAAATATTATTTTAGGGCGTACAATAATGTTAATTGTTTTATACACCACTTGTGGCGGCAGCACCTACAACAGCAGCTCTGACGAATAACAGTTGTATTGCGTATTTCAGTCTTATTTTATTGTACAAAATGGCAGAAGAAACCTCTGAAATGATATATTTATACTTTATATACATCAAGTTTACTTCTGAATGCTTGAAGAAAAAATAGTATATGTCACTCGGAGTTGAACATTCATTCTGCATAGCCTCGGCCGCAAATTATGAGCTCAACACAACAAGACCTATTTCAACTCCTAGTAACATAATGTACTATTATTCAGTTAATATAACAAAAAATAATAAGTAAGAGAAAATAATTGATTACAATAATTACATTGTATTTTCTTTTGATATTAATAAACAATATTTTTTATAAAGACAGTAAAAACTATACAAATTTATTATATTTCAGTTATTTTAATCTAAATTCGATTTAGGGCCAGTTGTATAAGGGTTAAGGCAAGGGTTAGTAATTAACAGCTGGTTAGTCAAAAAATGTGTTGTACGATAACGGGTTAAGCGTAACCATGGCTCTTAACCAGAATATTTTTAACTTTTGATGAAATGGGGGGTTAATGATTTAACAAAGAGTTAACGCATGACATTTGACGTTTGTTTAACTATTTGTAATGGCTTTTCGGCGACGTTTGATAGTTGAATCTGATTCTGAAGATGAATTATTAGAAAATATGTTTTTAAGAAGTAGGAACTGATGCGATCACAACACAAGATAAGGTAAATAAATTATTATATACCTAAAATTCCTGAAGTATTCTTGGTTATTGGATAAAAGAAATAAGCAGGAATGCAGTCAATGTATAAAATTTTATTTAGTCAAAAACCGACGTTTCGCCTCCTGTGGAAGCTCCTTCAGGGCGAAAGACTAATATTTTTAAACTATTTGTTACACTCGTTAAAAAATTATTTTAAAATATTCAACAGGAAGCGAAACATCGGCTTTTGATTAAATAAAATTTTATACATTGACTGCATTCCTGCTTATTTCTGTTCTCCAATAACCAAGAATACTTCATGCACTTTATATAATAATTAATTTACCTTATCTTGTGTTGTGATCGCATCAGTTTTTTTATTCTCTATTATATCTTTATACTGGGCGACAAAATCCACTAATTTTAAACAATCATCTAGCGTAAAATTAGGTGTTCTATTACGCTTAGTTTGTGACATTTTGTAATTTTAATTTTTATGAAAACTGACGTATATGTCAAAATTGCAATAAAATAAAATTTATGTTTTGTTTTATATAGTATAATTTAGAAAAACTGATCCAGTATTAATTGACAGACTGCTAGGTAACATTTAGAAA
This sequence comes from Ophonus ardosiacus, assembly GCA_943142095.1. Lineage (NCBI taxonomy): Eukaryota > Metazoa > Arthropoda > Insecta > Coleoptera > Carabidae > Ophonus > Ophonus ardosiacus. The sequence goes on along the minus strand of OW964834.1, from coordinate 32,857,874 downwards.
AATAGAAATGGTACAACCATTGATTATATATACTATCGTAAAAATCAATGGTACAACTAATTGTGTTTTTTAACCAGTGGTTAGGTTAACTGTATGTTACGTAACCGTAGATACTAACTGTATATTGTACAACTGGCCCTTACTCGTATAGAGAGGCGAATTTCATTGAAATTGATGACAAATGGCCAAAATTTAATTCGATTAAAGGAAAGTTCGAATTAAAAAAATCGATTTAAAGAATAATTTTTACTTATAAAAAGCATATACAGTTGTACATGTCAAAAAAAATCGATTTAGAGAAAAATTAAATGAGAGAGTTTGATTTAGAGAGTCGACTATTCCCTATATAACAGTGTATGCGCTTTTTTGCAATCCAGTGTAGTGTAGCTAGATTGTCAAACCTGCAAATATAACTTATCCGTATAATTAAAGTTGGATATCTGTGTAAATTCGAGAGCACCACAAATATTGGAGCAAAAATCCATTTGATCTTCCAAGCAGGATTATGGAAATTATAACAGTATAGCATGAATCAGGTAGTCCGCAAACATTCCATCCAACGAACGTCACTGTAGCCAACTTCAAATTACATTGGGGGTATTTTGCAAACTAAAACCACAAAGTCAAAGCAAATAGAATTGGCAACTCTGTTATAGAATTAAATAAGTTAGCTTCCTACCTCGAGCTATCAGAAATGGAATTTATAAAAATCTGATGTGACCAGCACATTACCTCTTACCATTTCTATTTTATGTTATATAAGTATTATATTGCACTTCGCTGTAGTAAAGTCGTTTTATAATAATAAAAAAAATACATAACTTTACCCAAATATTGTTTTATTGATTGTATTTAACATTTCTTGTGCACACAAATAATTCTAATTATATCTATTCTTTCATTCTATGAGAAAGTTCCTAAAGGTTAGAGATTCTTCCACTTCATTGACAAGATTGGCGATATTTTTTGTGGTTATGCATTTTATCTACATATACTTATAAATATTTAATTAATATAAATAAGATAGATTAATTGTACTTCCCAGAAAAAGCTTTCAGATATGTCACTAAAACTGTTGATTTTTGACACTGACATTTATCTGCCAATTACAAACATTTTAATTTGACAACAGGTTTCCTTGCTGTAGTTTGGATTGCGCAGTTTATAACATCAGTTTATTCTACATATTATTCTTTATCTCTAAATTTATAGAAGGTACAATTAAAAAAATGAAATATATCAGATTTGGAATTTAATGTTCTTTACTATTTTTATAGTCGTTTGCACCAGTTTCCCTTAAATATTAAGTACACCTTAAGAATAAAAATTCGTTGCACCAATTGTTAAGGGTACCTTAACTTACAAATAGGTACCCTTAATTTAAGCGCAAGTTTGTCTTCCCCTTAAGGACCCCTTAATTCAGAAATGCACTTGATCGCAATTATTCTACAAATATCACTTTACATTTGTGTTTTTATCAAGATGGTTGATATTAATTTATAAAATGGAATTAGAGCTAAATATTATAGAAGATGATGATATTTTGGAGTTAGAGATGTTAGAATTTGTGCAAAATTGAATTCCGCGACAAATTTATGAGAGAGCTAATTATTTTTACTCATTTGACGAACTGAATTTTATAAAACGTTTTCGTCTAACAAAACATACCGTACTAGACTTAATAAGAAGCAATGAACATGAATTGGAATTCCCTTACAATTTGTACGTATTTTTTGTTTGGTTCTTTCGATAAAATTTGATGAATTAAATTTATTTGTTATTTGAATCCATGCAGATTATTTGTCCTTTCAAGTTACTATGTCAGTTTTTTTACACTCAATTATGTGTTTATATTCATTAATAATATTTAGGATCAACATATTTTCTTCCTCAGTATAATTCGGTGCGCGTTCTCTTCTGAACATACTGGACGGTTACAGATCGTGAAAACAGCACTCAAAAAATTCAGAACACTGATACATATGTCATGTCACATTTGACATATAATTTATTACATTTATGAATATGCAAAGTAAAAAAAAAAAAAGTTACACTTAGCTAAGCGACGATCAAACTGCAACCGTGCAAACGAACTAAGCTTAAGGATACCTTAGAAATTAAGTACTCCTTTACTAAGCCGAATATTTAAGGGAAATTGATGCAAACGGCCATTAATAATATAAATTATCAAAAAACAAACTACTACTTGTTGTCCAATTGTTACCAAAACCTTTTCAGCTCTTCCCATCAATGTCAGATTGAGGAATACTTAGTTAAACAGATCTTAAGTCATACAGTTTTTTAGGAATCGTCCTTCCAACGCACACACATACACACACGTCATCATAAAAATGTTAAAATCGGATTCTAGGGAACGTAAAATGATCTTATTCACTAATATATGGATATGCAATTTTTAGCATGAATCCTATTCCTCACTTAACGAAATTGTTTAGCTTTGTATCCGAGTATATTAAAAAGAAATATAATTAATAAAAGTACAATAGCGAACTTTAGGTGAAACCAGAGCTATGTGCATGTATTTTGAACTGTACTTAAATACACTTTTATTGTACTTGTACTTGTATTTAAGTACAATTTTTCAATGTGTAATTGTACTTGTACTTAAGTCCAATATTTTTGGAATTGTACTTGTGTTCACAAGTACATGGACAAGTACTTTTGTTTTGCACGTTTCAACCTGCAAAATTACGCAACAAATATATATATATATATATATATATATATATATATATATATATATATATATATATATATCCAATTTGTCTCATATTCTCGAACTAAGCAATTCCCTCTATTTTTTAAGTTGTAAATTCAATTCATTTGCAGTTCAAACAGCGGGTGTATTCAATGCTATTAGTTTTTGTTCTTAGCCGTTTATTTTCTTCGTAAATTAAATAAAACGTTTTACTAAATGTGGTGTGTAATATACTTGTACTATCTATAAATACCTATAAAAATTAATTAACAATTTGTCTTTAAAGTTAGTTTTTTGTTTGAAAACCGCAGTTCCGTAGAAAAAATATTCATTTCGGTGAATGTACAGGATCTTAATATTTTGCAATGAATTATTAGATATATAGTCATACAAAAAAGTCTCCGTACGACAATAGTTTCAATCTATTTTAAGAAAAATAGCAGTCTAAAATCCAATATATTAAATTTTCTTTTAATTCAAAATGAAAAGCATTATGTTACTTTATTATAAATAAAAAATAAGCAAATAATGTATTTATTTTATTTATTACCGATGTCTACATGTGTTGTAGATACTGGCACACCCAGAAATGGGTAATATGCCGTGATGATATATATATTTTTTTTTATTATATTTTATTTATTTTATGGTAGTAAACATTGAAAGTATTTATAATTTTATGACAAAAAAGGCTTCGTACGATAACGAAAACATTCGAATAATAAATCATTTATTTATGTTTCATAAAGAGTGTCAAAGAAAAATAAACTAAATGTTTTTTTTTCAATTTTTGTATTTTTTATATGTACTTGTACTTATACCTGAAATTGCAAGTACAAGTATTGTACTTGTACTTGTACTGAAATACTTTTAAAATGAAAGTAATTGTACTTAAGTATATTTTTCAGCAAAGTACTTGTACTTGTACTTAAATTCTTTTTTCTTGTACTTGTGCACAGCTCTGGGTGAAACAATGTCTAATAAAGAATTAGAAAACACTCGCCATGTTTGACAAGATTTCAGCATCTGAATCAACCAAACTGAAATGTAGCATATCCATTCATACACATACTATAACATTATCATTGCTCCTATTCTCTTTCTGCCTGTATATTGCGTCATGCTGTCCTATGCCAGACCCGTGGTATAATTAGTTTTGTACGCAATGGCGATGACACACGAGCGTAGATTTTTAATAGTCCACTCTGGCTGTAATGAATGAAACCGGCAGGAAAAAATGAAGTGAGCCTTGTATGAAATATACATGAAATAAATTGTCGGCTGACAGACGTAAAAAACTAGGGCTGTTTAGCGGTGAGTGAGATTTAATTGCAATGGAAAAGCAAACGTTTTATGGAGATTTTTACTTGTTTATCAAAATGTATACACATATTATTTCTTCTATAGACTCTTACAAGGATTATTTGAAGATTAGTGTGTATACTCTGTCTCATTGAAACCCAAAGAATCGCTACAAACAGTTTATACACCCGTATACAATTAAAATACAAAGTTTAGTGCGGTGTTTATCATAATACTTGCAATTCTCAGGGTTAGGGCGTGATTATGTTGGAGCTGTGATAAACGATAAGAGCGGCGATACTAGTGAAGCAGTGCGAATGAATGACAGGCAGGACTGTGCTATCATCACTGCTCCACTATAAACACATCAAAGAAAGACAGATTTGATTCGCTTTTATCGCTGCTCTTATCGTCGCTCTTATAGCTTTATCGCAGCTATAACATATTCACACCCTAAGATTAAAAGAAAAATTTAAATGTCTTATGAGACAATACTCTTTTGTAATCCATAAACCTATGTAAAGATACTTATTACAAAAAATATGAAATTATTATTGCTGTATTACTATGATTCGAATTTAAGTAAATTGGTCTGGATTAACGTAGCCAGTTTTGAATGTCAATAGACACACAATTGCAATTTGCCCGAACACATCTAGCAACAAAGTATGGAACTAAAGGTTGCTATGGTTACCACTTCCAAACAAACAAAGACCTGTCATCAGCCGTAGACCTCTAAACTCCAGCCATTGTTTTAGTTGAATAATCGAATGATCTTCAATACTATCAAACAAAAAAGTTGCCCCAGGCACACCTTCTGGTTTTAAACTCATTGGGTGGAATTCAGTGGGTTGTGTTAAGGTCTGTATTAAAACTTGTATTAAGTATATTGCAATATTGTAATATTTTCCACATGTATCAATGAGATTCAATTGTGATTTAGAAATTTTACCACAAGGAAAAGTAATACAGATATCCTTTAGTCAAATGAAGAAGTATTATTGTAAATGGAAGGTGTAAAAGGGAACTCATTATTGCAAAATTAGGTTAGAAATATGTCCAATTTTATGTGTCAAATATTTCATACCTGAATGTTAATGAATTTTAAAATATCTCAACCCCCATTTTGATCAGTTTTGACATTTGTCCTTTTTTCTTATTTTTGTTAATAATATTTTTTTCTTTATTTGATCGTTTGGTCTCTCACTTTTTTCTGACAGGTATTACAAAGTTGCCAAAATATTTTTGACAAAGGACTGTTTTAGCCTAAAACACGCTAATACAACCCACTGAATCTCACCCATTTTTATTAAACACAACGAATAAATCACAATAGAAATTTAGGTTAATACTGAATGACAAATGCAAACATAATGACAGATAGGATCAGGGAGCATGAATTAAGACAACGTGGGGAGGTTTGTTTGGATCACAGTGTAGGTATATAGCTACGCATGCAGTAGTGACATTCTGATGAATTTGCGTAACCATTTTTTTGCGCATGCGTCAGTTTGTACTGTCTTCAAAATGGCGACAGTTTTGCTGAAGTAATCAGCTGTTTTTGTATACTTGCGTCTTGCGTCTATTGTGTGTTTTAAATTTGTAGTGAGTACGGTTTGAAGAGAAGGAAAACGGAAGTAATTCAGTATATAACATTCCAAATAATAGAAAATTTGTTCTATTTGCAAAGTATGTAAAATATATTCAAATTCGCATACAGAATTAGATAAAACGTCATTATAAAAATTATAAGGAAAACTCCACCTTTGGAAATTTAAAAATGCCAAACGACATTATCTTCCCACACGTCGTGAAAGTGGAAAAGGCATTTTTGATATAATTGAAACCATAAAAGAACGCAATGTACTTTTACGATTTTTTATATCAATAAAATATTTTATACATCAAAAAATAAAAATATTGAATTTTCACATTCTTGTACAGTCTTTCCCTATAACTACTTCTTGAAGCTATACTGCATACTCCATTTATTTAATTTTATGAAATTTGCAAACAGAACTTTCAAAAGCCAATTCAAAGGCAAAAACAAACTAACAATTGTTTCTCATAGTCATTATTATTAATATTATGAATGTATTATAATTTAAAATTTATTGTCATTAATAAAATATATATTTTTCTTCTACCTTTTTATATTTTTGCCGTAAAAATAAGGTTCTCAAAACATAACATTGATTAATAATATTATTTAAATAGAGAATTTTGATTATGATAATTATTGCTTTGTTTTAAAAAAGCTTCGTTGGTGGCCTGTATTTTATCATAATAGAAACAAAACGAAACCCACTTTCTGACTGATTGAAAACAGATTTGAATTAGGCGCGCGTATTATCCGAGACATGGCTGCTGGGTTTCAAGGTCATCGATTTTAGCTATTCCGAGATCAAAGGTGCCGACAACTTCTGTCGCTACTGTATGCGTAACTGTATACCTATACTGTGGTTTGGATGGTCATCTTCAATATCTCTCTTGCATCTGACGTCTATTCTGTAAGTGTGTATTATACTAAACGACATATTATAATTTCGATACAGTTAAGAAATTGGTAAAGTTTTCAAACTATATTAGCAACTACTAGTGGTGGGATCCGGATCCGGATAGTTTTGGTTTCGGATCCAAAAATATCCGGATATCCGGATAATTGAATGTTGAACTATCCGGATCTCGGATCCAAATCTCAGTATCGGATTTTAGATCCGAATCTGAGTATTGGATTTTGGATCCGGATCTGAGTATCGGGTTTTGGATCCGAATCTTAGTATTGGATTTTGGATCCGGATCCGAATATGAGTATCAGTATCGGATTTTAGACATGGAAAAACAATCCCTTTTATGTGAAACACGTGCATGATATAAATAAATAGGTATTTCGACACTTGCAATGAACCTGTAACCATTATTTCTCAAATTTAATCTTAATCTCGTTTTCTTTGAAGTATTTGTTGTAATGAATGTTAAAATTTTAGAACTACAGAATTCAATATTCTAAGAAATATCCTTCTCGTATTTGCACCAGCTACCTGTCTATTTTAGAGGGGTATTATAAAATTTATTGCTGTTTACAGACCGCTGTAGAGATAAACAGACCCACTGTAACGGTTTGAATTTGAACTCAATTCCAGATGTTTGCCTTTACATTCAAAATGATGAATCGGATCCAGAATTAAAATTCGGATCCGGATCCGTAAACAACACATCGAATCCGGATCCGGATCCGAATGGGATCCGGACCCAAACCAGGATCCTGATCCAAATCAGGATCCGAATCCAAATCAGGATCCGAATCCAAATCCGAGTTAAATTTACGGATATCCGCTTCAATATCCGAACATAGGATATCCGAGGAACTGAATATTTTGAAATCCGGGACCTCGGATCCATGTTTTGTCGGATCCTCACAGCACTAGCAACTACCCGGATTAAAATTTCCCGTACTATTTCATACTTACACCATATAAAATACATAATAGTGAAGTTCACGGTTTTTAGGTTTCAAATGAAGGTAACGTAGCTGATGCAAGTGATGTTAATTTGAATAAAATTCATTTACACGAACATGTTCAGCAGATTATGTCGTTAAATATTTATAATAAGTGCGTAATTTCCCTGTCATATTTATGAGGGGTGGAAATTTGGGTTTCTTAAGTGAGAGGCGTTCCAAAGGTTTATGGCGATCCTTTACGTTTTGATGAGACCGAGTATACTCAAAGTCTACAGCTAACGATTGCAATCTAAATTTATATAACTTCATAAAAAACCTGTTCTTTTCATTCTCGAACGATCATATATCGTGCAACTCACATAAAAGACCATTTGTTTCCAGTGCCTAGATTAATTGCCATATTACAATGGGCGATAAAAAACTGATGCATGAAATGGAAATTTTGTCGAAACGGTATTAGAGACAATTTATTTCAGCAGACCGACAAATCTGGCCGTTTGATTTGAATAGGATTTTGTTCAGACTAGAACATGGTAATTAGTCGGTTAGAGACTAATACCTTGCCTTAGGGACCTATAAATTAACGTGTATATCCACAATTCATACGATTTATGATTATGATGCGCAATATCTAGTATATACAGAAGGATTTTATACATATTATATGTGACTGAAATATACAGTGTCACAAATTATGAGGGCATAGTACTGACCAAAATGAGTAAAAAAAGTTTAATCAACATGGGTCCGATCTTCAACTGTTTTTGAGAAAAAGGCCATTTTGTATTAGAATCGAAGAAAAATTGACTAAGATAGTGGTCGAACAAAATTGTCTTTGCCGGTAAATAGACTATAAAAAAACAATAACATTTTATAAGAAACATTTTTTTCACTTTCTAATAGTTACGAAGTTATTTGAAAACAATATTGGCAAAGGTCGCCACAACTTTTGTCTTAGTACAATTACATATTTGATTTTTTTTTGAAAAACAGAAACACATTAATGCCCATATTAATAGTCGATGCTCAATCTAGTACTTGAGTATTACTTCGCCAAATATTACTCCGGTCGTTCTCGACCTCAAGCACATCATATGTTTTATAGTCGAAACTTCGTGAATTCTCGGTTTTCTAGGGAGGATTTTACAGAATTTGTAATAACTATGTTGGTATATTTGCAAATTTTAATATTTTTCTCTCAAATCGTATATTTGACATCTATATACATGTCACAGGTTACAGATACATGAGTCATATCACGAATATATCTTCTTGAAACAATCCTTTTTATTATTCAGGCTTCTACTACTATATCTACAAATTCTAAAAATTGTTGATTATCTTCATGATTCATTATTTAACTTAGGTATCACATGTGATGGAAATGACAGTTTGACAGATTTTTTTATATATTGATCAAGTCTATCTATATAAATTTAAAAAAAAGCATCAATCATTACTTGCACATTACTCAAGGTTGCTTGGAACTCGCCTCAAGTAAACCTTCAGTTGAAGTACGAGTGAAGAAACAAGTAACGAGTATGAAACGAAATCAGGTACTCAAGGTATACTCAAGTATGAGTCGATGCGAAGTACTGACTATGAATACGGGCATTAAGATGACCTCTGAAAGGTAAACAAAATGTCTCATTTAATCAAAGTCGTAACTCTTACTGTTTTCGAGATAGCAGAGGTAAACACCGAAAAAACTCATTTTTCATTGCCTTTTATCTCGGAAACTAATAAAGATCGGACCCATGTTAATTAAACATTTTTTACTCATTTTGGTCAGTACTATATGCCCTCAGAATTTGGGACACTTATTTTTTAACATCCTGTACTTAAATCAAATTCTTCTTTTTACCTCTAGCTAAGAGATGTATTGGATGCATGCTAAAATCGCATTTCCAGGATTTAGTGAATAAGCACGTTTTAAGGTCACTAGAACATAACGTCTAGATGTTAGAGGGACATTTTCTCAATTTCTATGAGACTAAATACCAATTTAACTACAGATTCCTTAATCTGACATTAATAAGAAGAGCTGAAAAGGTTTTGTTAACAATAATTGGACAACCGGAAGTAATAGTATCTTAAAAAAATCTTCTAAATATTATGTATCCACATGCAGAGCCATCTATCGAGGGATCGCCAAAATGCACTGGCAGCTATTTAAATATGATACTGATGAGCTCTAACAAGAGCGAAATGCATCTATGGGTACTAGCTGAGCATGGCCGGCGTCTGTTAATGGCCGAAAGGTTGATTCAGACGCTGTAATCTTGTGAAACATGGCGAGTGTTTTCTTAAATATTTTATTTAACATTGTTTCATCTAAAGTTCGCTATTTTACTATTAATACAATATGTTCTCATATAGGCTAATATGGGAAAAGCGAAAGGTCTTGTGCTGGACACAATAGATTTTTTTTAAAAGTAAAATGTATCATAACTCACTACTGTGTAAAAAGTCAAAAAGTGAAATTTATGTCTACAGTATTTATTTAAATTTACGAGCCATTACTTTAAATTTATCCCTTTAAGCAAACAATTTGCAAAATAATTGTATTTTTATGTATTATATACTCGTAGATACGTGTAAGTAAATAGATATAAAGCAGACATGTGTGTGTATATGTACACGGGTAAGCAGTTTCTGAGTTTATTACAATCAATAATTAATGAATTGTTTAGCGAGTAAACAGTTTAATTACAATGCTCTGCTACTAATTTCAGTAAATTTCAGAAAATAACAGTAGTAGCATTATTATAGACCTGAAAAGGGTAACGATCAAATATAGGCGCCAAATTCAAATTCAGTTCATATAACGGTGAGAACATAATTTTAATACCTGTGTATTTTCAGGAGAAATGTTTGCTCAACTTTAAAGACCGAGAAATCTCAAAATTAAATCTCTTATGCAAAGCAATATATGCAGCACCTAGACCGATTCTTTATTTTCAGATTCGTACAATAATATTCATATGAACTGTGCACATTTCATAATTATTTAATCAAAAATACCACATTACAAAATTCAATAACGTATGTCGGATTTGATTCTACTAATTTGGTTCATGCTTCATCTTACGCTATGTTACACTATCAACGACATATGTTATTTTAGCTTGCACCTAACATTTTAATTTCTAATAATTTTTATACAAAACAACTTTTTTTTACCTTCCGTCACCTTTAGGTAAGGAAGGAATTGTCTTAGGGCAAAAAATTCGGAGGTGAATTTTAGGGTCCCTAGAAAACGATTAGTTTTACGATATTGTCTGAATCTCTCTTTCTATGTGTGTGTGTGTGTGTGTGTGTGTGTGTGTGTGTGTGTGTGTGTGTGTGTGTATGTGTATGTATGTATGTATGTGTGTGTGTGTATGTATGTATGTATATATGTATGTATGTATGTATATATGTATGTATGTATGTATGTATGTATGTATGTATGTGTGTGTATGTATGTATGTATGTGTGTGTGTGTATGTATGTGTATGTATGTGTGTGTGTGTGTGTGGATGTGTGTGTGTATGGATAATTCCAATATCACATTTCTGAATATTATGTCTTTCGTATCGATATGAAGAGCTGATTAGATTTTGATTATAATTGCTCAACCGGAAGTTCCCTTATTTGAAGTTCTTAACAGTTTTTCTTGAAAAAACGCAGTTAAATATCATTTTTTGACGTTTTATATGATTATCAATATTAAAGAAAATCTTTATTGTCTGTCCCGTTTGATTATACATTTTCCTTCATATTCAATAAATGTATAGTTAAAGAATTATAGAGTAAACTCAGCCATCTTTGCTCTAATCATGGAAACAGCTGATATATAATTCTAATTGATAGATGTTAGTGTCAAGTGCAATGTACATAGCGTACGTTAGTGTTATAATTTTATTGGATTTATAGAATTTTTTTCAAGGAACTTTTGGTATGGGATTTGTTCAAAATTCATAAAATTGACGGAAGGTAATGTGCTGGCCACATAAGATTTTTTTGTTTGTAAAATAAAACTCCCATACCAAATATATATTAGGGAATTCAAACTATGAACTCGCGTCAAAGGCAAATTCCTACCTTGCTTTTCTGGTTTATTGCTTGAAATCTGAAATTAAATTTATGTATAAAAAAAAAACTTTTCATTTTTACACTCTCTCTTTACCTACATATTCTCCACCACATATTAGTTTCACACAAATACCCACAACTCCCTTTTCTAGTACACGATCCGTCCGTGAGCCCATAATTTATATGCCCCTCATTTATCAGACCGGAGCCCGTATACAGAAAGACAAATAAAAATCACCGCACGGCACGGCTCTACTACCACTAGATGGCACGCATCACGCACCCAGTTAATCCTGCTGTGATGATATGCAGGATTTACTGCAGGATTGGTGGGAGGGACTGTTGATCTGTGGCGGACAGATAGACAGAGGACAGAGTAAAATGACGAGGAGGGACTAGGAATTATGTCACGATGGAAGCAGGATATACTTACGTGTTGGTATAAAATTAATTCAGAACGTGCTAACAATTACTCGAAATCTCGTCAATTAGCATTTATTCTCTTACGAAATCGACGTTTCGGTGCATACTTGCACCTTCTTCTAATCTATATTTCCAGACGCGTTTAAAACATCTGTAGTCATCCCCATATTTAAAAAGGGTGATGAAAATGAACCCAGTAATTATCGTCCTATCTCAGTAATACCGATTTTTGGTAAAATATTTGAATCAATTGTAAAAAACAGATTATCATCCTATTTAGATAAAAATAACGTTTTAAATCCTCAACAGTTTGGTTTCAGGAAATCTTACTCCACTCAACTTGCCTTATCTGAACTCATAAAAAATGTTGTTAACAATATTGAAAATGAGGAACATACAGCAATTACTTTGTGCGACCTGTCAAAAGCTTTTGACAGTGTCTCACATGATATCTTAATTAAAAAATTGAATGCATATGGTATTAGGGGAATTACTCCCAATTTCTTCAGGTCTTATTTAATGGATCGTAAACAATGTGTTTTATATAATGGTTCTATTTCTTAATGTAGACATATATTCACGGAGTACCGCAGGGATCCGTTTTAGGACCGATACTCTTTATATTATACATTAATGACCTGTGTACTTATTTAAATCCAATAAAATGTATATTATATGCCGACGACACTACCCTATTAACCTCTCATTCTTCACCTGAAGAACTGGTTCAGTTATCGAAAATTACTTTTGAAAAAACCATAGATTGGTTCAATATAAATAAATTAATGTTAAATAATAATAAAACTCAAAATATTATCATTAGTTCTAATCGAAAAATTGCACAGGGTGAACCTGTTAAAATATTGGGCAGTTATATAGATCCTAACTTGACTTGGACCACTCATGTTAACAAACTATGTTGCAAACTTGCGACTACTATTTTCATTTTTCGAAATTTAAAAAATGTACTTTCTTTAAGCTATCTTAGAACTACTTACATGGCCTTATTTGAAAGTCAGTTCCGTTATGCTGTTATTCTGTGGGGTAACTGTACAAATAGTACCAAAGTTTTTAAATTTCAAAAGAAAGTTGTAAGAGTGATAGTTAATGTTGGTCCCAAAGAACATTGTCGCAAAATTTTCCAAAATCTAAAAATTTTACCTTTGCCCTGTATTTATATTTTGGAGTCGCTACTATTTATACATAAAAATAAAGAATCCTTTAAAAGGAATAGCGATGTTTGCAGGTATAACACCAGAGCTAAAGATCATCTTAGAAAAATACGTCTTACACGTGAAATTTCAGTGAGAAATTCCATTAATGTTGATTTGTATAATCATTTACCTAACGAAATAACCAGACTTGAGTTCACATTATTTAAAAGAAAAATTAAGAGTTTCTTAGAAACTCACTGTTTTTATTCAGTCGAAGACTATTTAAACACTTCAGTATAAACCTTTCTCAAGTCAGTGTTTCTCATTTACTGATTTTAAATTTTATGTCTGTAACTGTACATATTTATGTATATTTATATTAGATAATCCAATAATTTTTGAATTTGTGACATGTCATCAGTTGGCTCTGTACAATATACATGACGAATAAATATATTATTATATTATTATTATTATTATAAACATTCAATACAAAACAGTACATACAAAATAAGATAAACATTATTGAGGCAAAGTGAGGGCAGAACAGCAAAGTAAATAACTTTATTATAAACTCTTCTACAGGGTGTCTCAATAAGCTTGCTCACTATTGGTAACTTTTTTATTTGAAGAGGTACGAGGTTGGTTAAATGAGCAAAATTGTGCCATTTTATATTAGAAAATTGGTCATGTAGACAAAATAAAAATTGTGTCAGCGGTTCTCAAAATTTGGGACAAAATATATATTTTTTAAATGGAACCATATATTTTTTATTATCTTATTGGAAAGAGTAAATTTTTCTCTTTCCAATAAGGTAATGTTGTTTATATACAATTTTTTCAAATAAACGAGTTATTTACGGTTAAAAAATTAAATTTTGTAAACTATTTTATTAGTTTTTTAGTCAAGTAAGCCATGGGAACAATTGATTCTTTGTTTGTTTGACGTTTAATAATATCTCCCGTAAAGTTCTCTGTGTTTAATAATGTTTAATAACTTTACAAGTAAAGAAAAGTTAGAAATGATCTTGCTATATGGAAAGTTATATCTCGACACCAGTTACGTAGAACGGTCGGCTCTCTTTCCAAAAGAGTTTAAATGTGCGAAAGAAATAATGGCTTTCAATTTGAATATTTTCTTTGTTTTGTTATTACTGTAAAATAAATTAATAAAATAATAATTTTATAAAAGACAATTGTTTCCATAGTTTACTTGACCTAAACTAATAAAAAATAATTTTTATCTTTAAACGTAAATAACTCGTTTATTTGAAAAAATTGTACATAAACCTTATTGGAAAGAGAAAAAAATAGTCTTTATAATAAGATAATAAAAAATATATAGTTCCATTTAAAAAATATACATTTTGTCCCAAATTTTGAGAACCGCTGACACAATTTTTATTTTGGCTACATGACCAATTTTCTAATATAAAATGGCACAATTTTGCTCATTTAACCAACCTCGTATCTCTTCAAATAAAAAAGTTACCAATAGTGAGCAAGCTTATTGAGACACCCTGTATATTACAGCTTTTATCAATATTTCAACTTTTTTACTTCTCGCTAAGAGATAGCACGTTTTAAGGTCCTTATAATCCGATTATAACATTTTTACGATGATGTCCGTGTGTGTGTATGTATGTGTGCATGTTTGTATGTTATGGATGTTGGAATCACGGTTTCTCAAATACTATAAGACTTAAAAAATATTTAACTGCAGTTACCTCAATCTGACATTCCAGGGAAGAGCTGATTATATTTTGGTAAAAATTGGTCAACCGGAAATAATAGTTTCTTTAAAAAAATCTTCTAAATTATTGAAGAACATAAAATTCTACATCTGATACATTTAAAATGTTAAAATTATATCTTGTATAGATATTTTGTATTAGAATCGAAGAAAAACAGACTAAGATAGTGGTATATTTTGTATATGCCAGTAAATAGACTATAAAAGAACAATAACATATATGAAACATTTTTTTCACTTTCTAATAGTTACGAAGTTATTTGAAAACTAAATATTGGCCAAGGGCGCCACAACTTTTGTCTTGGTACAATTATTCGATTTTTTGTGAAAAACAAAAACACATCTAATATGACCTCTGAAAGGTAAACAAAATGTCTCATTTAATCAAAGTCGTAACTCTTAGAGTTTTCGAGATAGCAGAGGTAAACACCGAAAAAACTCATTTTTCTTTGCCTTTTATGTCGAAAACATTTGAAGATCGGACCCATGTTGATTAAACTTTTTTTTACTCATTTTGGTCAGTTCTATATGCCCTCATAATTTGGGACACTTATTTTTTAACACCCTCTATAGGATAATATAAACGCAGAGGCTAAGTCACTAAGGAAACCAGTTGACAAATTCAAATGTCTATAACATAGTTTGTATATGACAGTTGTCAGTGTCAAAAATCAACAGTTTTAGTGACATTCTGAAAGCTTTTTCTGGGTAGTACATTTAATAAATAAATAAATATATAAATATATCATCACGGCATATTACCCATTTCCGGAGTAATAGTTTCTTTAAAATAATCTTCTAAATATAATTTTTTGGATATTTTTGTTATTAAAAATATTGAAGAACATAAAATTCTCCATATAATACACTTAAAATTTTATTATATCTTGTATAGATTTAGAAATAAAGGCACTGTAATATATAGAATAATTTAATGTAGTACATCGCAGAGGCTAAGGCACTAAGGAAACCAGTTGACAAATTCAAATGTTTAAAATATAGTTTGTAAATGACAGATGTCAGTGTCAAAAATTAATAGTTTTAGTGACATTTTGAAAGATTTTTCTGGAAAGTACATTTAATATATCTTATTGTTTCGTTAAATATTTAAAATTGTAGGTAAAATGCATATATCCATTAGAAATACCGCCAATCTTGTTAATGAATTGGAAGAATCTCTGACATTTAGAAACTTACCCATATAATGAAAAATAGATATAATTAGAATTGTACGTGCAGAAGACATGTTAAATACAATAAAAAACAATATTTGGGCAAAGTTCTGTATTTATTTTTTTTTTTTGTTATAATACGACGGTTCGGCGCTTCGCTATAATACAATACTTATATAACATAAAATGGAAATAGCAAGAGGTATTGTGCTGACCACAACAGATTTTATATTATGATAAAAATCGCGTATGCAGATTTTAATGAATAAGGTCCCTATAATTTGATTTTAACATTTAAAGATCTCTCTCTCTCTCTCTCTCTCTCTCTCTCTGTGTGTGTGTGTGTGTGTGTGTGTGTTTGTGTGTGTGTGTGTGTGTATGTGTGTGTGTGTGTGTGTACGTGTAGATGTTGGAAGGACGATTCATCAAAAACTATAAGACTTAAGACCAGTTTAACTATGGATACCTCAATCTGACATTCCTGGGAAGAGCTGAAAAGGTTTTGGTAACAATTGGACAATCGGAAATACTAGTTTCTAAAAAAAATCTTCTAAATATTATTTTTTTTAATTTTTGATATTACTAATATTGAAGAACATAAAATTCTACATCTGATACATTTATAGAATACAGAGAATTTATTTTAAAATGCAACATTATAGTTCGTCACTTCCATGGTTACTCATTATTGTCAAAAAATGACAGCAATGTAATATTTGTCCATTTTAAAATGCAACATTATAAATAGTATTGCAGCACAGGAGATACCCCCAAAACACATCACAAATGGTGTCAATTCTTATTAGGGCCGACTAGAATATTGCCTCAGTCAGTAGCGTAACTAAGGGGGGGTTAGGTGGGTGCGCTCACCCCCCTGTGAAGATTTTCAAGATGTAGGCGCCTTTTTCAATAATTTAATTAAAATCAGTAATATTTTTTTAAATAAAAAAAAATATTAATACAATCTGTAATCCTTTTCATCCTAATATTTTTAATATTGTAATATACCTATTAATTTTAACATAAATATATTAAATAGTAAGTTTAATTAGTTTTATTTGTTGAATACTATTTTTTTCTTTTTCACATCGCTACATCGACAAGACACAAGTTGCAAATGAAGGCGTCTGGTGTGTTTTCTATGCTACTATCTACTGTGTATTCTGTGTACTATCTTCTGAGCTCTTTTTTATTAAGTTCAAAATATTCATTTTAATAATAAGTTCAGTTAAGGAAAAGATGTCCGAATGGCAGAGAAGAAAAAACAAATGCATTAAAAAAGAGTACAAAAGGTCTTCTTAAAATAAATACTTTTTTACCAGCAATAATTCAGACAATTCGGAAGTTTGTAAAAAGAGTAACGAGTAACCCTGGTGTTGGATGAATTTAAGAAACTCAAAACTCGTAGGTTAAACATTTAATTATTTTATACCACAGAAAATATATTTTTATTACTAAGGTTATATAACTGATGTTGATTTTTTTTATATTTTACTTTAAATAAATTACGAATTTATTATGGCGCCTTTTTACTGAGAAAAAACCCGCCTGTGGATTTTCCTAGTTACGCCACTGGCCTCAGTGTGATTGGGGGTATTTTTTAACATTTATTACATGAAAGTTAAGAATTTTTGTAAGATAAAGTTTGTTAAGATGTACAACATTCAAGTTTTGATTATTTGTTAATCGTATGTAGGCTAATTTATTGGAAATTAGTTTTGATAATACAAAACTACAAATTTTAAAATGGACAAATATTACATTGCTGTCATTTTTTGACAATAGTGAGTAACCGTGGAAGTGATTCACCATAATGTTGCATGTTAAAATAAATTCCCTGTATTATGTGGCAAGTGTGTGAACCTGAAATTTTTACACGAGGGTGGAGATTGCGACACAAACCGAAGGCGAGTGTTTCAAACCACCCGAATATAAAATAGGCTTCACACGCGTGTTACATACTATAGTTTTTCTACGACCTTGCAATAAAATATATTTTTTCTTCACATTGTCATTCTTTTAACGTAAAGCCTCTGTATTATAGACTTGTGTAACCATGGTTACCAACGTTACGGGTGTTTAACAGCTTTGTTTTATTAAAATAGAATTCAGTTTGTAATATTTAAAATAATGAACAGTGCGTGAAATGTTACTTCACGCACTGTGTGCAAAAAATTAAACTTCACACATAAAAATTGATACGTGAAGTACGCACTTCACGCATGCGAGTAGAATTTTTTTTTATTATATCTTTTATAAATTTACAGATAAAGACGCTATAATATATACGAGTAGAATAAAGGGATGTAATAAGTTGAGTAGGCTAAACTACACTACGGAAACAGGTTGACAAATTCAAATGTTTATAACATATTGAAATTCGAATATGGTCACAGACCCCATTCTACGTTTGGCATGGCGTAACACTTTTAGCGGTCACGTGGTCCAGTGTTACCATTTTCTGCTGAGATCATGTTTTTTCCCTCGTGTGATGGGCAGAGATGCACTCGATTTCGAGCTTTGGCCCGGCCCGGCCCGAAGCCCGCCTCGATTTCGAGTCGATCATCGAGCCGGACCGAAAATATTTTTTATCGGGCCGAATCGGGCTAATCATTTTCAAAAATCGAGGTGAGTCGGACTTTTCATTTTGGTCCGGCCCGAAAATTCGAGCTTTTCGGGCCGGCCCGAAAAATCTTATAGTTCAATCAAATGCACAGTTTCCTTAATATTTTAATGAAAATGGATGAAGTTGAAAAAGGTCAAAATAATTTAATAACAACATACTTCACATCTTAATAATAAAAATGTTATTTTACTTAAAATATTAAAGGTTATTCATTAAAGCATAATAATGCTATTGTCATGTTATTAGGTATTACTATGGTTAAGTTAAAAATGATCAAAATGATTTAATAACATACTTCACATATTAATAAATAAAAATGTATTATTTTACTTCAATAATTCAAGGTTATTCATTAAAGCATAATAATTATATTGTGATGTTGCTATTATTATTGTTATTTATTACTCGTATACTTAAATAAAAGTGATTTTTGTTCCTACCATAATGATTTCTTGTCCTATTTTTGAGCAGAAACAAAGTTAGATAAAAAATCCTTATGTAAATTATATTTTTACAAAGTTAGATAAAAAATCCTTATGTAAATTATATTTTTTATGTATAAGATTTGTAAAAAAGTTGTTTAAATTTTCGAACGGCTTTGGTAAACAAACTGTTAAATACTCGTAGGTCTGTAACTTTTATGACAAACTTACACTAGAAGGGTCTATTTTTTAACTACTTACGTTAACTAATGTTGAAAGTTATAAGAATGTAGAGGTTTTTTATAAGTTTGACACGAAAAAAGTTAAACATTTCGCCTTAACATAAAAATCAACATTAGGAATGCCGGATGCACCCAATTTCGAGCTTTGGCCCGAAGCCCGACCCGATTTCGAGTCAATTTTCGAGCCGGGCTAGCTAATTTTTTTGTCGAGTCGATCTTCGAGTCGGGCCGGTAATTTTTATTTTCGGGCCGAGTCGATCCAAACCTCAAAGCCCGGCCCGGCCCGCCCGAATGCATCTCTAGTGATGGGTATTGCGCGTGGCCTTATTTATAGGTGCCTGAAGGTAACCATTCTTCATTAGTAGGTAACGTACCTCCCTAAAGCATGCAGATCATAGTTTTACTGCCCGCTGTTTTAGGTTTTCTAGCATTCAACAACTGAAAACGTGGGCTTCCTGTACCATTTAGTTAATAAGGTGATCTCCGTTCTAATTGAGGTCCAGGTGTGCACCAAAACGAAGGCTTCGATTTCGGCAACAATTGAAAATGTTCATATAACGACAATTTAAAAATAGCAACTCCACTAGAACACGTTTTGTTAAATGTTTATTATTCATTTGAAATACAAATATATGAATATTTAATATGTACATACATAGTTCAATATTGGATATATTTTTATTATCAAAGGTTAAAATTTGAAATTATTCAAACTACAATTTGCAAAATGTGAAAAAACCTATTAACTGAAATTTCAATGAAATTTCACTGAGTAAACTACAGTAGCGATATCATATTGATAAATTATATGCAAACGCAATAAATTAAATTATGAAATACATCATATATCACTTTTGCCACGCACATATTTTCAGTTATAATTAAATTTAATACTCATATGATGCACGTGCCATTTCTCTGATGATACTTCCATCTAGAATAAAATTACCCTCATAATTAAACATTTTTAGGGTCGCTGGCAAAGGTCCTGATGAATATTCATAAAAAAAATATGTTTGTCTAATGAATTTATCAAACGGGTTATGAACAAGGTAAATATGTTTTTATTATTAATAGACATGGATAAGATATTAATGCATGAAGGGATAACTTTTATTATAACAGTGAAACAGGGTCAAAAAGATTTTTTAATTGTGTTCCAAGTTTAAACACATATTTTACAAAGTTATGTTTTTACCTTCCGTCAAAAGGAAGGTATTGTCTTTGGTCAAAAAATTCCGTGGTGAGTTTTTAATGAATAAGCACGTTTTAAGATCCCTAGAATACGATTTTACTAATTTTACATTGATGTCTGTATGTATCTATGTATGTATGTATGTATGTATGTATGTATGTATGTATGTATGTATGTGTGTGTGTGTGTGTGTGTGTGTGTGTCTGTGTGTGTGTGTCCGCGTGTGTGTCTGTATGTGTGTCTGTGTGTGTCCGTGTGTGTCTGTGTGTGTGTCCATGTGTCCGTGTGTGTGTGTGTGTGACAAATTTTTCTCCGACGATAACTTCAAAACTACAATTCTAAAAATTATGATTCTTTCGTATTCCCCTTCTTTACAACCATATGACGAGCTGATTAGATTCTGGTTATAATTGGTCAACCGGAAGTACCCTTATTTGAAGTTCTGAACAGTTTTTCTAGAAAAAACTCAGTTAAATATCATTTTTCGACATTTTATGATCATTACTATATGAAAGAAAATCTAATTCTCTATACGATTTGATTATACGTTTTCTTTCATATTCAATAGATATAGAATTATAGAGAGATTAAGAGAGGTTAACTTTCAAAAATTAGTCAGCTTTGCAAAAATTATGGAAACAGCAGATATATTCAAAAAATTCTAATTTACAGATGTCAGTGTCAAGTGCAAAATCAAAGTGGAGAGTATAGGATCAGAAAGTAACATAAGTGACAGAGTGTCCCTCGCAAGTGACTTGCAGTTTCAATGCCGGTAGTACGAGGAAGGCCAAAGAGAAGATGGAAGGACTGTGTAGCAGAATATTTGAGAGAGGAAGAACTGTGTGAAGAAGATACGTTGGATAGGAATGAGGAAGTGTGAAGTGCAATTTACAGAATGTACATTCGTGTTATAATTATATTGGATTTATAGAATCTTTTCAAAGGAACTTGCAATATGGAATTTGTAAAAAATAGTGTGTTCGTGTTATAATTTTACAGGATATATAGAATCTTTTCCAAGGAACTTTTGGTATCGGATTTGTACAAAATACATTGAATCGACGGAAGGTTTTGTGCTGGCCACAACAGATTTTTTATAAAATGAATTCATACTTCAATATGTAAATAGTTATGTATCGAGGTACTGAACTTCTACTTTTTATCACGAATATGGAGTTTAATTGCCGAGGCCGTAAGGCCGCGGAAAATAAACCATATGAGTAATAAAATGGAACTTCAATGCCGAGTTGCACATTAAATTTTATTTGAAATCGAAAATTTGTGAAAATGAAAGGAATATTTAATTTTTATAGGTTATGTTTATGTAACTGTCAGTCTGACACTCTATGATGCTAACCTCCGAACATTGAGGTTTTCGTAAAGAACAATCAAAATTATGTTTTATCAGTGAGTAAAGTATACTTTATGCTCACTGGTATTGTGTAACAATTCTCGCAAAATATGGTCTTGCATTGTCATGCATTAGTTGAAAATTGTTGTCAATATATGAAGTAAAGGGAACTACAACCTCTTGAAGTATCTCCTCCCTATGTTAAGCATAGATAAAATAATACTATAAGAGATGTGTGGATTATGTAGAAAATGTTGGCAACAAGTTTTGACTGCAGCGCACCATTGCTAGCTGGGAGAACTATTATATAGTCGAGTTGTAGAAACGAAATTAAAATATGAATTGAACATTTAATTATATCTCAAGAAAAAAAAAATCTGTTGTGGCCAGCACAAAACCTTCCGTCAATTCGATGTATTTTGTACATATCCTATACCAAAAGTTCCTTGAAAAAGATTCTATATATCCTGTATAATTGTAACAAGAACACACTATCTTTTACATATCCATACTGAAAGTTCCTTTAAAAAGATTCTAAAATCTAATAAAATTTTAATACGAATACGAACGTACATTATGTATTGCACTTAACACTTCCTCCTGCTTTAACTTTTCCCTATTTTATTTCTCTTCGACTCATT
This sequence comes from Ophonus ardosiacus, assembly GCA_943142095.1. NCBI lineage: Eukaryota > Metazoa > Arthropoda > Insecta > Coleoptera > Carabidae > Ophonus > Ophonus ardosiacus. The sequence continues at coordinate 32,835,334 of OW964834.1, read as the reverse complement.
CCTGTCCAAAGCACCTTCGTGACACAGTTCTTCCTCTCTCAAATCTTCTGGTATACAGTCCTTCCATCTTCTCTTTTGCCTTTCTCGTACTTCTGGCATTATAAGTTTTTATCTTGAGGCGAGGCCGCAAATGCAAGTCACTGGCGAGGGACACTCTGTCACTTATATCACTTTCAGATCATATACTTTCCACTTTGGCTTTGCACTTCCCACTGACATCTGTCAATTAGATTTTTTTGAAAATATCTGTTGTTTTCATAATTTTTGCAATGCTGACTGATTTTCGAAAGTTAATATCTCTTAATCTCTCTATAACTCTATATCTATTGAATATGAAGGAAAATGTATAATCGAACCGTATAGAGAATAAGATATTCTTTCTATTGATAATCACATAAAATGTCGAAAATGATATTTAACTGCGATTTTTCAAGAAAAACTGTTAATAACTTCAAATAAGGGTACTTCCGGTTGACCAATTATAACCAAAATCTAATCAGCTCTTCATAGGGTTGTAAGGAAGAGGAATACGAAAGAATCATAATTTTTAGAATTGTAGTTTTGGAGTTATCGTCGGAGAAAAATTTGTCACACACACACACACACACACACACACACACATGGACACACACACACAGACATACACACGGACACACACACACACATACAGACATCATCGTAAAACCTGTAAAATCGTATTGTAGGGACCTTAAAACGTGCTTATTCATTAAAAACTCACCACCGAATCTTTTGACCAAAGACAATACCTCCCTTACCTAAAGGTGACGGAAGGTAAAAAATTAGGTAATAAAATTCAGAATTAAATCTTACATTCGTTTCCATAAATTGACCTTAACTAAAAAAGACAAATTATATCACAAACTATTTATTTAATGAACAATTATCTTCATATTGTACATCTGTAAAATATAAAAACAAACTATCTTAATACATATAAAAAACGTCCGTGGAAAACTGTTGAAACTATGGGAAACTAATTCCTTCGGGTTATAAATATGTATTCCTAGTATAATTCACCAAATCTACAACCAAAGATTGAAATATCATTGCAAATCAAATAATTATGACAATATACTTACATGAATGTGGAAACAAACAATAAACAATGAGTATTTATTATCCCAATACTTTTAACTATGTTACACTTTGCTTTATACTTATAAATGTTTACTTAGCGTGTTTTTCGACAAATCTATAATAAAAGACCGAAATATTACAAATCAAATAATTATAATAATATTTTTACATTCACACGCTTCGACATATGATATCACGCCTCGTCATAAGTCGATAAAACAGGAAAACAACAATTTTGTTGTAGTTTAAAAACGACAAAAGCGCTATGCGCGTCTGGGTTGCGTAGAAACAAGTTGCTTCTGGTTGCCTATCTTTTAAATGGTCTTGATGTTAAGCTACTAAAGTATTCTCATATTCTCAATGATAATGAGATCTATTCGACCATTGTAGGGATCCATGCAACTATTGTAAGTATCCCTGCCCACACTTTAACTCCACTGCCTCCATAGTTTATTTTTAGTATCATAAGTAGCTATATTATACCTTTTATTTTGTCTTCTTCAGACTTTTTCCAGACCATTCACAACATGTAGACAATGTCTGGATTCATTTGAAAAGAATGTTGCTCCAGTTCTCTACTTCGCTTTTAGACCACTTGCAAGCCTTCTGCTCAACAAACCAACTTCATTTGAACCTTCTTCTTAGAATATGTTAGCTAACATTGCAGATCTGCCAGCTCCTAATTTATTTGGATTTGGAAGAACTAAAGCACTGTGTTGATATCATAAAACACGAATAATAACAAAAAAATAATTGATGTTGTCAAGACAATACCTCCCGCCATTTAACTTTTATTAATTTAAATACATACCTACATATTTATTGATACTGGAAATTATATTATGTATATCACTCGTATAATATAACTATAATTACCTATTGCTTTATTTACTACTTTCTTTTTAAAACGTTATCATTATTAATTTGATATGATTTTTGGCAGTGACATTCATTTTTTATCTGAATTGTGTAACAAAGGAATTGTGATTAGCTATATTTGAAACAGAGGCTCCGAGATTTATAATAGCATATTATTTAATGAGCATGTAAGGTGTGCTATTTCATAAGAATGAGTAATAGCAATTACATGCGAATAAAATACAATTACTTTATCCGCAACATATAAGTGTCATATTTGTATTGAAAAATAGGTAGACAGACAAATCTTGTTGTTGTTGCAGCAACCTTTTGTTGTAACTAAATTATGAAGTGATTTGACATTTAGCAGAAAATTTTAATATCAACCAAGAAATCAACTATTCAGCTATAGATTAAGCTTAAGAAGAAAATATAATAATGAAAATGACAAAACTAGTGTAATTTTGGGATTCTATGTGGAAAAAAGTAATTTTGTTTGTACTCTCTGAAAGGTAAGATTTGAATATGACATAACGATTCTTCGAGCATATACTGACTAGAGGCCGCCTTACGGTGTCTGTTATGATCGGAACACATACGGAAGCCATGGTGTATTGCGGGCTGCGTATTGAAGCCGTGGTGTATTGTGGACTGCGTATTATCTTAATATTTGTACTACCTTTTCTACAAAATAATGAATAATTGCTGCTTTTGAAATATATAAATCACCTTTATTTCCAATAAATTTCAGTCTCGTTACTCTTACGTCAATCGGCCCGATTCTGTAAGAAGAGTTACTAGAATAAAGTTACTAAAATAGTCTTTAAAACGAAGGTTAGTTATTACTACAGTAACTTGTTATTTTTTGTATTCTATAAGCACAGAGTCATTACAGTTTTAGATACTTAGTTGTTAAACAAGTTATTACGCTAGAGACTAGCCAAACGTAGTATTTAAAAAGTAGTAACCTTTCAGGATGGATGGAATTTGGATGAATTTTGAATTTAATAGAGCACTGGCAGCTTTGGAAAATCGGTATGTATAAATAAGTAACTGTAAATAATTTTCGGTAACGTTTATTTATGAAATTGGAAAATTTATTTGATAAATTTATATTTTTATTTCACAGAAGAAAAAATAGGTTAGAAAATAGTTTGGTAAGAGACGAGAGTAATCCTTTCTTAATTTCGGATTTAAAATTTAAAAAAGTATTCCGATTACTAAAACCAATTGTACAAGATCTTATTGAAGAAGTAACTCCGTTAGCGGAATCTTCAATAAGATCAACAGGCACACCTATTCATTTAAAAGTAAGCTGTACATTTTTCTTGGCTCCTTTCTTTGTATTATTCAAAATATTTGTAAGTTTTTCCCATGACAATTTAAGCTCATTAGTTTTCAGAGGATGTGTTTTCATTTCGAGCATTATTTTGTGGTTTTCTAAATAAGCTATTAATATTTCCAACTGTTCGTTGGTTGTTCTTGAACCCCTAAGCTTGTTATATACCATGATGCAAACAGATATAACACTTGTTTACTTATAAACACTAAGAAATGTCACTTGTCGGATTAGAACACACGCAGAAGAAGAAATACGCATGCGCACCACAATTCGTGTTCCTCTTTCACTGCTATCTTAGTATCTAAGTTTGTTTAGTTACTCTGGTAGTAACGTTCCTAAACATATAATTACAAAATACGAAATAGTTGCTATCAGAGTAACTTCATAGTAACGTTGCTAACAAGTAACAATGTTAGATACTTTTTACAGAATCGGGCTAATTATTAGTAGGAAACCTAAAAGTTATACTTTGTTTAATATATTATAATATAATATTAATAAATCCCAGTTACTTACACATGAAACGAAATATCCTTACTTTCTTTGTATTTTTCATTACAATTTGATATACTCCGAGATATACTCACAAACTACACGCAAAAAATTAAGTTTGGTTACAGTAAAATGACAAGAAATGACATATAACGCAACAAAACACTGCCCGCAATTCACCATGACTTCCGGTGTCCGCCTAGATGTCTTCCGATCACTTCATCCTATGCATTGGTATAGGGAATTACTTCTCTAGTCAGTATATGCTCGAAGTAACGATTGAATAATATTATTTCATCAAACTGTCAATATTATTCAATTAGCAACAGTAACGAAGGTCATTAATTGATTAAAATCGGTTGAATTATGGGTATATTATTTGACAGTTGTGGATAAAATAAATTATTTCATAAATTTATGTATAACATAAATCACAAAAATATAACATTTAAAGGTATTCTTCAAAGAAAAACTATTATAAGCTTCAATAAAAGTACCATTTCCGGTTATATGATTTACAACAAAATCTAATAGTTTCTTTCCTTATTAGAATAGGGTCAAGTACAAGGTTTCAAATTTTTTCAATTGCTAGACATACAATATACACACACACACACACACACACACACACACACACACACACACACACACACACACACAGACATCATCGTGGAATTAAAATTGGATTTTAGGGGCCTTAAAACGTGGTCATTTACTATAATTTCTATATGCAATTTTTAGAACGATCCCTATACCTCCCTTGCGAAGGATAGCGGCAGGTAAAAAAAATATTTCTAGGTGTTATTCACTTTTTACAGCAAGAACTTGGTCTTTGCAGATTCTTGGATGTAATAGGCATTTTAGAGTTTTATCTCTCTATTGATACTTGTTGTAAATGTTAGATAATTAGATCAAGATTGTTAATATTAATTATTAAATCAAAGTTTCCTTTCATATTAATCAATCGAAGTTTGCTTTAAAACAATAAATGGTGTAGTCATATATATAAAAAAAAGTTGTTGATGTTACCATGTTACAAATTGATATGTCAAGTTTTCGTTTGTGTTCATTTTAAAATAAATACTTTTATATGTTCTTCTTCTTTGTGTCTAGTTTCTTGTGATTCATCTTTCAGGATTGGTTTTACGAATTAAACAACAATACTCTTAAACAGTGCGAAAATAAAGAGAAACTGTTATTTATCTAAATATTAATGTTAAATATTGAAAAAATCTTAACAATTGATAATAAAATAAATGTTATTAGCTGAAATAAGCAAATATTTTTATTTGCAATAGTCACTAAAGTGCACAAAAATAACCATTAACAGCCCGATTCACAAAAAAGTTTAAGCTAATCCTCATTTTTTGATTAGCGAATTCTACTCTAATTTTAACAGTTTATTTCTTAAAATATAGTCTAATCTATTCCTAGTATCTACCTTTTTTGATAATATTCTGAAGATTAAATATTAAATACCGGAATAGAATAGAATTCACTAATCCAAAAATGAGGATTAGCTTAAACTTTTTTGTGTATCTGGGTGTAAAAGTTTAGAAATCGGCACTAAAGTAATTCATTATCGGACGATTTCAAGCTAATTCAGTGTTACCAACCTTATTATAATTATTGTGCATATAAGATAATGTAGGTAGGTTTATGATATATGGTAGTAAATTTGTACATAGAATGACAAAAAGTATGTGCAAGAAGAACAAACTAAACAATTCCGATGAAGAATATTGTGTTCTTTACGATAACCTCAATGCTCGGAGGTTAGCAACATTGTCAGACTGACAGTTACATAAACATAGCCTGTAAAAATAAAATATTCCTTTCATTTTCACAAATTTTCGATTTCAAATAAAATTTAATATGCAACTCGGCACTGAAGTTCCATTTTATCACACATATGGTTTATTTTTCTCGGCCTTATGGATCGGCAAACACATTCCATATTCGTGATAAAAATAAGAACTTCAGTATCTTAATGCATAAATAACTATTGTTTTGAGGTAATAAAAATTTCTGGATTGCAGTCAAAAATTTTATTTTAAATTCTCGGGTCGACCGGTTTCGAGCTCCACATGAGCCTTCCTCAGGAGCTGAACAGTATTTACAACACATTACAATTTAATAATCAGAAATAACAAATATAAATTACTTACATGAGAATTAAGAAAATTTTAAATACATGGCAAAAAAAAAATGAAAATGTAAGTGCAACATATTTCATTTTTTTGCCATGTATTTAAAATTTTCTTAATTCTCATGTAAGTAATTTATATTTGTTATTTCTGATTATTAAATTGTAATGTGTTGTAAATACTGTTGAGCTCCTGAGGAAGGCTCATGTGGAGCTCGAAACCGGTCGACCCGAGAATTTAAAATAAAATTTTTGACTGCAATCCAGAAATTTTTATTACCTCATCAATATATCCAGTCAAGGAACTTTTTCTATCAACTATTGTTTTATATAAATATTTTTAGGTGATCCATTTTTTTGCCGGTCGGTCTATATTCTTTTATTGATTCTATGATTGTAATAAGAAGCCAAGGTTTATAATAAATATAACGAGAAGGAAAACACTTTGCTCGTTAAAGAATATTATCCCCAACTAAATGGTACATAATTACGAGTTAAATGTCAACTCAGCACTAATTCATGTCCGAACCACTGAGGTTGAACTTATTACAAAATAATTGCTTCCATGATCAATACTTCCTCCAAAAATGAATTAAATCAGTATGCAAATGCATGTAAATAGTAGGCTATGCTATTCACTTGTTCGCTACGGTCAAGCGCTCCATTCTCATTGGTCGCTGAGTAATTAATTGTTGGCACGGACGGAAAGTATTAGAAAATTGATGGGAAATTTAATTGTGTTCATGTTCAAAGATGTTTTTCATTAGTTATTAGAGGAAATCACTTTACCGATAAAAATATGGATCGAGTCACCGTAATTAAAATCGTCGATAACAAGTTATTTGTAAGGGTATTTTTGTTGAAATTTGTCGGAGTAATTACAGATTTAGAAGAGGAAAATATGAAAATGGATATGGTTCATTAGAAAACTTGTTGATTACATGTTCATCCGTACTAAAATAGTAATCAAATTTTAGCTTTAATCTGCTCTGGTGTAATTTGTACGTTGCATTTAAATTAAAACGAATCAAAGTACCAAAAAATTATTATACTGTGTTTCAGCTAAGATGCAATATTTACGAGTACTATTCTGTCATTAATGTATTAATATGGGTCCTAATCGTTCCAGATATGTTATATTGGGCGAGTTTCTTTACTCAGCTACAATTAATGCGCTGAATTCCATCAGCAATTGAAAATGACGTCACGATGAATAGCTGATGGATCCGATGAATAGCCACTTTGACCGAATAAAGAAACGGGTTGCTGAAAATTGCGATGAATCTCCTAATCTTAAATATCAACTGACGTTAACCACCACACCAGTTAACAGATATGGAAAGTTTTATAGTTAAAAGTGTGGTTAAAAGAACCGTCGCTATATTGCAATCATCAAATTCTTCATCGAACAATGAAGAATCTAATAGCGGTAGCAGCAGTGATGTGGGATTCATAATTATAATAAAAATTATTTACATCTATAACCATCTACTTTTCGTTGTGAACGAGATATGTTTTTTTTTACCTCTCGCTATGAGAGGTATTGGATTCATGCTAAAATTCGCATACCCAGATTTTAGCGAATAAGCACGATTTAAGGTCCCTATAATCCGTTTATAACATTTTTAAAATGATGTCTGTGTGTGTGTGTGGATGTGTGTATGTGTGTATGTGTGTGTGTATGTGTGTATGTATGGATGTTGTAGCCACGATTCCTCAAAAACTATAAAACTTAAGAACTGTTTAACTATGGATTCCTCAATCTGACATTCCTGGGAAGAGCTGAAAAGGTTTTGGTAACAATTGAACAACCGGAAGTAGTAGTTTTTATAAGAAATTCTTCCAAATATTAATTTTTGAAAATTTTTGATATTACTTATTTTGAAGAACAAAATTCTACACCTGATACGTTTAAATTTTTTATTATATCTTCTATAAATTTAGAGATAAAGACGCTATAATATATAGAATATCGGGATATAACAAGTCGAGAAGGCGAAACTACACTAAGGAAACCAGTTGACAAATTCAAATGTTTATAATATAATTTGTAAATGACAGATTTCAGTGTCAAAAATGAACAGTTTTAGTGACATTTTGATAGCTTTTTCTGGGAAGTACATTTAATCTTTCTTATTGTTTTATTAATTAAATATTTGAAATTATAGGTAATATGCATATATCCATCAGAAATACCGCCAATCTGGTTAATGAATTGGAAGAATCTGTGACATTTAGAAACTTCCTCATACGATGAAAAATAGATATAATTAGAATTATATGTGTGCAGAAGACCTGTTAAATACAATCAAAAACAATATTTGGGTAAAGTCCTATAATATTTTGTTATAAAACGACGGTTCGATAGCAAAGTGCAATACAATACTTATATAGTCTAATATGGAAATGGCGAGAGGTCTTGTGCTGGCCACAACAGATTTTTTTTTATTTGAATCATGTATTCTTACTTTTCATAATCTTACACCTGCAACCATGAAACAAACGCCAATGTCAAAAATATAACCTAAAAACATTTCGTTAGACCCCCACTACCGATCCATCGTAAAACCTATCTAAAATCTATCGGTAGTCTAACAGGCCTATTTTACTAAAAAAATCTATAACGATATCGTTACTGAACGACTGTCACTAAGCATTTGGTTAAACGACTTTAATAACGACAAATGCCAAAAACCTATTCTACTAATCATATCGTTATAAATTATAGTTATCAGGATTATAACGATAATATTTAACTTCATGTATATTTTGACAGAATAAATTTTCATATGTTTTTCAATTTAAATTTGACATATCGATTCATTGTTTGTTTATTTAATTGAATTTGACAATGGATATAAAGAAAAGGGCTTCGACGACAACTCAAAGACAGTATGAAATATATGTTGAAGAACTGGAAAATAATAGTTCATTAAAAATTAATAAATTGTCCACTGAAGAATTGGAAGAAATATGGAGAAGACTTACAAGTCATTTAAATTCTGTGGGACCGGGTAAAAGGTTCTGTTGTATCACGCAGAGTACGATTATATAATCTGACATCCCTATACAAATATATAATTTTTAAATACATAGATAGTGCATCTATATTATTTATTAATATATTAAATAATATTATCTAAATCTATTTTTTAAATATATTTCTGCAATATAAATAAAATGTCTAATATTAAAAAATATAATTCATAAAATTGTACAGAAGTGAACAAATACTTATCTTTGCAGAATCTCATGCTCAGCTATAATTAACAAAATATCTTCTTCAGCCATTTTTACTTTTGTTCTCAAAATATGTTAGACTTTACGATGCATGTGAACTTGTCGTTATTAAACGATATGAAATAACGATATGTAACGATTCGTAACGATAAATAAATTAGCAGAATAGGGTTCTGGCAAAAATCGTTATCATAACGACTTATCGCCTGGTAACGAGTCATAACGATACATATTTTTTTTAGTAGAATAGGCTTGTAAGTCGATGCATGCGATGAATTTACGATGGATAGTGCACGGTAATTAGAAATTGTATGATGAATTTCATCTGCAATACAGCAGTGAATAAAGGAACGGTGTGATGAATTTACAATTCATGCTCATTAATGCGCACTACTCATCGGTGAATAAAGAAACTCGCCTAAGGCAACATAGATTGTCAAAGTTGTTAATGTCAAATGAACTTGTCATTACGCTTTGAAGATATTTACTAGAGCAGAAAATATTCGAATGGTTACTTGAAGCAATGCTGGTAATAGTATGAGAAATTATTGTGATATGTTTACTAATTTATCTTGTAAACATCCTGAACCAAAGACTAAATCCTTCTACAGTTTCGATAATATTTACAAAATTTAAAAGTGATGGATGTTTAAATAAGAATCGTACGAAAACAGAAGAACGAAAACTCCGGGAACTGAAGAAAATAAAAATAATTTACTACATGCAATAAAAGAAAATAATCAGCTGCCTACAAAAGTTTTGGCAAAACAATTAAATATTAGCAAAATTTCTGTATTTAGATTACTAAAAACAAAAGAATTCTTATCATTTTCAAAATCACTGCTCTTATTACTTTCTGACTTTATTTATAAATCAGTAAATTATGTATGCATGTTGCATATTATGGGATGGGATCCCAAGACTATGATAGCGTAGCAAAAAATACCCCTTGCGTTTCACCTTCCTTTTCCTATCAACTTCCACGGTTGTTGGGCAAACGAAATGTTTTTTGTCGCTACGCTCTCATAACGTAATCCTGTAGTGACAGTATGCACTTTAGAATTCTATCATAGAAAACAGGCAAATTTGATTTCACTTTTACGAATCTTGGTAGCATGCACTTTAGAATTCTATATTCACTTTTTGATCTGGGAATTTTCGTGTTTACACTATTGAAATAGAAAGTATTATGACTGTTGTATATAATAAATATATAAATTAGCTTTGAATTGAATTGTGACAAAATAATGACGTTAGTTTAATACTTTCGTCTCGAGTCGTACGCTTGCAGGCAAATATTTTGAGACACGTATTGCTACTAAATTTTCGCTTCATGGCGAAAAGCGAAAACAAATGCCTCATTTGATAGAATTCTAAAGTGTGTGCTGCCATTACTGGGATCCCACCCCGGAACGATACAGTATGTGTAACTTGTATCCATAGTAATACATTAATGACTATACAGGGAATTTATTTTAACATGCAACATATGGCGAATCACTTCCATGATTACTCACTTTTGTCAAAATATGACAGCAATGTAATATTTGTCCATTTTAAAATGCAACATACAAAATTTGTAGTTTTGTATTATCAAAACTAATTTCCTATAAATTAGCCTACATACGATTAACAAATAATCGAAACATGAATGTTGTACATCTTAAAAAACTTTAGCTTACAAAAATTCATAACTTTCATGAAATAAATGTTAAAAAATACCCCTAATCACTCTGAGGCAATATTTTACTCGGTCGTAATAAGAATTGACACCATTTGTGATGTGTTTTGGAGGTATCTCCTGTGCTGCAATACTACTTATAATGTTGCATTTTAAAATGGACAAATATTACATTGCTGTCATTTTTTGACAATAGTGAGTAACCATGGAAGTGATGAACTATAATGTTGCATTTTAAAATAAATTCTCTGTAATAAATATTACATCTTAGCTGAATTGTGCGAAAGGGGCGGTCTGCCCTGTGCCCTGCCAGACAGAGAGGCCCACCATTTCCAGGTTAAACAAATTATAATTGAATAAAAATGCAATGGTCAAACAAACGAAAAGGTTCAGTCTTACGATTTTCCACTAAGTAACCATCACCTTCATAAATAATCGAGTCGGTCGTCTTAATTTGTAGACGTATTTAAGCCGAAACTGTTTCTATCGACCAAGTGATTGGCGTAAATATAATTCATTTCTATTTTCTCTCAAGAAATTTTCAGGTTCTTGTGTGGCAAATTAAAACTACAACTATACTGTAACTCTGTAGCTATGACGCGGGAATCGCCAAATCGCATGAGTGATTTGAGTGGTAACAGTGCCAATTTAGTGATTTTATAACTAAATATAGTGAAGTTAATGATTCATATATGATTTATTTTATAAATTAGCGACTTATCTGAGTTCTAGTTAGTGATTTTAATGTTTATCTAATGACATTTCTAGTGATTTTTCTAAAATATATTGAGATTAGTAATTCGTATTTTGCAACAGAAACACTTGTTACTTACTTCACTCTCTCCATAAAGTACTGCGCACCAGCTTTGCGTTTTGCAAGCACATGCTCAAAAATACCAACAGCCAGCACAAAACCTTCCGTCAATTCAATGTATTTTGTACAAATCCGATACCAAAAGTTCCTTGGAAAAGATTCTATATACCCTGTAAAATTGTAACACGAACACACTATTTTTTACAAATTCCATATTGCAAGTTCCTTTGAAAAGATTCTATAAATCCAATATAATTATAACACGAATGTACATTCTGTAAATTGCACTTCTCACTTGCTCATTCGTATCCAACGCATCTTCTTCACACAGTTCTTCCTCTCTCAAATATTCTGCTACACAGTCCTTCCATCTTCTCTTTGGCCTTCCTCGTACTCCCGGCACTGATATCTGTCAATTAGAATTTTTTGAATATATCTGCTGTTTCTATAATTTTTGCAAAGCTGACTGATTTTTGAAAGTTAACCTCTCTTAATCTCTCCATAACTCTATATCTATTGAATATGAAGGAAAACGTATAATCAAATCGCATAGAGAATAAGATTTTCTTTCATATTAATGATCATAAAATGTCGAAAAATGATATTTAACTGCGTTTTTTCCAGAAAAACTGTTAAGAACTTGAAATAAGGGTACTTCCGGTTGACCGATTATAACCAAAATCTAATCAGCTCTTCATATGGTTGTAAAGAAGAGGAATAAGAAAGAATCATAATTTTTAGAACTGTAGTTTTAAAGTTATCGTCCGAGAAAAATTTGTCACACACACACACACACGGACACACACACACACACACATACAGACATCAATGTAAAATTAGTAAAATCGTATTCTAGGGATCTTAAAACGTTCTTATTCATTAAAAACTCACCACCGAATTTTTTGAACAAAGACAATACCTTCCTTTTGACGAAAGGTAAAAATTGGCGTGAGGTTTTTGAAAATACAGATGTTTCGGAAAATAATCCATTTCATCACCTCTATTTAATTTAACGTTTACTTAGAATTAATACAAGAAATTATTATTGTAAATGTTTTTTTTTTTTAATATTCAAGTAGTAGTTTCATTATTATGAAATATTGAAACCAGTGAAACCAAAAATTTATACTTCATGTAAAGTGTAATTAATTTTGTCAATTTTAAAAATAAAAATTGATTCTTGATCAATATATCATGTGGGGAGTATCTAGCATTTATTTATTTATTTTTTTGTTTTCATGAAGTACTGAAACGCTGTATAGGTTCCAATATAAGGGGCCCGGCATTAGAGGCCGCCCCGGGCCCCTGAAGGAGTTAATCCGCCACTGCATTCACAGCTATGAAAATAAGAAATATAAATAAAATTATATATAAGAATAGATAAAATATTAACTGTCATTTAATATATTCATAATTAACAAGCAATAATAACATATTCATATCTTTTAAAGCACTGTACGCAATCATATATGCAAACTTCTGTCTTAAGACAGCTTTTAAAATTATATTGAAATTGAAATCCTTTTGTCCAGAAAGTAAATTGACAGCTCAAATGACAGTTATTATGAATGTGCTTATTTTTGTGTAAAATATTTAACAGTTGAATATCCTTGTGCTTATGTCTTATGTTAATTTTATTTTCCAGAGCTGTGAACACTTTCGTAAGAATCTATTGTTTATATCGTTATTATTTTTATGTATAATTTTATTTTTATTTTCAGAGCTGTGAATGAGACTATAGGGTGTCAGAAGAAATACGAGGTAGCGTCAAAAAGTACCCGGAATTCTTGTCTAGATCCAAGCAGGTGATCGCTGGAAGGAAATTGTTTTTTCTTGGGTTGGCAGCCTCCTCTAGGGAAAGCGTCGAACAGACCGGCATCCTTTTTAGGTACAGTTTGCGAAAGCTGCAAGTTGTTTCTTACAATGCGATTTTTTCGTTCGTCGGATTTTAAAATGTCGTCTTCAGAGCAACGTGCAAACATCAAATTCTGTGTTCTGCTGGAAAAATCACCATCTAAGACACTTCAAATGTTAAAAAAGCATAGGAAAAAAATCTGCTATGACAAACAAAAATTTCATATGGACAAAAGAAGTGATTAGAAGGAGTTTTTTGATTAACAGGGTGTGACTCATCACGAATTCATTACTGAAGGCCAAACTGTAAACAAAGAACTTTAGTGGAGATTCTTCAACGTATATACCTATTAACTAATATATTGCTAATGCTAGTATCTTTCCCATAAGAGTAGGTGAAGGAAATACTGTGAAATGGAAATATCATTTCTGCATAAGTCTATCTCTCACAAACACTTAACCGGCAATTATGCGCATGCTCGGAAATCTTGACTACTATTGGCCAACGCTGACAGCGTCGCTGGCTGGGCTGCGTTCCAAAATCTTACTCTTAGAGTACGAAATTATTCAAAGTTGTTTCAAAACTAATAACCTTATTCTCAGAGTTTACTCAACCTGTTCCAAAACAGCCAGAGTTTACTCCAAAATGATGTTCTACTTACTCTACTAACGAGGAGGATATAGAAATTACTCCACAATATTTTCAAACGTAGATGCTCACGATTCTCAACATATGAAAGTAATTTGCCTTGTTGAGGAAGAAAACATGCTTTTGGTTGAAAATAAACATAAGTAAATACGTTGGCGTGTATTACGAGCATACTTTTATAATAAAAGCGCTTTTATGGAGCGTACTTTCACATTATTTGAGGAGAGTGCTCCATAAAAGCGCTTTTATTACGGGCTTGACATTAATGTTGTAATTGTAAGTAGTTTTGTTAGTTTAATAAAATTATTTTTAATTTAGTTTCAATTTTTTACTTGAACAAAACTCTCATTCGTTCCAAAACACAACACATCATACTCTACGCCAAAACTCGGTGTTCTTGGTTTTGGAACGCTGCCCTGGTGATGCAGCGAGCACGTGGTTTGACTTTGACGTTTGATTCCATTTCTGTTTGTAGTTGCACTTCGAAAGCATTTGCTTTGTGTTTCATACAGTAATTTATTGTCACCTAAATAAATTAATCCTGACCAGATTGTATTCCTATTATTTTTACAGTACAACAAAGTAAATTATTTAATTTAAATTTAGCACTAGAATATGTCAATGTTTTTTATGATTACTAATATTTATATTCAAGATTTTACATACAAAATAAATAGTAGGTACATTGTTTAATTTCTCAAATTTAAATATAAAATTTCTCGCGCTAGTCGTTAATAAACAGAACTCTGTGATTCGCAAAAAGTGATCATGATTTCCTCGTTAGCCAATGGTACTCAAGGTTTCCAAGCATGCGCATAATTCGCGGTTGGGTGTTTGTGTGAGATAGACTTATGCAGAAATGATATTTCCATTCCACAGTATTTTCTTCAAGAAAAGCAAAGGATCCGCAATATATTAGTTAATAGGTATATGCTTCAACGCCTACGAGACGCAATCAAGTCTTGAAAATTGAGCAAGATACGATAGGGTTTTGTTGCATGACAACGCTCCAGTATATCTTTCCCTGATGGTGAAAAATTGCCTTGCTAAGAACAATGTCACCACTCTGGAACACCCTTCCTAATGTCCCAACCTTTCACCAACCAATTTTTACCTCGTCCCATGGCAAAAAATAAAACTGAAGCGACAATGTTTTGCTAATCCAGCAGAGGTGATGGAAAATGTGACGAGGCAACTGAAGGCACTTTTAGAAAATGATTTCCAGGAGTGTTTTGAACAGTTTTACGAAAGATGGAACCAGTGTGTAAATGCAAGAGGTATGTGTATTTTAATAGTTATTTACATACTTAGTGCGGGAAGACACTCTTCCCGCATGAGCGCTTATTTGAGGCACGAGCGAGCTTGCGAGCGAGGGCTTCATTTGCGCGAATGCGTGGATGACGTCTTCCCGCAAGAAGTTTGTACAATACTTTTTGTAACGAACAAAATCATTATTATAAATGTTAAGATGATTGTACAAAATTCGCAAATATATAAGTAAATAGCACAACAGCAATTTCATAGCAACGGTTGTTAAGTAAATTGTTGATTCCAAAACATAATTGTTTGCATATTTTTTCAGAATTAAAAGTCAAAATGTCTAATTCTGAAATTGTTAATAATAATAATAATAATAATAATAATAATAATAATTGTTAGGTGGAAGTAACGCCGTACTTGTTAATAGATAATAGTTATTTATGTTATAAGGATCATAATGTCAATAATTATGGTACTAGTCGTGAAGATTATCATACGAGGCAAAGCCGAGTTTGATAACACGGCGTGTACCATAATGTTTGACATTATGATCCGTATAACATACAAAATTTTATATGCTGGCGTAAATCAATGAGAAAATAAAATACATTATTTTTTTGACGTCCCAAAAAATTAAATCTAAAAAATCAGATATGCTGATTTTGATGTTCTCTTTATATGGAGTTATGGTAACCACATAGTAACAAATTACTTGTTTACAAATAAACAAGGTTTGACAATAGTGTATGTATATGGTCTGTGATTTTCGGCAAAAAATGAGTGATTCTGAAGAAAGTTTGCCTTCTGATATAGAAAATTCAGCGCAAAATGTTGTTTCATCACTTTTACCACAAAAATCTAAAGCAACTTACGAAATGACGTTCAACCGTTACGAAGAATGGTGTAAAAAGAAGAAGGTGAAAAATATTACAAATGAGAAAGTGTTACTGGCATATTTTGAAGAGTTGGCCAAAAACAAAATCCTCGTCCCTTTGGTCGTATTACTCCATGTTACGAAGTGTTTTGTCAATTAAGAAGAACATTGATATCAGCAAATATATACACCTGGTCGCATTTTTGAAGCGGAAATCCGAAGGCTATAGAGCTAAGAAGTCCAGAATTTTTACCAAAGAAGACATCGCAAAGTTTTTGTTAGATGCAGATGATAAACAGTTTTTAATGATAAAGGTAAAAAAAATCAATCAAAATAATATTTTTTTCTATTATTTAATCAATCTTTTATATTTAGGTAGTGTTCATCATTGGATTAAGTGGAGCATGTAGAAGGGAAGAACTGAAGGATTTACTTGTAGAAAATGTAACTGATCAAGATCAAGTTTTTAGAATTGTTATTCCTAACACTAAAACTAAAATTGCTCGGGAATTTTTTGTTACATCTGGAAGTGTTGAAGGTGTGAATATGGTAGAACTTACTAGGAAATATGCCGCCTTGCGTCCAAAGCATGCCGCCCATTCTCGTTTTTTTGTGTCATATAGAAACAATAAATGTACAACGCTCCCAGTAGGAATTCACACATTTGGAAATATGCCTAAACTCTCGCTACGTTTCTTAAGCTTCCTAACCCGGAGGAATACACTGGCCACTCCTTTAGAAGATCTTCCGCCTCCTTGTTAGCAGATTCCGGAGCAGATATCCAAACTGTTAAACGTCACGGAGGATGGAGAAGTAATACAGTTGCAGAAGGATACATAGGAAATTCCGCAGAGAATAAAAAAAAAAAAATCTGCAGCAATTCTGGGTAAAAAGAATATACCAATGCAGCAGAATATTCAAAACAATGTTCAAATTAGTAATCAAACAAATGAAACACTTTCGACTTCTTTGCCTGGTGTTACGCTTACCAATTGTAGAAAATGTATTATAAATATTTACAATAATTAAATTGTAATTAAATAATTCTGCGAATTTCGTTGTTACATTTTTACATAATTTCATTATGATACTGAGTACCATAATGGTTTCATTATGGTACTGAGTACTATAATGAAAGCCATTGGAGTAGTGAAATTGAGGTTTATAATGTTCTTATTATGATACGCCAGCATATGAAATGTATTAACGGATTCTCGGCGGTGATTGTAAGGAATTATATTGTTGTTATTTCATAAAAAAGTTAATTTTATTTAAGTTCGCACCTAACCCTAAACTTCTAGAAATTAAGCAAAAGTTGTCAAGCATATTTTATGTTGTACTTACCAACTTTTCAAATAATTAAATAAATAAAGAATAATGTTCGGCGCGTCTCTATTTTAGTGGTAGTTTCATTTTCAATGTAATACGTGTAATATCTGATAATTTATTTTTAAGGTTGTCAAAGGTTACGTTCTATTTTGACATTTCACAGATGATAGATTCTCCAACAGATGGCACTGATGGTAGACAAATTTATTATTTATTAATAATTTTTTTATTTTTATTGGTTTTTGGTGCTTGAAAATCGTATGAGTGCCATTTTATAAACTATATTTTGTTATTTTAAAGATTATGTTGTTGAAGAATGCCCAGAAAATGTCAGTGTTTTTTGCTTGATTTCCTAGTGCACTGCACCGGGAAAGTGATGTTTCCGGTTGTCTATAGCGTGTGTCAAATGTCACTTCGTCACTTCCGAGGTTGTGAGTACAAAAAAGAAATTAATGTAGAAATGGCATACCTTTTTACAAGGTGGGGCAGAATGACCTCCCAGATTTGAAGGGTTAATTGTATGAAAACGGTTCAAGATACATAAAAAAGGTTTTATTTTCACGATGCTTGGAAAATGATATCGTCCAAGTGCAGCCTTTGCGAGCAATGGACATATTGTGCCTTTCAAAGAAGTTTTCGGTCACTCTTCCCAGTATATCAGCGATGACGTCCTCAATCGCCTGCTTCAGAGCTTCAAGCTACAGCTTTGACATATCCCCGCAGAAAAAAGTCACACGGGCTCAAAACGGAGGAGCGAGGGAGCCATGGAACATCCTCCCGGTGAGAGATCAGGCGACCGGGAAAGAACTCTTGCAGAATTTCGCGTGAACGACGGACAGTATGGGCCGTGGCTGAAACCAGAAGGCTTCTGTGTCGTGTTTCTCGCAATACTCTTTCATTTTGGGGCGCAAAAAGTTCTCCATACGATAGTGAGCCGAATTCACGCTAACAGAACAGTTAATCCTTCGGACTCAAAAAATAAAGCCCAATAATGCGTATAGAGGACAGAGCGCACCAAACTGTTACTTTGGTGCTGTCAAGAGATCTTTGGTGCAGTACACGAGAGTTCTCAGATGCCCAGTAACGAAAATTTTGTTTATTTACTGTGCCACAAAGATGAAAATGCGCTTCGTCGAAAGGCTCAATATGTGCATTGCTCGCCAAGGCCGCCACTTGGACGATATCATTTTCCAAACATCGTGAAAATAAAACGGCATTATATGTACTATCGAGCAATAAAAACCTTTTTTATGTATCTTGAACCGTTTTCTTACAATTATCCGTTCAAATCAGGGAGGTCATTCTGCCCCACCCTGTACTTTCTGTCATAAAGATAAGGTATTGTCTTTAAACAAAACATTCGGTGGTGAGTTTTTAATGAATAAGCACGTTTTGGGGTCTCTAGATTACGGTTTTACTCTTTTTTACATCCATATGAAGAGCTAATTAGATTTTGGTTATAACTGGTCAACCGGAAGTTCCCTTATTTGATGTTCTTAAAAGTTTTTCTTGGAAAAACGCAGTTAAGTATTATTTTTTGACATTTTATGTGGTTAGCAATATGAAAGAATATCTTTTTGTCTATACTCTGGAACACCCCTTACAATAAAGATTATTATTATTGATTATACATTTTCTTTCATATTTAATAGATATAGTTAAATAATTATAAAGAGATTAGCTTTCATAAATCAGCCAACTTTGCCATAATCTTGGAAACAGCTGACATATACAAATAATTCTAATTGACAAATGTCAGTGTCAAGTGCAATTTACATAGTGTATGTTCGTGTTAAAATTTTATTGGATTTATAGAGTCTTTTCCAAGGAACTCTCGATATGGAATTTGTAGAAAATAGTATGTTCGTGTTACAATTTTACTAGATACAGTAAAATTTTTGAAAGAAGTCCGATTAAGGCCATCTACGAATTGCATCTATGAATTAAGATTTTATGCTGTCAAATTTAGTAGTGTCGTTTACATAGTTTTTATTCAATTTTGACGTTTTAAACTGTCATTATTAACTCCATAGCAACAATTATAAGTAACACTTTTTTCACAAGTGAATTAAATTTTTTTAAATCACTCTCACATTTTTTTTTATCTCACTCTGCAACAAATAATGCATTTAAAAAACATCAGGCACGAAATTAACACTTACCATAGTATTTATCAGACATTATCAGCCTTTTCATTATTTTTCACGGCACAAATGATAGACAATAAAGCTTTTTAAATAGATGACTTGACATCTATCATTGACGATTGTCATGCAGAGTCTACTAACTGATTAGTTTTTTGTTTTGTCAAAATTAAATATTATAATGGTTTTTACTACTATTTCGTCTCGAAGAAATTAACTCACTCGCCCTTACGGGCTCGTGAGCTAAACTTTCTTCTCATAAATAAACATTACCTTAGCTCACTTGGTGTGTAAATATCTATTATGAGGTACACAATATATTATGTACCCTTATAAAAACTAAGTAAAAGACACTACTAAATTTGACAGTACAAAATCTTAATTCATAGATACAATTCGTAGATGGCCTTGATCGGACATCTTTTAAAAATTTTACTAGATATATAGAATCTTTTCCAAGGAACTTTTGGTATGGGATTTGTACAAAATACATAGAATTGACGGAAGATAATGTGCTGGTCACATCAGATTTTTCAATAAAAATTTTATTGACCAATTCCAGAAACATTTTGACGCTACCTCAAATGCCAAACTTCAAAAGTGTATGATAAATTATTATCATTATTTATTATTATTTTAATTGAGGGTAACCACTCTTACCACTGTGAACTACAAGATCTAAAGTAACAAGGCCCTATCTTAATTTTCTAGAAGGGAGCTCCATTGAGAAAATGAGCTTAACTTCTACGTCATAGAATATTTTTAAAAAATAGTTATTAAAGAAAATCTCTTCTCAAGACAAATATTCGCGGTGTTCGGAGTTAATGAAACGGACTCGCAGTAAAACTAGAACGTCCGGCCTATTTTGTATGAAAATAATTTCATTCAGTTTAAAGACTTTACTGTTTTCGTTATTCAATATTGTCTTGAACAATTTGTTATAATGAAATATCAGTCAATCTTCATAATGAGATTAATATTAAAACTTGTTATGTTCTTTATAAAGACAGCCTGATGAGTTCCAGGCATTGATTCGACAGGCTGAAGTATGAATAATATTGCAGATATAAATTTAATAAAATTTCCATGACAAAGAGATGGGTAGTCCCACAGTGCCGCAATCGAATTCAGAATGGGTATGCAAAGTAATATGAAATTTTCAAATCCCGCAGGTACAAATGCAAAATGCATATTTTATGGAAGTTCTGATATTAATAATATTTAGTTCCCCAAGCAGTAGCTAGGGATCAAATAAGAGAATTATTGTTTGTTTATTACAAAACTTTCCCCAGAATTTGCACAAGGTAAATATACAGGTGTCTCTAAAATACATGCACATAGCTTAACCACAGTTTCCTAAGCGATCTTAATTGTTATTCGTAAATCACCGACCCCGATGGTGTAGTAAACGACGTAGCATCCGGGTTCGAATCTCTGCTTGTAAAAATTATATAAGTAGTTAAATACAAACAGTTTTAACTAAACTTTTAAAGCTAGTTGCATTGCATTATGAGAAAGAAACACAATTACTGAACAATTCCAGTTGGCCGAAGTTAATTTTTTACCTCTCGCTACATTTGGTAAGGGAGGTATAGGGATCGTGCTAAAAATCACATATCGACATTTTAGTAAATGACCACGTTTTAAGGTCCCTAAAATGCAATTTTAACATTATCACGATGATGTCTGTATGTATATATATATATATATATATATATATATATATATATATATATATATATATATATACAGGGTGTCTCAGGACGAGCTTACGCTATCTATATTTTAAATACTATTTAATATAATTTAACAAAATTTGGTATCTAGGGGTTATCCAACATGCCCGTTTTAACTAAAATATTTTCAAAGCAATAGCACTTCCGGTTTGACCGGAAATTGACCTCAACTTTCTTATTTCATATGGAATACGCTATATTTTATTTTACCATTGAATGCAGCGGAAAATTTTACATATGAAGCAATAAAAACATTTTACTCATGATCAACTACTTCCGGCGTTATTCAACTTTTTTTGATTTTTTGTCTGAAATCCGGCACATTTTCAAAACTCTGTATATCGGGAACGAGATCGAATTTTTATAATCTGAAAAAAGCCATTTATAAAGGAGACTTTAAGCTACATTATCCATAGAAGAATCCTCGATTATTTATAAAAATGTGACGGGTACGTTACACCAAAATTACAATTGACAAACTTCAAAAAAGACAATTTTTTTAAATAGAACCCCCCGTTTTTTATTACATAAATGTATTCTACGGCAAAAAATAAGGGTACTTTATGTAACATGTCCTATGTTGAAAGTTGATAGAATTTCAGTAGATTAGAAAAACATGTAATCTGTATATAATTATTTTATTAATACGGATAAGTAAGCCATGGAAAAAACAAATAAATTCTAAATACAAAACTATGATTAATTTAATACATATTCAAACTGTCCTGCATTCATATGTAAGCACATTGTTACTCTATTCAATACTTCTTCTTGTGTAGCATTTTTTATCATCCGAGGAGACATGTTGTTAAATGCTGTTCGTACCCTATGTTGGCAATCTTCTTTAGTAGTTAAAGGTTTTTGACAGACGCCGTTTTTAATGTAACCCCAAACAAAAAAATCAAGTGGAGTTAAATCGGGTGAACGAGGAGGCCACCTATGTGGTCCATTATTTTCCAGCCACCTTTCTTCAAAAATTGTTTCCAAAAAAGTATTTATTCTATGGCGGGGTGGAGCGCCATCATGCTAGTGCCATATTAAATTCCTTTGATCCAACGCTAAATTATCTAAGAAATCAAGTAGATGAGTTTGTAAAAACAAACATTGTTTTTCCATGGCTTACTTATCCGTATTAATAAAATAATTATACACAGATTACATGTTTTTCTAATTTACTGAAATTCTATCAACTTTCAACATAGGACATGTTACATAAAGTACCCTTATTTTTTGCCGTAAAATACATTTATGTAATAAAAAACGAGGGGTTCCATTTAAAAAAATTGTCTTTTTTGAAGTTTGTCAACTGTAATTTTGGTGTAACGTACTCGTCACATTTTTATAAATAATCGAGGATTCTTCTATGGATAATGTAGCTTAAAGTCTCCTTTATAAAAGGCTTTTTTCAGATTATAAAAATTCGATCTCGTTCCCGATATACAGAGTTTTGAAAATGTGCCGGATTTCAGACAAAAAATCAAAAAAAGTTTAATAACGCCGGAAGTAGTTGATCATGAGTAAAATGTTTTTATTGCTTCATATGTAAAATTTTCCGCTGCATTCAATGGTAAAATAAAATATAGCGTATTCCATTTAAAATAAGAAAGTTGAGGTCAATTTCCGGTCAAACCGGAAGTGCTATTCCTTTGAAAATATTTTAGTTAAAACGGGCATGTTGGATAACCCCTAGATACCAAATTTCGTTAAATTATATTAAATAGTATTTAAAATATAGATAGCGTAAGCTCGTCCTGAGACACCCTGTATATATATATATATATATATATATATATATATGTGTGTGTGTGTGTGTGTGTGTGTGTGTGTGTGTGTGTGTGTGTGTGAATGAATTTTGTCTTCGCTCTAACTCAAATACTATCATTTAGAAAATTTTGAAACCTTGTATTTCTACCCTATTCCATTAGATTTTGGTGTAAATCGGATAAACGGAAATGGCACTTTACTTGAAGCTCCTAATAGTTTTTCTTCAAAAATACCATCAAATGCCATTTCTTCGCATTTTATGTCATTATGAAAATTAAAGATTATTGAATTTTCTATAGGTATTCATTAATACTTTTTCTATATATTTTATAGATAAATTTAAAAATCATTTTTTTATATAAATCCTGAAGCCTAAGATAAACACAATTCCTTTGTTACACAGTTCATATTTCAAATGAATGTGATTCACAGGTAAACGTCACTGTCAAAAAACTAATCATTTCAAATTAATAATTTAAAAAGAAAATAATAATACAGCAATAGTTATACGCAATGGAACATAAAATAGTTTGCAGCATTAGTAAATACGTAGGTATGTATTTAAATTAATAAAAATTAAATAGCAGGAGGTTTTATGTTGGCCACATCAGATTTTTTTAGCCAGCATCCTCGTTGAGATTCCAGATTTATTGTTAACTTTCTCACCCAGTCGACGATTGTTGACTTTCTTCATTTTTGTGGCTTTTCTACAAAGCCCTGGCTTGTGTTTTGAAAAAATACTTTCTTCTCAACGTTTAATATAGTGATATATAATAGCTTTGGTATATTTTCTTTTAAAAAATGATCTTTTATAAATTATTTTCCTTTTGTTCAATTTATAGTCGCGATTCATGTTGATACATTAATACAGCTCACCCCCCTGTGAAAATTTTCAAGATATAGGCGCCTTTTTCAATCATTAATATTTTTTAAAAATTTGATCTTATAAATAAAACAAAAATATTAATACAATCTGCAATCCTTTTCACCCTAATATTTTTAATATTTTAATATACCTATAAATTTTCCACATCGCCACATCAACAAGACACAAGTTGTAAATGCAGGCGTCTGACGTGTTTTCTATGCTACTATCTACTATGTACTATCTTCTGTGCTATTTTATTAAGTTCAAAATATCATTTTAATAATGAGTTCAATTAAGAAAAAGATGTCTGGATGGCAGTGAAAAAAGTAAATGCATTAAAAGAAAGTACAAAAGGTGTTCTTAAAATAAATACTTTTTTTTACCATAATTCAGACAATTCTGAAGTTTGTAAAAAGAGTAACGAGTAACCCTGGTGTTGGATGAATTTAAGAAATTCAAAACTCGTAAGTTGAACTTTTAATTATAATATTATACCAATTATTTCTTACATTTTTTTGTAAAAACAATTTTATTTTTATTACTAAGGTTATATAACTGATGCTGATTTTTTTTATACTTTACTATAAATTACGAATTATTACGCCGCCTTTTTCCTGAGAATAAACCCGCCTGTGGATTTTCGTAGTTACGCCACTGGGTACGTATTTCGGCAACTAATTTGCCATCATCAGTAAATTTACGTCTAAGAACAGATCAGTTTAGGATTACTCAACATGGCACCCATGCCAGAGGTCCAAAAACAAATCTGAAAAGCAGAGCAGATGTACATTACTCAACATGTCAACCATGCCAAAGGTCCAAAAGCAAATCTGGAAAAAGAGCAGATTTAGATTACTAGGGCCGGTTTTTCAATCGCTTGTTAAAGTGTTTGTTAACTAACTAGCAGATTAAATTTATCCATTAGATAAACTCCATGGTAATGAAAATGCGTTTTTCAATACGAATTTATCTATTCGGTAAGTAACAGTCGCATTTGATTGTCAACTTTAAGGTTGGCAATAATTATAATCTGATATTTGCTATGTTTGTAAGGAACCACATTTCCAAACTGAAGATTGGAAAAAACTATTTTACTACTGACTGTCATATCATTATGGATTTTATTTTATTACATATATGCATCTTTCGAGCTTCAAGCATCAACCAGTTGTAAATTTCTACTGGAATTTTACCTACAAATGTACACATATGTTCTGTTTCTTAAAAAATATACTGTCTCATTGATCATTAATTAGAATAGGTAGCGAATTTAAGTATTTTTTAAGAGCAGGTTTGGTTCATGTCTTAGAAATTCTAAATTTCGAAGTGATCAGTATAACATTTCGTTATACATTCTATTTTTAACACTACACAATATATTTATAATTATTAAACATTTTTTATTAACATTAAACAATACTTTGCTGTATATTGACGCAACATTGTTGTCATCAACGTTTTTTTAGACGACCATTGTGATAAGTATGACATATCAACTTAGTATCCTAACACTGAAAGTTGAACTTATCACATTATTGTTACGATATATTTCATATCGTAATAGTTGACACGGTTGCTAGGTTACCAGGGCCGTAGCCAGAGGGGGGCTGGCCAGGGCTAAGCCCTGGTAAAATAATATTGAGCCCTGGTAAAAATAATCAGACTTACATATAGAAAACATATATACGTATATCAAGATTAATGTACGAATATTTGTAATCCTAAAATCTAATTCTTAAAATCCTAAATAATCACTAGATTTACGGCATATAAATTTAGGATTCAGATATTAGGCTGATAAAAATGCAACATCGGACACAGCCTAAGAATAGTTTCATAGTTTCTATTTTATGAAATATACCTAATATTAACATTTACTCTGAAGCATCAAGTTAAATCGAATTGTATAAATCACTTTTGTTTTTGTTGTTCTCAAGTGTTCCCATATAAACCCATAAATGTCAATAGTAGAGTACACAAGATTTTCACTAAAAAAATTAAAAATATGCATTAAAAATATACTAAAATATGCTCGTATATATGTTCTTATATGCATGTAGGCCGTTATGTTTAATTATTACCAATACATAATTGCACATAATACATTTTTTTTACTTAAAACTAAGTATATACTTATTTCAATTCATCTATTTAAAATTTTAAATATAAATGTAACAATATCTAGAGACCGGTTGAACCAAACGTAACTGAAATTATCAATATTGCATTGAAATGATATGTCAAATAAATTATATTGCTGTTGTTTTTCTTTGAAGTAATAATTTAAAATTATTCAAATGTCAAAAATTTTGCAAAATATGCACTTATTTTACTTCGCAAAATTTGATTTTCTTAAAATTATGTAAGCATGCACTTAATAGGCAGTTTGCATATATTTCGAACTCTAGTCATTAGTTCACCATTAGAAGTTGTATTTATGTGAAGTAGAACCTAAATACTAAATGCCAAAATGCGTTATCGGATTACATGTGTACACGGGATTTTAGTTTTTCTATTCGCCTGTTCATTCTGCGGCAAAAACTGCTGAGTGCAAAATTGTACAGCATTGTATAGCATTCAAAGTTGCATGCAAAACTGTTTTTACATTTTTTTATTACGTTTTTGATTTATTCACAATTTTTTAAATTACAAAATTCCTGTGGATCCCAAAATTAGCTTTAAAAAAAAGCACTAATATATCTGCGCTCCTAACTATTAGATATTTAGAAAAAAAACTAAAACTAATATACGTAAGCCCTGGTTAAAAAAATATGAGCCCTGTCTAATATTTAGTTCTGGCTACGGCCCTGTAGGTTACTATGTCATTATTTCCTGGCTATATGTATACATTATTCATTTGTCAGCGGTCAGTGCGTTTGAACCTAAATTTCAGTTTTGTAGAAAAAGTAAAAATTAATTAGAAAAGGTAGCGAATTTCCGAATTTCAATATTTTATAAGAGCAGGTTTTGTTCATGTCTTCTTGGCAATTCTCAATTTCAAAGTGATCAGTACAACATTGCGTTATACATTCTATTTTTAACACTGATATATTTTATATAATTTATTAGGATTAAACAATAACTTTGCTCTATATTGACGCAACATTGTTGTTATCAACGTTTTGCTTGTTATTAATTCTTCTCATTCTTGTAATCAAAATAAATTGTGGAAATCATTTCCTTGTATTATGTATAATAATTTAATGAAATTTATACATTTTTTAAAAAGCCGTAAAAAGTACTCTGCCACTTTCATTGGTATACAAGACATTTTTAGAACAAATGTTTATACCATTGGAAATATCAGTATTCTCTGAATACATAGCATTTTGTTGCTAAATTTGAACCTTTTAAAATATTTATCGTCACTAGAAGTCAACGAGATCTGGTCGACGTCTTTCAATATGTGGTTTTCGATTCACTAGCGTTATATTAACAAACGAAATCTTCCAATTTATCCTTGTCCTTGTCTTTATCAAAAAACACATTTACTTACGTCTATTATATACATATTTCTACAATTTTCTCCGAATATTATTTAACTGTCAATGTCATTATGTCGGAACAGCTGAATTTATTCTACTGGTAAAATTTTACCGGTAGGTCGAAGTGTCTGTTACGTTATCCTCATGTTTAGCTAAGACTTATCCTGTTGGTAACGCTAACATGACATTGAAAAACTGAAATAGGTGTTTACCATGAGGATAAATTTTACAGAGACTTAACAGACACTTGCCAGTACATTGAAAAACCGACCATTAGTATGTCCACCATACCATCAAAACAGTCTTGGACCTGGTATGGTTGACATACTGATCTATTCTTAGATGTTTCCTGATGATGGCATCTTATTTGCCGAAATACGTATCAAGTTTTAGCGTTTTTAGTTAAGGCTTAGAGATTTTTTTAACTATTATTGGATACATTTTTACAGATAAAAATATTTAGGTAGTATTGACAAAATTTGGTTTAACTAATTTAAATTATTAATTCATATAAAAACGGTCGGCTCTCAAGCGCCATCTGCTATTTTCTTACGTGAAACGACGTATATTTCTTTGTGCTCTACAGTGACAAGTGATAAAAATAACAATCTCCATGAAATTCTGACGATAAATTGTTATGTAATACATTGTGGACTAAGAACCACTTACATTTTCGCTTATAAAACATCTGTGTGATGACACAGTAAATTAAATAATATAATATTCCATTCGAAGCGTCTCAGGAGTAACTTTAACTCAATTCGCTTTGAATGTTGGTTTTCTCTGTTGGCAGTACTGACACTTTGTAGCCAGGTGACGTAAGCAAGAAACACCTTCTCGTTTCTGTTATGGCAGCCCTGGGAATTTCAAGACGTGGTGATTATTGTTAGAGTTTTATGGGCCTGAAAGATTGAAGATATCTCACAATAAAACTTGAGGCGTGGAAGATGTAATAACTATTTGAATCAAATTGTACCTATTGTAGAATAAGATAAAAAATACAGTCAAATAATAAAAAGCTTATTGAACTTTTGTCACTGCGGCATACAGGGTGCGGCAAAATAACCTCCCTAGTTTTGACGATTAATTTAAAAAATCTGATATGGCCAGCACAATACCTTCCGTAAATTCTAGGGGAGATGTGCCTAAAATGACATACCACTTTTTCAAATTATGAATACAGTGATATTAGCCATAGAAAATAATTTGTTATTAAACCATACGTACAAGAATAACTAAAGCTAATATAAAAATAACAAATTAATGCAATATTCTTACAAAACCGAACAAAAATTCTAATTTTTAAAATATGTCTTCTACGCCATTTTAAAAATATTTCGATAAATTTTAAGACTTGTAAACATCACAAATATATTGTTTTCTAGATTTTGGTACACCGCACAGCTACAATGAACCCATTTGTAACAAGAAGCACATTGAATTCACTATTCTCCTGATTTTGATCTTGAATGTAGTTCGTTACAGAACAAACAGGGTGCGTCATCATCATCTTCTTCTTCATACAGTGCCTCAATTACTTACAGTGTCGACATAAGATGTAAGCCGCTATGTTTTTGTTAAATTAACATAGGCGGTATATGAAATTTACATACTACATTTACTTGTTTAATCTTTTAAATGTTTAAATTTATTATATTTAAACATTTAAAATATTAAACAAGTAAATGTAGTGTGTAAATTTCATATACCGCCTATGTTAATTTAGCAAAAACATAGCGGCTTACATCGTATGTCTCCACTGTAGGTAACCTTCCGGATATTGTACTTGATGGAACAGTACTCAAACGTACAGACCATACAAAAATTCTGGGGTTACATGTTGATCATAATTTAAATTTCAGTCATCATTTAAATGTTAAACTGTGTGCAGCCAGATTAAAACTGCGACAGTTGTTTCATTTAATCCACGATCTGAGTCCTGCAGTGAAACTGAAACTTATAAATACTTTGATCCTCCCATTGTTTGATTATTGTGCGTGCACTTACATTCCAAACCTCACACAAACGGATAAGCATAGAATAACGCTTTTTCAGAACTCATGTCTAAGATTTGCGTATCGAGTACGAAAGTATGATCACATATCGGCGTATCGCGCTAAATCACACATGCCATCTGTAGACAACCGTCTTAAATATTTATATTTATGTCTTCTACATAAAATTAATTTAACTGGTACTCCTACCTACTTATATAACAAATTCATACCTAAAGTTTACAATTACCAACTGAGAATCAAGGATTTATATATTGTTCCATCCTTCAGAAAATCTAAATCTAAAAATTCATTTTCCTATTTGGCCCCATATTTATACAATAACGTACCCGATCATCTCAAAGTGCTCACTCTAAATTGTTTTATAAAGCAGATTAAACCCCTAATAGAGTATTAAGTTTGCTTAATGCCTCAATGTATGCCAACAAATGTGATCATGTAATGTTTTTATGTTAGTATATTTCCACGTCATATCCTTAATTCTGTTGTATGTATTGTGTAATAATGTGTCTACTAGCTATATATGTTTATCTAATTATCATTGTATGGTTAGGTGGAAGAGCAGCTTAGGCTGAACCTCGCCTTTGATTCTAAATCAATAAAGTTCATTATTATTATTATTATTATTATAATTGAGGCACTGTACTTCTTCAGCTTGAAATGGTTCTTTTTCATTTTCTGTTTCTGTAGTTTCGAATATATTTTTCTCTTTGCTTTCTTCGCAGCTTTTCTTGTTTCAATTGCACTCTTCTCTATATCTTTTGCATGTAACTCTTCCATATATGGGCTATAAGTTAGTTCCTGCATGCCCTTTCTAACATATGGGTAAAATGACATAGTATGTCATTTTATCCAAGTATTTAGTATGTCATTTTACCCTGCAGTATTCAAATTCCAAATATTGAGCAAACCATATCCCAAAAATTACATTAAAGTAGATATTCTATGTTTTTGTACTACTCAATAAATAAGCAATCATGCACAGCAAAATATTGACATAACTAAACTATAAGTTTGTAGTGCTACTAAAAATAAATCTGTACTGACCTTATAAATATTTACACACTAGATTCTTACAATATTTTGACTTTGCACATGAACATGCTGTCTTAATGCGTTTTTGCTATAGGCAATACATCTTCGTGTATATGGCAGATGCTGTCCAATAGAAAATAAAACCGTACGCGGCGCCAAATTTGAAAAATGCCCAGTATGTCATTTTATCCTAGTATGCCATATTAGGCACATCTCCCCTATTTATTTTGTACAAATCCCATACCAAAAGTTTCTTGGGAAAGATTTCCAGTAAAATTGTAACACGAACATATATTGTTTCCTACAAATTCCATACTGAAAGATCCTTGGAAAAGATTCTATAAATCCAACAAAATTATAACAGGAGCATACACTATGTAAATTGCGCTTGACACTGACATCTCAATTAGAATTATTTGAATATATCAGCTGTTTCCCTGATTATAGCAAAGCTAGCGAATTTATGAAAGTTAATCTCTTTATAATTCTGTAACTCTATATCTATTGTATATGAATGAAAATGCATAATCAAACCGTATAGACAATAAGATCTTCTTTCGTACTAATAATCACAAAATGTAAAAAAAAAAATATATATTTATATTTTTTCCACGAAAAACCGTTAGGAACTTCAAATAAGGGAACTTCCGGTTGACCAATTATAACAAAAATCTAATCAGCTCTTTATGTGGATGTAACGAAGAGGAATACAAAAGAATTATAATTTTCAGAATTGTATTGAAGTTATCGTCAGAGAAATTTTTGTCATACACTCAGAAACAAATACAGATATCATCGTAAAAGTAGTAAAATTACATTCTATGGACCCTAAAATGTGCTTATTCATTAAAAACATCCCAGATTTTTTTGACCAAAGACAATACCTTCCTTATCTAAAGGTGGGAAGATAAAGTACCTGAGATACAAAAATATTATTTTCACATCCTGAACTGACAACATGATAAGTTTTATCTCATGTGGTTTTGAAAACAATATCGGCCAAATAGTGTACGCCATTGTCCAACCACTGATGCAAGAGTCCTATGAAGTTTTGCATAACTCTTGTCAGTATTTCTTGGGATACACGGCGAATTTTTATGCGGATTGCTTCCTTTAGGGTTTCGATGTTTATAAAACTCAACAGAAAGTCTCACGAGGTTAAATCGCCTTTCAGGGAGATCAAGCTTCCGGGGAATATTTCTCTGGATCCAGAGCATGGCTTTCTGCTCAAAATTGATGGTAACTGCTCGATTTGAACGATTTCCCTTCTTCGATGTTTTCGGGTTTTTGACCAATCTTCTTTCCCTAAACTTTTTTACGAACAAAGTATTCAATTTTCGGTCCGAAACAGTTTGGCGAGTGCGAATTTAGAACCTAGTACTGAACGGCGTCTGCAAACCCGTTTTGGCGGACGACAAAAGCGTGCTGTTTGCTTGTCCACATTATGTGTACGACTGAACGGCGGTTGCAAACCCGTTTATATTTATATAAATTATGTACATAATTATTTGTTCCCATATAACTGTGTTATTGACGCAAATTTCTTTTCTATATGTTTTATCACTTTTTTTATAAATGCTAAAATATATTACACACTTTCAAAACGCGCGTATTTTTCCGGGGTTGATGACGCTACTGAACCCGGCTCTCTTTTATTGGCCGACACTGTAAGTAGGCGTTCCCATTATCAAACTAGTAACTGCCAGACTGTTTTACTGGAATATTCAATGGGCTACTTGCGTACCTTTTTTTATTTCATATTTTTGAAGAGCAGGTAAAAACTTGCTACCCATATTTTTTCTTTTGACAAAATTTTTGTTAATTAGCCAGAAAAAAAATAATGAAATTTGATTATTTGAATTCCCGCCATGTATGACGTAGAATTACGCCGCACCAATGAATGGTCGTAAAGCCATTGCGTTTGTTTGTACAAGGTTTGTATAGATAATGTAGATCTCCTGTTTGACGTTTCAACAATAGTTTGGAGGTTAGTATTTTAATTTATCTTTTTGGTATCGATATTTTAAATTACATGTAACTACCTATGTGTTTATTTGTGAAGTAATTAATATATTTGAGAGACCAGAGAGAAAGAAAAATGAACTAATGTTAAATTCAAATTAAAACTTTCTCGCATGCCATCTATACGTTACATTTTTAAACATGGTTCTCCAGTTAAATATAATGACGTCACAGAAAATTTTCTTTCTTAATTTACTAAAAAACAAATTATTTTTTTTAAATAAAATTTATATTTTTATATAAGTTTTCAACATAACATTACATTTATAGTGATAGAAATCGGATTTTCAGTACCACGCAAGTAGCCCATTATGGTGGTTATGCGGCTACACGCTATTATTTTTACAAATACTTAACTACTGATAAACTATAACTACAATATACTAAATGTAGGATAAGTAAAAGAAAAGAAGAACAAAATGAAATTTTCAAATATAAAGCGATATAACTTTAGCCGCACAACATTGACAAATGGTTTAGAACCTCTGGTAATAGCAGACAAGACAACAGCTGCTAAGACAGAAAGCACGATATAATGCCATTGCTCTCCACCACTGGGTTCGCTTGCGTCGTAAGGCGGGAAACGCTGGATACCAAATATTTGCCATTTTTTTTTCTTCCATAAGAAGCCGAATTATAAAAAAAGAAAAATTAGGGAATTTCTGAATTTAAAAATACTATAACATAAAAAAAATCAAAAAAATCGTGGAATCCCCCATTTTAATAGCTTAAACTCAAAAATAGCCAGTCGCATCTATGACAGTCAATGCAAATTAAACGGAAAGATATCTGGTACTCGATCCTATGACGTCAAACCAATCACATCGCGTTCTGAAATTTGAAAATTTTGGTTCATTTTATTTACCCATTTTTACAAAAATGACAGAATTTAATGGGTGCGATTCCGTGGGTTATATTAAAGTCTGTAGTAACACTTGTATTAACTAAAACACTGTACGAGTATTAGCTTAAAACACATTTTAAAACAAAGGTGATTCAGTGGTCTGTATTAAGCTGTTTTAGTTAAAACACAAAATTACACTTGGCAACACTGTAATAACTGTCAAAGTGCGAAATTGGCGGCATTTGAAACGTCAATATTTTGTATTTGCGTTGTTTTAGATTATGTTACACTACTATATGACCTATATTTTAAATTTTAGCATATGTATTAAAATGTCAGGAAAAAGACTTACAGAACTGATTGGTTTAATGAAGAAAAGATTATTTTAATAAGAGGCAATTACTAAACGGAATGGTATTATTGAAAATAAGGGAAATGACATTAAAATAATGAAAAATAAAAAAGCTGCATCATTTTGAAGTGGTAAATTGGAATGTCCAAAGAAATAAAAGTGATGTTTGTGCTGATTGATATTTTTACCTCCCGCTACCCTAGGTAAGGGAGGTATAGGGATCGTGCTAAAAATCGGATATAGAGATTTTAGTGAATAAGCACGTTTTGATGTCCCCAGAATCCGATTTTAACATTTTTACAATGATGTCTGTAGGTATGTATGTGTGTGTGTCTGTGTGTCTGTGTGTGTGTGTGTGGATCATGTGGACACGATTACTCAAATACTATCAATCAGAAAAATTTGAAATTTTGTATATCCATTCTATACTAATGTGGGAAGAGCTCATTAGTTTTTAGTGTATATCGGATAACCGGAAGTATCATTTATACAAGCTTTTAACAGTTTTTCTTGTAAAAAATTCATTGAATATAATTTTTTAGCAACTTTCACCAATACAAATTAAATATAATGGCACAATCTTCAATTCTACGATAATAGCATTTAGTAAATAACTTGAAATAACTTTATATTATATTATAAAATAATTTATTTTTGTACATCACTTTGCCTCTGCGTCAAACAAAAACAATACTTTAATAACAAATTTGACACATTTAAACAAATGTCACTGTCACGAAGCAGTTTTCATTAAAATTAATAATGAAACCGTGTTAAGAAGAATTTAGTAGTTTAAATATGATTCTAATGGCATTAAGGTTTGTAAAAATAATATATTTTCCATCATACATAAATATTATATATACAAGATAATTCGATTTAAGTTTGATGTTTGCAGCATTATATATCAAACAGCTCTCAATAAGAACGTGATTTCTAAGTGTCAAATAATAGTTTGCAACTACACATTTAAGAAAAGGATAATGTACGGCGAAGAATTTACACAGATTGCGTTTTAGAGCATAAGGAAGTTGGTGATGATTTTGACAATAATTGTGTGACGATTTTTCCTTAAAATATATTAATGATCCAAAACTTCGCAAAGTTGGTAGGTATTTAATACTCTTATATAATTTGAAATAACATATTAGATTTTGACTATACATAATAAAATGTAATCCAAAATTTCGTATTACAAACCGTTCTTTTTATAGGAACAACAAAGTAGATTTTGTTTACAAACGATCAATCGGAAGTGAAACTTTACTTAAAGCTCATTGCTATTTTAAACATGGAATTGGCGGGAGGTCATGTGCTGGCCACATCAGATTTTTTATTATTGTAATCAAGTTTTCATTATTGTAAATAAGCATTTCTTTGTTGTAATCAAATTTTTTTTAAGGATTTCTTTGTTTGTAATAAAAAAAAATCAAAATCAAATCAATATTATATTAATTCAATGTAGCGGGGCCCTTAAAATGTGAGGGGCCCATAGGCAATTACCTACTCTGCCAATGGGTAATCCGGCACTGATTGAAATGCAATTCAAAGAGTGAAATTGCGCATTATTTAAAAGAAAAACTAAAACTGGAGGAGGTACATCACCGCCAAACCCAGATATGTCAATTCAAATCAAATTTATTACATGCTGAAATACATTTTTTGATAATCGGTATCTCTTTCGGAGAGAGTATTGTCATAGTTTTTCGTCTTCTGAATATCCTTCTTCGTCTTCTACAATCAACAACACGCCAAACATGCTCAACTCTTTTACCAGCACGTATTGTGTCACCTATTAAACAAACTCAGAAAATAAACAACATATAAATAATTGTTGTAGCTTGCCTGAATTTATTCATATTAACCTCAATTTTTTAAATTATTCATTTTCTCTTTTATTATATCATTTCAAGTTCAATATTTGCTTTAGTATACTTTATGAAGAGTCAAATATATAATTTTAGTTTAATATTTCATATTTGACATTATGAATTAAGGTTAATACAATACTTAAAACAGATATAACCCATTTTAAGAAGTGTTTTAATTTCCTAGGCAACTAATACACATGTATTAAAATAAACACTCTAAAACAGCCTAATACAAGCCACTGAATCACGTTTTTTAATACAACTCTTAATACAGATCTTAAAACAGCCTAATACAACCCACTGAATCGCACCCAATATTTCATATTTGACATTATTAATTAAGGTTAATACAATACTTAAAACAGATATAACCCATTCTAAGAAGTGTTTTAATTTCCTAAGCAACTAATACAATACACATGTATTAAAATAAACACTCTAAAACAGTCTAATACAAGCCACTGAATCAGGTTTTTTAATACTTAATACAGATCTTAAAACAGCCTAATACAACCCACTGAATCGCACCCAATGGCTCGTAGTATGGTCACGGTTTTAACTAAAACACTGTTTTAAGAAATGTCAAATTCAAATTTCAATATTTAATTTCACCCTTACATGTAAAGAACGATTTTTTAAAAAATATTTGTTTGAATACAAACTATGTGCTGCTTTAAAATCATATTTTGATAAATTTGATATTATTTATTTTTATTATTAAATAATGAAATTTGACATTTCTTAAAACAGCGTTTTAGTTAAAACAGCGTTTTAGTTAAAACAGGGCTTGTGCTACCAGCCAATGTTTTTATTTATTGAGTTTGAATAGTTTATATTTTAAGAATAATTTTATGTAGTTTTTAGAGGAATTAAAATTTATGAAATGACCCTATTAATAGATTATTGATTTTTGGAATCGGATATAGGAGGAAATACAAAGAAAGAAAAAGAAAAGAAATGATGTAGTTTACTAATATTGGTAAATTGAAAATTGGGAACTTATACGTTGAATGTTTCATAAGGAGAAGTAGGTCATATAGGGTCCATTAATTGATGTAACGCCATTTTATAATTTTATTGAACATTAGTTGGACAATTCGGACCATAACAATTTGTCCATCTTCAGCTGGTGAAAAATTACAATTTTTTAACATATAAAAATATAATAAATCATTCTCGACTTTCCGTAAAAGTAAATGAAATAATACAACAAAATGCAATTGTTCTAAATCTTAACAAAAGCATTTAAAATGAAGATGGACAAATTTTTATGGTCCGAAACGTCCAACTAATGTTCAATAAAACTATAAAGACGTTACATCAATTAATGAAACCTATAGTCTATTTCTCCTTATGAAACATTTACTAATATTGGTTTTTATAAACCTTTTATTTATTCTTCAGCAATTATTTCTGCTTTCAATAATACGTGTAGCTATTCTTAGAAAAATAAAGCAACGTCGATTGTCGATTCCCTTTGCGTCCCACTTTGATCGTGAAGTTTTTTTCTATTGAGTGAGTGAAAACCGAGATCACTTATCAAGAACAATGGACTTTTATCTCGGCCTGAGTTTCTTGTCATTCTCACGACCGACAGCGGGCCACAAAGAAGACTGGAGGCCCCTATACAATCATAACCTCCTAAGAAAAGCGGCTGCTAACCCTTCCAGATGGAGAGAGTTGTTAAAGGGATATGTCAAACGCAAACAATCAAATTTGGACGAGATATGTGAACTTCAAAAGATATCTTGGAGATTGGAATGATTATAGGACAATTAACCACCATACTTTAATAATTATTAAATTAATTTCGAAAACAATGCAAAATAATACAATTAAAATATAATTAAATTAAATTTGTACAAGTTTACTGGAATTTAATTACGCGAACAAGGTAAATACAAATTTAATTATTCTTTTATGGTGCTTTTTTATTTGGAACTAACTGAATATTACACTAATCGCACGAGTATGTAGCCACATAAACTTTTAAAAATATTTTTACTTTTAATTGTAATTAATTTTATTAATGTGGAAAAAGTGACGTAGGATCAAAGTAATAAAAATTTATTTATAAATGCTTAGTGGACATTATTTTAAATGTTAAAGAAAATTGATAACAATGGGGTCCTCCACCATAACAAAAAATAATAAAATGTACACTTTATACTTAAAGTACTACTCAATAATTAACGATTAAGAAAAAAAAATTAGTAAATACTATGAGATATTTGAATTAGTTTTGAGTGTCACAGTGCCGTCACAGTATTGCTATCTTTCTCGCGCAGCCTCCTATACAAACTGCTGAGAAAAAGATAGCAATTGTTTTGCTAAATATCAAATGCAGTTAAACTAAAAACAATTATGACTTTTTAATACTACAAATTGCTTCAAAATTAAACGATCTCAGATAAATCAGATGTAGTCAGCACATTATTTTCCGTCAATTCTATGTATTTTGTATAAATACCAGACCAAAAGTTCTTTGGAAAAGATTCTATATATCTAGTAAAACTGTAACACGAACATGTACTATTTTCTACAAATTCCATACCGAAAGTTCCTCGAAAAAGATTCTACAAATCCAAAATAATTATAACACGAACATACACTATGCAAATTGCACTTGACACTTGTCAATTAGAATTTGAATATATCAGCTGTTTTCATGATTATAGCAAAGCTGGCTGATTTATGAAAGTTAATCAGTTTATAATTCTTTAACTATATCTATTGAATATAAAGGAAAATATATAATCAAACGTATAGACAATAAGATATTCTTTTATATTGATAATCACATAAAATATCAAAAAATAATATTTAACTGAGTTTTTTCAAGAAAAACTGTTAACAACTTCAAATAATGGAACTTCCGGTTGACCATTTATAACCAAAATCTAATCAGCTCTTCACATGAATGCATTGGCGTAGCTAGGAATTTTTTCTAAGGGGGGGGGGGGGGGCAGCCGTCCACCTGAACTAAGCACAGTCATTTAATGAGAGATCATAAATGACGTCTAGTGATAAATAATAACGCAGTTCATTCACTCTCCTTATTACTATGTGACGTCTTTCTTAACTCTTTATACTTTTTACCGCAGGAAAATATCTCATTCCCAAGCGAAAATCTAATATATTATTATTTAATTAGAATAGTTGATATTTATAAAAACGAAATTGTAAAGCAAAAAAAAGTGTTTATTACTTAATTTACTTACTACATTAAACATACATTTTCATTACCTTATATTTTAAATAAGCTTTAGCTTCCTATGTTTTTTGCTAAAGCGATTTAACACAGCCTCAGGGTTAATCGCACTCTTTATCATTTCATTTTCTATGTACAGCAAAGACATATTTGAAAAACGATTTTGTAGCATAGTTGTCCTTAGCCAGGTTTTTATTCGCTACAACTCTGTAAATATTTCTAGGGTGCATTGCCTACCCTTGCCCCCCTCTAGCTACGCCCATGCATGGATGCAAAGAAGAAGAATACGAAAGAATTATAATTTTTAAAATTTTAGTATTGGAGTTATCGCCGGAGAAATTTTTGTCGCACGCATACTTACTAACATCAAAGTAAAACTAGTAAAATCGTATTCTAGGGACCATAAAACGTGCTCATTCGTAAAAATCACCACCGAATTTTTTGACTAAGGACAATACGTTCCTTACATAAAGGTGGCGGAAGGTAATAAGTGTTTGTACTTACTTACTTAATCCTAAAGCCTATCTACCTTTTGGTGTAAGGCTAAGTGTTTGTAACTGTAATTGATTTTGTAAAACCAGTAGTTTCTTTTCTGAAATACCATTTATGACGCGGATTAATAAATTTGCTATCTGACACGGAAGGTGTACAAAATACTTCATTTTGGTTGCTGCAACTGTTATTCCTGGCCAAAATGTTTTGAACTTGTTCATTGGAGATGCCCATAATCTCTGCCATTTCTCAAACCTTGATTCGTCGATCTGCCATGACCATATCGTGAATCAAATTGATATTTTCTTCCATGATAATATTATCTTCAATGCTTTCCCTCCCACTTTTAAATTCAGCTGCCCACTTTTCTTGTGTGAACGACAAGATGTTCCCAAAGAATATGTCAATCCTTTTTGATAAAAATTTATCACTGACATAACTTGTTGAAATCACACCTTAATTTGAAGTTCAGATTTGGCGCCACAAACGCATTCACTGTTGCCAACTTGACGAATGAATCTCCCTAAATCCATCAGAGAAAGAGACAAGTATAGTTTCGAGGGCGCGGAAATAATCAGTCTGTTTCTTGTTTGATATATTACTATTCACCGCTTTCTAGATGTAATATTAATTTTGTGTTATTGTTTTCCAGAATAGCAAGAAGTTAATTAGTTTATGAGGAATGCGAGTGTATTTATGTATTAATAGGACATGGTTTGCGAAACTTGATTAAAATTACTATAGTTTCTTCTAACTGAACAGAACATTATTTTCTAAATAAATAACTATTAATTTGTCTACAGCAACTATTTTAGTTTGTTGAAAGTAAATGACAAATCGTTTTTAAGACAACATTTCCGGAGTCCATTAAAGTTTTGAACTTTTACTCCCCGTGGTCGATATAAAAATTTCATAGCTCCGCGGTCATTAGAGAACTTCCTACTTAATTTTTCACGACTTTTGCCGGACGTACTGTGCAGGAAATGTGGCGAATATAGCCATGTAGCCTAGACAAATTTATTATTTCGGAAATATGGAATGTCACTGACTTAGCAATACACAGAAAATTAAAATTAAATGGGGGATGTTATGTGTCGTGAGAGTTACAATCCTTCTCAACATTTTTATTACAATACAGTAATGTCCGTTTGTAACGAACCCGTTTACAATGAACTTCCGGTTGTACTCGTAACTAAACAGTCTGGAGAGTACGAACTAAAGTCCTATAATAAACGTGTAATTTTTTTCGCAAATAACGACCCCGTTTATAACGAACTTTCTGATAAAACGAACCTTTTTTTGAATATAGTATTTGATAAGTTTTTGGCTATAGCGAATAAATCATCTCAGATGCAATACTGAATCCGACCATTCCGTTCACTTGATGTTGAGATACTTAATGGCCGTTTGCACAGATGTAATCTTATTTCTCCTTTGCTAAGTTTTACTTAAAGTTACGGTTCACTTTAAATTTTATTCTGTTGCACATGTAAATTTTAAGTTCTACTTAGCTAAGAATAGGATTTGGTTAAAAAGTCCACATTTTTGATTTAGGTAGTACAGGAAAGCAGTTAATTTAACATTTCATTGGAATTTGTTTAACGGTTGAGTATTTAAAACTTACAAAGTTTATTATTATTAATATTAATGCTTGTTTTATTAATGAATAATTTAAATAAGAATAAAAATTACAAATAAATATGCGCAGGCGGTGCGGTTATATATTGTAACTAGGGCGCCACCATAGCCATAGGGATGCACTTTCTAGAACTATGTAATAAAATTTGTGCACTTTGGTAGGTATACGCTAGCGCAAAGTACTCATAATTAGAAAATCTGGTATTAAAAGTGACACATCGTTTAATATTTGGATTCTCCTTTTAAGAAATTATACTGATCTTGCTTGCGATAAACTAGAGTTAGTAAAACTTCAATTAAATTTAAAATTCATCATCATAGAAATCAATCACATCCATTGTCAAAGTTGATCTTAACGGTTAAGTTCACCTTAAGTGTAACTTAGCAAACGGTGGAATACATTTTTAAAATTTAAGTTCTCCTTAATGTTAAGTTATACTTAAGTAGATACGGTGCAAACGGCCATTACTAACCAGTATGTTAATTTAAACAAACATGAGTGGTACAATTTCGAAAAAAGAATGTAGAACTTTTGCAATTCAGACTAAATACGATATAGTAAAAGGACTACAAAGAGGTATATAACAAAGTGAAATTTGTTCCGAAAACAAAGTAAGTAAATCAACGGTAAAAATATTGACAATAGTAATAATAATAATGCCTTCTACATTAAACCGTTTAACATTTGGTAATTATTGTTTTAATTCCATGGCTATTTATTTTTTTGGGATGATTTTCGGCTATTCATACCTACTCCGCCGATACAAAGCGTTCAAAATTAATTATGCTTATTGATTCAGAAGAAGAATTTTAAACTCTATAACTATTTAAAGCTTTTTGACCTAAAACAGTTATGGAAGCAGAAAATTATAAAAACCTGATTGTTACAGTGACATGTTAAAGTCCTATGTTTCGGTGTTCGAATCATCACACTGTATGAATTTTTTTTAAGTAAGATTATTGTTACTACTATGATTATGTATCACCCTTTTTATGTGGTATGTGTTCAATGAAATAAATACATAGTTTATTCATAAACATAGTAATTTTGTAATTCACCACTTACAACGAATCATTTTTGTTGGTCTCTTAAGGTTCGTTATATTATAAGTGAACATTACTGTTGTACCAGGAATGTTGTCCAGCTAGTAGTCCGTGTACCATCTAATTTTTGAGGTGTTTTTTTTTTTTGATAAAAATCCAATACTAACCTTACAAATTTTGATTTATAACTCCAGCTCATTTCGAAATGAAGTATAGGTTAGAAAATGCACATATTACTAACCAATTGTGAATAAAATAGTTTTATAATAGTTTACCTTTCATGTTATGCCATTTATATGAATGCATTGGCATGAATTATGAAATAATCTTGATAATGCAAATATGCTATTTACTAGAACTAATTGTATAATAAGTACAATATAATAAGATTTGAAACATATATAATAATAAGGTCAGCATTTATATTGAAAATGAATTTTATATTTTAATATTCTATGTATATAAATGGATCATACAACTTTAAAAATATTATTTGATAAAGATATGTTTCAAATATATCTTCGCTCTACTCTTTTTCAGTCCGCATATTCAGTAAGTTATTTAGAAAATGCTAAGTAATTATTATAATTATATAATTTAAATTTTCAGTCACAGTATGTTAAAATAATTCTGGAATAATATATAATGATGAAGAAGAATACGCTCATTACGAATGTGTTTGTTATTATTTGCGAATATTTCTTTAGAAGTGCGTAAAACGTGGCTTTCAGAAACAGAGGTATAAAGCAGATAGCTTATTAATATTTTTTATAGTTAAATAACTATTATTTTAGATAGAATTTAAAGCTTATGAATTATTAAGTAACACCTATCGATCATATATTTTGAATTATGTTAAACTGGTTTGCAGTTTTTTAACGACAGAATAAAAGCATATATTTTATCCTTCAGTCAACATGGACATATCAAATCCTATTTCTCCGAATTGTCCATTGAAAAAGGTAAACGACCTAAGAACACATGAATGGCGCATTATAATGTAATTATATAATTTCAGGGAAATTATTCTATGTTAAATTATACCCCACAATTTGAAAATATTCCCACAAATACGATACCGTTTAAAAATACTTTGATGTGCGGTATTATATAAAAAAAAACGTACTAGAGTTCAAAATTATCTTATCTTCGACCATGACGAATACCTCAGAAAAATGTATAGTTAAAATGTGACGCTATTTCAACTGGCGAAAATTTGTGAATATATTTTAAATAGGATTTACGTAATTATTCCAGCTGATATATGTATGATAAAGTTGCGCTCTTAACTTTATTTAACATTGTTTGAAATAGTTTTGGAACTGAAACACATTTTGTAGCATAAACTTCTAAAAAGCAGTTCAGTAAATTTCACTCTCTAGAGTTAAAATAAAGTTTAAATGTATCTAATTTAAAGCTGGCCTCACAACAGTATATGGTTGTTACTATAAAAAAAAAGTGCACGTCTCGGGACTCATGGCAGAAGTTATTTTATCGTTTCATAATAATTCGTGAAAGTAAACCTTAGTTAAAGTTGAACTAGATTTTAATGTGACTTTATACCGTAAGTTTCAACTAAGATGCAATATTTACTATTCTGTCAATAATGGGAATAACATGGGAAATCAGTTTTTCCTTGCGCAAAAGTGGCCTATTAATTTTAGACAAAAATGCTTCAAACAAATGTTGTAGAC
Source organism: Ophonus ardosiacus (assembly GCA_943142095.1). NCBI lineage: Eukaryota > Metazoa > Arthropoda > Insecta > Coleoptera > Carabidae > Ophonus > Ophonus ardosiacus. Next base: position 32,791,482 of record OW964834.1, on the reverse strand, counting down.
AATTACATTCTGCATTTAAATCAATAAACATTTTCTTTTGTTTGTTTCGTAACCGAAGAAATTGAATTTTATAAAAGTTTCCCATTTTTACCTCCCGCTACCCTTGGCAAGGGAGGTATAGGGATCGTGCTAAAAATCTAATATCGAGATTTTAGTAAATGACCACGTTTTAAGGTCCCTAGAATCCATTTTTAACATTTTCATGATGATGTCTGTATGTGTGTATGTGTGTGTGTGTGTGTGTGTGTGTGTGTGTGTGTGTGTTGTGTGTATGTGTGTATGTGTGTATGTGTACGAATTTTGTTAACACTATAACTCAAATACTATCATTCAGAAAATTCTGAAACCTTGTATTTTTACCCTATTCTAATAGGAATAGAAGCCATTAGATTTTGGTGTAAATCGGATAACCGGAAATGACACTTTACCTGAAGCTCATAATGCTTTTTCTTCAGAAAATAGCATTAAATTCCATTTTTTCGAATTTTATGTCTTATGAAAATTAAAGATTATTGAATTTTCTACAGGAATACATTAAAAACTTTTTCTATATATTTTACAGATAAATTTAAAAATAATTTCTTTTATTAGTCGCGAAGCCTAAGATAAAAACTATTCCTTTGTTACACAGTTCATTTTTCAAATGAATGTAACTGACAGTAAATGTCACTGTCAGAAAACTTATCACTTCAAATTAATAATAGTGGCATTTTAAAAAGAAAATAGTAAATAAAGCAATAGTTTTTGCAATGGAACAGTTTGCAGCGTTAGTAAATACGTAGGTAGGTATGTATTTAAATTAATAAAAATTAAATAGCGGGAGGTTTTGTGTTGGCCACATCAGATTTTTACTGTTCATGGTATGGCAATAAAAATCTCAAACAAATTTTATGATATTTTGCCTGTCAGAAATTATAATATATAGTTTTAATGAAAATAATAGGTACTACTCAATGAATTGTATCTTCTCTTCCAGTGCATAATTCTCCATTTTCAATAATAATAATTCAAACAGAGATTTTCTGACAGGTAAAATATGTCACAATTTGACAGATACGTTTCTGACAGGTAAAATATGTCACAATCTGACAGGTACGTTTCTACAAATTTAATGTCATTATATTTGTAATTTTACCTATCAGAAACGATTATTGAAAATGGAGAATTGTTCGCAGGAAAAGAAGATAGTATTATTATTTTGATGAAAATTATATTTTATAATTTCTGACAGGTAAAATATCATGAAATTTGTATAAATTTTATCTTAATACCATGGCTAACACTATAAAGAAGTAAATTTTATAAAATTTTAAATTAAATTTTCTCGGTTACCAAATATGCAAAAGAAAATGTAACTGTTCGAAAAGATGCAGAATTTAATCCTCTACAACATTTACTTAAAGCATTTTTGTCTAAAATTAATAGGCCATTTTTGGCCAAGGAAAAACTGTTTTCCCATATTAAACTCCTATGGCCCGGTTTATGTACGTTTCATAATAAAATTTTCTTTTACTTTAAGTAAAGTAGTTCTAAAATTTAAAAGTAATTTTGGGACAAAATGTTTAGTTAAAAATTGTGTACTGTGGTAAGACTGCGTCGGATTCACGAAATTAAAAATGTCGAAGTACTAGTATTGTATAAAGCATATAAATTCAAGAAATCACAAATAATTAGGTAGTCCAATTCTCCTTTGTTTCAATAATACAAGAAAAGATGAGCTTAGTTTTATATGTTAGATTAGTGAATATTTTAATATTTATTAAAAAAATTGTAGGATTCAGCTTGGCAAAAAATTTAATTTAATCGATCTGAAGAGCAGTTAAAATCAAAGTATATTAACTTAAAAACAACATCTATGGAACGTTGTTGTTGTTGTTGTTGTTTGGGAAAACAGAAGAGTGTAAAGAAAACTAGTGGTGGTCTGCCAACAATAAATGATAATCCTTTATTGGTTTTAGTTTTGACATTATTAAATGCATATGTGATAAAATGTTAATAAATTATTATTTTCATATATAACAAATTTGACTTATTTGAATCTTGGTAATTTTATTATTTCTTCTATTTGTTGTAATATAAATAAAAATGTATTTTTAGACGACCATTGTGATAAGTATGACATATCAACGTAGTATCCTAACACTGAAAGTTGAACTTATGACATTAGTGTTACGATATATTTCATATCCTAATAGTTGACACGGCTGCTAGGTTACTATGTCATTATTTTCTGGCTATATGTATACATTATTCATTTGTCAACTGTCCATACGTTTGAACAAATTTCAGTTTTGTAAAAAAAGTAAAATTTATTTAAGCTCGTCTAAAAAATAATGTTCATAACTTGTATGAAATACAAATATCTTAGCTCGTGTGTATTGACTTGCACTCCGCTACGCGTCGTACACTCGCATGCTATTTGGTATTTTTCATAACTTGTTACGAAAATAACTATTTTCTATAACCTAACCTAAATCTATCATAAAATTCTTTCTCGTTACAGATATGTATTTAAATTATTAATTCGTAGCCAATATACTTTCTGTCGTTTAATATTAACAATATCGTCGTTGGATCTTGAAAATGAAGTGACAGAAAACATATTTCTCGAAAATGATAAGCTAATTTCCACTTTAAGCCCGTAAAGGAACTCTCAGACGACTTTATTTTAAAGGACTTTAAACTTTAACTTAAAGTGAAATTACGATAGTAAGACTAAAGACCTGTTTAAGTTCGGATTTCTCAACCTGACATTAACGGGAATAGCTGATTAGGTAGAAATAGTCTTCTAAATATTATTTTTTGGAATTTTATGTTATTACAAATATTAAAGAATATAAAATTTTCTATGCGATACATTGAACATTTTTATTATATCTTTTATAGATTTAGAGATAGAGAATTATAAATATATAAAATAATTCGATGTAATGACAGCCCAAAAAACTCCATGGAAACCAGTTGAAAAATTAAAATGTTTGTAAATGAAAGAAAAATGTCCGTGTCAAAAATCCAGATACACTACTGAAGGCTTTTTTTTCATTTAATATTTCTTATATTCATTATTAATTAAATATTTAAAATTATAGATACATATATTACATGTCAGTGCAAAAAGTCTTACAAGTGTAAGGGATAAAAAAACTGGAAAAAAAGAGCACAGGACAGAATACAGTGGAAGAACATTATAAGAGAAGCCATGAGCCTACAAGGCTGGAAGAGCGGAGTATACATATACGCATCAGAAAATATCGCCAATTTCGTCAATGAATTTGATTAATCCCGAACATTTAGAAGAGTAGGAGGAAACTTATTTATAGAAAGAATTAAAAATATATTAATAATAGATGTATTTAGAATTTTTGTGTGTATACCAGAAATGTTAAACACAATAGCTGGTAGTGCGAGCTCGGTTTTAACTAAAATACTGTTTTTAAAAATGTCAAATTTCATTATTTAATAACAAAAATAAATAATATAAAATTTATCAGAACAAAATTTGTATTCAAACAAATATTTTTATAAAAATCATTCTTTAAACATTTCAATTTGACATTTCTTAAAACAGTGTTTTAATAACACAAAGTGGCAGAAACGTTATGCTGTGTACCTACGGAAACGCAATATTGAAACTGAATTTTATATGTTTACATGAGTAGTTTTGGAACTAATTTTCAAATCAAATCCATGACATTTAATTTTGGTTTCAAATAACTCAAAACCGTTTTGAAAACAGTTTCAATATCGCTTGTAATATGTGATACGTCGGTTTGCGTTTCTTCAAAATGAATTTCAAATAAAATTAAAATATTTTAAAATGTTTATGTGGCTACTTACTCGTGTAATTAGTGCACTATTCAGGTAGTTCCAAATAAAAAACACTATGAAAGTGTAATTAAATTTGTATTTACCATGTTCGCGAAATTAAATTCTGGTAAACTTGTGCAAATTTAATGTTGCAAGTATTTTAATTATTATTTAAATGTATTATTTCGCACTGTTTGCTATGTTTTTGGAATTAATTTAATTTAAAATTTCAGCTTGTATTCTAACATCATAAAAAGCATTTTGTACATTACGTTCAAAAGTTTAATTACAAATATTTAATGAACAGTGGCTCCCTTAAGAATCAAAGTCCATTATAATTCCCAAATAAAAATTAAATAATTGTCGATTTACCACAATTTATATAGTCTGTAAACAATAATCCTCCAATCTAAATAATCTCCCGAACTTACACAATTCTAATTGCTCTGTTGAAACCCTTCTACAATGAAACAATCAAGAATGATATCCTTCTCTGTCCGTTCTGGAAACTTTGTAAAAATCTCATTAATAAACCTTCTGGGTCTGGTAATGGAATTATAAAGCTATGGCGCAAGACTTCTCCACTTCTCGAGTGACAATCTCAGTTCGCATCTGTCGGAACTTCGACGTCTGCAGTCGGCTGTGACTTGAGATCTAGAATCTAGATGGTGTTGGTCGCCGGCGGTAATTACATTACCTGCGGGAACTTCGACGGGAAATCCGGGATCGTACGAATCTCTTCCGATTTAATTAATAATTCGCCTCCAGCAATGATAGCTGTGAAGAGCGGCGACTAGGGTTAGGTTAGATAGTGAGTGGGAGATGTTAGATGTTGGTTCGGTTAGGTGTTTAGAGGTTGTTGATTTTCTGACTTTACGCTTAGGGTGAACAAAAATTCATCATTTATTAAAAATAAAATAAACTTGTTTGATGTTCGCAGCAGTGGCGGCTCGTGGGAATTTATAGTAGTCGGGCTGCAGCAATAACAAAAATCTGATGTGGCCATCCCGTAACCTCCCGCTGGGTATTTAACAGTGATCTCTATAACATATGTTATAGAGATAACTGGTATACTGGTATATAACCACGCAGTATAAAGCAATCATTATGTTCAAATATTTTTATATTCATTCATAACAAATTTTATTTTACACTTAACAAATATATTATACAAAAAATAAATTTCACAAATATTGACAAAACTAATAGAAAAACTTAACAAAAATTCAAAATAGTACTCGTATCTTTACACAAAGTCTTTTCAGGGCCGTATCCTGGAAGGCAATGAATCAAATCAGTAGTACATATAATATTTATGTATGATGGAAAATATATTCTTTTTACAAACCTTAATTTCATTAGAATCAAATATATATATATAGGTATATATATATATATATAGATGTGGAAAGTACTCGCGACTGTGTCGAGTAGTTAAGAAAACAAATAGCGGGAATGCAGTCTAGGAGTATATTGGGCTCTAGTAAATAATTGTCACTCTTTACAATTAACCAAGCTTTCAGTTATTTATTTTAACCATCCTCAGGGTTCTAAAATATGTTTAAATTGTTACAAATAAATAACAATTTTGTGATTTAAAATATTTGTTTACTTACAGCCGAGACAGACGACAAAAATTAATGATCATTAACGGTTAGTTATAATATGCGTACTTTAAGGTGATACTGTTGACAGATGTCAAAACTGCGTCTATTAACAAACCAGATAATATTGAATGTAGTAAGCACGTACTACTTATTGTATTGTACTCGTACAGTACAAAACAATAAGTAGCACGTGCTTACTACAGTCAATATTTTCTGGTTTGTTAATAGACGCAGTTTTGCAATCTGTCAACAGTATCAACTTAGGGTACGCATACTATAACTAACCGCTAATGATCATTAATTTTTGTCGTCTGTCTCGGCTGTAAGTAAACAAATATTTTAAATCACAAAACTGTAATTTATTTATAACAATTTAAACATATTTTAGAACCCTGAGGATGGTTAAAATAAATAACCGAAGGCTTGGTTAATTGTAAAGTGTGACAATTATTTACTAGAGCCCAATATACTCCTAGACTGCATTCCCGCTATTTGTTTTCTTAATTATATATATATATATATATATATATATATATATATATATATATATATATATATATTCGGTTTCATTATTAATTTTACTTATTAACATACCTAGAGAGGTGAAAATGTGGCTCATCAAAGAAAAATCAGCATCAACTTCCTACTGCTCTAAAACGCAATTTGTGTAAATTCTTTGCTGTACATGATCCATTTCGTAAATGTGTAGTTGTTAACTAATATTTGGTTCTTTGGAAACACGTGCTTATTGACAGCTGTTTGATTTATAGTAGTTTAAACATAGCAAACTTAAATCGGATCATCCCGTACATCTAATATTTATGTATGGATAATATATTATTTTTACAAACCTTAATTTCATTGGAATCAAATACTACATTCTCCTTCACACTATTTCATAATTAATTTTAATGTAATTGCTTCCTGAAAATTACATTTATTTAAATATGTCAAAATTGTTATTAAACTATTATGTTTTTGTTTAACGCATGGGCAAGATGATATATGAAAATCAATTATTTTATAAATTTTATATTTAAAGTTATTTACTAAATGCTATTATCGTAGAATTGAAAATTGTACCATTATATTCAATTTTTATTAGTAACTGTTGCTGAAAAATTATATTCAATATATTTCTTTAAAGAAAAACTGTTAAGAGCTTGTATAAGTGATACTTCCGGTTATCCGATATATACACTAAAAACTAATGAGCTCTTCCCACATTAATATAGAATGAGTATACGAAATTTTCTGATTAATAGTATTCATACACACACACACGCACACGCACACGCAAACGCGCACGCGCACACGCACATGCACACGCACGCACGCACGCACGCACGCACGCATGCACACACACACACATACCCACACACACACACACACACACACACACACACACACACACACACACACACACACACACATACCCACAGACATAATTGTATTTTTGTATTTATATTTTTGGCCTTTAGATAGAGAACATGTGTACCTTAAGTTCAAAAGCCAGTCCAGTACGACACGCTCTGAGTACGCCCTCCACCACCAGTTTGACCCTAAACAAGCTGCACCTTTCCGCTTCTGATTCGGAACAGTTTTGGACCTCTGGTGTGGTTGACATACTGAGTACTCTAAATCTGCTCTGTTTTTCAGATTTGTTTTTGGACCTATGGCATGGTTGACCATGTTGAGTAATAGGCTATTCTACGACATTTTTATTAAATTTTTTTCTTGAAATACATAAAAATATAAGACCACATGTGAAAGTCCGAGTTAAAAATTCCTCCAAATAAGCGAGATATTAAGGTCCGAATTTTAAATTTGCTTTGTGACGTAGGTAATGTGGATATACCAGAAGTAAACAAACAGTGGTTCACAAACCACGAAAAATTGTTAAACAAATTACAAAATAATGTATATTTAAATTGTAATATTATAATTCATTATTAGAGACATAAAATAAATTATTTCACTTAATTTATTTCACTTTTTTTCTCATTTTATAAAAATAAAGAAATTAGAACGTCACCCGAACAGCAACCGAACAGATCCGACACACCCGAAGAAGTATATTCTTTAGGGCGGGGCTTCTCAAAATCGGAGGTCATACTTGGATCCTATTTGCTCAAACACTCGTGCACATGTCCTGCATCATGAAAAGCAAACCTCCCCGTGTCTTCTAGAAGGAATAATTTATAATAAAAGAAATATGGTTTTCCTTATCCTTTAACTATTATCATTCTTATTTTCAATAAACTTTTACTATTTTTGATTACTGTGGAATTGCCTATCCAACACTGATCTGTTCTTAGACGTAAGTTTACTGATGATGGCAACTTAGTGGCCGAAATACGTATCTAGTTTTAGCGTTTTTAGTTCAGGTTTAGGGATTTTTTAACTATTATCATGCATATATACTGCTCAGAATTTATGATACTGCCGGATTTCCTTTCGTCGACTTTTTCGGGTTTTTGATTAGTCCATGGTCGTCCACGTTCTTTCTCGATTACAAGTCCTCTTTCCCGAAACTTTTTACGCACAATTTTCGACCCAGAACAGTTTGGCAAGGGGAAATTTAGGATTTAGAAGTAAACGGCGGTTACAGCCCTGTTTTCCACGTCAAAAGTGTGCTCGTATAATTATTTTTCACATTTTATTATTCCACGTAATATTTATGATAATTGAAATATAAAATTTTATTAGATATAAAAATGTATATATCATATCAGCTCTTACTTCAAATTTTATTACTTGGTGCTAATATCGACAGACATTTCATAAATTATTTATTATTTCCATTAGGTTTACGATTTTAAAAAAACATATAACTTTAAAACATGTACTTTATTCAATTACTATATACAATAAATAAATATATCATCACGGCATATTGCTCATTGCTGGGTGTGCCAATCTACTCAAAATTAATAATTGTGTGACAATGTTTAAAATTGAGCATTAATTTATAGCGAAATTAAAATTTAATTTGCTGTATTTTGTTACGTAAATCCACTGTGAATGACAGGATATCAAAGTGTTTTATTACTGTTTAATAACCGGATGTTTTGTACAATAAACAAAATTTACCGTCCAGAAAAAATGGCCCTTCACGCACAGATATTATTTCATAATGCTTTAATTTTCACTGGAGTCCTGGAGTTATCAAATTCAACTCTGTTTAATAGCAAATCAATAGTGCTTTAATTAAAATTGTATATGCATTTTCCCAAAGAAATCTTTATGTGAGGATATTAAAATATTATTTTTTTATTTATACCCAACAGGAAAAATCCCAATTACAGAGTAACAAAAACATAAGAATAAATAATAAATAAGAGTGCACAAAATGTTAGTTTTATACATTGGCACAATATTCAATCTCTACTACAAAGAAAATTTGAATTTTTCAATAAAAAATACAAATCTGTGCAAATAAACAAATTTAATAACCTTTTAAAACCCAAAACTCACACTTTGGTTCCTAATACAACTGACAATGACTGGTTTTTAAATTTAACAACAATTAATTTTCCACCTGAAGTTACCGAGATATTGTCATTAGGCCCAAAATTCAACATACCGCACCAGAAAAATGAAATTCCTCTCTTTAAATTAATAGCTGATACTGAAATAATCTTGGATAGTGAGAAAGATACAGACCTACAAAATTCAAATTCGTGCAAGTTTAACAAATACAATAACTAATTTTTGCAATAAAAAGTAAAATATAATAAAACAATATTTTTTAAAAAATCACGAGGAACTCATAATAATCAGAGCAGAAAAATCAAATAAAACCGTGGCAATGTATAAAGCTGAGTATGATAATAAAATGAAACAGATGTTATCTAACACTAAGATTTATAAAACAATAGATGAGAATCCCACTAAAAAAATACAAAATAAATGCAACAAATTAATAAAAACATTACGGGAAAAACACTATACTCTTATCTCAATGAGCTTGCTCACTATTGGTAACTTTTTTATTTGAAGAGATACGAGGTTGATTAAATGAGCAAAATTGTGCCATTTTATATTAGAAAATTGGTTATGCAGACAAAATAAAAATTGTGTCTGCGGTTCTCAAAATTTAGGACAAAATATATATTTTTTAAATGGCACTACATATTTTTTATTATCTTATTGCAAAGAGTATTTTTTTTCTTTCCAATAAGGTAATATTGTTTATGTACAATTTTTTCAAATAAAGAGTTATTTTCGTTAAATAAAAATTATCTTTTATTAGTTTATTTAGTAAAGTAAACCATGCAAACATTTGTCTTTTATAAAATTATTATTTTATTAACTTATTTTATAATAATAACAAAACCATTAAAAAATATATTCAAATTGAAAGCCACTATTTCTTTCGAACATTTCAGCTCTTTTGGAAAGAGAGCCGACCGTTCTACGTAACTGGTGTCTAGATATAAATTTCCATATAGCAAGATCAAATCTAACTTTTCTTCATTTGTAAAGTTATTAAACATTATTAAACGCAGAGAACTTTACGGGAAAAATTATTAAACGTCAAACAAACAAAGAATCAATTGTTTCCATGGCTTACTTGGCTAAATAAATTAATAAAACAGTTTACAAAATTTTAATTTTTAACCGTAAATAACTCGTTTATTTGAAAAAATTGTACATTAATAACATTACCTTATTGGAAAGAGAAAAAAATACTCTTTCCAATAAGATAATAAAAAATATATAGTACCATTTAAAAAATATATATTTTGTCCCAAATTTTGAGAACCGCAGACACAATTTTTATTTTGTCTACATGACCAATTTTTTAATATAAAATGGCACAATTTTGCTCATTTAACCAACCTCGTATCTGTTCAAATAAAAAAGTTACCAATAGGAAGCAAGCTTATTGAGACACCCTGTATAGATGAAATCACCAAAAGAAAACTTTCCAAATAAAACTCCATATCTCCACAAATCTATGGCTTAATTAAATTCCATAAACAGGATCATCCACTTCGACCTATTGTATCTGGTATTAATTCCCCAACAGACGAACTTTCAAAATTCCTGGCAAACTTATTAAAATGCCTAGAAGATGAGTTCCATATACGCAACTCCTTTGAATTCCATGAAACTATTAACACAATAAAGTTGCCAAATGAGTACTCATATCTCTAGATGTGATATCACTCTTCACAAACATACCCTTAACCTGTGTTCTGGAAACAATTCAAGACAAATGGAACATCATCTCACAAAGAACTGATATCCCACTGACAGAATTTACAGCATTAATAAGATTTTGTATGGAAGAAAGCTATTTCAAATATAATAATACCTACCATAAACAGGTTTGGGGCACTGATATGGGGAATGATTTGAAAAATGATGTAACATGTTTTATTTTTCTCAAAAATGCCCAGATTTTCCGGAAAAGCATATTTTAAGCTGTGATGACGTCGGTAGAGGCTTGGCGCAACGTATGTCAATTTATACACTGACGCACGCGGTTGCGGTTACCAGTCACTTGAGACTGAGGTGTTGTTACGACCTACGTTCAAGTGGTTCGATTTCACAGTTCTGTCTGAGTTTGCGCATAGCTGACTTGTGACGTACTTACAGTTTACCCAAAAAAAATTAATTATAAATAAATGGAGCAATAATTTTAATTTTTAATTTCAATTTCAGCAGTCATTTGTGAGAAAATAGTATGTTATGTAGAATTTTTACCATGCTAAACTTCCCCATTGTAGCAAATTTAGTAATGGATAAACTTTTAAATACTATACTACCCACTTTACCTTTTCAAGCAGTATTCGTTAAAAAATACGTTGATGACTTAATTCTAGCAATACCACAAGACAAAATAGAAGAAACATTAAACATATTCAATAACTACAATAATAATTTACAATTTACGGTTGAAGTAGAAATAGACAGAAAGATCCCATTTCTGGATATGACATTAACCAGACACACACATGGTACAATCACCACAAAATGGTATAAAAACCGTCAGCATCTTCCAGATGTCTTAACTATAAATCGAAATATCATAAAAATCAATTAATAAATAATAAAGTATCAGTCCATACATAAATACACAGTATGTAAGACAAAAAGAAAATGTATACAGTGCGTCCCATTTAAAAGTGCCACCATTGGGATCTCGAGAACTATAAGAGATACGATGTCGGTTAAATGGAACTTTTTGTGCGCCTTGGGAGGCCATCTCAGATGTGCTTTTGTTTTTCAGAAAATTCTCATAGGGCACTAGATAATGACGAAAAACTGAATATTGTCGATTTTTTCTTTTCAAAATTTAATTTAGAAAGCAGGTATAATTATTTAAACAAAATTAACCTCTATTGACGTCTTGTCAAATGTCAAATTCATTCCCTATGTTACATTTTAAATGGGACACACAAAACATTGTTGTCAATCAAACGACAAGTCGTAACCATGTATATAACAAATCCTATGTTTCACGTTAAAAAATACTCACAGTATATGATAAACCAGAAGTGACACTTATGCCCGTATTCATAGTCAGTATTTCGCCTCGACCCATACTTGAGTATGCCTTGAGTACCAGATTTCGTTTCATAGTCGATACTTGTTTCTTCACTCGTACTTCGATCGAAGGTTTACTTGAATCGAGTTCCAAGCAACCTTAATTAATACTCAAGCTTTTTTTTTAAAAAAAATAGATAGACTTGATCAACATCACATATGACAATCATCTAAGTTAAATAATGAATCATGAAGATAATCAACAATTTTTAGAATGTATAGACAGAGTAGATGAAGCCTTAATAATAATGAAAAATGGTTGCTTCAAGAAGATATATCCGTGATATGACTCATGTATCTGTAACCGTGACATATATGTAGATGTCAAATATACGATTTGAGAGAAAAATATTAACAGAGAATGAAATGTCTCTGGATTTCATTCGGAATAATGAATAGAAGTCTTCTTCTAAATATCTGGCTATCAACCTTTCAAAAAATTCTTCCGTTCTAATATGCTTTTTCGGTAAAATAGAAAGAGAATTATTGAATTCTGTATATCACTTCTATCTCTTAAAAAACGCAGAAAATTTCGGCACCATAAACTGGTGCCTTCTTCAGGGTAAAACATTGACATAAATATGTGAAATAACATTAACAACATTTAATAATAACATTTTATTTCACATATTTATGTCAATGTTATCCTCTGAAGAAGGCACCAGTTTATGGCGCCGAAACGTTGGGTTTTAATAATAAATAAAAACAGAACTCAAACTAAAAAAATCTGATGTGGCCAACACAAAACCTCCCGCTATTTAATTTTTATTAATTTAAATACATACCTACCTACGTATTGACTATTGCTTTATTTACTATTTTCTTTTTAAAATGTCACTATTATTAATTTGAAGTGATAAGTTTTCTGACAGTGACATTTACTGTCAGTTACATTCATTTAAAAAATGAACTGTGTAACAAAGAAATAGTTTTTATCTTAGGCTTCGCGACTAATAAAAAAAAATATTTTTAAATTTATCTGTAAAATATATAGAAAAAGTATTAATTTATTCCTGTAGAAAATTCAATAATCTTTAATTTTCATAAGACATAAAATTCGAAAAAATGACATTTAATGGTATTTTTTGAAGAAAAACCATTATGAGCTTCAAGTAAAGTACGATTTCCGTTTATCCGATTTACACCAAAATCTAATGGCTTCTATTCCTATTAGAATTGGGTAAAAATGCAAGGTTTCAGAATTTTCTGAATGATAGTATTTGAGTTAGAGTGCAAACAAAATTCGTACACATACACACATACACACACACATACACACACACACACATACACACATACAGACATCATCGTGAAAATGTTAAAAATGGATTCTAAGGACCTAAAAACGTGGTGATTTACTAAAATCTCGATATGAGATTTTTAGCACGATCCCTATACCTCCCTTACCAAGGGTAGCGGGAGGTAAAAAGGTAGTATTATTCTAATCTTGAATTAATTTTAACAAAATTAGCACTTCTTGATCTTCATCCATAGTTAGTTACCAATCATTTACCAATACTTTTCAAACAATATACCAACATCCCATTGACAACTCAAATTCAAATTTCAAATACGTTATGACGTCATTATTTTAAAACTATACATTTTGGCGAGTCACGAAATGATGACGTCAGTCACGAAAACGGTTTGAAAATCTTATTGAATACGGTTCGTCGCCAAAAAACAGCTATGATGTGCTTGAGGTTGAGAACGACCGGAGTAATGCTTAGCCAAGTAATACACAAGTATGTACGAGATTGAGCATCGACCATGAATACGGGCATTAATTTGCAGCTCTTAACAGATTTTCAAGGAAAAACATGATATATAAACCAAAATTTCGTATTACAGACTTTTCTATTTATTGAAACAACAAATTAGATTTTGTTTACAAACGATTAACCGGACTTAAAGCTCATTGCTATTGTATATATGGAATTGGCGGAAGGTCGTATGCTGACCACATAGATTTTTTTCATCATTATGATGATTGTATTGTTGCAATTTTAAATGTTTTACATCACTACTGTTTATTTATATTAAATTTACTATATTTTTATTACATTTTTTTCTCGTTTATTTGTTAGCAATTGTGATCCATCTTTCTAACTTTTATACGGTGAGTATTTTTTAACGTGAAACATTGGGTTTGTCATATCCATGGTTACGACTTGTCATTTGATTGACAGGAATGTATTTGCCCGTTCCATTTAAAATGAAACATAGGGAACGAATTTGACATTTGATAATACGTCAATAGAGGTTAATTTTCTTTAAATAATTATACCTGCTTTCTAAATTAAAATTAGTTGTAGAAAAAATATAGTGAGCACCTTATGCCCGAGTGATTTTTTGACTCGGCTAAATTTCTTCTGTCAAATTCATTTCCCATGTGTCATTTTAAATGAGACAGACAAATACATTGCTGTCAATCAAATGTCAAATCATAATTTATAGGAAAATTCAACGGTTATCTGCCATATTGACAAGATGTCATTAGAGGTTAATTTTGTTTAAATAATTATAACTATTTTCTAAAAATTAAATTTAGATGTAGAAAAAATACTGTGTGCACCTTGTGCCTGAAATATGTTTAGTGCTCTCGAGTGATTCTCTGACTTGGCTAAATTTCTTACAATATTTAAATATAATACTTCTGTCAGATTCGTTCCCTATGTTTCATTTTAAATGAAACGGGCAAATACATTGCTGTCAATCAAATATTAAGTCGTAACCATGGATATGACAAACCCAATGTTTCACGTTAAAAAATACTCACGGTATATTATAATCTCCGCAACACATGTCGAACGATTTTATTTAACTCTTTGCACTCACTACATGGCATAAACTTGCAACTGTATTTCTTGTTAATATTCTTCTAGTTTCTTAACTAATAAATATGCATAGTTTATTAAAGTAGGTACATCATAAACTTTTAATAAAACTGCAAAATATTCTGCACTACTTCCCTGCAATACCAATTCCTTGTTTTTGTTTATTTAATCCTTGAAAATTAGAATTCTCTTCTCTCATACATATATTCTGTTTCTGAGTTGGACAGAGCATTGTAAACAGTGTTGTTATATCAGGCTGTTTAGCCAGCTAGGTTAGCGAAATATTCAGCGCATATTTGCACAATGGAAATCGGCTTCTTTCACGTGGAAAACCCACGAAAGCACAGGGGAAATGTTTATGTAAGAAATGGGTTATTGAAAAGGGAAAACAGCAAAAAAGTACATTGTCAACGGACAAATTGTGAAATATATGATGAAGAAAATTGACAAAAGAAAAAATAGGTGCACAGTTTTATGGTTTCGTTTTGTGTTTTATTTTTAAAGAATAAATTAAAAATGCAGTTTTACTGATGAGGAATGCATTATTATTTTAGATGCCGGCTTTAAGCGCTAATAACTTTTCTAATCTGTGGTAATATGACTCCATTTTAGTTTTCTGGAAGTAGTTCCATAGTTATCATGAAGCCAGTTACTGGTCCAGGAGTCATTTGCAGTGGGATACCTTTTACCTAGATAGTTATCTTCTTACGGCCACAACTGGTTATTCACAATTGGTTCCGAAGTTTCTTCGTTTTCTTTGTAGAGCCAACAGATACTGTTTTCAGCTATACCACAGAATAGACATATACAGAAGCGACACTCCTTGTCTACATCATTGTTGTTGCAATTTGATGTTTATGACCTTGAACTTTAAATTTGGTGGCAAATTTACGCGCGAAATTTAAATTGTTTTAAATGGTAAAAGAAAAATTAGAACACAAAAGTACTAAAATTTTAATTTTATTAACGAATTAAGAAGATATCATAAAATAAACACATAATTATGTTTTTATTGAACAAATACGTGAATTTTACAAATTCAATACAATGCAGAATTTTCTATATCTTTGACGTGGGAAACACAAACATCAGATTTAATGAATATGTCCCAAATATCCTTCTCCATCAAATCTTCTCTTTCTCAGGCCTTGAGCCACATTTTACACCTATATTTATTAAGTGAATATACATTTTGCATGATATGGAAGTCGTTTTGCATTACTTACATTTATGGATCTTTCGGAAACGAAAAAAACTTACATTTCGCTTTCTCAATTTTTTAAATCTCCTTATACAGTTTTTATATGAACAAACAAGTCCTCCCGATTCTACCTTCTTCGTTTTTTCCATTTTATTAGAAACTAACACCACTTCTAAAATTCACACACGGTTCACAAAATGACATATGTCAAAAGTGAGAAGACGTGTTTGCAGTGGCGTGCAGTCCATATGTGCAAGGTGTGCACTGCACACCCTGCGAATAATTTCAAAATCTATTGCATCAAAATGCAAATTATTTAATTGATTTGATCTTAATATATGATATACAAAATATAAAAATATTAGTACAATAATTATGGGACAATAACGAACAGTAGCATGTTTGGTTGCCTATCAGCGAATGTGTGAATTGCTGGGCAAGTGCAGGTCTCCTCACTGCACTCGGTGCGCATATTTTTACACAGGGAGGGTATAGAAACAGTGTATTTGCGCAGACAAGGATAAAATATTTTGTGCACGTATCGCCGTAAAATTACTTTTGGTAGTATTCACAAGCATAAACAAGTTCAGACAAACAATTAATTATTAATTTTAGGTATTTGGTATATAATTTATATATTATTTATTTAACTTATATTTTTATTTATGAAAATTTATAGAATGGAAATTGCAAGTGAATTACTAATAGCGGATTTACTGAAGAAACCATTTTCGAGAAGGGACATAGTATAAAAAAATAAGATAATTCTGAATTGTTAACCTAAGATTCTACCTACATAATACTTTTTTAAAAAAAATCTGCACACCCAACACAGAAACGCACCGCACGCCACTGCGTGTTTGGTTTGCTTGAATTAGCCATAACCCTAAAATACATGGGCATGACAAGCTGAGACAACAGTTCCTCCAGAATATGTGAAATATAATGATTTCCTTTATGATAACGATTTTTCCTATCGTTTGTTGAAAAAATAACATGTTTGTTCTTATTAGAAATCAATTTGTGTTTCTCAATATATTTTTATTATTGACCCCAACAGAAAATGTTCTCGTCGAGATAATGAAAAGAACAAAGAATCGTAAGATACGAAGATATGCTGAAACAATCCGATTTTATCCGATTAGCCCTTTAAATTTGTTGGCATACTCTTTCTCTCTCTAATTTTCGTTTCTCTCTCTGACTAAAGATACCTGACATAGTTCTAAGACCCTTTTTGTTGAGAGCTAATAACTCTTTGGCGTTTGTTGAAGAGGGTGAAATAAATTTCTCTGACTGGCTAAGTTTTTGAGTGAAAACTTCATTAGGCGCATCTTACACACTTTTTCCTGGGAAGTGAACAAGGCTTATCCGTCTCGAAAAGAACCGAACGTGACGTCACGTTACTTCGGGCCATAACACACGTTACGTTATTAATACAAGGCCGGGAAACATCACAATATCTGTCAAAAAGAAGCTCTAGTTCCAAAACTTGCAGTTCTGGTGTGGCATTCCTGCGGCCACTGCTGTCATTACCGATATCTGTATCCAAAGTAGATTGGCACACCCAGACTAGTATACCCAATAATGGGTAATATGCCGTGATATATTTATTTAGGTATTTATACAGGGTGATTCTTGACCTATACGCATAAATGTGAAGAATGGTAGTTTGTGATAGGTAATGACAGATAATGAAAAAAAAAAAATAGTAAAAGTTGTTTATTTACGGAGATAACAAATAAAGTTTGAAATTATTTTAGTAGCAATAAACTAATAAAAAATTAATTAACTAGGGTGCTGTTTACTAGTATCATAGCAATTGTTCGAAGTTATTCCCTTCATTTTCGATGCACATTTGAGCGCGACGAATCCATGATGTACCACATGCACGGCAAGGACCAGCCTGTTGCCGAATTGTCTCAGCGGCAACATTTATGCGATGTCGCAATTCTTCCACGGTATTAACTTCGGTGTCATACACTAAACTTTTCAATTGTCCCCATAAATAAAAATCAAGGGGATATAGATCGGGCGACTTGCTATGGCACTATTGCACAGCACCCTAGTTAATTATTTTTTTATTAGTTTATTGATATTAAAATAATTTTAAACTTTATTCGTTATCTCCGTAAATAAACAACTTTTACAATTTATTTATTTTTTTCATTATCTGTTATTACCTATCACAAACTATCATTCCTCACATTTATGCGTATAGGTCAAGAATCACCCTGTATAAGTAAATAGCATCTTACATTTGTATTTTTTGTAGATTTTATTTGTTTATAATTTTGAAAAACCGTATTAACAGCATTACAACATGGTTACAACCGCAAAATTTATTTTTTGAAAGCCTAAAATAACAATTAAATGGCAACGGAGATAAATCTCGAACTCATCACCGGTTTTAAAACTAGAGTTTTGGCCAGATTTTAAAATAAAATTTGAGTTGTTTCCCAGCCTTCTCCCAAGAAAATTAAAATTCTTTCTTGAAAATTTTTTAGAATTTGGTTAGAATGCTCACAGGATTTTGACATCTTATAAAAAATATGAATGTAAGTCTAGTAAACTTATGCCCATTTGCACCGCTGACACTTTAAGCGAGGCTTTTTTTAACATATTTATTTTTACAATTAGCCTAATTTAAGGCCAAGAAGCAAAACTGATTATAAAAGTATCATGCGTTAGGTAAGCATCCTAATAATTTAGTGAGTTTTATTTTATGTTATTTATTTATTTATGGTGTTAATATATTTTGAGGTAGGATGGTTTTGTTCTCTTGACACGTCTCAGGCTGTTTTCGTTATTATAGAGGTTGGCGATTAGTTCGTTTTGGTGGGTGTTTGTTTTATTTTCGTGCGCCGATGCGAATTTACGAATTTGTTCATGGACGTATTTGATTTTTAAATCCTTATAGAGGCTGTGATTATTGACATACCAAGGTACGTTTGCGATCATGCGTAGGATTTTATTCTGGCTTCTTTGGATTATTTAAGAATTTGATTTTTTTGTGTATTGTTGGATTCCATACGTCCATATAGGGATTATCATGGTTTTGTATAAGAGTATTTTGTTCTCAAGTGAGAGTTGTGATTTTCTTCCGAGTAGCCAGTACATCTTTTTTAATTTTGATGTCTATTTGTTTCTTCTTTGCTTCTAGTTGACCTCGCCATATTAGTCCCGTATCGAGGTGCATGCCTAAGTATTTTACACTGTTTTTTGTGTTACGCGTTTTCCCGTTGATTGTAACCGGTGGGCAGTTTATTCTTCTGTTTGTGAATACGACGTACATGGATTTTTCTTCATTAATTTTCATTCGCCATTTTTCTGTAAGTCATCGAGCGATTTTTGCAGGATGGAAGATGGGCTGTTCGGGTCTTTAAGTGTTGCAAGGAATGTTGTGTCATCAGCATATGTGGCCGGTAGGACGCTTTTTCCACAGGGTAGGTTGTGAAGAGTTGATATAGCACCGGTCCTAGTACGCTACCTTGTGGGACTCCTGCTTTAAGCTCTTGTGATTTTGAGACGGTATTTTCGTATCTTACTTGGAAAGATCGTTCATATAGGTACGATTGTAGCAGTAGGAAATACGGGTGTGGAAGTTTAAATTTTATTTTGTATAGTAGACCTTTGTGCCATACTTTGCCAAAGGCCTGACTTATCTCTATAAATGCTTAAGCAAAGCTTAAACAAAAAAATGCAAATAGAAGTTTTGATAACAATATTCAAGTTCCCATTTGACATTTCGTTTCAATACGATATTGTCAATTTGAGGAACACTTAAAATTTAAGCGTCAGCTGTGCAATCGGGCACCCAGCACACTTTTGGTGAGCAGTCAAGAGATGGCTTTGCTGTCAACTACATATTTAAGTTTTCACTCCGGACGTGCGGTTTTATGCATCCAATTTTTTTTGACCTCCTTCTTCATATGACTTTTCAATAGTCCAGTCGAAGGTTCAATCATTTAGTTCCCTTTTAGCGAGCTCATCTGCTTTTTCATTGCATAGAACTCCGTCGTGTCCCGGTACCCACCACAAAGTATCGTGGTTGTGATTGGCCAGCAGTTGAAGGCTAGTTTGAAACTAGCTTTGACTCACAAGTGAAGGCATCTTGTGCCTTTAAAGCAGCCTGGCAGAGATTTATTGCATAGATCTCTGTTTGAAGTATAACGGAACTGGTGCCTGTGGATTCTTTATTTGGTAACCTAGACAACACCTGCAATATTTTTCATTTATTTAGTATCATTATTTCCCTTCAAAAAGCTGACAAGCTACGCGAAAAATATCGACATGTCATTTTCAATTCGTTTCCCTTGAGGAGGAGTTCAAGTTGACCACAGCCACCTAAGTGTCAAACTTCATCCAGTATTAAAAGGAGTCGCATAAGTTTGGACACAGAACAAAAATGCACCCGAACTCTGAAAGAACTCTACTACCGTATGGAAGATATACGAACGTTGCTGCCAGCTTTGTTTTTATTTGTAACGTATGCAGAATATTTGAAATATTGGCAAACACAAACACGGATACGATAGTTCAGGAATAAGGTTTATAGAGAGTTTGATATATTGATATGCCGGAATAGATATTTGAATTTTGTCTGATAGAAATCTAGGATCCCACGTTTTGTTTGTAAACTTTTGATATATGGTAGTTTCAATTTTTCAATGTTAAATAAATTTTGAAACAAAGAAAAATTTGAATTTAATAATAATATATTTGTCGAGTCTTAGAAAAGGACGAAGAAATTTTGGAACATATTGTATGTGAATGTCCCATTATTTTATAGCCATACCTTTTAGTCCACTTATATATAAGATAAAGCAAATAGATATTCAACTTTTTGAATCTTCCAGGCTCAACAAAGAATTATCAAACATACATAACATTCTCACAGGTGTATTCAGTAACTCAGTGGTTTTGTTTAACAACTGGTTAAAAGTTTTGTCTAACAGATATTGATTTTACAACTAAAAATACAAGTTTTTGTCATATATCATATACTTGATTGGTAAAATTTTTTAAACTAATTTTTAAAAATTAACAACTGAGTTACAGAACAGGCCCGTAAATGTGAACAGCAATCTTGTTTCTACCTCCCGCTACTCTTGGAAGTATAGGAATTGTACTAAAAATCGCATATCGATATTTTAGTAAATGACCACATTTTTAGGTCCCTAGAATCCAATTTTAACATTTTCATGATGATTTCCGTGAGTATGCGCGCGCGCGCCGGCGCGCGTGTGTATGTGTGTGTGTGTGTGTGTGTGTGTGTGTGTGTGTGTCTGGATCCTCTTAATGCTCTAAATACTATCAATCACAAAAATTTAAAACCTTGTATTTCTACCTTATTCTAATTTGGAAAGAAGCCGTTAGTTTTTTGTGTAAATCGAATAAATGGAAATGGTATTTTATCTGAAGCTCAAAATTTTTTTTGTTTTTTTGTAAATACCTTTAAATATTATTTTTTCATAATTTACGTTATTATAAAAATTAAAGATTATTAATTTTTACCTCCCGCTACCCTAGGTAAGGGAGGTATAGGGATCGTGCTAAAAATCGGATATAGAGATTTTAGTGAATAGGCACATTTTGATGTCCCCAGAATCCGATTTTAACATTTTTACAATGATGTCTGTAGGTATGTATGTGTATGTGTGTGTGTGGGTGTGTGTGTGTGTGTGTGTGTGTGTGTGTGTGGATCGTGTGGACACGATTACTCGAATACTATCAATCAGAAAATTTTGATAGTTTGTATACCCATTCTATACTAATGTAGAAAGAGCTCATTAGTTTTTAGTGTATATCGGATAACCGGAAATATCATTTATACAAGCTTTTCTTGTAATAATTTTATAGCAACTGCAATTCTACGATAATAACATTTAGTAAATAAATCTAAATAACTTTATGTATGAATATATAATACAATTTATTTTCATATATATCATCTTGCCTATGCGTCCAACAAAAACATAATTTTAACAACAATTTGACATATTGAAACAAATGTCACTGTTAGGAAGCAATTACATTAACATTAATAATGAAACCGTGTGAATGAGAATATAATAGTAAAATATTTAATTCTAATGAAATTAAGGTTTGTAAAAATAATATATTTTCCGTCATACATAAATGTTAGATTTACAGGATGATCTGATTTAAATTTGCTATTTTTGCAGTACTATAAATTAATATTAATTTACAACTACACATTTACGAAATGGATCATGTACGAGGAAGAATTTACAAAGATTGCGTTTTAGAGCACCTAGTTGATGCTGATTTTTATAAAAATGTGTGTGTGACGATTTTTCCTTAAAGTCTATTAAAATATGATCCAAAACTTCTCAAATTTGGTATTTAAAACTCATAATAATTTGAAACAAAATAAATCGGCAGTATCATTTATACAAGCTTTTAATAGTTTTTCTTGAAAAAAAATAATACATTGAATATAATTTTTCAGTTACTTTTACTAATAAAAATTGTATATAATGGTACAATCTTCAATTTTACAGTAAATAAATTTAAATATAAATTTATAAAATAATTTGTTTTTATACATCATCCTAGCTATGCGCCAAACAAAAATAATACTTTAATAACAATTTTGACATATTTAAACAAATGTCACTGTCAGAAAGCAATTACATTAAAACTAATAATGAAACCGTGTTAATGAGAATAATATAGTAGTTTGATACTAATTAAATTAAGGTTTGTAAAAATAATATATTTTCCATCATACATAAATATTAGATGCACTATTGATTTGCTTCATTATCTTCCAGGGTACGACTCTGAAAAGACTTTGTGCAAAGATACGAGTACTATTTTGAATTTTTGTTAAGTTTTTCCATTACTTTTGCCAATATTTGTGAAATTTATTTTGTGTATGATATACATATATTTATTAAATGTAAAATAAAGATTGTTATGTGTGAATGTAAAAATATTTGAACATAATAATCGCTTTAAATACCCAGTGGGAGGTTATGGGCTGGCCACGTCAGATTTTTATTTTTTCAGGATTATTTTAGGAATATACCGAAAATAGTTTTAGATTTCCTATGCCGTAAAAAGTGGGTCGTTGTACCATTAACAGATTTAATCCATTCATTGTAGACTGTGAGTAACCATCAAATTGTGTAGAATGTTTAACGACGCTTCTGCTTGTAACATAAACAAGGTAATTGCTGTGAGAATCTGCAGTGTGTACTGTGTTAAATGCGGCAACACTTCCTAAAGACAAGTAACATTATTATAGCCTAGAGTGGTTCATTTCGCGCACCCTAAACTCTCCAATTAAATTATAAGCGGCGTTGAGCATAAGCAATAATGTGATACTGATAATAATTTTGCCATCAGGGAAATATTATAAATCCCGAAATTACATTTTCTTTATGTCATTTACTAGCAATAGGCTATTCCACGATATTTTTTTTATTTTTTTGTCTTGAACTACATAAGTATGTAAGACAATATGTGAAAATCCGAGTTTAAAATTCCTCCAAATAAGCGACATATTAAGGTATGAATTTTAAATTTCATTTGTGACGTAGGTAATGTGGGTATACCAGAAGTAAACAAACAGTGGTTCACAGCCTTACGAAAAATGTTGAGCAAATTACAAAATAATGTATATTTGAATTGTAATATTATATTTTATTATTAGGGAAAGAAAATATATTAATGCAATTAATTTATTTTACTTTTTACTTCCTTGTACGAAGTAAAGGAAGTATTGTAATCGCGAAAAATTTCGGTTTCCAGATTTTAACGGAAATATCCATTTTGAGCTTCCCTGAATCCTTTTTGACTAATTTCGTCGTGACGTCTGTACGTACATACGTATGGACGTAAGTATCTCGCATAACTGAAAACGGGAAGCCATAGAAAGTTAAAATTTTGTATTTAGAACTGTTACGACATCTAGTTGTGCACCTCCCTTTTTGGTCATTACATAACTTGCGGAAGTGGTACTTTACTTCAAGCGTATAATAGATTTTAATGAAAAACTATATTAAAATATAAACCAAAACTTTTCAAATTTGGTATATAAGACTTTTATATCAATGGGAATAACATAATATATTTTAGTTAAAATGGTCTACCCGGCAGTGGTACTTTACTTGAAGCCTATAGCAGATTTTAATGAAAAACTATATTAAAATATAATCCAAAACTTTTCAAATTTGGTATATAAGACTTCTATGTCAATGGGAATAACATAATAGATTTTGGTTAAAATGGTTTATCCGGAAGTGGTACTTTACTTGAAGCCTATAATAGATTTTAATAAAAAACTATATTAAAATATAATCTAAAACTTTTCAAATTTGGTATATAAGACTTTTATATCAATGGAAATAACATAATATATTTTAGTTAAAATGGTCTACCCGGAAGTGGTACTTTACTTGAAGCCTATAACAGATTTTAATGAAAAACTATATTGAAATATAATTAAAAACTTTTCAAATTTGGTATATAAGACTTTTATATCAATGGGAATAATATAATAGATTTTAGCTAAAATGGTCTATCCGAAAGTGGTACTTTACTTGAAGTCTATAATAGATTTTAATAAAAAAACTATATTAAAATATAATCCAAAACTTTTCAAATTTGGTATATAAGACTTTTATATCAATGGGAATAACATAATATATTTTAGTTAAAATGGTCTACCCGGAAGTGGTACTTTACTTGAAGCCTATAACAGATTTTAATGAAAAACTATATTAAAATATAACCCAAAACTTTTCAAATTTGGTATATAATACTTTTATATCAATGGGAATAACATAATAGATTTTGGTTAAAATAGTCTAACCGGAAGTGATACTTTACCTGAAAGTGTTATCAGTCTTTCTTAAAAAAAAAAAATGGTGTTATTTTGATTTTAGTAATAAATGTTTCAAATAAAAGTTTTAGAGAATTGAATTCTGCGTCGAAACCATCAAGTATGATTAAATTAGCTCTTTGTATAAGGCAGATATGTAAATTTAAAAATTATGTACTTTTTGGTTTCTGTAATTAAGTTTGCTATGAATTAGGACAAAAAATAACAAAAAATAAAGAATTTAATGGCAATGTCAAATTATGTGAAATACGTGCAATTTTATGATTGGGTCTGTTATAATAAATATTTTAATTATTAACAAAATATGTATAGTGTAACAGGCGTACAAGGAAGTCATGTGGTGTCCACATCAGATATTTTTTCTTATTTTACAAAAACATTTTGACATTCTCGAAGTTGGTAGCGCACAGCGTATGGTTGGTGACTCACGATTTCAAACAAATTTCAAAGGAGTGCAGCAGATAGATCAACAAACATGTAAAGACAAGAAAATCACCCGAACAGCGTCCGAACATATCCGACACACCCGAATAATTATATTCTTAGTTGTAGCGAAGTGAGAGCGGAGCTCCATACAGTCAGTGTTCAAACATAAATCCTATTTGCTTAAACACCCGTCCACATGTCTTACGTCATCAAAAGTAGAACTCTCCGTATTTATAGAGGGAGTAATTAAAAAAAAATAGTTGGTATTTTTCTTATCGTTTAACTATTATCTTTCATATTTTTGATAAACTTTTATAGTAGAAATCATATTGCAAGAACACTTTGTCGTAAAAGGATTTAGCAAATGCATCCAAAAACCAAAAATGGGAACCTATAGTTTGCGGTTACCTACCACTAATAAATGATACCAGCAGGCAAGGGCAGGGTCGGTTCCTTTATATTAAGAATTATTATAAGAAAATATTTCACGATATTTTCATATAAGATTTAAATGTTATTATAAAAACATGTACAAACGATAAATTTTAAAATTAATGCAGAACATGGTCACTGTATTATAAATTACCTATCAAAAACTTCTTTTATTTTCGTGGGATTAAGCAATTATATATATGAAATAGGCTCACTTCTTTGTGCATAATTTGGAAATACGAAACAATACGAGCAAGAAAGGACGATGACTCGTTTTCCACTTTTAGAAGATTAAGTAAATTACGATGTTATACTGAGAGAAGAACCTTAAAATACATTTTTTGTTTTCTTTTTTATGAAGACTGTATTTTGATTTTGTTATATTTAATGTGTCTGTTAATTCTACAGTCATTTTCAGTGCGCCTTTCTCTCCGAAACGTGATGACATATTCTTGTATACGTTTAATACAATAAGTTCAGCATCATTTTGACAAAAAAATCCTTCTTGCAAATCGTTGTCAAGCCCAATATGTTCCGCATCTTCCAAATCTTCATGATTCCAAGGATGCCACATATTTATACTTGTATTTGTCACTTGCATTTAATAACATGTAACGAAAAACTAGTGTAAATTGTTCTTCATGCATACAATTTATACTTATTCTCTAATAACGGTCATTTTATTAATCTTTCAAAAGCTATGTGACCATGTTCTGTATTAATTTTAAAATTTATAGTTGGTACTTGTTTTTGTAATAACATTTAAAACTTATATAAAAATATCGTGAAATATTTTCTTTCAAATAATTCTTAATATACGGGATCCGACCCTGTCCTTGCCTACTGGTAACATTTATTAGGGGTAGGTAACCGCAAACTAAATGTCCCCATTGTTGGTTTATGGATGTAATTCCTAAATCGTTTTACGACAAAGTGTTCTTGTAATATGATTTCTACTATATTCTTTTTGATTACGATGGAATAGCCTATTCTGTAACAGTTCTGCATTGTATTGGTTTGGTCGGTCATTGCTACCTTGCTAGATTTCGCGTTACCACCACATATATAGCATAACTGGAGATTTACATTTTGCGTGCAAGCTAGCTTATGTGCTTCCTGTGCAATACCAGCAATCGATATGCATCACACCAACTTCGCATTATACTCTAATAGATATTAATAGTGCTAGTGTGCATAGAAAATCTTGAGTAGTAAATGCTAGACTGCAGATATTAGTAGAATGCCATAATCAATAGAAACGAAAAGCGAAAAAATTGCCACCATCATGAATAAAATCTAAATTCCAAACTTTTTTCTTCCTCTTCCCATTCTCTCATGGATCTTTCCTTTAATGGGCTATTTGCGTGGTACTGAAAATCCGATTTCTATCACTATACATGTAATGTTATGTTGAAAACATATATAAAAATATAAATTTTATTTTTAAAAAAATATTTGTTTTTTCTAAATTCAGAAAGAATTTTTTTTGTGACGTCATTATATTTAACTGGAGAACCATGTTTAAAAATGTAACGTATAGAGGGCATGCGAGAAAGTTTTAATTTGAATTTGACATTAATTCATTTTTCTCTCTCTCTCTCTGGTCTCTCAAATATATTAATTACTTCACTAATAAACACATAGGTAGTTACATGTAATTTAAAATATCGATACCAAAAAGATAAATTAAAATACTAACCTCCAAACTATTGTTGAAACGTCAAACAGGAGATCTATATTACCTGTACAAACTTTGTACAAACAAACCCAATAACTCTACGACCATTCATTGGTGCGGCGTAATTCTACGTCATACATACATGGCGGGAATTCAAATAATCAAATTTCATTATTTTTTTCTGGCTAATGAACAAAAATTTTGTCAAAAGGAAAAATATGGGTAGCAAGTTTTTACCTGCTCTTCAAAAATATTAAATAAAAAAAAGGTTCGCAAAATAGCCCATTATAATTTTTACACACAATTCATCTTTTTTTCGGCTTCCCTATAAATTTGGCAACATTGCATATTAATTTTTCATCTTCCCTCAATTCATGGTTAAAATTTAAAGATAAGTAGACAAACCGTCCGGCATTTGTCTTTGATTGAACTTGATTCTGAATGAAACTTGAGAAATCCGCTACAGAAACGTATGATTTGTTAAAGAAATTTTATGGTGATAAGTGTGTATCTAATACTAAAGTTTTCGAGCCAATTAGAACGTTTAAAGAGGGAAGAAAAGAGATCAGAGGCGCTTAGTGTATCGGCCGTTTTCGAAATCCGAGTAATTGTTCATGTGGATTGAATGGCTAATGGGCAGTATACAAAGAGGTTTTGATAACCCTTCATGCACGGGCGTGAAGAAAAATGGCTGATATGTGACAGAAGACAGAACAACTTATGGATTCTCCATGAGGACAACGCGCTGAAACACATCGCCCCGTTTGACAAGACATTTTTAACGAAACACAAAATCATAGTGTTGGTACATCAACCATACCCTGGTAAATCATTAGATTTTGGTGTAAATTGGGTAACCGGAAATGGCACTTTACTTGAATCTCATAATGGTTATGTCATTATGAAAATTAAAGATTATTGAATTTTCTACAAGTATACATTAGTACTTTTTACCTCTCGCTAAGAGAGGTATTGTATTCATGCTAAAAATCACATATCGAGATTTAAGTGAATAAGCACGATTTAAGGTCCATATAAATCGATTTTAACATTTATACGATGATGTCTGTGTGTGTGTATGCATGTGTGTATGTATGTGTGGATGTTGGAGGGACGATTACTCAAAAACTATAAGACAAAAGACCAGTTTAACTATGAATTCTTCAATCTGACATTCATGGGAAGAGCTGAAAAGGTTTTGGTAACAATTGGATAACCGGAAGTAGTAGTTTCTAAAAAAAATCTTCTAAATATTATTATTTGAAAATTTTTGATATACTAATATTAAAAAGCATAAAATTCTACATCTCATACATTTAAAATTTTTATCGTATCTTTTCTAAATTTAGAGATAAAGACGCATTAATATATAGAATATCGGGCTGTAGTAAGTCGAGTAGGCTAAAATATACTAAGGAAATCAGTTGACAAATTCAAATGTTTATAACATAATTTGTAAATGACAAATGTCAGTGTCAAAAATCAAAAGTTTTAGTTACATTCTGAAAGCCTTTTCTGGAAAGTATATTTAATCTTCCTTATTGTTTTATTCATTAAATATTTAAAATTATAGGTATCATGCATATATCCATTAGAAATACCGCGAATCTTGTTAATGAATTGGAAGAATCTCTGACATTTAGAAACTTCCTCATAGATGAAAAATAGATATAATTAGAATTGTATGTGTGCAGAAGTACAACAAAAAACAATATTTGGTTAAAGTTCTGTAATTTTTTTGTTATATAACGACGGTTCGATAGCGAAGTGCAATACAATAATTTTGTAACATAAAATGGAAATGGCCAGAGGTCTTGTGCTAGCCACAACAGATATATATATATATATATATATATATATATATATATATATATATATATATATATATTTTACAGATGAATTTAAATAACTTATTTTATAAATCCCGGAGCTTATGTTTTAAGGATAAACACAATTCCTTTGTTACATAGTACATATTTCAAATGTATATAACTGACAAATAAATGTCACTGCAAAAAACTAATTATTTCAAATGGCGACATTTTAAAAAGAAAACAGTAAATAAAGTAATAATAAGGAACTTAATATAGTTTGCACCATTAGTAAAAATGTAGGTATAAATGTAAATTAATAAAAATTAAATAGCAGGAGGTATCGTGTTGGCCACATCCAGAGCTGGGCAAGTTACTTTTAAAATGTAACTAGTTACAGTAACAGTTACCTCCAAAAAAAAGTAACTAAGTTACTTAAGTTCCAGTTACTTTAGTGAAAGAACTAAGTTATTTACTAGTTACTCATTAAAAGTAACTTAGTTACCTTTAGTTACTTTCTAACTACTTTTAATGGCGTGAAGTGTAGACTTATGCCCGTATTCATGAACACTCGTAACAATTTTAAACGATTCGTTATATTTTTTAACCAATAGAAACAGTCGACATTGAAAGAAAAATCGAAATTTTATTTGTCAAGTTTGATCCTATTTGTTAAAAATTATAACATACCGTTTTGAAACTTTACGAGTGTTTATGAATTAGGGCATTAGACTGTTGACTTAGTTATTGTGTAGTATACATATCAGGGAGTTTTTGCACTAACTACGTTAACCTAAATTTTAACGTTATTGCTTGGCAACACCCAATCAGTTTATTATTGTTAATGTTAACGGACCTACAGGGCCTTATTACCGCCTAGCCCACGAGGCCACGGCCTAGGACCTACATTATAATATAATATAAAAATTAAAAGTGACATTTTATCTTGTAAGAAGGGAATTTGCAAAAATGAGACGAATTCAAGTCTTACAACCCTTGGAACGACGAACAAAACACACTATTTTTTGTATAACCTGATAATTGGAATAATTTTGATGATTTAGTGGCAGTTTAATTATAATTTATTAAAACGTATCATTTGTAAGCGAGGAAAACATTTAAAAATAATATATTTTATAAGTCAAATTTAACATTTAGTGACTTTTTAATTCTAGAATTAAAAGTTAAAATAATGTGTTACTTTTAGTTTTTCTGTTTATCGAACAAAAACTCTATTATTAATGAATATAATTACTTATTTTATTATCTACTATGGCTTGAAATCAATCAACAATAATGTTGAATTTAATTATGTATTAAAATAAAAGTTACACATTACAGAGGGTATGCGCGATGCTGCGCTCAACACTGCCACTCTGGACAGACATTTATTTAAAACAAAACAGTTTAGTTAGTGTTTCTAAAAAAGGCATCAGCCTCAACAAAATATTTCTTAGAAATTTTAATCTCCCCTGTTACTTTTTATGACTAAGTTACATTCCACTTTTTAAGTTACTTTGACTAACTTAAGTTACATTCTAATTTCTAAGTTACTTTAAGTAACTTAAGTTACTCAAGTAACTAGTAACTAAAAACCGTAAAGTTACCAACTACTTTTCCGCAGCAAGTTAAGTTACAGTTACAGTTACCATATTTTAAAAAGTAACTAAGTTACGTTACAAGTTACGTAAAAATAACTAGTTAGTAACTAAATTCCTAAAGTAACTAGTTACTGCCCAGCTCTGGCCACATCAGATTTTTATTCCTAAAATATATTTAAATCTGCGGCAAGAAGAAGAAAATACAAGTCCGAGATATAGTTGTAGGAAAACCGGTAAAGGTTGTGAATAACCTAACAAAAAAGGCCTGCAGTTAATGCTTTCAACAATAGAATATTCGCATGCGGCGATGTAAAAGAGTACTTTAAAAGTGGCAATATTTGTTTTGCATAATTTTTTTATCAATGTTTTTTGTTATTTTATTGCCATACCTCGTATGTTCAATCCAATTAGCTTTCCTCGTTCTTATTTTTCTTAAAATTCTTCTTTTTTCCAATCTTTTTCTCCCTTTTTCACCCAATATTCGCCACAATTACATCTATACAACGGAGTATAAAACAAATTTTAGATAAGTTCGATAAAAAAGAAATAAAATTTTTAAATTGTAACAGCAATTCCATTTCGTTCTTTATTGAACATCCCCATAAACATCAATACGATTTCCCAGTGTTAAGTAAAACTCAAAAGCAGATATCACATTTGTCACTGTCGAGAAATCCTATCCAATCATCTTTCATTGTCTCCGTAAAATAAAGACCATCATTACAATCAAATTGTTACATTTTACTCATTGTAGTTACTCTGGAATATCGAGTAGAAAACGCCGGAAAATTTCACAGTCGTAAATTTCTGCTAACGGCTTCGTTGAATACTAAATATGATCACGCATCGTTGCTATCCATTTGACTATTGTTATTCTATTACCTATTAAGTAAAATGCTAAAGAAAAGTATGAAACTGATAAACTTTATGACAAAAATGGTGCTTTGTAACTATGCGAAACAAATTATTTCACGGAATATTGTTTCATTGTTGTTTTGTTTTAATTATCTTTCCACTAGATTAATCAAACTATGAAATCAAACAAATGATTTCATACAAATTATCCTAATATTCTCTTTACTGATTGCAGCGGCAATAGGTTCCATTTGGTTGTATTATTCCTCTAATAACATTCTATATTTTCAAAATAAAAATAATTCATCAATGCTTGCAATTATTGATATATCAATGTAGAATTATCAATTATTCAAAATTATCTGTCTATTGAAGAAAACGCCACGTGAAATTGATAATTTCCTCTATTGTCAATAAATTGAACTAGAAGCATTTCAAAGATCCGATACCGGAAGAGAAATTACATTACATGAGCGACAAAAAATGTAATTGAAGTTAAATAGACTGAGATATGGTGACAATTTTTGCTCAATTTAATTCATTTTAACTTCAGATTTTAGTTTAAAAATTGACTGTTAAATTAAAAATGACCTCTGATTTTCCTTTAATATTCGGATAATAGTTATTCAAAAAAGTTAAAATTGGATTGCAACAAATAATACAGAGTGACCCGCAAGCAAGATCATACGAGATCAAACTTATAATAGTTCGCCCGGCTTTTCTCAACAAATTAAAAACCTACACAAATGGTGAAATATTTCTAAAAAATTCTTTCGAATAAATATAGGATAGTATTAATAAAAAAAAAAAAGTAAATGCTACTGACAGTTTTATAAGATAAGATATTAATAAAGTTTCAGAAAAAGTTGATGCTATAAGAAAATACATAATGGTAATAGTATGTACAGTAAAATTTTTGAAAGAAGTCCGATCAAGACCATCTACGAATTGTATCTCTGAATTAAGATTTTGTGCTGTCAAATTTAGTAGTCTTTTACTTAGTTTTTATGAGGATATTAAATATCTTGTGTACCTCATAAAAACAATGTAAACGACGCTACTAAATTTGACAGCATAAAATCTTAATTCATAGATGCAATTCGTAGATGGCCTTGATCGGACTTCTTTCAAAAATTTTACTGTACTTATACTTCTATAAAATGGAGTAGATTCTTATAGAATTAAGTATTTACTAAAATTTCAAAAATTATATTAATTTAAAAAAACATGTTTAACGCCGTACGGGCCCGCAAAGATTATAAAATTCGTAGTAAACAAGGTGTCAAATTGTTTTGCTTTACACCCGAAAGTGTGGAATAGCTATCAGAACACTTCTTGGTGTTAGCAATGAACCCAAAGGTGTGTTATGTGTTCATATATAAAAATAAATAAATATAAATATATCATCACGGCATATTACCCATTTCTGGGTGTGCCAGTATCTACAACACATGTAGACATCGGTAATGATGACGATATATTTTACCGTGTGGGCGCTTACCAGGCGTCACCTCACGGGCACTCATAGCTGGCGTGGAGAGTGCACCACAGGGGTCACTTTTGTGCCATTTAAAATTGGAAATATTTGGCGTCAGTCGGGATGGAACTCGGTTCCCCCAGGTTCGCGACCAGACACTCAGGCACGTGGCCACGAAACCCCATTAATTATTCGTATATTAAATGAAAATATTATTAAGATATGCTGCTGACCCTATAACCTGTTTTTAAACAATAGCAGTGTTTTCAAAATTTTTCTCTGAAATCAAAGCTTGTGTATGCCTATTCAGCAAATGGTTTTACATCCAACGAAATTTCAATTTTCGTTCACCCATGTAAAACTGTCTGCGGAATAGCCACTCATAAGCGCTGATTTTAGCGCTAAAATTTAAAAACTCTGACTATAGTTTAAAAGCAGACTGTAGTAAGGGAACATAAAAAAGCCGAAAAGTTTACATAAGTTCTC
Organism: Ophonus ardosiacus; assembly: GCA_943142095.1. Lineage (NCBI taxonomy): Eukaryota > Metazoa > Arthropoda > Insecta > Coleoptera > Carabidae > Ophonus > Ophonus ardosiacus. Next base: position 32,757,834 of record OW964834.1, on the reverse strand, counting down.
AGATTGGTGTTGCTGAAGACACTTTTTTCATATTTTATTTTCGTCCTTGTCATTGCTTTCATAACTAAACATTTTTAAAATTTCAAAAATATAGAACTGAATTTCTAATTAGTTTGTTGACTCAATAAATAAATGATGAATAGACTATTAACAAATGTCAAAATTTATATTTTTCACTAACACACGGTTTACTACTGTATTTCATACGTAAGTACATACTTAAAAGTAAGAAAGCATTTACTTATAAGTATCAGCATTTCATTATTAAGTAAATGCTAGTGCTTATAAGTATTTAGTTATTTTTAGTAATACCACTCATAGACTTAAAACTTACAAAACTGTGGACCAAATGACGGATGATAATAATTCGACCAACATTTAAAGGCTCATCTTCTAATCCAGGTTTAGCTTCTACCGGGACCCTTTACTTTTGACACAATGAAAAACAACTTCGTACAAATTCAGTGCGTACAGTACAACATACCTTACAAGACATGTGGTACAATACTCTGAGAAGAACGTGCAGAGCTTGTTCTAATAGAATTAAAGCTGTTATCCATACTAACATAATAAATGCGAAAGTAACTCTGTCTGTCTGTCTGTCTGTCTGTCTGTTACGTTTTCACGCCTAAACCGCTAAACCAATTTTTATGAATTTTGGTATAGAGATAGATTGGAGCTTGGAGAAGGACATAGGATACTTTTTATCGCGAAAATAAAACTTAAAGGGGTGAAATAGGGATGAAAGTTTGTACCGCTCTATTAGTACAGTTGCACAAGTGAATAATGAATTGAACGTCACCGACGCATGATAAGTAGTTCTTTGGTTAATTGGACAACGAAATTTTTGGCATTGGCGTGTAGCGCAAGATAAAACTTTCGTGAAAAAAATTAAATTATCAAAATTTAATAAACAAAATGAATCGAAAGCATAAGCAAGGTTCTACAATAAATATTTCACAAAGTACAGTAAAAAGGATTCTAGCTGAAAACAAAAAGAAATTTAAATAATCCAGAATCAAAATTAAATTCTCCGAGAAAGAACAAAATTGAAAATTTTGATTTCCAGGTATTTCTCATATTCTTTCTCACATCTATTACTTTTACAGTTTATTACAGTGTAGTTTTATTTGATCAGAACAAATAAACGTTCAAATACAAAAGATTAAATTTGATTACAACAATGAAAAGTTTTACAGTTAATAACAATGTAGTTTTATTGGATTACAACAATTTTCACCTACAGCAGACTAAATCTGATTCCAATAATAAAAATAACTATCACACAAATTATTGTCATCATTGTTAACTATATTTAATTATTTAATTGTTAATATTAAATACCTTATATAAAACCAGTAAACCAGTCATTCATTACGTATGCAAGTATTGAAATTTGGCGCTGCAACGAGTTCGATTTGTTTATTTATTATTTATTTTATTATTTTTTGCTTGTTCATTGATCTATTACTGACATTTTAATACGTAGATATTACCTTTCCACGCCCAAACCGCTGAACAGATTTTAATAAAAATTGGTATAGTATAGAGATAGATAAAACCTTGAAGAAAGAAATAGGCTACTCAAAGTAATTATTCAACGCATTCGCGGGTACAAGCTAGTTACTAATAAAGGCGATGTAATCCAGTATTAAATAGCGAATACCTGAATAACTCATTCGGTTTTCTACAGTTGATGACATGAAAGAAAACCATTTTGAGGAATGTTAAGCGTTAGCAGGATTTTAAACTAGTCGAAAGAAATTTGTAAAAATTTCTTACCATTTGCGTAGGTTTTCTAAATTGTTTGTGGAACCGGCCGAACTATTACGAACCTGTGATCTTATACCCTTTTTTGCGTTATAATTTTTTGTTCACAACTTTTAAAAAATGCATATTTTTCTTTTGGTTTTCTTCTTCATTACTTCAGTATACAGTGCACAAAATAAGAGAAAGTTACGAGAATCTTGTTATCGCGAAGAAATATCTGGTATCATAAATCAAATGGCGATTATTGGTGTTTTTGGTTTGTTTGTAAGTTGGCTACTTGGAAGGCTTACTGCACGATGTTCAGGCGGTATTTATTGTATCGGAATCTGATCATGATGCGACTCACGTGAAACGATCTATAAGGGTTGTTTTATTTCCTCTCCCTTGAGATGGGATCAATAAGAAGATATAGTTAGAGATATGTTTACACCAGAAACATAAAATTATTGACATTGTTAATCAAAAATGTCATTTTAAAATAGTCCCTTTGGAAGTGTAAATGAATAACTGGTCGATACTAAAGGATTACAAATACAAAACACGTGTTGTGCTCATTGGGACAAATGCACAAAACCCAATAAAATTACATGTTTTGTTGTCGTAAACAGAAGCACTTTAATTGTAACATGCCATTGGAGATTTGCTATATTTATTACAATAAACACATCCATGCATTAAAAATCTGTTATTGCCAGCACAATGCCTCTTGCTTTTCCGTATTAGGCTAAATAAGTACATATTGTATTTACCTTTCTGCTACACACACAAAAATTCTAAGACATTTTGTTCATCTTTCAGAGGCCATCTTAGATGTGTTTTTGATTTTCAAAAAAAAATCGAATAATTGTACTAAGACAAAAGTTGTAGCGCCCTTGGCCAATATTTAGTTTTCAAATAACTTCGTAACTAAAGTGGAAAAAAAGTTTCATATAAAAAGTTATTGTTTCTTTATAGTTTATATATTTTTATATATATATATATATATATATATATATATATATATATATATATATATATATATATATATATATATACATATACAGGGTGTCCCATATAACATTACGTTCTTGAATATCTCGAAAACAATGCATCGTAACAAAAAGTGTGCCGAATCAAAACCTTCATAAATTTTGGGGGGACATCAGATTCTGACAAAATGGCCCCCAGACCCCCCAGGGGGGCGGGAAAAGGGGTCAACTTAAAAATCTTAAATGGGACCCCCTATTTTTTATTGCAGATTCGGAAAGAGCGTAAAAATATGTTGGTTTTATTCGGAAACTTTTTTTGTACTCCCATCAGGTGGCGCTGCAATCGTAAAAATGTAGAATTAATTTCTGATGAAATCGAGTTGTCCATAGTCAGTTTTGAGGAGTAATATTTCTACAATTTTGTGTATTTATTGAAACAAAAAACGTCATTTTTACCTCCCGCTACCCTTGGTAAGGGAGGTATAGGGATCGTGCTAAAAATCTCATATCGAGATTTTAGTAAATGACCACGTTTTAAGTTCCCTAGAATCCATTTTTAACATTTTCACGATGATGTCTGTATGTGTGTATGTGTGTGTGTATGTGTGTGTGTGTGTATGTGTAGGGATTTTGTCTTCACTCTAACTCAAATACTATCATCCAGAAAATTCTGAATCCTTGTATTTCCATCCCATTCTAATATGAATAGAAGCCATTAGATTTTGGGGTAAATCGCATAACCGGAAATGGCACTTTACCTGAAGCTCATAATGGTTTTTCTTCAAAAAATACCATTAAATGCCATTTTTTCGCATTTTATGTCTTATGAAAATTAAAGATTATTGAATTTTCTACTGGAATACATTAATACTTTTTCTATATATTTTACACATAAATTTAAAAATAATTTTTTTTGTTAGTCGCGAAGCCTAAGATAAACACAATAATTCGTTTGTTACACAGTTCATATTTCAAATGAATGTAACTGACAGTTAATGTCACTGTCAAAAAACTAATCACTTCAAATTAATAATAGTGACATTTTAAAAAGAAAATAGTAAATAAAGCAATAGTTTTCTGCAATGGAACAGTTTGCAGCGGTAGTAAATACGTAAGTATGTATTTAAATTAATAAAAATTCAATAGCGGGAGGTTTTGTGTTGGCCACATCAGATTTTTTACCAAATTATTAATAAAATATTAATCGGTTAATTTTTTTCTAACAAATTTACATTGCCACCTGTTGGGAGTACAAAAAAAGTTTCCGAATAAAACCAACATATTTTTTCACGCTCTTTCCGAACTATGAAGGTTTTGATTCGGCACACTTTTTATTACGATGCATTGTTTTCGAGATATTCAAGAACGTAATGTTATATGGGACACCCGGTATATATATATATATATATATATATATATATATATATATATATATATATATATATATAGTTTATATATTGGTATAAACAAAATTTTGTTCAACCACTATCTTAGTCAGTTTTTCTTCTACTCTAATACAAAATGGTTTCTTTCTCAAAAACAGATGAAGATCGGACCCATGTCGATTAAACTTCTTTTACTCATTTTGGTCAGCACTATATGCCCTCATAATTTGTGTCACTTATTTTTTAACACTCTGTATTTATATACAGGGTGTCTGAAGGGCACCACTTAACCACAGATTCCTGAGGCTAAAATAAGACGATTTAACTAAACTTCCCACAAGAAACCTTCAGTAATGTATTTGGATTTTTGATACTGATATTTTTCTGTCAATTACAAACATTTTAATTTTTCAACTGGTTTCCATGGAAATATTTGGGATGTGAGATTCATTACAACGGATTGTATTATATATTTATAATTTACCGTCTCTAAATCTATAGAAGATATAATAAAAATGTTCAATTTATCGGATATAGAATTTTAGATTTCAAAAAATAATATTAATTTTTTTTTTTTTTTTTAGAAACTACTACTTTCGGTTGTCCAATTGATACCAAAACCTTTTCAGCTGTTCCCATTAATGGCAGATTAAGAATACGTAGTTAAATTGGTCTTTAGTATTATGGAACCGTCCCCCCAACATCCAGGCACACACACACACACACACACACACAAACACACACAGAGAGATATCATTGTAAAAATGTTGTAGTGACCTTATTCATTAAAATCTGGATATGAGATTTTTAGCATGAATCCAATACAGAAAGGTAAGAGAGTAGCGAGAGGTAAAATGTAATTTAATTATCATAGTTGCTGAAATAGTCCATGACACGAAAATACTCTGAGGAATGTACAATGTTATCAGGATTTCTGTAAAGCGGCACTACGATTCAATACACTTGTCCTTAACGTCGCGGGATAGGAGTGTTATTTTGTTTCTAAGCCGACTGATGGCAGCACAGTAGAAAATTTGTGCATCTGGTTGATGTGTAGGTTGTAAAAGTGCAGCTGTAGCTACAGCCAATCAGAACAGTGTACCTTACGAGTTATAAATTACTTGAAAAGAAAGCCGGGATGGCCAGGGTGCGTGTTTCGACCGAGGAAAACAAATTGTATAATATCAATGAAATACGTATCAAGTGACAAGGAAAAATAAAACAATTATTATAATTCAAACATTTATTTGTGATTAAAAATGGAATTATCCTTGTTTATATTCTGAAATTAATATTTAAAAATAAAGTAATTGTCCATTATTTTGAACAATTGAGAGGAATAAATTCTACTGAGGTTCTCTGCATTTAAAGCCCTTCTGAATTCTTCGCAAAACAATTTCTGGTAGTATGCACTTCTTATAAAAATTAATAAGTTGATCTCTCATATGCTTTTCCCAAAATAAATCAATTTTTTCGATTTTCAAAATGAAAACAGGAGTATCTTTGATAATAAAAATGATGAAATGTGTAACTGGCCTTGTATCTGAAATGAAATTTGTTTATTTCTAGACGAGCCTACGCTATTATTATTTTAAAAACTATTCAATATTTTTTTTTACTAAATTTGGTATCTACATTTACCATCGGGACTTGCTGCTAGATATCCATTTTCTTCATCAATAAATAAACCCGAAGGAATAACTTTCTTATTAGTTTGATTTTCAAATATACGAATAGCTATGTATTCGTTATCCAAACCGTATTTTATGTATTTTGTTATTATGTGGTTTTTAAATAAACAATCTCGTACCTAAACATCTTCTTTTACATACGCGGCCAAAAATTGACGATGTTAGTCTATTAGCTTGTTCAGTATCGTATACTAATTATGAATTACAATCCCTGTACAAGGATATCCCTAATTTAGTTTTTTTTTTATAAAACCCAGTTGAACTGAACTTTAGATTAAAATACGCCGAAAAGAAAACAAAGGCCTTTATGATCAATGACACCGGGCGAGGAAAGTGTACCTGCATTTTGCATGTGTTCTTACAAGAAATATTCAATACCAGTTTCTTAGAATGTCTGATAGCTAGGGCTGTCAAAATCTGCTGAAATTGCTAACCGGTTAACCGTCGGTTTACAGACCGGTTAACCGAAAAATCGAATAACCGTTTTCAAGTCAATAACGGGCCGATTTTTAACCGGTCAGAAAAACCGGTTTTTAGCCGGTTAAAAAACCGGTTTTTAACCGGTCAAAGAACCGGTTTCTAACCGGTAAAAAAACGGTTTTTAACCAGTCGGAAAACAGGTTTTTAACCGGTCAGAAAACCGGTTTATAACCTTTAATTTGGTGCATGTTCAAAAGTTTCCTCAAAACGTATCGAGTTTTAAGGGCGCCGTTAACTTTTTGGAAACATCGTACTTCTTCTTTGGGAAATAAATTTCGGTAAACTTTGCAAAATTTCCCTGTGTGCACTAAAATCTTGACAATTTATTGTTTAGCAATGGTATATGATATACGTATATATGGTATGCGAGCAATATCTTCGATTATTATTCATATTTCACCAACTCCGTATTGATTCGGAAGGTTGTTGAAATGCTGTATTTAAAATTGTTTTCGACGTTGTTCATATAGATCATCGTGTCTAATACAATTTTAAACAAATTTTGTCATAAATTTTAATTATTACTGTATATTCAATGATTGCTGAAGATGGGCTTGCCCTAAGCCCGAAACGTCCGTAATAATAGTATATTACATCCGAGGTGGGAAATGTTTCATTACAGCCGAGGGCTTACGTATATTACCGAGAGGCGAAGCCTCGAGATGAGATAAATCGCGAGGCTGTAGTGAAACTCCCACCGAGGTTATGTATCTTATTTTATTCACAATCATCCTCATTTTAAATCAATAATTTTCAAAATAAATCAATGAGTTATAACCTTTAATTTTATTATTATTTTTTGACAGCTCTCTTAAAATTTGTTTTAACCTACTTTATTAAAAGGATCTATGACAATGTTACTAGACAACCTCTACATAAACATTTCCAACCCAAGAGATGAAAGTAAAATCTGTTATTTCCAACCTAAGAGAATTTCATTAAAGTTAAGAATGACGTATTTCCCAACCTCCAAAAGGTTAGGAATCGGTATATTACTATAATGATTGTGAATAAAGAATTTTACAATACACGTGGACCATTTATGCCTTTTGTTTTCATCTATAAACCATTCAACGCTTGGTCCTTTCACCCTTTTCTTCATTATTAATATCACGAGCTTATATTTAATGAGAGAATATAATGAATTTTGATTAAAATTAACTGTCAATGTTGTAAAAATGCTATAGCAGTTAGTAACGAATAGAAATAAGGTGATATTCTTTGTTTTTTCTCATCGCTGTGATAGACATGTAACTATGGAAATTCTGAATGTTGATTGGCGGAAAACATATCACGTGACTAATGAATTATTTCCTATTTCAATGTAATTTACTTTTATTTCAAAAATATTATTAAAAGAAATAATAACATATTAAGGTTAGTAACATTGACAGTTTCAATAAGCATTTGAAATTTATTTATTTTGATATATGGCATTTTCTCAAGAGCTATTTAGACATTAGGTTATAGTTAATTTTTTTTAAGAAAAAAGAGTGCTATGAATCGGTTAGAAACCGATTGAAAACCGGCTATAAACCGGTTAAAAACCGGCTATTAACAGGTTAAAAACCGGCTATTGACCGGTTAAAAACCGGCTATTGACCGGTTAAAATCCGGCTTTTAACCGGTTAAAAACCGGCTATAAACCGAATAAAAGCCGGCTACAAACCGGTTAACCGGCTAACCGAATATTTCATTATTGAAAAACCGGTTTCCGGTTAACCGAATACTTTTGACAGCCCTCTCTCATACCAATTATTCCAAATTGTTATACCTGTAAATACATATTTTAACAATGTCCCTTAGGTACATTTCACTTTGTTCAGATAAAGTTTTGCTTTCATTATACATCACATAATAAATACATAAACTTTTATCTTTTCAAGTACATATTTTCCAAATTTTTATATTATATGATACGATTACTATACGATAACTAGAAAATGTTTTATTATCATTGGTTGGAAAAGTATTTTTACATAAATTATAAATACAAAGTTTGAGAAGAATTAAATCTTCGTTTTTTTATATTTTTACTATTTTTTACAAAAAATTATGTAACTGATTTGTTAGTATTATAGTTTACATTATTTGCATTTAATATATTCCTATTTCTATATGCGATATGTACTACTGTTTTGTTTCTCCAAAGAAGAAGACACCTTATTTCGAGCTTCATTTCTGAAATAGGTTGAAGTTGCAGTGCTTTGATAAAAATATACATACTTGTATTTTACCTTTTCAAATTAATTTTCTTTGCTATTTTAGCTCTTTTACTTCTTTTGCGTTTTCCAAATTGAAAACCCATTTTTCACAACTCAAATAAAAACAATATAAATTCACGCAATGCCGATTTTCCTAAAAGGCTGCAGAAGCTAATGCAGTTTATTTCACTATTTCAATATTTTTCCCTTCTACGTAATCTAACAACTTAAGCCCCTCCCTAACTCCTCCTTATGTTCCATTTCGACAGCTCAAATTTCATGCGGCACGTGGTGGCGAAAGAGTAAACTAAATTTGCCTATAATTAACATTGGAAGAACATTTCAGAGAGTCCAGGCGCTGTAATTTTCATTTTAAAAAAATGAAAAAAATTCATGTGATTCTTGAGCCAAAGTTCTATATAGTGAGTATAATAATTACCCTATAAATTACCTCACAATCTATTTAAAAAATGTTTTTAAAGGTACAGATTTAGCATTGTTCAAATGTTGGCTTATTTTCTCAGAATTCAATCATATTATACAAATTCTATGTATCTAGCTATATTCAGTGTTTTCTTGTGATTCCTGTGATATCAACTTTTTAACATAAACCTGCTCCATATATGACTTGGATTCATTTATGTAAAAAATAATAATTTCAGATTTTAATGAATTCAACATTTTTTTTCTCATCAATAATACTATATACAATTTTTGAAAATGTGATTTTGAAATCATTGATCTCTCCTTATTTACTCCTATTATTTGCATTTTGAAATGTTTTCACAGTTTTGAGGAAAAAAATTGAGAACTTATCGCTAAATCATGATTTTGACTGGCGCGCAGCCTTAAACCATAGTATCGACCATTCAAATTTATTTCCGAAAACGTATAACACATGTTAATGCCTTGATAATTTATTTTACCATGTCCAATACAGACTTACAACTTACATTATGATTGTTCTCTAATCATTTCATTTTTGATTCTATGTCGGAGTGTTACTCCCAGTACTCTTCTTAAATTTCAAGTGCTGAAATTTTACTATGCCCTAGATAAATAAATTAATCTGTATATTGAATTGTACACTGTTATCTTATCTTCGACTTTCGCTGTTTTCTTATTTCTGATGTTTATGTCATTTTCAATTTCTCTGTCATCGGTTTTATCTAGGTATCTCTGTTTCTGCTATAACAATTACGATCAAGAATCAAGACGACAGTAAACTATAATTTAGATTGGGTAAACCAACTATTATTACTACAACTATTAAAGTAGTTTCTAGTGTAGACTGTCATCACTTCCTGATAATTGTCTCCAAATTTGCAAATGGCGTACTTAACATCATTGAGTGTAAAGTGTTCTTGGATTGTTAGACAGTGTAGGACTATTACTATTCTGCAGACGTTGTTATTGTTGGTAGGTAGCGTGTTACAGGACACTAAATGTATATCATGAATTGATGTTTACCATTTAGTGCTCAGAATTTGGAATTGCTCTCTCCACTTAGACATAGCAATGTTTTATTACGTCACATATTTTATTAACGATATTTTATTGGTTATTATTATTATTATTATTATTATTATTATTACTATTTATTTATTTGGAACCATTACTACAAATAATTATATTTGGAAATATTATTATTAAGTAAAATAACATTGTATTCCCTATATTACGGATTTCAAGTAGAAACCCGGTATTACGAGAATGAAGTATTTATAGCGGCTGAATTAGTATCCTTCAGAAAATTTAGAATAAAATTTAATTTTGGTGGAAAAAATGATAAGACGTGTTACATTTTTAAGAAAGATTTGGATTTATGAAGGCAACCCGCAGATCATATTTTGATCTGTTTAACATGCTGATGTAATCTTATTATCACACGACGTCATTGTTTCTAATGATATTGTATTTATGACATAAACCGCTTGGCTGCCTGGATATCCTACAGTACAATCAAAATACTAACAATGAAACATGCCTTTTTGAATAATTGGATTACGGGTATAAAATTTATTTCATTCCTCATTAGATTCCTCGAATGCGTGTACATATAAATCTCTCTGAAGTCTCTATACATTCCCTAATGTAAGTAACCAACCTGAGTTGATGATATTGTTTCATTACCAAGTTGGTTCTGTAGTCTGATTAATTCCTTTCTGTATGGCGGTGTTCGTGTGCTGATTACCGCAAACATCTGTGTACATTGTGTATCTGTATTTAATGTGACTGTCGGTATATCAACGCAGAATCTAATAACAGTATTCATCAGCGTTTTCAAAGTGAAACGTAAGCTGTTTTCTTAATTTCGAAAAGTCGTTAATCATCAAAATTATTCTGGTATTACAAATGTTTATGCTTTGAAATATACTCCTAAAAATTTTAGCAATTTTGGATTCTTGCATTTGTAACAGAGGCGGGGAGAGGGGGCGGGCAGGCTTCTATTTACTTCTTCTTCTTCTTTTTACATTGTAACCCTAAATACGAGTACTAGCGTAAACGCCCAAAACTAAACAACACAGACTACTCCATGACCTTACTGAATGAATCTTTCACATAGACTGACTGAAAACAAACGGTTATCTCTTCAGTAAGGCATATCTGATGAAGGGTTCAGCGTTAATCATCCAGTACCCATAGCTAAATAACAACACTGCACGTAGCGTAGCAATAACTTATCTTCTTATTTGTTAAAGCAATAAATGCCTACGCGGTTGACATCTAGACTAAACAGAGAGATATAAGAAAAATGATAAAACAGAATTTTGACTTACAAAGATAAAAAAGTTAAATAAATAAATAAATAAATATATCATCACGGCATATTACCCATTTCTGGGTGTGCCAGTATCTACAACACATGTAGACATCGGTAATGATGACAATATATTTTACCGTGTGGGCGCTTACCAGGCGTCACCTCACGGGCACTCATAGCTGGTGTGGAGAGTGCACCACAGGGGTCACTTTTGTGCTAATTAAAATTGGAAATATTTGGCGTCTGTCGGGATCGAACCCGGTTCCCCCAGGTTCGCGACCAGACACTCAGGCACGCGGCCATGGGACCCCATAGATAACAAAGTGAAAATATTAATATTGAAACTATAATTTAGAAGAGTTTATAATAAAAATGATTAGCTTGTTATTGCATTACGCTCACCTTTGTTACACATTTAAAAAACACTGGGTAGAATTCAGCACTCTTTTTAACTAAAGAATTTTATATAAAAATAACAAAATAAAGAGAGACATGCATTCATAAGAAAAAGATGCAAGCTGTTTCTATAGTTACCAGAGACGGTAACTACACTAATGACGATTGTTAAATTCGACCCAATACGTCTGATCGAATTAAAGCTGAGTTGGACACTTTTTACGGGGACTCTACTCCATCATTTGCGCCGTGAAAATATGGGGAGTTGAATTTAAACGTGGTTGTTCCAGCTTTGTTAACGATGAGCGTCCAGGATGGCTAACAATTGCGAGTACCATCGACAGCATCCAAAATTTGATTACCGTCGAATCAAAGTTGGAGAGATAGCAGAGGATGTGGTACCGAAGCGTTTATCATATATTACATGAAGAATTGAGGATGATAAATATGACTGGGCGTTGAATAAACATTTACAAGGCCCTGTTTGGAGCGAAAGTGAAACAAGCTGGATTTATGCATCGATTTTTAATAAAATCAATTGAAGATGTGAATAAGAAAAAATAAAATACTCGTTAGATTTCACAAATTTATGAAATTCTTTATTGCAATTTCGACGTTGCTGCCATCATTAGAAAAACTACAAGAATGAATTTGAGGTTTAAATCGACTCGGCTCGAAAACAAAAATTGCTAGCTCGTCTCAACAAAAAAGTAGCAAGCTCGGCTGGAAAATTGACTTGAAATCGCTCCGGGTTTCGGGCCAGGCCGGGCCAAAGCTCGAAATTGAGTGCATCCGGCAAACCTAATTTTGATTTTGATATGAAACAAAAAATATAAATATTTTCGTGTCAAACTTAAAAAAAACTACTTCCTTAGAACGTTCAACATTGGTTAACATAAAAAAGGAACGCTTCCAGCGTGTTTAATATAAAAATTACAGACCTATGAGTATTTAACACTTTACCGAAGGCGTTCGAAATTTTACACCTATTTAACAAATCTTCTACGATCATTTACGTAAGGGTTTATTTCCTTGAATTCTTGAAGTAAAATAACTTAAAAGCGTTTTGTTTATTTATTAAGATGTGATGGACATTGTTATTAAATCATTTGGATCCCTTTTAATTCTATCCATTTTGACTAAAATATTAAAGAAACTCTGCCAGCCCGAAAAACTTGATTTTTCAAGCCGAACCAAAATCTAAAGTCTGACTCGCCTCAATTTTTGCAAATGATTAGCCTGAATCGGCCCGAAAAATATTTTCGGCCCGGCTCGATGATCAACTCGAAATCCAGCAGGTCTTCGGGTCGGGCCGGGCTAAAGCTCAAGATCGAGTGCATTCCTACGCTTAAACAGGTAGGTTGAACATAGTACAGATATTATAGAGTTCTATAATATGGAATGTCGAGGTCAAACAGTCCACAATCAAAGATGGACAAATGTGTAACTGTTCAATCATTAGGTTATACCCATTGTGAATAGCTTTTTTGATCTCGAAGGATTTCAGGAAACAGGAAAGTTAATTTTGGCCTTTAGCTTTAACAATGCAGAATACTTAACTTAAATTGTCCTTATTACATGTATGCTTATTATCTAATAAATGTTGGGATTCATTTTGAATTGGTTCTATTGTTTTTAAAATTTGTGATGTGTTCATCGAATCTAATGTAAATACAGTCATAATCAGTTTACTTGGGAAAGCCTTCAATACCCGAATATTCGAAACCAGAATATTTAACAAAAGAATATGCATGGACAAAATCATTCAAATCCCGAATATTCAAGAACCGGATCATGCATCGCCAGAAAGCGCTTTGCCCGAATGATTCAAAATCCGAATATGTGGGCGGGGCGAAGGCGGTACAAGAGAAACAAACTTTAAGTTATGTTTACGTTGGTTAGCAATGGTTCTGCTGATACGCTTTCGAGAAATGCGTGATTCTGTATTTGAATATTCGGGATTTGAATGTTTCTGTGTAAGTATGTTCTGCTTTTGAATATTCTAATTTTGAATATTCGGACGTTAGGAATGCACCCAGGTTACTTGGTAGATACCGAACTTTTTATAATTATTCTTAATTTTAAAATTCATTTTTCTAATTATTCTCGTGATGGCAGCAACTTCGAAATTGCATTAAAGAATTTTATAAATTTTGTGAAACCTACCGAGTGTTTAATTTGTTACCTTTTGATGATATTTGGATCCAACACTATACTTTTGGAACGAAGGAGCAATCGAAACATTGAATTGTGACGGGTGGACCTTTTTCTCCGAAGAAGATTATTATGCAGAGACACTACCTACTTTTGGATAGGTTAAAGATGTTGGAGAATCGATAGAAAATGTGTATTTATTTAAAAGGAGTCTACATTCAAAAATAAAACTAAATTTGAGCGAAAAAACATTCGTACTTGTTTCTATTCATCCATATCAGCCAATTAAAATCAACAATCCTTCATCCACATTCCTCTTTGAAAGTAGTAGTATTTCTCTTGTTCTCAAAAGCACATACCTCTTGTTCTGAGACTCAGACCCATCCGATGTGTAATGTGGCGTGTGCGCGCAACATTTGCAGCTGGCGTAGAGTGCAAGCGAAGCGTGAAACTACCCTTATCAAGGGGGTGTCGCCCTCTATACGGATTCCAGTCCTTGTCTCGCCAAATCAGGCTAATAGCCAAGGGTTATAGGTTACGTATGTCCCGAGCAATTGGGCCAACCATTGTTGGCACAATGAAATTGCGGTGGAGCATTCACAAAGAATATATTTTTTGATTGTTTAACAATGAGCCGGTTTCACAGTTTTTTAAAAGTATTTTTAATGGGGTCGCGTGGCCGTGTGCGTATAGTGTCTGGTTGCCAATCTGGTGACCCGGGTTCGATCCCGGCCAGTACAGACTTTTAATCGCACAAAAATGAACCCTGTGGTGCACTATCCATATACCAGCTATGAGTGCCAGTGAGGTAACGCCTGGTAAGCGCCCACGCGGTAAAATATACAGTGTGTCCCATTTAGAGGTGCCACCATTGGGATCTCGAGAATTGTAAGAGATACGATGTCGGTTAAATGGAACTTTTTGTGCACCTTTGGGAGACCATCTCAGATGTGCTTTTGTTTTTCCAAAAATTCTCATAGGGCACTAGATAATGACGAAAAACTGAATATTATTGATTTTTTCTTTTTCAAATAACTTCTGAACTATTAGTAATTCAGAAAAACGTTTTTTTTATTTACTAACCAGTGGCGTACGAAATAAATTTTTATATCCTAAATTTTCGAGATATAACACAAACTTATATCTTTTTAAACGTAACCCATATCTGAGTTAATCTCAAAAAAAATATTATTTTTTTCTCTTTTCAATGATGTAAGGGTTATTATGTTTTATTTTTGTTTTGCCTTCAAAATTATTATTTTTACCTTAGCTTATAGTAAATTTACAATTATTTTGAAATTATTGCTAGATTTATATTTAGAAATACTCCTTGTATTTAAATAATTCATTTAGTTACAAATTTTTTCTCAAAACTCGTATTATATTAATTTTTATTTTGTATCAGGTCGCCCTTGGCACATTATAGTGTAATTTGTAATTATGAGTATAGAATGAAAATATTAAATAATAAAGGCATAAAATAAATTATATCGATCAAATACACTATAATTAATTAAAATAATAATGTTTTTTTGGGATATAATATGAAAATTCAGGAAAATAAAGAGAAAAATTAAATTTTAGGACCAAAACAAATATAAAACATAATAACCCTTATATCATTGAAAAGAGAAAAAAATAATGATTTTTTTGAGACTAAAATCAGATATGGATTCTATTTAAAAAAATATAAGTTTGTGTTATATCTCAAAAATTTACGGATATAAAAATTTATTTCGTACGCCACAGGTTAGTTAATAAAAATATCTATCTTTTATATTTGAAACGTTTTTCTAAATTACTAATAGTTTAGAAGTTATTTGAAAAAGAAAAAATCAACAATTTTCAATTTTTCGTCATTATCTAGTGCCCTATGAGAATTTTTGTAAAAACAACAGCACATCTGAGATGGCCTCCCAAAGGCGCACAAAAAGTTCCATTTAACCGACATCGTATCTCTTATAGTTCTCGAGATCCCAATGGTGGCACCTCTAAATGGGACACACTGTATAGTTATAATTACTGATGTCTACGTGTATTGCAGATTCAGGTACACCCAGTAATGGGTATTCGGCCTTATTCTGGTGACCATTGTATCCGAAGCAATATTGCAATCTATACAATAATGATTTCAATGTTCTATAAGACATCGTATAGATTTGGTATTCTAGTGCACACATTGTAATCATATGAAAGTGTTATTGTAATGAATACAATATTGTATTCACATATTTGCAGTGATGTCACTCTAAAGAAAATTGTAATAAAATCTTAATATTATTTTATTTAAATAAATAAATTTTACAATGTTAGTACATTTACATTCGCAGGATTGATATTTGAAGTAAAATAACGCAAATATTAATTTGTATATTGATAAATTTTATTAAATAAATATGATGAATTTCATGAGACAATTGGTAACAGTGACTGACACGTAAACTAACATTTGCTTACATTTTGACGTTAGCGAATGACAAAAGTGTTCGTGAAACATCCACAAAGAGAAATTTGTGTGTAATAATCTAATCATGAGTTCACCTAAAAAGAAGGTTTCTAAAAGACAACTTCAAATGTATTTATTTATCGTATCCAACAATTACAAGTATTATAAACGAGTATAAAAGTAATAAAAGCGAAAGAAAGAAATACAAGAAATATAATTATACAAATATGTGAAGATAAAATTTTAAATAACAATTTGAAGATGAAATTGACAGCTGTCAAGATTAAAATGTACTTTGAAATGGGCACTGCAGAAGCGTAAATAATCGTCGCGGCCCTGGATACGGGTATTTAATCAGTATTTACAAATTCTGCAACTACCAGCCAAGTAGAAATTTATTTATATTATTACGAAAAGAACAGTTAACTCATAGAAATTTAAAAATCTTGGCCAAATGCTTTTTGGTAGATTCCTTGACCATAAAATTGTAAAGCTTGTAGTATCTTTATATTAGTAGAACTCGCAATTTCTTCATGCTCCGGAGTAGGAACGAATGGATCCAATTCTATAATAAAATCAGAAACTGATGCGATAGCCTGAAGATGCTACTGAACACATTCTCTGAAAGAGTTAAGGGATCACTAGCATCACGCAAAACTCTTCTATTTATACGTAAATCATGTCTAAATAAAAATATTTTTTATAACAAATTACATTTTTATTAATTAATAACTTGCCGATTTCTTTCATTTTAGAGCATGTCAAAACCATTATTATCCATTTTTATTATTATCATTTCTTTATTAGTTACTATTTTTTCACCAAACTTTCCAAAAAAATACTGATACCGAGTTAATTTCTAGAAATAGTAAAACTTTTCTTATATACAATGTTCATAACGCGAACTAAAATTTGACTTTACCAAAACCATAATCTATACGATAATTGCTTCGTATACAATGACGTTTTAATAATAAATGGTTACCTGAATACTAATTTCATACCATATCGTATAGAATATAATTATTGTGTTGGAAACAACATTGTATTGAAACCAATGGTTACCGGAATACCAGTTCGGAAAATTATTGTATTGAAAATAATAATGGTATTTTATACAATATTGTATTCAATACCATGGACACCAGAATAAGGCTGTTTATGCCGTGATGATATATTTATTTATTTATTTTTAATGAAATTTTTATAGAAATAAAAATAATAGTAATTTATTGTTATTTTCGTAAATAATTAAATAAAATGAAAAACTACCCCCACTCCTGTTACGTGGGAGTACATAGAGTACATCATTCATAGCCAATAAAAAAGCAGTTTACGTTATTTATATAAATAAAAGCAGGCGATAGTTTGTCACATGTTAAACTGTATGTACTCTGACGCCACATTCTGTTTCAGATCACGTAACTTTTTCAAAATATTACAAAAATTTCAGTATTTAATTGTAAATTATCTAATGGATAATGCGTGATATTTTTAAATTTGAGGCTCTTTCAAGAACAATATCTTCTAAAATTTAGTACTTAGAGGTCATATAAATTTTTTTGCACCAATCCTATTATGCATATGATTTATTTGCCAACAATTTTAGGGCAATAAAGGGTTTAAAGCTGATTCGATAAAAGAAAAAAGCGCTTCAATTTTTTTTTAAATCTAGCTGAAATGCGTACAGGGAAATTTATGGCATAAAAGAGAACATTCAGCAAAATCTTAAATTGGAATACTGTCGAACTTTAAAAGTAAGTAAGGTGAGACAAAATTCATCATTTTCTGTCCAAACTTTAAGAGAGACTGGCCAATCCAATTTTTTTAAATTAGTTGAAACTTTTTACTTTCCGTCACCTTTAGGTAAGGAAAGTATTGTCTTTGGTCAAAAAATTCGATGATGAGTTTTTAATGAATAAGCACGTTTTAGGGCACCTATTATACGATTTTACTATTTTTACAATGATGTCTGTATGTGAGTGTGTGTGTGTTCATCGATAATTTTGTCTCCGATAACTCCAAACTATAATTGCAAAAATTAAAATTGTTTCATATTCCTCCTCCATCCAAATAACAGGTAATTAGAATAATTGATCCAGCGACAGTACCTTCATTTCAAGTTTTTACCGGTTTTTCTTGAAAAAAAACGGAGTCAATTTTTTTACATTTTTTGTTGTAATTATTAAAGAATACTTTATTCTCAATACCATTTGATTGCATTATTTTCTTCGTATTCAACGTGCTTACAGATACGAATTAATAAAGAAATCAATCTTTATAAATATTTCAGTCTTTACTGCGTCCCCATGGACACTGTTTCAATAATTCAGTATTACGTACTAATTGACATCTGTCATTGATGTCAAGTGCAATGTACATAATATGTATGTGAAATAATATTACTGGGAATACAAGAAATTTTGGCTGGTAGCACAAGTCTTGTTTTAACTAAAACACTGATTTTATTTTAATATTTGAATACAACCTATGTTCTGCTTTAAAATCATATTTTGATAAATTTGGTATTATTAAAAATATATACATATATCATCATGGCATATTACCCATTACTGGGTATGCCAATATCTACAACACATGTAGACACCGGCACTCATAGCTGGTATGGAGAGTGCACTGGCCGGAATCGAACCCGGATCACCAGATTGGCAACCAGACACTATATGCACACGACCAAGCTACCCCATATATTAGTTATTATTATTAAACAATGAAATTTGACATTTTTTAAAACAGTGTTTTAGTTGAAACATGTTTGTGCTATCAGTCTTTGTGCATCTAATTTACATAAAATACATAGAAATGACGGAAGGTATTGTGCTGACCACAATAGATTTTTACTTTTCGCTAAGAAAGGTATTGGATTCATGCTAAAAATCACATATCCAGGTTTTAAGAATAAGCACGTTTTAAAGCAATTCGATTTTAACATTTTTACGATTTCTCAAATTCTTTAAGACTAAAGACCTGTTTAACTACGGATTTCTAACTCTGGCATTAATGGAAAAAGTTGATTATGTTTTGGTCAGAATTGGACAACCGGAAATAGTACCTAGTTTCTTAAAAAAAAATTCTAAATATTATTTTAAAAAAAATATGTTATTACAAATATTGAAGAATAAAAAATACTCTATCCGGTACATTTTAAATTATTATTACACCTTCTATAGCTTTAGGGACAGAGAAATATAAATAGGGATTTAAAAAATTTGTTGTACCTAATGCATCTTCGAGCTCAAACAATTCCATGGAAAACAGTTGAAAAATTAAAATGCTTGTAATTGACAGATAAATCTCAGTGACAAAAATCTAGAGAAATGATTGATCTTTTTCTGTGGAAGTCCATTTAATATTTCTTATTTTATTATTAATTAAATATTAAAAAATTATGGATGCATATATTACATGACATATGCCCTTCAGAAATATCGCTAATCTAGTCAATGAATTGGAAGAATCTCGAACATTTAAAAGAGTTAGAGGAAACTTGTTCATAGAATGAATTAAAAAATATAAAATTATCTAAGGAATATAGATATAATAATTTTTTTTAGAGAGTACTAGAAATGTTAAATATAGTACTTATATAGCCTAAAAAGAAAACAGCGAGAGGTATTGTGCTGGTCACAACAGAATTTTACTTTTCGCTAAGAAAGGAATTGGATTCATGCTAAAAATCAGATATCCAGGTTTTAATAAGCACGTTTTAAAGCTATCCGATTTTAACTTTTTTACGATGATGTCTGTGTGTGTGTCTGGATTTTGGATAGACGATTTCTCAAATTCTTTAAGACTGGAGACCTGTTTAACTACGGATTTCTCACTCTGGCATTAATGGGAAGAGTTGATTAGGTTTTGGTCAGAATTGGACAACCGGAAATCGCAGTTTCTTAAAAAAAATTCTAAATATTATTTTTTTTAAATATGTTGTTACAAATATTAAAGAATAAAAATTACTTTATCCGGTACATTTTAAATTATTATTACATCTTCTATAGCTTTAGAGACGGAGAAATATAAATATTTAAAAATTTGTCGTAATGAATCTCAGAGCTCAAACAATTCCATGGAAACCAGTTGAAAAATTAAAATGATTGTAATTGACAGAGAAATCTCAGTGACAAAAACCTAGATCTTTTTCTGTGAAGTCCATTTAATATTTCTTATTTTATTATTAATTTAATATTTAAAATTATGGATACATACATATATTACATGACATATATCCTTCAGAAATATCGCTAATCTAATCAATGAATTGGAAGAATCTCGAACATTTAAAAGAGTCAGAGGAAACTTGTTTATAGAATTAATTAAAAAATATAAAATTATCTAAGGAATATAGGTACCTATAGTTATTTTTTTTCGAGTGTACTAGAAATGTTAAATATAATACGTATATAGCCTAAAAAGAAAACAGCGAGAGGTATTGTGCTGGCAACAACAGATTTTTCGAAATGTTGAGGCAACTTACCTTTATTTTCCATAGAGATGAACAAATTAACAAGAAAATATGAATTATACAGTTGATGTAGAATATTTCAGAATAAATTTCCCTTTAAAGTGCATACATTTCCATGCATAATATCTACTTATTAAAAAAACTACATGCACAAATTAACACTATAACTTTGCTTTGCACTGGAATTATGCTCGTTTTCCTCTCATCATCATTATCCTTGCTAACTCAATTGCTCGAATGGACGATGAGTGAGTTTGGGACATTTAACAATGGTGAACTTGCAAATGAAATGCATCGTTCCTCCACGCGGAGCGCTGTTGTAGCTTCATGGCTCACTGGATTGAATTAATTATTGGTAGTTTCGTGTTCTGCTTTTTCGGACCTTGCTAATTGATGTTTCCAACGCTCCAAGGTGTTGAAATTAGCTATTGTTAACGATTAATCAAACAGAGACGTGATTAGATTTCAATAACTAATAAGCTCACAAGCTGTATGATTTATTCAAAAGCGAACTTGTTGGTTTCTTTATTAATTTTTATAGTTTAAAACCACTTGGTCAAAAATTTAGCTTGCAGAATGAAATAAGGACCTTAAAATTCGAAAATCTACTCCATTGAATTAGGCAAAAACACCGCACAGGGAAATCAATTTTTCCCTAATCATTTCTCATAAAAACTCTTGTCAGTGCGACTTATAGAGGAAAGTATCTGACATCAGTGGCAAAACAAAGAAGCTGAGAGTGTAGGAAAACAAAGAATCTGTCGGAAATATATAATTTCTGTTATTTCTTCTAAATAGGACATTAATTTATTAGTTTAAATACTGTTAAATACAATAGGTATGTCTATATTTTATTATTGGTTAATGATATTTATATATAAAATTGTTATTGCAAAATGTATTACTTGATTACGATGATAGAAAAATAAGGATTTCAAAAATGGAACAAACACTCTTTTATTCCGAATAGTCTTCCTCTTGTCACATATGAAATACAACTAACTCCCAAATTATTAGCTCTGTTCGATGAGAAGTGCTTGAAGTACAGAGCAGAATAGTGCAGTGCAGTGTAGTGTACACTAGTTCAGTCTAATTCTTGTGGTTTCATAAAACACACTAGTGTATATTTGGGCAAGTTTGTTCAGTTGTGAGTAATCAAGCCAAGTGTAGCCAACGGTGTAAAAGGTTAGGTTGTTTATAAACACAGTCATATCATAAAGCTGCAAAGAAGTGGCTGCAGAAATGTCTGTTTTAAAGAGCATAATGTTTGAACTAATAAACGATTCTGACGAAGATCAATCATCACTTGATTCTTCATCAGATTCAGAGACAGATATATTAATTAATTCAACAAAATTTTAGGTTAATAAACAGATGTGTAGCTAGGGATAGGATAGAATTAAAATGTCTATCAAACAACATTTAGTTACCCCCACTCCTAGTCTGCACTTTCTACACCACCTCCCGAGTCAGGTCAGAAACGTGAGCACTAGTTCCTAAAATTTTTGTCATCGAACAGCCTGCCAGAAGCTACCCGTTTCTCATAAAACGTGTTAGTGTAAAAAAGTTAACACTAGGGCGGCCTAGTACATGTCATCGAACAAAGCTAATATTTCCAACCTATATAAATAATGTATTACGTATATTACATACAAATTAATTAACTTCTGTAAATGCTTGCATAACATTCGGCCATCCTGAATTATGCGGTGTCCTCACATTTGCTCCAGATCAATGCAGCTTAATTTTTCCACCTCTTCTGTTCTAAAATTTTAATAAAATTTATGAGAATAAGAAAAATATTTGATAAATTATATGTATTCATGTAATAAACTGCTGTGATATGTTTGCACTTACTGCCTAAATTCTACTTTACATGAGCACGTTGCTTCCCACTGATGCACTTTATCATTTTATTTATTTATTTTATTTTATTTATTCATTTTATTTATTTGATACAATACCCTACAGGCGAATGCCCAATTACAGGGTAAGGAAAAACTACGAAAGTACGAGATACATTCAAGTGAAATAAGTTAAACAGTTTTTTTATGTCTTTAATATTGTTGTGAAATAAATCAATGTAAGGCTCAATAATATTGTAACTAATAAACATAAAATGAAGAGGTGGTTTAACCAAAGAGTTGGACCTGGGAGCTGGATAATAAAATGACATGTTGTTATTTCTAGATGATAATCTTGGAACTTGAATCGGAACTTTACTTAAAATGGCTGGACAGTCAATGAGGCAATTGATAATTTTAAATAATAAAACTACAGCATTAGTACTAGGTCGGTGGTGTAGTAGTTGTAAATCGAAGGAATCGACAAGTACTTCTTGTGAAATATTTCTAATTGGATATGACCCTTCAGTGATATATGTAGCAGATTTTAAAAATAATCTTTGAATTTTTTCAATGGATTGCCTTTGTTGGTCATAAATGGGATTCCATATTACTGAGCAGTATTCTAGATGGGGTTTTACTAAATATATAAATAACAACCTCAAAGTATATTTATTGAATTATTGTGCATTTCTAAGTATAAAACCTGAGCACCTGTAAGCAGTTTTAACAACTGCGTCCGTGTGCGATGTAAATGTCAGTTTAGGATCGAATATAACCCCCAAGTCTTTGAAAATCATCCAAAATTATTTCAATTTTATGTGGAAGACCATGTAAATTAGTTGTTTGTAAACAAAATCTAACAAGGTGGCATTTTACAGCATCTTCTGTGACACCACAAAGCGTCACATGTCCAGCGTTGTATACGGTTTCTTTTTCTTTTATAGATCTTAATGTGAAGAATTCCAAAATATCACTTAAACCTATGTTCACTTTTACCATATTCCACACTATCTATTTAAATTAAAAATTCCCGAATAACAGTTCTTAGCAGCTTACAAAACAATGAAACTATGTTCTCACGTATGCATTTGCAATGCATTTTGTGCTGCCACCTATGTTTAACTTTTTTCGCCTATAATATCTACTATAGCATGGTCCTATCTTAGTCTTCAGGAAGCAGTTCCAAAGTTCTCATGAAGCTAGTGTTGTTCACGGAGTCGTAGGTATCTTGTTAAGACTTCTTACGGACATTCACATTCAATATGTTCCGAAGTTTCTTCGTCGACAATTACTGCTTTTACCTACGAGCTCAAACTTATAATAGTTCGGCCGGTTTACATTTTCAACAAACAAATTATAAAACCTACGCAAATGGTGAGAAATTTTTAAAAATATATGTTATTCAAGTATTTATTTAATAGTGGTTTATAACGCCTTTAATAGTAATTCTATAAGGCATTGTTAAGACTTCTTCCGGACATTCATATTCAATATGTTCCGAAGTTTCTTCGTCGACAATTACTGCTTTTACCTACGAGCTCAAACTTATAATAGTTCGGCCGGTTTACATTTTCAACAAACAAATTATAAAACCTACGCAAACGGTGAGAAATTTTTAAAAATATATGTTATTCAAGTATTTATTTAATAGTGGGTTATAACGCCTTTAATAGTAATTCTATAAGGCATTGTACAAGGTTGGGTAGAAAGCACAGACTTTTTCTAAAAGTAACAAAATTGATAGTTTTTGCTTAACACCTTCGCTGCCAAGCGGTCATTTCAAAATTGTCCCTGCAGACCAGAACTGGAACCTTATAACAGGGTTAATTCTATGTAGTTTGGTAGTTTCATTTTTATTTCATCTTTATTCAGTAATTAGTAATTAATAAAAATACGAGCGGACACCGGTGTCTACCGTTGGCGCAGTATTATTACATACTGGCTTTTAGATCTCAAGGCGCCATGGCGGACACATTTTTTCTTTTTTCCTGCGCCACAGCGGACACAATGGAATCGGCGGACTAAACTTGTATAGACAATATGCGCAATAATGTTGAATTGTTGTATTCTGTAAGTTTATTTTCATCAGAGTAGTATATATATATAATATGTCATTAGGGTTATATCTAAATCATGTCAGAACGTGCGAAAAAAATTGTAAATATGGCTATGGAGATGCCTTCTCTTCTTTTAATATAACTTATTTTGTATAATATTGTAACGTTATTAATAAAGGATTTATATTTATTTTTCACAAACTGCTTTTTATAATACTGATTTACTCACATATGTATACCTGATTTTTTTACCGTGTCCGCTTGGCCTCTTAAAATAAAATCATTAATTTATCTTCTGTACGCCAGAGCGTACACAAATAGCGGACACATCTCTAAAACAGCTACTATAAGACATATCGAAAAACCAAGATAGTCAAAGTATCCTAAAGCGCCACAGCAGACACATATTCAATGCTTCTTCCAATACATTTTGTCTGCTTGGTGCAAAGCGAAAAAAAAAACGCTGGCGGACACCGGTGTCCGCCTTGGCGCACAACGAAATATCGCGATGTCCGCCATGGCAGCGAAGGTGTTAAGAAAAAAATTATTGACAGATTTGAGTTCGCAGTGACATAGCATTTGACAAAATCAAGTGTAGAATACTGTCATAATCGGTCCGTATTTTTCAACGACGATAATGGGAGCATTATATGGATATGATACACAACTTCTTTTCGCCTGAATTATGAAGAAACCGTGTTGCTATCTGACGTGTGTGGTTTCAGCAGGATGGGGCGACAGCCCACACAGCCAGAGCATTAGTGGACGTTATTTGCCCTCTCTTTTCCGATCGCTTCATTTCCAGGTTTAGTGACATTCATTGGCTCCCTCGGAGTCCTGATTTGTTTATTTGCGATACTTTCTTGTGGGGTCATCTCAAAATACGCGCATGCGAACACAAACCCCGTACATTTGAAGAAATGAAAGAAGCTATGAGCGTAGAAGTCGCCCAAACTAATAGATCGATGTTGGAAAGTGTTTGCAAACTTCGTAGAACGCCTCCAGAAATGCATTAATGATAAAGGACACCACATGCACGATGTTGTTTTCCACACTTGATTTTGTCAAATGCTATGTCATTACAAACTCAAATCTGAGAATAAATGGTTTCTTAAGCAAAAAGTATTAATTTGTGACGTTTGAAAAAACGTTCGTTTTTACAGCCCAAACATTTATTCAACATTATATTCATATTTCTAATTGTTAATAGGACGTCGAACCATATTTTTAAATATTTATATTTTAATATGTTTCATATATTTTTCATGTTTTAAATTTATCACAAACATATTTTTAAATAAATAAAAATATCATTGGGATTCATTTAATTTATTTAAAATGTTCTCAAAAATATTAGTAAATCAAATATAAACCCGCGAACAATTAAAAATAAGGTTGAATTTCCAATATGTATTTGAAAATATGGTTAGTGTGCTCGTGAATTATTTTTTTAAAAACATATTTTTAATTCCCAATACAAACTCAGTTTTATTTGAATTAAAAATATGTTTGTGATATTTTTAATTCTCTGCCTCTCTCTTACTCATTGCGTTATATGGGAGAAATAGATAGAGACAGAGAATTAAAAATATGTATCAGTAAGTTTGTAACCATATTTCTAATTCGAAACATATTTTAAATTCAAACATATTTTTAAATGAGCATTTAAAATTATGTTTCGAGTTCTGAAATGTATTTAATAATATGTTTCATTTAATTTTTAAACGATTTAAATGCAGTTTGCTATTTGAAAATATGTTTTAAAAATTTTAAACCTTTTTTAATATGTATAGTACTGTATAAAACATTTAATTTTTTATTTTTGTAAAACGAAGTGATTTAAAAATATGTTAAGATTTTTAATGCTTCTCGAATCGCAAACATATTTACAATGATTCAAAATAAATTTAACTATATTTTTAAGTAATTATTTGATTTAATAATATGTTTGAGAACATTTTAAATAAATTAAATGAATCCCAATGATATTTTTATTTATTTAAATATATGTTTGTGATAAATTTAAAACATGAAAAATATATGAAACATATTAAAATATAAATATTTAAAAATATGGTTCGACATCGTATTAAAAATTAAAAATATGAATATGACGTTGAATAAAAAGTCAAACGGCGTTTCATACAAACCGGTATCTCTAAGCTCTGCATATTTTTCTGTGAGTATTGTCCTATGTGTTTTGCAAGGAAGGTTTTTAGTGTATGCACTGAATTTTTACGAAGTTTTTCATTGTGCCAGAAGTAAAGGGTCTCGGTAGAAGCTAAAACTAGACTAGAAGATGACCCTTACAGTGCCGGTAGAACTATTATTTAAAATAGCCAAAATAATTTTATAGAAATATCGAACCATTTGTGTAGATTTTATAATTTGTTGAAAATGAAAACCGGCCTAATTCCCAAGGAGCACAAATCAATTTTGTTATTTACTTTAAAAAAACTTCTTAAAACTTTTTAACTTGTATTATGTCTGTTATGCAACGATAATTTATAGATTCTGACGTTTATGTCAAGCGAATGGGGCATTTATTCAACTAATTTACATGAAACTGAATTATAAAACGTTTTAATAACTATTATATGACCAAATAATAAGTACTACACATCATAACTTCGCATTGTAGTTTAAAAGACTAGAATAAAGTTGTACAAAGCAAAATAACTTAAAAGTGTTATAATTCTGCTAACTGTAAGTTACAGTAACTACATTATTAGTTATAATGTCTTAATAAAAACTCTGTGTTCCTTGGGTTATCAGTTTGGGCTTGTAATAGGTAACTGTTAATGATATGTAGGTCCAACACTTCGAACTAGAAATATTGGCATCCTTACGATTTATTTCGCAATCCTCATCTTTCAAGAATCTTTATACTTTCGCCAACATCATATACTCTTCCGTTTCCATTTTTCATAACGTTATCACCCTATGTTTACCAAGATCCCCTGCTGTCCATCAGCATCACATTAGCCTTGTCTAGTGCTTGAGTGGTGTGTACTGTGCTAGCCAACACCGCAGTTAGCTCGTGAATATTCATGAACCGCGATTGAAGCACTGTGAGATGGATGGATGTGGCTGTGAAGTATCCAAGTGGCTCTAGCAACCAGGCTAATCTAGGATGAGAGATTGAGAGAAGACACTGATGCTAGAGCTAGAGCCAAACATGGATAATCTACCGACGGATTGTGAATTGCGATCGATGAGGTGACGAGACGATCAAGAGCTCTGATTTAGTTCTGTGCCCTGTTTTTCAACCGGGAGGAAAAGGCAGATTCACAAACTAAAAAGTTATTTATGCTGTAAGAAAGGTAATAGTTATTTACGTATAAAGAGCAGAAAGAAAAGGTTTACGCCCGCGGACGAAATTTGAAGCCCGACGCGTAGCGGAGGGCTTTTATTCGTCGAAGGCTGTAAACTTCTTTCGGCCTGAGGTATGTACAACGTTTTACGCACTACTGCAATCAACGAAATGTTTTTAAATTATTTTTTAAATACATGCAAAGCTTGTTGCTATGTGAAAATATTACGTAGCCAGGTAAACCTTATTTTGTCGTTATATTACAAATAATTAATGAAATACTTGTAAAATTCACATAATTAAATAAAGGTTAGTATTATTACCGGGCGTTTTGGCAGGTAATAAAACTGGCAAAAAGCCCGGCGGGCGAAAAGTTAAATTTTCGGCGCTGGTAACTGAGATGTAAGCAATTTTTTGCACATCCGGGCTAAAAGTTGGATAAATAGCATTGTTTTAAGGGCGAAATGACACTCTTTTCGTGCCCAGTTGAAATAATTACATCTATCATTAACTTGCTTGTTTTTATTGTTATCCGTGACAACGTACATATGTCAAATAGACTACTATGATCTGAATTTGATTTGAACATCGTTTTACTTTGATCACGGTGATGAAGTAACACTACTCCGGATGTGCAAAAAATATTGTATGTATTACGGGCGAAATATATTTTGGCCCTAAGTTCATTGTAACCCTTCGCTACGCGTCGGGCTTCAATCTTGCACCACGGGCCAAAATCTATATCATTTCGCCCTTAATACATAAATAGCTATTAATGCAGTTGTGCGTAAATAGTTTTTAGCAGTCGAGGACGTTTGCCTCAGTGGCGGATCTAGGCCTTTTTACAGTGGCTCGAGCCACTGTGAAAATTCTCTGAGCCACTGTAACTTTTTTTAAATTATTATAAATGTACATGAAATATTTTAAAAATCATTTTATTTGCATATTATTTTTTACTTATTTTTGATTGAATTAAAAGAAATATATCAGATTACTAACTCGGAATGATCTGTATTACATGGTGATTATACGTAACGTACCTGTAGTATTATAATTATTTATTTTTGTAAATAATAAAAAGCATTATCTACTCGCATACTATTTACTTTTTCATTTATTTAAAAAAAAATCCAGAAATCGACATGTCTATATTGTATATAACTTAATATGTAGTATTAATATTAGTAATAATTTTTACTTATGCTTAATTTTATATTAATTTCATCTGTCGTTTATTGCAGATAAACTTTAATTAAATAATTCAAAACAATAGATTCATTAACTTTAATGTCCAAATACTGTGAGAATAAAGTAAAAATTGTAGCTTTTCATCTCAGAAAAAAATGTTGGTTACTTTCAAAAAATTACCTACGCTTCAGTGGCGGTCTTAGGGGGTGGCCTCACGCAACAACCCGAGTAGAAAAAAGTTGATATTTAAAACTTATTTCTGTACATGAAAGGAGGAAAACATGCTTTTACACATCCCTTGAAAAGAACGTAACTTTTAATTTTAAGGCATTTGACCTTGAACTAAAAAAAAATTCGCGCAATATTTTTGTATTTACCTTACCTCACAAAAGGGTCTCGCAAAGATCTGCCTACCGCTGCCTCACTTAATGCTGAGCCACTGCAGTTAACAAAGTCTAGATCCGCCACTGGTTTGCCTCCCGGGAAAAAGTGAGGACTAGTTATTAAGTCCAAGAATGATCAAAGATATGTACCTCTCGAATATTTTTATATTAATTTCTGCTGGATTAGCAAAACGTTGTTCATTCAATTTCACTTTTATATCTCGCTAATCTCTTGTTCACATCCAGATTTAAGTGAATAAGTACATTTTAAGGTCCCTACAATCAGATTATAACATTTGTATGATGATGTGTGTGTATGTGTGTATGTGGAAGTGTATGTGTGTGTGGATGTGTGTGTATGTGTGTGTGTGTGTGTGTATTGGAAAGACGATTTCTCAAAAACTATAATACTTCAGACCTGTTTAACTACGTATTCCTTAATTTGACATTAGTGGGAAGAGCTGAAAAGGTTTTGATAACAATGGGACAACCGAGTACAGTAGTTCTATAAATTCTATAAATGTTATTTTTTGAAAATTTTTGTTATTGCAAATATTGAAGAACATAAAATTCTCCTTCTAATACACTTAAAATTTTTGTTATATCTCCTATAGATTTAGAGAATATGATATACAGAATAATCTGTTGCAATAAATCGCACAGAAACCAACTGTCAAATTCAAATGTTTGTAATTGACAAACAAATGTCAGTGTCAAAAATTAACAGTTTTACTGACATTACTGAAGGCTTTTTCTGGGAAGTACATTTAAAATTTCTTATTGAATAATTAATTAAATATTTCAATGTATTGGATCCATCCATCCATCTTGATCGTTTTAGAAGAGTAAAGCAAAATTCCTTATAGAATGAAGGAATAGATATAATTAGTATGATTTATGTGTACAAGAAATGTTAAATTCAATACTTATGAACAAAACGGAAATAGCGAGATGTGTTATGTAGTGGCAGCACGCACTTTAGAATTCTATCTTACAAAACAAGCGAATGCGGTTTTACTTTTACGAATCTTGGTAGCATGCACTTTAGAATTCTATATTCGCTTTTTGTTTCCGGAATTTTTAGGTTTTATACAATTAAAATAGAAAATATTATGATAGTTGTATATAGTAAGTATATAAATTATATATAAATTGAATTTGAATTAAATTGTGACGTTATTTTAATACTTTCGCCTCTAGTCATACGGATGCAGGCAAATATTTTGAGACACGCATTCTACCAAATTTTCGGATCTTGGCGAAAAGCGAAAACAAATGATAGAATTCTAATGTGCGTGCTGTCACTACAGATTTTTAACAGTAGGAACGGGTAAAAATCGGCTGGTGCGTGGTTGGGCGAATGGAAAGGGTGTTCTAGAGCGGTGGCATTATTCCTAGCATAGCAATTTTTCAACTCGGCAGCGATATATCGGAGCGTTAGCATGCAGCGAAACCCAATGGTTTCCTGACCAAGTTCAGGATGTATTCGTCTGATTGTGTCTAATAGGCGTTGAAGGATCTCCACTTAAAGTCCTTGTTTACAGTTTATCCTTGCGGAATGAATTAGTGATGAATCAAGCCTTGGTAATCAAAAACACTTCCTAATTACTTTCCCCTTGGATTCTCTAAGCTAAATTTTTGTTTGTGACGCTTATAGACAGTCGATTTTTCCATCACATTATTTCCGTATTCCTTCTTTGGTTTCTGAAGGGTCTCAGATGGTGATATTTTTAACAGAATGTAGAATTTTATGTTTATACGCTGCTCTGAAGACGACATTTCAAAACCCAACGAACGAAAGTGATGTCTATCAACCCAAGAAAAAGAAATATCCCCCAGATCACCTGCTTGGCTCTAGAAAATGATTCCGAGTACTTTTTGATGCTACCTCGAATAAGATTTATTTTTTACTTGTTCATTTTTACTACCAAATAAGAGGGACGTTTGAGAAGTAGTTG
Source organism: Ophonus ardosiacus (assembly GCA_943142095.1). NCBI lineage: Eukaryota > Metazoa > Arthropoda > Insecta > Coleoptera > Carabidae > Ophonus > Ophonus ardosiacus. The sequence continues at coordinate 32,726,347 of OW964834.1, read as the reverse complement.
GCCTAGAGGAAAAAACACAACTTTTTCAGAAAATTCGTTTTTATTTTTCGATGTAATTTTCTTTTATCTCGACACCCTTCATCCAATGCCTTTCCAGTTTTCCGATCCCCTCTTTAAAATACGTCTTCGGTAAGTCTTCAAAATAAGCGTTTGTTTAGATTATATCGTTCGACCCAAATCTCTATCCGGCGATCCATTTCTTCAGGTTTGGAAACAGATAAAAGTCGTAGTGGGCCAAATCTGGTGATTGTGGTAGATGCGAAATCAATTCAAAACGTAATTGGTGTAGTTTTCCCATTGCGATCACCGAGGCTGGCTCATTGTCTTTAAATGGGGATGTTTAGATTTGATTTCGTTATCCAATCGGTCCAATAACGCAGTATAATACTCTTCTGTGATGGTTTTTCCCTTTACCAATTAGTCAATAAAGAGTATATCGTGACTATCCCAAAAAAGAGACGCCGTCACCTAGCCAACCGATGCAACTGTCTTGGCATTCTTCGGAGCACATTCGTCAGTAGAAATTCATTGTTTAGACTGTTCTTTCATCTCCGGTGTGTTATGATACAGAAAGTCTTTTGGATTACGCTTGAAAAACGTTAAATTCTGTTTGGAAGTGGTAATACGTATGTATTTTTGGTCGACTGTTAGCAAATGCGGTACCCATCTTGCCAACATCTCTCTCATGTCCAAATAATTTCATAGAATAATGTGTACCCATTCGGTTGAGATATTAATAGACTCAGCAATCTCGCTCAATTTCACTAGCCGATCAGTCAACACCATATCATGAATTTTATCGACGAATAATGACTTCTCTTGGACGGCTTGGACGATCCTCATCAAAAATGCTAGTTCGGACCGGTAATCAGTTTTTTCCATTTTTGTAAAAATACAAAAGGTGTTCGTTTTCGATAACTGTCAAACAGAAACTAAATGATGCAACTATAGGGAAAATGAAAAGGCAGAAGACTTACGTCATCGACCTGAAAAAACCTTATAAAATGAAATATAACTCGTAGAAAATATTTATTTTTAAATACAGACGAAAAAAATGTATTAGTATTAAGAAACTTATATATTAATGAAATTTACAAATATTTCTCGGTCAATCTTTATTCCTTTTACCAAAGAAATAATATTTTGAAATAATTGTAGTTGATTTTTATACCATCGTTGGCATGATAATGTTTACATTAAATTTTATATCGATCGAATTTTGATCCTGTCACTATTGTCACTTGGTTGTCAGTTTTCTCTGCGTTAAGTATTTGTTACTTGTGCTACAGTATTACGTGTCTGTTTTAATAAGTAATATACTATACACATCCATAATAATGCCCAAAAGCAATCTCAGACGCTAACCATAAATGTTGTGAACTATTTCGAACGGGAATTGTCCAACGGTGGGCCATTGATTCCATTGAAAGCCGTTGAAAGGTATTTTTTTTTTCAATTATTTCTTTTGTTCTTAATCTTTAATTAAATAATGTATTTTGAGAGAGAAGCAGATGCCCTGCAAATAAAAAATCTTGACAAGCAGATATAGGGGCCGGTGTCTGAATGACAGCTAGTAATCATGTACATAACTTACAATTATCATAAATTTTAATTCAAAATTCACATGGTTTCTTTGTCACCAGGAGTGTGGATTTTACTTGGCGAGTTAAATAAACCACATGGAATTGGAAAATCATGTAATTTGGGATGAAAAATGATGTCATTTGACATCTATGTACATGATTACTAGCTGTCATTTTGTCACGGGCCCCCATATCTGCTTGTCAAGAAAGACCAACAAAGTCACATGACTGCTCGCGCCTTATAAATTAGTATCTCAGGTAAACGTAGTAGTATATGACGTCATTACTTTAGGGATATTTTTGATGACGCAAGTTTTCTGCCAAATCATTTCTACCATAGCTGAAAATTTGACAGTTGTGTGACAATTGATAATATTTACAAAATAAAGCATTGGCCTCGTTCAGCACCTCTCATCGCTGGCATCGCTAAGCACCGAAGTTTGCCGAACACAATAAATGGACGAATGCTAATGGTTCAGCAGTTGCATTCGACAAACATCGGCGCTCAGCGATGCTCATCGTTGCCACCGCTGCCGGGGTGCTGAACGCGCCCATTCTTTCGGCGCTGCGACTTCATCTGTTACCAAGACCAACTATTTTTCAAACACCCCTCGTATGTCAAGGAATACAGATGAAAACTGATACATTGCAAAAATAGAACCATAGAAAATAGAAGATTTAAAAATAAAAACGATGTTATTTGTCACATTTAACAAGCCAATGAAAACTTAAATGGAAGTATTCATGAAATTAGGTCAAATACTCGTTTGTTTCATAATAAATTTATAATAAAATGAAAATCATCATCATATAAATTAAATGGCGTATACAATTTCCCACAGAGCTTGTCAGCACTATTACTAAATCATGTACATGTAAATGTCAATCATTAAAATTTCAGAACCTAATTTTGATGCTCCATTAAACAGATTCAGATTTGTAATTTCATGCAATAATCTGTCAGCAAATAATTTATCAACATTTATATAGCTGTAATAGCTGCATCAACTGCCAGAAATACACTTTCATATAGAAAAGGAGACACAAAAATTCGGAATAAAATTCAATATATGTCTTTATAAGTAAAAAGAGCATTGTAAACTTGCATAAGAACACCACACAGGACGATTTAGTCTTGTGAGATGCAAGTTTGTTTGCCGTTGTTCTTAAGCTCTAAGGGGGAAAGATGAAAGCTAAAATTCCCAAGTGTTCCAGTCTCCTTATCATCTTTTCTTATAGCAAGAGTTGTTTTTAACGTCATAATAAAACAAACAAAGGTGTCAGATAATGGAAATCTTACTTTTACCGTATATACCTCCCGCGAACCTTTTATTTAGGGAGATATAAAAACGATGCAGAACTTTGAATCAATAAGATATTTCACATAAATTTGTAGTAAAACTTCAAAATTTTCAATATTCCAATTTTTATATTTCTGCTGATTTCAACTGCATGTCGATATTTCTTTTTATTCCCGAGGTATTTACATTCAAAATAGTACCCGAAAAGCACCAATTTTTGGGTATTAACCCAGAAATGGGTCGATATGCACATTTGGTAATGATCACTATTGGATTCTACGGGCAAAATTATGTAAGTATACCAAATCTTTAAACAAATGATACAACATTTATGAATAACAGTATGGAAATTACCAAAAATGTGCATATGTGCAAGGTGCATATTTTATGGCATCGATCATCAACTATCAGCCCTACGCGTAGGCTAGCAATAAATTCTAAACTTAATTGTCAACACTATAAATGTCCAGACTACTGACATCTAGACCAAACAGACAGTTAGTTGAAAGTTGAAACAAGGTTAATTATTTCTAAATAGAATTTTGACTTACAAAAATAAGAGTTGAAATATTGTTATTCAAACCATAATCTAGAAGAGTTTATAATAAAATTATTGCTTGTTAATGCTCTGCACTCGCTTTGTCACAAAAAAAAAATAGTTTTCTCAACTGATAGCATTGTTAGAATAGTTATTTATGTAACAAGTGTGTAAAGTAGTACTTTTTGGTCGAGTGCGATGTTTTAATTAGCACGAGATAATAAGTACTATTTACATACGAGTTGCATACAATATTTTTCCTACAATCGAAATGTTAGTGCTATTTCTAATATTACTCAGTGCAAGTTTGAAGGCATCTTGAAATATTGTTACTGTTAGTTGACAAGTAAATAGGGCTGTTGCAAGAATTTTTATATGACTTCTAAGTATTAAATTTGAAAAGATATTGTTCTTTAAAGAGCCTCAAATTTTAAAATATCACGAAATATCCTTTAGATATTTTACAATTAATTTTTGAAATTTGGATAAAATTTTGAACGTCACGTGATCTGAAACAGAATGTGACGTCAGAGTACATACATCTTCAGCGGTTCTAAGGTGTCAAGTGTATTGTCAAAGTTGTAAAACAAGTGTCAAATAAGAATCACGACCAGAACTTTAAAGTAAAATATATTATCAATTTATATAATAAATTTTATTTTACCTCAACTCTTTAACACCCCTTATTTCGGTAGCAGTAAAACAATCGTTCTGATATAAATTCAGCCATCATCCAGCTATCGACCTTCGGTTAATTGTCCGATTTAGCTTGAGTATAATTTGAATTATCGATTATTACTTTATTATTCATTTACAATGAGCAATGTCAGCGTCAAATGTCAAATTAAAAGATTTTGTTATTAACATGTGACAAACTTTAGCCTACGTTTATTTATATAAATAATAGGAATAAACGTAGGTGATGGAAAAACTATTTTCCTATTGGATATTAATGATGTAATGTATGTGCTTCTACGTCACAGGAGTGGGGGGGTAGTTTTTCAGGACGCCAATCTTTTTATTTAATTATTTCCACAAATAACAACAAATTATTAAAATAAAAATTATTACTAAGAAAATCATTTTTTGAAAAATGTGAAACAGGCTCATTAACCGAATGTGCATGTTGCCTAGCAACGTATTTACTTTTCACGCACTAGAGTTTGAAAAGTGAGACCGTGCACATTGTAAAAAGTGCTTAAAGTATGTACTTTGCGCACGGTTGTAGGAAAAAGACTTTTCCATACGGTAGTTGTAAAAACCATTTTATTATACTGCTTTAAATAGCTGTAATAAGTTTAGTATACATTATCTTATTATTTATAAATTTCCTTTTCTCATTTCCTTTATCAACGTTCATGATTCTGATTCTCTTATTTTGCTATTTCCTTTTTACTTAATAATAAAAGGAAGATTCCATCTTCCGTCTTTACTATTTCTCCATATCCGCATTAATTCAAAAGAAGTAATTATAATAATTCCATCCTCAGTCTTTTCACTGTCCCTGTGACTCACATACACAATATGAAATTAGGACAAGTATAAAACACCGTATTCGCAACACTTGCGACAGTATATTTCATTGTATTATAATTAGATTCTCCCAAGTTTTCCCTTCCCGAGGGCTTTACTCGGCCTATTTTTAAACGCCCCGTTAGAGTAACTGGCGCCCTATTAATTCGACTTACCCTTCTTCACTCAAACTTCGGGAACTCATCCTAGAGGTCAAGGTTGGTATCTTTCATGAATTTAATCATCCCATTTTAGTGATCCTTATAAATTAGTACAAAAGAAGTAAAAGTGTACTCACAACGTCGATGAGCTGTGACAATTTGAGCTTGATTTTGACTGTGAGGGCATCAGAGACATTGACCACGGGTCGAACCAGCTTATTATAGTTGGAGAGAAGGTCATCGTACAACCGCTTTGCGTCCGGATTTCCCGAACATCCTGAAACACAAAAATAAATTGATTTATAGTCTGATTAAAAATTAAGCCTCATTTCCATCAAATGTTTTAATGCTTAATGCATAATGATTACTGCATAGGGCTTAATGCATTATGACCATTTACTAGGATATCATTTCCAGGTACTTTGTTTATTGACTAATTCAAATGAAATGTCACAATGTTTTCAGTTTTCCCTTAATATTTGTTTTCTAACAGACTGATATTGCACAAGCAGTTCTTCTTTTTTACCTCCCGCCACCCTTGGTAAAGAGGTACAGGGATCGTGCCAAAAATCGCATATAGAGATTTTAGTGAATACACTCAAATACTATCATTCAGAAAATTCTGAAACCTTGTATTTCTACCCTATTCTAATATGTTTCTTTTTTCAAAAAATACCATTAATAATCATTATGAAAATTAAAGATTGTTGAATTTTCTACAGGTATACATTAATACTTTTTCTATATTTTATAGATAAATTTAAAAATTAATCTTTTTTATAAATCCCGAAGCCTAAGATAAACACAATTCCTTTGTTACAGAGTTCATATTTCAAATGTAAGTAACTGACAGGTAAATGTCACTGTCGAAAAACTAATCACTTCAAATTAATAATATTGACATTTTAAAAAGAAAATAAAGCAATAGTTATATGCAATGGAATATAATATAGTTTGCAGCATTAGTAAATACGTAGGTATGTTTAAATTAATAAAAATTAAATAGCGGGAAGTTTCGTGATGGGCACATCAGATATTTTTAATATGCTATATACATAATTTTCTGAGTCTGTATCCATACCGAAAAATTAAAATTTGATATTTATAAAATAGACTGCCTGTTGACAGTTTATGTTAGAAGTTTGCAAATTTTTGTTCTGACGCATTGCTCTTAGTTCTTAAGCATTAATCCTTATGCAAAGCTGGAAACGGTAGTAAACGGTGCCGTATGATAAACATTTTTACGAATTGCTCTTAGTTTTTAATTATATTTTATTCATAGTTAAGAAAACAATAAAAATAAACATTAAAACTTACGCTATAAATACCTTTTTCTAATATATATTCTTCAAAATCAACAAATTTCGGTAATGAACAAATAACACAACATCAATACTCAATAATTGTCCAACTACAACTAACTAAAACAAAAACAAACAGTTGATGTTCGAACGTTCCTGTTCGTAGCTCGAAGCGTAGTTTTAGCTGTTAATTCAAATCAGCTTAAAACTTAAAGAAAACACCAAATAAAACACTTTAAGCAAATAATTACAAAACCATGTCCAAACAAAATTACTATTCTATTGTAAATGCGTTTTTAAATTATTGGAATTAGTCAGAAAATGCTCACTTTTCATAAATTAATTTTAAATGTATTGTAATGGCCACAAAAGAAAGAAAATATATATTTAGATGTAAATCGTCCAACAAAATGCCTTCAAATGTAATATAAAATGGGGGTCTATTCAAATGAAACAAAAACGCAATATTTGAATAAAAAATTCCTTTGTTACATTACAATGGAAGCACTCATATGTTCAGAATATGAAATAATCAAATTAGTAAAGGTTACTGAAATCTTACAGTAGTGTTCTGAAAGAAAGCTGAAAATATAAATACATCTCTATTATTTTATATTTCATGAAACTTTTCTTTAATGGTATTAATGCCCGGTTTCTCCAGAGCAACTTAAGACTTAAGTCGTTGCTTATTCCTAAGTTCCACCTTAAACCGTTGCACTTCACAAAAAAGTCAAAATATGAGACGTAAGTAGCACTTAAATGTAAGTCGACAAAAACGACGACTTGTGTTGAAATAAGGTTACTTGATTTCAAGATTTGAAGATTTATTATAAACAAAATAAAGTGTATATATTTGATAAGTGTGCTGTTGTCAATGATAAGAATAGTCGAAAATAAACTCCGTTTGTGTTTCTGTCATATGTGTGTTTTCTATTATATAAACTACCAGTAATTATAACTTCCAACGAAGTTATAAATCCAACAGGTTATGGGCCTTACACTGGATTACTGGTTCATGTAATATATTTTCTTGCTAAGAGAATTTTGGCATGAAAATAATTTATGGTATGTGCATGAAGAAATCATCGAAATTGATCCTATTAAATATTTTGAACCGTTCATTTATGAAGAAAAGTGTCCTAATCAACGAAAATTGTTGATAACTACATTTTAAAGTAATTGACTAATCGAGAAATCTTCGATTGTCAAAAGGCTAAAAAAAAAAAAAAAAGATTTTATCATAATTAAACGATTAAAAAAAGCTAAAATGACATCATCAATATTGGTAAACACCGTACCATCAACGTTTGAGAAACTAACTGGACGTGCAAATTTCACCGAATGGCAATTTACACTAAAGTATCATCTTGAAGATCGTGATTTATTAGAAGTTTGTATCGGAAATACAAAAGATCCCGATCCAGAAAAAGATAAACGTGCCAGATCAGCAATCGTCAGTAGTATTTCGAGTAATATAATTAAAGATATTTACGAATGTCAAACTGCCAAAGAAATGTGGGAAAGATTAGAAAAATTGTATGCTGATAATAATCCAAATAGATTTATTTCCCTGAATCAAGAGATGTTTTCAACTCGCTTCGAAAATTGTAAAGATATGTCAGAATATTTAGAAAAGATGAAAACGATAGGAAGTAAAATGCGTGCAATTTTACCAACGTATCCAGATCAAGCTGTAGCTGCGAATATTCTCACGAATTTACCAGCCTATTTTCGACCCCTTACAATGGCATTGGAACACAGCGTACAAACATTGTCCACTGATTTAGTTTGTGAAAAACTGCAAGCTGAATATGGTAAAATGCAACAGTCACCGCAATCAGCATTTGCATCTAAATCAAATGATAAAGCAATAAAATATCGTTTTAGTGGAAATTGTAATAAATGTGGTAAATATGGACACAAATCGAAATTCTGCAGAACTAAGAAATCCATTAATAATAACCAGCGTACACAACAACCGAATTTTGGAAATTTCAAGACCGAAAAACTATCAAAAAGTGCGACCGTAAAAGCAAAAGAAGCATGGACAGCGACATCAAAGAAAATCGCGATGTCAGAACCATGGATAATCGACTCTGGTGCAGATCGACACATGGCGATGAAACGTGAGTCATTTCATTTATTTACACCACTCTCAGTATCCCCCGTTCAAACTGGAGGAACAACAATTCAGAGCGTAGGTGAGGGTACAATTGTACTTGATATAAAGCGCGACAATGAAATTGTCGAACTAACAATAAATAATGTACTGCTAGTGCCAAATTTGGGTGCCAACTTGATTTCTGTCAAATATCTTGCAGATAATCATGGAATAAGAACAATATTCGATTCTTTGAAATGTTATTTAATACATAAAGCAACAAATCGTGTGGTTGCAACTGGCACTTCAAATGGTGAAAATTTATATTATTTAGATGTGGCACAGAATATTGCATATCATACGCAAAAGACAGATTCAATAGAATTATGGCATAAACGTTTAGCTCATTTAAGCGAATCAGGTTTATGGAAGTTATGTAATATGGTAAATGGAATGAATATTTCTGGTACACTTAAACCATGTGTGTCATGCATTAAAGGAAAACAACATCGTACTCCGTTTCCAAAGAAGAAAATTCATCGCGCAAATAATATTTTGGAATTAATGCATAGCGATTTATGTGGTCCTATGCAAATAACATCTTTCAGTGGAGCTCGTTATGTATTTACGTTAATCGATGATTATTCACGTATGACTTTTGTATCATTTTTGAAATATAAAGATGAAGTATACAAAAAATTTATCGAATTCGTCACATACATCGAAAGACAGACTGGACAGCAATTAAAATCTTTGCGTTCAGATCGAGGTGGAGAATATGTAAACGCACAAATGAAAGAATATTTTCATGAAAAAGGAATTCACCATCAGCTAACAATACCTCATACCCCTGAACAAAATGGAGTAGCTGAGCGTTGTAATCGAACTTTAATAGAAAAAGCCCGTTCGTTATTAGCTGAAGCCAATTTGGACAAAAGATTTTGGGCAGAAGCCGTTTACAATGCAACATATTGCAAAAACAGAAGTCCCACTATAGCTGTCACTGGAAAAACTCCATATGAAGCCTGGTATAATGAAAAACCCGATATAAGTAATTTTAGAATTTTTGGAAGTCGCGCGTACGTTCATATACCAAAAGTAAATCGTCAAAAACTAGACGATAAATCAGAAGAATTTATATTTGTTGGATACGAAGCAACGAGCAAAGCATATCGTTTAATAAATCCGAAAACTTTCAAGATCATTGAAGCCCGGGATGTTACATTTTTGGAAGGACAATTCTACCAAAAATTGTCATCAAAAGAAACTGAAACAAGTACCCAGTTTTACGATGAAGAAATATTTCACGTAACAAGAGCGAACGAAAATGAAGTCGTGCAACAAGAAATAGAACAAGAAGATCAGCAACTACGAAGATCGCAACGTCAACGAAATATACCTCCACATCTTACTGAATATGAAGTAGATATGCCAAATATACATAAATGTAACGTGGCATATACAGCAAAATTTAATGAATGTATAACCGACAATGTACCATCTACTTTCGAGCAAGCTCTTTCTCAAGAGGACGCCAAGGAATGGAAAGGGGCAATCGAAACCGAATTGAAAGCCCACGAACGAAACCACACATGGGACATTGTAGAATTACCGAAGGATAGAAAACTAATTAAATCAAAATGGGTATTTAAAATTAAAAGAAAACCAGACGGAACTTTAGATAAGTATAAAGCCCGGTTAGTAGCAAAAGGTTTTACACAAAAAGAAGGTATAGATTATAAAGAAACCTTTTCACCCGTGGTAAGATATGAAACTTTAAGAATTTTACTTGCAATTGCAACGTTAAATGACTGGAAAACTCATCATATGGATGCAATAGTGGCATTTATCCAAGGAAATGTAGAAGAAGAAATTTACATGTCTATTCCAGAAGGAGTCGAAGTCTCCAAAGAAAGGGGACGTGAAGATCAAAAATTTGTTTGTAGACTCCGAAAGGCTATTTATGGATTGAAACAATCAGGTCGTACTTGGAATTCAAAACTGGATTCAAATTTAAAAGATTTAAAATTAATTCAATCTGGATTTGACCCTTGTGTTTATTATAAATTTGAAGAGAAAAACGTGTTAGTAATTGCAGTTTATGTTGATGATTTGATAATATTTGCCAGCGATTTGAAATTTGTAAATTGGATCAAGAATGAATTAATGCAAAGATTTGAAATGAAAGATTTAGGTGTGCTTAATTACTGTCTCGGTATTGAAATAAACAGAAATGAAGAACTAGGGATCACGACATTAGATCAGAATAAATACATAGAAAATTCTTTAATAAAATTTAACATGCAAGATTGCAATCCGGTTTCAACTCCTTTGGATTGTAATCAGAAAATTAGAAAATTAAAAGATACGAAGATTATGATTGCAGATAATTTAACGAAAGCTGTTCCTTTTCCAAAACATAATTGGTGCACTCGGAATATGGGGCTCTTTCAATAATTTTGTATGTTTTAAAGTTTTCTAATTTATATTCTTAATAATTTTGTATTATGTATTTTAATGATTTGTGAAAATCTTCAAATCGGAGGAAGTGTTGAAATAAGGTTACTTGATTTCAAGATTTGAAGATTTATTATAAACAAAATAAAGTGTATATATTTGATAAGTGTGCTGTTGTCAATGATAAGAATAGTCGAAAATAAACTCCGTTTGTGTTTCTGTCATATGTGTGTTTTCTATTATATAAACTACCAGTAATTATAACTTCCAACGAAGTTATAAATCCAACATATGTGTCATACGTCAGTTGACATATCGGTATGTCGCGGTAAATTTGTTTCGTTTTGGGCAGTTATGGCGTGAACATTAAATGATATTAAGAAACGAATAAATTATAGAAAAAAAAAGAAAATTGCTCTGTGAGATTGTAGAAACAAAGATTTAAAGAGAATACTGAAAATAAAAAAATCATTGCGGTGTCCATGTCCAATATTCAAAAAGATAATACTCGAAAATTGCCGCAGTATTGGCAATAAAATGTGTGCATATATGAAGAATGATGCAAGAAGGACGACATTGAAGAAAAAGGCTTCTGCTTATAGGACTGGCGGTGATTAACATAAAAATATTAAAAATAAATAATATATTTGGAACAAATCAATTCTGTTACTAATTTGTCGCGGAGTTCTACCATTTTCGACAATATCGACTTCCTTCACAGTATCCAGGACGTTAACGTTGTCCAAATTAGGGAAGTCCTGTAAATCGATATCGAATATTATTGAATGAATACAAACATGAACCCTAATAAACACAATGACAGCTTTGACGTTTGACAGATGGTATTTTATTTTTAATCGCTAAATTTAAATTTACCAATCATAGAGCAGCATTACACTGTTGCCAATGTAATATGTGACATAAGCTAAGTTCGCAATTAAATTTGCTGGCGCAACGCAATTGGGATATAAGGCCTACTTAAAATTAAGTAACACTTTAATAATCAACAACTTAAGTTACAGTGGAGAAACCGGGCATGAATATATCTAAATTAGGTAATAGTTATTTACATATCAAGGCAGGGAAGTTCGTCTTTTCATGACAAATAACCATAATGAGTCATGAAAATGAACTTCAATGACGAGATAAGAATTAAAATTTTTCTGAAATCGTATAAGACTTCAAAATTACTAAATGGTACAGATAACCTATTTTCATTTAACAAGTAAATCACATTAAAATCTTAAGGAACTCTATTAGATTACATGACGATTTCAGGAAAAAATACTTCACAGTAAATGACTCCTGGAGTAGTAATTATTGACTTCATTAAAATTCTGGAACTGTTTCCAGAAAACTATGTTAAGTGTGGGTCATGTACTATAGAAAATTGTTTTAAAAAATATTTTAATTTATAACCTCATAAATCTGTCAATGATACATGTATTTGATATTTGACTCCAAAAATATTTCATTTTCTACATCATGTGTAAATCATTCAACACCACAAAACCAAAAACCAAGAAACATAATTTACTGTAAGACGGCAGAAACATTTTTTTGGTTTTATGTTACTCATAAATGGCACAGTAGTTGGTCATTCTCTGACATTAAAGCCATAACAGACATTCGCATTTCGAAGCGTTATTCCTCGAGTCACGAAACGAACAAAACAATGAAAAAACGAGACAGAAAACAAAGAAAATTCAGAAATAATTTAAGAAGGAAAGATGACAAATGTTCTTTCGACCTGGAGTTCTCGAACGCGTCTAGTATTTGTATGTACGTCGCAATATGAACATTTGTCTTACGTGTCATGCACCGCCATCTTGTTTTGTCGTTGTTGCTATAGAAACGGGCCGATGTGCCAATGTTTTCTTATTGCAATCGTATCACATCCAGGTAAACAAACCTTGACACAGTGTTTTGTTACAGGGCTATACTTCTTGATCTCGAAAATGGATATGAATTTGTGAAGGCAATCTTGAAAAAATTGTGTCGTGAAATTGCTAACTCAGGGATGAAATTTTGTCAGGCAGAAATTGAAAAATTGCTTTATTCTCGGAGTGCATTCAAATGTTTTATTTTTACAGAATAAATTACAATTATGTTCTCTCAAGCGTTCTGTCAGGATAGAAATATGTTTTTAACATCTTAAATGCAAAACATCCTTGATTGAGGTATTTGATCTCAGGTTGATGCATAAGTTTGTAGCGTTTTATTGAATTTTATTTTTTTGTACACTTGGATGCAAACTAAATATTTCGCAGACGCAATACAGGCAGCGAAATTACTTAGATGTTTCTAAAATATGATATAATAAGTTTTTTGGTTTGTTTATTTATATACCTTAAATACAACAAATATTGCAAAAAAGTTATTTTAGAAATAATTAATTATTTTAGTTATCAAATATTAATCCCATCAAAGCCGATTTTCTATTTCAATAAATTAAGCTCTTTAAATAAATTACGATCTTTATTTAAATTCATAATTTTGTTATTTATAAAGCAATTAATTATTATGTAACAAAACTTTAAATGAGTCGATATTTACCTTCCGTTACCTTTAGGTAAGGAAGGTATTGTCTTTGGTCAAAAAATTCGGTGGTAAGTTTTTAATGGATAAGCACGTTTTAGAGTTTCTAGAATACGATGTTCCTAATTTTACGATGATGTCTGTAAGTGTGTCTGTGTGTGTGTGTGTGTGTGTGTGTGTGTATGTGTGTGGGTGTGTGTGTGTGTATGTGTGTGGGCGTGTGTGTGTGTATGTGTGTGGGCGTGTGTGTGTGTATGTGTGTGGGCGTGTGTGTGTGTGTGTATGTGTGTGGGCGTGTGTGTGTGTATGTGTGTGTGTCTGTGTGTGTCAAAATTTTCTCTTACGAAAACTCCAATACTACAATTTTAAAAATTATATTGATATTGAATATTAAATTGGTCAACCGGAAGTTCTGTTATTTGAAGTTCTTAACAGTTTTTCTTAGTAAACGCAGTTAAATATCATTATTTAGATTTTGCATTCATAATGAGGTATCGTAATAGCCTTCATTTCGATACGCAATTTTTATTTTAGAAGGTTGGTATTAGATGACATTTACTTAAGCCTTTTTTAAGTAATTTATTTTTAGTTAATTGATTTTTTAGGAAGTAGATTATTGGTGATGGTCTGAGCTATATTACGTAGCTCAAGCAGAGTGCAATGCAATTGATTTCATCTTCCAATTACACTAAATTCACTTAAATTTTTACATTTTTTTTTTTCAATTTTTCAATTTTCAATTCACTTCAATTTGTTCGTAAATATGAAATGACATTAACTTTTAAATAATAATTGAATGTAGTCAATCCAGTGTTACTAACTACAACATTTTACATACAAATTTCCCTAAATTAACCCGGTTTAAAATTAGCAGTTTTTACCTTCCGTCACCTTTAGGTAAGGAAGATATTGTCTTTGGTCAAAAAATTCGGTGGTGAGTTTTTAATGCATCAGCACGTTTTAGGGTCCCTACAATACGAATTTACTATTTTTAAGATGATGTCTGTATGTATGTATGTATGTATGTGTGTGTGTGTGCGTGTGTGTGTGTCCGTGTGTGTGTGTGTGTGTGTCCGTGTGTGTGTATGTATGTCCGTGTGTGACAAATTTTTCTCCGACGATAACTCCAATACTACAATTCTAAAAATTATAATTCTTTCGTATTCCTCTTCTGTACATCCATATGAAGAGTTGATTAGATTTTGGTTATAATTGATCCACCGGAAGTACCCTTATTTGAAGTTTTTAACAGTTTTTCTTAAAAAAAAAAAACAGTTAAATATTGTTTTTTGACATTTTGTTATTATACATATTAAAGAAAATACTCTTCTCTATACAGTTTGATTATACATTTTCCTTCATATTCAATAGATGTAGATTTAAAGCATTATAAAGAAATTAATTTTCAAAAATTAGTCAGCTTTGCTATTTATCATGGAAACAGCTGATGCTGATATATTAAAAAAAATTCTAATTGACAGATGTCAGTTGCAAGTGCAAAACCAAATATGGCGTAGGATCACAAAATTGGTATGTCATAGTGCTCCTCGCAAGTGACACGCAGAGAAACGCCAAAGAGAAGATGGAAGGACTGTATCGCAGAAGACTGAAAGGAATGCATGTTTCAAGAAGATGTGTTGGACAGGAATGAGTGGAAGAAAAGAGGAAATAGCTACCTCTAATAAAATAGGGGAAGCTGAAGAATAAAAAGAAGTGTCAAGTGCATTTTACTTAGTGTATGTTTATGTTATAATTTTATTGGATTTATAGAATAGAAATAGTATATGTTCGTGTTTGATTTTACAAGAAGGTTTTGTGCTGGCCACAACAGATTTTTTAAAAATATATTAGTATGTATAAATATAAAAAATAGTATAAAGAACTCAAGACTTTTTTGCACTTGTCAATTAGAAAACTCACCAAGGCTCGTTTATAATTAATGCGAAAAATACATGTCTTATAAAACTTGTTCTTTAATATACTATTTTGACATTTTATGTGATTATCAATATGAAAGAATATTTTATTGTCTATACGGTTCGATTATACATTTTCCTTCATATGCAATAGATATAAAGAATTATAAAGATATTACATTCATGAATTAGTCGCCTTTGCTATAATCACGGGAAATTAAAATAATTTTAATTGACAGATGTCAGTGTCAAGTGCAATTTACAAAGTGTATGTTCGTGTTATAATTTTATTGGGTTTATGGAATCTTTTCCAATGAACTTTTGGTGTGGAATTAGTAGAAAATAGTATATGTTCATGTTATAATCTTACTGGATATATAGAATCTTTTCCAAGGAACTTTTGATATGGGATTTGTAAAATACATGGACGGAAGGTTTTGTGGTGGCCACTTCAGATGTTCATGATAGAAAAATATCAAAATTTGTGCGTCATACATTAATATTTGACCAAAGATTTATTGTAGATCCCTCAAAATATAAGTAGAGGAACTGGTGCCCATGGTTTATTCGATAATCTGAACCAAATTCAACCACTCCAGTTTCTTCCGACGCTAATTTTGAACCATCCGTAAATCAGAACAACTTCGTATCAATATTTAAATAAAATACTAATATACCAGAAGTTTCATCTACGTTTCTTATAATTTAAACGATATTTTTAATTGAAAAATTAAACTTGCTGTCTTCCTATTTATGTTAATATCCCTAAACTCTTATCTTTCCCTTAAATTACACTGTAATCTTTCAACACTTTCCTCAGATACCATCATTTTCTTTTAGCTTTTCCTCGCTTTTCAGCATAACAAAACACTAAACATTTCACTGTGTATCACCGAGGTAAGTTACCGGTGAAAATTTATTTCCAGTCGGTGCATTGAAGAATTAGTTTTTCGACCCCAACATCGCGTGACGCAGATAATGCGATAGCCGTAGAAAAACACCAACAGCAACTAGAGGTGGGGGTCTTCAATAGTGAGCTTTAACACTAGATGGTGTTTTACTTCATTCTGAATGATAAAAACAAAATCAGGAAGGAAGAGATATTTCAAAAGTAATGCAATTATTCTATTAGATATGTATGTAGGCACAAGGTTAGAGCTAAATAGTACAGAATACTTTACATTACAACAATGTTACTGTATGGCTCCGGCAATATGCAGAATGGAAAAATTCGAGTTCCATAAGGAATTCGAATTTGTAAAGAGGAAATTACCATATTTTTACCTCTCGCTAAGAGAGGTGTTGGATTCATGCTAAAATTCGCATATCCAGACTTTATTGAATAAGCACGATTTAAGGTCCCTAGAATCCAGTTATAACATTTTTAAAATTATGTCTGTGTGTGTGTGTGTGTGTGTGTGTGTATGTGTGTATGTATGTCTGGATGTTGTAAACACGATTCCTCAAAAACTATAAGACTTAAAAAATATTTAACTGCAGTTTCCTCAATCTGGCATTCCTGGGAAGAGCTGAAAACGTTTTGGTAACAATTGAACAATCGGAAATAGTAGTTTCTTAGAAAAAAACTTCTAAATATAATTTTTTGGGAGTTTTTTTTTTATTAAATATTGAAGAACATAAAATTCTCCATCTAATACACTTAAAATTTTTATTATATCTTGTATGGATTTAGAGATAAAGACACTATAATTTATAGAGTAAACTAATCGCAGAGGCCAAGACACTAAGGAAACCAGTTGACAAATTCCAATGTTTATAACATGACACATGTCATTGTCAAATATCAACATTTTTAGTGACATTCTGATAGCTTTTTCTGGGAAGTATATTTAATTTTTCTTATTGTTTTATTAATTAAATATTTGAAATTATAGGTAAAATTGTGGTAAAATGCATATATCCATCAGAAATACCGCCAATCTGGTTAATGAATTGGAACAATCTCTGACATGAAAATGATATAAAATAGATATAATTAGAATTATATATGTGTGCAGAAGATATGTTAAATACAATAAAAAACAATATTTGGGTAAAGTTCTGCAATATTTTGTTATAAAACGACGGTTCAAAAGCGAAGTGCAATACAATACATAATATATAGCCTAATATGGAAATGGCGAGAGGTCTTGTGCTGGCCACAACAGATTTTTTAACGTGAAACATTGGGTTTGTCATATCCATGGTTACGACTTGACATTTGATTGACAGCAATGTATTTGCCCGTTCCATTTAAAATGACACATGGGGAACGAATTTGACATTTGATATGTCAATAGAAGTTAATTTTGTTTAAATAATTATACCTGAATTCTATATTAAAATTAGTTGTAGAAAAAATATAGTGTGCCTGAGTGGTTTTGTGACTCTGCTAAATTTCTTACAATATTTAAATATAATACTTGTGCCAAATTCATTCCCAATGTGTCATTTTAAATGAGACAGACAAACACATTGCTGTCAATCAAATGTCAAATCATAACTTATAGGGAAATTCAACGGTTATCTGTCATATTGACAAGATGTCATTAGAGGTTAATTTTGTTTAAATAATTACACCTGTTTCTAAAAATTAAATTTAGATGTAGAAAAAATACTGAGTGCACCTTGTGCCCGAAATATGTTTAGTGCTCCCGAGTGGTTTTCAGACTCGGCTAAATTTTTTACAATATTTAAATATAATACATCTGTCAGATTCGTTCCCTATGTTTCATTTTAAATGGAACGGGCAAATACATTACTGTCAACCAAATATCAAGTCGTATCCATGGATATGACAAACTCAATGTGTCACATTAAAAAAATATCTGATGTGGACAGCACATGACTTCCTTGTACGCCTGTTACACTATACATATTTTGTTAATAATTAAAATATGTATTATAACAGACCCAATCATAAAATTGCACGTATTTGACAATTTGACATTAACATTTTATTTTTTTTGTTATTTTTTGTCCTAATCCATAGCAAACTTAATTAGAGAATACAAAGAGCTAATTTAATCATAATTGATGTTTTCAACGCAGAATTCAATTCTTTAAAACTTTTATTTGAAGCATTTATTACTAAAATCAAAATAACACAATTTTTTTCAAGAAAAACTGATAACATCTTCAGGTAAAGTATCACTTCCAGTTAGACTATTTTAACCAAAATCTATTGTTATTTCCATTGATATAAAAGTCTTATATATCAAATTGGAAAAGTTTTGGATTATATTTTAATATAGTTTTTCATTAAAATGTATTATAGGCTTCAAGTAAAGTACCACTTCCGGGTAAACCATTTTAACGAAAATCTATTATGTTATTCCCATTAATATAAAAGTATTATATACCAAATTTGAAAAGTTTTGGAATATATTTTAGTATAGTTTTCATTAAAATCTATTATAGGCTTCAAGTAAAGTACCACTTCCGGGTAGACCATTTTAACTAAAATCTATTATGTTATTCCCATTGACATAAAAGTCTTATATATCAAATTTGAAAAGTTTTGGATTATATTTTAATATAGTTTTTCATTAAAATCTATTATAGGCTTCAAGTAAAGTACCACTTCCGGGTAAACCATTTTAACTAAAATCTATTATGTTATTCCCATTGATATGAAAGTCTTATATACCAAATTTGAAAAGTTTTGGATTATATTTTAATATAGTTTTTCATTAAAATCTATTATAGGCTTCAAGTAAAGTACCACTTCCGGACAGACCATTTTAACTAAAATTTATTACGTTATTCCCATTCATATAAAAGTCTTATACACCAAATTTGAAAAGTTTTGGTTTATATTTTAATATAGTTTTTCATTAAAATCTATCACAGGCTTCAAGTAAAGTACCACTTCCGCAAGTTATGTAATGACCAAAAAGGGAGGTGCACAACTAGATGTTATAACAGTTCTAAATACAAAATTTTAACTTTCTACGGCTTCCCGTTTTTCAGTTATGCGAGATACGTACAGACGTCACGACGAAATTAGTCAAAATGGATTCAGGGATGCTCAAAATGGATATTTCCGTTGAAATCTGGAAACCGAAATTTTTCGCGATTACAATACTTCCTTTACTTCGTACAAGGAAGTAAAAACTCGCGGTATAAGAAAGTTTTTCATATAAATTCATATTATGCACGCTACAAAAAATTAATGCAGGTCTTCATAGGTCAACAGATAACTTTAATAGGCACCACAGGAATTTTCCATCTTCTTTTTGTTTTAGCTAAGGCTAAAATTTGTTTTTCGCTTCTTTTGAAAATACCTCATATCTCGCTTATTATGAGAGATAAAGAAAACATGTTTAGATACTTTTTATACTGCTTTTAATGTAGACTAACATGGTGTAATTAGTTTTTTTAAACTTAGTAAATTTCGAGATACATATAACACAAACATAACATTTTTTAAATGGAAACATGTGTTGAAAATACTCGCAGTTTCATCTTTTTCTTTACTTCATAAGTTTATCAATGATGTACAGGTGTATCAAGTTAATGGAACAGTGCATTTTATTCATGTATGTGCAAAGTTACACAAAAATGTGATTAAGATATTTTGTAAGGCATAGAGGGAGACACATTTTGGCATACCCACTATTATTTTGAAACCAGTGGTACTCGACTAATGGATCAATGTTATATTTTTTTAAATGGCATTTATATTTTTTATTAACTCATTAAATAGGGAAATTTCTTCAAAATTCAACAATTAATTAATTTTACATTGCGAAAATTTTGATAAAAATCAATTCAAAGTTACTATTTCATTTCTATTTCAAAATTTTTGAGTAGGCTAAGCTAACATTCAACGATTAAAAGAAAAGAAAATTATCTGTCATTTTCGTATATCATTGTTACAAATTATTAAATTAGATATTCGATATGTTCCAAATTTCGTTATTTTTTTATTTCGAGTGATTATTATTTGGTCTTCCTTAATTAGAATAACTTTTTGCAAATAAATTGCATGTTTGAAATACATTTTGATAGGTCTCATATCAATAAATAAAATAATCTAAGTATTTGTTAAATCTGCTGCCATTATTAAATTAATTATTTGTCTGCTCCGATGACTCAATGGTTAGAGCAAAGCATCTTAGTCATAGGGATTCTGGGTTTGATAAACTAAGGCAGGGATGTTTGTGTATGTGAACCTACTCAGTCATTGGGATTTAATCCTGTTGACGGACTATAAAAGAAAAAAAGGTAATGAAAATTACCTTAATTTAATAATGGATGACATTTAATATTCTTTTGTTTTAATGAGTGAATGTTTGCTCAGCCTACTTAAAAAAAAAATAGAAATAAAATTCTAATTTTGAATTAATTTTTATCAAATTTTTAGCAATGTAAGAGTATGATATTATCATATCGTTGAATTCAGAAGAAAATCTTCTATTTAACGAGTTAATAAAAAATATATAATTCCATTTAAAAAAATATAACATTGATCCATAACTTGAGGACCACTGGTTTTAAAATAATAGTGGTTATTCCCAAATGTGCCCCCCTTTATGCCTTACAAAATATCTTAATCACTTTTTTGTGCAACTTGTCATATACATGAAACACGAATAAAATGCACCGTTCCATTATCTTGATACACCCTGTATAACAAGTCTACATTCTTTTGTATTAAACATCGAAAAAACTTGAATTATAAATTTTTTGGGGTTATGTTTGTGATATATCTCAAGAATTAATTATTAATCACACCACGATATCCTACGTAAAAAATAGTATAAAAGTATTTAAACATTTTTTCTTTATCCCTCATAATAAGCAAGATATGAGGTATTTTTTTCAAACTAAGCGAAAAACAAGTTTTAGCCTGTAGCTCAAAAACAAAAGACGATACAAAATTCCTGTGGGGCCTATTAAAGTTGTCTCAAAAAGTTGGCCCATAAAGACCAACATCAATATTCTGTAGCGTGCATAATAAAAAACTCGAATTTGTTCCACCCTGTTCAAAACACTCAATACTGATCTACACCTTCGTGTCCAAATGAATACTGATCAATTCATAATAATTACATTTTGGTAATTGAACCAAGGGGCTTACTTAACCATTTACTTGTCAGTGTATGTACGGGCATTAGCTTCCTTAAGGAATGCAAAATCACCACTCTTATTCATTTCGTTCTCCGGGAATCAAACCCGCCCCAAGCATGAGTTCCGCACGAGCTCGTAAACATTAAAGGCCTCGCACCTTCTTTGAGTATGTTATCAGCACCATTTCACAAATACTTGGGCATCACACCCACCTTGTATACGGTATCAACACTATCTCACAAATATTAGGTACTATCTGAAAACGTACACAATCGAAACCTGTGGAACAAAACGCAATGAGATCACGGTCTTCAACGTTCACGAAGTTACTGTAATAATGATAAAGATTGATCCATTCAATAATACTCACTAATTGCGTGATGCATTTGTAAATTACCGCAAAACAAATATTGATTTTGAGAGCAAATTGATGTGTATGTGGTTTTTACCTCCCGCTATACTTGGTAAGTACAGGGACCGTGCTAAAAATCGCATGTCGAGATTTTGGTAAATTACCACGTTTTAAAGTCCCTAGAATTCGATTTTATCATTTTGACGATGATGTCTATATGTATGTGACACATACATATAGACATCATCATACTATGTGTGTGTGTGTGTGTGTGTATGAATTTTGTTAAGGCTCTAACTCAAATAAAATACTATCATTCAGAAAATTCTGAAACCTTGTACTTCTACCTTATTCTAATATGGTTAAAAAAAAATTGTGTAGGCTTTTTGGATCTTTTGTTTATTGAAACATACAATTTAATTAACATTTGGGAGGTTTCGATTGTGAAACCACAATCATCATCAGCTGTATAAAACAATATTAAATAACTAGCTGACCCGCCCCGGCTTCGCACGGGTAAAGCTAGAATAACGATTGCTACACGTGTACCAGTAATTTTTCACATTTACTTCGGAGACATACGCTGCGTAGGGAGCCGGCAACCTGCCTCGCATCGTTCATGTAACAGGCTCCGCCCACTGCCCACCCAATCTCCGCACCGCACCTAACAGCGCCCGTTTCTAAACATGTCTCGGGTACTTTTACTTATGTAGGTACATATGATGTAAACTATCTCTCCGACAAATATCGAAAATCCACTAACGTTAAAACTTAACTATAGATACAAAGATAAAAAATAATTGAAATCACCCCCTATTGTACCGTCTTGAGGGATGATGTTTGAAAAACGCTAAAACACTCTTTATTTCTTACCAAAAGCATAAAAAAGAATTTTTATATCCTTAACTTGAGAAATGACGGATTCTCCATACAAACTTTCATCCCCTATTTCACCCCTTTCAAGTTTTATTTTCGTGACAAAAGGTAGCCTATGTCCTTCTCCAAGTCCAATCTATCTCTATACCAAAATTCATCAAAATTGGTTCAGCGGAAGATATGATGGGTTCTCCCTACAAACTTTCATCCCCTATTTCACCCCTTCAAGTATTATTTTCGCGACAAAAGGTAGCCTATGTCCTTCTCCAAGTTCCAATCTATCTCTATACCAAAATTCATCAAAATTGGTTCAGCGGAATATATGATGGGTTCTCCATACAAACTTTCATTCCATATTTCACCCCTTCAAGTTTTACTTTCGCGACAAAAGGTAGCCTATGTCCTTCTCCAAGTTCCAATCTATCTCTATACCAAAATTCATCAAAATTGGTTCAGTGGAAGATATGATGGGTTCTCCATACAAACTTTAATCCCATATTTCACCCCTTCAAGAGTTACTTTCGCGACAAAAGGTAGCCTATGTCCTACTCCAAGGCCCAATCTATCTCTATAACAAAATTCATCCAAATTGATTTAGCCGTTTAGTCGTGAAAACGTAACAGACACACAGACAGAGTTACTTTCGCATTTATTATATTACCTAGTATGGATTAATAACACTCGTACAAAACTAACAAATCGACATGTAACCTTTATTGGTTATATACTGACAGACAGCGGCAGGGGTGAGAACACGTTGTACTTTTACTTTTCCACTATGTGGATAGTTGTCGCTAAATTACCTGCGTTCCACTATAATTAGAAAGAGCATAAAATCCTTAAAAGTAGTGTACTAATTTTTTTTTTACGTAAATCGATATTTTAATAGTTATTCTGCAATTCGGGGCAGAGACGAATCCAACAAATCAAAAATCATCAAAATCGGTCCAGCCGTTCTTGAGTTATAAATAGTGTAACTAACCCGACTTTGTTTTATATATATAGATAATAAAATGAAACAGAATACGAGATTGTTACATACCTATTTGTTTGTTTTTATAAAAATTGAACATTAAAACAAATTATTGTAATACATAATCACCCCAATTCTGCAACGAAGTTGTTAAGTCTTAGCAACGTTGCTAAAAATTGTAACCAATAGAAACAAATGTAAAACCTGTCATTTTCATGTTTTATTCAGTGTTCGCAATTATTATTGGTTATTTGCTATAGCAATATTACTAAAACTTAACAACTTTCTTACAGAATTGGGGCGAATGTTTTTTTTTTTTTTTTTGGCTAGATTTTAATTTGACTAGTAGTAGGTAAAAATGAGTTGTTCAGCCAGAGTATGGCAGTAAACTGCGTGTTTGGGGGAATTGTAAGAATAATTAATTGTTGTCTTTGTTTAATGGCTGTTTATACAACAAGCGACTAATC
The DNA here is from genome assembly GCA_943142095.1 of Ophonus ardosiacus. Classification (NCBI taxonomy): domain Eukaryota; kingdom Metazoa; phylum Arthropoda; class Insecta; order Coleoptera; family Carabidae; genus Ophonus; species Ophonus ardosiacus. The sequence continues at coordinate 32,702,196 of OW964834.1, read as the reverse complement.
TATGAATCTTTATACATAAATGTAAATGAAAATAACACGGTCAACTGCCAAACTAACTATAGAGACATTTTAACTTACGCGGGCTCAATCTTACCTAATTTGAATTTGGATAAACAGCCATTAAACAAAGACAACAATTAATTATTCTTACAATTCCCCCAAACACGCAGTTTACTGCCATACTCTGGCTGAACAACTCATTTTTACCAACTACTAGTCAAATTAAAATATAGACAAAAGAAAACATTATGTATTACAATAATTTGTTTTAATGTTCAATTTTTATAAAAACAAACAAATAGGTATGTAACAATCTCGTATTCTGTTTCTTTTCATTATTATTTAATATTGTTTTATACAGCTGATGATGACTGTGGTTTCACAATCGAAACTCCCAAATGTAAATTAAATTGTATGTTTCAATAAACAAAAGATCCAAAAAGCCTACACAATTTTTTTTAACTATAATATTACAGGATCTACTTCAAAGAAAATTAATTATTCTAATATGGAAAGAAGCCATTAGATTTTGGTGTAAATCAGATAACCGGAAATGGCACTTTACTTGAAGCTCAAAATAGTTTTCTTAGAAAAGTACCTTTAAATATTTTTTTGCGATTTATGTTATAAGAATTACAGATCATTAAATTTTCTACAGATATGCTTTCATAATTGTTCTATATATTTTATAGATAAATATATAAAATAATCTATTTTATAAATCCCGGAGCATATGTTTTAAAGATAACCATAATTCCTTATTTACACAGTTCAGATTTGTAATGTATGTAACTGACAGATAAATGTCACTGTCAAAAAATTAAGGTATTAAATGGTACCTAACGTTTTAAAAAGAAAATTGTAATAGTAAATAAAACAATAGTTATATTATAGGAATGCAAAGGAGCATAACATAGTTTCCAGCATCAATAAATATGTAGGTATGTATTTAAATTAATAAAAGTTAAAAGAAACAATCGGTTTAGTTCCACAAGAGAAGTATTTTTTACTTTCTTGTACAATTTCGCCAGTTGCGGCATCAGAAGTACTGGCGGGAGGTATAGTGCTGATCCACAACAGATTTTTATATTTTTTTTTTGTACGATGTGTAAAACTAATTGTTAAAAACAAATGTATTTTCTGTACTTAATACGTAATAATTTGTAAGATCTTGCATACTTTTTGAAGGTGCAAGTGTGCACCGAAACGTCGATGTTGTAAGAATAAATGCTGTTTGACTGATTTCGAGTAATTGTTAATACCTTACCCATACCATAGTCGAGTAATTTCCCGCATGTATTTCCAATTTAAATTGCACACAAGTGTTCTCTGTCTCTTCCCGACAGGTTTGAGAGCCTGTGAGTTGACTTTTAATATATATCATATTACAACTTTTCGCTGAAGTGGTTTCAAGAGCCATCATGCCAATAATTATAATTACTTTCTACTTCAAATGATAAACCATCACTCTGCATAATACGAAATGCCTCTTTGATTGCAAACTTTTCGTCTCTGACCTAAATCCAATATAAATGCTATTGATGTGTTCGTTAGAACAAAAACGTGAAATCAGATTACAGCACTCACACTTTATCGGCAGTCAGAGGTAGTTAAAATTCCTCTCGAACGGGTTAGTGATAAATCAAAAGTCGTTTTACTCGTTTAATTGTAATCCTGGTGGAAAAAAAGCAGGATTCAGGCCCCTCGGTTCAGGATGTCGAGTTAAACGTATTATCCGAAAGGATCCGAGATTACTCTGCCATGAAATCACCAGGTGATGGGTTGGTCCCAAAGCGGGAAAAATCGACTTGTATTAAAAAAAGAAAAAATGCATTTTCATCTCATTATGACAAAAGCAATTGATGGGTGATTTTAACTCAGTTGACATATTATACAGAAACTTGATATTTATGCAAAAGAATAAAAAGAATACATCACTTGAGGTTTCTATTTTCTGGAAACAAATGTTGTTTGCGTATGCAAATCGTAAACCATAAAACATCTGTAAAATGATGTATGTAGTGCTGCTACTAGCAATGGAAACATTGTATAACGAAAGTGCACAATAATGTACATAACATCGAGATGAGATTTGGAATAACTGAACGAGTTACATAAATTTCTAAAACGCGTAGCATGTGTCATATAAGATTACGGAGAAAATTAGTTTAAGGAAAGTATATTAAATCTGCTTCTTACTAAAACAATTAACAGAACTTAAGCTTCAACAGTCATATTTAATAAAGAGCTAGTGGTTTGTTTTCTTGTATACGACGAAAATCCGTTCTGACTTGCCCCATGAGTCTGTGGCGAGTTTTAAAATGTATTTTTTCTACAGTCTATATATAAAGTAGTTATTTGCGCTCGTTTTTGTCAATGCAAAATGTCACTTTGCCGCTCATGCGCGACAAAGTAGAAAAAAGACGCGCTGTCCGAATTTCTAACTATAAAATGTTGAGAAATGTCACTTGTCTACATTCTTAATGGAAATGTTTAATTAGGAACTAATGGCGCTGTAATTACTTACACATTTGCCACCTCCACAAGTCAGTCTGGCATATGAGTGCTCTTTGTACACTAGCAAACAAAATACTGTATGCACAGAAATAAAATGGGTTATTCATTTACAAAAACGAAAGTAAAAATGCTTAGATTAGATTGAAGCAATAGCTCAAGAAGAGTAGAAAATAACGATGAATTAAAATTTAAAAATATAATCGTTATTTATTGAGTAGTACTGTAAGTACAAAGTGTACATTTTATTATTTTTTGTTATGGTGGAGGACCTTGTAGATAAAATGTTTTGTGTGTTTCAAGCGCAAATGGACATCGTCGATTTGGAGAGAATGGAACGCTCCTGCGTCGCGCGGCAACAACCCCCAATCGACAATGTCCTATTTTGCGCTCTTAATATACAAATAGCTATTACGTACTTTTGAAAAATCCTGCACCATAATTGTTTTCACTTTGGCGCTCCTGCACATTGTCATACACCTTTCTTGCAAGTACCGCCTAAAAAATTCAATATCTTGTCTTATCCTAATTTATATGATGTAAATTGATAAAATTAAGTAACTTCGGCAGGGAATTTTGGGCATAAACCGATAACACGTCCAATGTACTGTCTGGAGATGCCTGCTTCCGAAATTGCACCACACATCATTATTTTATCTCAAAACTTTGTTTCCATTTTAAATTTTAAACTGAAAACAATTAAGGAAAGTGTTTTTTCAAAAGGTGCGCAAAATGAATTTTAAAACTCGCCAAAGACTTATGGGTGTAGTCAGAAATAATTTTCGTCGTATAGAAGAAAACAAGCCACTAGCTCTATATTAAATATGCGTGTTAAAGCTTAAGCTATGTTAATTATAATATGCAGATTCAATACATTTTCCTTAAATCACAGTTAATCCATTTTTTTTTTTTTTTTCGAAAACTTATGTGACATGTTATGCCACAATAATTGTACAACAAAGAAATCTATTATTTATAGGAAAAAAACAACAGTTTTCCTTTACTGCCGATAAAATACTCATGTCAGCTCGAAATTACTTCTGAAATACATGCAAAGCTATGAAAAGTAACAAGGTGCTTACAGCAGATCTACCAAATATCTCTAGAAGCAAAGCGACATATTCGTAAATATTTTACGAGCACTGTAATTGTGCCTCATCTCATATCGGCCGGCTCTTTGAAGATTATCTAATGTCTATGTTTCATAATTACCCTCAAAGCATTACTCCAAATATACATTGAAGTTTTTGTTCGTAATTTTGAAACGTTAGAAAATAAAATCAAAGGGTTACATTTTTAGAAAGTACTACCTCTAATCTATATAAAATGATATATTTTAACCATTCTAATTAAAAAAAAATCGTTCTTCATGTGTTACGAAAATTGAAATTCACTCTTATTCTTCCAATGTTCGAGATTCTTCCAATTCATTGATGAGATTGGCGGTATTTCTGAAGGGTATATGTAATATATGTATCTATAATTATAAATATTTATTTAATAATAAAGTAAGAAATATTAAATGTACTTCCCACAAAAAGTCTTCAGTAATGTCTTTGGCTTCTTGACACTCACATTTATATGTCAATTACAAACATTTTAATTTTTCCACTTGTTTTCCATGAGCTGCGAGATACATTTATAATTTTATATATTCATATGTCTCTATCTTTAATTCCATAGAAGATATAATAAAAAAATTTAATGTATCGGATAGAGATTTTTATGTTCTTTAATATTTGTAATAACATAAATTTTCAATAAATAATATTATATTTCTTTTAGGAAACTCATACTCACGGTTGTCCAATTGTTATCAAAAACTAATCAGCTCTTGCCAATAATGTCAGATTGAGGAAAATACAGTTAAATATTTTTTGTCTAAGGGCCGGTGTTATAAACGTCTAGATAAATTTAGTTCCAAAGTAAATTTAATAAAATGAACAAATTCGTATCAATTTCTATGTTCTTATGACATTTAAAACATTACTGTTCATTTAATTAAATTTACTATGGAACTAAATTTAAATGGACGTTTATAATACCGGCCCATATAGTATTTGAGAAACATCCACACACACACACACACACACACACACACACACACACACACACACACACACACACACACACACAGAGAGAGAGAGAGAGAGAGAGAGAGAGAGAGAGAGAGAGAGAGAGAGAGACATACACACACATACACCACATACACACATACGCGCGCGCGCACACACACACACGGACATCAACGTAATGTTGTAATCAGATTATAAGGACCTTAAAACGAGCTTATCCACTAAAATCTGGATATGCGACATTTAGCATGATTCCAATACCTCTCTTAGAGAGAGGTAAAAAGGTAGTATTATTGTATTTTGCATTTAATATTTAATTTTTGCTGAAAATTATTGTAGAATTTCAAAGTAAAATAATTTGGATTATTTCTGGCTTAGTTTAATTTTATATTCGAAACGGTGAAGTTTCATGATTGAGTATATTAATACAATTTCATCAAACCCTATTATATTCCACCGCTGTAATTTTTCTTTTGTAATCTTGATATCGACTTGAGGCTCCTCAATATTTTACCATCGTTCTCTTCCGCTTCTCCTTGCATTTCCTTCCTTCAACCCTCGTCCAAACGAGTTCGCAAGGAGTGGCTACAATCGACATACCCCACAGGCACATGTGTGGGGAAAACGTCTATCGACAACTGGGCCTCAACTGCCCTTATGCGAATTGAAAATTCTATTAGAGCACACAAGAGCACAGGGACTCATATGATGAAAGCGGATACAACAAATTAATATTAAGATCAACAAAGGAACTTGGAGTAAAAATAGGATGAGCAGACTTCGATGGTCTTGACAGAATCTAACAAATTGCGCCCAGGTAAATGAACGAAATCTTTATTCTGAACTAAAATGAGAGTAGTAAAACAACTCAAATTAACATTTAAATAAGTAAAATTACTCAGTTTCATCTGAGGTTACGAGCAGAAATAAAATTTTAATTATGCACTTAATATCTTACAAAATTACGTTCTTCGTTTCATTTCTTTGTTGGAGTATTTTCATAACGACCTGTAATCTGGTTGCAATAATTTTTTATGTTCAGTAATGAAATACACTTATTATTGTATTAACATGTCACATAAGGTTTCGGAAAAAATTGAATGGACTAGTGTTTCACAAGACAAGATTTCTTGTCTTGCTAGGCTATTTCTTGTCTTGTCTTGCAAAACAAGACAAGAAATTTAAATAACTCTTGTCTTGTGTTACTCTTGCAAGCAAAAATCTTGTCTTGCTTGCAAGACTCTTGCATATTTTTGTCTTGCTTATTTGCGCGTGCGCGTAGTGTTACATTATTTAGACTTGTTTGGGGTTCCCCTATTAGCTGCCAAACCGTTGGTTGTTATATTGTGCAGTCATTGTCAAAAGCTAGTTGTTTTTAAAATTATAGTAGTAAATATATTATCATGTTCAGTGAAACTGAATCTGGTATTTAACACTTTTATATTAATGAGACCGACATATTAGATTTTTGTTAAAATTAATAAACATTAAGTGGTACTTTACTTGAAGCTCTGGACTTATTTCCTTGAAAAAATATATTATATAGTAAAAACTTCTCAAATTTGGTTTTAAAACTCGTATATGATTGAAAACAACATATTAGATTTTGAGTATATATGATAAGTCGGATGTAGTTCTTAACTAAGAGCTCTTAACAGATTTTCAAAAAAAAAAATTGATAAAATAAAATACAAAATTTCTTAGTAAAGACTTTTCTATTTATTGGAACAACGAATTGGATTTTGTTTACAAACGATAAAGTGATATTTTACTCCAAACTCATTGCAATTTTAAACATCGAATTAGCGGGAGGTCATGTGCTGGCCATATCAGATTTTTTATCTCTAAATCTATAGAAAGATATAATAAGAAAATTTAAATTTGTCAGATTGAGTACTTAATGCTAAATTTTCAAAATATAATATTTAGAAGATTTTTTTAAGAAAGTACTACTTCCGGTTGTCAAATTGTTACTAAAACCTTTTTAGCCTTTCCAATTAATGTCAGCTTAGCGAGAGGTAAAACCAATAATAAAATATTGATATGCTGAATTATAATATAATATTGCAAGAGTGCAAGAATGCAAGAAAATATTAAAAAATCTTGCTATTCTTGCACTTTTCTTGCAGGCCAGATTCTTGTCTTGTCTTGCAATAAACTATACAACTCTTGTCTTGTTCTTGTCTTGCATTTTCTGCAAGAACAAGACAAGAACAAGAAAAATGCAAGACTCTTGTGAAGTACTAGAATGGACGATACGATTAACATTAATATTAAATATATAGCTAGTGGCCATTCTTCTATACGACGAAGTTTAGTTCTGACTTACTCCATTAGTCTTTGGCAAGTTTTAAAATGTATTTTGAGTACCTTTTGAAAAATTCATCTCCTTAATTGTTATCATTTCGGGGCTCCTACAGATTGTTATATATCTTTCTTGTAAGTAACTCCCAAAAAAATTCAATCTAGAATTTAAAAAGAATACAAAATTTTCAGATAAAATAATGACGTATGGTACAATTTCTGAAGCAGGCAGTATGTTGGACGTGTTGGAAATTTATTCACAAAATTTCGGCCGAAAGGTATTTCATTTTATCAAATTACTCCATAGGGCAAGTAAGAACTTGTGCACTTCACTAACTGGAATGTCTGGAATAGGAATAAGGCCATAAAGTTAAAAGTTAACCAATTTTGGCTTATTCCTTATTTCTTATTCCTTATTTTAATTTCTGCAGCATAAACCGACTCATACGTTCTAACTATTTTAACTTTATCATTATTCTTATTCTTAAATTTTCTAGTATAATTCCACCTTAACACGTCCAACGTATTGTCTGGACATGCCTGCTTCCGAAATTTCATCACACACCATTATATTATTTCAAAACTTTGTTTTCACTTTAAAGTCCTGTGACGATGGTCACTAGATTTGAATTGATTCTTCATGTTTAACGTTGTAGTCTTGTGGTTAGCATGTCAGTTTTTTTGCTAAAGTTTGATTATTTAAATCAAAGTTCAAATCCCACAGGTAAAAATATTGTTTTTCATTTTTTATTGGTTTGTATTGTTTTGATTTACGCATACAATATAATTGTGTGGTTATACTGTATGTCGTTTGTTGTAAAATGTATTGTTGTATTTTGGTTATAGCTGCCAATGTTCATAAAATTGTTGTTTATCTCTCAGCTATTGTGTGGTCGAGTGGCTAGTGCGCTTGACCAGCACGCTAGATATCGTCGGTTCGATCCTAGATGAAACTGTATTTTTTATAGTTTTTATTCAAACTTAGCGAGAATTTGCAGGATGACTAAAAACGTGTTTGAACCTTTTTTGATATTTTTACCGGTTTTTCGAGGTATAAATACGAGCTCGAGCATTAGTTTCAGGCTGAAAGTGTGTGCTTTCTCAAAGGAGCGTTAGCTCTCCAACGAGCCTTAGACGGTGTGTGCCGTCTTCTGCGAACCTGGTGAGGGCCGGGTGAGCGGGTTGGCGATGACCTTGGCTGCCTCTGACTCAGTGCTGTTGGTGTGTGCCGGCAGCACGCAAGAGAGTGCAGAAGGTGGACCGTACCGGTGTAGCCGGTTGTTTTGTGCAGTGGTGTTGGCCGCTGTTCACCGTAATCGCGATTGTCAATGAGTGTTGGTGTGTGCCAACACTGTCTTAGATTGAAATCGCGATTGTTGATGGGTGTTGTCAAGTGACAACACTGTAACCGTACCGTGTTCCCGTAAGTTTGGTGTGTGCCATTGTTACTCATTCATAGCGTGTTCCCGCAACCTTGGTGTGTGCCATTGTTGCCCATTCATTGTTGATCGTGCATAGTAGAGAAAATATCCTGCAAGTATCGCTGGTTCATTGTTACTTTGCTTTGTTATATTTATTACTTTCTCGTTTTAATATATTTCAATAAAATATGAAAAATGATTACAATTGATTTCATTGTCAAAAGCCGAACTCTGTCTCCACTAAGCTACCCGAGCACTTTTTGGCGTTCCAGCCATCCTTTTCAGCGACGCTATAAGAGCGTCCTTTACAGGATCGACCATCTCTCCTTATGCTGTGTTTCCGATTGATTGGCGCCCGAGCAAACCCTTCGACAGCATGGAGAACGTACAGGGACATCATTACAAAATGGCGACCGAATAGGGACAGCGTCCGTCGTCGCCGTTACAAATGGCGCCCGAGCAGGGACAGCAGCGTCCGTTGTCGCCGTTACAGTCCATATTGTAACTTTTTGAGCTTAACTTACAAGAAAGATATATTAACAATCTGCAGGAGCCGCAAAATGAAAACAATTAAGAAGAATTTTTCAAAATAAATTTTAAAACTCGCCAACGACTCATGGGTCGTCAGAACCAATCTTCGTCGTATAGAAGAAAACAGGCCACTAGCTGCATATTAAAATGTTGAAGTAATAAGCAGATTCAATATCGTCCATTCAATATTTTTCCGAAAACTTATGTAAGACATGTTATAATGTCTTTTGAAGTTTCTTTGTCCTCTTCGCACAGTCTACAGATACTGTTTTTAGATATACCCATCTTCCATACATAGATAGTAGTTCAGAGGATTATGATCACTGATATATGTCACAGTTCTAAAATACTTCTTGCTAAGAGCAAATAGCAGCTTGGCGTTTGTCACTGAGGGTGAAATGAATTTCGTTTGACCAAGGCCCGAAATGTTTCTTCAATATGAGACTATGACTGACTTCCCAAGAAGGTTCAAGCCCGAAAAACGTTAATTTGACTTTGAGCTCATTTGATTTATCATTGACTAAATAAATTAATAACGCTTTAGAATTTATTGACGTCAGTGAAATAAACTGCTCGAAGGACCAGAATTCCAATTAGAATTCAATTAATGAATAATCAATATGAATATAGGTGTGGGAATAATATCACAAAGGAACCAGTAAATCAAGCACAGACTACTGACCTTATGTGATGGGAACCAGCATTGACTCGAAGGAGATTACAACAGAGGAACAACGGGAACTGGATTTGAGCACGAACCAGCGCCGACTGCATGGGAACAGCTAACAGGAACTGGGCTGCTTTGTACCTCCAAAAGGATTGGAGGAACAGGAACCAGGAACAGCTTACTTATGAAAACCAATCCCATAATTGAATTGGTCCAAAATTTATTAAACTCAATCGCTTAATAAAAGAATGTCAATTTCTAAATGGATCCAGATGGAACGGCAGATAACCATTAGGAATATACCACTTGAATTGAATTCCCGAAGTATCACAAGTAAGATTCAATATAATATTTAAAGTCCCAACACTATTAACTCATATTGATTTGCCAAAAAACATAAGAAATTTTAATTAGAAAACGAATACATTTTAATTGATAACTATTTAATTACAATGAACGAAGAATTTTGACTTGATATGAAAATTACAAGAGCAACTCACAATACATGCGGATGCGTCAAGAAATTAAATTGTACTACTGTTTATTTATGTTATTATTTTGTTATATTGTTAGGCTTTTCGTATTGTTGTGATTAAATTGTTTTTACAGGCTTCTATATGTTTTTTATATTTACAATTCTTTACAATTCATGAAATACGCTATTTTTTCTTCTTTATAAGGCGATATTCCTTTGTGTAAGTAGCCGACTTGATTCATCTAGTCGTTCTGTGACATTATTCCCAAACAGAACGATTAACAGGAAGCCAGGAACACCGGAACACTGGAACAGGAACTCAGGAACACAGGAATACAGGAGCAGGTACACTAGAATACTGCAGTCGGAACTCAGGAACACAGGAGTACTGAAGCGATAGGTCGGTCTCAATATAGACCGGTGGTTCGATGAGGAGAGGACTATTCTGATTGCTTCAAAATGTCAACAGCAAAATAAGCATAATGTTTGCACAAAATTTACTACGGAGCACTAGTACGACGCACTAAACTTCACTGATTGAAGAGAATAAAAAGGATTTCCATTGTATGAGCTAAGTATTCCATTCAAAATAAATTATACGAAAATATTAGCCAAAGATCTAAATTTTAATTTAGAATTTAATACAATACTTTGTTATTAAACATTCAAATATGCAACAGTACTATTTTTTTTTTATTTAAGCGAAATTTTAGACATTGGAACAAAACATGTCCGAACGGCACTACGGTTCGGTGAAAAATCAATATTTACATTACATTATTTTGTTTTTCACTGTGACTATCATTGTTGCAGTTTTAAATGTTTTTTACAGACTACTATTTATCCTTTTAATTACAATTTCAATGATAGCTATATTTCCGTTACAATTTTTTCCAAGTATCAGCAATCTAGATTTATCTTTTCGAACTTCCACATATTATAATTTCCAAACAAGGTTCTAAGTTCAAGTCTTTCTTTGACATATTATCTACTCTATTTCACAATCGTTGAATGTTCCATTACAGTGCAGAGAGAAAACTCCCTTGCAAGTTGCTTGGAAAGCCGAACATTATTTCCATTTAAACTCCACATTATTGCTTCTTCCGCCGTATGAAAACTATAATACCTAACTCGCTTGTGCTTTTGCGTTGCTGGAGAGTTATCAGGACTTATTATAGCCCGTTATGATTGTTTATTATTCATGTAACTCCGTGTTTCAGCCCTGTTGTGGCTGTACACGTGCATTGCATCGTAATTCAAGCAAACGTACGAGAGATAATGTGAACTTTTTGTGAAAGAAGAGATGCCAAATGGATTAGAGTGTCAAGGAAAGTTTCGGTGATGGGAGTTGTTGACGATATTTGTTTCTACATACAATATAAGTGTAGACTTTGTGATAAATTCAATGCGATTATAAATGTGGATGAGATGAAAATATGTTATGATAGGAAACTTTATATCCAAATAGTTTATTTATGCTTTATTCGTCTAGAAGCTTTATCCGTGTTAAGTTTTAGTGTCCCACAGGTATGGGAAAATTAGAATGGAAATGTATAGACCGGGACACGAAAGATGAACTATAAAGTTAAAACTAGATACGTATTTCGGCAACTAAGTTGTCATAATCAGTAAACTTACGTCTAAGAACAGATCAGTTTTGTATTACTAAACATGTCAACCATGCCAGAGGTCTAAAAATAAATCTGAAAAATATTTGACATGTTGAGTTATCCAAAACTGATCTTCTTAGACGTAAGTTTACTAATGATGGCAACTTAGTTGCCGAAATACGTTTCTAGTTTTAACATTTTTAGTTTAGGTTCAGGGATTTTTAACTATTATCTATTTAACCTTAGACTCCAATTAAGTTTTATTATAGAAAATATGTTAACACAAATTACTGTCTAATATATGCCCCCCAACGAGCTATAAGTAAATATAAACACACTTGGACGCCATGTGTACTATAACCTGCTAGGCAGGTTGCAGCCTACCAGTAATATTTCTGAATTATTTTTAACGAAATAATTTACCTTTTATGTTAGAATTATAAATATAAATAATGCAATTTGTGGCGAAAAGTTTTATTCTGACATGTATCATATTTCGAAATAAATAAATAAATTAATACATATTTAGTTTCACAGATATATAATATGGATGATGTGAAACTATTGATAAATTAATATAATTTAAGAATTTTTACTGTAATCCTTATTTTGTTATAATATTTTACGATAATAAATAACAATTAATATGAAAAATGTAACGGCATTAATACAATATATTGAAAAAGTTGCAAGGTAGGTAGATAGATACATAAAAACGAAAATAGTGAAAATTAAATTATATATTTTATTATAACAATAATAACGTATATAATAACATATAAAATACAATAACAAAAACATATTTTTTAAATAAAATAAACAAAATTGTGAAAATAATCACTACATATATGAAATAGAAAATAATGTTTTTATTGACTTTTAAATATGATTGTTTTGGTCAAAAATTGTCGAATGTTAGTTCCTTGAATATCTGTAGAAACAGTCCTACTATTTACACAAAAAATTGATTACCTATAATAATTGTTCTTGTATTTATTTTAATTACAACAGAAATTTTTGTTTCAATAAAGAAAATTTGATTGTAATAATAAATATCAGTAATTACATAAAAATAAATTGATTATATTCGTTGTTGGATTTAGGCGACAAACTATTATCAGACTACAGGCGGTAAAATCGTAAATCCGTCGCTAATTAAAACTTTGAGTTAAAATATTTGAATATAAAATTTACCTGTGAAACGACTTGCAACTATTTCTAATTTGTCTGTTTCCACACTGAGTAACAACACACTTTGCGGACATTTTTAATAAATAGTGCAATAAGCGCTGAGAAAAACAACGTATAGCGTCTGAGCTGAGCGCTCAGTTATAGTAATGGCCGCCGACCTGAGCATTTAACTGCGTACGGGTAAAGTACGCGTTCAGCATGCGATGCGCTACTCTATATTTACTTATAGCTCGTTGATGCCCCCCGTTTAAATCCACACGAAATACGATTAATGTACTTCCCGTAACTAATATAACATATAACAGTCGCCCAAATAAGTGTGAAAGCTACGCAGCCTTTCTTATATTAACAGTGATCTGTGCAATTGGTGTTCGTATTAGTTCCTGTCTTGTTTACACTCGGATCATAAGCGTACACAAATGAGTTAGAAACACAAAGTTACTGTAATAATAATTATTATTTGACGGCGTCTATGTAATTTCACGATATGAGCATTTCTTTCCCTTACCCCTTAGGTCAAGATTAGTGTCCCGCACTATATGTATGTTCATTTCACCGTCTAGATATCGGTTTCTATTGTTCTCTTACCTTAAAAACAATTTATACTGCATTGTTAAAATATTCATTTGAGCTCCCCTTATTTTGTATTGATTGCCAAGAGTTAATCAAAAAAACAAAAATAATGACAAGCTTCCAATCTCAATCAAAATAACCAAACAAAGAACATCTTTTATGTTTCGAAGGGTTCATTACTAATAAATAGGTAACTTGATATGATATTTTTAGTATCTCGTGTTTACGGAGAAAATATTTTAAAATGATAGTTTAGTCGAGGCATAATATGATATTTTTAGTATCTCATGTTTACGGAGAAAATATTTTCAAATTGTAACTTTGCATACAATTATGCAGTCGCACGATCTGATGGAAATTTCGAACAAAAATAATATCCCTTATAATATTGCTGTTTTAAGATACTGTTGGATCTTTTACTATCAGTATAGTTCAGCTCTTCACACTATTATGAAAAAATCTGATGTGGCCAACACAAAACCTCCCGCTATTGAATTTTTATTAATTTAAATACATACTTACGTATTTACTAACGCTGCAAACTGTTCCATTGCAGAAAACTATTGCTTTATTTACTATTTTCTTTTTAAGTTACATTCATTTGAAATATGAACTGTGTAACAAAGGAATTGTGTTTATCTTAGGCTTCGCGACTAATAAAAAAAAATATTTTTAAATTTATCTGTAAAATATATAGAAAAAGTATTAATGTATTCCAGTAGAAAATTCAATAATCTTTAATTTTCATAAGACATAAAATACGAAAAAATGGCATTTAATGGTATTTTTTGAAGAAAAACCATTATGAGCTTCAGGTAAAGTGCCATTTCCGGTTATCCGATTTACACCATAATCTAATGGCTTCTTTTCATATTAGAACGGGATGGAAATACAAGGTTTCAGAATTTTCTGAATGATAGTATTTGAGTTAGAGTGAAGACAAAATCCCTACACATTCACACACATATACACACACACACACATACACACATACAGACATCATCGTGAAAATGTTAAAATTGGATTCTAGAGACCTTAAAACGTGGTCATTTACTAAAATCTCGATAAGTAATTTTTAGCACGATCCCTATACCTCCCTTACCAAGGGTAGCGGGAGGTAAAAAGCAAATGCAAAAATATATCAGCAATTTTTTACCTCTCGCTGAAAGAGGTATTGGATTCATGCTAATAATCGCATATCCAGATTTGAGTGAATAAGCACGTTTTAAGGTCACTAGAGTCCGATTTTAATAGTTTTACGATGTTTGTATGTGTGTGTGTGTGTGTGTGTGTGTGTCTGTGTGTCTGGATGTTGGAGGGACGGTTTCTCAAATTCTATAAGACTAAAGACTAATTTAATTACGTATTACTTAATCTGACATTAATGGCAAGAGATGAAAAGGTTTTGGTAACAAATGGACAATCGGAAGTAGAAGTTTCTTAAAAAAACACTTTCTGAATATTATTTTTAAAAATTAGTTATTACAAATATAAAATTCTTTATCTGATACATTGAACATTTTTATTATATCTTCTAATCTTCTATAGATTTAGAGATAGAGAATTTTAAATATATAAAATAATCCGTTGTAATGAATCTCGCAGCCCAAACAATTCCATAGAAACTAGTTGAAAAATAAAAATGTTTATAATTGACAAAAAAATGTCAGTGTACCGAGACATTACTTGAAATGGGCCAGTACGAACCTGTATCTAAGAGTTGGTGTGAGTGCCGCGGGAGGCGTAAGAGAACAGAGCTACAAGTCGGTAAGTTGAAATGAAAGGACTATAGAATTATTTGGCGTTACGTAGCAACGAAAATAAGTGAAGACAAGTGTGGAGATTATTTGTTAAAAGAGGTATATAGTGGAGATGGACGGTATTAGAGGTTAAGGTGAAAACAAGGTGGCGGAAAGAAAAGGTAAGATTGACAGTGGTAGTGGTTAAGTTAGACGCAGCGAATATTAAGCAAAGAAATATTATAATAAAAGAAGAAGTTGAAGCAGAAAAAGAAGACTGGAAACAGACCTAAGAAGCCGAAGACTGAACGAAGTCTGGGAGAAGAAAGAAATAGACTCAATACACAACTACACATTACAAACCCCCTTATTTATTAAGATAAGTTATAGCATAATATACAGTGTGTCCCATTTAGAGGTGCCACCATTGGGATCTCGAGAACTATAAGAGATACGATGTCGGTTAAATGGAACTTTTTATGCACCTTTGGGAAGCCATCTCAGATGTGCTTTTATTTTTCCAAAAATTCTTATAGGGCACTAGATAATGACGAAAAACTGAATATTGTTGATTTTTTCTTTTTCAAATAACTTATAAACTATTAATAATTGAGAAAAAAGTTTCAAATATAAAAGATAGATATTTTTATTAACTAACCAGTGGCGTACGGAATCATTTTTTATATCCGTAAAGTTTTGAGATATAACACAAACTTATATTTTTTTAAATGGAACCCATATCTGATTTTAGTCTCAAAAAAATAAATATTTTTTTCTCTTTTCAACGATGTAAGGGTTATTATATTTTATATTTGTTTTGCCTTCAAAATTATTATTTTTTCCTTATTTTGTATTAAATTTACAATTATTTTGAAAATATTGGTAGATTTCTATTTGGAAATACACCTTGTATTTAAATAATTTATTTCCTTAAAAATATTTACTCAAAATTCGTATCAAATTAATTTTTATAATATTTTATATCAGGTCGTCCTTGGCACATCATAGTGTAATTTGTAATTATGAGTCTAGAATGAAAATATTAAGTAATAAAGGCATAAAACAAATTATTTTGACCAAATACAATATAATTAATAAAAATAATAATGTTTTTTTGGAAAATAATAAGAAAATTCAAGAAAATAAGGAGAAAATTTAAATTTTAGGAGCAAAACAAATATAAAACATAATAACCCTTACATCATTGAAAAGAGAAAAAATTATTGATTTTTTTGAGACTAAAATCAGATATGGGTTCCATTTAAAAAATTATAAGTTTGTGTTATATCTCGAAAATTTACGGATATAAAAATTTATTTCGTTCGCCACTGGTTAGTTAATAAAAATATCTATCTTTTATATTTGAAACGTTTTTCTCAATTACAAATAGTTTAGAAGTTATTTGAGAAAGAAAAAATCAACAATATTCAGTTTTTCGTCATTATCTAGTGCCCTATGAGAATTTTTGGAAAAACAAAAGCACATCTGAGATGGCCTTCCAAAGGCTCACAAAAAGTTCCATTTAACCGACATTGAATCTCTTATAGTTCTCGAGATCCCAATGGTGGCACTTCTAAATGGGACACACTGTATAAAATTGTAAGTTTTATATGTTCAGTTGACTTTTTACCTCCCGCTACCCTTGGTAAGGGAGGTATAGGGATCGTGCTAAAAATCACATATCGGGATTTTAGTAAATAACCACGTTTTAAGGTCCCTAGAATCCAATTTTAACATTTTCACGATGATGTCTGTATGTGTGTATGTGTGTATATGTGTATGTGTGTATGTATGTATGTGTGTGTGTGTATGTGTAGGGATTTTATCTTCGCTCTAACTCAAATATTATTATTCAGAGAAACCTTGTATTTATACCCTATTCTTATATGAAAAGAAGCCATTAGATTTTGGTGTAAATGGATAACCGAAAATGGCACTTTACCTGAAGCTCATAATGGTTTTTGCCATTTTTTCGCATTTTATGTCTTATGAAAATTAAAGATTATTAAATTTTCTACAGGAATACATTAACACTTTTTCTATATATTTAACAAATAAATATAAAAGTAATTTTTTTTACAAGTCCCGAAGGCTAAGAAAAACACATTTCCTTTGTTACACAGTTCATATTTCAAATGAATGTAACTGACAGTAACTGTCACTGTCAAAAAACTAATCACTTCAAATTAATAATAGTGACATTTTAAAAAGAAAATAGTAAATAAAGCAATAGTTTTATGCAATGGAATAGTTTGCAGCGTTAGTAAATACGTAGGTATGTATTTAAATTAATAAAAATTAAATAGCGGAAGGTTTTGTGTTGGCCACATCAGATTTTTATAATAATAACAATGTGATCCAACTGTCTCGTTTGCTTTACAAAATATCTGTTAAGGCCTATTTATATCAACGCAACGCAAGACGCGACGCAAGCACGCAAAGCAGTAGGTAACGCAGTCGCAAAGTGTGTAATTTATAACCACGCTAAATTTGCTGCTGCTAACCAATCAGAATGCATAGTGCAAATCGGAACTCACTACACAACTGTATGACTCAACTAAATGCGCGCGCTTCTTGTGAAAAAAACTGACAAGTGATTGGTTACACGCTAGAGGCAACGCACGACATCACGCAGAAAGTTAAAAGTTGGCCATCTCTTGCGTGTTGTTCATTGCGTTACCTACTGCATTGCGGTGATATAAATGGGCCGTGTTACAAGCATGTGTTTTAACTCCTTACGTTACCTATTGCGTTTGCGTCACGTCTTGCGTTGCGTTGTTATAAATAGGCCTTTACTCGAATCTTATTCCCCTAAAATAAAAAATTACATTACATACCGAAGGCTTGTTCTGGGAAGTACATTTAATACTTCTTATTTTATTGTTAATTAAATATTATAAATTATAGATATATTACATATACCCTTTCGAAGAGTCGGAGAAAAATTGTTCATAGAATGAATTAAAAAATACCAAAATATCCATAGAATAGATGGAATTGGAATTATTTAGAAATATAAGATATGTTAAATACAATATGTACTTATATAGCCTAAAATGGAAATGGCGAGAGATATTTTGCTGGCCACAACAGATTTTTTTCTTGCAGAAAGTGTTAACACTCAATGAAATAGTATGTAGGACCTTCCATATTACTTCACCGGTATTTTAACGCAGGATCTTCCTATCTATGACTAATGCTCTTTATGAATTTTTTAACGATGTGTAAAACAAATTGTTAAGAACGAATATATTTTGTATACATGATACTATAAGATCTAGCTGAAGTGTGAGTGTGATAATGTCCATGTTATTTTGTATGTACTATTTTGTGCTTTACTGAATGTTATAGATCCCGAAGAAGGTGCAACTGTGCACCGAAACGTCGGTTTTGTAAGAATAAATGCTGTTTGACTGAAATTTCGAGTAATTGTTAACATCTTAGATATTTAGGTATTTCTTATATTATCTAACTATTCCCCACTTTATATTTAATTTCTAAGTCTACACCCTTCCTCTCTCATTACCTATGTGTAGTGGGGCCCTTGTTTCAGCTTTGAAGACAACACTCGAGCATTCCAGGCCGGATACTTGGCGTGCACAGTCAATAAAGTCTGTGCGCGACCGGCCTAGATATACGGTTCATTAGTGCTCGTCCGAGAAACCAAGGATTCCTTACATAAGACCTTTAGGATGCGAAAGGCGAAGGTAGGAGGCGCATAACGAGAAGGGTATTACATAGACATGTTTAAAATTACTTGAAACAAAAGATTTCATCTTATAATAAACGTTCAAGTCAAGTCAAAACTCGTCAAATCCACTTTTGACCAAATTGATACTGCAACGGATTCGTCTTCTCATTCCCCATAACTTCGTATGATGTTTACATATAAAAATTCAAGCAAACCGTGATATTTATGAGCCCAAACTCATAATAATTCGTCCGGTTTACATTTTCAGCACACAAGTTATAAAACCTGCGCAAATTGTGAGAAATTTCTTTAAAATATATATTTAATCTTACAAAACTGAATATCTTATTCAAGTATTCCACCATTCAGTATTGGGATTCATCGCCTTTATAGCAGTACCAGCTTTAATTCTATTAGGCATTGTAACCCATGCACATTTTTCTGTGAGTATTGTCCTACATGTCTTGCAAGGTAGGTACATTTTATTGTACGCACTTGATATTCACGAAAATGTTTTTACCTTCCGTCACCTTTAGGTAAGGGAGGTATTGTCTTTGGTAAAAAAATTCGGTGGTGAGTTTTTAATGAATAAGCACGTTTTAAGGTCCCTACAATACGATTTTACTGGTTTTACGATGAAGTCTGTATGTGTGTGCGTGTGTCCGTGTGTGTGTCTGTGTGTGTGTCCGTGTGTATGTGACAAATTTTTCTCCGACGATAACTCCAAAACTACAATTCTAAAAATTATGATTCTTTCGTATTCCTCTTCCTTACAAGCCTATGAAGAGCTAATTAGATTTTGGTTATAATTGGTCAACCGGAAGTACCCTTATTTGAAGTTCTTAACAGTTTTTCTTGAAAAATCGCAGTTAAATATCATTTTCGACATTTTATGTGATTATCAATAGAAAGAATATCTTATTCTCTGTACGGTTCGATTATACATTTTCCTTCATATTCAATACATATAGAGTTATACAGAGATTAAGAGAGATTAACTTTCGAAAATCAGCTTTGCAAAAATTATGAAAACAATAGATATATTCAAAAAAATCTAATTGACAAATGTCAGTGTCAAGTGCAAAACCAAAGTGGAAAGTATATGATCTGAAAGTTATATAAGTGACAGAGTGTCCCTCGCAAGTGACTTGCATTTGCGGCCTCGCCTCAAGATAGGAACTTATAATGGCAGAAGTACGAGAAAGGCAAAAGAGAAGATGGAAGAACTGTATAGCAGAAGATTTGAGAAAGGAAGAACTGTGTCACGAAGGTGCTTTGGACAGGAATGAGTAGAAGAGAAGAGTAAGAAACAGCGACTTCTAATAAAATAGGGAAAAGTTGAAGCAGGAGGACGTGTTAAGTGCAATACATAATGTACGTTCGTATTCGTATTAAAATTTTATTAGATTTTAGAATCTTTTCAAAGGAACTTTCAGTATGGATATGTAAAAAATAGTGTGTTCTTGTTACAATTATACAGGATATATAGAATCTTTTTCAAGGTACTTTTGGTATAGGATATGTACAAAATACATCGAATTGACGGAAGGTTTTGTGCTGGCCACAACAGATTTTTTATTATGCCAAAAGTAAAGGGTCCCGACAGAAGCTAAATCTGGACTAGAAGATGATTGTAACAAACCAAAATACCCTGGTGAAATTAGTTTAAGAAAATTAGGTTATGCGCATGTGCACGCTGGTACACTGGTACGCAGCTAGGTTTTTGCGCTGGCGTGCTCTGATAACTCTTCGTTTGTATTAGTCAATACCAAGTATTATAACTAGAAGTGCTGTTAATTAGTATTGTCAACCAAACTTGGCGCGAGAAGCTGACATTTAGCGCCTACCGGAATTGCTTCGTGTGTCGTCTGCAGAGCTCGAGTATTCGAAACGACGAATTGTTTGGACTGATTTAGAGATAAGTGCTAGACTAGTTGATAAGCTATATGTCATTACAGCAGTGTACGAGAACCCTATATTTTTATATGATTATATAGTTCAATATAATCGATATTAAACTAAAAGTGATATTATGCAACCCTTTTAACATTGCAGTGTTGCGGGTAAATAGTGGTTGTTACATGATTCTTAAAATACCGGTTGAACTATTATCATCAGTCATGTAACCTACAGTTTTATAAAATTTTAATTATATATTTAAAGTAGTGTAACAATCGCAACTGGGTTGCAACAGAAGTAGCGATGTTAAACAATTTAAGAAGGTATATACTTCCCTGCTGTCTGTTGCGTCAGCTGGTAAGCTGATCTTTGCTCTGGGTTGGTGGCACAAATATTAATAAATATTTTAGCAAAATATAGATTTATTTGTAAATATTTATTAATACCTAATAACACAAAAGATTAAACCCTAAAAAGGTTAGACTGAGAATTGCAGTCATGGGTTATAAAATAGTTAAACACAAAAGTAAACACAATTAAATATGATATATGTATTGATAAAATAAGTTCAACAATAAACAAAATAAATACAAATATATTTATATGATATTATAATTAACGAACGATATTTAGAAATATATTTCTCATACCTAGAGAGGTAGACTACCCCTGAAGATCTAGAGTCTCATCTTCAGGTGGGTTGAGTCGAATCGAATTGTCTTGAATATGAATCTAATTGACTGTCATTGACTGTCCCGTAATCATTCCATTTATATGAAATAAAATGCAAGAATGCAATAATTTCACCGAATGACAAGTGCAATGTCCTCGCGTATATCCAAAAAAGATTAATAACATTAAATTGACATAAATTGCAAATTTCAGCTCAGGTAGCAGGATGTCTAAATGACACTATCTGGTGAAACAAATATATGAGATTAGAATGCAAGACAAGAATATACAAAACTATGGTGCGACCAGTTCTGACCTATGCCACCGAAACCATACCAGAAACTAAAAAAACCAAAGAGAAAATAAGAACAGTAGAAATGAAAGTACTACGTGCAATAACGGGAGTAACACTTAGAGACAAACAAAGAAATGACGACGCAAGGAAAAAATGTGGCGTATTAGATATAGCAAAATGGACAAAGAAGAAAAGAAAGGAATGGAATGAGCATGTTGAGAGAATGGGTAACCACAGAATTGCCAAAATTTGTAAAAATGGACGCCCCCCGGGGAAGAGATTACCAGGACGACCACCCAAGAGATGGGCACAGAGTTGGCAATCATCCTCCATAGAACAATGAGCCCTAGGCAATAGGACAGCGTCCTAGCCAAAAGAAAAAAAAGAAGAAGAAATTGTAAATAATTTTGTTAAATCGAAATATTTAAACAAACCTGGTTTGTTACAGTAGCTGAAAAAAAAATTGTAGAAGTTTTTAACCATTTGCGTAGATTTTATAATTTGTTGAAAATGTAAACCAGCCGAATTATCATAAGTTTGGACTCGTATGTTAAAAATATCAGATTAGTTTGTAAAACCTGACAAATCCACAATCGGTTAGGATCTAAAGCCAGCAAATCCAAATTAGCCAGAGCACTGGTTTGGAAGTCAGTTTGTCCTATTAGGTTTACATTTTGTTTGTTAATGTTACTTGTTCTTTGCAATAATTTATATAGGGGCGAACATAATACTATTAAAAATCTGGTGGTTTAGAACCCAACAAAGAAAAATTTAAACATGTTATGTTTTATAGGAAAAAAACATAAAAAATTCAATAATCCTTCACAGGACACTACTATAATTAAAGAGGATTCTGTATGCAGTATCAATTTGTGGGAAGCAGTTGATGAAATCTCCGATCTAATAGCGTCTGATAATCTTCAATATTTCATTTTGTAATATAATAGAATAAATCCGTAATGTTTCTTTATAAATCCACAATAAAAGAAGCTTAGGAAATAAGTTCAATGAAATTAGTTACAGAACGCGAAATATCCAAAGTTCAAAATCAAAACAAGAAAAATCAATTTTTTATATTTTTAATTCTGACATTATTAATTAGTTTTTCTTATTATATATAAAAGTGTCTACTTT
The DNA here is from genome assembly GCA_943142095.1 of Ophonus ardosiacus. Taxonomy (NCBI): domain Eukaryota; kingdom Metazoa; phylum Arthropoda; class Insecta; order Coleoptera; family Carabidae; genus Ophonus; species Ophonus ardosiacus. The sequence goes on along the minus strand of OW964834.1, from coordinate 32,679,405 downwards.
ATTATCATCAATATTACTTATATGTGTATTAACTTTGTTATATAATTATTCATTTGGAACATACCAAAACAATTTATTGCGATATCCCAAAATTTGACCTAAGTGGTTTTGTCGGGTTTTGAAACTAGGCGATTCAAGTATTTATTTAATATAAAAAATCTGTTGTGGCCAGCACAAGACCTCTCGCCATTTCCATATTAGGCTATATAAGTATTGTATTGCACTTCCCTTTCAAACCCTCGTTTTATAACAAAAAAATACAGAACTTTACCCAAATACGGTTTTTTATTGTATTTAACATGTCTTCTGCACACATATAATTCTAATTATATCTATTTTTCATTGTATGAGGAAGTTTCTAAATGTAAGAGATTCTTCTAATTCATTAACCAGATTGGCGGTATTTCTGATGGATATATGCATTTTACCTATAATTTCAAATATTTAATTAATAAAACAATAAGAAAGATTAAATATACTTCCCAGAAAAAGCTGTCAGAATGACACTAAAACTGTTGATTTTTGACACTGACATGTGTCATTTAAAAACTATGTTATAAACATTGGAATTTGTCAACTGGTTTCCTTAGTGAGTTGGCCTCTGCGATTAAATTACTCTATATATTATAGTGTCTTTATCTTTAAATCTATACAAGATATAATAAAAATTTTATGTTCTTCAATATTTAATAAAAAAAACTCCCAAAAAATTATATTTAGAAGAATTTTTCTAAGAAAGTACTACTTTCGGTTGTTCAATTATTACCAAAACCTTTTCAGCTCTTCCCAGGAATGTCAGATTGAGGAATCCATGGTTAAACAATTTTTAAGTCTTATGGTTTTTGAGGAATCGTGTCTACATCATCCAGACATACACACATACACACATACACATACACACATCCACACACACACAGACATCATTTTAAAAATGTTAAAATCGGATTCTAGGGACCTTAAATCGTGCTTATTCAATAAAATCTTGATATGCGAATTTTAGCATGAATCCAATACCTCTCTTAGCGAGAGGTAAAAATACAATAAAAGACATCATAAAATTATATTAATTTAATATAAAACATTTACATATAATAAATAATATATTATTTCAATTCTTAAATGTCGTATATCTATTGTTGGGTAATATTCGCAAACCCTATAACTCCACACGCTAGCCTCGCCCCTGCATTCCCCGTAGTTTTGCTCAACTCATGACCCCCCAACCCCATATCATCCGGGTCTTCATGTACCACAATAGCTCTTCCCATGATACTGAAAATACCACATAGTGTGATCATCTTATCAGTGATGTCAATCCTTGCAACTCCACTTTCATCGGCTACGATATTTCCCAAGTCGCCAACATGTCTTTCTGGGGCATCAGGTGCCCCGTGTTCTTTTCCGTTGGGGTTGTAGTGACCCCCTGCTGAAGTACAGCCGTCGGAGATGTCGCCGAATTCGTGGATGTGGAAGCCGTGTTCGCCGGCCGCCAAGCCGGTTATTTCGCCGGTTATGTTAACCGGGGTTTTACAGTGCTGGAAGGTTCAACGATAATTAAAATTGGAAGGTATATGGTGCTCGGGTATCGACCAAAAATATGGTTAACTGATGGTAATCAAATATGGAAGAATTTGCAAAACAATAAATGGATGATGTTTGATAAATAGATGTTTTTACGCTACAAAAGGTGGGGAAAAAACGATTTTGTTTAGGTCGAGACGAGGATGAAAAATTCCAATTTGTGACCTTGGAGAGGGTCAACGTAAGCCGCCATCTTGGATCGAAAGAGCAAAAAATGAGTTTTTAGCTATTTTCTCGAAAACAGTGGCCCGTATCAAAATTTTACAAGAATACAAAATTAAAGGTTGTAATTTTTTGTACGAAGAAGGTTGTTACATTTTTTACCTAAGATGAACTCTCAAAGAGTTATGTTCAAAAATAGTTAACCAGATTAACAATTTATGAAAGAAAATTAAATCACTGAAAATATAAACAATATTAATGCCCATATTCATAAACACTCGTAAAGTTTCAAAACGGTTCGTTATAATTTTTGACAAATAGAATCAAATTTGGCAAATAAAATTTCGATTTTTCTTTCAATGTCGACTGTTTTTATTGGATAAAAATTATAACGAACCGTTTCAAATTTTTACGAGTGTTTATGAATACGGGCATAAGTATTTATTACTTAGGCCCGATATTTTCTATCATCTCCGGTTAAACAGCCTATTAATTTAACTGTCCGTTAAAAGAAAAACAGCATTGATATCATAGCATAAATTGTAAAAATTAAACAGGTGTCAATTTTTCGATGCCACATTGTTCTTATAATCGAGAGTTATCTTAACCGGCAGTTTAACCAGATATGAAAATATCGGACCTTAGTATAATAGGTTTTGTTATTTATAACAGTTTACATTCGTCGTGGCATCGAAAGAAGTAAATTATCTATGATTTTTCAATAATTTTTGTCAACTCTTTCCTATAAATTCATCAAGCACCGTGACCCGGTTAAAGATACAATAGTGCGGTTTGAAAATTTTAATTCAGCTTGGAATTCTCCTTTATGTCATGTATTAAATGATTTTTGCTCCTATGCGTGATTCGCGAGTATTAATAATTTAAACTTACATGAAATTTCTCTAAAATTTTAAACATCTGCAAATCAGCTTCGTTTTCATTTTTTCTTCTGAAATATCTACACATTATTGCGCATTTAATACATGTCGATATTTCAAATGAAATAATGAGATCTGAACCGATTTGCACATGTTTCAAATTTTAAAGAAATATCATGTAAGTTTAATTGTTAATACTCGCAAACAGATTATCGGAGCAAAAATCGTTTAATACAGGACGTAAAGGAGAATTCCAAGCTGAATTAAAATTTTCAATCCGCGGTATCGTACGTTTAGCCGGGCCAAAGTGATTAGTGAATTTGTACGAAAATGTTGACGAAAATTATTTAAAAATTATCGATAATTTACTTCTTTCGATGCCACGACAAAATATAAACTGTTATAAATAACAAAACCTATTAAACTAAGTATTAAATTCTTAAAATATTGTTTATATTTTGAGTGAATTAATTTTATTTAATGAATTGTTATTCTGGTTAATTATTTTTGAATATAACTCTTTGAGAGTTTATCCTAGGTAAAAAATGTGAAAACCCTTTTTGTACAAAAAAATTACGAGCTTTAATTTTGTAATTGTAAAATTTTGATACTGGCCACTGTTTTCGAGAAAATAACCAAAAACTCGTTTTTTGCACTTTTAATTCAAGATGGCGGTTGCCGAGACCACCCCCCCCCCCCTCAACACAAAGGCAAAGGTCTTTTTGGTCTCCATTGACTAGACTACTAAGCCGCACTCAAAAGTATATTACATTACGGGTATATATATTGGATGAAAAGAAAAACATCAAGAAGATTGCCACATTCAGATGTGGTATGAAGAGAGAAACAATAAATACTGGTTATCAAGTAATGAGAGAAGATGCGGAAGAGCAGAAGAAACATTTAGGCATTTAAGGACATCATACACGGAAGTTCGGAGAGACGGAATAAAGAAAATTTAGAGTCAGGACAAGACTTGATGAAACAAGGCATTAAGAAATGGGGGGTTAATTTAAGCTAATGTGATGTATTACCAAAATTCAATTGTAAAATATAAAATGTAGATTCTAAGCTAATTAGGCAAGAATAATGTAAACATAATAATAAACTAATTTAAAGATATCTTGAATTTGTCAAGGTTTTATCAAAACCAGAATAAGTATTTTGCGAAAATTCAAAATTTTAAATTCCGCCATATGTTTAGACGGTACTGTATGACATCTGTCATTTTGAAATGACTATTCTAGTGGCTAAAGGCACTAACTACTGCCATGTAATCTTTCAGGATTTTTAATATTATGTTCTTACCTCTTGATAAATGTAAACAACACCATTCACAGTTTCACCTTTTAAAACGCAAACAGCTTTCATTATTTTACTTTCAGTGGAATCGCCTGAATCACTAGAATCATTGGAGTCACAAGAGTCAATAGACAACACATATAATGTCAAAAAACAAACAAATAAAGCTGTCAAAATGATTATTATTATGCCGGCATTAATTCGCCAACAAGTTGAAGGTGATTTTCTTATAAATTGATCTGACGGCATTTTAGCAATTTTGATGTTTAATTCCTTGATTCCTATTTTATTTTATATAATAAATAGGTCTAAATAGTTTTGACAATTGATTTTGGCATTGACAATGACAGTGACAACATGTCAAAAATTGTAAACAGTTATCTAGAACATAAAATTATAGCTTTAATTTGAATTTTCAATAAAATGCATTAATAATATTTACCTGTTAATTATCTAAGACATATTTGAGAGTTTTCTTGTCAAAATGATAAACGAAATACAAAATCAAAGCTGTTATAATCTGAAGTGATAGATTTGGATTTTCTAAATAAAAATACGTAATACAACTGAACTGTACGCTTCTATGCGTATGTTATTATACTTAAGAAAAAGATAACTTTTTATCTCTGTTTATGTACAAGGTAATTTAGTGAATATGTGTACATAGTATTAAAAGATTATTAGAAAGATTATTTTAAGTGAGAAACAGCACGTAAAGATAAACATATTTTTCTACAAAAAGAAACTATTGATTTAAAATTTAAATTAATTTATAATAACATCAATTTTTACCTATCGCTAAGAAAAGTATTAGGCATTTATGAAAATTCTACCGGTGAACTGTTACTGGTATACGAGCCCTGCGTCAAAAGTATTCGCCTAGCCATATAATTTACATTATTTGAAAATAAAATCATATCACAACTTAAATCTGAACGTTTTTATTTCAAAATCTATAATTTATATTTATTGGTAACAATATACAGTGAAAAATAAAAAAATAAATATTATAAATTAAACTAAAACTAATGTTAGAAGCACTCAAAATTGAAAACTAAAACCGATAACTGGTGTTAACGGCCTACTATTGAGTAACTTCTCCTTTTTGCTTAATGCCGGCTTGTATTCTAGAAGACATGGTACCTACAAGCTTTTTACAGTCTTCTCAATTGCGTCCCAAATTTTTTGTAATTTTTGACGTAAATCAGGTTTTGATTTAGCCGGATGTCGTCGAAGTTCCTTTTTCATTATTCTCCATAAAGACTATAGGTGAAAGATCGGGACTGTTGGAAGGCCAGTCTATTGTGTTTATTTCGTTCTCCACAAACCAAGTTTTAATTATTTTTGCCGTATGACAAGAAGCACCATCTTGTTGGAAAATATAGTTACCATCAGCAGAGCTTAGTTTTGGAATACATGGTAAGAGATGATTTTCTAATATGTCTTTATATTTTGGAGCATTAACAGTTCCGTCTATAAAATGAAGACTGCCCACTCCTTGAGCGGACATACATCCCCAAACCATTAATGAGCTGCAGTATTTTGCAGTCCTCTTTAAACAATCTTTATGGTATGCCTCCTGACCTGTTCGAATTACACGTTTGCGACTATCTCCAGGACATACCTCAAATCGTGATTCGTCGCTCCATATTATTGATTCCCACTGCTGCAGCGTCCAATTCTGCCGCTCCCGAGTCCATTTTAAACGATTTTTTATTTGTCTTTGTGTTAATAAAGGTTTCTCTTTCGCCTGCGCAAATATCAAAATCTGTTAAAATTGTTGCGTTAAATTACAATCATATCGTTTTACCTTGTAAAATTTGTAGCCCAGTTGTTTTATTGTCCTTATGCAAGTACTGACTGATATGTTCTTTTCTATGGCTTTTGATAGAGTTAAAGTTATTTCTCCAGCAGAAGAACGTCTATTGCTTTTCACAATTCGATTTAAAATCCTAGAATCTCTCGTAGAAAGTTTCTTTGGCCGTCCAGATTTTTTTTCTACAGTAAGTGTGCCGGTCTTTTTATACTTTTGTAGTACATCTCTAACTGTAGATCGCGAAATAATTAAATTTTTGGAGATTATATACGAAGATTGTCCAGTTTTAAATAACTCTACGATTTTCTTTCGTATTTCTTTCGACACAGGTCTTCCACGGGTCATTTTGTAAGTAATTACTTGTAATATCAAATTAATAATCTCGAATAACCATAAAGAACTGTCAGAAATAAACAAAAAATTACATTTGTTGATAAACAATATTCGTTTGTTCATGATTTCGTGCTTAAACCGATGAGTAGGCGAATTCTTTTGATACGTTGTCATTCAGGGAATACTCGGGAACCGCCGCTCAATGTTAAAACTACTGTACCGTCTAAACGTCCTTGACAGTTAGTTCCCTCCTTAACCGCTAGATTGGCGCTAGTATCATTTTTACCTTCCGTCACCTTTAGGTAAGGAAGGTATTGTCTTTGGTCAAAAAATTCGGTGGTGAGTTTTTAATGAATAAGCACGTTTTAGGGTCCCTACAATACGAATATACCATTTTTAAGATGATGTCTGTATGTGTGTGTGTGTGTGTGTCCGTGTGTGTGTGTGTCCGTGTGTGTGTGTGTCCGTGTGTGACAAATTTTTCTCCGACGATAACTCCAATACTACAATTCTAAAAATTATAATTCTTTCGTATTCCTCTTCTGTACATCCATATGAAGAGTTGATTAGATTTTGGTTATAATTAATCCACCGGAAGTACCCTTATTTGAAGTTTTTAACAGTTTTTCTTAAAAAAACGCAGTTAAATATTATTTTTTGACATTTTGTTATTATATATATTAAAGAAAATACTCTTCTCTATACAGTTTGATTATACATTTTCCTTCATATTCAATAGATGTAAATTTAAAGCATTATAAAGAAATTAATTTTCAAAAATTAGTCAGCATTGCTATTTATCATAGAAACAGCTGACATAATTATTCAAAAAAATTTAATTGACAGATGTCAGTTGCAAGTGTAAAACCAAATATGGAAAAAAGTATAGGATCTAAAATTGGTATGTCATAGTGTTGCTCGCAAGTGACACGCAGAGAAAGGCCAAAGAGAAGATGGAAGGACATTACTTAATGTAGTTTATATTATAATTTTATTGGATTTATAGAACCTTTTCAAATGAACTTTTGGTATGGAATTTGTAAGTAATAGTATGTGTTTTTACATGATATTATATAGAATCTGTTCCAAGGACCTTTTGGTATAGGATTTGTACAAAATACATGGAATTGACGGAAGGTCTTGTGCTGGCCACAACAGATTTTTTTATATTCTGCGCGCCTGTAAAAATATATGAAATAAATACACACAAAAAATTATTTGTATAATTTTATATTTACAAAAAATTGTACAAAGTTGTGGTGTAAAAATACAAAAAATATATCTGTATAAATAAGAGAAATTGTGAATTTTGCAGAAACACATTGATAATGCATTTATCTATCACAGTGAAAATATCCAGTTATTGTTATTAGTTAGTTACATGAATGCTTATATTCTTATGAATCTGAATATGCCATTCGTATTTTGCAATTTAGTAATTAATATAGTGTTGTCTAAGGCAATCGTTCAGTCAGTCAGTAATTTCCTTAATTATTAACTACTATTTACTGCAATATACATATACAAAACAGAATATATGTTTTCATGCTTCTTCTATAAACTGTTTCATTTTACAAGATAAAAAAATATGTATCTTAAACAACTTTGTTTCATTTTGATAAGGAAGAATTTAGGATTTCTCATTACTATTTTCTTCCTAATGTGATGAACCTCATTGTTTTATCATAATATTCTTAGGATATCTCACCGTATTGAATGTGTAAAAACAAAAACATTGATAACTATGGTACATTCTTTGTTGATCTGTTGTACAAATGCTGCTATTCACAGCATTGGGTGTTTAATAAATGAGTGTTTGTACGGCAGAACGAAGAAAGTAATTCTGAAAAGAACTCTGCTTGCACAAATATAAATTGGTCGTGGTAACACAGAAACAGATGATGAATTTAAGAATAACTGTGAAGTACACGTAGAAGGATGAATTGTTTGGGTACTGCCTCGTATATGGAGAAAACGTGACCAAGTAAAGTCTGTCACAGGAAGAGCATAACTTGAAGTGATGACTTTTGGAGCCACTACGGTGAAGATATCCTACAATTTTTTATAATATTATTTCTGTTTTCTAACACATTACATTGAAAATACTTACGGTTTATGTGCGTTCTGTATATTTCAACGACTTTCTGTATCGATCAGCAGCTAGTTGTTGTATGGGATCCAGAAAAGCATGAATACGTCAGTCATTTGCTCTTCTGTAATGTAAAATTATTCATTAGTGTTATCAAGTTATAATTTCTTCATTACTAATTTACCCATGGTAAGAAAAATCGGAGGCACAGCATCCGGTGCGAGTAAATGTTTAAAGGCAGCAAAATTCAAAAACTTTGCCTCAAAATGTTGGCTGCAAATCCTTTTGTTTTTATAAATATAGTCCAGAGTTTTATCCTGTAATTCCGGACTATTAAAGGCTTGTTTCCAAGATAAAAATAGCTCCAATTTTTTTTTTTTTTTTGATCGGAAACCGCACCAAAGTTTGTGTTGCATATGTGTAGCAACTTGGTACACAAGTAGAAAATGGCATCTGTAGGAATAACATTAGGTATTATTAATTACACAGTATAATAATTGATTAACATTTACATTCAAATAAATGCTTTGCATACTTGCCTTATTTCATGTAAATAATGAAATGTTCAACTTACCTTTATGAAATGTAGAAAATAATCCAATATTTTTAAAAAACACTATACCAAATGTATTGAAACTGACCAAAGCAGATTCAGAAATTAAACGAAATTATTTAATCACAATATTTCATGTGTCATTCATTTCTTACTGACAATTTTCGTTTAAAATTTATTTAATTGCTAGGTAACACACAACACAAGTTACCTTGATCATATATGTTTTAAATCTGAGACTAGTATGCCATCTACCAGGTATAAAAACATTTATAGGAGTTACCTCCTTAGCCGAGGGATGTCGCTAGCGGTGTACCAAAGCTGTACATTCAAGTGAAAATTCCCGGTATTCCCTGTTGTCATTAATCGGCTCTGATAATATTTGAGATTTTGTAAATATACAGATAAAAATTATGCAATTAAAGAATTAGCACATAAGTAATACATCCCCAATTTAAAAAACCAGTGATCTAGCAAGCAAAAATAGCATATGTTCGTATTTAACAACTTTTTTCTTAACTAAAGAGAGGTAGGTGAATACTTTTGACGCAGGGCTCGTATACTGGTAAACAGCTGTTCATCAGGTTACAGCTACCGGGATAGATATTTTAAGCACGCAAGTAAACCGGGTAGATTTATAACCTATGAAATGCAGTTGAAAGATGAAACAGATTTGAAATTTGACGTAGTTAAACGTTATATCGTCTCGTCTTCTGTATTAACATAATTAATTTCTGAAATCTACTTCTGATTCCAACTTCGCTTGGCATCTCTACCTTTTTTGAGGTTTCGTCATTTACCGCATTTACTGACTGAATTACTCGATCCACAATTTATGGATCCGGTAGATGGAACTGGTAGATATGATAAAATTTTAGAACCCGGTAACTATTAACCATTTGTGTTTTCGAACGCAGTCGGTAGATGCGGTATCTACCGGTAGAATTTTCGTAAATGCCTATTGGCTTCATACTAAAAATCGCATATCCAGATTTTAGTAAATAAACACATTTTAAGGTTACTAGAATCCGATTTTAATAATTTTACAATGAAGTCTGTGCGTGTGTATGTTTGTGTGTGTGTGTGTGTGGATATTGAAGTGACGATTTCTCAAAATTCTATAACACCAAAGAAAAATTTACCTACGAATTCCTTAATCTGACATTAATGGGAAGAGCTGAAAAGGTTTTGGTAACAATTAGACAACCGGAAGTAGTTGTTTCTTAAAAAATTCTTCTAAATATGATTTTTGGAAATTCATGTCATTGCAAATATTAAAGAATATAAAATTCTCTATCCAATACACTGAACATTTTTGTTATATCTTCTATAGAATTAAAATAAATATATAAAATAATCCGTTGTACTGAATCTAACAGCCCAGTTGAAAAATTAAAATGTTTATAATTGACAGAAAAATGTCAGTGCAAATCCAGATACATTACTGAAGGCTTTTCTGGGAATTACATTTAATATTTCTTATTTTATTATTAATAAACATATTTCAAATTATAGATATCTATATTACATATACCCAGTAACCGCCAATCTCGTCAATGAATTTGAAGAATCTCAAACATTTAGAAGAGTAGGAGGAAACTTATTTATAGAATGAATTAAAAAATATAAGAATATATTAATAATAGATGTAATTAGAATTTTTGGGTATGTGCCAGAAATGGTAAATATTGTGCTTATATAGCCTAATATGGAAATGGCGAAAGGTCTTGTGCTGGTCACAACAGATTTTTTACCTCTCGCTAAAAGAGGTATTGGAATCATGCTAAAAATCACATATCCAGATTTTAATGAATAAGCACGTTTCAAGGTCACTACAATCCGATTTTAACATATTTACATTGATGTCTGTGTGTGTGTGTGTGTGTGTGTGTGTGTGTATGTGTGTGTGTGTGTGTGTGTGTGTGTGTGGATGTGGATGTGTGTGTGTGGATGTGGATGTGTGGATGTGGATGTGTGGATGTGTGTATGGCTGGATGTTGGACAGACGATTCCTCAAAAACTATAAGACATAAGACCTGTTTAACTATGAATTCCTCAAGAGCTGAAAAGATTTTGGTAACAATTGAACAACCGGAAGTAGTAGTTTTTAAAAGAAATTCTTCCAAATATTAATTTTTGAAAATTTTTGCCAACATTATTGAATTAGTTATTAACGTCGTTAGGCCGATTTGAGGCAAATAACAGACGCGACTGAGGTTTATAAAAAGTCGAGTTCGTTATTTGCATATCGGCCGTGTGGCGTTCAAGATTTTTCGTAATAACATAAAATTTAAACATTTAGGAATAATAAAATTCTTCTATATCCGTCATACTGAACAACTTTTTTGGTTAATTTATAAATTCTCCTAGACAACAGTCCATCAATATGCTGTTATTTTTCTGGGAACACCTGATCCTTAATTGTAGGCGACTGGCCTAGGCCGTCATTTCCACTATCTTTTCATTTTTGTTTTTAGTCCTGTTATGTCATAATAACAGTATTGTATTACGAAAAGTTATTAAAATTTATCTGGGAATATTTTAAACTTTTAATAAGGATGAATAAGGTATTTTATCAAGAGCATAAAGTATGCACCAGTAAATCGCAGAGACAGTCAAGTAAAATATACAAAATTAAAAATTTAAAATAGAGCACATACAACTGCTTTCCTTCATTTAAATTCTCATGAAACATGTCTACATTCTCCACCTAAATAAATCTGTCACCCAGCTCACACACAGCGCACATTTTTATTCGCGCTCAAATAAAACCACAACATCAAGTAACATCAAAGTATAAAAATTCCCCAGCATTCTGCTTCTAGCTTCAGCATTGTGGGGCGCAACGTGTTGAGAATGTCCTTCCTGGGTAAATGAATTGTCACGCGCAGAACTACAATACACCACTAACTTCACGTTAGAGTGCAGAGAAGAGATATTGCACAGTGCAAGAAGAGCTCTAATGAATATATTAAACTTCACTTGTACAATGAATAATAAAAATAGGAACGAAAACTTTTGTTTCGTTGTTTGGTTTGTTGTTTTGTCTGTCCACAATTTAAAAATGCCTATTGGTACGAGAGCCTATAGTCAGAAAAATTGTTTCTCGGGTCCAGCAATAAAATTATAAATATAGTAATTATGACAAAGCGGCAAATCGCTTACTGTATGCTTTATAATATTGAATAAAACAGGCCATTCTTTGTGCTGCTTTTTTGAAATGCAGAAATGAATCGCCAAGTACTTCTATCTACCCTGAGTAAAACTGCGAAAAAGATCGATTGATCGATCCTTTTTTTAAAAAAAATCTGATTAATCTTTTTTGAAAAGATCGATCAATCAAAAAATTGATCAATTGAAAAATCGTTTTTTTCAAAAAAAAATCGGTCATTTAAAACTTCATTTATCCGGAATCCGGAAAATTGATCTTTCAAAAAGATGTCGATCTTCTAAATACTGAAAAATCAGTTTTTCTAGACAATAGATTTATTCAAATGTCTATGAAAAAATAACTCGATTTCATTAGTATTGAGCATTTGACGCGCGTTAGGTTTTAATTCGTGAGTTGTGTTTTATGATTTGATTTTCGAATACATAATAGAAACTTTTTATCGATAAAGATCGATCTTGTATTAAACTCGGTTTTCTGATCTATTATTAAAATTGATCTTTCAATTCTTTATTACAATCAAGTTTATGATATAATATTTCAATTTCTATTAGAAAAAATCGAAAATCGATTTAAAATTTCTAAAATCGCACAGCGCTAGGTGCTCTGTATAGTAAAATAATCTTACTACTATTTTAACATAAATGGTATTTTTAATGGAAATAATTTTTGGAACTACATTTTTCAATCTCATAAGAAATTATTTTAAACAAAAATAGCATTTATGTTAAAGAAACAAATATTTTACTGTACTTTACTATACAGAGAATGTCTTACATTCACATTAAGAGCTGATTAGATTTTAGTTATAACTAGGTCACCAGGAAGTTTCCTTATTTGAAGTTCTAAACGGTTTTTCTTGAAAAAACGCAGTTAAATATCTTTTTTCACATTTTATGTGATTATCAATAATATGAAAGAATATCTTATTGTCTATACAATTTGACAACACGTTTTCCTTCATATTCAATTGATATAGAGTTAAAATATTATAAAAAGATTAACTTTCATAAATCAGCCATCTTTGCTTTAATCATGGAATCAGCTGATATATTCAAATAAATTCTAATTGACATATGCCAGTGTCAAGTGCAATTTACATAGTGTATATTTGTGTTATAATTTTATTGGACTTATAGAATCTTTTCTAAGGAACTTTCGATATGGAATTTGTAGAAAATAATATATGTTCGTGTTACAAATTTACGGGATATATAGAATCTTGTCCAATGAACTTTTGTTAGTATAGAATTTGTACAAAATACATAGAATTGATGGAAGGTAATGTGCTTGCCACATCAGATTTTCTCTTTTGAAAACGATCTCCTGGAGGTCTATTCTAAATTCATAGCCACATGTGCTATCCGCTATATAAGTTCCACTACTAGCCAATAGATGGATACAAGTCGGATAGCCACATGTGCTATCCGCTATCTGCTGTATAGGTTCCACTACTAGCCAACAGATGGATTTAAGTAGGATAGCCACATGTGATATTTGTTAGAATTATAAATAATTATTATAATTTAAATAGGTACTTACAATATATAGATATTAATCAAATACTATTGATATAACACACGAACACAAGTATTTGATCACAAAATTGAAAAGCCGAACTACTTGTCAACTTGACATCTGGCAATATTAATTAGTTCCACTACTAGCCAACAGATGGATTCAAGTCAGATAGCGGGATGGGGACCCCCATTTGTTGGCTAGTAGTGCAACTTATATAGCGGATAGCGGATAGCACATGTGGCTATGAATTAGAATAGACCCCCTGGTAGTAGCTACGCTATCGGTGTCTGAAAAACGTGTTCTCGGTATCTTAGGACTATCATTTAACTATATTCCGGAAATCAGATGAAATACTATTCAGTTAGGTAAAATTTGTTGACCTTTTTGAAAATCCGCTCAGATCAGACGCTACGCGGGAAATTTCTAAAATTAGCATTTTCGGGTTCAGGGACATCGAATCTATCGATTTTATACGGTTCTGGTCATAATACTAGAAAACAAAAAAATTGGAAATGGGCTCTCATACTATATCTTTCTCCTCTCAAGAACGAAGTATAGACAGTCATGTTACCTACAATTAATATTCTACCTTAGTACAATATTGCATCATAATAACCAACTGTCATGAAATTAAACTAATCACACAACTATGCATTTGCTTGGACACGAAGCAGGAAGCTGGACATTATATTTCCATTATATGCGGGTGCATTGCTGCCAACATTCAGCGTGAAATGTGTATGCATTCCGCTTGCAAATTACGCACTTTTCTCTTGCTCTGTTTATGTTGGTACGATTGCATCTGCTGGTGGTTACAATTGCACGTTGTTCACAGTGTTCACAGCACTTTTATACAGAAAATATTTGCCTGTTATAATTTACAGGTTAATTAGTTTATGCCTGAAAATGTTATTTGTGGTAACAATTATTTTGATATGTGGATGGAGGTTTAAATTTTTTAGATACATATTATATTGTGGGAATGTTCCAGATTTACAAAATTACCCTAATGGGGATTGGGAATTATTTAAAATGTAGTATAATTAACAGTATTAAAATTTACATCATTTTTTTACATCACACCCTGAAGCACATTTTGCGTGAATGTAAAAATATATATAAATTAATTAATATCAGTAAAAAAATTGTTTAAATATTAAAACCCGATATTTTCATCACCGGTTAGCCTGTTAACTGCCAGTTAAAAGAAAAACGTAGCATCGATATTATAACATAAGTTGTAAAAATTACACATGTGTCAATTTTTCAATGCCACATAGTATTTAGTATTTAGTATTTAGTATTTATTAGTTGGCTATTTTTACAAAGTTTAAACAATGTTTATAGCAAGTCATACATAAAAAGATTATATTATAAATAAGTCAATTTCATAGTTTTATAGTTTTATATCCAGTCTTCATTATTGTAGACGTAATTTAAATATTCACTAGTTGAATAGAAACAGTGCCGTTTTAAGAAGGTTTTTATTTTTCTTTTAAATATGATTAAAGGAAGTTCTTTTATTGTATTTGGTAAATAATTGTATAAATTTATTTGTAATGAATTTTGTTCAGATTTTTTCAACCTAAAACGGTTAGGGCGAATTAAGTTGGCGTGACGAGTATCATAATGATAGATATTTGACGACGTTTGAAAATCACGTTTTTTATTATGTATTTCTAGTACTGATGCAAGGATAAATAGACATGGAAGTGGCAATATATTAAAGCGAATGAAAAGTGGTTTACAATGCTCGTTAATTCTTACTCCAGCAATAATTCGCAGCACTTTCTTTTGAAGTCTAAAAATTGTTATAGCATATGGTGAAGAACCCCATAATATTACCCCATAACTGGTGGAAAAGACCGTAGTATGTAGAAACTGACGTTTCCAAATCTAAGAAAGTTGTAAGTCTGCGAAATAGGAAAATAATACTTGAGAGTTTTGCTGCTAAGTATTGTACGTGATGATTCCAATTTAAACGATCATCTATATGAAGACCAAGGATTTTAACGCTGTTTCCTTTTTGAATTTCGTTACTAGTAGAAATAGTCATTATATTTGTTTTCTCTGTATTTAGTTTTAATCTATTTGCTTCAAACCACGATGGTGTTTTACTCAAAATAGATTGTGATAAGTGATTTAGTTTACTTAACTCTTTTTCTGAGCATATGAGGCTAGTATCGTCAGCAAATTGTATTATTTTTATCGGAGATAGAAAAGCTGATATGTCATTTATATACATAAGAAACAATATGGGCCCTAGGATGCTACCCTGGGGTACTCCATGTCTTATCGGCAAGAAATGGGATGACTCTTCTTGTAAAGACACGCACTGCATACGGTTTGATAAGTAGGAACGAAAAAAATTTAAAGTATTACCAACTATTCCATAGATTTCTAATTTTTCTGTTAGTATATTGTGAGACACACAATTGTTCTTATAACCGACAGTTTAATGAGAGTTGAAAACACTGGACCTAATTCGCAAACTACAAGCGATTGAAAATTCATGTCGTGTCGTGAGCAATTTGATTGGTTAACAATAAAAATAAAACGCGCACTCGATCATTAATGAAGACATGAAACATAACACGCTATGTTCTGAAATAATCGAGATATTTTAAGGTAAATTATCTCGCTTATTTACTCGTAAAAAAATTAATTGCACCAAAATTTTAGTTCATCCTATTCTTGGAAAAGAAAATATAAAAAATTGGTATAGAACCCAACAAATTAAAAAAATAATAATACTGAAACACTAAAATTATCAAACAACATTTAAATGCGGTTTTAAATTCGATGTAAGAAGTCATGGTAATACTCAACTATCTCTCTCTTAGAGCTTATTGTTTTTGTCTAAAGAGGTTATTCCAGAACTCAGTAGATGGCAACTATAAAATTCTAAAATCAAGAGTCCTCAATTTTGTTTGCCGCCATATAAATATGGATTGGAGATATCTACTCTGTTGTCAATTCCATTGAAAATGTTGAAAATGCTAAGTTATGAAGAAGTAGCAACACCGCAGGGGAAGGGACAGAGTGTGGAGAAGGGATCATCAGTTCAAATTTATTTGATGGCGAGTATTTAAAAATCTGTCATTTTCAATCATGGCTTTCGAGCCGGATTTGATAAGAGCCTAGGGTAGTCATACGGTAGTAGTACAGCGTATCTACTGTGGTCGTTAATGTCCAACCGGTATTATTACCCTGCTTCTACGATAATTACACAGAATAGACATATACAGAAGCGACACTCCTTGTCTGCACCATTGTTGTTGCGATTTGATGTTTATGACCTTGAACTTTAAATTTGTTGGCAAATTTACGCGCGAAATTTAAATTGTTTTAAATGGTAAAAGAAAAATTAGAACACAAAAGTACTAAAATTTTAATTTTATTAACGAATTAAGAAGAAATCATAAAATAAACACATAATTATGTTTTCATTGAACAAATACGTGAATTTTACAAATTCACTACAATGCAGAATTTTCTATATCTTTGACGTGGGAAACACAAACGTCAGATTCGATGAATATGTCCCAAATATCCTTCTCCATCAAATTTTCTCTTCCTCAGGCCTTGAACCACATTTTACACCTATATTTATTAAGTGAATATACATTTTGCATGATATGGAAGTCGTTTTGCATTACTTACATTTATTGATCTTTCGGAAACGAAAAAAACTTACATTTCGCTTTCTTCATTTTTTAAATCTCCTTATACAGTTTTTATATGAACAAACAAGTCCTCTCGATTCTACTTTCTTCGTTTTTTCCATTTTACTAGAAACTAACACCACTTCTAAAATTCACAAACGGTTCACAAAATGACATATGTCAAAAGTGAGAAGATAAAATACATGGGCGTGACAAGCTGAGACAACAGTTCCTCCAGAATATGTGAAATATAATGATTTTCTTTGTGATAACGATTTTTCCTATCGTTTGTTGAAAAAATAACATGTTTGTTCTTATTAAAAATCAATTTGTGTTTCTCATTATATTTTTATTATTGACCCCTAACAGAAAATGTTCTCGTCGAGATAATGAAAAGAATAAAGAATCGTAAGATACGAAGATATGCCGAAACAATCCGATTGTATCCGATTAGCCCTTTAAATTTGTTGGCATACTCTTTCTCTCTCTAATTTTTGTTTCTCTCTCTGACTGTCGCTTCTGTATGAATGTCTATTCTGTGATAATTATATAACAAATAATGCACAAGAGCATTATGAGTTGCTGCTACGGTAATGTCAAGAAATTGATATTGACACTGGGATAAAACATAAAAAACAAGCATAAGCATTCATAGCCTACCTACTTCGTAAATTTTATTAAAACTTTCTTATCAGTAATCCGTACAATATTGAAAAAGACATTAAACGTTGAAGGCATCACGGGAGTTAAACGGATTTCTTGCTGTTTTGTAACAAAGGACAAAACTTGGATTCACAACGAAAATCCATACATCTTGTCACCTTTTCTCAGTAACCTTTACAATCTCAACCCACAAACCAATGCGTGAGACCGCTATATCTTTGTGATCTGTGTGGGAATGTAATCTGGCTTCAGATTGGTGAACCGTCCTGTATCGGTTCCTCGATCGGTCGTGTCGTTACGCCGGTTCATTAGTAGCCTCTGAATCTAGACCCTGTGCCTGAGTCAAAGGTCGGGGTGATGATGAGAGACATTGATTTGTATGGGTCGATCAAAGACGTTGGGGTGAGATCGTAAGATTGGCGAAGTAACGACCGAAGAGATTAGCAAGATAATACTCCGGGTTTTAAGATAAAATTTGATGTTGTTATTAATTCAACATGATTACTGCACCTTTGCGACTATCTTCCCTTCATTTCTTATCAGCTGTTAAGACTGTTAACTCGCCATTTTATGTTACCGTATGGGGCGGAAATATCCGAATGGACAGAATAAAAACAAATAGGCGATATACAAGTACGATACATAAAATGGATTTTGGGTCTGAATAGATGCGCACCAGAATTATAGTAATGGAAAAGATGAAAGGATTATAAATTAGAGTAGAAACAAGGAAGAGAGCAGTAAAATATAAGGAACGAGTAAGAAATCAAACAAAATTCTGCAAGAATTTTGGTCATAATAAGTCAAGGGGAGGAAAACAACAAACTAGCAAAATGGGGACAAGCAAGAAAAGCTTACTACCAATGAAATGAATATTTCACGATACAAATAGAAAGTCTACGCATACGACAGCAAGAACAACAATGTAAGATCAAAAATTCAAATTACAAAAAAAAAATCTGTTGTGGCCAGCACAAAACCTTCCGTCAATTCGATGTATTTTGTACAAATCCGATACCAAAAGTTCCTTGGAAAATATTCTATATATCCTGTAAAATTGTAACACGAACACACTATTTTTTACTAATTCCATATTGCAAGTTCCTTGGAAAAGATTCTATAAATCCAATATAATTATAACACGAATGTACATTCTGTAAATTGCACTTCACACTTCCTCATTCCTATCCAACGCATCTTCTTCACACAGTTCTCCCTTTCTCAAATATTCTGCTACACAGTCCTTCTATCGTCTCTTTGGCCTTCCTCGTACTCCCGGCATTGAAACTGCAAGTCACTTGCGAGGGACACTCTGTCACTTATGTTACTTTCTGATCATATACTTTCCACTTTGGTTTTGCACTTGACACTAACATCTGTCAATTAGAATTTTTTGAATATATCTGCTGTTTCCATAATTTTTGCAAAGCTAACTGATTTTTGAAATTTAACCTCTCTTAATATCTCTATAACTCTATATCTATTGAATATCATAAAATGTCGAAAATTGATATTTAACTGCGTTTTTTTCCAGAAAAACTGTTAAGAACTTCAAATAAGGGTACTTCCGGTTGACCAATTATAACCAAAATCTAATCAGCTCTTCATATGGTAGTAAAGAAGAAGAATCATAATTTTTAGAACTGTAGTTTTGGAGTTATCGCCGGAGAAAAATTTGTCACACACACTCACGGACACACACACACACACATACAGACATCAATGTAAAATTAGTAAAATCGTATTCTAGGGATCTTAAAACGTGCTTATTCATTAAAAACTCACCACCGAATTTTTTGACCAAAGACAATACCTTCCCTACCTAAAGGTGACGGAAGGTAAAAACGATATAAATTAATACAAACATCGTCAATACCACGGTATTTATTGGATGAGAAGAAAAACATCAAGAAGATTTCCAGATTCAGATGTGGTAATGAACAGAAGAGAGAAACAATAAATACTGGTTATCAAGTTATGAGAGAAGGTGTAGGCTATGCGGGAAGCATTAAGGCATTAAGGATATCGTGTATGGAAGTTCAAAGAGAAGGAAGAAAGGAAAAGGTTCTGTTAGACGATTTAGGCCCGATATTTTTATCCCTGATTAAATTAAAAAGTTAACTGTCGGTTATAAGAAGAATGTGACATCAAAAAATTGAGATATGTATAATTTTCACAATTTAGGCTATGCTGTGTTTTTCTTTTAACTGACATTTAAATTAATAGGATGTTTAACCTGAGATAAAAATACGGTGCCTTAGGGTCAGGATAAAATTGGATGAAAGAAGTCATCAAGATACGGGGGGTTAATTTAAACTAATATAATGTATTACCACAATTTAATTGTAAAATTTAAAATGTAGATTCTAAGCCAATTAAGAAGAATAAAATAATAATAATAATAATAATAATAATAATAAGTAGCCATTTAATTCCTTTTTACGGTAATCATTATCGGCTTCGGCTTATCTTAGCAGTAACCGCAACTTGGTAAAACTGTTGGTGATACCGAACCCTACTGTGGTGAACTTCAACATGCTTAAACATTAGACGTTGACGGCGGCACATGGACAACCGTAAAGTTTGTTTCTGACATAGCCAGTCAACGCAGAATCATGAGGTTAGATTTGTTTCCGCGGTTTTGGATGTTTTGATGAATGCGGTTATAATGGCTACAAGTTATGCAGAAATTTATGGAAGTACAGTAACTTTAAAATGGATATTTTTGTTGTCAATAAATGGCCGTTATTTCATTTAGTATTACATTGGAAGTTCTAACAATAGTAGAATAGAACGGGTCAACTGTATAGGTATAATAGAGTATAGCCTATTTATGTACGTTGTTTTGTAATGAACATAATTGTTTACTAAGCTAATGGCTCTTTTCATCATTGTTACGAACTTACTAATGCTCCCTAAATTTAGATATATAGATGTGTACATCAATGAACAAAATTGCGCCAATAATTCAATATAATTTGACGGCGCCAGTTTATGTACTATTATCATTAATAATAATAATCATTTATTTCCAAAAAAGTTGTACAATACAACGTATGGAATGCCAAAAAATAAAATTAAAATTGTTTCATATAAATATAATATAATGTAACCAAAATATCATTTATAAATAAATTTAAAAATATCAATTTCTTATATTGAAATATACATAATTATAAACTAAACAAAGAAAATGTAAGGAAATATTATCCAATACAAAATCTGTCGTTTTTACATTCAATAAAATAGTCTTCACAGTTATAATATTATTTTTCTTCAAACGTCTTAAAAATGGCATATTTTGTGACTTGATTCACAAGGTAGAAATGAAATAAATAAATATCCATAGCAACTATATAAAATGAGCGAATAAGAAGTAACTTTTAAAATAGAAACCTGTTATATCGCCCCAAGTTGCACTATACACTAGATAACTTAAAAATAAAGTTACTAAAAACATCCAACAGCTGTCAAATTTAAATTGATAACGTACAAATTGAAATATAAACACATCCTTTAGCAATATTGTTGAACTTCCATTCAATTGAACAGCTTCAAGAGCCTTACATGGCAATACTTCAAATTCAGATATAATTGCACATAAGGAGAATATAAAATTGCATAGTTTTTATTTAAATGTCAAAACGTGAAAATTTTCACTTGAATGTTTGTAACAAAACGTGAACAAATACGAAAGTATCCATAGCAACAGACCAATTGAAATCAGAAAATGTCCTTCACGTAAAATATTTATAATTATTGTAACGTCAAGTTGTAATTATTTTATTTAAATACGTAAGTTTGAAGAAAAAATATAATGTGTCATTCGGAGTAAAAGTGTTATTGTGTGCCTCGCATGTAATAGGGTAGTTGCGCATTTTCCAATTTATTTTTTTCCTAAAAGAATTATTCAAGTTATCCATTTTAATACTTATTTTATGTCTGGCAACTCTATATTTTTCAAAATATAATTTTTTTCAAAAAAAATCTTATTTCAAATTTTCCCGTGGTGACGTTTTTTATTAATACCAATCTCAGTCTTTCTTGCCCTAGCGGTACACTCTCGGTTGTACACTCTGTACACAATACTACCATTTTTATCTGAAACGATTTATATGTTTGGGAGAAGCACTATTTCAAAAGATATTATTCATTTTCACACAAATTCATTAGTTTCATTGCCTTGTTTTAAATATGCTGATATAGAAAAGAAAATTAAAATATGATTTTAACACGTAAAACATAGGTTATGTTACTAAAAATGACATGTACATTCCCTGGATTGTGCAGCCACCTGGTGACAAAATTATGAAGTTGTCTATATAAGAATGGGCTACTTGCGTACCTTTTTTTTATTTAATATTTTTGAAGAGAAGGTAAAAACTTGCTACCCATATTTTTTCTTTTGACAAAATTTTTATTAATTAGCCAGAAAAAAAATAATGAAATTTGATTATTTGAATTCCCGTCATGTATGACGTAAAATTACGCCGCACCAATGAATAGTCGTAAAGTCACAGCGTGGTGCCGTCCCATAGTAATGGTATGTTTGTGCGGGTAATGTAGATCACCTGTTTGACGTTTCAATAATAGTTTGGAGGTTAGTATTTTAGTTTATCTTTTTGGTATCGATATTTTAAATTACAAGTAACTACCTATGTGTTTATTTATTAAGTAATTAATGTATTTGAGAGACCAGAGAGAGAGAAAAATGAACTAATGTCAAATTCAAATTAAAACTTTCTCGCGCGTCATGCCATCTATTGATAACATTCTTAAACATGCTTCCCCCTCCCCGAGTTCAATATAAAGACGTCACAGAAAATTTTCTTTCTTAATTTAGTAAAAAACAAATAATTATTTTAAAATAAAATTTATATTTTTATATATGTTTTCAATAAAACATTACGTATATAGTGACAGAAATCGGATTTTCAGTACCATGCAAGGAGCCCATTAAGCATCTTGAAAATATCTGGTATTCAAGTAAATAATTATAAAATATACGTACTGTTAAATAATACTTTTGTATCTGTTATTTTACTTTTATAATTATACTGTAAATATTTGATATTTGTATGATACAATTAAAACATAATTCAACATTTTCGCTTTGTCGTGGTATTACTACCAGCTTGTATGAGTCATACAGACTTGGTCGAACTATATAATTATTAAAAGTCTACGTCACAAGAATTCCACCGCGAACTTTATTTATGGAAATTATGAATGAAAAGTTTTATATTTTCTAATAATTTTTACATTAATATGTTTAGAATTAGTTTATTTTTCATAATAGGAAAAAATAACATTTATTTTTTTCGCAACTACCCTATTGTCCGACTCGCATACCCCTCGTCGTGCAAACTTACATGCTCGCCACACAAAGTGTCACTTTTACTTCTAATAACACAATATACTATTGTGAATACGAATTTTTTTATTAGAGAAAGCGACCGTTTAACATTCATTTGTTTTAAGTTGTTGGGTAATGCATTATAGAATAATATTCCAGAATAAAAGTGAGCTTTTTCATAAGCACTGCTACTATGATGAGGAATCTCCATTAGTTTATTTGCAAAACGGGTATTATAGTTAATAGAAGAAACCAACTTTTAACAATGAATATTAAGCAGTGTAAATTTAAGCAGGTCGTATATATAGCAACTGTAATGCTAGATTTATGCAGGCAACTAAATTAAATTGTAAAACTAAACTAAACAAGTAAAAACCATTGTTATCATTGACAACGTTTATGCAACTAAACTAAAGAATTAAACTAATGAAACTAAATTAAGAAGTTAGCTATTTTCAACTTTTAGTTTAATTTTACAAATTCTTAGTTTTGCGGCTGCGCCATTCGCGCACTTATGACAGATTTTCGCACCTAACCTATGAAAATGTACGATTATAACAAAGTTTCTGCAGAAAAGAGCGGCGAAATACTAATTGGACTTATTCAACAAATTGTTTACCTTATTATAATTATAATGTAATGTGTCGCAATTTCACCTATAAAAGTTAGATTATACGAAATGTCAAACATAAAATTCTGAATTTTAATTTACTGCATAAACAACATTATTTTAGTTTAGTTTCTTAATTTAGTGGGTTAGTTTAATTTCATAATTTACATGCTGCATAAGCCCAGCATTAATAGTGAACAAGTTTAATAGTTTAAATTTTCCTTTGCAAGAATCGAGAGGTCTTATGTTGCACATAATACGTATAACTTTCTTTTGAATGATAAATACGTCATTGATTAATGACAAATAAATAGTCCATATGTTGCAACAGAATAGAAATAACCAAAATAGACTGACTTTAATGAAACTATATTGACGGATTTACTTAAAGTTCTTAGGCAATAAAGACATTTATTCAATTTGCGAATAAGATATTTAACATGTGTATTCCACTTAAGATTATTGTCAATAAGGAAACCTAACATACAAATGGAACGAGTATATTTTATTTGTTTATATTGAATAATACTGCTATTCGGATCAGTAGAACGTAATTTATGATCAATTATATAAGTTTTTGATAAATTTAAATTGAGAAAATTATCGGAACACCATTATTCTACTTTACCTATTAGCAATACCATATTTTGCTGAAGTACTGTTAGTTTCTCATGTGTAAGAAGAAAGTAAGTATAATCGGCATAGGCAATATATTTAACATCTGGTAAATTAGCTGAAATATATACAGACATATCGTTGACATAATAATAGAAACAACACAGGGCCCAAAATAGGCCCCTGCGGTACACCTGCCGTTACATAATTCGAATCAGAGAAGTAATCACTCATTAAACCAACTTCATCTGTTTAAGTTACTTTAGTGACCTAACATCTTTGAAATAAATAAGATTTGAAAAATTCATATCCGATTTATACCTCAATGTTTCATCTCATTTCTATACAATTTTGGGATTCTTATATAGTTATTTACATTCGAGTGCGTGTAAGTTGTATTTTACAGCGCGACAGCTTTGTTTAAGGCACGAGCCCTTAAGGCGAGTGCCTTATTAGCTGGAGCGCTGTAAAATACTTCACGCACGAGAATTGTATCAAATTCTTTGGCCGAAGATAATGAAAATCACTTTTTTTAATGAGATAGGTTGTACTTCTGAAAAGGGTTATTTTAAAATAGTGGGGTTAAGTCAATTTCCAAATTTGATTTTACTCACCTTTATTAGAGTACTTCTTCTATCGAAAATTTATTTGTAATAATAGACGTTGTTTATGACTGATAATATATTTATTTGCTCATGTTTTCTTCGTAATAAATAATAGGTAGGTGTCATTATTTGACATTTCAGCAATGTTCGCCTCTCGTATTTGACAGGTATATCGACCGGTGACTATGTCGGTAACGGCGGATTTTTACAATAATGACAGATGTCGCTGACGTGATTTTAGTTTATATAAATTAATTTTAAATATAGGAAATGTTAAAGTAAAAAAATAACTTATGTAGGTAGTACTTTTTTACATGAACTTTATTATAGTAAAGATGATTTCTTTTCTAAATGCCCATAAACGTCCAGTGTATTTTGATTATTTTACCGCATAGTTAGACAAGTTACAACATAGAAACCGTAAAATGTAGGTTACACTTGCTGTGTATACAATTGTAAAGTTCCCAGTACACTTCAGGAGGGCAAAAAGAATAATACTTAATTATTATTATTATTATTATTATTATTATTATTATTATTATTACTATATTTATTCTTGTCTAATTGGCTTAGAATCTAATTTTATATTTTACAATGGAATTGTGGTAATACTCAAACTCTGGCTTCTCTGACTCTCTCTTGCAACTAGTCACATCATACAGCCGAAATCGATACCAATTTGTTCACATACATGGATTTCAGTCTGAGTATTTTCTACAAAACTCTGGCGTTCCTCAAGGGTCAATTTTAGGGCTCTTATTTGTTAACATATTTATAAACGATATTACAGCTATTGGCGATATTACTATATCCCGACGATCTGAAACTATTATGTAACTATCTTCAATCAACGATGGTTTAAATCTCCAAAAAAAAATGTATTCTATCTTTAACTGGTGTAGAGATAATAAACTATTCTTAAATATTACTAAATGCCACTGTGTGACTTTCTCAAGAAAACTGAATCCAATATGTTTTAAATATTCCTTGAACAATTGTACTTTAAGCACAACGGATACCTCACTTGATTTGGGAATTATTTTTGATCCGAAACTGTCTTCTCGACAGCACTCAAGTGCCTCGGATTCATAATTCTGATATGTTTAACAGTTCATACGCTTTGCGTTTATTATCCGTGTCCTGAGTTCGACCCCACTTAGAATATGGCTCCTTGATATGGAATCCACTTTATCGCAATCAGACTGAAACATTAGAGTGTATTGAAAGAAACATTTTAAAATTTGCGACCTATATTCTTGAAGGTTACTATCCGCCCAGAGGTGTATCCCAGTCCCAGTCCTCATTACTTGGGGCATTTAACTTCACTTGAACAAAGGCGTCATATTTCCGCTGTAATTACGTAAAATAATTGATAATACTTTGGAGTGTATCATTTTGGATAGAATCTTTTTTCAAGTTAACAGACAGGCATCCAGATACAAAAAACATTTTTAATTTAAGAACTGACAGATCTAATATATTATCTAAATCCTTCTTTCGTCATATGGTTAACTCTTACAATATAATCGAAGACAACATTGATATATTTCATGATGCTATTAGTAGCATAAAGAAAGTTTTTAACTTCTAAATATATTTTTGTCTTACCCTAGAATTGGGCGCTAAACTGTTTGGTAATGTATTAATAATAATAAGTATTTACGAAAATTCTACCGGTAGATACCGCACCTACCGACTGCGTCCAAAAACTCAAGTGGTTAATAGTTACCGTGTCCGAAAATTATACCATATCTACCAGATCCATCTACCGGATCCATGATTTGTGGATCGAGTAATTCAGCCGGTAAATGAGATAATGAAGAATCTAACCTCAAAAAAATCTATTTCATCTTTCAACTGCTTTTGTGACAGGGCGGGTCCCCTAAGTTTCTGATTTTATCCTTCTGACCCCAACGATGACTTTATCTAACTGGTGGACGCTTGCTGGTTCGCCCACCACTATACTGAGACAGAACACCCTTACGCTCACTATCACTTACACTTGATGATAGATTATGAACACAATATTTTTATACTAATTTTAACTAACTTTATTTACATCTTTACCTTAATACTAAATCATTATTATTAATTACGCTAAACTACTAACACAAAACTATACTCTTACAGATACATTGTAATCTAATTATGAGTACTGGCGGAAAACGCCCAAAAACTAAACACAGACTACATGTCTGTCCTATCTGAGTCCTTAATCTCGACTGCTTAAAAACAAAGGGTTATCACTTGAGACGTATATCTGATGAAGGGTGCGAGGGTGTAGCATCCATAGCAAAATAACAAGACTGCACGTATCATAGGCAATAACTTACATAGTTAATTGTCAAAACAATAAATGTCTACGCGGTTGACATCTAGACTAAACAGATATATGAGAGAATAATGATTATTATTTCTAAACAGAATTTTGATTTACAAAGATAACAGAGTTAAAATGTAGTTATTGAAACTGTAATTTAGAAGTTTATAATAAAGTTCATTACTTGTTATTTCACCATGCTCACCTTGCTACACTTTTCATCTACTCTGTTTACCACTTGCGTTCTTAAAATATCTATCCCGGTAGCTGTAACCTGATGAACAGCTGTTTACCGATATACCGGTAACAGTTCACCGGTAGAATTTTCGTAAATGCCTAATAATAATAATAATAATAATAATAATAATAATAATAATAATAATAATAATAGTAATAATAGTAATAATAATAATAATAATAATAATAGCTTAATGATGACTTCTTTCATCCAGCCTTGTCTGACCCTAAGTCGTTTAGCAGGACATGTTCTTTTCGTCCTTCTCTCTAAACTTTCCTGCATGATGATGCCTGAATGTTTCGTCTTCTCTTTTGCATACACCTTTTCTTATCACTTGATAACCAGTATTTATTTTTTCTCTCTTCATTACGTAATAAGCTTTTTTCTACAGTCACTATAAAAAGTAGCCATTCTCTTTTGTCAACGCAAAATGTCACTTTGCCGCTCATGCGCGACAAAGTAGAAAAAACGCTCGCTGTCCAAATATTTAAATATACAATGTTGAGAAATGTCACTTGTCTACATTCTTAATGAAAACGTTTAGTTAGGAACTAATGGCACTGTGGTTACACATTTACCACTTTAACAAGTCAATTTGACATATGCTCTGTCGGTATTTAACATAACCAAACAAAATGCCACACACTGTTGTGAAAATGAAATAGGGCATTCATTTACAAAAACGAAAGTAAAATTAAAAATAAAATAAATTGTGTGAACAGTTGTTTAGTAATAGGATTGATTGTACACAGATGGCGGTAAGATAGTTGCGAGTCGTACTCTGACAACTGATCTCGAGTTAACTATTTATTTTGATTACAATAAAGTTATTAGTTATTTCGTTACTTAAATAATTGCTAGAAGTTAGTCAATGTACATACATGTCTATATAATCACAAATTCCTTGAAATATTTGTTAATTTTTTTCAGTGTGGCAGGCGTGACTACTAACCACACATTTTGCTACAAAAACTCATCAAATCATCACAAATCCTTGCTTCCAAGCTCTAATTTTTTTTATGGAATAGATGGCTAATGTAACGATATTATCATTTAAAAGCCTTTTTAAGTTTAAGACGCAGTACTGTAAGTATAAAGTGTACATTTCATTATTTTTTTGTTATGGTGGAGGACCCCATTGTGGTGACTGTAGAAAAAATCTTGTGTGTGATTCGAGCGCAAATGGACATTGTCGATTTCGAGAGAATGCCGCGCTCCTTCGTCGCGCGGCAACAACCTCTCAATCGACAATGTCGCATTTTACGCTCTTAATACACAAATAGCTATTCTTGCTTATTCCCGTTTTGTTAGTTTGTTGTTTTCCTAACTTTGTCTTATTACCAGCAGGGCCGGCAACAACAGTGGTGCTCGCGGTCTCGGGCACCACACATAAAATCAAATGGTGGTGCTCCGCACCACACGTTTAAGCCATAAATTATTACACTTTTTTAAATAATAATGTTATGTTATAAACTTAAAATATTTATTAGTATTAGTACTGTAATAACAATTTTCCAATTTTGAAATAAAAACTATTTGCATTCCAATCACTGCCATCTAGTCATGTGTTCTGTAACAAATTAAATCCATGTTATGCGTATTGCACTTAAGCCTGTGCGCGTCCTTTATTATATGTATGGTAATGTAAATTTTCGCGACGCAGAGGGGCATGAGCAGAAGCAGAGCCTGTCGACTGAATTTTAAAGGATTTATAATATTTTTTTCAGTGTTTTGTTTTTAATAGGTAAGGTACATAATTTCTGCTACTATTTTTACTTCTTTGTACGAAATAAAGGAAGTATTGTAATCGCGAAAAATTTTGGTTTCCAGATTTCAACGGAAATATTCATTTTGACCATGCATGAATCCATTTTCACTAATTTCGTCGTGACTACGTGTCTCGCATAACTGAAAAACGGAAAGCCGTAGAAAGTTAAAATTTTGTATTTAGGACTGCTATAATATCAAATTGTGCACCTCCCTTTTTGGTCATTACATAACTTTCGGAAGTGGTGTTTTACTTGAAGTCTATAATAGATTTTAATGAAAAACTATATTAAAGTATAATCCAAAACATTTCAAATTTGGTATATAATACTTTTATATCAATGGGAATAACATAATAGATTTTGATGAAGGGAAAAACAAGCCGTACGTTCCAATAATTACGACTGCTAGTCAAAATTATTGGCCTGTTTCTTCCTTCATTGAAACTTTTACGACGTTCCCGAATCATCCATTTTTATAATAGATTTTGGTTAAAATAGTCTAATCGGAAGTGACACTTTATTTGAAGCTGTTATCAGTTTTTCTTGAAAAAATTGTGTTATTTTGATTTTAGAAGTAACTGCTTCAAATAAAAGTTTTAGAGAATTGAATTCTGAGTCGAAAACATCAAGTATGATTAAATTAGCTCTTTGTATAAACGAGAAATGTAAATTTAAAAATTATGTACTTTTTGGTTTCTGTAATTAAGTTTGCTATGAATTAGGACAAAACATGCATTTGTACATCCCTTGAAAAAATGTAGCTTTCAATTGTAAGGCATTTGATCTTGAATGAAAAAAAAATTTCGCCTGCGGCGCATTTTTTTTTTTTTTTTTATTAGATAATCACCAAATTTTTGGTGCACGAGCCATCTCTAAGCACCACACACTGAAATTAAAACTTGCCGGGCCTGATTACCAGTCAACATTCTCGTATGTTTAATAATTAATTTTCTATTTAATATTAGCGCAATAATTAAACAGAGAATAATCATACTTCAAATAAAATTACATATTTATTAAAAGTAAAATATAAAATATAATTTGAATCACTTATATTGCAATAATATTTTAAATATAAATCCTCTAACATATTATTATATTTGATATTATGTTGCCGGAAATAATATGATATATTAATTCCCTATTGGTTATTGAAATTGAAATATTTTCCACGTGCGTATAAAATGAGTAGTTTGCCAACAACGTAAAATATTTATGTGCAGCGTTGGTACAATTCGTTTCATCCGATATTCTGTCGGTTTTATTTCTGCTAGTTTTGTCATCTACATACACATACACGTAGCTTTGCAATCTCACTTAAATTTCTGTTTGTATTTTATTTATCCATGCGTTTATAATCCTTATTTCGTATTTGCTTTTCAATCTGTATTTGTTCTACGTAACTAACTGGGTTTAACAATCTGTAACTCTACGTTTTCAATCTTTTGCGACGGGCAGGCACAAAATATGAAACAATGGCAATAAAATAATGAGATTTTTTTGGATTCCCCGTAAATTTGGTAACATTGTAACAGAGCTGGGCAGTAACTAGTTACTTTAGGAACTTATAGTTACTAACTAGTTACTTTTACGTAACTTGTAACGTAACTTAGTTACTTTTTAAAATATGGTAACTGTAACTGTAACTTAACTTGCTGCGGAAAAGTAGTTGGTAACTTTACGGTTTTTAGTTACTAGTTACTTGAGTAACTTAAGTTACTTAAAGTAACTCACAAATTAGAATGTAATTTAAGTTAGTCAAATGCCCTCTGTAATGTGTAACTTTTATTTTAATACATAATTAAATTCAATATTATTGTTGATTGATTTCAAGCCATAATAGATAATAAAATATGTAATTATATTCATTAATTTTTGTACGGTAAACAGAAAAACTAAAAATAACGCATTATTTTAGCTTTTAATTCTAGAATTAAAAACTCACTAAATGTTAAATTTGACTTATAAAATATATTATTTTCAAATATTTCCAATTTTCAAGTTATACAAAAAATAGTGTATTTTGTTCGTTGTTCCAAGGGTTGCAAGACTTGAATTCGTCTCATGATTGCAAATTCCCTTCTCACAAGATAAAATGTTACTTTTAATTTTTATATTATATTATAATGTAGATCCGCAGGGACTTTTTATCAGATTTTTTATCACAGCAACCGGGCCCTGATGGCCCCTTGTCAAAGCGGGCCCTAGGCCGTGGCCTCGTGGGCCTAGGCGGTAATAAGGCCCTGTAGGTCCGTTAACATTAACAATAATAATCTGATTGGGTGTTGCCAAGCAATAACGTAAAAATTTAGGTTAACGTAGTTAGTGCAAAAACTCCCTGATATGTATACTACACAATAACTAAGTCAACAGTCAAAGTCTACACTTCACGTCATTAAAAGTATAGAAAGTAACTCAAGGTAACTAAGTTACTTATAATGAGTAACTAGTAAATAACTTAGTTCTTTCACCAAAGTAACTGGAACTTAAGTAACTTAGTTACTTTTTTTTTGAGATAACTGTAACTGTAACTAGTTACATTTTAAAAGTAACATGCCCAGCTCTGCATTGTAAGGTATGTCGTATTCATTTGTCATCTTTCCTCCATCCACGATTAAAATTACAAGATAATTAGGCAAGCCGTTCGAGAGTAGCATTTGATTGAATTAGATCGCTTTCTTATATTCTGTCGGAATCATGTTAGCTTCATTATAAATTTCTGTGTGAACCTTGAGAAATCCGCTACAGAACCGTACGATTTGTTGTTGTTATTTATGGCGATGAGTGTCTGTCTAGTACTCAAGTTTTCGAGTAGATCAGAAGTTTAAAATTCTGTTGTGGCCAGCACAAGACCTCTCGCCATTTCCATATTAGGCTATATAAGTACATTTAATATTTCTGGTACACACACAAAAATTCTAATTATTATTAATATATTTTTATATTTTTTAATTCATTCTATAAATAAGTTTCCTCCTAGTTTTCTAAATGTTCGAGATTATTCAAATTCATTGAAGAGATTGGCGGTATTTCTAATGTGTATGTATAGATATGTACTTATAATTTTAAATATTTAATTAATAATAAAATAAGAAATATGAAATGTACTTCCCAGAAAAAGCCTTCAGTAATGTATTTGGATTTTTAACACACATTTTCTGTCAATTACAAACATTATAATTTTTCAGCTGATTTCCATAGTTATTTGGGCTACTAGATACATTACAACGGATTATTTTATATATCTATGAGTCTCTATCTCTAAATCTATAGAAAATATATTAAAAATGTTCAATGTATTGGAAAGAGAATCCTATGATCTATAATATTCGTAATTACACAAATTTCAAAAAAAAATCTGATGTGGTCAACACAAAACCTCCCGCTATTTAATTTTTATTAATTTAAATACATATGTATTTACTAACGCTGCAAACTGTTCCATTGCAGAAAACTATTGCTTTATTTACTATTTTCTTTTTAAAATGTCACTATTAATAATTTGAAGAGATTAGTTTTTTGACAGTGACATTTACTGTCAGTTACATTCATTTGAAATATGAAATGAAATATCCCTACACATACACACATACATACATACACACACACATACATACACACATACATACACACACATACACACATACACACATACACACATACAGACATCATCGTGAAAATGTTCAAATTGGATTCTAGGGACCTTAAAACGTGGTCATTTACTAAAATCTCGCTATGAGATTTTTAGCACGATCCCTATACCTCCCTTACCATGGGTAGCGGGAGGTAAAAAAAGCCTCCAGGCATTGCTTCCAAAAATGGAATATTCGCATGGGGCGGTGTATTTGTATTGCGTAATTTTTGAATAGTCAATGTTTTAAAATAAATTCCGTTATCGTATTTTTTCCAAGCGATCCTAAAACCACCAGTACGTATCTAAATAACTCTCCCGTGTAATAGAATGTCAATCAACGGTGTCTACGATTCAATTCCGTCGTCAATTTGGTCTTTATCCCAATGGGTTAAGCTCGTGCGTTTGCTTTGTATTTGTGTCCACTGCGCCGATGTTCGTTTGCTTTTACCCGCAGAATACCAAAACAACGTTGTGATATCGGTAGTCAGCTGTTTCAATTTCGCGGCAAATTTATGCGGCCTACTTGATAGACTCTGTGAAAAATGGGCCGAACTTTATAACACTGTGGAAGGTTTGATTTTATTGCTTTATAAATGGTTCGCTGTCAAATTACCGTTTAAAAATGTTGTTAAAATAAATAAGAGAGAACAGTTTGTAGCTTATAGCGTTTTCCATTTACAGTTAATATTTTGAAAGAAGTCCGAACAAGGTCATCGATATCGTAAACGAATTAACAAATTGGCATATATTTATCTCTATCATTTATAATGATTAGAAGCTTGTGCGACAAGGATGGATATAACACTCTTGTCCTTCAAAAATTCATATTGTTTCGACTAAAGTTAGTACATCCCATTTTAAAACGATGCTCGTTGTTGACAATACTTTCGCTGCAACGTAATTTTATTTATTAATTCATGTATATTACCTTGATTCATAATCATAACCGTAAGAATAAAGTTATTTTCTGTCAGTGTCACTGATACTGACACTAGACACTGAGTCAGTATCTTATTTGTCGGCTCCAGTGGCTCAATAGTTAGAGTAACGGCTCTTACATGACTGTACTCGGGGTTCTAGGTTCGAATCCCACTAAGTCATGGATGTTGTTTGTGTATGTGAACCTATTCAGTAATTGGGATTTAATCCTGTTGAGTTTTCTTTAAAAAAAAATACCGGGCGTCTACTTGAAATCCGTAATATAGGGAATACAATGTTTTTTTTTTTCATTTTGCTGTAGTTTCTGACCTATTAATTTTAGAGAAAAGATATACAGGGAATTTATTTTAACATGCAACATATGGTCAATCACTTCCATGGTTACACGCACAACTGTCAAAAAATGACAACAATGTAATATTTGTCCATTTTAAAATGCAACATACAAAATTTGTAGTTTCGTAATATCAAAACTAATTTCCAATAAATTAGCATACATACGATTAACAAAAAAATCAAAATATGAATATTGAACATCTTATCAAACTTTAGCTTACAAAAATTCATCTTTCATGTAATAAATATTAACCCCATTCACACAGGCAATATTCTAGTCGGTCGTAATAATAATTGACACCATTTGTGATGTGTTCTGGAGGTATCTCCTGTGCTGCACTACTATTTATAATGTTGCATTTTAAAACGGATAAATATTACATTGCTGTCATTTTTTGACAATAGTAAGTAACCATGGAAGTGATGAACCATAATGTTGCATTTTAAAATAAATTCTCTGTAAATAAAAAAGTTCTTCAGAATTAAAAACTACACAACTAAAATTAATCACATTTTTTTATTTTACAAAAAAAAAACGCAAATTAAAATTCTCAATATACAGCATATTTCAGAGTGCTATCGAATTAGTGATGTTTTATTTGTTTTTATTTGACATTTAACATTTGACATATTATTATTATAATTAGTTTTGAATGTTATAATATACCATTCATGAATCATTTTGTACTTTCTTTTTGTGTTAAATTATACTTTGAATAATTATATAAAATTATTGGCTAGAGTAGAATGGACTACTTGCGTGGTACTGAAAATCCGATTCTATCACTATATATGTAATGTACATATATAAAAATATAAATTTTATTTTAAAAAAAGTATTTATTTTTTAGTAAATTAAGAAAGAAAATTTTCTGTGACGTCATTATATTTAACTAGAGAACCATGTTTAAAAATGTAACGTATAGATGGCATGCGAGAAAGTTTTAATTTGAATTTGACATTAGTCAAACAGGAGATCTACATTACCTGTACAAACCTTGTACAAACAAATGCAATAGCTTTGCGACCATTCATTGGTGCAGCGTAATTCTACGTCATACATGGCGGGAATGGGCTACTTGCGTAGCTTTTTTATTTAATATTTTTGAAGAGAAGGTAAAAACTTGGTACCCATATTTTTTCTTTTGGCATTTTTTTTATTAATTAGCCAGAAAAAAAATAATGAAATTTGATTATTTGAATTCCCGCCATGTATGACGTAGAATTACGCCGCACCAATGAATAGTCGTAAATCCACAGCGTGGTGCCGAATGGTATGTTTGTGCGGGTAATGTAGATCACCTGTTTGACGTTTCAATAATAGTTTGGAAGTTAGTATTTTAGTTTATCTTTTTGGTATCGATATTTTAAATTACAAGTAACTACCTCTGTGTTTATTTATAAAGTAATTAATGTATTTGAGAGACCAGGAGGTCTATTCTAAATTCTATTAATCAATAGATGGATTCAAGTCGGATAGCCACATGTGCTATCCGCTATCCGCTGTATAAGTTCCACTACTAGCCAACAGATGGATTTAACTCGGATAGTCACGTGTGCTATTTGTTAGAATTATAAATAATTATTATAATTTAAATAGGTGCTTACAATATATCGATATTAATCAAATATTATTGATATAACACACGAACACAAGTATTTGATCACAAAATTGAAAAGCCGAACTACTTGTCAACTTGACATCTGGCAATATTAATAACTTCCACTACTAGCCAACAGATGGATTCAAGTCAGATAGCGGGATGGGGACCCCCATCTGTTGGCTAGTAGTGGAACTTATATAGCGGATAGCACATGTGGCTATGAATTAGAATAGACCCCCAGAGAGAGAGAAAAATGAACTAATGTCAAATTCAAATTAAATCTTTCTCGCACGCCATGCCATCTATTGATAACATTCTTAAACATGCTTCCCCTCCCCAGTTAAATATAAAGACGTCACAGAAAATTTTCTTTCTTAATTTAGTAAAAAATAAATAATTATTTTAAAATAAAATTTATATTTTTATATATGTTTTCAATATAACTTTACGTATATAGTGACAGAAATTAGAAAGGATTTTCAGTACCACGCAAGTAGCCCATTCAAATAATCAAATTTCATTATTTTTTTTTCTGGCTAATTAACAAAAATTTTGTCAAAAGAAAAAATATGGGTAGCAAGTTTTTACTTGCTCTTCAAAAATATTAAATAAAAAAAGGTACGCAAGTAGCCCATTATGAGATCTGTCAAATAAAAAAATAAACATCAGTAATTCAATGGCACTCTGATGTAAATTGCGAATTTTAATTTGCGTTTTTTTCGTAAAACAAAATGAAACTGTGAATAACTTTATTTACAACTTTTCTCAAAATTTAATAGGTCAGTAACTATAGCAAAATGAAAAAAATGATATTGTATTCCCTATTACGGATTTCAAATAGACACCTGGTATATGGTTTTACATTTACTAATAAACTAGCCAGTTGACTTAGTTTTGAATGCTTTTACTGTAATATACATATATTTATATAATAATAAAATAACAGTAGTATCTGAGTACCCTTATAAAAACTAAGTAAACGACACTACTGAAGTTGACAGAATGGGCGGAGCTAAAGTCTTACCTTATACAATTCGTAGATGACCTTGATCAGACTTCTTTAAAAAAATTTTACTGTAGATGAGCAATATATTAAAGTACTTATTCTGTTATAAAGATATTTTTCTTGTACAAGACTTTTCAGTATTGCTTCGTACATGATTTTGAAATAACGGAGATCAAAAGTTGAGTTGATTAGGAAAAACTTAGAAGGGAAAACTTTTCATTTCCTTAATGTATTTTTCCAGTTCTTCCCAACGGAAAAGTTAGGAAAATTAAAGTTGAACGGAGCTTGTTTTGTTACAGTAAACGTTGATAATTTCATGTTTACTTTCTACAGTAAAAAGTGTGTAAACAAACTACCTGCTCGTACTTAGAATGCTCATATTAAATTTCATCTTATTCTCACATAATAATTACACAAAAAAATCTGTTCTGGCCAGCACAATACCTCTCGCTATTTCCATATTAGGCTATACCTGTAAGTATTGTTTATATTTAACATTTCTGGTACACACAAAAATTCTAATTACATCTCTTCTTTATACATTTTTATATTTTTTAATTCATTCTATGAACAAATATCTTCTTACTCTTCTAAATGTTCAAGACTCGTCCAATTTATTGATGAGTTTGGCGGTATTTATGAATGTATATGTAATATATGTATTATAAATATTTAATTAATAATAAAATAAGAAATATTAAATGTACTTTCCAGAAAAAGTCTTCAGTAATGTATCTGGATTTTTGACGCTCAATTACAAACATTTTAATGTTTCAATTGGTTTCCATGGAGTTCTTTGGGCTGTGAAATTCATTACAACATATTATTTTATATATTTATATTTGTCTATTTCTAAATTTATAGAACATAAAATAAAAATTTTAAGTGTGTCGGACAGAGATTTTTATATTCTTTAATGTTTGTAATAATATAAATTTTCAAAAAATAATATTTAGAATTTTTTTAAGAAACTAGTACTTTCAGTTGTCCATTTGTTAGCAAATTTAATAAGTTTTTCCCATTAATGTCAGATTTAGGAAACCATAGTTAAACATGTCTTATAAATCGTGGCTCCAACACACACGAAAACCTCACAAACACATGCACGCGCGCGCACACACACACACACATCATCCTTAAAATTTTATAATCGGATTGTAGGGACCTTAAAACATGCTTATTCACTTAAATGAATATGCGATTTTTAGCATAAATCCAGTTCCTCTCTTAGCGAGAGCTAAAAAAAAGTATCTTAAATTCGTTCAGAATTTATCTAGGTACTGAATTTCAGCGCTGTAGGACACAAATCTATTGATACCTAATATAGATGAATAGGAAGGTATTCTAATATTTTATCTACATTACAATGATTAAATTAATTCTCATTTTATAGTTGAGATGTTGATAATATAAACTAAATTTATGTGAATAATTTGCAAAATTCATGAGCGTGAAGCTTATAAAATACCATTGAACCATAAATCAAAATGAGATTAACATATTTATCATTTAATAACAATCGTATTATCTATATACGCATTCATAATACTCGTATTATACATAAAAGGATTTTACTAAATATACAATAAAATACAATACAACTGCGATATTTGGTTCTAATATAATTTCCCATAAGATTTTGCACAAATTTCAACTTTTTTTTTTTTAATAGAATACAATACTTATCAAGGCAGGGAAGTTCGTCTTTTCATGACGAATATGGTGATTGTATAAATAACCATAATGAGTCATGAAATCATGAAAAAAAATCTGATGTGGGCAACACAAAACCTCCCGCAATTTAATTTTTATTAAAAAAAATACATACCTACGTATTTATTAATGCTGCGGACTGCTCCATTGCATATAATTATTGCTTTATTTACTATGTTCTTTTTAAAATGTCACTATGAAGTGATTAGAGTGATTAGTTTTTTGACAGTGACTTAATTTTTATTAATTTAAATACATACCTACATATTTACTAATGCTGCAAACTATATAAGTTCCTTTGCATATAACATAAAACTATTGCTTTATTTACGATTTTCTTTATTATTCAATGTCACTATTATTATTAATTTACATTCATTTGAAAAATGAACTGTGTAACAAAGGAATTGTATTTATCTAAGGCTTCAGGATTAAAAGAAATAAAATGATTTTTAAATTTATCTGTAAAATATATAGAAAAAGTATTAATGTATACTTGTAGAAAATTCAATATTCTTTAATTTTCATAATGACAAAATGCGAAAAAATGGCATTTAATGTTAGTTTTTGAAGAAAAACCATTATGAGCTTCAAGTAAAGTGCCATTTCCGTTTGTTCAATTTACACCAAAATCCAATGGCTTCTTTTTATATTAGAATAGGGTAGAAATACAAGGTTTCTGAATGATAGTATTTGAGTTAGAGCGAAGACAAAATTCATACACATACACACATACATACACACACACATACACACACATACACACACACATACACACACATACACACACATACAGACACATACACACACACATACACACACATACACACATACAGACATCATCTTGAAAATGTTAAAATTGGATTCTAGGGACCTTATATCGTGGTCATTTACTAAAATCTCGATTTGTGATTTTTAGCACGATCCCTATACCTCCCTTACCAAGGGTAGCGGGAGGTAAAAATTCAATGACGAGACAAGTAGGTTTTAAATTTTTCTGTAATCGTACAAGATTTCAAAATTACAGAATGGTACGCATACCTATTTTCATTTAACAAGTAAATCACATTGAAAATTTAAGGAACTATATTTGTATTTTATATTGAAACGTAAAAAGTATTGTATTGCACTTCGCTATCGAATCGTCGTTTTGTAAAAAAAAAATTACAGAACTTTACCCAAATATTGTTTTTATTATATTCTTCTGCACACATACAATTCTAATTATATCTATTTTTCATTGTATGAGGAAGTTCCTAAATGTCAGAGATTCTTTCAATTCATTAACTAGATTGGCGGTATTTCTAATGGATATATGCAGGTTACCTATAATTTTAAATATTTAATTAATAAAACCATAAGAAAGATTAAATGTACTTCCCAGAAAAAGCTTTCAGAATGTAAATAAAACTTTTGATTTTTAACACTGACATCTGTCATTTACAAATTATGTTATAAACATTTGAATTTGTCAACTAGTTTCCTTAGTGTATTTTAGCCTACTCGACTTATTACATCTATTCTATATTCTATATATTATAGCGTCTTTATCTCTAAATTTATAGAAGATATAATCAAAATTTTAAATGTATCAGATGTAGAATTTTATGTTCAATATTAGTAATAACAAAAATTTTCAAAAAATAATATTTAGAAGATTTTTTTTAAGAAACTACTACTTTTGGTTGTCAAATTGTTACCAAAACCTTTTCAGCTCTTCCCAGGAATGTCAGATTGAGGTCTCCATAGTTAAACAGGTCTTACGTCTTATAGTTTTTAAAGAACCGTACATTTAAAATACACACACACACACACACACACACACACACACACACACACACACACACACACACATCGTAAAAATGTTAATATCGGATTGTAAGGACCTTAAATCATGCTTATTCACTAAAATCTGGATACGCGATTTTTAGAATGAATCCAATACCTCTCTTAACGACAGGTAAAAACGGAACAGCAGTGAATAAACAAATTCTATAAAAAATATTTTCTCTTTCCTTCATCAATTTCCAGTCGATCATCGTTACTCCAACAATTAACGAATTGTGTTATGGATGTACATTAGACTATCCAGGGCTTCACCTAGGGCTCCACCTCACTTGGCCCACATGAGGCCTGGATACACCCCTTGTGGAAATAGCGCACCATGCCTATTTTGCAATCCCCTTTTCAATGGCTCGATCTGTCTATTTCCGGCTTCATTTCCGGCCACTTGCGGGCGCAGGATTCGTCGGTAACAAACAAGCATCGCGACTCCCGACGTCGACTGTTTGCTGTCTCATAACGCAACCACAGCCAACTTACTGCACGGAATTTCAATTACTTGAAACCGGAGTGAAAGCACAAGGTAAGAATTAAACGGGAATTGATTATAATCATATTATACTCTGTTTTGTAGCAGGACAGACGAGATACAATCTAAATTGAATTCAAGAGATGAAAAAGGGCGATACAGTTAAATTTAGGAATTTTTATTGGTATGAGAGAAATTGATGAAATTCTTACAGGAAATATAAATGCCACTGGTTTCTCATTCAAGTTTCCACTGTCAACCTGAACTGTTTCGCGCCGATTAATTAATTTTGGGCTATAGGCACGTTATCCACTTTTACGCCTTCCGCTGATTCCAATGCAGCGTCGAAATCAACTAGAGTGCTGCCGTGGAAAAAGACAATGGTTAGTAGAATGGTATTCAGTTGAGTTTTCTGACGAATCCAGATTTAATTTATACCGAATTTCAACTTTTAAACCTGAAATTTAAGACATTCTTACATATTGATAATCACATAAAATGTCGAAAAATGATATTTAACTGCGTGTTTTCAAGAAAAACTGTTAAGACCTTCAAATAAAAGAACTTCCGGTTCAAAATATAATCAGCTCTTCATTTGGATGTAAAGAAGAGGAATGCGAAAGAATCATAATTTTTAGAATTGTAGTTTTAGAGTTGTCGCGCACACACACACACACACACACACACACACAAATATACAGACATCATCGTAAAACTAGTAAAATCGTATTCTAGGGGCCCTAAAACGTACTTATTCATTAAAAACTCACCATTGAATTTTTTGACCAAAGACAATACCTTCCTTACCTAAAGGTGACGCAAGGTAAAAATACAAACTGCAACGCAATTCATAATCCCGACTTTTTAAACTCGGGATCCCGAAAGTTGAAATTTCAAGTTTAAAAGGTGGAATTTCAAATTTAAAAGGTGAAATTTCAAGTTAGAAAAAAGTTGAAATTTCTAGTTTAAAAGGTGAAATTTCAAGTTTTAAAAAAGTGAAATTTCAAGCTTTTAGGTAAAATTCCAAATTTTGAAAAGTTGAAATTTCAATTTTTTAAAACTTGAAATTTCAAGAAAAAAAGGTAAAATTCCAGGTTTAAAAGTTGAAATTTTAAGAAAGCAGTTGTTATAAATGCGCGAGGCGGTCACTTTCGATATTAAAAAAATGTATTGGTCGATAAAAAGGTATTGGATTCATGCTAAAAATCACATATCCAGATTTTAGTCACTAGAATCCGATTTTATTTTATCATTTTTACAATGATTCTGTGTGTGTGAGGTGTGTTTGTGTATGTGTGTATGTATGTGTGTATGTATGTGTGGATGTTGGAGGGACGGTTTCTCAAATTCTATAAGACTAAAGACCAATTTCACTACGTAGAAAAGATTTTGGTAACAATTGGACAACCGGAAGTAGTACTTACAAAAATCTTCTAAATATTATTTTTTGGAAATTTATGTTATTACAAATTTAAAGAATATAAAATTCTCTATCCGATATAATAACATTTTTATTATATCTTCTATAGATGTAGAGATAGAGAATCATAAATTTAAAAAATAATCCGTTGTAATGTATCTAATATCCCAAATAACTCCATGGAAACCAGTTCAAAAATTAAGATGCATGTAATTTATAGAAAAATGTGAGTTGTCAATGTCAAAAATCCATTTACATTACTAAAGGTTTTTTCTGGGAAGTACATTTAACATTTTTTATTTTATTATCAATTAAATATTTAAAATTAAAATTTGAAGAATCTTGAACATTTAGAAGAGTAGGTGGAAACATTTATGAATGAATTAAAAAATTTAAAAATATATGTATTAATATTAATTAGAATTTTTGTGTATGTACTAGAAATGTTAAATACAATTTGTACTTACATATATAGCCTAATATGGAAATGGCGAGAGCTCTTGTGTTGGCCACAACAGATTTTTACCTTCCGTCAAAAGGAAGGTATTGTCTTTGGTCAAAAAAATCGGTGGTGAGTTTTTAATGAATAAGCACGTTTTAAGATCCCTAGAATACGATTTTACTAATTTTACATTGATATGTGTGTGTGTGTGTCCGTGTGTTTTCTCCGACGATAACTTCAAAACTACAATTCTAAAAATTATGATTCTTCCGTATTCCTCTTCTTTACAACCATATGAAGAGCTGATTAGATTTTGGTTATAATTGGTCAACCGGAAGTACCCTTATTTGAAGTTCTTAACAGTTTTTCTGGAAAAAACGCAGTTAAATATCATTTTTCGACATTTTATGATCATTAATATGAAAGAAAATCTTATTCTCTATACGATTTGATTATACATTTTCCTTCATATTCAATAGATATAGAGTTATAGAGAGATTAAGAGAGGTTAACTTTCAAAAATCAGTCTGCTTTGCAAAAATTATGGAAACAGCGGATATATTCAAAAAATTCTAATTGACAGATGTCAGTGTCAAGAGCAAAACCAAAGTGGAAAGTATATGATCAGAAAGTAACATAAGTGACATAGTGTCCTTCGCAAGTGACTTGCAGTTTCAATGCCGGGAGTACGAGGAAGGCCAAAGAGAAGATGGAAGGAGTGTGTAGCAGAATATTTGATAGAGGAAGAACTGTGTGAAGAAGATGCGTTGGATAGGAATGAGGAAGTGTGAAGTGCAATTTATAGAATGTACATTCGTGTTATAATTATATTGGATTTATAGAATCTTTTCAAAGGAACTTGCAATATGGAATTTGTAAAAAATAGTGTGTTCCTGTTACAATTTTACAGGATATATAGAATCTTTTCCAAGGAACTTTTGGTATCGGATTTGTACAAATACTTTGAATTGACGGAAGGTTTTGTGCTGACCACAACAGATTTTTTAATAATTTATTGAGAGTACCATAATAAACCAAAATGAAAAATATTACCTACATTTATATTTTGCTTGGCATATTGCATTTAAATTGGTCACAACGGTGTTACAAAAATGAAAACACGTCTTCAATTTTCAATCCCAAATTCCCTAATGCTTTATCTTGCCCCAAATCTCAATCCCCCCTACATTGTAACATTGTAACCACAATCATCGTACACACACATCGAATTAGTCACTCCATATGTGAGATTTGGTCGTCCCACGTTCCACTCACCTGATATAAGCACCAGAACGATCCACATGATCCCGACCAGGCTCTTCATCATGTCATTGTGACGTCACGTGCGCATGACGCCTCCGTCTGTAACAAACACAAGTGACGTCATAATGTGCTGACAATTACATGTAGCAAATAGCATTGCGGTTGTTGTAATGACGT
Source organism: Ophonus ardosiacus (assembly GCA_943142095.1). NCBI lineage: Eukaryota > Metazoa > Arthropoda > Insecta > Coleoptera > Carabidae > Ophonus > Ophonus ardosiacus. Next base: position 32,635,315 of record OW964834.1, on the reverse strand, counting down.
AGGATCTAGGAAGGTGTTGGAATGCAGATGATTGATTTGATGCAAGAGTAATTCCTACAAATAGCGGAATTACAGAGGTGTGTTGGTAGGATTTGCTTACATTGTAATGGAAACTAAAGCAACCGTACATGTATACCCGGGATACATGACAAAAATTAATGATCATTAAAGGTTACTTATAGTATGCGTTTGGTTTGTTAATAGACGCAATTTTGACATCTGTCACCAGTCTCTACTTAACGTGCGTATACTATTAACTGACAATAATTAATGAGTAAAATTTGTCGTGAATCCCGGGCATTAGGCTGTGTCCAAAATTGCAATTTTATTGCTGCACTATCTAAATCTTAAATTTATGTGCCCTAAATGATGTCATTATTTAGGATTTTAGGAATTAATTTCAGGGTTTTGAAGCAGACTATAAGCAACGTGAAGTTGTCGCGCACTAATAAACAAAATCATGTTCATTGCTATAATTTGTACAAAATGTCATATTTACTGTCAAAGAATTGCTTCTTAGGCTGTGTCCAATATTGCTCTTTTATCACCCTAATATCTAAATCCTAAATTTATATGCCCCAAATCTAGTGATTATTTAGGATCTTAGGAATTAAATTTTAGGGTTTTGCAGGAGCACACTATGCCTTGAAATTGACGCGCACTAATTAAACAAATCATATTCGTTGCTATAATTTGTACAAAACGTAAAATGTTTTTATGTGAAGAAGACCTAAATCCTAAATACTGAAAGCCAAAATGAGACATCGGACACAGTCTTAGCTTCTGTTTTATGAAATATAATATTAACATTTAATCTGAGGCATCAAATTAAATTGAATGGGGAATCCACCATTTTCTTTTTATAATTTCATCTGAAAATATTATGAAAACTAAGACTATTGATGAAAATCCAGTGAAAAAAAATCCTATTAATAAGCGAGTTATGGTCTCCCAAATTTTGAAAAGATTGACGTGACGTCACGCTTATGTGTTTTTTTGATCAAACTGTTTTCATCATGGACCTAAATATTCTTGAAATATATGCTATTTTAAGTTATATTTACATAAAATAAATGAATATTATAACACTGTATAAGTCTACATACTTTATAATTACAGGTGTATTTAAATTATTAAGTTTAATGCAAGAAATTTATGTTAAAATAAAAACTGTTTGAAAACTTCAGTACAGGAATTCTTAACTTCCATTGGTAGTAACCAGCACCTCCTAACACGATATTTGTTATGCATGTATAGGCGGTCTTTCGGCCGCCAATCTAAATATGATATATTGATTTCATATTCGTGTCGAAGCGCTATAACAAAAAACTCCTTATTTCCGAAATATCTCAATTATACCATTTCATTTTTTTTTTTAATATTCGTTATTTAGCATATACATTCGTATTTTTTAAATATTTTCCTTTAATTCGATTGAGCTGGAATCCCCTATTGTATATTTTACTTTTGGTGTTCCCATGTAAACCAATGGATGTCATTAGTGTCCCATTTGGAGTTGTGTTTGTGTGAAGTAAACCTAAATACTAAATATCAAAATGCGACATGTGTGTCCGTATGTGTGTCCGTGTGAGACAAATTTTTCTCCAACGGTAACTCCAATACTACATTTCTAAAAATTATAATTCTTTCGTATTTCTCTTCTTTACACTTAACGTAATTAAATATTATTTTTAACATTTTATATTATTATAAATATTAAAGAAAATGCTCCTTTCTATACGGTTTGATTATTCTTCATTCATATTCAATAGATATAGAGTTAAAGTATTATTTTTATATATTATTATTAAAGAAATTAACTTTCAAAAATCACTCGGCTTTGCTAATCATGGAAACAGCTGATATATTCAAAAAATTGTAATTGACAGATGTCAGTGGCAAGTGCAAACCCAAAGAAGGAAAGTATAGGATCAGAAAGTGGTACAAGTCAGTGTTCCTCGCAAGTGATATGCAGTTGCAGCCTCGCCTCAGGATTGGAACTTTCAATGCCGGGAATACGATGAAGGCCAAAGAGAAGATGAAAGGACTGTATCGCAGAAGACTTAAGAGAGGAAGAACTGTGTGAAGATGATACGTTTGACAGGAATGACTGGAAGAAAAGAGTAAGAAACAGTGATCCCTAATTAAATAGGGAAAAGTTGACGAAGAAAGAAGTGTCAATGCAATTTACGTAGTGTATGTTCATGTTACAATTTTACATAATTTATAGAATCTTTTCCAAGGAACTTTTGGTATGGATTTTGTACAAAATACATCAAATTGGCAGAAGGTCTTGTGTTAACCACAACAGATTTTTTTATTAATACGAATATGCAGAATAATATTCATAAAACCATCATTATTCTTTTTCTTTTCATAATAACATCTTTTCGTGTTTTTATATTTATACCATTTTAAGAGTCCTATTTCACAAAAAAAAATGCTATCGTCCCGGAATACCCGATAACAAAAACATCTTACAAAGAACACAATCTCCCATCAAATAAATATTTAAAACAGCGAAATTTAAAACGCAAACGTAGTTAACGTCTCCGCTTTCTCGATACGTGCTCAGTCATAAATAAGAAAAACGTATTTATCTCGTATCTGTTTCGGATCGCAGAAGGCTGGTATTAATTTCTCAGCGCAGGAAGAAAAATCGTTTACACTTTTAAATCGAATGACAGTTGAGAGTTGAGAGCAGAAACTACACCCCAACTATAATATTATTTCAAGCAAAGGTCAGTTGTTTTTGTATGCAATAACATGTAAATTCATTTCGAAAAAGAAGAAATTTAAATGAATAATATTGACTATCCGTTTTTGTTAGGATGTTCATAAGCTCTGCCGGTTTTTCTGTAACTGTATCACGAACTAGAATTTGGTTCCTTTTAATGCAGATTTAAATTTTGGGAATAAAAGAGTCGTATGACGCTAGGTGAGGTCGGTACCTACAGTGAATGTCGTTTTTATCTCCCGCCATACCGTAGGTAAGGGAGGTAATGTTTTCGGTCCAAAAATTCGATAGTGAGTTTTCAGTGAATAAGCACGAATTAGGGTCCCCACAACACGTTTTTGCTATTTTTACAATGCTGTCTATGTGTGTGTGTATATGTATGTGTGTGTGTGTATGTGTATATGTGTGTGTGACGATGTTTTCGTCCACAATAATTCTTATATCACACTTCCAATAATTTCTATTTTCCGCTTTCTGCACTAATATAAAAATTTGATTAAATTTTGTGTAAAATTGGATAACCGGAAGTGGTACTTTATTTGAAGCCCATAACAGTTTTAATGAAAAACTTTATTCAAATATCAATTTATTGACATGCCTGTATAACATTTTTCAAGAGTTTTCATTTGAAATGTCACAAGAGGTATATTGCCATTTAAAATTTAAAAGTTGAAAGTGGTGGGGGTGTGATTGGTGAATTATAAAAAAAATCAAAATATTAATAAAATGTGGCCCCCTAGATGTTAAAACATTTAGCGTAAACCGGGTATGTCTATCACAATTCGTTTCAAAGTTATTAAGGGTGGATTGTCTTAAGCGCGCCACCCTGTATAATACACTCTGCAATGTTGCCAAATTTACAGGCAAGCCGCAAAAAATAAATCCCGTTATTTTATTGCCACACCCCATATAATGGATTTCAAAGAATTAGTAAATGCATTCTTCAAAGCTGCTAATTATGCTATTATTGAAATAAAAAATGTAGTTTCTTTCACCAATTAAAACTTTGAGAACTTGTGGACCAAAAAAAAAACAAACTTTACTGAGTATTATAACACCATACCTCATGAATAATAACAAAGTTGAAAACTATTAAGTACATCTATCCTTTGTTTACTTTGCCAAACTCAATTATGCAATATTATAGCGAAAAAGGTGTAAAATATACACGGCTTGTGAAAGATAGTTGGCTGGGCTGAAACAAAAATGAAGTAAACAATCTTTCTCCGTGTTTTGAATACAAATACCGAACCTGTTTGTAAAGCCGAGACTTTTGTTTGCCGAGAAAAAAGTTTCAAAAACCAAACGTGCAGATTTTCTTTTATTTAATTTGGAGTGGTGACGGAATTATCAAAGTTTTTTAGAGAACGCGGAGTCAGTGAAAAAACGAAATACGTTTAACACAATCAAGTTTAAAAGGTTTCTCTGAACAGAAGCTGTGAATAGCCTGTTTAAAGTGAGAGAAATAAAAGTGCCAACAACAAAAATGTGTCGACCAATAATACCAGGAGTTTCAAAGCTTTGCGCGCTTCAGGACAATACAATAAAAATGAAATTATTAGGACGGAACTGTGTTGTCTTTCAACTACAGTTTTAATTGTTGGTGAGGTAACACCTGATGAGCGTCCTCAACGATACATTACTGTTTTACAGACACAGACCTGAAGCTTTTTGTGTTCCGTTGAAAAGCGATATAAAAAAGAAAATCAAAAACTGGGTAGAGTCTGTCATAGCCCCTTACTGACCAGATATTCCGGGTCTTAACATATGTTATGTGGCACATAAGTTTTTGGGAAAAAATTGATTAGACGGTACTGTGATTTCAGGGAAAGTATAATGAATCTGCTTATTACTACAACATTTAATATAGCTTAAGCTTTAAGCCTCATTCACAGCTCCGAAAATAAAAATAAAATTATACATAAAAATAAAAATAACGATATATACAACAGATTCTTATGAAAGTGTTCACAGCTCTCGAAAATAAAATTAAACATAAGACATAAACGCAAGGATTTGCAAATGTTAAATATTTTACACAAAAATAAGCACAAGCATAACAACTGTCATTTGAGCTGTTAATTTGCTTTCTGGCAGAAGGATTTCAATTTAAATATAATTTTAAAAAGCTGTCTCAATACAAAGGTTCGCATATATGATTGCGTACAGTGTTTTAAAAGGTATGAAGTTGTTATTATTGCTTGTTAATTATGAATATATTAAATGACAGTTGATGTTAATTTACGTTTTATTTTCGAAGCTGTGAACACCAACCACAAAGTCTTATTTATAATTTTATTTATATTTCTTATTTTCGTAGCTGTGAATAAGCGTTTAACATTCATGCCGGCCGAAGCCAGCTAGTAACCATAGACGCGTTTTGCCCTTGTTGGGGCTCATCAGTGTGGTGTAACTGCCGTCTCTATTCAGAGATAATTCCCCAGCTGGGCACGCCGAGAGATATACATCTCATACAAGATAGTTGGCTTAAGAGGTAACTAACCACATGCAGAGCCATCTATCAAACATTCGCCGAAAAGCACTGGCAGCTATTGAAAAACAAAGTCAGCTATTATAAAACAAAGTGCATTAGCGAACTCTAGGTGAAACAATGCTGGGGAATTGTCTCTGCAAAGACACGGCAGTTACATCACACTGATGAGCCCCAACAAAGGCGAAATGCGTCTGTGGTTATTAGCTGGGCACGGCCGGTATCTGTTAATGATTGAGAGGTTGATTTAGATGCTGATACCTTGTGAAACATGTAGAGTGTTTTCTAATTCTTTATTAGACATTGTTTCACCTAGAGTTCGCTATTGTACTTTGTTTTTTAACATTCATATTTAATAAAGAGCTAGTGGCCCATGTTTACCTTCCGTCACCTTTAGGTAAGGAAGGTATTGTCTTTGGTCCAAAAATTCGGTGGTGAGTTTTTAATGAATAAGCACGTTTTAGGGTCCCTACAATACGAATTTACTATTTTTAAGATGATGTCTGTATGTATGTGTGTGTGTGTGTGTCCGTGTGTGTGTATGTGTGTCCGTGTGTGACAAATTTTTCTCCGACGATAACTTCAATACTCCAATTCTAAAAATTATAATTCTTTCGTATTCCTCTTCTGTACATCCCTATGAAGAGTTGATTAGATTTTGGTTATAATTGTTCCACCGGAAGTACCCTTATTTGAAGTTTTTAACAGTTTTTCTTAAAAAAACGAAGTTAAATATTATTTTTTGACATTTTGTTATCATATTTATTAAAGAAAATACTCTTCTCTATATGGTTTGATTATACATTTTCCTTCATATTCAATAGATGTAGAGTTAAAGCATTATAAAGAAATAAATTTTCAAAAATTAGTCAGCTTTGTTATTTATCATGGAAACAGCTGACATAATTATTCAAAAAAATTTAATTGACAGATGTCAGTTGCAAGTGCAAAACCAAATATGGAAAAAAGTATAGGATCTAAAATTGGTATGACTATGACAGTGTTGCTCGCAAGTGACACGCAGAGAAAGGCCAAAGAGAAGATGGAAGGACATTACTTAGTGTAGTTTATGTTATAATTTTATTGGATTTATAGAATCTTTTCAAATGAACTTTTGGTATGGAATTTGTAAAAAATAGTATGTGTTTTTACATGATATTATACAGAATCTGTTCCAAGGACCTTTTGGTATGGGATTTGTACAAAATACATGGAATTGACGGAAGGTCTTGTGCTGGCCACAACAGATTTTTTTTAATACGTCGAAGATCAGTACTGACTTGCCCCATGAGTCTTTGGCGTGTGTTAATAGTTATTAAAGTCATTATGCCGATATGAGGCAAATAACGGACGTGGCTGAGGTTTATAATAAGCCGAGTTAGTTATTTGCACATCGACCGGGTGGCGTTCAAGGTTTTTCGTAATAACAAAATTTAAATATTTAGGAATAATAAAATGCTTCTCTTTCTGTCAGACTGAACAGCTTTTTTGTTGATTTATAAATTCTCCGTGACAACAGTCCATCAAGATACTATTATTTTTTTAAGAACACTTGATCCTTAATTGTAGGCGACTGTTATAAAAAATAACGGCCGGCGTCGGTTGTTTTTTATCTTTTCACTTTTGTTTTTAGTCCTGCTATATCATAGTAATAGTATGGTATTACTAAAAAGTTATTTTGCGTATCTTCTGAAAAATCCTTCTCCTTAAATGTTTTCATTTTGGGACTCCTACATATTGTTGTATATCTTTCTTGTAAGTAACGCCTAAAAAGTTTCAACATAGAATTTAAAGTGAAAACAAAGTTTTAAGATAAAATATTGGTGTCTAATGCAATTTCAGAAGCAGGCATTTCCAGACAGTAGGTACTTTGGACGTATTAGAGGTTTATATACAAAATTACCTACCGAAGTTACTTGATTCCATCAATTTACGTCATGTAATTAAGATATTAAGTTTTGGTCTGACCCAACTTCAAGGCACTATGCCTGAATAACAGTGCAGTGCTTGGAGGTAAAAACATAACATTTATAGCCCGCAAAATCCTCCTAACGTACCCAGGCGAGACCTATTGAAACTTTTAAGTGTTACTTGCAATAAAGATGTACAACAATGTGTAGGAGCCCCAAAATGAAAACAATTAAGGCACAGAATTTTTCAAAAAAATCGCATAATAAATTTTAAAACTGGCCGAAGGCTCTTGGGGCAAGTCATAACTGTTCTTCGTTCTGTAGAAGAAAAATAAACAGAGTCAATATATTGTCCTCATACCACAGACCACAGTATCGTCCATTCAATTTTTTTCTGAAGACATTGACACACATTCTATATATATATATATATATATATATATTACAATCATCGTGATGTAATGATCATTACAATTGAAATTACGTTTATAATGATCATATAATTAAAAAATCTGATGTGGCCAACACAAAACCTCCCGCTATTTAATTTTTATTCATTTAAATACATACCTACGTATTAACTAATGCGGCAAACTGTTTCCTTGCATATAACTATTGCTTTATTTACTATTTTCTTTTTAAAATGTCACTATTATTAATTTGAAGTGATTAGTTTTTTGACAGTTACATTCACCTGTCAGTTACATTCATTTGAAATATGAACTGTGTAACAAAGAAATTGTGTTTATCTTAGGCTTAAAACGTGATGTGGAGCGCACAAAACATCCCGCCATTTAATTTTTATGAATACATATTTACTAATGTTGGAAACTTTATTAATTTCCTTTCCATTTAACTATCGTTCCTTTTTCTTTTTAGAACGTCATAATTATTACTTTGCAATGATTAGTCTTTTTACAGTGACATTTAACTGTTAGCTACATACATTTGAGATCTAAACTTATGTAACTCAGGAGATATGTGTTTAAAGAATATAGGCTCCGGGATTTATTTTATAAATTTTTTATAAATTTATACACAAATATATAGAAGAAATATTAATGCAGACCTACAGAAAATTTAATAATCTTTAACTTTTATAATAACATAAATTGCGAAAAATGTAATTTAAATGCATTTTTCTCAGAAAAACTATTTTGAACTTCAAGGACTGTACTACTTTCGGTTATCTGATTTACACCAAAATTTAACGGGCTCTTTCTATATTTTAGTAGAGCCATGATACACAGTTTCAGATTTTTCAGAATGATAGTATTTGAGTAATAGGGTCCTCCACTCTATTTTTTTTATTATTTTAAATGAAAGTTTATTTAATTTTGAAGCAATTTGTAATATTAAAAAGTCATAATTGTTTTTAGTTCAACTACATTTGATTTTTAAAGAAACCTATAGCTACCTTTCTCGCACTACTTTCTGTAGTAGGCTGCGCGAGAAAGATAGCAATCGTTGTGACGTAGATGTAGAGATGCTTAAAATCACTAATATTTCAAAAACTATAGCAATTTTTAAAAAACTTTTGTCGTCTCAACCATGATTTTATCTTATCTACTTTCAATATAACTAACTTTTTACTCAATTTTCTGTTATGGTGGAGGACCCTATTGTGTCCATAGGACCCACACACACACGTACACATACATACCTACAGACAACATTGTAAAAATATTAAAATCGGATTCTGGAGATATCAAAACAAGCTTATTCAATAAAATCTCTATATCCGATATTTAGCACGAACCTTACAGCTCCCTTACCTAGAATAACGGGAGGTAAAAATCGTTCCCAGTTAGTGTAAGCGGTACACTTTATTCGTATACATGAAAATACCAGGCCTAAATCTTCAGGAACTGAAAATTTCTATTTTGTTCTTTTCTTATCTCTTTGTTGACTTTCATAGCCTACCGAGGCTACATTGCTTTTATGCAGTGTGACTTTACTCCGTCAGGACATGCGGCGCTAGTGCTGCATTTCAGTGTGATATATGAATATTCACGGAACGAGTAACCGATGATATTTTTCCTTCCGGTAGCGACTAGCGGCAAGCGGCAACAAATTTCAAAAATATATCATCTGCCGTCGTATAAGTATTCGTCTTCTTGATAAGGTGTTTCTCCTGCTTTATAACTGCTTGAGAAATAACTTGGTGTTAAATCAGAGAAAATTGAATATTAAATTTTTTATTCTCGAGATAATATGAACAGCTAATTCGGCTATAAATCGGTGGATTGTAGGACCTAAAGTAATAAAAACTTTTTACATAGGCATATTTGTATTTTGCGCATGAATCTAATAGCTATAAATCCGCGAGTATCTCGTTATTCTCGTTAGCTCTTTTTATGTTCAAAATAAAATACCTTCACATAAAATTTCTCATAAAATCTAAGGCCGTTAAAGAATACGTCGCATTTACTTGTATCGTTTGAGGCAATCTGTATTTCATGGACTCCAAAACTGTTGTTCCCGGAGTACTTATTATTCCAGAAATAAAGGTCTTATGTAAAACTTAACGTTACTAGATATACTATTATTAATATTATACAAAGGAGACCTATGAGGTTTTAACATCGCCCTAACTCAGTCTCCTGGAAGTAGTTCCAGAATTTTCATAAAATCTGTTACAGCTCCAGGAATCATTTGCCGGGAGGTACCCTTTACCTAGACAATTGCGTCTGTTTATAACCACAGGTGGACATTCACATAGCATTTGCCTTATATAAGTTTCCGGAAAAAAATTAAGCGGATGATACTCTGGTTAGGGTGACCGGACATCCGGATAAAGCCGGATACGTCCGACTTTTTGACAAAAATTTAAATGTCCGGTCGACCTAAGCGTCAAACAAACACATAATTTTAATAACAATTTTGACACATTTAAACAAATGTCACTGGCAGGAAGCAATTACATTAAAATTAATAATGAAACCGTGTTAAGGAAAATATAATATTAAAATATTTAATTCTAATGAAATTAAAGTTTGTAATAAATTTGCTAATTGCTATTTTTGCAGCACTATAACTTAATTAACAACCCTCGTATATATGCATTTTTTTTTTCAATTTGTCATCCTTTTTCAGGAAAAATCATCCTTTTTACCTCCTGTGTCCTCCTTTTGTGACGTAGACGTCTGGTCATCGGAGATTGAAGGAAGATTTATTGAATCTACTTTTTACTACAACAATTAACAAAGCTTATGCTTTAACACTTATAATTTAATATAGAGCTAGTGGCCCGTTTTCGGGGATTAGTTCCGACTTTTCCGATGAGTCTTTGGCGACAGTTGAATTTTATTTTGCCTATCTTTGAAAAATCCTTCTCCTTAATAGTTTTCATTCCTACAAATTGCTGTATTTCTTACATGTTAGCCACCAGGATAACAGCTTCCATCTTGGAAACTTTCAGCTCAGCAAACATTACACTATTAAATCTATTTTTCTTTCATTTTCTGGAGTTCTTGAAAACTTCTCCTATTCTCAGAAATGACAGATGTTTAAGGCTTTGAATGAAAGCTAAGAAATAAAACTTCCTCACTCTAGTGGGTGCCATAACACTCAAGCAGTTTCTGATTTCCGTTGTAAACAGTTAGACGTTTTGCTAGTGACGTGATCCGCGGTCGGATACAATTCCAGACTCGTTCTAGCGTAATTATAGAGCTATCATATCAACTTTATGTTCACGCTACACAAGAAATTTTGTTCCCATTCTTACAAGCATTTGCCAACAATGTAGAAGACATTATGTCTAAAAGAAGGGGAAGCAGTTAGACATTTCAGACTGGTTTGGAAGAATTTAAGAAAATCAATTACTTTATTTTTTGATAATATACGAGGATTATTCAATATCAATACGTTTAGTACACCATTTTAGTTACGAGCTCAAACTTATAATAATTCGGACGGTTTACATTTTCAACAAATTATAAAATCTACACAAATAGTTATAAATTTCTCCAAAATTCTATAGGCTACATAAATATAGACTTATAACTTTAATAAACTGTAGGCCATATGACCGGCATTTTAAAGGTTCTTCTAGTTCAGATTTAGCATCTATCGAGACCTTTTACTTTTGGCACAATGAAAAACAACTTCGTAAAAATGTAGTGCGTACAAGAAACCTACTTTGCAACACATATGGGACAATACTCACAGAAAAATTTGCAGGCTTGGGAATATACTAATAAAGTGTATGTAATCCAATATTAAATAATGAAATACTAGAATAAACCCTCATTTCTACCGTTTGTCCTAATACGTAAGAACTATAATTAAAAACTAAGCGCATTTCGTAAAAATGTTTATCATGTGGCAACGTTTACTACAATTACCAGCTCTGCATAAGGATTAATGCTTAAGAACTAAGGGCCGTTTTCATAATCAGGCTTACTTTAAGACTTTAGTTAAAATTACTTTAAGACTTTATCTTTAATTTAAAGTTTTCGGTTTTCATAATCGACATCCATAGTTACTTTAACAAAAGTAAAAATTTAGGTTTTTTTAAAAATTCAAAGTTTGACGTTTGACATCTGAACTTTTCGAGTTTCATATCTTCAATAATGTGTACAAAAGACAAAAGAGAAAAAAGAGTAAAATTAAAAATTAGTAATTTTCAAAATAAAATTTTAATATAATCAAATACATGTTATTCTATTTTACCACATGAGCGGGTAAGTTATTTAAATCATTGGAATATTACAATATATTATCACGTTTCATTTAAAGGGAAAATCATGGACGCCATGAAAGAATTAAACAATACAAACCCAGATACAGCTTTGTAACAAATAAAGAGAAAATTCCATATCCTAATCTTAGTGAAAAAAAGGCGCGAAACTATATTGACGCCAATGGCAAAAATTTGAAGAAAACACTATAAATAAATTGCAGAGAATTTTTCGCATACCTATTAGCACAATAATTCAGTGATATATCTGCATAATCATTCCGATGAAAACTATTCTTGATACTTCATTTCATTATTTCAAACCAACAATGACAAGAATTGATTACAATAATCAAACATTGATACAATAAAAATTCATTATATTTTCTTTTAATTTTAATAAAAAATTACTGATATTATAAATTTGTGTATGTATTATAATTTTAGTATATAGAAAGTTTAATAGGTAGTATCGGTTAAGTTCTTGCTTTTGTGTGAAATTAATTTATCTCGAAATCATGATCAGAATATTGTAATTTAACTAATTCATTTTTTGGGTGTTCGATTGCGTGGCCGTTCAGTGTGTAAGTGGATGGATGTGATTGGTAGTGTTTTGAAGGAGCGTAAGTTTCCGAGTGGAAAGAGAAGAAGAGCATGTATGAATACGATTATGAATGTGGCTGAGGCGAAAGAAGTTTGCCTGGATAGGAATGTGTGGCGAAGGATGATTGTTTCGTAATTATTGTGGTGTGAAGATATATGGTTAGTAAGAATGTTTTATGAGAATGGAGAGACAGCTGAACTTTTATGTGGACGAGAAGAACGAAGTATGTTTGTACAGGAATGTGTAGCGAAAGATGATTGTTGTGTAACTATTATTGTGGTCCGGATGCGGTTATTCGCTACCGAAAATCGGTCACTTTAATATGTTATTATGTATGAATACGTTTATGAATGTGGCTGAGGTGAAAGAAGTGTGCATGGATAGGAATGTGTGGCGAAGGATGATTGTTGCGTAACTATTATTGTGGTCCGGATGCGGTTATTCGCTACCGAAAATCGGTCACAATAATATGTTCTTTGTATGAATGTTATGATGATTTTGGACAAGGCGAAAGAAGAATGTTTTTAAAGAGTTAAGTGATTCAGTGGAGCTCTTACTTTCATCCCTTTTCTTATTGTTTTCAGATTTTTGCTAACCCACTAAGTGGGAAACGCGTATGTATGTATGTATGTATGTATGTATGTATAATCTACAATATAGTTAATAAAATTCTTGATTAATCCATGTACCTATCAAAATTAGTAACAAAATTTTCATGAATTACTAATTTTCTTAAAATAAAATATTCGCTTTTGGAGAAAGAGAAAAATAAATTTATTTTGAAATACAAAAATGAGAGATAAAAGTAAACTAACCTAACAAAGAAGAGTTATGGTCTAACAGCCCGATTCACAAAAAAGTTTAGGTAAGCTAATCCTCATTTTTGGATTAGCGAATTCTACTCTAATTTTGACAGTTTATATCTTAAAATATAGTCTAATCTATTCCTAGTATCTACCTTTATTGATAATATCATGAAAATTAAATTTTAAATACCGGAATAGAATTCACTAATCTAAAAATGAGGATTAGCTTAAATTTTTTTGTGAATCGGGCTATTAAAGTACACCTAAATTGATGAATGATTTCACTTTATCTTAAAGTACTGTTAAAGTGCTAAAGTTGTATTATGAAAACGAGCACAGCTGTAATTTAATTTAAAGTGTTAAAGTGAAGATAAAATTTATTATGAAAACGGCCCTAAGAGCAATGCGTAAAAACAAAAGATTGCATAATTCTAACCAGAACTGTTAAATGTCAGTCTATTGTATAATTACTAAATTTTTTATTTTTCGGTATGAATATAGACATAGAAAATTAAGTAGATAACATATAAAAAAATCTGATGTGGCCAAAACAAAACTTCCCGCTATTTAATTTTTATTCATTTAAATACATACCTACGTATTTACTAAAGCTGCAAACTGTTCCATTGCATAAAACTATTGCTTTATTTACTATTTTCTTTTTAAAATGTCACTATTATTAATTAGAAGTGATTAGTCTTTTGACAGTGACATTTACTGTCAGTTACATTCATTTGAAATATTAACTGTGTAACAAAGGATTGTGTTTATCTTAGGCTTCGGGACTTATAAAAAAAAATATTTTTAAATTTATATGTAAAATATATAGAAAAAGTATTAATGTATTCCTGTAGAAAAATCAATAATCTTTATTTTCATAATGACATAAAATGCGAAAAAATGGCATTTAATGATATTTCTTGGAGAAAAACCATTATGAGCTTCAAGTAAAGTTCCATTTCCGTTTATCCGATTTACACCAAAATCTAATGGTTTCTTTTCATATTAGAATAGGGTAGGTGTACAAGGTTTCAGTATTTTCTGAATGATAGTATTTGAGTTAGAGTGAAGACAAAATTCATACAAATACACACACACACACACACACACACACACACACACACACACACACACACACATAATACACATACACATGCAGACAACATCTTGAAAGTGTTAAAATTGAATACTAGGGACCTTAAAACGTGGTTTTACTAAAATCTAGATATGTGATTTTTAGCACGATCCCTATACCTCCCTTACCAAGGGTAGCGGGAGGTAAAAATAAAAATCTGATGTGGCCAACACAAAACCTCCCGCTATTTAATCTTTACATACATACGTACATAAAATCACGCGATTCCCGCTTAGGGGGTTAGCAAATACCCGGAAACAATAGTAACAATAAGAAAAGGGATAAGAGAAAGAGCTCAGCTGACTCACTTCACTCTTTAACAGCATTCTTCTTTCGCCTTGTTCACAACCATCATAGCATTCATACATAAGAACATATTAAAGTGACCGATTTTCGGTAGCGAATAACCCCATTCGGACCACAATAATAGTTACGCAACAATCTTCCTTCGCCACACTTTCCTATCCATTTTTATTAATTTAAATACATACTTACGTATTTACTAACGCTGCAAACAGTACCATTACATAAAACTATTGATTTATACACTATTTTCTTTTTAAAATGTCACTATTATTAATTTGAAGTTATTAGTTTTTTGACAGTGACATTTACTGTCAGTTACATTCATTTGAAAAATGAACTAAGTAACAAAGAAATTGTGTTTATCTTAGGCTTCGGGACTAATAAAAAAAAATATTTTTAAATTTATCTGCAAAATATATAGCAAAAGTATTAATGTATTCCTGTAGAAAATTCAATAATCTTTAATTGTCATAAGACATAAAATGCGAAAAAATGGCATTTAATGATATTTTTTGAAGAAAAACCATTATGAGCTTCAGGTAAAGTGCCATTTCCGGTTATCCGATTTACACCAAAATCTAATGGCTTCTTTCCATATTAGAATAGGATAGAAATACAAGGTTTCAGAATTTTCTGAATGATAGTATTTGAGTTAGAGCGAAGACAAAATCCCTACACATACACACACACACACATACATACATACATACATACATACACACACACATACACACACACATACACACATACAGACATCATCGTGAAAATGTTAAAAATGGATTCTAGGGACCTTAAAACGTGGTCATTTACTGAAATCTCGATATGAGATTTTTAGCACGATCCCTATACCTCCCTTACCAAGGGTAGCGGGAGGTAAAAATTGCTATTGATATGGCAGTCTGCAGACAAGTAATAAGGGAGAAATGTGACATTTTTGTTGAATTAGTCACTAAACAAAGTAGCTAGAAATGGTATCCTAGTAATGCATTAAGCATTAAAACATTCAGTGGAAATGAGGATTAACTTTCCGTTTTTGTAATCTAACTTTTAAACTAGTCGATTTTTTTTTAAATTTCTCACCATTTGCGCATAAAAGATATTCAAATTTTCCAATCTTTTAATTCGTAAAGAACAATTTCTTTTTTTCATCCATCATCCCCTGAGCTATATTTCATTTTCGCCTCTCGTTTTCTTGTCGGCTGCCAACAGGCTGGGTCTTAACTGTACCCTTGTATCCTTAGTTTAAAACCGAGAGCGAGCCAAGACCTAGAGCCGATCACTTGTATGGAAAACTTGGGCAAGATTTATGAAGGGCGTATAAGGGACACTATTCCGTTCTTCTTTCAAGGAGGGGAGGGTGTGAAGTGGGTTCACCCTTGACCCATTTCTTGGAAATGTACATGTTGGAAAGTGTAAAATTAGTTATACCATATTCGCAAACTTTAAATTAGAACCCGAATAACATGACATGTTCTGAAATTTCAGTTCAGTTTCCTGAACTTCAGCGCTGTAATTGTTACGGGAAATCTTGTTGCTGTCCTGATAATTTTGCTTACATTTTAATGGTACTAGTTGCCAGTTTACAATCTCTGGAAAGGAGCTACACTCACAATAACAATTAAAATTCTGTCTAATTTCAGTACCTACAGTTAATTTTAATGTTCAACGGATTCCGTGATAAAATTATATCGCTCTAACAATTTTAAAGCAATTTTTGTGTCTCTACTACGTATGTAATAAAATTAGGGGAGAACCAAAACTTTGTTGACTTTATTTAGACAAACTTTTCAATTATCATTACTCAGCAACTTTAGCATTTTCTTTAATTTGTTATCTTTAATTTCGATGTCCAAAACTTTGAGAGAGTAATAAATTTTTCCACAAGTTAAAAAATTCTTCTTCGTTAATGTAAAGGAAATTTAATTTGGTAATTGTCACAAAATAAAGTGAGAGTACTTATATTTTTTTAATGAAATAACTAAATAAATAAATATATCATCACGGCATATTAACCATTTCTGGATGAGCCAATCTGTTTTGTCACAAATATCGGTAATGATGACATATTTGTACTGTGCGAGCGCTTACCAGGCGTCACCAAGTGGGCACTCATTGTTAGCGTAGAGAGTACACCACAGGGTCACTTTTGTGCTATTTAAAATTCCAAATATGTGGCGTCGGCCCGGATCGAACCCTGTTTCCCAGGTTCGCGAACAAATACTCTCACGCAGCCACGAGAAGTAACTCATTTTTTGTAATTTTCATTTTGTTTGTAGACGTTTTAAAAACACCAACACTTTCCTTGAATAAACATCTTATTAGTTTTATTCATTACTTCTGTCCATTTCCAATGGTTACTTAATGTTTAACCGTTTAATTTGTAACTGTCATTGAAATATTAATCACCGAATGACAGAAAATCAGTAGCAATACAATTCTTAAACGACTTTATCCACAAAAACCAGCCCCGGAACATCTTTTAAATTACTGTCCATATTGCAAAAAATCCATTAGATAAAATTGCTCAACGTCTAAAATTTCTAAAAAAAAAAAGATTTATATGGTATTATAGTTATTACACATTAGTGTATTCAATTTAGTGTGTAGTTTCAATTTTAATGTACATCTTCTCCAAATTTTAAACAAAGTTACCCAAAAAAATTATATCCTCGTAAGCTGTTTGTAAAAAGACAATTTTATTCTCACTAAAATTGCTTTCGCTTGTAATCGTTTTTACATTACGGTTCGATATTTTTTACTATCATTCATACGTTTTGTTCCCAAGTTTTTCTCTCGTGCTCGAGAAAAATTAATGTATCAATACATTAAAAGGTCCTTACAAAATATTAGAAAAGGAACAAAAACCAATTTTACATGAAATAAAAAAAATGATTCTACGAAACGAACAGCGAATTTATTACAACAAGAATAGTATATCTTTTGCTCTATCGGGTTTTTACCCACTCTTAGTCCCCTTTAGGTAAGAAAGGTATTTGTTTTTAATAAATAAGCACGTTTTAGGGTCCCTAGAATACGATTTTACTAGTTTTATGATGATGTCAGTATGTGTGTGTGTGTGTGTGTGTGTGTGTGTGTGTGTGTGTGTGTGTGTGTGTGTACGTGTATGACAAAAATTGTACCGACGATAACTCCAATACTACAATTCTAAAAATTATATATTTTTCGTATTCGTCTTCTTTAATATTCATAGGAAGAGGTGATTGGATTTTGGTTATAATTGGTCAACCGGAAGTTCCCTTATTTGAAGTTCTTAACAGTTTTTCTTGAAAGCAGTTAAATATCATTTTTTGACATTTTATGTGATTATCAATGCGAAAGAATATCTTATAGTCTTAAGTCATCAACATAAAATATGGTGGAGGTTTATGTATGTCCGTTCGT
Source organism: Ophonus ardosiacus (assembly GCA_943142095.1). Lineage (NCBI taxonomy): Eukaryota > Metazoa > Arthropoda > Insecta > Coleoptera > Carabidae > Ophonus > Ophonus ardosiacus. The sequence continues at coordinate 32,617,243 of OW964834.1, read as the reverse complement.
GTGTGTCAAATATTTCTCCAATACTATAATTCTAAAAATAATAATTCATCCGTAATCCTCTTTTTTACATCCATATGAAGAGGTGATAAGATTTTGGTTATAATTGATCAATCGGAAGTTTCTTATTTGAAATTCTTAACAGTTTTTTTTTGAAAAAACGCAGTTAAATATAACTTTTCGACATTTTGTGTGATACTCAATATGAAAGAATATCTTATTGTCTATATGGTTTGATTATACATTTTCCTTCATATTCAACAGATATACAGTTAAAGAATTATAAAGAGATTAACTTTCATAATTCAGTCAGCTTTGATATTATTATGGAAACAGCTGATATGTTCAAATAATTCTTATTGACAGATGTCAGCGTCAAGTGCAATTTACATAGTGTATGTTTGTGTTATAATTTTATTGGATTTATAGAATCTTATCCAAGAAACTTTCGGTAGGAGATTTGTAGTAAATATGTTATGTTCGTGTTACAATTTTGCTGGATATATAGAATCTTTTCTAAAGAACTTTTGGTATGGGATTTGAAAATAATACATAGGATTGGCGGAAGGCAATGTGCTGGCCACATCAGATTTTTTTTTAATGTTTACCGATAAACAACTATTTTGCGTGATCGAGTTTCTTTTAATGTCAAAATAATTTTCAATTCATATTTTCCTAATTTCTTGAGTCAGTAAGTACTCTTCTTATGCCCTTTATACTTAAATAACAATTTCAATTGACCGTGTATTAATAGGTTATGTTAATGTATGGGAAATCATTCATTAATGATAATGTATTATTTTTTATTAATAAACGATTTTAGTACGTAACCATAGATACCATATCATTGTTGAACAACTGTCAATCCTAAACACATGAACACATAAATACACAAACACCCAAACACTCAAACAAAGACTTATGTGTCAGACCTTACTAATCTAATTTTTTTTTTTTTTTTTATGGAATAAAATCAGATTTTACAATTCAGTAAAATACGGTCAACTAAAAAATATTGTAACTAACACGTGTGTTAATTGGCGATTAATGATCTCAACAATTAACGCGTTCGCTACGTTCACGCGTGAAAATGTCTCAATCTTCGAGCATATACTGACTAGAGGCCGCCTTACGGTATTTGTTTTGATCGGAACACATACGGAAGCCGTGGTGTATTGCGAGCTGCGTATTGAAGTCGTAGTGTATTGCGGACTGCGTATTATCTTAATATTTATACTACCTTTTTTACAAAGTAATAACTAATTGCTGCTTTTGAAATATGTAAATCACCTTTATTTCCAATAAATTTCAGTCTCGTTACTCTTACGTCATTATTAGTAGGAAACCTAAAAATTACATAACGAAAAATTTGTTGAAGAAAATACTTGGTGTAAGTTTCACAAAAATATTTTGTGAAACTTACACCAAGTGTTTTCTTCAACAAATTTTTCGTTATTTAAATATGTTTCACCAAGTGCCTACCACCGAATCTCTCAACATTATTAAAAATTACACTTTGTTTAATATATTATTTGTAAAAAAAATCTCAGTTACTTACACATGAAACGAAATATCAGTACTTTCTTTGTATTGTTCATTATAATTTGATATACTCCGAGTTATACTCACAAACTACACGCAAAAAATAAGGTTTGGTTGTAGTAAAATGAGAAGCAGTGACATATAACACAACAAAACACTGCCCGCAATTCACCATGACTTCCGGCCCCCCACTTACATATCTGCAGATCACTTCATGCTATGCATTGGTATAGGGAATTACTTCTCTAGTCAGTATATGCTCGAAGGTCTCAATCATTAATCACCCTAATTAACACACTTGATATTTAAATAACTATTTAGAACTTCACATTTTCGATACGCTATGTTCTTCTTCTCTACGTTTATTCTTGCCTAATTGCCAGGTAAGCGACTACCAGGTGAATCACACTGGGCGATGGTAAACTGTGTAAGTCATATTTGGCCTTGTCGCCCACTTGACCGTGTCCATGAATCCGCATAATTTCATGCCCGTGTCCGTTTGTTCATAATGTGTTATTGGATTTCATAATCACTGGGTGTTAATAGATTTAGCCAATAAATTGCTACCTTTTTTTACAAAAGCTGAATTCAAATAATTATTTACAAAGGCTGATAATCATATTATCCAAAATTAATTTACATTTCAGTTTATTTAATTACATTTTTTGTGTGCAAAAATTACTGGTGCAGAAATGTGTAAATAGTATTAGCCGTAATGTGATTTAAATTTACAAAATATTTATAAAATTAATTCTACATATAATACTCATAATTACCAAAATTCAAATACAGGGTGTGTGTAAAAATAGATGCCATCCTATTTAAGAATTCAAACTTAAGAACTATAACTGGTTTACAGTTCAAACGATATGCTTTTCTTTCTTATTTTGATTAAATTCTATGGCTATCATTACAAAAGCAATATTTATGAAATTTCAAAATAGATTTTGCACGTTACTAAAAGTGAAGATAAAATCTCTGTTTGGGAATTTAGACGTAGTATTTAATTATCTACTACTTTTATTTGAAACATTTTAGTCCAGATAATAATTAAAGAAACGCTTGATGCAAGTTTCACAAATGTTTTATTAAACACTTAATCGATTTCGGCTTCTTATAGCCGAGATAGACGCAAATATTAATGATATGTAGTATAATTAATAATATACTTTAATTTAGCACATTTAGCTTCACATTTTGCACTTCATTCTTCAATCACAACTTCACTTGGCTTCAATGTCGTCATCACAGTTGTCATTTCATCAAGTATCATTTTATAAATTTGAGGTTAAAATAAATTATAAAGAGAGTCTGAAAGAATCTGTGTGGCGATTATTCTCGAATACTTACAATCATCGTGATGTAATGATCATTACAATTGAAATTACGTTTATAATGATCATATAATTAAAATATGACATAGGAAATGTTAAATTAAGAATGGGGGATTACACCATTTTTACCTCCCGCTACCCTTGGTAAGGGAGGTATAGGGATCGTGCTAAAAATCTCATATCGAGATTTTAGTAAATAACCACGTTTTAAGTTCCCTAGAATCCATTTTTAACATTTTCACGATGATGTCTGTATGTGTGTATGTATGTATGTGTGTGTGTTGTGTGTATGTGTGTATGCATGTGTGTGTGTATGTGTAGGGATTTTGTCTTCACTCTAACTCAAATACTATCATTCAGAAAATTCTGAAACCTTGTATTTCCATCCCATTCTAATATGAATAGAAGCCATTAGATTTTGGTGTAAATCGGATAACCGGAAATGACACTTTACCTGAAGCTCATAATGGTTTTTCTTCAAAAAATACCATTAAATGCCATTTTTTCGCATTTTATGTCTTATGAAAATTAAAGATTATTGAATTTTCTACTGGAATACATTAATACTTTTTTCTACTCCCATGCGTGAAGTGAGTACTTTACGAATCAATTTTTATGTGTGAAGTTCGAGTTTTTGCACACGATGCGTGAAGTGCTACTTCACGCACAGTGTGCGTGAAGTAACATTTCACACACCGTTCATTATTTTAAATATTACAAACTGAATTGTATTTTAATAAAACAGAGCTGTTAAACACCCGTAACTTTGGTAACCATGGTTACACAAGTCGATAATACAGAGGCTTTACATTAAAAGAATGACAATGTGAAGAAAAAAAATATTTTATTGCAAGATCGTAGAAAAAGTATAGTATGTAACACGTGTGTGAAGCCTATTTTACATTCGGGTGGTTTGCAACACTCGCCTTCGGCTCGTGTCGCAATCTCCACCCTCATGTAAAAATGTCAGCTTCACACACTTGCCACATAATATACTATTTCTATATAATTTACACATAAATTTAAAAATATTTTTTTTTATTAGTCGCGAAGCCTAAGACACAATAATTCGTTTGTTACACAGTTCATATTTCAAATGAATGTAACTGATAGTTAATGTCACTGTCAAAAAACTAATCACTTCAAATTAATAATAGTGACATTTTAAAAAGAAAATAGTAAATAAAGCAATAGTTTTCTGCAATGGAACAGTTTGCAGCGGTAGTAAATACGTAAGTATGTATTTAAATTAATAAAAATTCAATAGCGGGAGGTTTTGTGTTGGCCACATCAGATTTTTTTTTATAATTTCATCTGAAAATATTAGGAAAACTAAGACTATTGATGAAAATCCGGTGAAAAAATTCCTATTAATAAGCGAGTTATGATCTCCCGAATTTTGAAAAGATTGACGTGACGTCACATTTATGTGTTTTTATATCAAACTGTTTTCATCATGGACCTAAATGTTCTTGAAATATATGCTATTTTAAGTTATATTTACATAAAAAATAAATGAATATTATAACACTGTATAAGTCTACATACTTTATAATTACAGGTGTATTTAAATTATTAAGTTTAATGCAAGAAATTTATGTTAAAATAAAAACTGTTTGGAAACTGCAGTACAGGAATGTTAGCCCCTCCTTTCGAATTTGAATTTCTTAACTTCCATTGGTAGTAATCCCAACCTCCTAACACGCTATTTGTAATGCATGTATAGGCGGTTTCTCGGTCGCCAAACAAAATATTTTCATATTAGTGTCGAAGCGCTATAATAAAAAACCCTTTATTTCCGAAATATCTCAATTATACCATTTCATTTTTTTATTAATATTCGTTATTCAGCATAAACATTCATATTTTTTTACTATTTTCCTTTAATTCGATTGAGCTGTAATCCCTCATTAGAGGTTAAGTATCATTAACTTTTGTCGTCTGTCTCGGCTTTAGGCCTTCTTCAGAAGATGTACAAGATTAAACTAAATATATGAATTGTTACATGTTCTTAAATCTACATTAACATATGTTGACAATAACAGGATTAGTTGGAAAATTCTGCATTTAGGATTTGCCAGACATCGGAATGAAGTAAATCTACATTTTTAATGGCTTTGAATTTCGCTTGCTTTTAGGAAATCCAAATTTTTGTCTAAAACTTATTTCTCATGTTAAAGGCCTGTCGCTTTTTAATTAACACCTTTTACTTACTTATATGAGTACTAATTTCCTGATATTCTCATTGGGGGAAGATTTAGCTAACACTTGTTAGCTGACTAACTTAACAAGCCACAAAACCACGAACACAAGGATATATATTTAATCCCAGTTTCGCAGTCTCATGAATCAAGATGTCAACAGCATTGTCAAAATGACAGATCTAAAGCTGATGATTTGAGACTTTTAGACATGCAGTAGCAAGATAACAAACACTATGACCGCAGAGAGTCATTAGACTAAGATTGTGTCCGATGTCACATTTTAGCATTTAGTATTTAGGATTTAGATCTTCTTGGCACACTAATGACATCCATTGGTTTGTATAGCAACACTACAGAACAACAAAAATGAATTATAAAATTTCATTTAATTTGACGCTTCTGATTAAATGTTAATATTATATTTCATAAAATAGAAGCTAAGAAGTTATTCTTTGACAGTAAATTTGATCTTTGGCACAAATTATAGCAACGAACATGATTTGTTTATTTAGTGCGCATCTACTTCAAGGCATAGGCTGTGTCCGATGTCGCATTTTGGAATTTAGTAGCATTTAGGATTTAGGATTTAGGTTTTCTTGACATAAATTCAACTTCGAATAGTACACTAGTGATATACCCAAATCATTCAGGCAGCCAATGCAAGTCATCACTTAGTGTAAAAACCTTAATGCATTAAAATCACTAATAGTGAGAAATGAAATAAAATTTCAATCATTTTTAACCGTCAAAAAGTGTATGGCCTTATATAATTATTATTAAGATGAACAGTAGAGTTCATTATTTATCGTATATGACATGAATAATATATAAATAATGTACATCAACGTCATATTATTCGTTTAATTGTTGCTATAGTTGGCAACATTGATAATTTGTATGTTCATACTGTCAGTTATTATTTGAAAAATATTTGTATCGCAGTGGCGGCTCGTGCTATAGGGCACAAGGGCGCAGCCCTACCAAATAAAAAGACAAGAAAAAAAGAAATAAGCGAGTACATATACATTTTAAAAATACATTAATTATTATTTATTTACTTTCATTATTATGCAATTCTTACTACACCGCCGATAGCTAGATAGCCTATATACTGACGTGTGCACGTACCGATATGCTGCTAGAAGCTAGGGCACAAATGTTTCTGCCCCGGTCTCCCACTATTTTTACTCGAATTTTGACCAATAGCAGCGAAGCGCGCGAAGCTGCATATGACTACATTAAGCCTATTCCGGGCACAGCCCAATTTAAACGAAGATGTCCGAGTATGTCCGGCATTTTCCGAGGTAATCTGTTGTTGTTGAATTGTAATCGTCTAGTACTCATTTAATTACGAAGATGGCTTCTGTATCTTAAAGATTAAATAATTTAATATACTCTTTTTACTATTTTAAATTTTTGTGCCCTACCATACAAAGATATCACCAGCCGCCACTGTTGTATCGTGTTTGAAGCATTTTTGTGCGTTGTAAAGGTGTATTTATAATAAAGTAATGTTAAACGCAACGCAACGACGCAACGTGACCGTTAACGCAAACACAAAATCTGTGAATCTGCCAAAGATAGCACTTCTAATCAATCAGAAGAATTCGGTATATATCTTTGAAATTCGGCTCACTTTTATTTATCGCCTTTATATGGCATACATAAGTATAAATAAGGTTAGTATTATAAAATAATTTAAATATAAATGGACAGTGACGAAAATATAGTATTTATTTTGTAGATGTGACAGTTCATAAACATGTCGATAATATAGATTGCAATCTGTATAACTCTTTTCATAAAGATTCTAAAACCTCTGCAAACGTAACAGTACATGACGTCACACATCTAGTTACTAAAATTCAATTTTTATTAATGACGTGCATTGGCTGCTTGAATGATTTGGGTATATCCATTAGTTCGTATGGTAACACGTTAGAACAACAAAAATTAATTATACAATTCGACTCAATTTGATCCTTGAGCGTAAATGTTAATATTATATTTTATAAAATAGAAACTAAGAAGATATTTTATTAAAAATTTGTCGTTTTGTACAAATTATAGCAACGAACATGATTTGTTTAATTAGTGCGCGTCAACTACGAGGCATAGTGTGCTCCTGCAAAACCCTAAAATCTAATTCCTAAAATCCTTAATAATCACTAGACTTTTGGCATATAAATTTAGGATTTATATATTAGGGTGATAAAAGTGCAACATCGGACACAGCCATAGTGTACTCCTGCAAAACCCTTAAAATCTCAGGCTGGTAGCACAAGCGTGGTTCTAACACCGGTATCAACTAGAACCGTGTCAATGACTTGGCATATACTTCAGGGTTGTTAACAAAATAAGAGTTGCCAATATACTGAATTAAGTCGAAAATGTACTGACAGCCATATTCAATAAATTTGACCTCATTATTTAAAACTGTTTTTCCTAGAAACAAGATAAAAAAACAAATCATATTAAATAATTTTAAATAGTGTCGGCAGATTTATTGAATATGGCTGTCAGTAATTTTTCAGCTTGATCAATATATTGGCAACAATTATTTTGTTAACAAACCTGAAATATGTGTCAAGTCGTTGACATGGTTCTAGTTAACACTGGTGTTAGAACCACGCTTGTGCTAGCAGCCTAATTGGTAAATTCTAAATAATGACATTATCTAGAGCATATAAATATAGGATTTAGGTATTAGGGTGATAAAAGTGCAACATGGGTCACAGCCTAAAATAGACTACTGAATACCAAAAAATATAAATTGTTAAAATATAATTCACCTTATCTAATAAATAGAACTTCTCATAAACTGCAATACATATCTGCAGTGTTAGAAATGTATCTTATGATATTCCGTTTTAAATATTTTATAAATGGAAGTATTCTTCCAATGCGGTCTATATATCTAGCGCCATAAAACATTTTTTGCGCATACATTGTGAATTCAACCAAAATACGTTTTTCCGCTCAGCCAATTCCTACTTCCTTTGAAGTTTACCCAGCATACGTAATTTTTTGTACAAGTTTCAGTAATCCTTACGATTTCTATCATGTCTAAAGCGATTGTTATGAGAATAAACATTGAAACGATAAAAGATCTTATCAAGTACAAAGACAGTTTCAAGAGCAAAATAACTATTAAAGTGCTTTATCGAAAAGCTTTGTTCTGTGAAATATAAAGTGTTAATTACTATAAACCTTTTAAGAAGAGCGAATTGAAACATCAAAGAAGATAAATATGTACATTGTGTTATTATTTTTAATCTTATTTTCAGGTTATTGATAAAAAGACTTATGCCCGATTGCACCGCTGACGATTAAATTTTAAGTGTTACTTAAAATGAAAATATCGTATCGAAACAAAATTCCAAACAGGAAAGTAAATATTGCTACTAAAATTTCGATTTGTATTTTTGTTTAAGCCTAACTTAAAATTTAAGTGTCAGCGGGACAAATGGACAGTTAAATAATTCCATGAGAGAAAAGTTTTCAGTTTTTACCTCTCGCTAAGAGAGGTATTGGATTCATGCTAAAATTCGCATATCCAGATTTTATTGAATAAGCACGATTTAAGGTCCCTAGAATCTGATTATAACATTTTTAAAATGATGTCTGTGCGTGTGTGTGTGTGGATGTGTGTGTATGTGTGTGTGTGTGTGTGTGTGTGTGTGTATGTATGTCTAGATATTGTAGACACGATTCCTCAAAAACTATAAGACTTAAAAAATATTTAACTGCAGTTTCCTCAATCTGACATTCCTGAGAAGAGCTGAAAAGGTTTTGGTAACAATTGAACAACCGGAAGTAGAAGTTTCTTAGAAAAATTCTTCTATATATAATTTTTTGGGAGTTTTTTTTTATTAAATATTGAAGAACATAAAATTCTCCATCTAATACACTTAAAAATTTTATTATATCTTGTATAGATTTAGAGACAAAGACACTATAATTTATAGAGTAAACTAATCGCAGAGGCTAAGGCACTAAGGAAACCAGTTGACAAATTCCAATGTTTATAACATAGTTCGAAAGCGAAGTGCAATACAATACTTATATAGCCTAATATAGAAATAGCGAGAGGTCTTGTGGTGGCTACAACAGATTTTTTACCTACCATTACCTTTAGATAGGGAAGGTATTGTTTTTGGTCAAAAAATTCGGTGGTAAGATTTTAATGAAAAAGCATGTTTTAGGGTCCCTAGAATGCGATTTTACTAGTTTTACGATATCTGTATGCGTGTGTATATGTGTGTCGTGTGAATGTGACAAAAATTTCTCCGACGATAACTCCAATACTACAATTCAAAAAATTATATTTATTTTGTATTCCTCTTCTTTACATCCATATGAAGAGCTGATTAGATTTTGGTTATAATTTGTCAGTCAGAAGTTCCCTTTTTTGAAATTCTTAACAGTTTTTTTTTTTAATAAGGCAGTTAAATATCATTTTTTGACTTCTTATGTAATCACCAAAATAAATAAATAAATAAATAAATATATCATCATCGGTAATGATGACGATATATTTTACCGTGTGGGCGCTTACCAGGCGTCACCTCATGGGCACTCATAGCTGATGTGGAGAGTGCACCACAGGTGTCACTTTTGTGCCATTTAAAATTGTAAATATTTGGCGTCTGTCGGGATCGAACCCGGTTCCCCCGGGTTCGCGACCAGACACTCTGCCACGCGGCCACGGGACCCCATAATTATCAAAATAAAATATCTTATTGTCTATTCGGTTTGATTATACATTTTCCTTTATATTCAATAGATAAAGAGTAAATGAATTATAAAGAGATTCACTTTCATAAATTAGCCAGCTTTGCTATAATCATGGAAACAGATGATATATTCAAATAATTCTAATTGAAAGATATTAGTGTGAAGTGCAATTTACATAGTGTATGTTCGTGTTATAAATAGTATATAGTATATGTTTGTATTATAATTTTGCTGGATGTATGTAATCTTTTACAATAAACTTTTGGTATGGGATTTGTACAATAGTTATTTGTATCACTAGGCCAGTAACTGAAGATTTGCGAGAGCGAGTTTATTTTGACAGGCTGAGCTGAAAGCGAGGCCTGCAAATTACGAGATCTCACAAAACAGTTTCTGGGTGTGTGATACACAAGATTTTTGTGCAGACTTCTCCATAAATTCTTCGTATATTTCTCTACACTACTCTATTTTTCATATCCTAAAAAATGAACATATATTTTTATCGGTTTTGCATTGCAAGTTTAATTATAATTACTCATATTTGGGCTTAAAATGCGTAATTATTTTATATTTATTGAAAATATATCATAAAAACATTAGTTATATATATTTTATATAATTTCACATATTTTCAATGACGGATGGCGGAAACTCACTCAAGTTAGTTGTAGTTTGTAGTTACAAAACAAACTAGTTCTAAATTTGGAACTTATAATTAATTTATACTAGATGACAGCATATTATAATATTTATGACAAAATTTAGTTATTTAAGTTACAATAATTAAAGATTTATACCCAAATCATTCAAGCAGCCAATGCACGTCATTAATAAAAATTGAATTTTAGTAACTAGATGTGTGACGTCATGTACTGCTACGTTTGCAGAGGTTTTAGAATCTTTATCTTTATACAGATTGCAATCTATATTATCGACATGTTCATGAACTGTCACATCTACAAAATAAATACTATATTTTCGTCACTGTCCATTTCTATTTAAATTATTTTATAATACTAACCTTATTTATACTTATGTATGCCATATAAAGGCAATAAATAAAAGTGAGCCGAATTTCAAAGAAATATACCAAATTCTTCTGATTGATTAGAAATGCTATCTTTAGCAGATTCACAGATTTTGTGTTTGCGTTAACGGTCACGTTGTGTCGTTGCACTGCGTTTAACATTACTTTATTATAAATAGACCTTTACAACGCACAAAAATGTTTCAAACACGATACAAATATTTTTCAAATAATAACTTTGACAGTATGAACATACAAATTATCAATGTTGCCAACTATAGCAATAATTAAACGAATAATATGACGTTGATGTACATTATTCATATATTATTCATGTCATATACGATAAGTAATGAACTCTACTATTCATCTTAATAATAATTATATAAGGCTATACACTTTTTGACGGTTAAAAGATTGAAATTTTATTTCATATTGCACTATTAGTGATTTTAATGCATTAAGATTTTTACACTAAGTGATGACGTGCATTGGCTGCTTGAATGATTTGGGTATAGCCCTAAAATTTGTAAACAATTTGCTAATTCTTGTGTTGAAAATAATCTTAAATTGACATATCACCAGAACAGTAATGCCAACTCTTTCTGCTGGCCTAGATCAGCAACAGCGCATTTCTGGACGATTTTGAGTTCTGTAATACTAGTCAAATTGGACGAAGGTACGAAAAATACATAGAATTAACGGAAGGTAATGTGCTGGCCACATCAGATTTTTTATATTTGCAACATATTGTAACTTGGTTCTAAATTAGCTATCTGGAATCAATTGTAGAATTTTCATGAAGCCAGCTATTGCTTCAGGAGTCTACAGTAAGGTACTTTTTACCTCCCGCTACCCTTGGTAAGGGAGGTATAGGGATCGTGCTAAAAATCACATATCGAGATTTTAGTAAATGACCAAGTTTTAAGGTCCCTAGAATCCAATTTTAACATTTTCACAATGATGTCTGTATGTGTGTGTGTGTATGTGTGTGTGCTCTAACTCCAATACTATCATACAGAAAATTCTGAACCTTGTATTTCTATCCTATTCTAATATGAAAAGAAGCCATTAGATTTTGGTGTAAATCGAATAACCGGAAATGGCACTTTACTTAAAGCTCATAATGGTTTTTCTTCAGAAAATACCATTAAATGCCATTTTTTCGCATTTTATGTCTTATGAAAATTAAAGATTACTGAATTTTCTACAGGAATACATTAATACTTTTTCTATATATTTTACAGATAAATTTAAAAATAATTTTTACCTCCCGCTACCCTTGGTAAGGGAGGTATAGGGATCGTGCTAAAAATCACATATCGAGATTTTAGTAAATGACCAAGTTTTAAGGTCCCTAGAATCCAATTTTAACATTTTCACAATGATGTCTGTATGTGTGTATGTGTGTGTGTATGTGTGTGTGCTCTAACTCCAATACTATCATACAGAAAATTCTGAACCTTGTATTTCTATCCTATTCTAATATGAAAAGAAGCCATTAGATTTTGGTGTAAATCGGATAACCGGAAATGGCACTTTACTTAAAGCTCATAATGGTTTTTCTTCAGAAAATACCATTAAATGCCATTTTTTCGCATTTTATGTCTTATGAAAATTAAAGATTACTGAATTTTCTACAGGAATACATTAATACTTTTTCTATATATTTTACAGATAAATTTAAAAATATTTTTTTTATTAGTCGCGAAGCCTAAGATAAACACAATTCCTTTGTTACACTGTTCATATTTCAAATGAATGTAACTAACAGTAAATGTCACTGTCAAAAAACTAATCACTTCAAATTAATAATAGTGACATTTTAAAAAGAAAATAGTAAATAAAGCAATAGTTTTCTGCAATGGAACAGTTTGCAGCGTTAGTAAATACGTAGGTATGTATTTAAATTAATAAAAATTAAATAGCGGGAGGTTTCGTGTTGGCCACATCAGATTTATTACAATTCTATTCCATATGAATAAAAATCTTTGCATTAAATTCATTTTAAACAACATTAAGATGTTTTTCTAGCGACTATTATTATTAATTTTCTATATTACTGTTTGTATATTTATTTATTTTTGTTGGGTCATACAGTATTCACCATAAATACTGGTTAATAATAAGTTAAATTTTTCTGCATTTTGATTTATCTTTTTCTGTTTATAATAAGTTAAATTTTTCTGCATTTTGATTTATCTTTTTTATTTGTACTGTATTGGCATTGTAAATTAGTGGTTATTTGTAATTATAAATGCATTGGTTGGGTGGAAAAATAGCCTATGGCAGAACCCCACCATTGACATAGCAGTCAATAAAGTATTATTATTATTATTTTTAAGATGGCTAAGTTTGCTCACGTCAGGAGAAATTGAGGCTGCAATAGTGTAAAAGATAATTAAAGATTATTTTGAAAGCATTTCAAAAGACGATCAGTTGATTGTTTTTAATAAGAGAAAACTAAGGATGGTGAATTGTGAATAAATAAATTTTTTTAAAAATTTGTACCAAAAAGCAGCAAAGCTTCGTTGATTTTATTAAATATTAACGATCAATCCAAAAATAAAATCTAAAACTTAAGTACATAGTAAGAATGATTAATTACTCTTAAAGTGCAGTAGCATACAAGTGCAGGTGAAAGAAATCCTAGAAAAAAAAGACGAACGAAGCAACTCTCAACTCGTCCAAGGCCACTCACCAACTAAAACATTATCCCTCCGTCAAAGGTCCTTCCGAATCCTTCAGAAACAGTCCTACCACCATCGAAAAACAAAAACCCTAGCCAGGTATCGAACGCTGTTTCTGAGAGAGAAAGGGTGAGAGTGTATGGTAACTTAGCAACGCGAGAGAGAGCGTTAGCATCGCAAGAGAGGAGAGCAATCGATGACATTCGCAATGGATGAGATGAGAAGAGATACAGCCAGCATTGAATGATGCTGTTGTTTAACTGAGTGTAAAGCACGTGACCTAGGGAGATGTGTGCCAGTGGGTTGGTGGCACTGATACTATGCTTTACGACGTCTCGGCATAGACTCAGGAGCTATGCAGTGGACAGGGCTATTATACCTCTAATCCGCTAGCCGGATGAAAATTGAATACTGTTGACAGAGAAATGTTTCACTACTCGTATTATTATTTAAATTTTAGTTGGTACTTTAGAAAATTATACAATGAATGTTTGTATATTCAACAGTACCTAATGTTCGTTTAATACCACATTGTTAATTTAAATTAAACCGTTGACAGCCAGTCTGGTAGAGCAGTCCAAACCTTAGACAATTTTGACCATTATTGCTACGCCAGGATCAGCTGGAACCGTATAGTCGACCAATACTGTTATGTTACAGTGCACAGTTGACTAAATCGAAGTAAATACTTGATTACCCATAACATAAAAAAAAATCTGATGTGGCCAGCGCATGACCTCCCGCAAATTCCATGTTTAAAATAGTAATGAGCTTTAAGTAAAGTTCCGGTTGATCGTTTATAAACAAAATCTAATTTGTTGTTTTAATAAATAGAAGTCTGTAATACGAAATTAATTTCGTGCCAAAAATAATCGATTATCGTGGGCCCATAGCGCTCACCATCAACTATAACAGTTCGACCTTCATCATTTTCGAGAAAGTAAGTTCCAATGACGCCACCTGACCATAGTGCGCACCAAACAGTCTCATTTTGACATGTAAATGGTACCTCGTAAATCACATGAAGATTTTCCTCTGCCATACCCAGAGAGGAGAAAATGTGCCTCGCCAAAGAAAAAGATAATTTGCGAAAAATCATCATCAACTTCCAAATGCGTGTGTAAATTCTTTGCCGTACATGATCCATGTCGTAAATGTGTAGTTGTAAGCCAATATTTGACATTTTAAAAACACGTACTTATACTGACAGATTTATATTTACAAATCAATTATATTTCTACTTAATTCTTCTTAATACGGTTTCATTATTAATGTAAATGTGACAGTGACATTTGTTCAAATACGTCAAAATTTTATTAAAGTATTATGTTTTTGTTTGATGCATGGGTCAGATGATGTACAAAAATAAATTATTTTATAAATTTATATTTAAAGTTATTTAAAGTTTTTTAATGTTATATTATCGTAAAATTGAAGATTGTACCATTATATTATATTTTTAATAGTAAAAGTTGCTGAAAAATTATATTCAATGCAATTTTTTCAAGAAAAACTGGTAAAAGCTTGTATAAGTGATACTTCCGGTTATCTGATATACACTAAAAACTAATCAACTCTTCCCACATTAGTATAGAATGGGTATACAAAATTTCAAAATTTTCTGATTGATAGTATTTGAGTAATCGTGTCCACAGGATCCACACACACATACACACACACATACATACCCACAGACATCATTGTAAAAATGTTAAAATCGGATTCTGGGGGCATCAAAACGTGCTTATTCACTAAAATCTCTATCCTTACCTAGGGTAGCGGGAGGTAAAAATTTAAAACTAAGAAAACTAAACACGTATGTATACGAAAGTCAGAAGACAAAATGGCGATTGATAATGGTGGGTGATGCTTGTTGACGTTGAATATTTATTTGTTCGACTGCACACATATATAACACATCTGGCTGACTATACATTTGCAGCTGATTTTGACATTACAATAAGGTCGAAAGTGGCTAAGATGATTTGGAAAGTCATCTTACGGCAAAATGCATAGCATGCCCTATCTCCCCTCTATTCCTGGTCTGTCTCCCCTCTATTCCTGGTCTAAGGTCCAAACAGTGACATGATTCCAATGTTCGGCCAAGAACCTGCTGAATCTCGACTCAAATTTAGACACAGTTTCAACTCAGTGCATCCTCTAATTAAAGATAACGTCTTAGGCCCGATATTTTCATCTCTGGTTAAACTGCTGGTTAAGTTATAACTAAAGAAAAAACCCCTTAACCTTAACAATAAATTTAAAAACTATATACGTATTTCGAGAACTAAGTTCTCATCATCAGTAGAAACTACAAAGTAAAAACAGAGAAGTTAAGATTACTCAGCATGTAAACCATGCCAGAGGTCAAAACAGCTCTGAGGAATAAGGGAGAGAACACGGGTTATATAGGGACAGGAGTCATAGGTGAATGGATACCTAATTGGGTAACTAAGATTAAACAGAGTAACTGTCTTATATTAACTCATATAATTTAGAATTTGGCATGGGACCTAGGTCCGCGTTCATCAAATTATCTTTAAATTTATGTATTATCAAACTCTCATGTGCGTCTAAATATCTATTATTATCAACTTGTTTCAATAATTTTATATTAGAATTGTCAATTTTATGATTATTAATAAATATATGTTGTGCTACGCTAGATTTATCCATTTTAGTTTTATAATGTTGGTTAAGTTAACTGTCGGTTAAAAGAACAATGTGGCATCGAAAAATTGACGCATGTGTAATTTTTACAATTTAGGCTACAATATTGATGCTGTGTCTTTCTTTTAACTGACAGTTAAATTAACAAGCTATTTAACCAGAGATGAAAATAATGGGCCTTAAAGTAATTTTAATTAAAGTCGTATAATAAAACGGCCCTAAATTCTAACTAAACTTTGGCAACCAAAATTGCAAATGACGGATAAATAATAATTTAAAATCTTGTTGTCTACTGCCCTATTGTCAATAATTCTAGCGTGACCCATGTATGTTTGTAATATTAATAATAATATTTGATGTACTTAAATTGCGTTAAAAAAAGATATTTTGATAGTCCGCAAACTTTTTATAAATAAAAGATGTAAAAGAATGGAGCGAAGAGAATTAATATTTTTTTTCGAAACTAGTGCAAAAAATGGCTTAGAATATAGGACGTATTTTTGCTGCGTACAAAACCAGGAGAGTTTTTCTATAAATGGCCAACAAAGTGCGTTACTTTTTTGCGTAAAAACTTTTATGAAAGAATGTTACTATATACGTGTAGTAATACCGAAAGTTTCTTGTAGATTTTAAATCATTCACAGTTTAACATTTTGAAAAGCTTCTCTTCTTATTAGTTCCTGCAAATCCTTCAAATTAAACTAACTAGGTCGCTGACACAATACCCTATCCAATTTACCGTCAAATAACTCGACACGTACCTACATACATACATTCATTCATTCATTCGTTCGCAATTTCCCGGTATGATGAATTTAAATTCCTCCTCGTGAATAAAATTATCTGCTTCCAATTCCCTAGCGCCTCTAGCGGACAATTTCACACTCATCCATAGATTTCTAGACCGCAGGTCGCCAAATGATGAGAGCTTTTGCGTGACCACCACGACGAGAAAACTACAGTCTTGTTGGTGTTTTGTTGTGCTTTTTTCTTTCCTAAGCTAACTTAATGCATATTTAATGTTTTTAAAATGGGGAACATGCTTCAAGTTTGTAAAACATGTACTTGAGGTGGACTAAGAATTTTAAAAAGGAAATGAGATTAACTTCCCAAAATGGAAATAGGGTGAATGTCTTATTATCGACTATTCCGCGTCCAGATTATCAAACCTTCATTGACTTAACAATGTTTTACAATTTAGTTAGCAAGTGTCTATCGATATATGTATTTCTTGTGTACCCGGTTAGATTAAGAGAAAACACAGGAAGTGTGAGCGAGAAAGATATAGATAATTCTATAGTGACTGTATATACATAGTGTGGCCAATAGAGAGATCGATTTTGATTGGTCCGCGCGAATTTGCCTAAATATGGCGGATATTATACCAAGCTCAAATGTTGTTTATATCAGAAAAGTGAAATTTAAGATATTGTTTGTGAATTATATCTGAATTTAAAGTAATTATACTATATTTATAATTCCAATACTGTAAATAATTAAATTAAGTGTATTTGTAACTCAAAAGTGTTTGATTAGGTTAAGTGCGTTAATACAACTCGATACAAAATTGTTATTAACACGATTTGTTTAATATGTTTCTCTGTACTAAACAATGTACAGTTAATATACATATAGTAGTTATAAGTACAAACGGATATTTCTTTTAGTCTCGTTATATTGAAATAGTAATTGTGAAGGTAAAATCATTTTATTTTTCTGTTCTGCCGATATTTAATTTCGCTGATTTACTATTAAAATTTAGTATAAAAAAGAAAATGAAATACCCTGCCAAACAGATAATTTTCTGGCATTGTTCTCTTGCAAATTAAAACTGTAAAATTGCTGATTACAACAAAGGATTTTGATCATAACCTAATAATACTGATTACAAGAATGAATCTAACACAGGAAATTTCATCAATATTTTAAAACTAGCATTTTTCGAAGAATCAAAAGTATAGTTTAAATTTTAAAGCGTGTGTTAATTTACAAATTAAATATTATGGGAGGCGTATGTACATATTTATTATTTGTATGTAAATATTTGTATAATTAGAAATGAATTATACAAAAAATATAATATAATACCTTTATTTGTAATTCAGTGGTGTATTTTGAAATAAAAAATATTGCGTTTGCAATTTATATGATATTTCATTAATTGTTTATCGAATTTTGTTTAGTTATCGCATCATATGAATTCAAATTTCCCGCGCATTTTGCCTAAATATGGCGGCGTTTGGCCACACTATGTATATACATTCACTATAGATAATTCCACTTTAGAGAAGTGAATTTGATATTCATATCTGTCATATTCACATCTGTCAAATTCACGTCAAAAATTAATTGTGTTTAAGTATATTTGATCATGAAACGTGAAATAAATACAAATACAACCAATGCAACGCTAAATTAGAACACAAGTAAGAATATAAGTCAATGGGAGAAGGTATTTTTTTTTTAGAAGAAATTATTATTTTAATCATAACTTACTAATGAAACGACACAGCACCGTTCATCACATATTTTGATACACAATTTTCAACACAACACTTTCGAACCATTGTCATATATTAAAATAATTATATTGCAATGATGATATCAAGAATAACCTAAAATCTGTCAAACAAAAGATTTGACAAGTAACGGAAACAAAGACAACAAATCGGAATTATGTATGACTATCTCTGTCGATCTGGCCGAGTACATGGTAAAGATTCACTCGCTCCATCCAGTAGTTAATAAATCCCTGTACTGACTAGAGGCCGTCTTACAGTGTTTGTTGTGATCGGAAGATATGCGATAGAGAAGATTTGCGGGCTGGGTGTTATCGTAACATTTGTACTACCTTTTACGAAGTAATGCCTAGTTGCTGCTTTTGAAATATGTAAATTATCTTGATTTTCAATAAATTTCAGTCTCTTTTCTCTTACCTTATTATTAGCAGGAAACCTAAAAGTTACACTTCGCTTATTATATTAATGTAAAACAATCGCAATTACTTACACATGTAACGAAATTTCCATACTTTCTTTGTATTTTTCATTAAAATTTGACCCAAAACAGTATAAAACCATATTGCCATATAAAAAAAATCTGATGTGGTCAACACAATACCTCCCGCTTTTTAATTTTTATTAATTTAAATACAAACATACATATTCTGCAAACTATATTAAGTTCCTTTGCATATATCTATTGCTTCATGATCCATTTTGTTAATGTGTAGTTGTAAACTAATATTTGACACTTTGATAACACGTACTTATTCACAGTACTGTACATCTAATATTTATGTATGATGGAAAATATATTATTTTTCCTAACCTTAATTTCATTAGACTCAATGCAATCTTCAGTTTCATTATTAATTTTAATTTAATTGCTTCCTGACAGTGACATTTGTTTAAATATGTCAAAATTGTTATTAAAATATTTTGTTTTTGTTTGACGCATAGGCAAGATGATGTACAAAAATAAATTATTTTATAATATAATATTTAAAGTTATTTCAAGTTATCTACTAAATGTTATTGTCGTAGAATTGAAGATTGTACCATTATATCTAATTTGTATTAGTAAAAGTTGCTAAAAAATTGTATTAAATAAATTTTTTATAAGAAAAACTGTTAAAAGCTTGTATAAATGATACTTCCGGTTATCCGATATACACTAAAAACTAATGAGCTCCTCCCACATTAGTATAGAATGAGTATACAAAATTTCAAATTTTTCTGACTGATAGTATTTGAGTAAACACAGGATCCACACACACATACATACATACACAGATACACACATACATACCATACACACAGACATTGTAAAAATGTTAAAATCAGATTCTGGGGACACCAAAACGTGCTTATTCACTAAAATCTCTATATGCGATTTTTAGCACGATCCCTATACCTCCCTTACCTGGAGTAGGAGGAGGTAAAAAGATACACAAAATAAATATATACTTCAAGATACACTCACAAAAAATAGGTTAGGTTATAGTAAAATGACAAATAGTGACATATAACACAACAAAACGCTGCCCGCAATACACCATGATTTCCAGCCCTGCAAATCCCCCCTGCCGCATATATTCCGATCACAACATGCTATGCCTTGGCACAGGGAATTACTTCTCGAGTCAGTATATGCTTGAAAGTAACGCACAAAGCTCGGGACATTTTCCAAGCATAAGTTTTGTGCGTTAGGTGAGTACAAGGTGAGAATAAGAAAAAGTCACATGACAGTAAGTCAGGTGAGTACGGTTGATATACTAACACGGTGATTTTGTGTTTCGTCAAAAATATCTTGACAGACAGGGCGTTATGTTCCGGCGCGTTGTCTTCATGGAGAATTCATGAGTCTTTTTTTCAGCCCTTTTTATCTCACCCCTCCATGAAGGGTTATCAAAACCTCCGTACAGTATACCTGGTCAACGAACTGCTTCTTTGGTGCCTAATTCTACGTAAACAATCAGTCGGATTTCGAAAAAAAAATCTCTTTTCTTTCCTCTAAAACCCTTCTAATCTCTTCAAAAACTTGAGTACTAAACAGACACTTATCATCATAAATTTTCTTCAATAAATCGTATGTTTCTGTATCATATTTCTCAAGCTTCGCGCAGAAATTCAAATTACGCTAACTTAATTGCGACGGAGTACAAGCGATCCACTTCAATCAAAGGCTACTGCCGAACGGTTTGCCTAATTAATTTGAAAATTTAACCGTGGATGGAGAGAAGATGTCAAATTAATATGATACACCAAGTAATGTTAGTAATAGGGCTGTTGCAAGAATTTTTATGACTTCGAAGTATTAAATTTTAAAAGATATTGTTCTTTAAAGAGCCTCAAATTTAAAAATATCACGAAATATCCTTTAGATATTTTACAATTAATTTTTGAAATTTGGATAAAATTTTGAATAAGTCACGTGATCTGAAACAGAATGTGACGTCAGAACACATACATCTTCAGCGGTTCTAATTGGTCCGTTTATAATGTAAAATTTTTTGTTTGGTGTCAAGTGTATTGTCAAAGTTGTCAAACAAATGTCAAATTTTTAAGATTGGTTCAAGTTGTATAATATGTAGGTAATAAAAAGTTCAAAATAAAATGAGTAATTTACGATATTGTATTGTGCCTTCTTACAAAAATACTGTTAGGAACAAACCTACTATAGAGTTTATAAATTTGTCAAAAAATGCGATAGAAAGAAAATTGTGGCTAGAAGCAATAGGTTGAAGAGCTGATAATGTCAGAAAAATCGTGTTTTCATGTTTGTGAAGATCATTTCAATTTTCATCCACCTTCAAGATAACAGTATATTTTTGTTGCTTCACTTTATGTTTAGGGCAAACTTTACATCTACTATACAGATATTATTTCTCGACATAGATCTGCATATCCTATAGCAGATTCAATGTAAGAATCATAACCAGAACCTTAAAGTAAAATATATTATCAATTTATATAGTAAATTCAGTTCTTATATTTTATTTTATCTCAGATCTTTAACACCCCTTATTTCGGTAGCAATAAAACAATCATTCTCTGATATAAATTCAGCCACCATCCAGCTACTGACCTTCGGTAAATTGTCCGACTTAGCTTGAGTGTAATTATTATTCATTTACAATGAGCAATGTCAGCGTGTGGTAAGCCTCAAATGTCAAATTAAAAGATTTTTTATTAACATGTGACAAACTGTAAGCCTACCTTTATTTATATAAATAATATGAATAAACCTAGGTGATGGAAAAACTATTTTCCTATTGGCTATTAATGATGTAATGTATGTGTTTCTACGTCACAGGAGTGGGGGGTAGTTTTTCAGGACGCCAATCTTTTTATTTAATTATTTCCACAAATAACAGCAAATT
The DNA here is from genome assembly GCA_943142095.1 of Ophonus ardosiacus. Classification (NCBI taxonomy): domain Eukaryota; kingdom Metazoa; phylum Arthropoda; class Insecta; order Coleoptera; family Carabidae; genus Ophonus; species Ophonus ardosiacus. Next base: position 32,595,158 of record OW964834.1, on the reverse strand, counting down.
ATTAAAATAAAAATTATTACTAAGAAAATCATTCCATAAACTTTCATTTAAAATAGTTTTTGAAAAATGTGAAACAGGCTCATTTTACAGGGAAGCCAAAAAAAAAATCCCATTATGTTATTGCCACACCTCGTATGTATAGAGAAATTGCGAATCTGGCTACGACATAAAAGCTTCAACACTAATTCATTGTTCTTATATCTTATTGTTTATTATTTTTGTATTTTGTGTAATAAATCATCAGTTACATTTCCTGCTTCCATTCTCCTGCTACTCCTGCAACACTACTGGTCACATATCTCTGATATTGCTGTTTTGTAGACGGTTTTTATAGGTTGGCTGGCTTTATGAGGGAAAACATATACGTATGATAACTGTGGTGCATTAGCTCTATATCAATCATAGTCATAAATGCACTGAATACGACGGTTATCGCTGTTATTTCGGTTTTAGAACACTATTTTAGAAACTACACATCCCTCAACTATAAACTATGTTGGAATCAATATCAACAACCGTGTGGAATAATTCTGTACGCCACACGTTGTATAAATATAGAAGGAGAGACAACTCTTCAATTTTTTATGCTGTATTGATGTTGTGCTCTACCACATTACATTCTGGATCTAACATGACAAAATTCACAAATGGCAAGTTAAATATTATATTATCCGGGCCTACATAACTATATCAAAATTACAACTAATTTAATTTGGATGAAAAGAAAAATATCAAGATGATGGCCAGGTTCAGATGTGGTAATGAACAATAAATACTGGTTATCAAGTGATGAGAGGAGTTGCAGGCTATGCGGGAGAGAAGAGGAAACTATCAGGCATTTAAGGATTTCGTGCAGGGAAGTTACGAGAGAAAGAAGCAAAGAAACTGTTAGACGATATAGGGTCGGGGCAAGATTGGATGAAGGAAGTCATTGAGAAACGGGGGGTTAATTTATGATGTAGTACCACAATTTATTGTAAAATATATATATATATATAATATTCTAAGCCGGTTAGGCAAGAATAAATATTATTATAATAATAATAAATAATAACTAATTTAATCAATATATTATCAGGCCTATTCTGTAAAACATTGTATTTTACGAAAATCGTTATTTTTGTATTCTGTAAGATCGATCGTTAAAACATTATCGTTGAATTTAATTGATAACGAAATCGTTATAATTTTTTTGCGACTGGTACTATTGTTTACTCAGTTCACTATTAAAACTGACATTTAAATTTCATTTTGAAAATTGTTGGTGAAGATTTATATTATTATTTCGTTTTAATAATGGCTATTTATTAATATTCTCTATTATATTAGATATGGATAAGTAAACGAGGGAATCAAAAACTACAAAAGAACAATATGCTATTATGTAGACTTTCTTTCAAGTAATGTCGCTCTGAGAACAAATAAATATTATCCAAAGAATCTAAATCAGATTGAAAGGGATTAAATGCACTCAGTAAAATAAAGCATATGTAAAAGTATGATTAATATAGAGCACTTTTAGAAGACTTGGTATAGCATTTATCATTGTATTTGCTTCTAGGAATGGCAACAGTTCAGTAAAATCTCTTACGGCGACTCGTGATAATCTAAATAATTTTCTAAATTTTCCTGTGGGATAGTGAAAGGATCACTCTTATCTCTTAAAGCCCTATGAATTTTTCGAAGATTTTTCCTGTTAAATATATATAGTAAAATTGGAATATAATCTGACATATTTTTAAAATATATAATTACCTTTCATTATTTTCTTCGAAAAAGTGAAGAAATAATAATAATTCGGGGTCACCATTCTTTATAATGGCAATTAATATTTCAAGAATATTGAAATGTGATTGAAATGCAACAAATCGTTAACATAACGATCAGTTTTTTCTTGTCGTTAAAAAATAACAATTTTACGAAAATCGTTATCATCTTGTCGTTATGAACAATTAAATTTTTGCTTACAGAATACCACTTTAACGATTATCGTTATTTTAACGATATAACGATTCGATATGTCATAACGATCGCTTACAGAATAGCACTGTAAGTCTCTCTGTTGATATCATTGAATATATTTAATAAAAAAAATCTTTCCAACAAATAACTTACATCGTCATTTGTCAATTTGATTTGTCATTTTTGTGTATTTATTTCTAATTATAACATATGTACGTTCATTAATTTTATGTACGTTCATTAATTTTATGTACGTGTAATAAAATGTATAAATATAGAAAATACTGTTTCGTTGAGGATTGTAGATCAAAAAAATTATTGAATGAAGATCAAATTCCAGTTTAAAGAAATTGTTGAATATTTGCATTTTTATTTCTTCGTATATACCGGGTGTAACACGAAAATCGGGCCATAGGTATAGCCATCTAAGGTGTTAGTATTTGAAAGGAGTGTATTGGTGACTGAGTGCAGTGCAATGTATAGGTGAATGGAGTGAAACTGGAGCAGGTGAATGAGTTTGTATATTTTTTTTGTCATATTTAAGGTAACGGCATAATGCTAAGGTTAAGGTTATAGCTACATGTACCGCAGCACGCATTTGTTTATACTTGAATTATTAATGCAAAGTCATAATGCTAATGCTAAGGTAAATTCTTAAGTTTACAGCTTATATAAACTAGCCTTTAAGGCTACAATCTCGGCTTACTGATCGCCAACATCAAAACATATGGCATAAAAATTGAGGAGTTGTCTCACCTTATGGCGTTTGGTTCAGCTACTACAGTTACGTCTCTTTGTTTTATATTTATTTCTTAATTCGTAGTTTTGTAGTTTTGAAGAGTTTTGGAATATTCTATTGACTTTTACAGAATTTGGGAGATCTTTAGAGCAGTTACTTTATCAAAATAATAATATATTACTTAAAAAATTAACTAAATAACATTTTGTAGAGAAAAATGACAATGGAATGTACGCCATCAGTAATAAGAAAACTTGCTAATAGTACAGTGGGCCAGTTATTATATTAATAAATTATAAGAAAGATATGAACGTTATTATAAGCAATTTACATTTGACGGTATATGACATCGACCTTTAAACTAATAGACGGAGCGTACAAGCAAAACGCCTGTTCCGCCATAACGGTGCAGACACAGTATCTCTATCCTTCAACAGTACGGAAGTTAAAAAAACGCAGCAAAATAAAAAAATTGATTTGTCCCTAACTTGTATTTGGTGCATAATCGCTAAGAGTATAGATTTAATTTTGTGCATAATTAGATTCATTTTATATTTTTAATACAATATTACATACATTATTATATTATAAGGGACAAGTAATAATTAATAAGAACTTACATATAAAATGACACAGCTGGACCGCGTACGTACTGCTGACTGCACGAAATACACCGTTTCCCCATTATTTTGTCACATACACACCTCACAACACATACACGTATATATTGACAGAAATAATTGTAAATGTTCTCCAAAAAAGCAAATAATACACAAACAGTTACGAAACGTAGATTTTGACAACTATTTAGTGATAGAGAGTGATGTATAGAGGTTTACATATGACTGAAAAAGATGTACAATGAGTACAAACGCATGCGCAGTATACTTTAACTGAGAACTTCCGTACTGTTGACGGACAGAATATATATTTCTATCCATCTATGTTGGAACAATATTCTAACAATAAAGGAATAGGAGACACTTGGTCCATTAGTTTAAAGGTCGATGGTATATGATAATATATTGCATATAATCAATCAACATTTTTTGCGTAATTTTTTAAATCTTGTTGGAAAACGTATAGTCTACAACACGTTTGGAACGACATAATCCACACTCGCAAACCGCAGTCCTCACCTTCTTACTCATGTGGAATATGAGACTTTCCATTACTTGTATATATTATTACGAACCAAATATTATTGTTTTACCAAGTAAACTTATTAAAGAAACTTTTGAAAGTTTGATAAAAAATTCATATCGTTTTATCTAAATGGAAGAATGTCCATCGGAAAGTGTCCCGGCTTTCGTATTCCTGACAGGTTAAACTTTTCCATCGAAAATTAATCTGTTCAAATGGGTAGGCGAAATTGACGGCTAGGGTGACATTCGTGTGAAATCGAATCGGGAATCGGCGTTGGGACGCATTGGAACATCAATCATATCGACGCCGACGCCGGGGACGACGGTCCGTAAAAACAATCGGTCAAATCACGCCCACGCACACACATAAATATACTACAAATATGTCAACTAATAATAGTGGCTTTTTTACAAGGTCAGAAAGGAAAGTGAAATATTAAAAGCAAAGAAATATTCTTTAAATAAGGGTTATTATTTTTTCAATAAGTTGGACCCAAAATACATGTCCCATAAATTTTGGCACAAAATTTCAACAATATTTTTTTTGTTATCAAAATGTACTTAATTAAACTTAATTAACTGTTTTACAAAATTATGAATTTAAATTAAGTAAAAATGGGCGAGTCCTTACGAAAGGAACAGCTTAATTTTGTATATGAATCTATTGAGAATTTTGAACCACTCTTAAATAATAATTTTTTAATTATCGGTGATCTTAACATATCTGCTCTTTCTACTCATTCTTCTTCACATAACTCTATCACTCTTGCTTTTGACAATTTTTAACATTATTAAATGCCTCACAGTATAACAACATTTTAAATGCTAATGGTAGACTACTTGACATTGTTGTTTCGAATATTAGTTGTTGTGTTCATCGTCATATTGACCCGTTTGTAGATGAAGATCCTCATCATCCTTCTCTGTTCATTACTCTTCATCTTTCTTCCTCCAAAATAACATATAATGCAACTATCAACAACATAGTAAAGTATAATTTCTCATTAGGTAATTATGAGTTACTATATAATTCGCTAAAGCAAGCAAACTGGGAAGAAATTTATTCAATACCTGACGTTAATGCCGCTTTCAAAAAGTTTTATGATGTACTTTACTGTTGTCTTGATATGTGTATTCCGTGTGTTAAACCTAAGTTTTCTCCCTATCCCCCGTGGTTTACTACAAAAATTATAAATGATTTAAAGCTAAAATCGCATTACCATAAGCTCTATAAAACTAATAATAATGATACATATTTAGATAAGTTTAAAAAGTTACGAGCAACTACAAAAAAAGATATTAAACAACAATATTCAAAATATGTGTCGGGTATTGAGGACCAGGTTGCAAAAAATCCAAATAAATTGTGGAGCTTTATTAATAATAAAAAACGCGTTACCAGAATTCCAGGTCAAATGAAGTTGAATAATTTTACTTTGAGTAATACCAATGAAATAGTAGAAGGATTTGCTGACTACTTCTCTAGTGTTTTTACTAACGACCATGGGTCTATTGAAAATAATATACCTCCGACCGACTACAACACTGTAAACATAACGCACATTTCTGAAAATGATATTATTTGTGCAATAAAATCACTTAAATCGTCTTGCAATCCTGGCCCTGACAACTTACCGGCATATATAATTAAAGGATGCATTGATATTTTTGTTAAACCTCTTTATTACCTTTTTAACCTTTCAATTTCCCAACATATATTTCCCTCATGTCTTAAAAAATCCTTTATTACACCTGTTTTCAAATCTGGAGATAAAAATGATATTACTAATTACCGTCCCATTTCTATCCTGTCCAATATTTCCAAAATATTTGAATCTGTGCTTTATAAGCATATTTATGCATCGGTAAAAAATAAAATTTCAATTCATCAACATGGATTTATGACTGGCAAATCAACCACAACTAATCTCATGAACTTTACCGAATTTACATTAAATTCATTTTCCAACAGTGCGCAGGTAGATGTCGTATATACTGATTTCTCAAAGGCATTTGATCGTGTGAACCACAATATATTATTACATAAGCTGAATACTCAATTTAATTTCTCTTCTGATCTCATAGAATTCCTTTCTTCCTATCTTTCTAATCGGGACATGTCTGTATTTTACAACAATTTTAAATCTAAACCGTATATTGCTACCTCCGAAGTTCCTCAAGGTTCTAACCTTGGTCCACTATTGTTTATTCTCTTCATTAATGACATAGTTAACTCAGTGCAGAACTCTAAAGTACTACTTTATGCAGATGATCTGAAAATCTTCAAGTCCATTAGATCATTTGAAGATACATTATTATTACAGAAAGATATCGATAATATCTACGCTTGGTCTTTATCCTCTAAATTATTTTTTAACTTCAGTAAGTGTAAATTAATGAGTTATTTTGTTAGAAAATTTGTTTACACTGCTCAGTATAAAATTGGAGATTATGTTCTTGAAAGAGTCGACCAGTTTAAAGACTTAGGAGTTCTATTCGATACAAAACTGAAGTTTAACGAGCACATATGTACTGTAGTAAGATCTGCATATAAAAACTTGGGTTTCGTAATGCGCTGTTCGCAGTCGTTTACTAAAGTACGTACAATAAAAAAGTTGTATTTTACTTATGTACGATCGAAATTAGAATATTGTATTCAAGTTTGGAATCCAATTTATAACAAATATGTAGATTTAATTGAATCTATCCAACGTAAATTTGCAAGATTTTTATATTTGAAACTTAATAAACAGTATCCTACTTTTGATTTTGATCACAACGTCTTACTTCGTGAACAGCATCTTTTACCTTTAGTTACTCGTAGAAAAATTCATTCCTGTATTTATCTGTACAAACTACTGCACAACAGCATCAATGACCCAGTCACTCTCGCTTCAATTTCTATATTTGTACCTAGAATAACTTCTAGGAACACCCGTACATTTTACTGTAGTACATCACGTACAAATTATGAACAAAAATCTCCTATAAAAACTATGTGTTCTACTTTCAATACTGTCTCTAGTACTCTTGACATCTTTGGTGACTGCATGGCTAAATTTAAAAGTGGCTTAATTCAGCAATTGTTATTAATGCAATAAATGGTGTCTTCTGTTTAAATACTGTTTCATTTAAGCAATTATTATGTATTTGTAATTTGAAACAACATACTTCTTTATTATTTGTATTATTTGTATGTTTACATTAAGTGTTCTTTTGTGCTTGTGACAATTTTTGTTATAATTGTGTGTATTTAAAACCGACCTGTAATTGGGATCTTAGTATCCTGTTGGTCTTGGTTAATTAAATAAAGAAAAAAAAAAAAAAAAATCATGTGGTTGAGCTGAAAAAGTGAAACTGATGAAATCTATCGTTCATGCAACTGCAATATAAGGCTGCGAAATCTGGGGCCCCACGCAATACGAGGTGTGTTCAAAAACTATCGCGAATTTTGAATTTTCGCGGGTTACGTATATTCGAATTTCGATCTTTTTGTGGCTTTATGTTGGTACTCATGTCTCTCACTTATGTCGACAAGCTCGGCCATTTTGAATCTTCACTTAATTGTTGACAGCTGCTTTGCTTGCACGTGTTTTGGATCGTCTTCGATTTTTACCTATTCAAAAAAATGGAACAAAGAACCTGTATCAAATTTTGTGTGAAAAACGAAATTAAGTGCGCGGATGCATTCCGAATGTTGACTGTGGCATACGGAGAAGCTACCTTGGACCAAAGCAACGTTTATCGGTGGTACAAAATGTTCTCAGAAGGCCGAGAAGATGTGAACGACGAAAAGCGTGCCGGACGCCCGAGCACTTCAACAACAGACAAAAAAATTAATGAAGTGGAGAAAATGATATTGGCCAATCGTCGAATCACCGTTAGAGAAGTTGCTGAGGACCTAAACATATCGATTGGCTCGTGCCATTCGATTTTTATCAATGATTTGGGCATGAGACGGGTCGCCGCGAAATTTGTACCAAAATTGCTCAATTGCGACCAAAAACAGCATCGCATGAACATTGCTAATGAGATGTTGGACTCTGTCCGCGACGACCCAAATTTGCTCCAGAGGGTCATAACTGGTGACGAATCGTGGGTTTATGGTTATGACGTGGAAACCAAAGTTCAATCATCTCAATGGAAGCTGCCGCACGAACCAAGACCGAAAAAAGCGCGCCAAGTTCGGTCGAATGTGAAAGTTTTGCTGACAGTTTTCTTCGATTGCAGGGGCGTGGTGCATCATGAGTTCTTGCCACAGGATAGAACGGTCAATAAGGAATATTACCTGCAAGTTATGCGCAATTTGCGCGAAGCAATCCGCCAGAAACTCCCGGATTTGTGGAAGAACAAAAATTGGCTTTTGCACCACGATAACGCCCCTGCTCACACATCGTTGCTTGTGCGCGACTTTTTAGCCAAAAACAACACACTAATGATGCCGCAGCCACCGTATTCCCCAGATCTGGCCCCCTGTGACTTTTTCTTGTTCCCTAAACTGAAGAGGCCCATGAAAGGACGACGTTACGCTACGCTTGACGAGATAAAGACGGCATCGAAGGAGGAGCTGAACAAGATAAAAAAAAATGATTTTTTGAAGTGCTTTGAAGATTGGAAAAACCGTTGGCACAAGTGTATAATATCTCATGGGGATTACTTTGAAGGGGACAAAATAGATATTCATGAATAAATAAATAATTTTTGAAAAAACACAAAATTCGCGATATTTTTTGAACACACCTAGTACAAGACTTTAGAAAAATGCCAAATATCATTTATAAATAACCTAATGCATTGTCTTAGGAACACGCCAAATTATATTTGCTTATAGAAATAGGCGAAACTCCAATAGCTACAGAGATTTAGAAAGGAATATTCAACTGGCGAAGAAAACTGCTATACATGGAGGAAAATCGTCTGCAAAATATATTACAATCGTTTAAAAAATCTAGATCAATCAAGCCGAATGGTAATAGATATTTACAAACCAAGTGAAAGAAGAAATTAACTTTCTCCTCGTGGATAAACATTCTTAGCTCACGTGGTTTGTACAATATTTTATTCAATTTTGACGAAATAATAATAAAAACCATTAAAATATTTAATTTTGACAAAACAAAAAACGAATCAGTTAGTAGACTGTGCATTACAATCGTTGATGATAGATGTCAAGTCATCTATTTAAAAAGCTTTATTGTCTGTCATTTGTCCCGTGAAAAATAATGAAAATGGCTGATAATGTCTGATAAATACTATGGTAAGTGTTAATTTCGTACCTGATATTATTTTAAATGCATTATTTGTTGCAGAGTGAATTAAAAAAAATGTGAGAGTGATTTAAAAAATTTAATTCACTTGTGAAAAAAGTGTTACTTATAATTGTTGCCATGGAGTTAATAATGACAGTTTAAAACGTCAAAATTAAATAAAACAATTTAACTGGGTCTCTCATCTAAAATCATTCATACAAGGGATGAACTACATGAATGTTTGGATCGAACAAAGTTTAAATAAGAATTTAATTAATGACATTATTGATAAATTAACGATTATTTTCAAAAATAAAGACATCGACAAAGTAAATAACTGAAGTTTTAATCCATACCTACTATAAACTGATTAATCCCACATTAATTCCAGCGAAATATTTAAATTTTAATTTATCAATATTTAAAATAAAGATAATTTTCCAAATAATAGTATCTAATAAACGAGATCTTAAAATATCATATAAAAACTTAAAATGCATCCTTAATGCAGAAGAAAATTGTACAATATGAAGTCATGAACCTGAATGCCTCTACCATGTTTTCGTTACATGTCCTATTTATAATTGAATTAGAAATGTATATCTTTATCTATCAAAATACTACAAAATCAATATTAAAGATATCAGTGAATTCTACAAAATACTCGATGAATTAAATACAGAAAAGGTCAATAAGATAATCTTTTATACTTTACATGGTCTAAACAGTAGAAGTTTTTGTAGGAGTGAGTAACATTCAGTTTATTCTAAATATTTATACACATATTTCTAACATTTCATGATATTTACTTATTATAGCCACCAATGCTGAATGGGGGATTACAGCTCAATCGAATTAAAGGAAAATAGTAAAAAAATACGAATGTATATGCTGAATAACGAATATTAATAAAAAAATGAAATGGTATAATTGAGATATTTCGGAAATAAAGGGTTTTTTGTTATAGCGCTTCGACACTAATATGAAAATATTTTGATTGGCGACCGAGAAACCGCCTATACATGCATTACAAATAGCTTGTTAGGAGGTGGGGATTACTACCAATGGAAGTTAAGAAATTCAAATTCAAAAGGAGGGGCTAACATTCCTGTACTGCAGTTTCCAAACAGTTTTTATTTTAACATAAATTTCTTGCATTAAACTTAATAATTTAAATACACCTGTAATTATAAAGTATGTAGACTTATACAGTGTTATAATATTCATTTATTTTTATGTAAATATAACTTAACAGTTTGATATAAAAACACTTAAATGTGCCGCCACGTCAATCTTTTCAAAATTCGGGAGACCATAACTCGCTTATTAATAGGAATTTTTTCACCGGATTTTCATCAATAGTCTTAGTTTTCCTAATATTTTCAGATGAAACTATATAAAAAAAAATGGTGTAATCCCCCATTGTAATGTTACTGGAAAGTAATTTAAGATAGATTAAGGGATTAAAAAAAATTAAGTAATGATAATATAATTTATTCGATGTTATATTTGTTATTAATTGCATGCAGATTAGTATGGTGAATTTATTTTTTCTTCATTTTATTGTTATTATAGTAATGTACCAATCTCCATTTTTAAAAAGAATTACCTTAAAACAAATAATTATTCTATTCTATTTTATTATTAAGTATTTTAAAACTTGAAGAAAATGTACTTTTATTACAAAAAAAGTATTGAAAGTTATGCCAAAATTTATGGGACATACGTTACAGGTCCATGATACTCTTTTTCTAAATCGTCCACATATGAAGAATATTTTTATACTCCTCTTTTCTAAACCAAATATTTCTCTTTCGTAATATTCCAGTGCTTCGTAAGTCTGTCTTATAGAGCTCATAAAGTGTAGTGGGTAATATCGAAGGCATCGTTGTACAGGTATGAGGACAATATTGAGAAAGAATGTAAGGCATTCGCTGCAGACGTCTTTATATCGCTCGAAGGCAAGACGGGGGCAGTCGGGAATGTGACATGAGGCATGAAGTAATATAGAGAAGAAAGAGGTCTTGACCAACACGTGTAAGAAATATGTTGGAGTTCAGAGGTTATTTGCAAATAGATCTGGTTATGGAATTAATTCGCAGCCGACTAATCAACATCGAATTTCAAATTTAAACAATAATAAAACAAAAGTTTATAGCGCGGGACAATAAAGATGAACTATTGAAAATATGTCTAATATATGCGCTCCGTTTAAATAATAATAACAATAATAAATCTTTATAGACAGCATGTCAAAGGCGAGGTTCAGCCAAAGGCTGTTCTTCCACTTAACACATACAAAAAAATCTGTTGTGGCCAGCACAAGACCTCTCGCCATTTCCATATTAGGCTATAAGTATTGTATTGCACTTCGCTTTCGAACCGTCGTTTTATAACAAAATATTATAGAACATTACCCAAATATTGTTTTTTATTATATTTAACATGTCTTCTGCACACATATAATTCTAATTATATCTATTTATCATTGTATGAGGAAGTTTTTAAATGCTAGAGATTGCTCCAATTCATTAACCAGATTGGCGGTATTTCTGATGGATATATGCATTTTACCACAATTTTACCTATAATTTCAAATATTTAATTAATAAAACAATAAGAAAAATTAAATATACTTCCCAGTAAAAGCTATGAGAATGTCACTAAAACTGTTGATTTTTGACACTGACATGTGTCATTTACAAATTATGTTATAAGCATTGGAATTTGTCAACTGGTTTCCTTAGTGCCGTAGCCTCTGCGATTAGTTCACTCTATAAATTATAGTGTTTGTATCTCTAAATCTATACAAGATATAATAAACATTTTAAATGTATTAGATGGAGAATTTTATGTTCTTTAATATTTAATAAAAAAAAACTCCCAAAAAATTATATTTAGAAGAAACCTTTTCAGCTCTTCCCAGGAATGTCAGATTGAGGTAACTGCAGTTAAATATTTTTTAAGTCTTATAGTTTTTGAGGAATCGTAACTACAACATCCAGACATACATACATACATACACACACACATACACACATCCACACACACACACACAAACACACACACACACACAAACACACACACACACACACACACACACACACACACACACACACACACACACACACACACATACATACAGACATCATTTTAAAAATGTTATAATCGGATTTTAGGGACCTTAAATCGTGCTTATTCAATAAAATCTGGATATGCGAATTTTAGCATGAATCCAGTACCTCTCTTAGCGAGAGGTAAAAATTAACAATGACATTTAATAATAAAAGTCAACGGACAGAAAAACATTATAACTAGTTACATATTATGTTAAAGAAAGGTAATTAAAAAAAGGAACAGAGGTCGAGCAAATTATCTCAGAGAGGTAAGCTTACAACATTTAAATATACGAGTTATACAAGTTTTTAACATGGTACTTAAAAGAACTATACGTAAGAGACTTTCGTTTCTCGAGCAAACTGTTATATAAAGACGGTGCTAGGTATGAAAAAGAAGATTTGAACTTTGATTTTCTATAAGATGGCACTATGAACAAATCTTTAATTCGTAGCGTTATATTTTTTAGGAACTAATTTATTTGTTAGGTAATGTGGAGTACCAGTTAATTTTACTTTATGAACGAGACAGAGATAAGTAGATTTCACACGATCATCTATCGTATTCATTCTAGCACGTATTCTGTATTGTGAAATATCATACATACACCGTAAACAAAGCGTAAGCATGAATTCTGGAGGAGAGTAATTCTATTTTTTCCGTCTGCGATAGATTAGGAATGTAGATGCATGAACAATAATTTAAAATCGGCAAGATTAATGTATTAACAAGACGTAATTTAACATCGATGCTTAAATCATGTCTGAATTGATACAAATGCCGTAATTTAAGTCTAGCAGTTTGAGTGTTCTACAAATTTTAGATTCTCATCTACTGTCAGACCTAATATTTTTGCGGATGTACACGAAATACAATTAATTTACTTCGCGCATACCTAATATAACATATAACAGTTGCCCAAATACATACATATGTTTTAAAAGTACACAGCCTTTCTTATATTGGCAGTTGATCTATGCAATTGCTGTTCATTTTAGTTCCTCTCTTGTTTACACTCGGATCCATGAGGATTATATGCGCACACAAATTGGTTAGAAGCACAAGGTTACTGTAATAATTATTATTATTTAACGACGTTTATGGATTATCACGATATGAGCATTTATTTCCCTTGCCCCTCAGGTCAAGATTCGTGTCCCGCAATATAGTTTATGTTCTGTATATTTTATTACTGCAAAGAAAAGAAGATGGATCTTTACTACATTCAGTGTACATGAAGCCTACGCACACAAATCAATACATTAATGTCAAATCACATCACAATCCTTCCCAGATATATGGCTCTAACGTACGTCCCATAAGATTTGGCACAAAATATTTAATCAAATATTTTTGGAATAAATAATTTTATATAAACTTTTATTATTTCCTATAATTAACTATTTATATACTAACTAAATTAATAACTTAAACTAAATGAAGGGGCCTGTGCTGCTCAACGAGGCGCAATTTTCGGCGAAAATCTTTCATCAGGTTCTGGGCGACTTGGACATCAATTTCTCTTATCTTTCTGAAAATTCTACGCTTTAGTTCTTCTTCGTGTTCAGCTTGCCACCCTTCATCACACACCTTACGGGGTAAAAGTGCTCAAAAATCTTCATTTGGGCGAGCTTGAGGTAAATTAGGTGGAGTAAAAGAGTAAAATAATTTTCATTGTCCATAATAATAATTTTCTCATCCGCAAAATGTATCCGCCTTAGTTCACGATTGCACCGTGGTATCCGTGCTCTTTGATTTGAGGTATATTTGGGACACTTTCGTCTTTTTCGGTATTTTAAACCACTTCTTTTTATTTCCTACGAATCTGTATCCTTTGAAGTATGGTACTCCCTCGCTAATTATCTTATGGATATCCCAACTCTGTCTTTTGCTTTTCTTAACAATCTTTCCTCTCTATCTGGTGTAAAAATCATTGGTCTTCCACTTTTTGGGATATTTGTTCACATTCGGCTATTGTACGATAAATTGATCTGCGCGAGATATTATTTTCAAAACTCCGAATGATATCAGGCGTAGGTATCCGCCCAACCAAATTATAAATACGTTTTCGAATATTTAATTTATAAGACATTTTAAACCAACTGATTTAAAAAATGAGCTGTTAAATTAAAGACAAGAATATTAACAATTTTTTTGTCCAAAAGCTAACCTGGTATTTGATCATGTTTGCTTTATTCATTGTCATTGAAATTTGTGCCAAAACTTATGAGACATACGTTATTAAATGCCTAATGAGAAGAGCTTCAAATATTTGTTATCCTGACAAATTAGAAAAAGAAATGAATGAAATTAATATGTAGTTACCTATTAATTTGAAATCGTTACTATAGTGCACAAAATAGTCATTGAAAATTCAGAAATCGGCACTAAAGTAATCCATTATGCGACGATTTCAAGCAAATGCAGTGTTAAGTTAACTTAAAATATGTCATCCCTCTTCAGTCATCAGGGATTTACCACATTCCATGTGTCTGGGGGAAATTTTACATTGGCCAGACCACTTCTACAAGATTGAGTAAAAAAAAATTGCCAATAACAGAACTTGAAAGATACAAAGAAGAAGGATGTTATAATACAGCTTAAATAGTATGCAGCCATTACTACATATCAAAATAAATGTTAATAAATGTTAGCAATTTTATATTTATTTTGCACGTGGGAAGCGATTAAGTTTATAAATTAATATCCATTTTATTAATTATGATCCAGGGCATTCTGCTGATGCATATAATGAATTAATCCTATATAAATTAATTATTACAATATATCGGCAATAATGACTCTACTAATAAATGTATGAGAATAATTGCAGTGAGTGCTTAACAAATAATGTAACATCATTATATTGACAAGAAATATTATTAAAAATGCGGAATGTGTAGTACTATTTATTGTACCATAGTAACTGAATATCATTAATCACAAAATGTGGAATTTATTTCATAAACCTAAAATTGATATTTATAGTGTTGCTCAAAATTTAGTGCCATAAATCGAGTGTCCTAGTCCTAAATTTCCCTGAAAATACTGTACTCAAGAAGGTATAGTCTGGACGACTTTACTTGGCAAGCAAAAAGAATGCAGTTCAGTTCATTATTCCTACGATGCGTTTTGTTAAATACATACTTTTTCTTAGATGCCGCACTGTGTTATAAGTGGAATAGTGATTTTACAACCGTTTATTGCGTAACACAATAGAAAAACCTTTCGTACCGGAGTCTTTAGTAGACATATAATGCATATACTCTTACACTCAAGCTGTGCTGTTTGCACCTACGCGTACATAAATTTTCTTCCGACTATAAGAAAACTACAAATGATACAATTTATTTATATTTATTTCATATATTACATATAAAATGTTAGTAAAGTGAACGTACTGACAAACATTAACATTTTATAGCTTCGTTGTTAATTACTAATTTAATTTGCCTATTATAATAAAAGCTAAAATCTGCTCATAATTGTTTCATTTTAAATGGGACAGGCGAATACATGGATATGACAGAGCCAATATTTCATGTTAAAAAATACTCACGGTAAGTAATAAATAAATTATTATTATTTTCTGTAATGTTTATACATTTATTAAATTCATTTTTTTCTGGTTCTTATAACTTTTCTAAATTACGTCAACTCTCCAAGTAAAATCGTCCAGCTATATAAGGGTTACTCAGGCGTGCATTACATGATGAAGTTTTTCTATTCAAGTGACCTGAAAGATTTTATCCCTCGTACAATGATGTGAGTGCAAGATAGAGGAATAGATTTTTAACGAAAAACTTTCAACGAAAAACTGGAACATGCGCTACTTTTTCTTCAAAGTCCCTATAAGTTTTGACTGTCAAATGTCATTTATATTTATATTTTTTATATGTACAAGTGTGATGTTATAAGTGATTAATATTAAACTCAAAAGTGGCAAAATGAGATAGAGAAGTAATTGAAATTCAAGTGATGAAAATTCAACAGAAATTTAATGTAGATATTACTTAACTTTTGACACTTGGATATTTCAATTCACGCAAAACTTGATCGTAAATACATTTGTAAAGTAACTTATAAAGCCACTTTTCAAGTCACTTGAAAGAAAAACTTCATCGTGTAATGCACGCTTAATAATGGCCAGTTTGCACTAACGTAACTTAAATATTAAACTTGGTTTAAATTGACAATATTGCATCGAAATGAAATGTCAAATGAATTATAATATATTAGTCATAATTTCGAATTGCTTTTTTTACCTTCCGCTACCCTTGGTAAGGGAGGTATAGGATCGTGCTAAAAAATCACATATTGAGATTTTAGTAAATGACCACGTTTTAAGGTCCCTAGAATCCATTTTTAACATTTTCACGATGATGTCTGTATGTGTTTATTTGTGTATGTGTATGCGTGTGTGTGTGTGTGTGTGTGTGTGTGTGTGTGTGTATGTGTATGAATTTTGTCTTCGCTCTAACCCAAATACTATCCATTCAGAAAATTCTGAAACCTTGTATTTCTACCCTATTCTAATACGAAAAGAAGCCATTATATTTTGGTGTAAATCGGATAAACGGAAATGGCAGCTTACTTGAAGCTGATGATGGTTTTTCAAAAAATACTATTAAATGCCATTTTTTCACATTTTGTCATTATGAAAATTTTAGATTATTGAATTTTGTACAGGTATACATTAATACTTTTTCTATATATTTTACAGATAAATTCCAACGACTAGTTTTTAACCAATAATGATGCAAAACACAGTGTGACAATTAATGTGACAAGTTTCATTTTGCGTTGTCTTTGGAATTTATCTCACCAAATACCACACGACCTCTCCGATTTTCTCAGTAAACTTTTATTTTTAAGCACTCATTTTTTTTGCTTTTAAGCAAAATCACTCAAGCAAACTCCTTCGGAGTCGGGATTTACCATGCAGTTTGCTTTCGTGTTTGTTACTAAGCAAAAAAAAATCATGCAAAATAAAAATTTATCGATAAAATCAGGAGGTCTTGTGATATTACTTCTGATAAATTTAAAAATCATTTTTCTTTTTTTAATTCCGAAGCCTAAGATAAACACAAATTCTTTGTTACACAGTTTATTTTTCAAATGAATGTCTGACAGGTAAACGTCATTGTCAAATAACTTATCACTTCAAATTAATAATAGTGACATATTAAATAATAAAGAAAATCGTAAATAAAGCAATAGTTATATGCAATGGAACATAATATAGTTTGAAGCATTACTAAATACGTAAGTATATATTTAAATTAATAAAAATTAAATAGCGGGAGGTTTTGTGTTGGCCACATCAGATTTTTTCACTTTCTAATAGTTACGAAGTTATTTGAAAACTAAATATTGGCCAAGGGCGTCACAACTTTTTATTCGATTTTTTGTGAAAAACAAAAATATATCTAAGATGACCTCTCAAAGGTAAACAAAATGTCTCATTTTCACATAAACACCGAAAAAACTCATTTTTCATTGCCTTTTATCTCGAAAACAGTTGAAGATCGGACCCATATTGATTAAACTTTTTTTGCTCATTTTGGTCAGTACTATACGCTCTCATAATTTGGGACACTTATTTTTTAACACCCTGTATAAAGAAGACCAATGTATTCGCAGATAGATATGAAGACAAGATCTCATTTATAGAAAGCATTTGACATAAATTATGCCACTTACCGGTTATTGGAGAATCCTAATACTAGGACCGACTAAGAACACACATTAATATAAGTCTTTGTATTTCACTTTAAATGTTAATTAGTACATTATAATACAGAGATATATATGTAGGTCCATTATCTAGAACATATCACAAGACACTAATGTATATCGTATCATATACACAACCGTGCGACTTTAAACGTGTTTTAGTAGGAACCAAATAAGAAAAACACCGATTACTGGGAAATTAAAAAACAGCATAGTGTTTCACTATAGCTATTTATGTATTAAGTGTGCAAAATGGGATATTGTCGACTGAGAGGTATTCTATCGAAATCGACAATGTCCATTTGCGTTCGAAACACCCACAAGATTTTTTCTACAGTCGCCACTAAATACGTAGGTATGTATTTAAATTAATAAAAATTAAATAGCGGGAGGTTTTGTGTTGGCCACATCAGATTTTTTATTTAAGCATTGTTGATGTAACGGGTCATAAGTTAACTTTTGTTAAATTCCTTTTCAAATGACAGATAAATAATTGATTAAATTAAATTATGCTAGAGCAAATTTTGTTTTTCCCAGTCTACCTGATTTTCTTATCAATAATAATTCTAGTGTTTCCCTTTTATAACTGATTTTCAAAGCGTGACTCCGTTTTGAACTTGAACCAAATCCGTAAAACAATAATTCACTTCCACATTTCAAAAGCACTAAAAGCAGGTCATATTTTGATTGGATTGTTTGCAACACATCGGGGACTCTGTGTACGGAAACTATAAGTAAGTTATGTGTGGAGTTTTTGAAGTAGTGTTGAATAAGTTTTAGAAGATATTTATCATTAGCCTCGAATGAGAATAGTTGGAAAGTTGGCCGTACGTTGTAAACAAGATGGAGCTTTAGATAATAGAGATTCGTCTAGCAATGAGCTTGATTTGAGAATACTGTAACAGAATGATGGGCAGAGGACCATGATGATATAGTCAAAAAAATTACTCTGTCGAGTCTGCACGGCCGAGGCCCTAATAGTCTCCAATCCTTTTTATTTCCTCTTTAAATCTTTTAATCTGGTCTAAAACTTAAGTACTACATTGACCGTCATCACCGTAAACTTTCTGCAACAAATCGTACTGTCGTAAAGTCTATCCGTAATAACCAACAATTAATTAATAATCATAGATATTATGTATATATTTTATTTGTTTATAAGATTTATTTGTTATAAGATTTGTTTAAAATACTGAACATAATGTAAATTCTGAGTATAAGTTATTTGTCATTCACATGAACCTAAATATCAGAGTTCATTTGCATTCATGCTTATGAAATCATTTTATTTCAATCTTTCTTTGTTCTCACCCTTGTTTTTGACTTTCATGAATTCTATAATTGTTTTTGACTATTCTCTCAGACGTAATTCAGTATTTTATATTTCTTTGTTCATAGTTCATGCCCAATCTGCATTCGCTACATCCGTTCTTAAATAAATAAATAAATAAATATATCATCACGGCATATACCCATTTCTGGGTGTGCCAGTACCTACAACACATGTAGACAAGTGTAATGATGACGATATATTTTACCGTGTGGGCGCTTACCAGGCGTCACCTCACGGGCACTCATAGCTGGTGTGGAGAGTGCACCACAGGGGTCACTTTTGTGCCATTTAAAATTGGAAATATTTGGCGTCAGTCGGGATCGAACCCGGTTCCCCCAGGTTCGCGACCAGACACTCAGGCACGCGGCCACGGGACCCCATCCGTTCTTAGAAATGTTTATTTCAAATAACGTTCTGGAACATTCTTTATTTCTTCGTTTAAAATTCTACATCATCATTTTAACCCTACCACATTTTTAGTTGGATGAGCCCGGTGTGTAACACGGAAGCAGGTCGGGAAGGCAAGTGTGAAGCCAGAGTAGAATATGTGAGTTAGTTGTTGTTAAAAACTAGAGTCAACTAATCATGAGGTAGAGAACTAACAAACCATTAATGTGAAACTTCATCGTTAAGTTAAATAACCGACTCTTGCTTAAACGAACCTACAAATATTTCAGCGTGCCAATCGAAGAAGCCCGTGATGCTATAGAGAGGCAGCACTCTGTGATCCAATTCAATCAAAGACTACTGCCGAACGGTTTGCCTAATTATCTTGAAATTTTAACCGTGGATGGCAGGAAGATGACGAATTAATATGACATACCCCACAATGTTGCCAAATTTACAGGAAATCCAAAAAAATATCGCTGTTTTGCTACATCTCTTAAATGTTATTTTCGTTTGAATAATTTTTGGATCTGCAGTTTTCATTCTGCATGCGCTAAAAATTAGTATTTTTAAGTATTTAGAACTTCGTATTTCTTGCCACCGGTTTTATAAAGGACAGAATAAATTTATTTCAATAGTAAATTTATTCAAACTAATAAATTTAAACCAATTTTATTCATATATTATAGCATTTACTTTCAAAAGTTCGACTGTCATTTGAAGGAATAAATTTTATTTACTTTGGAAATAAATTTATTTGTTGTTTATAAAACTGACCTTAAGTATACTAACTGGATAAATTATAAATATGAGAAAAATCGGCTGACGCCGTGATTTGAACCCGGGACCACCACATCTCTAATCTGGTGCTCTCCCAACTGACCGACATCAACCCTAGCGTCGACCGACCTTTTTAACTCTCTCTTAAGTATATCCCGTGCGGTATCGTTCCAAAGACTTCTCTTTAAGAGTTATTGACATTATTTAAAACATCGGTATATTTCTCTTAAAAATAATGCAACTCGTCGACGAAATCCATTGTCAATAACTCTTAAAGACAAGTTTTTGGAACGATGCCGCACTAAATGTACAAAAAAAAGAGTTAAAAAGGTCGGTTGACGGTAGCAGGGTTGCCAGATTGAGGTATTTTCTCCCAAATTTGGTGAAAATTTAGGACGTTGGGAAAATTTTCGGGGAATAAAAAGTTGGGGGGAATTTTTGGGGGAGCATGATACTTTAGTAATAGACGCATTCTCTGATATTTGAACCTACTTGACTGATTTTATGTTAAGCATATTTATTCAGTTACCTAGTTTACTTTTGTTGAGTTAGTTTAGTAACTAACAGGTAATTACTAGTGCATACTTTTCTGTGTTATGTTTATTCAATAAAATACACCTTTTATACAACAGTTTTGTCATAAACCTCTTTTTCTATAATAATTTTAAATTTGGGGGATTTGAGCTTAAATTTGGAGGAATTTCAGTTTCGAAGTGGGGGATTTAAAAAATCGCATCTGGCAACTCTGGACGCTAGGGTTGATGTAGCTCAGTTGGGAGAGCACCAGACTAGAGATGTGGTAGACCTGCATTCGTTTTTTGTTGCAGAAAATAGTTATTTACTTATCAAGGCAGGGAAGTTCGTCTTTTCATGACGAATATGGAGATTGTTTGCAAATAACCATAATGAATCATGAAAAGGAACTTCAATGACGACATAAGTATTAATTTTTTTCTGAAATTGTATAAGAATTCAAAATTACTGAATGGTACATATAACCTATTTTCATTTAACAAGTAAATCACATTGAAAACAAGGAACTCTATTTAAAATTGTACAAGAATTTAAAACAAATGTATATTGGACATCATTTATTTTAATTTTTTAATTGTATTTCATATTAAAACGGAAAATGTGTTTGTGAAAATAAATATGGCAATGACGATTCCGGAAAACATAGTTTCAGATTCCTAATCGGTGTCAGCACAGGTTATAGAGCAAATTGAATACCTATAAAGAGTATAAACGAAACATTATTGCACAATGCCATTCCTACGTGAAGAATACTATAGCTCTTTTTACCTCTCGCTAAGAGAGGTATTGGATTCATGCTAAAATTCGCATATCCAGATTTTATTGAATAAGCACGATTTAAGGTCCCTACAATCCGATTATAACATTTTTAAAATGATGTCTGTGTGTGTGTGTGTGTGTGTGTGTGTGTGTGTGTGTGTGTGTGTGTGTGGATGTGTGTATGTGTGTGTGTGTATGTATGTATGTATGTATGTATGTATGTATGTATGTATGTATGTATGTCTGGATGTTGTAGTCACGATTCCTCAAAAACTATAAGACTTAAAAAATATTTAACTGCAGTTTCCTCAATCTGACATTCCTGGGAAGAGCTGAAAAGGTTTTGGTAACAATTGAACAACCGGAAGTAGTAGTTTCTTAGAAAAAATCTTCTAAATATAATTTTTTGGGAGTTTTTTTTATTAAATATTGAAGAACATACAATTCTCCATCTAATACACTTAAAAAATTTATTATATCTTGTATAGATTTAGAGATAAAGACTCTATAATTTATAGAGTAAACTAATCGCAGAGGCCAAGGCAGTAAGGAAACCAGTTGACAAATTCCAATGTTTATGACACATGTCATTGTCAAATATCAACAGTTTTAGTGACATTCTGATAGCTTTTTCTGGGAAGTATATTTAAATTTCTTATTGTTTTATTAATTAAATATTTGAAATTATAGGTAAAATTATGGTAAAATGCATAAATCCATCAGAAATACCGCCAATCTGGTTAATGAATTGGAACAATCTTTGACATTTAGAAAAACTTCCTCATACAATGAAAAATAGATATAATTAGAATTATATGTGTGCAGAAGACATGTTAAATATAATAAAAAACAATATTTGGGTAATGTTCTGTATTTTTTTTGTCATAAAACGACGGCTCGAAAGCGAAGTGCAATACAATACTTATATAGCCTAATATGGAAATGGCGAGAGGTCTTGTGCTGGCCACAACAGATTTTTTCATGTCGTTTAAGAATCTGTACTTAGAAATGCAAAATTTATTTTGTGAATTCTAATTAATAAAATGCAAAATATGTATAATAAAACGAGAAGACTCATTTTATATCTTTTTGAGAACTTGGCATAACTGTGTAAATATGAAATTTTAAATTTTATTCATACATATAAAAAGATATTTTACGAAAAATTCTGTAAAATTTTATTGCAGTCATATTCAAGTTCTTTTTAGTTTTAATTAAAATGAAAACTTACAAAGAGTTCATAAAACTTTAGTAGATAACTCATTCAATTAACAGTAAAAGCACAAGTCATATTTATATTCTGCAACTTTTGGAAATAAAATTATAAAACTTTACAATCTTTAAGAAATAACTGATTCAATTATTGGTATTTTTATGTTTTATGGAGTTGTTTCGCATTCTGTAAAAGACGGTAGAACTTAGGAAAAAGTTTCCCAAGTTTTTCAATTTAAGCAGGAAGTATAATACATATAATACAGTTTGGAATTTTTAGCCAATTTTATCGATGAATATAGCTATAAGATTATGAATCGATCACCGAATGATGAAAATATCAGTAAAAGAAAAACATAAACTCTACAAAGGCTGGTATACAAAGGTTGCTTTGAATGAACTAAATCTAGACCGCCATTCTTATTGTTATAATTTTGTTATATGTTATGTACCGTGAGTATTTTTTAACGTGAAACATTGGGTTTGTCATATCCATAGTTACGATTCGACTTTTGATTGACAGCAATGTATTTGCGTGTCCCACTTAAAATGAAACATAGGGAACAAATTTGACAGATGTATTATAATTTAAATATTGTAAGAAATTTACCCAAGTCAGAAAACCACTCAAGAGCACTAAACATATTTCGGACACAAGGTGCACACAATATTTTTTCTACAACTAAATTTAGTTTTTAGAAAACAGGTATAATTATTTAATCAAAATTAACCTCTAATGACATCGTGTCAGTATGACAGATAACCGCTATCAGTTACGACTTGATATTTGATTGACAGCTATGTATTTACCTGTCTCATTTATAACATAGGGAATGAATTTGACAGAAGTATTATATTTAAGTATTGTCAGAAAATCACTCGGGAACAAGGTGCACACAATATTTTTTTCTACAACTAAATTTAATTTAGAAAGCAGGTAGAATTATTTAAACAAAACGTCCACTGACGTCTTGTCAAATGTCAAATTCGTTCCCTATGTTTCATTTTAAATGGGACAGGCAAATACATTGCTGTCAATCAAATGTCAAGTCGTAACCATGGATAAGAAATCCAATGTTTCACGTTAAAAAATACTCACGGTATAGAAAATACAACAGTTGTGTAACTCCTTTCATCGTGATCAGTCGCATTTTCATAATTTATGTCTAAATTATTTTTGTAAACATAATTAGAGGTAACGAGTTGGTTGCCTTATAATAAACGTCGTGAACCCCAATATTGTCTATTCAATGTAATTTAAATCTATATTTTTACAAGACGTGGTAGCAGAGAGGTCTGCCCGTCATTTATATATATATATATATATATATATATATATATATATATATATATATGTGTCGTAGATTGAGTAACAAATTATTTGTCGTACATTGAGTAATAAATTATTAATTAATGAGGTTTATAAAATGTAATTTAATTATCATGTATGTCGTAATTGAAACGTCAAGCATTTAAGGAGTGCTTGGATGAAATCGGGGGACAGATAGTGTGAAACGGTTTGGTGGAACGCACGTGTGGTTCCTGGCTGAGATCATCACGTTTCGATTTTGGTGTAGCTTTTGTTTTTTTGTGAGACATGGAGTCTGGAAGTGTAGATCGATCCGCGACATCAGAAGTGGGATCTCCTCACCGCCAAAGTGTGGACAATGATAGTGATAAGTGGCGGTTATTACTCGAACAACAAAACAAGAACTTCATTGACTTACTACAAGCTATGAAAGCGCCGGTTGTATCGACAACCATACAGTTACCAGAGTTCGATCCTGACAGAGTGAATGTGGATGCACGTGCTTGGATATCAACAGCTGACATGTGCATGGCAGATCAACCCTTACAAGGCGCGGCGCTGATGATCGCTCTCAGCCGTGCTCTCAAAGGACAGGCCTCCGCCTGGTTGTCACAAATATCGTTTCCTGGAATGACTTGGCCCGAGTTTAAGGACAATTTCATTGCAAGGTATGATTGCCCCGAAACGGCGGCTGCTTTCCTTATCAATCTTTATGGTGGTAGACCTAAGGAAGGTGAGTGTATCACGGCCTATGCGGCCCGTTTATTAACATCACTAATGACCAAATGGCATAATCTATCTACTGAACAAATCGCCATATCAACTGTTCTAGCTCATATATGTCAATTAGAGCCGCGTATACAGCGTTTAGCATTTACTTCTGATATTAACAGTAGAAATCAGCTCCAGCAAGAATTAAAAGCTTTTACATATTTGAAAAGAAAAGCCGCATATCACGATGCGGGAACAGGAAGTAAACTACCTAGAATGTCCTCTATAAATCCTTTATCCAAGTGTTATAGTTGTGGTAAGCCAGGGCACAAGGCATCCGCGTGTCACTCCAAGATGGTAACTTCAAAGAGGAATAGAAAATCAAGTACTTCTCAAAGCGGGTTCACAAAGAGGATGACCACAACACCTAAGATGACAACAGTCACCTGCTTCAGATGTCAAGGTGCCGGCCATTATGCTTCACGCTGCCCTTCTGCAGGTAATCAAGGAGAAAATATTGGTACTGCTGGTCCCGTCAAGGAACAACGAGTTGACCTCTGCGTTGTTCGCGCACCCTTGGGTACTCTGCGTCATTCTGGTGAGCAATTTTCCTTTTGTTACGATTCAAAATTTCGTGGTAAACGTTCTCATAATGTGGTAAAAATGACAGGTATAGGACAAACAACTGTTAATAGTACTCTACAGATTTTAACAATTGTTGACGTTGATAACGTCACGCTTGAAATTCTTTTTCATGTATTACCAGATAGTTTCTTATGTTATGACATTATGATAGGGCGTGAAATATTGAGTCAGGGGCTGGCAGTACATATGTCATCAGGTCAACTACAATTTGTAAAAAATAATGTTGTAAATGCGTGCGAACTAACAAAATCACCTGTAAACTTTAACGATATAGATACCGACGTACCTGTCGAGCACAAGCCGCAATTACTTGCTATTTTAAAACATTTTAAAAACAATTTTGTCAATAGTACACCTACAGGTTATGCGAATACTGAACCTATGCATATACGCCTCAAAGATCCCAATAAAACCGTCTGTCGCCGTCCTTATCGATTAAGTTTTGATGAAAGGAAATCAGTACGAGATCACATTAATAATCTCCTTGCAGCTAAAATAATACGCCCCAGCTCGTCTCCTTTTGCTAGTCCAATCTTATTGGTAAAAAAGAAAGATGGGTCAGACCGCATGTGCGTTGATTACCGCGAGCTAAACGACAATACTATCCCTGATAGATTTCCACTTCCAATCATATCAGACCAAATAGCTAGATTATATGGGAGCCAATATTTTACAACTCTAGACATGGCCAGTGGGTTTCATCAGATTCCTGTTCATTCTAATTCAATAGAGTATACAGCTTTTGTCACACCTGATGGTCAATTTGAGTATGTCACTATGCCATTCGGACTGCGTAATGCACCATCGGTGTTTCAGCGTGCGGTCATTAATGCATTAGGGGAGCAAGCAAATACGTTTGTTGTGGTCTATATGGATGATATTTTGATAATGGCATCAGACGTAAACGAAGCTTTACATAGGCTACGTATTGTTTTAGAAATTTTAACGAAGGCAGGGTTTTCTTTCAAAATTTCTAAGTGCTCTTTTCTTAAACATAAAGTAGAGTTTCTAGGCTACGAGGTAAGCAATGGAGAAATTAGACCAAACCCTAAGAAAATTGAAGCGCTTACTTCCTTACCACCCCCAAACACTGTAACCCAATTGAGACAGTTTATAGGTCTGGCTTCTTATTTTAGACAATTTGTTCCAAAGTTCTCACAAGCTATGGCCCCATTATACGCACTAACATCCGGGAAAAGTACCTTAGATTGGAAACCGCCTCATGAATTAATTAGACAAAAGATTATTTCCATATTAACTAATGAACCAGTCCTTATGATTTTTGACCCTAACTGCCCCATCGAACTGCACACTGACGCTAGCTCTATAGGGTACGGTGCAATTTTATTGCAGAGAAAAGAAAACAAGCTACGTGTAGTAGCTTATTTCAGTAAACGGACTACAACTACAGAATCTAAGTATCACTCCTACGAATTGGAGACTCTTGCAGTCGTTAATGCAGTAAAAAATTTCAGACAGTATCTTCACGGCCATAAATTCTTAGTAGTAACGGACTGTAACTCTCTACAGTCTTCTCGTAAAAAACTTGACCTTACGCCTCGCGTACATAGATGGTGGGCTTTCCTTCAAGCTTTTGATTTTGATATTATTTATAAAGAAGGTAAGCGAATGTGCCACGCTGATTTCTTCTCTCGAAATCCATTA
Source organism: Ophonus ardosiacus (assembly GCA_943142095.1). Lineage (NCBI taxonomy): Eukaryota > Metazoa > Arthropoda > Insecta > Coleoptera > Carabidae > Ophonus > Ophonus ardosiacus. Next base: position 32,567,875 of record OW964834.1, on the reverse strand, counting down.
CCTAAATCACCAGCTAAAACCTTAGTTAAGGTAGAACCAAAGCAAATTAACGTCACCAATTTGTCTAATAATTGGCTGTTAGCTGAACAACAGCGTGATACAGAGATATCAAAATTAATTTTTGATTTAAATAATAAAAATCTTAGTTCTGATATAGCCAAAACCTACGAGCTACGTTCAGGAATTTTGTACCGTATAATACAAAGAAACGGCCGAACGCGGTGTCTGCCTATCATCCCTAGAGTATTGAGATGGTCAATTATTAACACGGCCCACGAAGCTTTAATGCATCTCAGTTGGGAGAAAACTCTCGAAAAGGTGTATGACATGTATTGGTTTGAGCACATGTCTAAATATGTTAGAAAATTTGTAGACAATTGCATCACTTGTAAGATTTCGAAGTCTCACTCAGGCAAGGTGCATGCCGAGTTACACCCAATACCTAAAATCGCGATCCCCTGGCATACCTTACACATAGACGCTACGGGAAAACTTAGCGGCAAAAACGACAAGAAGGAATACATTTTAGTTTTGGTTGATGCTTTCACTAAATTTGTTTTGTTACAACATACCTTTAACATCGACACAGCCAATAGTATACGAGCAGTAAAATATGGCATTTCATTATTTGGAACACCAAAGCGAATTATTGCAGACCAAGGTCGTTGTTTCGCAAGTACCGAGTTCCGTGAGTTTTGCAACACTCATAATATTGATCTCCATTTAATAGCTACTGGAACTTCTCGTGCTAATGGACAAGTAGAACGTGTCATGAGCACGTTAAAGAATATGTTGACAGCTGTAGAAGTTAGTAAAGATCGTTCATGGCAAGATGCTCTCGCTGATGTACAACTGGCTCTAAATTGTTCAATCAACCGAGTTACTAAGTCAAGTCCACTAGAACTTTTGATTGGGAAAGTAGCTAGGCCAATTGAATTAATGGTAGCTGATGAGACTGAACCTGAGGTTGATATATCCGAAGCGAGAACACAAGCTATAACTAATGTTAACAAAAGCGCGACATATGAAAAACTCCGGTTTGACAGCACTAAAGCAAAAATTGATAAATATTCTGTGGGTGATTTTGTACTCTTACAGAATGAAGAACGTAACCAGACAAAATTAGACCCAAAATTTAAAGGTCCCTATAAAATTATTGAAGTTTTAGAAGGTGACGGGTATGTTCTAAAGGCTCCTGACTCTAATCGCACTTATAAATATGCCCATGACCGAATTAGAAAAATGCCAGATAATAATGAAGTTTCTTCTCTAGGAACTGATATAACTGACGAAGAACAAAGGTCTACGCAAAATCATTAGTGGAAGAAATGTGCGCAGTACACAGATGGGTTTCCGTTGCTGGTCAAGCAATGATGGGTTTCCGTTGCTGGTCAAGCAATGATGGTTTTCCGTTGCTGGTTAAGCAATGATGGTTTTCCGTTGCTGGTTAAGCAATGAAGGTTTTCCGTTGCTGGTCAAGCAATGATGGGTTTCCGTTGCTGGGTAAGCAATGATGATTTGTCGCTGCTGGTTAAGCAATAAAAAGATTGAATTCTGACACTGTGTAGTTAAGCAATATTGTAATATTGTAAACTGGGTCATGTGTTTATTGGCGAAATGCACGGGAAGAAAATTATGTTTTATTTGTTTCTCTGTTAAAAAAGGGATGTGGGTTGAATATTTTGGTGTATTGTAGTACATTTTGAGCTTTGAATAAATGTGAATAAAGTTGTAGCTATTTGTGCATTTAATGGTCAGAGATGGCCGAGCGTAATTACCGTGGGCAAATTTTCCTTTTCAGATAACTCACACGAGGACGTGTGAAGTGTCAGAATGGCCGTGTCGTAGATTGAGTAACAAATTATTTGTCGTACATTGAGTAATAAATTATTAATTAATGAGGTTTATAAAATGTAATTTAATTATCATGTATGTCGTAATTGAAACGTCAAGCATTTAAGGAGTGCTTGGATGAAATCGGGGGACAGATAGTGTGAAACGGTTTGGTGGAACGCACGTGTGGTTCCTGGCTGAGATCATCACGTTTCGATTTTGGTGTAGCTTTTGTTTTTTTGTGAGACATGGAGTCTGGAAGTGTAGATCGATCCGCGACATATATATATATATATATATATATATATATATATATATATATATATATATATATATATATATATATATATATATATATTGTCATGAAGAGTTTAGCATTATAGCTCTTCCTAGTGTGCAGCGAGGTGAACCTGGTTATACGCTACCTTTCGTAAGCGTTGTGTTAGTGCAAGTGCTTCGCGGTAATGGGGTATTCCACTCAATTTTTTTTATTATTTTAAATAAAATTTCATTTAGTTTTGAAGCAATTCATAGTATTAAAAAATCTTAATTGTTCCTAGTTTCAGAGTATTTTATTTTCGAGAAATCAGTGTAACGTCACATTTCCTCTATACTTGTCTTTCTCACACACACTGCTTTGAGTACGCTGCGAGAGAAGGATAACAATTGTATGACGTCAATTTTAGCAAATGTGAAATATCTCATAAAGTAATTATTTAAAAAATGTTTTCATTATTTTAACTATTATTTATTGAGCCATACTTTATGTTAAATTGAAATTTTCTTAATTTTGTTGTTATGGTGGAATACCCCATTCTATCAATAACGACAAGTACTGGTCGTGGTGGAGCTGGCTTCCACAAGTTTGGATCTTCAAGGGACAGCAGGCAGAGTGACCTGCTGGGATTTTCTCCACTTGTAGAGGCCCTTTGAAGACGGCTATCAGCTGTCATGTTCCTGCTTCTCCATACAAGGGACAGCAGGCAACGTGACCTGCTGGGATTGTCTCCACTTGTAGAGGCCCTTTGAAGACGGCTAGCAGCAGTCTTGTTCCTGCTCCTCCAGCCGCTGTCTGATGACGATGCGGATTCCATCTGCGTAGCTGAGGAGCTCCATTCCAGTCACCTTCGTCGCTGGGACAATAAGGTAGGTACTAGAATTGGCTTCATTTAAATACAATTGTTCGTATACCAATCTCGCTCGTATCACTAGTATTTTACCTCTCTGGTCCTTCGAGTAAATACGTCAAATATTGACGTTTTAAATCATAAATTCATATTCCACTGTCTAGTAATACTCCCGCTTAAACTTATACAGTCCATTTGAAGTTATTACTAAACACACGCTACTCAAAGAAGAAATAGTGGACGAAATTTATGTTTTCAGCATAAGCGTTCCATATTGATCTTCGAGGTAGCGTCAAAAAGTTTAAAGCCAAGCTTGAAGAAAATTTCAGCCACAGTTGCAGCCACCTCCTGGAAAAGTGAAAACCCACCCGGTACCTCTTTTGGTTACTGTCTGCGAAAGCTGTAGGTTGTTTCTTACAATGCGTTTTTTTCTTCGTTCCTCAGCTTATAAAATATCGTCGTCTTCAGAACAGTGTGCAAACCAGTGGCGTGCAGTCCATATGTGCAAGGTGTGCAGGGACGGACAGGGCCACCGGGAAATCGGGAAATTCGCGAGAGGCCGCGACTTGCGGGAGGCCGGTGGGCTTAATGCCTATTTTTTTTATAGCTTAACCATAGAGCCTAAGTGTCATTATAAACAAAAGTAATAAACTTAAGTACTGTAACTAAATTTAAAGTTTATTCCACATGTAATTTTATATGAAAAGTGTCATAAACATAGGTCTTATATCTTTTAGTTCCCAAAATACAAGAAGTCAAAGTTTTGTAAATATCAGTTAACTTTCACTTCGTCTATTTTGGTAACTAAAAGGAATAGGACCTATGATTATATGATGTTTTTTAACCAAAGTGAAATGTGTAATAAACTGTGAAATGTTGTTATACTATGTAGTTCTCTTAGTGTAATTTTTATTAAGTTACCATAACATACCATTCCGTGTCTATTATTATTTTCATGTAACCAAATTTAACACATTTATTTTGTATTCTTTCTTCTTTTCAAAGTTTTGTAAATATCAGTTAATTTTCCCTTCTCGTATTTTGGTAAATAAGAGGAATATGGCCTATATGTTTATATGACATTTTTTACTCAGAATCATATGTGAAATAAATTGTTAAATTTTGTTAGTTCTGCAATAAAACAATTGTTAATATATGACCGAAAAAAGTGCAATTTGTTATTTGGAGAACGATGCATTTTATCGAATGTTAATCCAATCAGATCTTTTTTATTTAGAATTTCAAAAAGCGCCAAAAAAATCATTAAACTCTGAATTAAAAGAAAATATATACATACGACATGTAGAGTCATTTTCAAGAGGTTGGTATTCCAGAAGGAAACGAAATCGGGCATAGCTTTATTAAAGCTTTTTGTTTAAAATAACCCATAGAATCTGTGGTTAAGCTAAGTCCACTTATATTAGAGACACCTTTATACATAGTAATAAAAACATGTATTTTTTGTATATATATAATTTTTCCCAAGGAGGCCGGTATAGGATTTTATTTCCCGGGCCGGTCCAAAAGTCCAGTCCGTCTCTGAAGGTGTGCACTGCACACCCTGCGAATAATTTCAAAATTTATTGCATTAAAATGTAAATTATTTAATTGATTTGATCTTAATAATAACAAAATATAAAAATATTGATACAATTATGGGACAATAACAAACAATAGCGTGTTTGGTTGCCTACCAGCGAATGTGTGAATTGCCGGGCAAGTGCAGTCTTCGCACTGCACTCGGTGCGCATGTTTTTACACAGGCAGGGTATAGGAACAGTGTATTTGCGCAGACAAGGATAAAATATTGGAAATACGTATCGCCCCATCGCACTCTCCAGCGTGAAGCATAATTTGTGCACGTATCGCCGTAAAATTACTTTTGGTAGTATTCACAAGCATAAACAAAGTTCAGACAAACAATTAATTATTAATTTTAGGTACTTGCTATATAAATTTATATATTATTTATTTAACTTATATTTGTATTTATGAAAATTTATAGAATGGAAATTGCACATGAATTACTAATTGCGGAGTTACTGAAGAAAACATTTTCTAGAAGGGACATAGTATAAAAAAAATAAGATAATTCTGAATTGTTAACCTAAGATTCTATCTACACAATACTTTTTTTAAAAAAATCTGCACACCCAATACAGATTTTTTTTTTAAGAAAAAAACTCTCAACAGGATTAAATGCCAATTACTGATTAGATTCACATACACAAACACCCATGCCTTAGTGGGATTCGAACCAAGAACCCCGAGCATATTCATGACTAAGAGGCGTTGCTCTAACCATTGGGCCACCGGAGCCGACAAAATGATGTATACCTTGGTTGCCAAATCGATCCATACTTATTCTATTACGATACTAACATTTCACTACACTTTCACAAAATTGGCAACAATGTACAGAGGATGTAACGGCTAAACCATGGTTAAACGGACAACGCGTAGGTGATCTATAATGTCATTGCGGCCAATGACGCGAGATATTGCGCGGGATTTTTAAATTTATTGAGATTAAATACGAGTCAAATTTTAATATTATGTTGTAGCTATCTCTGTGGAGAAATAGCTGTCTCTGTGGAGAAAATATGTGAAATTAGAGCGTATATTTACTGAAAAATTTACTACTAGACTCTGTTATTTATATACTAGTAGTTTTGACTATGTTTCGTAATATATTCAAAATCGACAAATCCACTTACGTCAAATTTTGAGAAATTGCAAAAAAAACTGTTTTGATATGTTCCAGATGAATAATTATATAAAAAATGTCAAAATTTAAAATTAAAAAATCTGACGTGGCCAGCAAATTACCTTCCGTTAAATCTTTGTATTTTGCTTAAATTTCTTACCGAAAGTTCCTTGGAAAAGATTCTATATATCCAGTAAATAGTAACACGAACATAACTATTTTCTACAAATTCCATACCGAAAATTCCTTGGAAAAATTTTATATATCCAATCCAAAATTATAATGCGAACATATACTATGTAAATTGCACATGACACTGACATTTGTCAATTAAAATATTTGAATGTATCTCCAGTTTCCATGATTATAGCATAGTTAACTGATTATGAATGCTAATCTCTTTAAAATTCTTTAACTATATATCTATTGAATATGAAGGGAAATGTATAATCAAACCTCAGAGAAACATAAATTAGAGGCCGCAGACAACCATTTGTTGTGCAGCACAAACTTAAATGAGCGTGCCGAGCTAGCTAGCGGCGTTCATGATATACGGGTTGCATTTGCAATAGTTTGAAAGTGACATCAAAGTGACAGCAGCTGTCATTTTGTAACCTATTAAGTGATTTGAAAAAGAAAAATTATTTTTACAATGACGTTATCAAATATTTATATTTTACTGTACCTAGCCTTACAAAATCACCTTCCAACGTAAAATAATAATAACAAACTAGGCAAGCAACACGCTATTCAAAACAAACGCCTCGTTCCCTCCTATCCCCACGTAACCCCTCACCCAGGAAGGAATGGCTTCACAACAAACCATTGCGCAGTATAGGGAATACGGCGTCTAATTTATGTTTGGTCTGAGAATCAAACCATATAGACAATCAAATGTTCTTCCATATTTACAACATAAAATGTGAAAAAATGATATTTAACAGTTTTTTTTTTCACTTAATTTGTTGATTTTTGACACTGACATCTGTCATTTATATTTTTTTAAAGAAACTATTATTTCCGGTTGTCCAATTGTTACCAAAATCTAATCAGCTCTTCCAGGGGCGGATTAATAGTTTTGCCGCCCATAGGCACCCAGAAAATTGCCGCCTCTTTCAGAAATTTGCCGCCTTTTCATAATATTAAAATACATTTTTAACAGAACAGTAACGTAATTTTCAAATATTAACCAAAGATTATATAGTTATTTGAATATCAGAAATGTTAAAATATACATTTTTTAATGTTTCCACTTTTCGCATGTTTTATTTTTGTTCAAATATAACAGGGGCTTAAATAATTTTAAGGCTAAAGTCTAGAATACCCAACCCTCAATAATTTTATTTTGATGGTTATATATACTTGCAAAACCATTTAAACACTACATTTCACATAAATTAGGGTGCGGAAAGCAATATTTGTAGTGATTTTGGAATTTTTCCTGAAAAAGTTAAGTTCCCATAAAATGAATGTAACTATCCGAGTTATGTCAAATTAAGTTCTGTGGGTTAGGTTACCGTTACATTAAGTATTTTTTGAAAATTTGTAAGAGAAGAAATCATAATTTTCAAAAGTACAGCCTTTAGAATAGGTAATATCTGATTTTATTTTTGCAAGATACTGTTAAATACCTGCCTCCGCACTTTAATTTTGTGTTTATTTATTTTAGCTAGAAGAAGATATTACAACAAAAAAATGGAATTTCTAGAGGGGTTGATATTGGCAATAATAATAACATTATAATTATCGATAGCATAATGATAATGAGGTTCACAAAATAAAATCTGAAATATAAGTTCAATTACTGGGACATTTGTTGAAAATAGAACACATATTCCATTACTTAAGTACCAGAAAAACAGACGATAATTACAAATTGACTGGATACTGGATTAATAATAATATGTCTATAAAAAAGTTTTACTTTATCTGAATTTGGTTCAAAGATCTGAGATGTAATTGTTTTCGTCACGTCTTTTGATCGGCAATTTTTTTATAGAATTATACATTTTTGATTAAAAAAAATTGCCGCCCCTGAAAATTTGCCGCCGTAGGCACGTGCCTACTGTGCCTATGCGTAAATCCGCCACTGAGCTCTTCCCAGGAATGTCAGATTGAGGAAACTGGAGTTAATCTTATAGACCGGTAGTATTTACTCTTAAACAGGGGTGATTAAGCGTTGACTAAAGTAACAAATTCAGTTGTTTCTTAATCACTCCAATGTAATTCTAAATGGTAGTCATGGTAATTAGTTAGTTAGGGTGACTAAAATTTTGAGTAAATACTACCGGTCATAGTATTTAAGAAACCATGGTTCCAACACACACACACACACACACACACACACACACACACACACACACACACACACACACACATGTATAATAAAATTAGTAAAATCGTATTCTAGGAAGCCTAAAACATGCTTATTCATTAAAAACTCACCACCGAATTTTTTGACAGAAGACAATACCTTCCTTACCTAAAGGTGACGGAATTTAAAATGAGTTTGTCGAGTTTTGATTTTGAACTTTGGATTTTTTCGCGTTCTGTAACTGATTTCATGAAACTTACTTCCTAAACTTCTTTTATTTTGCATTTATATGAAAACAGGGGTCTATTCCAGTATATTACAAAAATAAGTCAAATTACACTATCAAAAATTGAAGACGATCATACAAATTGATACAGCATACATAATCTTCTTTAAGTGTAGTAGCGTTCTCTGAAGAATCAGTGTATTTCGTTAAGTTTTTCCTAACGGACATTAAGTTTTTCTTTGTTAGACAACCGGATTTTTTAAATTTTATTGTATTCGCCCCTACGCTCTGCTGTTCTTAAATTATTATAAATTATTGAAATTATTTGAAAGTTTTATACTGTTAACAAAACCCAATGAGCACTATTTCCTTATTAAATAAGTCCAAAGAAACAATTGACATTATTAAACAAAATATCTACCCAACAGGACCATGTGACTTCCAAACCACTTCTCTGATTCGACTAATTTAAATTTGCTGGCATTAGATCCCAACCGGAAGTGGATTTGTCGAGTTTTGAAACTAACCTAATATTTTAAACGTAAATATCATATTGATTGGTTGAGCTTGAATAAGTAAACATCACACCAAGTAATGGGGAATGAGAAGACGAATCCGTCGCGGTATCAAACTCAATTTTGGCCAAATGGATTTGTTGGGTTGTAAAACTGACGATTCACATGTTGGTAAATGTACAAAAGAATTTAAAGCGATCCTCTCAATTTCATATTTTGTCTCTCCTTAAAAATGAATACATACATAAACATAAAATGACGCGTGTCCCACTTAGTGGGTTAGAAAAACCGAATACAACAGTAACAATAAGAAAAAATCTGTTGTGGCCAGCACAAAACCTTCCGCCAATTCGAAGTATTTTGTACAAATCCGCTACCAAAAGTTCCTTGAAAAAGATTCCATATATCCTGTAAAATCGTAACACGAACACAGTATTTTTTACAAATTTCATATCGTAAGCAAAGATTCCATAAATCTAATAAAATTATAACACGGACGTACATTATATAAATTGCACTTGACACTTCCTCATTCCTATCCAAAGCATCTTCACACAGTTCTTGCTCTCTCAAATCTCTACTACATAGTCCTTCCATCTTCTCTTTGGCCTTCCTCGTACTCCCGGCATTGAAACTGCAAGTCACTTGCGGGGGACACTCTATCAATTATATTACTTTCCACTTTGGTTGTGCACTTGACACTGATATATGTCAATTAGAATTTTTTGAATATATCTGCTGTTTCCATAATTTTAGCAAAACTGACTGATTTTTGAAAGTTAATCTCTCTTAATCTCTCTATAACTCTATATCTATTGAATATTAAGGAAAATGTATAATCAAACCGTATAGAGGATAAGATTTTCTTTCATATTGATAATCATAAAATTTCGAAAAATGATATTTAACTGCGTTTTTTCAAGAAAAACTGTTAAGAACTTTAAATAAGAGCACTTCCGGTTGACCAATTATAACCAAAATCTATTCAGCTCTTCATATGGTATAGTTGTAAAGAAAAGGTATACGAAAGGATCATAATTTTTAGAATTGTAGTTTTGGAGTTACACACACACATACACACACACATACAAACATCATCGTAAAACTAGTAAAATCGTATTCTGGGAACCCTAAAACGTGCTTATTCATTAAAAACTCACCATCGAATTTTTGGCCAAAGGCAATAACTTCCTTACCTAAAAGTGACGGTAAGTAAGAGCTCAGCTGATTCACTTCACTTTTAAAAAATGAATTTCAAATATAATTCGGAAAGATATCCATCTTCTCTTTGTTCAGAATCTCTGTAAATCTCTCGCAAATTGGAATATTATTCCTTATAATCTATCTCAAACTCAGACCCCCTAATTCGTATTTCATCCGTCAGATTCACTTCTGAATCCCGTAATGATCGAAAACTTTTCACGTACACCATTGGAGCTGTTTTGCTTGCAGCTCATTGGGATTCCAAGGGCGTGCATGCAGGTATGCAGATGGGGTGGCAAATTGACTGGAAGTTTGAGTCTTTTACATCATATGACACCTCAGACAAGCGAAGTTCGCCAAAGCAAACTAGATGTAGGAAGATTTTAAAATAATGGAGGGTTGTAAGAGTAAAAGGTTTTTAGAGTATATCATTGCATTGAATTGAATTTTGAAGAATTTTAAACGTGGTTGAAAAGTTTTAATGTGTTTGAGATATACATATATTGGAATGTTATGTAAGAATGTAAAATTTGAAATTGGAGTTTTAAGTTAAAACTTTTTTGTAAGAAAGCGGTTGTATAACAAAAGTTGTTTCCCACGTTTAAAATTCAGTATAACTTAAAACTGAACAGAATTTTTATACAATAAAAATAACGGAAAATCAAAATAAACGTACTTTTTTAAAGAGTAGCTCATTTCACAAATTGCAAGAGCAGAACATAACTATTGTTGTCGGAAAAAATGAGAATGGACGATGTGGTTTATTACTACAACAATTAACATAGCTTAAGCTTTAACTCATATTTAATAATGAATTTTTATTCGTCCAAGGGTGTAAATTTCTTTCGGCCCGAGGTATGTACAACGTTTTACGCACAACTGCAATCAAATGAAATGTTTTTAAATTATTTTTTAAATACATTTAAAGCTTGTTGATATATAAAAAATATTACGTGCCAGATGGCCATGACATAAAACAATAAGGCGATGCGTTGCATTGCTAACTATTTGGTTATATGAATATTTTTTTAAATGTCAAACTTGGAGATTTGAGACAAATTCTGAAATAATTCCTTAAGCAATTCTAATAAAATCTAGTGAAAATTTAGCGGAACTAATATCATTTTTTTAAAATAAGAGTCTTGATTATATTTCCAATTGTATTTTTGATGTTTTATTTACCATTAAGCGGGCTCTTTCAGTATTTTACCGCCCGCATATGCTACTTTACCGCCCGCAGGATGTAATCTTTCAGTTTCCGCCATGGTAACTACGATGTAAACAAACAATTTTAAAGCAGATGTGCGTAAAATTTATTTCTAACAATATTAAGTCTTTACATAATAAAACAACTGCATTCCTCTTAAAATAAATTCCTATCACGTTCCATTCCCCCCCTCAACCCTTTGTGTTTTTCTTGTTTATCCTGCAGCACGTGTCGCGCATGTTTTGTTTACTCCATGTTCACTTTTTTCCAAGGTGCGCGATGATCACGTTGCATTGGCGCGTGACACCGGAGACAAATGAATAGCTCTGGCATGGCTACCCGCCTTGATTCAGATAAAGGATTGTATGACAGCTCGGAAAAACAACTGAAACAACGGTACGGTGTATACGGTACGCGGTGTACGCTGGTGGCTCTATTAAGGTGACTGTGTGTGATTTTTACAACACATGCCAGAGATAAACTGCAACAAGAATTAGAGTGGATTTTTTTATGAATATGACGCTTTTTTATTGTACTGTACACAATGATCATGCGAGAATGAACCAGCAATTATCTGCGTTAATAACCGAGATAACGATTATCTTCGGTTTACCAGATAATCACGATTAAATGTAATACTCTCCCTTATCAAATCGGGTTTCTTTTGGGTCATCGACTATATATCGGCATTACCAAAATATGCGAATAGAAGCAAAATGTCACAGTATAACTGTTCTGTCTATTTTTCGCAGTGAAACTACATAGGTACGAGTAGTTTAAATCCACAAAAAGAAATTTCAAATTTCCAAATCCCTGTCCAATTTGAAATTCCATTCGAAATAAAGCTTTTCCGTCCGTGAAGAGAATATTTTTATGTACCGCGCCGGACATGATATAATCAACATGACATCAACAAATAAAAGACTTATTATTCGATACATCGTGACCACAACTGTATTCCAAATGACCTACCGATCGAACGCTACGCTGGTCGTTTCCATAAAACAAAACGATGAATAACTAGTCAACCACAGACAAATACACACTTTGATTGTGTTTTTATGTCCCGTAGGATCAGATAGTTACAATGAACAAATGTGCGATTGTTGTCAATAGAAATATTATATTATAATTGATTGATACTGACTTAAATATATTATTGATTGGCTAGTTTGATTCCGTCACCTTTAGGTAAGGAAGGTATTTGGTAAAAATATCAATGGTGAGTTTTTAATGAATAAGCAGGTTTTAGGGTCCTTACTATACGAATTTACTATTTTTAAGATTATGTCTGTATGTGTGTCTGTGCGTGTGTGTGTCTGTGTGTGTGTGTGTCTGTGTGTGTGTGTGTGTGTCCATGTGTGTGTCCGTGTGTGACAAATTTTTCGCCGACGATAACTCCAATACCACAATTCTAAAAATTGTAATTCTTTCGTATTCCTCTTCTTTACATCCATATGAAGAGGTGATTAGATTTTGGTTATAAATGATCCACCGGAAGTTTTTAACAGTTTTTCTTAAAAAAACGGAGTTAAATATTATCTTTTGACATTTTATATCATTATAAATATTAAAGAAAATGCTCTTCTCTATACGGTTTGTTTACACATTTTTCTTCATATTCAATAGATATACCGTGAGTATTTTTTAAAGTTAAACATTGGGTTTGTCATATCCATGGTTACTTGACATTTGATTGACAGCAATGTATTTGCCCGTTCCATTTAAAATGAAACATAGGGAACGAATTTGACATTTAATAAGACGTCAATAGAGGTTAATTTTGTTTAAATAATTATACCTGCATTCTAAATTAAAATTAGTTGTAGAAAAAATATAGTGTGCACCTTGTACCCGAGTGGTTTTCTGACTCGGCTAAATTTCTTACAATGTTTAAATATAATACTTCTGTCAAATCCATTGCCCATGTGTCATTTTAAATGAGACAGACTAATACATTGCTGTCAATCAAATGTCAAATCATAACTTATAGGAAAATTCAAGGGTTATCTGTCATACTGACAAGATGTCATTAGAGGTTAAAATTGTTTAAATAATTATACCTGTTTCTAAAAATTTCTTACAACATTTTAATATAATACTCCTGTCAGATTCGTTCCCTATGTTTCATTTTAAATGGAACGGGCAAATACATTGCTGTCAATCAAATATGAAGTCGTAACTAAGGATATGACAAACTCAATGTTTCACGTTAAAAAATACTCACAGTACCTAGAGTTAAAGAATTATAAAGAGATAAACTTTCAAAAATCAGTCATCTTGCTATTTATCATGGAAACAGCTGATGTTTTCAAAAAATTCTAATTGACAGATGTCAGTGTCAAGTGCAAAACCAAAGATGGAAAGTATAGGATCAGAAAATAAAATGTCATAGTTTTTCCTCGCAAGTAACATGCAGTTGCAGCCTCGCCTCAGGATTGCAACTTTCAATGCCGGGAGTACGAAGAAGGCCAAAGAGAAGATGGAAGGACTGTATCGCAGAAGACTTGAGAGAGGAAGAACTGTGTGAAGAAGGGCGTTGGATAGGAATGAGTGGTAGAGAAGAATAAGAAACAGCGACCCCTAATAAAATAGGGAAAAGTTGAAAAAGATACAGGAAGTGTCAAGTGCAATTTACATACTGTATGTTCATGTTATAATTTTATTGGATTTATAGAATCTTCTCAAAGGAACTTTTGGTATGGAATTTGTGAAAAAAATAGTATGTGTTCGTATTACAATTTTATATGATGGTATGGGATTTGTACAAAATACATTGAATTGACGGTAGGTCTTTTACTGGCCACAACAAATATTTTTATTAAGCTCTGTTTACCAAGTACGCCAGACGTTAAAAAGTAACGTGTTAACATGAAGTTCTGTTTCCTGTTAAGGCCTGTTTATAATTAAGAAGCTCAAGCGGAACAGGAACAGTAAGGTAACGCAAAACATGAGCGCATGGTATTGGTATCTGCTGATTTATAATGAAAAGACAGCGCCACAATCGGCAACGCAATAAACTCAACGTAAAAGATGATCAGCTCTCATCTTTCTACCCTACTGCTGTACCGCCAGCCAATCAGAATTGAGTGTTTCAGTTTTACCATAAAAATTTGTATTATCAACATGTTCGTGAACTGTCACAATTACAAAATAAATTTTATATTTTCGACACTGTTCATTTCTGTTTATATCATTTCATATACTAACCTTATTTATACCAATTGGTCAGGATCAGTGTTGTGCTTATCTAGATAACATTATCTAAAATTTTATCTAGATAACGTAATTAGTATCTTTTATCTAATATCTAGATATTTTTAAAATTAATATCTATTATCTTATCTGTTTTATAATATGCAGAAGAAAGATAAGATAACCATTGTTTATGTTAGCTCCATCTATACTCAAATCAAAATACTATTTATCAAGTTAGGACAAGCACAAGCTACCGCATCGCATAGTGCCGTGTTCCGTGTCGTGTGTTCTCCGTCGCCGGTTTGTCTGCCTGCGTAAACTTACTTGTGATATGACGTGTGATCGTGATTCGTGAGCAATAGTGAGCAACATTATTTATGAAAATATTCATTTACTGGCATTTTTATATGCTTAATTTTATGCAGGTAAATAATATAAAACAAAAACAGTGTTTATCCGGTCACGTTGAAAGGCTTTTCAGTATAGGTGGACAAATTCTCACACCAAGACGCAATCACCTATCTGATATTAATTTTGAGAAAGTACTGTTTTTAAAAAACAATAATTTACTATTATAAAAACATATGTACATATATATTTTTAGAATAGTGTCTATCTTTGTTTTGTATATTATTAAATGAATATGTACACTTAATATTTTTTGTTTCCTTTTCACACATCGTATCAATCAAGCATAAGCAATTAAAGAAAGTTTTGTAAGAAATCACGGTTGCTTACTTTCAGGTATCTTCATCAGTACTAAATCGAAGAAATATAAATGTAAATAATATGTACATACAAATTATACACGATTCTAAACAAAGAATGCAATAAAATTCCTATTCTATGTGTGTTGTTTATGGATACAAAAATTTTTAGTTTTAACAATTAATAATACGTCGGACATCTTTTTGAAATCTAAACAAGACTATGAGAAGTTGATTTTTATTTTTATCCTATTCCAACATCTGACGATCCTGACCAATTGAAGTATATCTGGAATCAACAATTCACATCGTAAGTGCTTAATTATACCTATGCCATAATACATGTATAGACAAATAAAATACAGCTGAATTTCAACGAAATATACCGAATTCTTCTGATTGGTTACAAGTGCTACCTTTGTTGTTTATTATAAATCACAGAATTTGTGTTTGCGTTACCGGTCACGATGCGCCGATGCGTTACGTTTAACGTTACATCATTATAAATAGGCCTTTAAGGATATCATCAGTAATGCCTGACATGAGCTTACGAAAATCCGGATCGGTTTTTAACTGTTCTTTCTAAACCTGGCACACATTCAAATGATTGCTTCTCTGCCCACTGGTCGTTGAAAAGCACAAGCAATTTCACTGCGATAAGTTTCGTCTATAATTTCAGTCAAAATTCATTGGCATAAACTCCGAGATATTTCAATGAGTTCCTCTAATTCATCTATTATTCTACGACAATAAAATATGATCGTATCACAGATTTTTCAATGCTTTCGTCCGTTTTGGAACTCGAGAAACGTTTCGATCCAGGTTCATCTTTAATTGAGATTTTAACATTTTTAAAAAGAGAAATCTAGTCGTAAACCCTTACTTGTCTCAAAGCTTCCTCCCCATAAGCCATCCGAAGCATTGCGACAGTTTCCGCTGCTGATTTCCCTTACAGAAAACAAAATATTAATGTTTGCTATTGTAAATATATCCGAACACGCCAAGCAGCGTTACAAAAAAAGTCACACTGACCGCTCAGATATTTCCCGAAGGTTGACGCTTGGGCAACGGATTCAGAAAAATGCCTAGTGAAGGCATTTAGCTCGCCAGAAAATAAATCCGGTTATTTTTGGTGGGTACTTCTCCGTATATTATACATTAGGATAATTCCGGGAGAGATGCCACGGCGGGAGAGATAGCACAGAGCTAGATTTCCTAAAAATAATTGTTAAATGGTATTGAGGTTCTAGTATATGACAGTGCATAAGTGTTATTGAATCGTACTTTTGAAATTTTTACTATGTTCGAAAATCCAACCGCGGTTATCGTGGTAATTTTACATGGTAACTGAAAGGTTACAGTTCTCGCGGTAAGCAGTCGAACGCATTGGTAATTCGTGGTTATTAATAGCTGTCAAAATCATTTTAGTATACATCGCATGATACTTTTGTTCGATATTACTTGTTTTTGGTATCATGGTAGGGTAGTTGTTTTTAGATCAATTTATATTAAGTGACGATAGTAGTTCCGATGAAGATGAAAGAGGTCATTTACATATATTTGTGTAGGCACATACCACTAATAATTAATTTCATACTTTTAAGTTTTCAATAACAGAACATGCATACAAAATTATTTGTGTTTACATCAAAAGTTAGGTTAGACTACAAATAGTACAAATTACAACAAAAACCGAGCTCTGAGCACGGTAACGGCGGTAACTAAAATTTACCACACATTTTAGTTACCGCGTTCGAAAATAGTACTGGTAACCTGAAAAATGTTACCGGTAACGACGTGGTTCAATTTTCGAACATAGTATTTGTCTCGTAAGGAAGTTATCGTAATTTGTTTTATTTGTATAATGAGAAAGTTTTTGGGTATGTCATATCTTTGTTTGTAACTTAGATTTACCTAGTTTTTATAACATGTTTCTTATTTTGTTATATGAATAAAGGTTATATTGTGGATTATCATCTCACCCACAAAATCGGGAGAGATAACACGTACAAGAAATTTTTCGGTACAAACATATTTTTATATTAAGTACTTTATCATTGTTTTACAAGATAAATTAGCATTAATACATACATGCAGGGTGTTAAAAAATAAGTGTAACAAATTATGAAGGCATATAGTACAGACTAAAATGAGTAAAAAAAAAAAGCTTAATCAACATGGGTCCGATGTCCGATCATCAACTAGCCATTTTGTATTAAAATCAAAGAAAAACTGATAAAGATAGTGATTGACAAAATTTTGTGTTATAAGAAAACTAAATATTGGCCAAGGCCACAACATTTGTCTTAGTACATTGTTCAATTTTTTTTTTTTTTTTTGAAAAACAAAAACACATCCAAGATAACCTCTGAAAGGTAAACAAAAAGTCTCATTTAATCAAAGTCGTAACTCTTATGCCCGTATTCATAGTCGATGCTCAATCTCGTACTTGAGTATTACTTGGCCAAGCATTACTCCGGTCGTTCTCAACCTCAAGCACATCATATGTTTCATAGTCGAAACTTCGTGAATTTTCGGTTTTCTAGGGAGTATTTTAGAGAATTTGTAACAACTATGTTGGTATATTTGTAAATTTTAATATTTTTCTCTCAAATCGTATATTTGACATCTATATATGTCTATAAATTCTAAAAATTGTTGATTATCTTCATGATTCATTATTTAACTTAGATGTCATATGTGATGGAAATGACAGTTTGACAGTGTTTTTTATATGTTGATCAAGTCTAGCTATTTTTTAAAAAAAAAGCATCAATCATTACTTGAGCATTACTCAAGGTTGCTTGGAACTCGCCTCAAGTAAACCTTCGATCGAAGTACGAGTGAAGAAACAAGTATCGACTATGGAACGAAATCTGGTACTCAAGGCATACTCAAGTATGAGTCGAGGCGAAGTACTGACTATGAGTACGGGCATTACAGTTTTCGGGATAGCAGAGGAAAACCCCGAAAAAACTAATTTTTCACTGCCTTATATCTCGGAAACTATCAAAGATCAGACCCATGTTGATTAAGCTTTTTTTACTCATTTTGGTCAGTACTATATGCCCTCATTATTTGTTACACTTATTTTTAACACCATATATATCATTGCTATCTCATTTTAATGCACCCTATGTCATCTAACCCAACATAATCGGGATAGATGACATTTTGCAATTTTTTATATTTTTTTTCATTTTTGTTAAAACTTTTTAAAACTGTATAGTTCATGATAGCCAATTATAATCTACAAACACCACTGCATCTATATAATATTGCAATAAATTTTTACTGTTATTTAGGTAACAGTTATTAGACTTTTAAAAAAGGTGTGGAATCTCTCCCGGACTTTGCCTACATCACCATATAGGTAATAGCCATAGACATACCATCACGCATACGTACATCTACCAGTATATTGTTACTTTGTTACATTGTGCGTAAATAACCACTTCCACATACCAAATGCAATCCACAATTCACAATTGCCGGTGTTCAAGTAATTACATCCACATGTTGTGTATGCAGTGTGGTGCATTAGCGAAATTCAAAACTCTGACACCACACCGACAATACATTCTGACAAGTGAGGTGCATTATTCAAAAGCGAGCTGACACTCTGCCGCGCGCTAAATGAAGGGTGAATCACGGAGCGGCTGAAAAACCTACAGCCTTTTTCCAAATGGATTATTCCAATGGATATATCCCTTGATTTTTATGCCGGCAAACAGTTCAATCGAGAAATCCAACGGCCTGATGGAATTTCATACGCCAAATAAATAAATCACAAATCTGACTCCAAGTGAAATTAAAACAAATTTTGTGAAAATTAGAACAACGACGTATATTTTTGATAAGCTGCAGGGAATTATTAACTCTCAACAAAACCTTAGAACTATGATAAGGATCCCTTTGAGTTTAAATGCTTCAAGTATTGAGGACAGAGCTGGGATAGATACTTTTAAAAAGTATCTTAGATACTGTCATAAATTTACTAAAGATAAATAAATATCTAGATATTTTTCAGTGCAAGTATCGCAAGATACAAATATTTTCAAAAGTATCTAATATATCTACTTAAGATACTTAAAATTATCTTACATAGTTACAAGTATCTTAGATACTTAAAAGTATCTTAGATACTTTAAATTATCTTATTAACATTTCAGAATTGTTTTAAGATACAAAATGTATAGGTAACCATATTTAGTGATACAAATAAAAATAGCTATACCCAAATCATTCAAGCAGCCAATGCACGTCATTAATAAAAATTTAATAAAAATAACTAGATGTGTGACGTCATGTACTGGTACGTTTGCAGAGGTTTTAGAATCTTTATGAAAAGAGTTATACAGATTGCAATCTGTATTATCGACATGGTCATGAACTGTCATATATACAAAATAAATACTATATTTTCGTCATTGTCCATTTCTATTCAAATTATTTTATAATACTAACCTTTTTTATACTTATGTACGCCATATAAAGGCAATAAATAAAAATGAGCCGAATTTCAAAGAAATATACCGAATTCTTCTGATTGATTAGAAGTGCTACATTTGGCAGATTCACAGATTTTGTGTTTGCGTTAACGGTCACGTTGCGCCGTTGCGTTTAACATTACTTTATAATAAATAGGCCTTTACAACGCACAAAATGTTTCAAACACGATACAAATATTTTTCAAATAATAACTTTGACAGTATGAACATACAAATTATCAATGTTGCCAACTATAGCAACAATTAAACGAATAATGTGACGTTGATGTACATTATTTATATATTATTCATGTCATATACGATAAGTAATGAACTCTACTATTCATCTTAATAATAATTATATAAGGCTATACACTTTTTGACGGTTAAAAATGATTGAAATTTTATTTCATTTTTCACTATTAGTGATTTTAATGCATTAAGGTTTTTACACTAAGTGATGACGTGCATTGGCTGCTTGAATGATTTGGGTATACTTTGTTGTATTTGATACGTTTTTTGCGACTCAACCATCTTCAAAGGTATCTTCATAAAGAAAAAGATACTTTCAGAGTATCTAGATAGTTGAAAACTATCGTAAGATACTTTTTTTAAGATAAAAAAGTATGTAGATTAAAGATACTTTTCACATAAAACTTAAAGTATCTAAAATAAAATATCTAGGATACTTTTTGTATCTTAGATACCATCACGTATCTTTTTTCGAAAGATAGTCCCAGCTCTGATTGAGGAGTACTAGATTTTTGACTATAGTTAGAAAAATTGACTCTGTCGGGTCCACCAATAAAACTATAAATATCGTAATTATGACAAAGAGGCATATCACTTACTGTTTGCTTTATAATATTGCTTAAAAAAAAGATCTGATTTTGTAACTTTGAAATCTACTGTAGAATGAAATCTATCAGATTTGAGATTTCCCTCTCCACTCTATAACCGCCATTGGGTGTAGATTTGAAATCGACTGCCCGAGCCCGAGACCAGTCGAATCGAAGAGTCGAATACAATCTACACAGATAGATTTTGAAGGTTGCTCGCTAAGTTCACTGCGTTTTCTTATTTTTATTTGTAATAGTAAATTTTAGTTAAGACTCAGAGTTTATGTCTGTTACCTTATTTACCATATCAAACAATACGTTGAAGACTATTTAAATAATTAAAATTTTCCTTCACAATAGTTTTGCAATTTTTTGTTATTTGAAACATAAATAAAAAATATTAAAAAATGTATTTACAGTAAAATTTTTGAAAGAAGTCCGATCAAGGCCATCTACGAATTGTATCTATGAATTAAGATTTTGTGCTGTCAAATTTAGTAGTGTCTTTTACTTAGTTTTTATCAGGGTACATAATATTTTGCGTACCTCATAAAAACTATGTAAACGACACTACTAAATTTGACAGCATAAAATCTTAATTAGTAAGCTTGAATATGCCACTTTGGTTTGGTATCCACATTATGCCTATCAATACTTATCTCTCGATCGAGATTATATATAATTTTATTGTATTATTCTGTGAATATGTATGTATTTCTAATTTAATGCCCTGTAAATGGATTACTGTTGGGCAATAAAGATTTTTATTATTATTATTATTATTATTATTATTATTATTATTATTATTATTAATTCTTAGATGCAATTCGTAGATGGCCTTGATCGGGCTTCTTTCAAAAATTTTACCATATCTATATATCAAAATATAATACTTATGTATGTCCCTTGTTAAATTATAATAAAAACAACGTTTAGTACAATTAGTTTCAATTTTGCTGTAATAAAAACTTTCATTGTTGTTGTTCTACTTCAAATATTTCATATAGTGCAAAACAAATCTGAAATCTGATAGCTTTCATCCACAGTAGATGTCAAAGTACAACTTTAGACCCCAGCCAATATATGCGCCGCTCGTTTGGAATGAAGACATGCATCGCCTGGTACTCCTACCTGCTGTGAGTGCTTTTTATAGTGAAATAATCTTACTATTCCTTTAACATAAATGCCATTTTTGTTTAAAATAATTTCTGGAACTACAGTTTTCATTCTCATAAGAAATTATTTCAAACATTTATGTTAAAGGAACAGTAAGATTCAGTGGCGGACTAACATCTTCGGAGGCCCGGGGCGGCCTCTAATGCCGGGCCCTTTATATTGGGACCTAGAGTTGCCAACTCTACGCAGGGTCATTCTGGGAGATTGCGACGAAAAAGAAAAGCGCCGCAGGCGAATTTTTTTTTTTTTTTTTCATTCAAAGTCAAATGCCTTATAATTCAAGGTTACATTTCTTCAAGGGATGGGAAAAGCGGCATATTTTTCCCTTTTCATGTACAAAAATAATTTGCCAGATCACAGAATACATTTCTATTTCGAGTGAGCGTACGCAAAAAGACGCGGTTAACTTCGTGTAAAATCGGACGTCGGAATGATCCGAGCCGAATTGGTTAGTAGAAAATAAACGCACTAATAAATGTTGAGAAAAAAAAAATTAAATTTGGCCCAATATAGCAAAATAATAAAACAACTATTTTAATATTAAAAAATCTGTTGTGGCCAGCACAAGACCTTCCGTCAATTCGATGTATTTTGTACAAATCCCATACCAAAAGGTCCTTGGAACATATTCTATATAATATCATGTAAAATCGAACACGAACACATACTATTTTTTATAAATTCCATGCCAAAAGTTCATTTGAAAAGGTTCTATAAATCCAATAAAATTATAACAAAAGTACACTAAGTAAAATGCACTTGATACTTCCTTCATTTATTCTTCAGCTTTCCCCTATTTTATAACGAGTCGCTGTTTCCTCTTCTCTTCTACTCATTCCTGTCCAACGCATCTTCTTCACACATTCCTTCCTTTCTCAAGTCTTCTGCGATACAGTCCTTCAATCTTCTCTTTGGCCTTTCTCTGCACGTCACTTGCGAGGAACACTATGACATACCAATTTTAGATCCTATACTTTCCATATATGGTTTTGCACTTGCAACTGACATCTGTCAATTAAATTTTTTTCGAAATTATCAGCTGTTTCCATGATAAATAGCAAAGCAGACTAATTTGTGAAAATTATTTTCATTATAACGCTTTAAATCTACAGCTATTGAATATGAAGGAAAATGTATATAATCAAACCGTATAGAGAAGAGTATTTTCTTTAATATGTATTATAACAAAATGTCAAAAAATAATATTTAACTGCGTTTTTTTAAGAAAAACTGTTAAAAACTTCAAATTAGGGTAGTAGTATTGGAGTTATCGTCGGAGAAAAATTTGTCACATACGGACACACACATACAGATATCATCTTTAAAATGGTATATTCGTATTGTAGGGACCCTAAAACGTGCTTATTCATTAAAAACTTACCACCGAATTTTTTGACCAAAGACAATATCTTCCTTACCTAAAGGTGACGGAAGGTAAAAAATTAAACGTTAACTTTCATTCGCTAGTTGTACTATACTCTTTTACATAGGCTTGTAAGCTATGAGATTCTCGAAAGGGTAGTTGATTAAGAAGCAATTTTCTGACTTACCTAGTTCTGGGTGTTTCAAATTTAGCAGCCCAGCTGAAACAAAAAATATGTATTTTAATACATTGTTTAAATGAAAAAAATCTGATAAATAAAAAAATTTGTAATACGAAATTTTGGAATATATTTTATTCTACTTTTCATCGAAAATCTGTTAAGAGCTCTCCAAGTTAAGTACCAATTGCGGTTTATCAATTTTAATAAAAATTTAATGTCGTTCTCATTATGGGCTTCATGTAAAGTACCACTTCCGGTAGTCCAATTTGACCCAAAATCTAATCAGCTCTTTATATGAATACAAAAAGCTTAAATACAAAAAACAGATTTTTTTAAGTTTGTTATAAGAGACAGACATCATTGTAAAAATAGTAGAAACGTGTTATGGGGACACTCATTCGTGCTTATTCACTGAAAACTCACTATCGAATTTTTGGACCGAAAACATTATCTCCCTTATCTATGTACCTATGTAGAATTTTGAGGTTTGTCAAAATTATGTTTTAAATGATACGTTAAGTGCTCAATACTGATTAAATTTTAAGTGTTCCTTAAATTGACACTATCAAAACGAAACATCAAATGAGTAATGGAATGTAGCTGTCAAAAGTTCGATTTGCATTTTTTTTAAGCTTGGCTTAAAATTTCAGTGTCAGCCGTGCAACTGGGCATTAATTATGAGTCATTCATATTGTTTAGTGAAATAAAATAATGCGATCTAATCTAGTCCCGTGAAAATGATTAAAATAATTAATTATTATGTGGCTTATTACCATTTGGCTTATAATTGATATATCTGGTACGTACATTGCATTTTATCTTCGGGTTTTATAATCATAATTTTCGAAACAATTTTGGTACTGTCAGAATTTTGTCTGAAAAATGTGAGGTTCGTTCTTACAATCTAGGTTAGAATTTATTATACTCGTCGTCAAATGAGTATGGGCCGATGTTCAACTTTTTCCCTTCTTCACACTCTGTCCCTAGCCCAACGGTGTTGCCGCTTCTCCATAACTTAGAATTTTCAACATTGCCCCTGAATTGACAAGTGTCGAAATCTTCGATCCATTCGACGGCAAGTATAGATGTTGAATGGTTGTCAACAAATATTACATATTTGTCAATTTTTCGAAACAATTTTAGTAATGTTAGAATTTTGACAGATGAATGTGTGATTAGTTTTCATTAGTGTTATAACTGGGTTAGAATTTATTAAATGTTGATTAGTGGTCAACAAAAAAAGGCGGTAACGTAAATTTTAAATAATTTCTAGTACAAATATTACATATTTCTTAAATTTTAGAAACAATTTTAGTATTGTCAAAATTTTCACTAATATAAGAGAGGTTAGTTTTCAATGCTGATTAATTCTGAATTAGGTATGAATATTAATTATGTGTCCAAATGGCATTTATTAAGTGTATAGTTACTTAAAAAAGAGAGTGTAGTGTTCAGTGTCCAATCAATCAAATTTTATTGAAAAATGTGATATATAACATTTTAGGGTTTTCATGTTTCCCTGAGATGTTCCGGAAACTATTTTATAAGATAAGGATACGGATGAAAGGAATTAAGCACGAAATTAAGTAAATTGTAGAATGTTAACGACAACACTGTGGGAGTAACTCTAGGGTTAGAGGTTAGTAAAAGTTTTGCTTAGCCGTTCTGTCTGTGCCAGCACATTTGGTAACGTATATTTTCTCTCCCCTTAGACCATAACTTAGCTAATTATCTTTAAAATTGTACACTACTAATCAAAATGTTCTCAATTTAATAAAAACGTTTGCCCACAGCCAAAACCTTTTATTTCAGCTTATATTTCAACTATACAGTACAATAGCGTAATAGCGTATAATGTGAACACTCGAATATATAGACTACTCCGTAGTTTGAACAAGATATTAGAGAGTTATTGCAGCTTCAACGCAAAAATAACGTGCACTTTAAAGTCACGTGACAGCCCGAGTGCACATGCGTACTAATAAAGTTCACGTTAAATGATTAAGAAGACACGTTATGTGCAATGAAATAGCGAGCGTTTAACGTCATACGTTCTGTATCTTTTGAGGTTATGTTTCGGTGAAAAGTGTGGATGTAACTTCGCTTGTATTGCTTTTAGCGTTAACGTTAGCGCGAATATACTAATTAAATGCGGTAATCATTGAAAATGAAAGTCCTTTATTTCTAAAATAAAGTGTTTTCTACATAAGGTTAACGTTTACGTTCTTTCATCTTAGAAGTTGCAATAACTCACTATTTTCTAACATTAGAGAGTTATTGCAACTTCTAAGATGAAAGAACGTAAACGTTAACCTTATGTAGAAAACACTTTATTTTAGAAATAAAGGACTTTCAATTTCAATGTTTACCGCATTTAATTACTGTATGCACCCTAACGTTAACGCTAAAAGCAACACAAACGAGGTTACATCCACACTTTTCACCGAAACATAACCTCAAAAGATACAGAACGTGTGCCGTTAAACGCTCGCTATTCCATTGCACATAACGTGTCTCCTTATTCATACAACGTAAACCTTATTAGTAAGCATGCGCACTCGGGCTGTCGTGTGACTTTAAAGTGCACGTTATTTTTGCGTTGAAGCTGCAATAACTCTCTATTGACTACCTTATAACGTGAACACTGCTTGAGGTCTTCCCCTATTTACTTGTAAAACGTAGAAACAGCTTAAAATTGATACAAGTGGTGATGCTGGGCTGCGTTAGTTGTGCTAATATTATTTTATCAAATATTATTTTTTATTTTCTTTGTCTCTATGCGAAAGAGCAAAAATTTTGTCTGAACATGACAATGGTGCTATAACCTTTATATATATACAAGAAATATGGCATAGCGAAGTTCACTATTTGCAGTTTAAAAACTAAGAATCTTGCGATAAATAAAACCGTAAGTATGATGATAAAGCCAAATAAAAAACGAACTTTAAAAATAGCAGAATTGCCAAAAATGGAAGCAGCCTTATTTCGTAGTCTTCCATACTAGCATTGATACTGATACTAGTAAAGTTCACATAATTTAAAAAAGATCATGTGGCAACAATGATGGCGGCGTAGCTTGTGCAAGTGATAATAGTAACGAACTGGACGTTTCTGTGAGAAAATTCAATGTATTAAACTGAACCAAAAGAAAATACAACTGAAGTGGGACATCACAATGAAGTCCATGAAATGAATTTGAATAAAATTTTACACGAACATACGCATGTTGAGATCATTAATCGCCAATTAACACACATGTTAGTTACAATATTTTTCCTTTGGTCGTATCTTACTGAATTGGAAAATCTAATTTTATTCCAAGACAATTTTTTTTAGATTAGTTACGTGTGACACATAAGTTTTGATTAGAATAATTATTCAACAATGGTATGTGGTATCTATAGTTACCCACTAAAATCGTTTAGTAATAGGGGTCATTAATGAATGATTTTGTATACATTAACAACCTATTAATAAACGATCAACAGAAAAATAATTTAAATAAAATCAAAAATTACGTTTTAATTTAGCTTTAAGTACCCACTGTAAATCTGAGCCTAATTTCGATGTAACGGCTCCTAATAAAAACACACTCGGAAGAGTGTTAAAATGCTGTATCTTAAAATTTTATCATTATGTCTAATACAATTTTAAGATTTTGTAATAAAATTCATTAGTATTATTATATATTCACCGTTTACTGAAGATGGGCTTGCTTTAAGCCCGAAACGTCCGTAATTAAAGAATTTTACGTGGATCATTTAAGCCTTTTCATTTCACCATTAAAAAAATCTGTTGTGGCTAGCACAAGACCTCTTGCCATTTCCATATTAGGCTATATAAGTATTGTATATAACTGGCATTTCTGATACACACAACAACACATATCTTCTTTATATATTTTCATATTTTTTAATACATTCTATTCACTCTTATTCTTCTAATGTTCGAGATTCTTCCAATTCTTTGATGAGATTGGCTGTATTTCTAAAAATATATGTAGGTATCTATATTTATAAATATTTAATTAATAATAAAGTAAGAAATATTAAATGTACTTCCCAGAAAAAGTCTTCAGTAATGTCTCTGGCTTTTTGACACTCACATTTATCTGTCAATTACAAACATTTTCATTTTAATTTTTCCACTTGTTTTCCATGGGCTGCGAGATACGTTTACAACTTATTATTTTATATATTTATATATCTCTATCATTAACTCCAAAGATGATATAATAAAAATTTTAAATGTAGCGGATAGAGTTTTATATTAAATAACAGAAATATTCAAAAAATTATATTTAGAAGATTTATGTAAAGAAATTATTACTTCCGGTTGTCCATTTGTTACCAAAATCTAATCAGCTCTTCCCAGGAATGTCAGATTGAGAAAACTACAGTTAAATATTTTTTAATGGCCGTTTGCACCAACGTAACTTAAATATTAAACTCGGCTTAAATTGACAATATTGCATCGAAATGAAATGTCAAATGAAATATAATATATTGCGATCAAAATTTCAATTTGTATTCTTTTGTTTAAGCCTAGCTTAAAATTTAAGCCTTGTTGGTGCAAATGGGCATTAGCCTTATAGTATTTGAGAAACCGTGGTTTCAACATCCACACATACACACACACACGCACACACACACGCGCACACACACACACACACACACACACACACACACACACACACACACACACACACACACACGGACATCATCGCAAAAATGTTATAATCGGATTACAGGGGCCTTAAAACGTGCTTATCCACTAAAATCTGGATATGTGATTTTTAGCATGATTCCAATACCTGTCTTAGCAAGAGAGTTTATAAGTAAATATTCACATTACAAATCACACTATAGAAAAATAGTAAATAAAATAAATGGCACAGTTTTCTTGTCTTTGCGTCCAATAAAAATATCGAAACCGGCTCACAGTTTAGAAAATCTACGACCACTTTTGCGGTAAAAATTCAAAGAAGAAATAGTATGTTTATGGAAATGAAAAATAGATTGTAGAAATAATACTGTCATTAGTACTGTAAAAATATGGAAAAAAAGCAATAGGCTTACCGCTTACGGAACAAATATAAATGAGAATACATAGTAGTAAGTATGTACGGTAAAAATAATAATAAAATAATTCTTCAAGTACAAATTAGTTATTTACGATAAGTACCTAAAGCTAATCTTGAAGTAATTAACTACGAGAAAATCTAAAAACCCAATAAATATAAAAAATAGTTATTTTTATATTAAGTGCGCGAAATGAGTTTTTTGCGTGTGGGATGTCAAAAAAGTGATTGGAACGTTCCAAAAAACACAAATTTTGCCCACGAAATACAAACAATATTTTTTCTACAACTGTCAAAAAAAGAATTCAATAATTTTAGATTTATGTAAATAAATTATAGGAAAATACTCAAAATAATATTAATTTGCTACCAATATGAGGTCGCCTGGTGTGTTGTCCTAAGGAATGTGCCAATGTAAAATAAATAAAATAAATATATCATCACGGCATATTACCCATTTCTGGGTGTGCCAGTATCTACAACATATGTAGACACACCAGCTATGAGTACCCGTGAGGTGACGCCTGGTAAGCGCCCACACGGTAAAATATATCGTCATCATTACCGATGTGTCAATGTTGAATAAATAAATAAATAAAGTGTCAACGTATTTGTATTTTCGATCTATCTATATTATCAATTTTTGCTTTAAAAAGATGGATTGTGACGAGATCAGTGATAGCGATACTCCTCCTGATGTAAACGAAACTGCAAATGCTGCTATTTCGAACTTATTACAACGCAAGACGAGACGTCAATATGAGAATACTTATATATTTTTTCACACGTGTAAAAGTAATAGTTATTTTTCACACGTAAAAAAAAACACAAACTTCGCGTATCCATAACGAGGTATAAAGGTTATGTTTTTTTGACAGTTGTTGTAGAAAAAATTCTTTATGAAATAGGATCACAATATTTAATGAGAAGTTTGCGATGATAACGAAATATTCAGCCCAGTATGCAAATTTAAGTTTAAAAACAAATAAAAAACCGGTATGAATAACGTCATTAAATGTCCATGAAAATTCACAACTTACTTTTTATGAAATATGAAAAAAATTGGCACGTTTCCGTTACATAGTAACAGTGGCGGCTGGTGATATCTTTGTATGGTAGGGCACAAAAATTTTAAAAAGTAAAAAGAGTATATTAAATTATTTAATCTTTAAGATACAGAAGCCATCTTCGTAATTAAATGAGTACTAGACGATTACAATTCAACAATAACAGATTACCTCGGAAAATGCCGGACATACTCGGACATCTTCGTTTAAATTGGGCTCTGCCCGGAACAGGCTTAATGCAGCTTCGCGCGCTTCGCTGCTATTGGTCAAAATTCGAGTAAAAATAGTGGGAGACCGGGGCAGAAACATTTGTGCCCTAACTTCTAGCAGCATATCGGTACGCGCCATCGTCCTTTGAACTAATAGACGCAGCGTACGAAAAAAACGCTTGTCCTGCCATCACGGTGCAGACACAGTATCTCTATCCTTCAACAGTACGGAAGTTAAGAAAACTCGGCAAAATAAAAAAAATTGTCCCTAACTTGTTATACTTGGTGCATAATCGCTAAGAGTATAGATTTAATTTTTTTGTGCATAATTATTTTCATGATATATTTTTAATACAATATATTTTATTATAGGGGACAAGTAATAATTAATAAGAACTTACATATGAAATGACACAGCTGAACCGCGTACATACTGCTGACTGCAAAAAATACACCGTTTCCCCATTATTTTGTCGCATACACACCTCACAACACATATACGTATATATTGACAGAAATAATTATAAATGTTCTCCAAAAAAGTAAATAATACACAAACAGTCACGAAACGTCAAATGTAGATTTTGACAACCAGTTAGTGATAGAGAGCGATGTATAGAGGTTAACATATGGCTGAAAAAGATGTACAATGAGTACGAACGCATGCGCAGTATACTTTAACTGAGAACTTCCGTACTGTTGAAGGACAAAATATATATCTCTATCCTTTTATGTTGGAGCAATATTCTAACAATAAATGAATAGGAGACACTTGGTCCATTAGTTTAAAGGTCGATGGGTACGCGCACACGTCAGTATATAGGCTATCTAGCTATCGGCGGTGTAGTAAGAAGTGCATAATAATGAAAGTAAATAAATAATAATTAATGTATTTTTAAAATGTATATGTACTCGCTTATTTATTTTTTTCTTTTCTTTTTATTTGGTAGGGCTGCGCCCTTGTGCCCTATAGCACGAGCCGCCACTGCATAGTAACCTTAATCGAACTAACATGTAAACAAAAGCATTGACATTGTTTTTATGATATTAAGAAAAAAAACTAGCATAAATTAACATAATTACAAGTTTGTTCCACTATATATAATCTTTCTAATTTTTTTGGAAAATCAGTTCGCAAAACTTCAGCAATGTATAAATTAATAGTGTTATTGTCGATCGTAGGGTTAAGCCTGGCTGCAGTAACTCGTATGTTATCCATGGTGGATATTATATTACAAATATTAATTTACTGATTTTTTTCTAGCTACAATTTTTGAAAAATGTCGCAGGGATAACAACAAAATTTTAAATAAATGTTTAAAACATAGTATTACTAAAGCTTGGCCAGCATTCATAGAAGGTATAAAAATTATTTAAAATTTATAAAATAGTCAGAAGATTGCTCGCATGAAAATTTAATAATCGATGTATTGATCTGAGAGAATATTAATTGCTATCTTCGTGTAAACGTTTGAGTAACTTTATTTTACCTTTATCAGTGCTAAAATAATAACGACACAGAAAAATAAGGGTTTATTCCACAAAAGGTCGGGTATTTTTGATTTTTGGATATATTATATATTTAGGGGTCCTAATAAAAAATGCAAGTTTTCCCCCTCGGGGGCCTTCGGGAAGCACCGCCAACTTGGGAAAAAAGGCGCAAAAAAGCCGTTTTTTCTAAATATCTCTTCACCTATTTGCATTAGGGCAAAATAGCTATTTATAAATTGGTTGATAATAAAATTCCCTACAACTGTCTTCTAATACATTTTTTTCTATAACCAATAGATAGCGAGCTACAGCGCTTCAAACAGAGCAAATTTTTAAAAATTCCCCTATTGCTTCATTTAGTTCATATTCTATTATATATTTTTAATTTTTTTTTTCAAATTACTTATTATTATTCATTAATTGTTATTATTTAACTATCATACATACATATTAGTTATTGTTTATTGTTTTATTTTCATTCTAAAGACGTTTTATAGTCCAGGAAATTTATGATTTTACCTCAAAGTAATAACAAGAAAAGTTTTTAAACGGAATCCTATCCAGAAAATGCGCTGAATAACATATCAAAAATTTTCGGATATCGGAGCACGGGAGCCTCCAGCCAATTGGGAAAAATGGCGGCTTATTTATGTTTTTGGCCATTTGCTCAAAGCAATTATGAAAGATAACATTACTTAAAAAACAAACAATATTACATATTTAATACATAGTCTAATAGGTTTCACCATTTATAACAGTTTACATTCGTCGTGGCACCGAAAGAAGTAAAGTATTGATGTCTTTTTTATAATAATTGTCAACGTCTTCCTGCAGATTTTCATTGTTTCATCCCCCACTCTGATCTTGTTAAAGATACGATAACACGGTTTGAAAATTTGAATTCAGCATGAAATTCTCTTTCATATCAACTTTTACACAAATTTGTCTGATGAGCAATTTGCGAGTTACTAACAAATTAAACTCACATGAAATTCCTCTAAAATTTTAAACATCTGAAAATCAGCTCATTTCTTAATTTCTCATCAACCACTTTAACACATATTAAATACTTAATACTGTTTATCTTTAATCGTGTCGAAATTTTGAATGAAATTTTAAGAAATGAGCCGATTTTCAGATGTTTAAAATTTTAGAGGAATTTCATGTGAGTTTAATTTGTTAGTAACTCGCAAATTGCTCATCGGAAAAATTTGTCTAGTTGATATGAAAGAGAATTTCATGCTGAATTCAAATTTTCAAACCGCGTTATTGTATCTTTAACAAAATCAGAGTGGTGGATGAAAAAATAAAAAATTGTAGGAAAACATTGACAATTATTATAAAAAAGACATCAATAATTTACTTCTTTCGATGCCACGACGAATGTAAACTGTTATAAATAGTGAAACCTATTAGACTATGTATTAAATATGTAATATTGTTTGTTTTTTTTAAGTAATTTTATTATCTTTCATAATTGTTTTGAGCAAATGGCGAAAAACATAAATATGCCGCCATTTTACCCAATTGGCGGGAGGTTCCAGTGCTCCGATATACAAAAATTTTTAATGTTATTCAGCGCATTTTATGGATAGGATTCCGTTTAAAAGCTTTTCTTGTTATTACTTTGAGGTAAAATCATAAATTTCCTGGACTATAAAACGTCTTTAGAATGAAAATAAAACAATAAACAATAACTAATATGTATGTATGGTAGTTAAATAATAACACAATTAATGAATAATAATAAGTAATTTGAAAAAAAAAAATTAAAAATATATAATAAAATATGAACTAAATGAAGCAATAGGGGAATTTTTAAAAATTTGCTCTGTTTGAAGCGCTGTAGCTTGCTATCTATTGGTTATAGAAAAAAATGTATTAGAAGACAGTTGTAGGGAATTTTATTATCAACCAATTTATAAATAGCTATTTTTCCCTAATGCAAATAGGTGAAGAGATATTTAGAAAAAACGGCTTTTTTGCGCCTTTTTTCCCAAGTTGGCGGTGCTTCCCGAAGGCCCCCGAGGGGGAAAACTTGCATTTTTTATTAGGACCCCTAAATATATAATATATCCAAAAATCAGGAATACCCGACCTTTTGCAGGGTAAATCTACCTAATGACTGGACTATTTGTAAATCGTTCATAAACCATCGCATGCGTTTTAAGTGAGTTTACATTTTAAAATCTAAATTATAAATTGTAAATTCATAAATTAAATTCATCATATACCATCCCCTTACAGTTTCTCCGCCCGAGTTTTGTGAATGTAAAGAAAAGATCTATTTTCTCACCAATCATTATATAATAACAATAACTCATTTTTCAGCATACAACTTAAATAATGTTAGTGTTAACACTGAGAAAAGGGTACCCAATCTTCTTAACGGCACAGTTATTGATGGACATTTGTATGGTATCCAAGATATTGAAATCAATGACGTTCAGTAAGATCAAATAAATTTGTACATTTGTATGTACGAGTATCTATAGTTTAATTCTAAAACAACCAATTTCATTAGTTCGTAATTTTGGAAATACGTATTTTAAAATCAACAAGAAATTTTCAGTAGGTATTTAATATCAAAAGTACCTACTTTTAGTATTAATTACAAATGTCGTTAAATAATTCTGTTATTTTAATTGTCTATAGCATTAAAGACCCGCAAAAGCAACATAGTTTTGGTAAAAATTGACACTGGTTGTTGTAGCATTAAGCCCAGGTATTTGGGATAATATATATTAAAAATAATATCATTTTAGTATTGATTTTAACAAGCGAACCTTTGATGTAATTTATACCCAACCAATTAGTAATTTAACTGGTAAATACGTTTTGATTGGGAACTTCTTAGGAGTAAAAATCTATGACCATGGATATCTCGAAGCGAACTTCAGTAGGTTTTTTTTATATTTATTTATTTATTTATTTCTGTAATAAAAATAGAACGAATCCGTTCTGTAAAACTACAAAACTACCTGTAATTACTAATTATTTCTTTTAGAAAATGGTACTTACGATTACCATGTCAACTTTGATATCGTAGAACGAGATGGAAACGAATATATCAAAATAAAGAATTTCCTTTTGAGACAAAATCTAGACGGATTAAGTGTTTACTTGGAGAGCAGCGATAATGCAGAAACCGGTACGTACGATCTAAGTACCATTTATATATTTTATTTAAATACATACACTTATGATTCTGAGGTTCAGAGTGTAATTCATAATATTTTACAACTTACCAGCCTAAACCCATAATATTTCGCCGGTTTACATTTTCAACAAACAAATTATAAAACCTACGGAAATGGTGAGAAATTTTTTCCGGCTAATTTAAAATATACGGCGCGCCGAAGCAAACAATGTCCCTGAAGGGACGTAACCTGACGTCGCTACACACACTCGAATGTTACTACGGTGCACTAAAAATAAAAAGTAGTTCTGAGGTTATGCATTGTAAAGTCAGTTAAGTTTTTATAAACAAAATAGCTACAATAAAATTTATGAAAGAAGTCCGATCAAAGCCATCTACGAATTGTATCTATGAATTAAGATTTTGTGCTGTCAAATTTATTAGTGTCTTTTACTTAATTTTTATGAGGGTACATAATATCTTGTGTACCTCATAAAAACTATATAAACGACACTACTAAATTTGACAGCATATAATCTTAATTCGTAGATGCAATTCGTAGATGGCCTTGATAGGACTTCTTTCAAAAATTTTACTGTACATATCACTTTTCTTTAAAAACACTGGCCAAAGTAGTATTAACAAAGACTGTTTTCACAAAACTGACTTATGGCCGATAGTATAAAGGTCAGTTAAAAATGTGTTGAACTGCGGTTAAGCAAACGGAGTTTATTTAGTGAACTTAAGTTAATTATATTTGGATGGTATAACATTAAAATGAACTGGGGTCAACTGAACGTAGTTTATCCCTTACTCAGTCGGTAATATTTCATACAACTCACTTCATGTCATTGTATTTATTTGTCAATTTTTTTGAATGAATGTTCTCGGACTTGTTGACCTACGAATATAAAATGAACGAAAAGCAGAGATCTAAAATTCTAAAACCGTTCGTTTTTCGAAACGAAACCGCAATTTAAATTCAATATCGTTTCGAAAGGATTTCTCCTTTCCCGAAATATTCGATGGCGTCTATTGTCATTATATATGCATTCATTATATTCTCGTCGTCACTATAAGAACTTGAATCAAACAACATAATTTTTAATCTAGAATTTAAAACAGCATATAATTTAAATGAATTATAAAATATTTACTAAAGCACTAAACTTACCAAAATATTAATTATAATCAATAAACTTTCGTACATACTTATTCACAACGTAGACACTTATAATTCTGAATGTTATTTAGAATATAAAAACATCAATTATTATTTAAACTCAATTTTAACGGATGAAATCGGCCGCTCAAGTTAAGAGTAGTTTAAACTCAAGTCAAACGCTGATTTTGCTTTATACTACAGAATTTTTATTTGAACCTAGTTCAATATTAATTAAACTAAGTTAAAAAACTGAACTATGTTTATACTATCGAGCATTAGGGCCCGCTTCTCAATTTTCACCGAAGTGATATTATGCAGTGAAAATTTTTCACTTTATCACATGGAGCTATTCTTAATTGCAAAGTGATCTGATATAAATGGATAAGAAAGTGTGATACTTTATGTATTTGCCGTATATTAACAATATTGGTTGCGCATAATAAGATAATACAAATTTGGTGCATGTGTTTGTTGACATTTGACTAATAATATCATGACATTGACAAGTGAAATGATATAAATTTTCATATCATATCACAATGGTGAAAATTGAGAATTAGGCCCTTAATAATTCAAAAATCGCGTAGTCCAGTCACAGTAAATGATTTTGACAGTGTGTGTACATTCGCAATCATTATTCTGCTGTCCTGATTGGATATATATTTACCGCAACAAATTTAGTTCACATTTTTCCGGGGCAAATGTTTGCTTCGTGGAGCTATAGATTTTAACTGCACATTTTCCTATGAGTACTATCGTATGTCTTGCAAGTTTACTGTATACTCTGTCTCATCGAAATCCAAAGGATCGCTACAAACCTCTGAAACGCCTCTCATTTAAGTTGACAAAGAAATCCAAATTTCCACCCCTTATAAATAAGACTGTGAATGCTGTTAGTACTATACACAGAGTTAAATTCTCATAACAAAAATATTATGACACTACGCACTTATTTTAAATATTTAACAGAACTGCTGCGCATGTTCGTATAAATAAATTTTATTCAAATTAATTTCATCGACTTCATTGTGATGTCCAACTTCTTTTGGTTCAGTTTCAAACATTCAATTTTTGTCACAAACATCCAGTTCATTAATATTATCACTTGCACCAGCTATGTCACCATCATGAAACCCACGGTTGATTTTTTTTTAATAATATGAACTTTACTAATAGAGAAGTTGTATCAATACTAAGTTTTTCTTTTAATGTATTTTATATGAGGTAAGTATGAAATAGTAGGAGAAAATTTAATCCGGGTTAGTTGCTAATTTAGTTTAAAAACTTTACCAGTTTCTCACATACATTGAAATTATAATATGTCATTAGTATAATTGACACACAAAACTGGCTTCGTTAATCCAGGCTAATTTACTTATATTCGAACCATAGCAATACAGCAATAATAATTTCTCATTTTTATTATAAGTGTCTTTGCGTAGGACATAGATTACAATATTGTCTCATAAGATATTTTATGTCTTACTAGTATGTTATTGTTTTATAACAACTTCAACATTAGGTCCGTTATTGAGTAAATAATACCCTAGGGCGTATTAAGTTGCTATGGTAATGTTGACAATAAACTGAGGTTAATAATACTGATACTAACATAAAGTGCAGTTAAGGTTAAGAAGCATAGTGAATTGTAGTCGTTTATAATCATATTTGTTTCATTACAAATACAAACCAGCATACTTCTTATTCTTAGCAATAACATTGCTCGTCCATATTGACAGAAAAATACCACAAGAAATATATTTTTTGTTTGAAAAAATGCTTTGTTTACAGAAACAAAATATTACCTAGATACCGCATTCACAGGCTACTTTGTAAGTTGTATTAAAATTTTGTGATTTATTATTTTTGTTTGAAAAATTCTAGTCAGACAAAATGTTTATTAAGAATTTCTAGTAAGACATAAAACGTTGAAGGCACCACGGGTGTTAAACGACAATAATGCCAATGCAATTATTGTCCTTATAACAACCCTTGGTACCTTAATTACTATAACTGTTCCTTTGTATTTTTTCTTACGTTACTATGATATAACAGAACTAAAAACAAAAGTGAAAAGATAAAAGAAAATTATAACAGTCGCCTACAATTAATGAGCAAGTGTTCCTCGAAAAATAACAGCATCTTGACGAACCGTTGTCAAGGAGAATTTATAAATCAACAAAAAAATTGTTCAGTATGATAGAAAGAGAAGAATTTTATTATTATTAAATGTTTAAATTTTGTCATGCGTCCGTTATTTGCTTCATATCGGCCTAATGACGTTATTTACCATACAACTACGTAAAGCTAGACTTTAGTCACGAATGGGTCAAAAGACCCTTGAGTAACTAAAGTTGCTTTACGTATGTGTTTCGTACAATATTTTATTTACGATAGATTCTAAAAATCCAAGAAATATAAAAAAAAATATTTTTAATTAGGGTAATATTAAATGAAAAGTTTGCCATGATAACAAAATATTCACTTGTTTTTGCAAATTTAGCACGTTCAAAAATTTTAATCACTCGTTGCTCGGAAAACCGTGACTAACGAAACCTTGTTACTTGTACTTAACAACCGTTTTACAAACTAGTAACTAATCCTTAATTTCACGCAATATCGTAGATAATAACTATTATAGTGTACAGGAATTTAAGCTTTTTTTGCGATCCTTTGGAGTTCGATGAGACAGAGTATTCGCAAAGCTGTTTTTCATTGTGTCAAAAGTAAAGGGTCTCTGTAGAAGCTAAGTCTGGACTTGAAGATGACCATTAAAATACCGGTCGAACTATTATAACCCATCATTTAGCCCATAGTTATTTTAAGTTTTTAATGAACTTGAACGATAATCGACTGAGGAATGGATGAGGGGTCCCAAAGGAAAAATAACCGGACAAGCAGCCTGCCGTGAAATTATTTATTTCAAGCCAACGTTTCGACTAATACGTTAGTCTTCTTCAGGGCAAGAAATTGCCTAATTACATAAAGTTTTAGTGGTAACCATCCATGAGGAACAAATAAAATTATCACAGAGTTCATCGTCGTACTTAAATAACATTTTAAAAAATGAAAAGTCAATATTAATAAAAAAAATTAATATGTAAAGAAGAGATAATGCAAGATTTTTGTAGTCAAGGATGTAAAATGAAAACGTTTGACAATAGTAATTTACGTAACAAGACCTGAAAGTGATACTTTACTGGGTGAGCAAGCATATTCCAGAGCGAGCCGTAGGCGAGCTTTGGAAGCTTGTGAGCCCAGTATAGACACTTTCAGGTCATGTTGGGTACAATATTTTT
This sequence comes from Ophonus ardosiacus, assembly GCA_943142095.1. Taxonomy (NCBI): domain Eukaryota; kingdom Metazoa; phylum Arthropoda; class Insecta; order Coleoptera; family Carabidae; genus Ophonus; species Ophonus ardosiacus. The sequence continues at coordinate 32,529,339 of OW964834.1, read as the reverse complement.
TTGCGATCCCGAAAAAAGTATTATTTTATTTTTTACTGCGAGCAAATAAGAAATAAATAAACAACTGATCTCCATGGAAACATTTAGCTTTACCGGTCCCGGGATCGGTAAAGTACTTTCCGATCCCTTATAGACAACTTTCCGAGCTAGCTCAGCAAAGAAGGACTTTCCGGTCTAAATAGTGATCAGAAAGAGCCCATTTTCTGGGCGATCGCGAAAAAAAATTTTTACACGTGTAACTGTACTAGTGTACTTAAGTATATGTGCAGGGTCCAACATGACTTAAGTAAGTTTTTAAGTCTAGGTATGTTTAAAGTAGCTGAAATTATTTTGCTGGAATTTCTAATCATTTGTGTAGGATTTATAATTCGTTGAAAATGTAAAACGGCCGAACTATTACGGGTTTAGGCTCGCCACACAACTCTTGATTCATAGAATTAATACCGTTTTTTTTATCTTATATTTAGGTAAACAGATAACTAAACTGTTCAACGAGTACTGGCGCATACTGCATATTTTATCAGCAACGTATTCTGCAGAAGTTATTGCCGAAAGTTACACACCTATTTTCCAGAAGTTTTTCGACCAACATCATTTGAAAGAATTGTTCGAATAATATTAATTTGCATTTACTTAGGGTTAGTATTATTGACATATTTTTTAACTTGAACAAATGTATGTAAATAATGTTGTGAATAAAACTATTTTTTTAAATAAAACATAAACAATGTTAAACCGGGTGATTTATATATGACAATGGGGCTTGTTGTGAACAGTGAGTATGTATTTATGTTGTCGCTGAAGTAGGCCCGAAACTTTGTCGTCTTGGGACCAGAAAATCATTCCAAATCAACCCTGTAAACCTCTGAACTTCTGAATCTAAAACTAACCTAACCCTTACCCATGTAAACACCACGCTACGCGTTACAAATTACATTACAACACCCAAGTAACTAGATTGTATTATTTGCATTAAGAAGACAACAAAACAGTAGCAATAAATGGAATAAAATAAAGAGTTACAGCCTACGACTGTCTAGGAACTGCGATAACGCAAGATGGAAAAATAGAGACAGGGTGTTTCAAAGAAAGTGTAAAAAATTTTAAGGGCATATAATACTGACCAAATTGAGTAAAATAGCTTAATCAACATGGGTCCGATCTTCAATAGTTTCCGAGATATGAGGCAGTGAAAAATGAGTTTTTAGGGGGTTTACCTCTGCTATCTTGAAAACTATAAAATCAAATAATTGTACTAAGTTATATGTTGTAGCGACCTTGGCCAATAATAATTTTCATGTAACTTCGTAACTATTAGAAATTGAGAGAAATGTTTACTATAAAATTTTATTGTTTTTACCTCTCGCTAGGAGAGGTATTGGATTTATGCTAAAATTCCCATATCCAGATTTTATTGAATAAGCACGATTTAAGGTCCCTAGAATCCGATTATAACATTTTTAAAATGATGTCTGTGTGTGTGGATGTGTGTATGTGTGTATGTGTGTGTGTGTATGTCTGGTTGTTGTAGACACGATTCCTCAAAAACTATAAAACTTAAAAATATTTAACTGCAGTTTTCTCAATCTGACATTCCTGGGAAGAGCTGAAAAGGTTTTGTTAACAATTGAACAACTGGAAGTAGTATTCTTCTAAATATAATTTTTTGGGAGTTTTTTTTATTAAATATTGAAGAACATAAAATTCTCCATCTAATACACTTAAAAAAAATTATTATATCTTGCAGAGATTTAGAGATAAAGACACTATAATTTATAGAGTACACTAATCGCAGAGGCTAAGGCACTAAGGAAACCAGTTTACAAATTCCAATGTTTATAACATGACACATGTCATTGTCAAATGTCAACAGTTTTAGTGACATTCTGATAGCTTTTTCTGGGAAGTATATTTAATTTTTCTTATTGTTTTATTAATTAAATATTTAAAATTATAGGTAAAATTGTGGTAAAATGCATATATCCATCAGAAATACCGCCAATCTGGTTAATGAATTGGAACAATCTCTGACATTTAGAAACTTCCTCATACAATGAAAAATATATATAGTTAGAATTATATGTGTGCAGAAGACATGTTAAATGCAATAAAAAACAATATTTGGGTAAAGTTCTGTAATATTTTCTTATAAAACGACGGTTCGAAAGCGAAGTGTAGTACACTACTTATATAGCCTAATATGGAAATGGCGAGAGGTTTTGTGCTGGCCACAACAGATTTTTTATAGCTTATTTACTGACATAGACAAAATTTTGTTCGACCACTATCATTGTCAGTTTTCCTTCAATTTTTTATTAATCACGGAAACAGTTGAAGATCAGACCTATGCTGATTATGCTTTTTTTACTCATTTTTGTCAATACTGTATGCCCTTATTTTTTAACACTTTCTTGGAAACAACCTGTATAGTGTTGATTATTTGGCTTCGGGCATGAATAAGAAAAAAAAAACGCTTTGGTTTATACTAGGAGCAGTTTATTTATAACACAGTTACTATCATAAAGGCGCCTGTAAAAGATGAAAACAAATTTTGTGTCAATGTTTAAATTTGTGGGATTGATTTTTGGCCATTTGCACCAACACGGCTTAAATTTTAAGCTAGGTTTAAACAAAAAAATGCAAACCGAAATTTGATTTCGATGCAATATTGTCAATTTAACCCAAGTTTAATATTTAAGTTACGTTGGTGCAACCGGCCATTTGATATCTTATTTGGTCGACAGCTTACCTTTATGACATAAAATGAATAATACGTACATCTTTCGAGAAATTACTACTATTTTTTATACCGTGAGTTTTTTTTAACGTGAAACATTGGGTTTGTCATATCCATGGTTACGACTTGAAATTTGATTGACAGCAATGTATTTGCCCGTTCCATTTAAAATGAAACATAGAAAACGAATTTGACATTTAACAAGACGTCAATAGAGGTTAATTTTATTTAAATAATTATACCTGCATTCTAAATTAAAATTAGTTGTAGAAAAAATATAGTGTGCACCTTGTGCCCGAGTGGTTTTCTGACGGCTAAATTTCTTACAATATTTAAATATAAAACTTCTATCAAATTCATTCATTTTAAATGAGACAGATAAATACATTGCTGTCAATCAAATGTCAAATCATATAACTTATAGGAAAATGCAACGGTTGTCTGTCATACTGACAAGATGTCATTAGAGGTTAATTTTGTTCAAATAATTATACCTGTTTTCTAAAAATTAAATTTAGATGTAGAAAAAATACGGTGTGCACCTTGTGCCCGAAATATGTTGAGTTCTCTCGAGTGGTTTTCTGACTCCGCTAAATTTTTTACAATATTTAAATATAATGCTTCTGTCAGATTCGTTCCCTATGTTTCATTTTAAATGGAACGGACAAATACATTGCTGTCAATCAAATATCAAGTCATAACCATAGATATAACAAACCCAATGTTTTACGTTAAAAAATACTCACGGTATACACAATAATTATTCAGTCTGATTAAAAAGTTTCTTGTTGACGTATTTCTTTTCTTTCAATTAATTCACAGATCACTACACTTATGTGAAATAATTACTCCCTAACATTTATAGAAATAATTAATGGGTGCATTCTAACACAATCCGTTACATTTAAATGGACCGTTATAGTAATTAACGTATCAAGGGTGTTATAAGGACAATAACGCCTGAGGTCAACAGTGTACTCTCCGAGGGTCTCTGGTCCGAGGTGTGTACGTTGACCGAAGGGGTTATTGTTCGTTTAACACCCGTGGTGCGTTCAACGTTTAACGTCCGACCGATATATTATTTTAATAAAGATTTTTATCGATTTATGTCTTGTCATTGTGATTTGTGTTAGAGAAATTAATCTAATTACTTAAACGCTGTAACTAGGAAACGCGATATTCTTATTTGTTTACAATACCGATTTCATAGCAACAATTTTATAACACCCTAGGGTGTTATTTAGTATATAACAACCCTGAAAGCAGGGTTGTTATGATAATAATAACATACCAGTAGGACGTTATAGTAATTAACGTATCAAGGGTGTTATAAGGACAATAACGCCTGAGGTCAACAGTGTACTCTCCGAGGGCCTCTGGCCCGAGGTGTGTACGTTGACCGAAGGGGTTATTGTCCGTTTAACACCCGTGGTGCGTTCAACGTTTAACGTCCGACCGATATATTATTTTAATAAAGATTTTTATCGATTTATGTCTTGTCATTGTGATTTGTGTTAGAGAAATTAATCTAATTACTTAAACGCTGTAACTAGGAAACGCGATATTCTTATTTGTTTACAATACCGATTTCATAGCAACAATTTTATAACACCCTAGGATGTTATATGGTATATAACAACCCTGAAAGCTGGGTTGTTATGATAATAATAACATACCAGTAGGACGTTAAAAAATTTATCGAATCAAGTAGATTGACATATAACAAAATCCAAGTTTTTGTTATATGTCAATCCACTTGATTCGCTAAATTTTTTAATGGTCCGTTTACATGTAACGGATTGTGTTTAGAATACACCCATAAAAAAGCGACTGATTAGCGAGCAACTGACTAGCAGAGGTTTATATCTGTCAATCGTTCATGGATTATTCTAAAGAAAAATACTTAATTAATTTTTCAACAACTGTTATTGGATAAAAATGAAATAATAGTTATATATGCAACAAGAGTAAAGAGTATATAGTCTTATTTCACTAAAAGAAATATTTGACCGAACGAGCGGCAGGCGAGTTCGTCCGTATGAGTGGAATAAGATACTTTTTACTCGAGTTATACACAATTTTTTTTACGTCTGCAATAAAAGTGTGAAAAAAGTGCCGTAATGTTTCATTATTTCACGAATTGCTTTAAAAAAGTACACTTCTTTAACACTATTATTGTGTTGAAAAAAGACATAACTTTATAAATCCATTTTAATGAAAAAAGTGTACTTTTTTAAACAGACGTAAAAAAGTAAATAATAAATATAGCACTGTATATTACCCATTGCTAAGTGATTATGACATAACCGTATGGGCGTTTACTATGCATCGCCTCACGGGCACTCATTGCTGGCGTGGAAAGTGACATTTAAAATTTGAAATATTTCTTTCGGCGTCAGACGAGATAGAACCTGGTTCCCCAGATTCGCTACCAGACACTCAGGCACACGGCCACGAGACACCATAAAAAAGAAATAATGTAGAAATAAACATAGTCATAAGATATTATTTTTTTATTTATTTTATAAATATGAAGATTTGATAAAATATGGTACAAAACTAGAGATTTTCTAAACAGTGTTATTTGCAAATCGTGTAAAAATAATCCGTATAAAAGCAGGTCTGAGTGTATTGTATTCCTTAACGGATACAAATAGTAGTCCTTAATCCGTGCAACAACATATGATTATGTTAAGTTAGCAATGAGTGAATCTTAAACATCGATTAAACTGTCTATTCTATTTTTTGAATGAGATTTAAAAAAAATACTGTTTACCTATTCATGTTTCATTGTTGTCTAGTACATCGTTGATATCCCACTATTCACTTTATGGATAATGCACAGAGACAAGAACTTTACTACATTTTCGACTTTTTCCTAGGAAATATATACTGCATAGAGAAGAGTCTTCTTGCCGTCACGTATAGAAACAAAAGGAAAAGATGGCTAGCGTTGACAGAATTAGATTTATATCCTGCTTTTATTCTGAAAATAATCGAACAAAACAGCACGGATTTTCACGACAAATTTGCAATCATGTAAATGTGTTTCTTACATGATGTCTTGGTTTTTATTTGGTAACGGTTTACGATGTTTTGATGTGAAATATTGCATGAAAGTGGGTTAACCACGAGTTTTTTGACAGTGATATTTATCTGTCAGTTACGTACATTTGATATATGAACTGTGAAACAAAGGAATTGTGTTAATTAAAACAGGCTCTGGGATTTATAAAAAGATTATTTTTTTAATTTATCTGTATAATATATAGAAAAGTATTAATGTATACCTGTAGAAAATTTAATAATCTTTAATGTTATAACCACAAAATGCAAAAAAATGACATTTAATGGTATTTTTTGAAGAAAATCCATTATGAGCTTCAAGTAAAGTGCCATTTTCAGTTATCCGATTTACACCAAAATCTAATGGTTTTATTCTGTATTAGAATAGGGTTGAAATATAAGGTTTCAAAATTTTCTGAATGATAGTATTTCACTTAGAACGTTGACAAAATCCATACACACACATACACACATAAACAGACATCATCGTGAAAATGTTACCAGCCTGTTTGACTACCAACCGCGGGTTAAAGATTAACTAACCGATTTGTACGGGTTAACCCACGAATAGCAAATTGCATATGGCCGACTGTTGTCATTTCACAAGAAAGAGAAATATTAACAAAATTACTGCTTTTGTGTTAAATATGACAGGTGAAATCAGTGAGTTATTTTTTGACCCAGGGTTAGCTGTCAAACAGGCTGGTAACATTTTCACTATGATGTCTGTGTGTGTTTGTGTGTGTATGGATTTTGTCAACTGAAATACTAACATTCAGAAAATTCTGAAACCTTATATTTCGACTCTGTTCTAATACGGAAAGAAACCATTAGATTTTGGTGTAAATCGGATAACCGAAAATGGCACTTTACTTGAAGCTCATAATTGATTTTCTCCAAAAATTCCATTAAATGTCATTTTTCGCATTTTGCCATTATAACATTAAAGACTATTGAATTTTCTACAGGTATATATTAATACTTTTCTATATATTATACAGATAAATTAAAAAATAATCTTTTTTATAAATCCCAGAGCCTGTTTTAATTAACACAATTCCTTTGTTTCACAGTTCATATATCAGATAAATATCACTGTCAAAAAACAAGTCACTTCAAATTAATAATGGTGGCATTTTAAAAAGAAAATGGTAAGTAAAACAATAGTTATATACAAAGGAATTTAATATAATTTGCAGCATTAGTAAATATGTAGGTATGTATATAAATTAATGAAAATTAAATAGCGGCAGATATTGCGTTGGCCCCATCAAATATATTACATAGGAAAACAAACTGAAATTCTTGAAATTTATTAATCTAATGCGTTCTTGTCACTTATATACAGGATGTCTCTTAAATAGGGGGACATGGCTTAACCACAGATTCCTAAGGCTAAAATAAGACGATTTAACCAAACTTGCTTCTACCGGAAAGTGTACCATTTAGACAGAAATCTGCTTTAAAGTTCTTCGAAAAAAAATTAATTTTGCTTATAATAATCGGACGCTTCATTCGATTTGGATGAAATTTAAGGTGATACTTGTTATTATTAGTGAACCACTAGTGTATGGAACTTAGGTCTCCCAACATTAATTAGACCATAACTTTTTAATGGCAATGCCGAAAACGTGAAATTATTTTTCTTCAGAAAGATGCATTCAATAGTAAACTTTTCTCTCTGTGTGTAATTTGTGATATCTGTTACGGTTCACCCAGAAAAAAATAAAATCTAAGTGTCTGTACTGCTAAATTTTTAAAATAAATTTAATCTAGCAGTCTATCCAAATGTCAAACAAGTAATTTTTAATGACAGTAACGAGTTGTCAATCTTCACAACTTGTTTAGGAGTAAGCTGAAATATGTAATCGTCTTATTTATAATAATGGTAGTAAAATACTATTAGGCCGAACAAACGGATGTTATTAATTTTAGAATATTGCAAAGAAAATAAAACAATTGTTGCTGTCATTAAAAATTACTTGTTTGACATTTGGATAGACTGCTAGATTAAATTTATTTTAAAAATTTAGCAGTGCAGACACTCAGATTTTATTTTTTTCTGAGTGAACCGTAACAGATATCACAAATTACACGGAGAGAGAAAAGTTTATTATTGAATGTATCTTTCTGAAGAAAAATAATTTCACGTTTTCGGCATTGCCATTAAAAAGTTACAGTCTAATTAATGTTGGGAGACCTAAGTTACATACACTAGTTGTTCACTAATAATAACAAGTATCACCTTAAAAGATTACTTATAACCATATAAACTGTCATACCAAATTTCATCCAAATCGAATAAAGCGTCCGATTATTATAAGTAAAATTAATTTTTTTTCGAAGAACTTTGAAGCAGAATTCTGGCTAAATGGTACACTTTCCGGTAGAAGCAAGTTTGGTTAAATCGTCGTATTTTAGCCTCAGGAATCTGTGGTTAAGCCATGTCCCCCTATTTAAGAGACACCCTGTATATATACCTACCGTATGTCCACGGATCGAGTTCCAAAGAGAAAAAACTTTTTTATTTTACAAAAAAATGTATTCTTGATAAAAGTTTTTGCATGTCCCGAAACGGCCAATTCAGTTTTAACATTTTCAAATTTTCTTTTAGTTTCAGTCAAAAAATAAATTTGCGTTGTCATGATACTATCTTGGTTTTTTTACATACAGTATGGAACCAGTTGATAGGAATTTTTTGACCAATTTTTGTGCACCTCTATTTGAGATGTAAATATCCGGAAACTTTTGATTAAATTCTTCGACAACTCGACGGATCGTTTTATTACCTTTGCCATAACATTGAATTAAGTAAACTCGTTCCTCTTTTAACAACGATTATGGTTGATTTTCCTAACTGAAAATTAATAAAAATAAATAAATAACGGCAATTACCATAACAATGCAAACTTATTTTTTGGGTTAGTTAAAAGTATGGAGACGGCGATTTATTGTTGTTAATATTCATTTTAGGAAATTATGTTCAATACAAAAGTTTTTTAAGAAATTTTGGTCTACATTTGAGAATACATGATTTTTTTTTTCTTCAATTGTTTTTGAATTACGGTTGTCCTCGTAATTTTTTAAATGGGAACCTATTAATTTTACTCTACCATTCGATAGAGTGTTTTTTTTTTCTCTTTACAACAGTATGTTTGTTTTTTTGTTTTTCAATTTATTTTAATAATATTTTTACAAGGAAAAACACCGCTTCAAGTATTTACGAATAGTAGGTACATCTAAGATAGACAAAAGCGAAGCGATAAACAAACTCGAGCGATGTAATTTACTTAGTTATTAATTTGTTTTTAATGATAAGATTGTGACCGACAACTTTATTGGAAATAATTTTGTCTATCTTAGATGAACCTACTATTCGTAAATACTTGAACCGGTGTTTTTCCTTGCAAAAATGTTATTAAAATAAATTGAAAAACAAAAAAACAAACATACTGTTGTAAAGAGAAAAAAAACACTCTATCGAATAGTAGAGTAAAATTAATAGGTTCTCATTTAAAAAAATTAAGGGGACAAGCGTAACTCAAAAATTTCTTAAAAAACTTTTGTATTGAACATAATTTCCTAAAATGAATATTAACGACAATAAATCGCCGTCTCCATACTTTTAACTAACCCTGTATATTTAAATAGCTCTCAAAAAAAAAAACTGAAGTAACGCCTTGTAAACGCCTTAAATGGTGCAGATATATCGTCCTACCGAAATTTGCGAGCAGTTTGGAAAACCCAAAAGTTGATAATAAGTCGTGATGATATATTTATTTGTCTATACGACTATACTCGCCGGCAAATAAATATGGACTGAAGTCCAATTTTTCCCTTCTCCTCGCTCTGTCCCTTGCCATACGATGTTGCCGTTTCTTCATAATTTAGCATTTTCAACATGACCAATGTAATTGGCAACAGTGTAGAAATCTCCAGCCCATATTTATTTGACGGCAAGTATAATAGGTAATATGTATATTTAAACGTGTAGATTTATAGTGATGAAAATGATAAGTATACCTCTGTTTATAAATAATAACGTTTTGAGTATGACCATAACTTTACTGCACTCTACTTAGAGTAGCAATTTATTAGAAAAGTACGTGTCAATTATAACCACAAGCTCAATATTAATGGACTTTCTATATCAAAAGAAAAACGAACCATTCTCCATTAACTAGACTTAATACACTGCAGATAATATTTTTCGAGTTTTCCTTTAGTGCTGTTACATAATATCTGATTGGACCATAATCCTAATGTATCAAGTCCAATTTTGTTAATTTGAATATGCTATCATCATGGTAGCAATAACAATAAAGCTATCATTTTCTTTTAATGATAATTTCCTTTTAACATATTTTGAAAATATCTGATGTGGACACCACATGACTTCCTTGTACTCCTGTTACACTATACATATTTTGTTAATAATTAAAATATGGATAATAACAGACCCAATCATAAAATTGCACGTATTTGACATTGATATTAAATTCTTTATTTTTTGTTATTTCTTGTCCTAATTCATAGCAAACTTAATTACAGAAACCAAAATGTACATAATGTTTAAATTTACATATCTCGCTTATACAAAGGACTAATTTAATCATACTTGACGTTTTCGACGCAAAATTCAATTCTCTAAAACTTTTATTTGAAGCATATATTGTTAAATTCAAAATAATACCATTATTTTCAAGAAAAACTGATAATAGCTTCAAGTAAAGTATCACTTCCGGTTAGACTATTTTAACCAAAGTCTATTATGTTATTTCCATTGATATAAAAGTATTATATACCAAATTTGAAAAGTTTTGGATTATATTTTAATAGTTTTCCAATAAAATCTATTATAGGTTTCAAGTAAAGTACCACTTCCGGGTATGCGATTTTAACTAAAATCTATTATGTTACTCCTCTTGATATAAAAGTATTATATACCAAATTTGAAAAGTTTTGGATTATATTTTAATATAGTTTTTCATTAAAATCTACTATAGGCTTCAAGTAAAGTACCACTTCCGGGTAGACCAGTTTTACTAAAATCTATTATGTTATTCCCATTGATATAAAAGTCTTATATACCAAATTTGAAAAGTTTTGGATTATATTATAATACAGTTTTCCACTAAAATCTATTATGGGCTTCAAGTAAAGTACCACTTCTGAAAGTTATGCAATGACCAAAAAGGGAGGTGCACAACTAGATGTTATAATAGTCCTAAATACAAAATTTTAACTTTCTACGGCTTCCCGTTTTTCAGTTATGCGAGATACGTACGTACGTACGTACGTACGACGTCACGACGAAATTAGTCAAAATGGATTCAGGGATGGTCAAAATGGATATTTCCGTTGAAATCTGAAAACCGAATTTTTTCGCTATTACAATACTTCCTTTACTTCGTACAAGGAAGTAAAAATATTCCCCCAACTCTTTAACGTCAGAGAGGAAAAACAAGAAGACTCAAATCTTCTAAAATAATTGCGCTGAAGAAGTTGGCAAATATTGATGGATCTATTTTAAATGAACTGTAAAAAACACTCTCGGAAAGAATTTTAAATTCAAGTCTTATAATATAATGAGCTAGACTAAAAGTTTTCCTTCAAATGAAGAAGTCTTTAAATGGGCTGAAGTTTCATTTTCTTTAACTTTTTAAGTAGGTTCTTTTTCTAGATAAATTTAATAACTCGGTCCGTTTGAACCACTACATTATTATACTTATTATATTTTAGATGACCATTGTGATAAGTATGACATATCAACGTAGTATCCTAACACTGAAAGTTGAACTTATGACATTAGCACAGATTACCTGTACTATCGTAATCAGATGCGACACTCTCTGTCGGTACCTTTGAAGTTAGTGTCCCTAAAAAATTTTATTGGCGGCCATGTTTTTAATGAAATAATTTACTACCTCAAAATCCTACAAATATGAGGACAGTACAGCTTGGCTTGTAGTCGAGTTGGTTAGAGCGAGGGTTAGAGCAAACACCGAATCTATTTGAGGTCGCGAGTTCAAATCCGTATAAGGTAGTTTCTATTTTTCAATGTTTTTTTTTTTACTAAATAGTCAGTAGATATTATTTTATTTAAATATATTACTAATATAAAAACAAAGAATTAAATAATACAATACCTATTATTTATAATAATATGTAAAAATCAACTGCTACACTATGCATTAAATGACAACATAACATAAAAAAACTAAGAATCAATTAAGCCATTTCTTATTATTTGTTATAATAATAATAGTTTTTATTTCTTTTATTGTATTAAAGTTCTTGTTTATAAACTTTCCTTTCAAAGATGGGTAATTTAATTTACTTTACAATACTTTTAATGATATTAAATTGTATGGCTACAATTTCAAAATTTTGAAAAAAAAGTGATCATTTTATTTTCACGGCACTGACTTTTATATTTCATATTTATTTTGCTAACTATAACGGCAAACTAAGAACACGCCATTTTATTAACGAAATATGGCATGCGCAAACAACCTGCGCAATTGAAAATTTGCCCCAACGAAATCGCCGAGTGTCGCATCTGTATACGGTAGTATAGATAATCTGTGACATTAGTGTTACGATCTCAGACTAAACAAACATAAATTAGACGCCGCATTGCCTATACTGCGCAATGGTTTGTTGTGAAGCCATTCCTTCCTTGGTGAGGGGTTAGGTGGGGATAGGAGGGAACGAGGCGTTTGTTTTGTATAGCGTGTTGCTTGCCTAGTTTGTTATTATTATTTTACGTGCGAAGGTGATTTTGTAAGGCTAGGTGCAGGAAAATATAAATATTTGATAACGTCATTGTAAATATAATTTTTCTTTTTCAAATCACGTAGTAGTTTACAAAATGACAGCTACTGTCACTTTCAAATTATTGCAAATGCAACCCGCATTTCATGAACGCCGCAAGCTAGCTCGGCACGCCCATTTAAGTTCGTGCTTCACAACAAATGGTTGTATGCGGCGTCTAATTTATATTTGGTCTGAGGTTACGATATACCTATTTCATATCGCAATAGTTGACACGGTTGCTAGATTACTATGTCATTATTTTCTGGCTATATGTGTACCAACCTTTGCAAACTTATATAGCGAGTGCCGGACCTTTACCACTAGTACTCAATTCCAGTCAATAGATGTCGCGAACGTCGCTTTATGAACTTGCATTTTTTATTACTAAGCAACTATTGGTCCACGTATTTCTTCTGAGGTGGGAAATACGGATGCGTGGGAAACATTTGAATTTGACGTAAATTCAAGAATTTGACATATTTTGAATTGTGTTTTCGATTCTATCACAGTTCTTTATAATTCACTTTGATTATTCATTGTAACATCTGTGTGTCCATTAGGCAAGTTTTTAATGTAACATTGTTTAATTTTACGTGTTGATAAGGTCATATAACTAATTCAGTTCGTTTCTTGTTAAACCGTTACAATTATTTCAATGAGGATAACAAATCAATTTTGAAAATAAAATTTTATTATGTGTAAATGAAAAAGTATAATAAAATATTAAATCTGTGCACATGCATTTTAATATCAAAATAAATTTATATCAACAAACAAAACTACAATATTTTGTATAAAATTCAAAAACGGGTTGCCTAATTTACATCTTAGTTCTATTCCAACCACCAGGTGTAATGTTCAGTGTAAGTACACATAAGTTTCCGGTCTAAAGAGTATTATTTGTCTATGATGTGTACATTATTCATTTGTCAGCTGTCCGTACGTTTGAACCTAAATTTCAGTTTTGTAAAAAAAAAAAATTATTTAAGCTCGTCTAAAAAATAATGTTCATAACTTGTATGAAATACAAATATCTTAGCTCGTGTGTATTGACTTGCAAATATTTGGTATTTTTCATAACTTATTAATTAGTGTTATCAAAAATAATTAGAAAATTTGTCATCATACAAATTCATAACCCTGAAAACAGTTCGCCTCAGGTCGAAAGGTCATGTGATATATTTTATTTTGTACGATCCGTCAACCTCATAAATTATTTAATATCATTGTCACGTTCAATTGTCACCTAGAAACAAAAACATACCGACGTTTGACCTAATAAATTTCAGTCAGCGATATCTTGGATATAGAAATTCTGTGTTAACTGAATACTAAAATTGGTTTATATTCAAACCCAAACTCATAACAATTTCGTCGATTTTCAACAAATTATAGAATCTACACAAATGGTTAGAAATTTCTGAAAAATTCTTTCGGCAGCTTTAGATATAAACTTGAAACTTTAAAAACTGTGGGCCAGATGACTAGTGATAATAGTTCGAACTATAGTGACTGTATATACGTAGTGTGGCCAATAGGGGGATCGACTTTGATTGGTCCGCGCGAATTTGGCTAAATATGGCGGATATTATGCCAAGCTCAAATGTTGTTCACATCAGAAAAGTGAAATTTAAGATATTGTACATACATACATACAATCGCGCGTTTCCCACTTAGTGGGTTAGCAAAAACCCGAAAATAATTAGAAAAGGGATGAAAGTAAAAGCTCCACTGAATCACTTAACTCTTTAAAAACATTCTTCTTCCGCCTTAAGATACTGTTTGTAAATTATATCTGAATTTAAAGTAATTATACTATATTTATAATTCCAATTGTGTAAATAATTAAATTATGTGTATTTGTAACTCAAAAGTGTTTGATTAGGTTAAGTGCGTTAATACAACTCGATACAAAGTTGTTATTAACACGATTTGTATTAATATGTTTCTCTGTACTAAACAACGTACAGTTAATATACATATAGTAGTTATAAGTACAAACGGATATTCCTTTTAGTCTCGTTATATTGAAATAATAATAATAATAATAATAATAATAATAATATTAATAATAATAACAATAATAATAATAATAATAATAATAATAATAATGTGAAGGTAAGATCATTTTATTTTTCTGTTCTGCCGATATTTACTTTCGCTGATTTACTATTAAAATTTAGTATAAAAAAGTAAAAGAAATACCCTGCCAAACAGATAATTTTCTGGCATTGTTATCTTGCAAATTAAAACTGTAAAATTGCTGATTACAACAAAAGATTTTGATCATAACCTAATAATACTGATTACAAGAATGAATCTAACACAGGAAATTTCATCAATATTTTAAAACTAGCATTTTTCGAAGAATGAAAAGTATAGTTTAAATTTTAAAGCGTATGATAATTTACAAATTAAATATTATGGGAGGCGTATGTGCATATTTATTATTTGTATGTAAATATTTGTATAATTAGAAATGAATTATTCAAAAAATATAATATAATACCTTTATTTGTAATTCAGTGGTGTATTTTGAAATAAATAATATTGCGTTTCCAATTTATATGATATTTCATTAATTGTTTATCGAATTTTGTTTAGTTATCACATCATATGGATTCAAATTTCCCGCGCATTTTGGCAAAATATGGCGACGTTTGGCCATACTATGTATATACAGTCATTATAGTTCGAACGGTATTTCAAGGGTTATCTTCTAGTCCAGATTTAGCTTCCAATGAAAAACAACTTCTTAAAAATCCAGTGTATACAGTAAATTTTACCTTACAAAACATACGGGTCAATACTTCAGGAAAATGTATAGGGCTTAGGAACAAAATGCGTTCTAAAATTAAAGCTGGTATTACTAATAAAGACCATGTAACCCAATATTAAATGGCGGAATACTTGAATAACATTCACCATTTGCTTAGTTTTATAATTTGTTTGTCGAAAATGTTAACCGACCAAACTAATATGAGTTTTGACTCGTACGTCTTTAATTGTGTAATGGCAAGATATACAGTGTGTCCCAAAGTGCCACCATTGGGATCTCGAGAACTATAAGAGATACGATGTCGGTTAAATGGAACTTTTTGTGCGCCTTTGGGAGGCCATCTCAGATGTGCTTTTGTTTTTCAAAAAAAAATCATAGGGCACTAGATAATGACGAAAAACTGAATATTGTTGATTTTTTCTTTTTCAAATAACTTCTAAACTATTAGTAATTGAGAAAAACGTTTCAAATATAAAAGGTAGATATTTTTATTAACTAACCAGTGGTGTACGAAATAAATTTTTATGTCCGTAAATTTTCGAGATATAACACAAACTTATATTTTTTTAAATGGAACCCATATCTGATTTTCGTCTCAAAAAAATAATTATTTTTTTCTCTTTTCAATGATGTAAGGGTTATTATGTTTTATATTTGTTTTACTCCTAAAATTTAATTTTTCTCTTTTTTTTCCTGAATTTTCTTATTATTTCCCAAAAAGACATTATTATTTTTATTAATTATATTGTATTTGATCGATAAAATTTATTTTATGCCTTTATTATTTAATATTTTCATTCTAGACTCATAATTATAAATTACACTATAATGTGCTAAGGGCGACCTGATACAAATATTATAAAAATTAATTTGATACGAATTTTGAGCAAAATTTTCTAACGAAATAAATTATTTAAATACAAGGAGTATTTGTAAATAGAAATCTACTAATATTTTCAAAATAATTGTAAATTTAATACAAAATAAAGAAAAAAATAATAATTTTGAAGGCAAAACAAATATAAAACATAATAACCCTTACATCATTGAAAAGAGACAAAAATAATTATTTTTTTGAGACTAAAATCAGATATGGGTTCCATTTAAAAAAATATAAGTTTGTGTTATATCTCGAAAATTTACGGATATAAAAATTTATTTCGTACGCCACTGGTTAGTTAATAAAAATATCTATCTTTTATATTTGAAACGTTTTTCTCAATTAATAATAGTTTAGAAGTTATTTGAAAAAAAAAAATCAACAATATTCAGTTTTTCGTCATTATCTAGTGCCCTATAAGAATTTTTGGAAAAACAAAAGCGCATCTGAGATGGCCTCCCAAAAGCGCACAAAAAGTTCCATTTGACCGACACCGTATCTCTTATAGTTCTCGAGATCCCAATGGTGGCACTTTTAAATGGGACACTCTGTACGTATAAGGTGTTAAAAATGAGTTTAAAAAATTAATTAACATAAAATAGAAGAAAAACTGAAAAATATAGTAGTCCAACAAAATTTTGTCTATGCCTAGTAAATAGACTATGAAAATACAATAAAATTTTGTATGAACCATTTTTCTCAATTTCTAATAGTTTCAAAATTATTTGAAAATTAAATATTGGCCAAGCAACAAAAGCATGTCTAAGATGACCTCGCGAAGGTAAACAAAAAATCTTATTTAATCGAAGTCGTAATTCTTATAGTTTTTGAGATAGCAGCTGTAAACCCCGTGAAAACTCATTTCTAACTCACTTATATCTCGGAAACTATTGAAGATCGGACCAATGTTGATTAAGTTTTTTTTTACTAATTTTGGTCAGAACTATATGCCCTTAAAATATTTTACCCTTATTTTTTAACACCTGTATAATGTTTGTATTATATGTATATACAGGTGTTAAAAATAAGTATCTCAAATTATGAAGGCATATAGTACTGACCAAAATGAGTAAAAAAGTTTAATCAACATGGATCCGATCTGCAACTATATTCGAGAAAGAGGCCAGTTTGTATTAGAATCAAAGAAAAACAGACTAAGATAGTGGTCGAACAAAATTTTGTCTATGCCAGTAAATAGCCTATAAAAAAACAATAACATATTATATGAAACAATTTTTACCTCCCGCTACCCTTGGTAAGGGAGGTATAGGGATCGTGCTAAAAATCACATATCGAGATTTTAGTAAATGACCACGTTTTAAGGTCCCTAGAATCCAATTTTAACATTTTCACGATGATGTCTGTATGTGTGTGTGTGTGTGTGTGTGTGTGTGTGTATGTATGTGTACAAATTTTGTTTGCACTCTAACTCAAATACTATCATTCAGAAAATTTTGAAACCATGTTTTTCTACCCTATTCTAATAGGAATAGAAGCCATTAGATTTTGGTTTTTCTTCAAAAAATACCATTAAATGCCATTTTTTCGCATTTGACGTCATTAAAAAATTATAGATTATTAAATTTTGTACAGGTATACATTAATACTTTTTCTATATATTTTACAGATTCATTAAAAATCATTTTTCTTTTTTTAATCCCGAAGCCTAAGATAAACACAATTCCTTTGTTACACAGTTTATTTTTCAAATGAATGTAACTGACAGGTAAACGTCATTGTCAAAAAACTAATCACTTCAAATTAATAATAGTGACATATTAAATAATAAAGAAAATCGTAAATAAAGCAATAGTTATATGCAATGGAACATAATATAGTTTGAAGCATTACTAAATACGTAAGTATGTATTTAAATTAATAAAAATTAAATAGCGGGAGGTTTTGTGTTGGCCACATCAGATTTTTTCACTTTCTAATAGTTACGAAGTTATTTGAAAACTAAATATTGGCCAAGGGCGTCACAACTTTTTATTCGATTTTTTGTGAAAAACAAAAATATATCTAAGATGACCTCTCAAAGGTAAACAAAATGTCTCATTTTCACATAAACACCGAAAAAACTCTTTTTTCATTGCCTTTTATCTCGAAAACAGATCGGACCCATGTTGATTAAACTTTTTTTACTCATTTTGGTCAGTACTATACGCTCTCATAATTTGGGACACTTATTTTTTAACACCCTGTATAAAGAAGATGTATTCGAAGATAGATATGAAGACAAGATCTCATTTATAGAAAGCATTTGACATAAATTATGCCACTTACCGGTTATTGGAGAATTGTAATACTAGGACCGACTAAGAACACATATTAATATATCTTTGTATTTCACTTTAAATGTTAATTTGTACATTATAATACAGAGATATATATGTAGGTCCATTATCTAGAACATATCACAAGACACTAATGTATATCGTATCATATACACAACCGTGCGACTTTAAACGTGTTTTAGTAGGAACCAAATAAGAAAAACACCGATTACAGGGAAATTAAAAAACAGCATAGTGTTTCAATATAGCTATTTATGTATTAAGAGTGCAAAATGGGATATTGTCGACTGAGAGGCATTCTATCGAAATCGACAATGTCCATTTGCGCTCGAAACACCCACAAGATTTTTTCTACAGTCGCCACAATGCGGTCTTCCACCATAACAAAAAATAATAAAATGTACACTTTGTACTTTCATTACTACTCAATAAATAACGATTATATTTTCTAATTTTAATTTATCGTTATTTTTCATTCTTCTTTAGCTATTGCTTCAATCTAATCTAAGCATTTTTACCTTCCGTCACCTTTAGGTAAGGTAGATATTGTCTTTAGTCAAAAAATTCGGTGGTGGATTTTTAATGGGTCCCTTGAATATGTGTGTATGTATATGTGTCTGACTGTGTGTGACAAATTTTTCTCCGACGAAAACTGCAATACTACAATTCTAAATATTGATATGGAATTTGTAGAAAATAGTATATGTTCGTGTTATTTTACTATACATATATATATAGAATCTTTTCCTCGAAACTTTTGGTATGGGATTTGTACAAAATACGTAGATTTGACGCGGAAGGTATTGTGCTGACTGATTTTTACCTTCCGTCACCTTTAGGTAAGGAAGGTATTGTCTTTGGTCAAAAAATTCGATGGGGAGTTTTAAATGAATAAGCACGTTTTAATGTCCCTACAATACGATTTTACTGGTTTTACGATGATGTCTGTATGTGTGTATGTGTGTGTGTATGTGTGTGTGTGTGTGTGTGTGTGGGTCCGTGTGTGTGTGTGTGTGTGTGTGTGACAAATTTTTCTCCGACGATAACTCCAAAACTACAATTCTAAAAATTATGATTCTTTCGTATTATTCTTCCTTACAACCCTATGAAGAGCTGATTAGATTTTGGTTATAATTGGTCAACCGGAAGTACTCTTATTTGAAGTTCTTAACAGTTTTTCTTGAAAAAACGCAGTTAAATATCATTTTCGATATTTTATGTGATTATCAATAGAAAGATTATCTTATTCTCTATATAGTTCGATTATACATTTTCCTTCATATTCAATAGATTTAGGGCCGGTTTTTCAATAATAGGTTAAATTTTAACTACGAGTTAAATAAACAATATTGAACCGAAATCAACTGTCAAATGACAGATTTATCATTGATGTCAACAAAACGATGCAATATTGTTTACTTAACTAGAAGTTAATATTTTAACCAGAGATTGAAAAACCGGCCCATAGAGTTATAGAGAGATTAAGAGAGATTAACTTTCAATAATCAGTCATCTTTGCAAAAATTAAGAAAACATCAGATATATTCAGAAAATTCTAATTGACAGATGTCAGTGTCAAGTGCAAATCCAAAGTGGGAAGTATATGATCTGAAAGTGATATAAGTGACAGTGTCCCTCGCCAGTGACTTGCATTTGCGGCCTCGCCTCAAGATAGGAACTTATAATGCCAGGAGTACGAGAAAGGTAAAAGAGAAGATGGAGCGACTGTATAACAGAAGATTTGAGGGAGGAAGGACTGTGTTATGAAGATGCGTTGGACAGGAATGAGTAGAAGAGAAGAGTGAGAAACAGCGACTTCTAATAAAATAGGGAAAAGTTGAAGAAGGAGGAAGTGTTAAGTGCAATATATAACGTACATACGTTCGTATTCGTATTATAATTGTATTGGATTTTAGAATCTTTTCAAAGGAACTTTCAGTATGGATTTGTAAAAAATAGTGTGTTCTTGTTTCAATTTTGCAGGATATATAGAATCTTTTTCAAGGAACTTTTGGTATGGGATTTTTACAAAATACATCGAATTGACGGAAGGTTTTGTGCTAGCCACAACAGAGTTTTTACTTTCGTTTTTGTGAATGAATGCCGTATTTTATTTATATATTCCTTGACGAAACAGTAAATCATGTTGTTTGATTATGTAATATACCGATAGAGTAGTCATATGTCAGATTGACTTGCGGAAGTGGTAAATGTGTAAGTAACTACAGCGCCATTAGTTCCTGACTAAACGTTCTCATTAAGTATGTAAACAAGTGGCATTTTTCAACATTTTATAGTTAGAAATTTGTCGCGCATGAGCGTCTACAAAAGCAAGCGTAAATGGCTACTTTTATAGACTAAAGAAAAAATAAGTTAACATTTTTATAAATTACACTCCAGGTTACAATATTTACAACGAGTGAAATTTTACAAATAATCACCCCTATTCTGTAACTCAATCGATAAATTTTTTCGATCGATAATAAATTGTAGCCAATAATTAGAGTAGACACTGAATAAAAAAATGAAACTGGCAGATGATACATTCGTTTCTATTTGTCAAAAATTATTATCGATCGATAACTATTATCGATTGAGTTACAGATTAGGGCGAATTATGGTGCTATTCTGTAAAGTTCTATAAGCTCTATAGACTCTATAAACAACCGACGTTATAGTATGTAAGAAAATAGCTATTCTGTAACTAGGTTACAGTACTATAAGGGCTTATAGTCTTATAGAAATCTCTATAAAACTTACAGCGCCAAAATCTTGACTGTAAAGTATTTATAGCGCATATTGAAACGTCAAAAATATTTTTATTAAAAAAAATATTGTCAAACGTTACGAAATATTGAAATAGAAAATAAAAGAATTTATTGTGCCACTCTGAAAAACATAGTCAGTTTCCATTTTATTTAAAAAAATTTCATACTGCTCTTCATTTGTGTTTGGAATTCTTTTTCGTTTCGTGTTAGATTTGCATATAAAATTAAATTAATTAAAGCGATAAAATTTAATCATTTTACGTAGCTATATTTGTCATAAAATATATTATATTAGAAAGGTCAAGACAAGGGGAGGAATCAACATTGGTGTTCATAGCTTAATAGAATATTTAAAATAAGAATTAAATTATATCTTAATAATTAATAATAACTGGAGTCTCGTAGCGCCTGAGTGTCGGGTCGCGAATCTGGAGAACCGGGTTCGATACCGATCGTAACCAAAATTATTTCGAATCTTAAACGCCCGCACGGCGCACGGTATGAATATGTCATCATCATTACCGACATCTACATATAAAGCAGATTGGCCCATCCAGCAATATGCCGTAATGGTATATTTTTTTTATTTATTTATATGACAGAACAGCAACAAGAATTACAATTACAATAATCAAAATGTATGTAAACATTAATTCAATAATATAATTAAATATATACTTGCATATTATTGGAGTTATATATGATTCCTTAACGTCTTGTCAAAAATATGGTTATAGAATATATGACAGTTTGACATGAATAACAACCAAAACAACTCTATAGCCATACTTGATATAGAGAGAGTTACAGAATACGTAATTTTACTATTCTATAAGGTGTGATCTTGTAGAGCTCTATAGCTTACAGAGCGTATAGAGATACAGCGTTATAGAGCAAAGTTACAGAATAGCGCCAGTAGTGTTAATTTCTACACTAATATCATAATATAAATATAAACAGCAGTTGCACTCCTCAGCGGTTCCTTTCATCCGACAGCACACCGGCTTAGCTCCGCCTCCTGGTTTACAGGCTTGAAGTTTTAATCCAGCAATTTGACAGCACACCGACTAAGCTTTGCGCCCAAATCTTGCCATCCTACATGGTGCTGTAAAACTAAAATTTACACACGACGAGAACTGACACATTCGAAGTCAAATATTTCGGTAACCAAATACCGTAGTGTCTATTTCAAATCCGTTATATAGGAAGTACAATGTTATTTTTTTTTTTCATTTTGCTGTAGGTACTAACCTATTAAATTTAGAGAAAAGTTGTAAATAAAAGAGTTGTTTAGAATTAAAAACTACATAATATGAGACTAAAATAAATCATAATTTCTTTTTATTTTTCTCTAAAATTAATAAGTCAGGCCCACTAAATTTCTTCGAGTGTATAAATCAAATTAAATAAGTTAGGACTATAAACAATAACATCAGCACGAAGGACAATAATGTTAATGTCATTCTAGAATCTTGTTAAGAATCAATTTCGGAAGAAGCTTTCCAATTAATTGCAGCTTTTATTTCAGAGCTTTGCTATAAATCGAGCTTTTACTGCTAAGATTTATGACAAACAATCTGAAATTACAACTAATTCTAATGGCACATTGGACAAATTTATTAATTGTTTCAAAACAAACAAACTAAAACAAACAAAAATGTTGGTTTCACATTTTTTAAAGTATTTTAAATAAAAGTTTATGCAATATTTTTCATAGAAATAAAAATAATAATAATTTATTTTTATTTTCGTAAATAATTAAATAAAAAGATTGGCGTCAGAAATAGCATTAAAAACAACACACCATTCGTGTGACGTCAAATTACGTACAGCACGTCTTTCATAGAGCCTAATTCTCAATTTTCACCATTGTGATATAATATAAAATGATAAATTTATATCATTTCACTTATCAGTGTCAAGATATTATTTGTCAAATGTCAAAAAACACATGTACTAAATTCGTATTTTCTTATTATGTCCAACCAATATTGTCAACATACGGTAAATACAAACAATATTACACTTTTTCGCTCATTTGTATCAGATCACTTTGCAATTGAGAATAGGTGTAAGTGATAAGGTGAAATTTTTCAGAAGTATACCCAAATCATTCAAGCAGCCAATGCACGTCATCACTTAGTGTAAAAACCTTAATGCATTAAAATCACTAATAGTGAAAAATGAAATAAAATTTCAATTATTTTTAACCGTCAAAAAGTGTATAACCTTATATAATTATTATTAAGATGAATAGTAGAGTTCATTACTTATTGTATATGACATGAATAATATATAAATAATGTACATCAACGTCATATTATTCGTTTAATTGTTGCTATAGTTGGCACCATTGATAGTTTGCATGTTTATACTGTCAAAGTTATTATTTGACAATTTGAAAAATATTTGTATCGTGTTTGAAACATTTTTGTGCGTTGTAAAGGCCTATTTATAATAAAGTAATGGTAAACGCAACGCAACGACGCAACTTGACCGTTAAAGCAAACACAAAATCTGTGAATCTCCCAAAGGTAGCACTTCTAATCAATCAGAAGAATTCGGTATATTTCTTTTAAATTCGGCATTTATTGCCTTTATATGGCATACATAAGTATAAATAAGGTTAGTATTATAAAATAATTTAAATAGAAATGGACAGTGACTAAAATAATATTTATTTTGTAGACGTGACAGTTCATTAGCATGTCAATAATACAGATTGCAATCTGTATAACTCCTTTCATAAAGATTCTAAAACCTCTGCAAACGTAGCAGTACATGACGTCACACATCTAGTTTCTTATATTCAATTTTTATTAATGACATGCATTGGCTGCTTGAATGATTTGGGTATAATATCACAAGACCTCCTGAATTTATCGATAAATTTTTATTTTGCACGAATTTATTTTGCTTAGCAACAAACACGAAAGCAAACTGCATGGTAAATCCCGACTCCGAAGGAGGAGGGGTTTTACCTAATGTCTGTTTGCTTGAGTGATTTTGCTTAAAAAATAATGAATGCTTAAAAATAAAAGTTTATCTGAGAAAATCTGAGAGGTCGTGTGGTATTTGGTGAGATAAATTCCAAAGACAACGCAAAATGAAACTTGACACATTAATTGTGACACTGACAGTTATAAAAAATAATAACTGTTTATTTACTTGGTAGCGGAAAATTATCGGGGTAACGGGGTTTTATCAGTATAATACTGTTCCCATTGGTTGAATTTTCAAGTGTTTTGCATCATGATTGGTTAAAAACTAGTCGTTGGAATTTATCACTGCATATGACTTAGGTGAAAATTGAGAATTGGGCCCATTGTCAATAGGAAAACAGTTTGTCCATCACCTACGTTATTTATATAATTAAAAGTAGGCGATAGTTTGTCACATGTTAAGCTGTATGAACTTGACGTTACATTCTGTTTGAGATGAAGTGACTTTTTCAAAATATTACACAAATTTCAATAATTAATTGTCAAATATCTGGCAGATAATTCGTGATATTTTCAAATTTGAGGCTATTTAAAGAACAATATTTCTTAAAAATTTAGTATTTAGAATTCTTATAACAGCTTTATTATTCGTGGATGATCTGAAAAGTTCATGGTCTTTCATATTAACGTGTCCCTTAACTCAGCAGACTTTTTTTCTCTAGTTTATTTCGTGCTTTTATTACTGCATATTTTTATTTTGCTTCTGCGAGACAATACATTTTGCCTTCCTTTGTATTGTTTGTATCTATCTAAATTTTTAATTTCGAATTGTTATCGTTCACAATAAAGAAATATATATGAAGGTTATATTCTTCATTGTTACTGGATGCCTTTATATTGTATCGGTTTCTTTACTCTTGTGAAAAAATTTATCTACATTCCTAAATCAAATTTGATTTGAAAAATGATTTATTTGCGTAATTTATTGAGTTGGTAATAGTGGACCATATTTTATGTAGATAATAATTATTATTTCTTTGATATAAAATTTTTCTGAATATGTTTTGCTGAAAGTCTTTTTCTTTTTTTTCATAACAAACGTTGTACATTTTCATTTTCTTGTTTTCTTTATTTTTGTTTCCTTGTTTCTTATTAATTATTTCAAAGCCGGCAGCATCAAGAGTATTTCCCGGTACTAAATTAAATATTTAAAACGCAATTTAGAAGTTTTAAAATGTAAACTTCTTCAACCATAAAGTCATAATAACGAAAAAATATTCTCTTCAGTATTACCTACAGCTGAAAACCATCATATGCAATACGGATTTAATAAAACCATGCATTGATGTTTTGTGATTAATAGTTATTACGACACAAGTACGTAAAGCTGGACTTTAGTCAGGAATGGTCCTGATTGAGTAAAAATGCTTTATTCACAATCATTATAGTAATACATATACAGATTCCTAACCTTTTGGAAGTTGGAAAATACGTCATTCCTAACTTTAATGACAATCTCTTGGGTTGGACATAACAGATTTCACTTCCATCTCTTGGGTTGGAAATGTTTATGTAGGGGTTGCCTAGCAACATTGCCGTAGATCCCCTTAATTAAGAAAGCTAAACAAATTTTAAGATAGCTGTCAAAAATTAATAAAATTAAAGGTTATAATTCATTGATTTATTTTGAAAATTATTGATTTAAAATGAGGATGATTGTGAATAAAATAGTATACATAACCTCGGTGGGAGTTTCATAACAGCCTCGCGCATTATCTCACCTCGAGGCTTCGCCTCTCGGTAAAATACATAGGCCCTCAACTGTAATGAAACATCTCCCACCTCGGATGTAATATACTATTACATATGTGTATCGTACAATATTTTACCTGCGATAGTATCTAAAAACCCAATAAATACAAAAAAAATACTTTTATTTATTTATTAGGATAACAGTATTAAATGAGAAGTTTGCTATGATAAAATATACACACTATGGTTTTTTACAAATTTAGCATCATTAAAAATTTTAATCACTCGTTGCTCGGCAACCCGTGACTAAAGAATTCTTGTTACTAAACAACCGTTTTACAAACTTAAAACTAACAACTAAACTTTTTTTGGTCGAGTACGATGTTTTACGGAAATTGGCGCGAGATAAAAATAGTTATCTACATTCGAGTGCGTGTAAGTTGTATTTTACAGCGCGACAGGTTTGTTTAAGGCACGAGCCCATAAGGCGAGTGCCGTATTAGTAGGAGCGCTATAAAATACTTCACGCACGAGAATTGTATCAAACTTTTTGGCCGACAATAATGAAAATCACTTTTTTTAATGAGATAGGTTGTACTTCTGAAAAGTTATAGTTTAGAATATTAGGGTTAAATCAATTTCCAAATTTGATTTTACTTACCTTCATTAGAGTTATTCTTCTAGCGAAAATTTATTTATAATAATAGATGTTGTTTATGACTGATCACTTCGAGCATATACTGACTAGAGAAGTAATTCCCTATACCAATGTATAGGATGAAGTGATCGGAAGACATGTAGGCGGGGGGCCGGAAGTCACAGTGATTTGCGGGCAGTGTTTTGTTGTGTTATATGTCACTGCTTGTCATTTTACTACAACCAAACCTTATTTTTTGCGTGTAGTTTGGGAGTATATCTCGGAGTATATCAAATTATAATTAAAAATACAAAGAAAGTAAGGATATTTCGTTTCATGTGTAAGTAACTAGGATTTTTTTTACAAATAATATATTAAACAAAGTGTAACTTTTAGGTTTCCTACTAATAATGACGTAAGAGTAACGAGACTGAAATTTATTGGAAATAAAGATGATTTACATATTTCAAAAGCAGCAATTAGTCATTACTTTGTAAAAAAAAGGTAGTACAAATATTAAGATAATATGCAGTCCGCAATACACCACGGCTTCAATAAGCAGCTCGCAATACACCATGGCTTCCGTATGTGTTCCGATCAAAACAAACACCGTAAGGCGGCCTCTAGTCATGCTCGAAGACTGATCATATATTTATTTGCTCATGTTTTCTTCGTAATAAATAATAGGTAGGTGTCGATATTTGACATTTGAGGAGTGTTCGCCTCTCGTATTTGACAGGTATATCGATCGGTGACTATGTCGGTATCGACGGATTTTTACAATAATGACAGATGTTGCTCCCGTGATTTTACTAGTATATACTTTACGCACCGTTGTAGAAAAAGACCTTTTTACGCGGTTTGAAGTCGATATGAATTTTTCTTTTTAATCATGAATCGTGCGGATTGTTTTTGTTGTGTGGTTCATAGATTTGAAAATGTATGTACAGCAAATTTACTTGCTAGTGTACTTGTAAGCTAGCGCCAGTAAATTTCTGTTTTGTACAGAGTTCAAGTGTGTACAGTTGCCGAAGTTTTTGATTAAGAGATTTTTTTAAAAAGTGTACAATGAAAGATGGTCTGGAGGGGAAACAATTAAGTTTGTGGAACTTTATCGGAATTTCCTGACCCACACTCTTTTTGAATGACAGTTTTCTTTCTCAATCTTTCTAATAAGTTCTTCAATCACAATTTGTGTAATTGGCACAAATATTTCTTTTAACTTTTTGTTTCTAGTATGACGAGAAATTGTATACATCCTCTCGATGTGATAGTCTTACTAGTACAAGTGGACATTAACACATTTTAAGTGTAGACATCCACTGTCTTTTGTCCGAGACAGTAGGCTAGCCAGGTTAGCTACTAAGATTAGTTACTACACCTATGTAAACCCGCCTTTTGCTAACATTGTATAAGTAATAATAAGAAAGAGAATTTCATGCAGAATTCATCTTTTGAAACACAAAAATTGATTTTGCATTTTTTGATGGCAGAGAATCATAGTTTGGACTGTTATTTTGACTATGGAATATTAGTAATTTACGTAACAAGACCTGAAAGTGATACTTTACTAGGTGAGCAAGCATATTCCAGAGCGAGCCGTAGGCGAGTTTTGGAAGCTTATGAGCCCAGTATAGACACTTTCAGGTCATGTTGGGTACAATATTTTTTTTGCGATCCTAAAAAAGAATAAAAAAGTATTATTTCATTTTTTACTGCGAGCAAATAAGATATAAATAAACAACTGATCTCCATGGAAACATTTAGCTTTACCGGTCCCGGGATCGGTAAAGAACTTTCCGATCCCTTATAGACAATTTTCCGAGCTAGCTCAGCAAAGAAGGACTTTCCGGTCTAAATAGTGATCAGAAAGAGCTCATTTTCTGGGCGATCGCGAAATAATAATGAATCTAGGTCTTATCTTTGCTCACAAATAGAAGGATAACATCTGTCGATGTTTTTTAAACGCGCCAAACAGTTTTTTTAAAACTAGCCGAAAGCTATTTTGTACCTAATTCTTCCGTTAAGATATAATGTGTTCCGTCGACCTTTATTGTAATTTTGTTATTTGTGCATTCAAGTTTCAATTAATATAATCTATATTGTAAAATATGATTTATTTGAAATACCCTATTACTATTACATCCAAACCAAGCAATCATCATCCCGCGTATGAAAATATCAAAAATAATAATCTTTCCAACAAAACCAAGTCAATTACCCATCCATCGACGGATGATAAATCTCTCTCACAGGGTGCTGACCACATTCGCGATCGGTTGCGAATCATTTTTCTGAGATTGACTGACATGAATGCTCCAACATCCACCACAGGAACTAAGCTATCGTCGGCGCCATCAGCTCGCTCAAATAAATATGAATGCGTGATGAACCGAAAGATGAATAAAACATCCACTGCAATGCTGATCTCTTTTAAATATCGCTGCGGTACTTAGAACATGAAAGATGAATGAATGGGTATAAATATTCCGATTTGCGGTAAACGAATCTATGTTTTGTAGGTTAGCTCAAAGCTTAAAGTCAGTGAAGTGTAATTACAGATGGATTGTAATTTATTCTCATGTTCTAGTTTTGTAGTTTCACTTCACAATTTATTTATACAGATGTCAGTATTGAATGTACAGTTTAATCATTACATGTATTATGCATAATTTAACAATTTGTATGTTTCTGCATTTTGGTTCGCCAGTCGAAAACTGTATGACGGTTTTAGATAACATACCATGCCAAAATATGAAATTGATTTTGGAACATTGACTATTCAAAAAATTGCGCAAAACATATTGCCACCCTCACCGCCCCATGCGAATGTTCCATTGTTGGAAGCAAGCTCTGCCGGTTTTTCAGCTCTATAAAACTGGCTCAGCAATTTCATCTCACGACAATAAACATAGTTCTAATATTTAAAGCTCTT
This sequence comes from Ophonus ardosiacus, assembly GCA_943142095.1. Taxonomy (NCBI): domain Eukaryota; kingdom Metazoa; phylum Arthropoda; class Insecta; order Coleoptera; family Carabidae; genus Ophonus; species Ophonus ardosiacus. The sequence goes on along the minus strand of OW964834.1, from coordinate 32,499,727 downwards.
TTATTGCTAAATTATTGCTCATGTTAAAAATTTATTGCTCTAGCCGAATCTGAGATAATTGATGTGAACTAGCTTAAAAATAAGCTAGCTCACAACCTTAATTAAAAAAAAAAATTCTGTCGCAAGACAGATTACGATCTGATATAATTTATTGCTCAAATTAAAAATTTATTGTTTGCAAATAGTCAAGTTTTTACATTGTACACAAGTCGTTTGAGCATACTAAATGAATATTTGACTTCAAAAACAGGTTTTCTAAGAAAATTATACTTTCTCGCAGGTCACATATTAGTTTACAACAATGTACACGTGTGTGAGCTGGAGCAATTAACTTAAATTCAACTCTTACAGCAATATTTCGCATAAAAAAATATCTGTCGCCCTAGACCCCTTAAAAAAACTGTTTTTCTACGGAAATTATACTTTTTCGCAGGTCACATATTAGTTTACAACAATAAACACTCGTGTGAGCTAAATGCATTGTGAAAACAATTTATTGCTCCAGCTCACACACATGTATATTGTTGTTAACTAATATGTGACCTGCGAAAAAGTATAATTTCCCTAGAAAAGCAGTTCTTGATGGGGTCTAGGGCGACAGATAATTTTTGATGCGAAAAATTTCTGTAAAAGTCAAGTTTGAGCTAAATGCAATGTGAAAACAATTTATTGCTCCAGCTCACACACGTGTATTATATTGAAAACTAATATGTGATTTGCGAGAAATTATAATTTTCTTTGAAAAACTGTTTTTGAAGTCAGATATTCATTTAGTATTCTCAAGATACGTACATACGGACACAAACCCCACACATTGGAAGAATTGAAAGAAGCTACTCGCGTAGAAGTCGCCCAAATTGGCAGAAAGGGCTCTAGGACGACAGATAATTTTTGATGCGGAATATTTCCTTAAATTTCGAGTTTAAGCTAAATGCGCGGCTAAAATAATTTATTGCTCCAGCTCACATAAGTGTATATTGTTGTAAACTAATATGTGACTTGCAAGGAAGTATAATTTCCGTAGAAAAACAGTTTTTGAAAGGCTCTAGGACGACAGATAATTTTTGATGCGAAATATTTCCTTAAATTTCGAGTGTAAGCTAAATGCGCAGCTAAAATAATTTATTGCTCCAGCTCACACACGTATATATTGTTGTAAACTAATATGTGACCTGCGAGAAAGTATAATTTCAGTAGAAAAACAGTTCTTGATGGGGTCTAAGAAGACAGATAATTTTTGATGCGAAAAATTTCTGTAAAAGTCGAGTTTGAGCTAAATGCGCGGCTCAAATAATTTATTGCTCCAGCTCACACACGTGTATATTATTGTAAACTAATATGTGACTTGCGAGAAATTATAATTTTCTTAGAAAAACTGTTTTTGTCAGATATTCATTTAGTATTCTCAATATACGTACATACGGACACAAACCCAGCACATTGGAAGAATTGAAAAAAGCTATTCGCGTAGAAGTCGCCCAAATTGGCAGAACGATGTTAGAGTGCTCGTAGAACGCCTCGATAAATGCATTAATGATAACGTACACCACACCCAAGATGTTCTTTTCCACACATTTTGTCACATGCTATGTCATTACGAACGCAAATCTGTCAACATTTTTTTTCTTATGCAGAAAGTATCAATTTTGTGACGTTTTAAAAAACGTCCGCCCTTTCTGCCCAAGCCTGCATAATTGGTTAACGACCTGCCACGTCAGACACACGATCCATGTTAACAATCAATCGGATTAAAAAAAAAAAAAAAAAACGATGTCCGTACACGGTTGAGGTACTAATACTAATCGTCTCCGATTTGTTTTCGTCCCTCTTTAAACCTTATAATCAGCTCGGAAAACATGAGTACTAGATAGACCCTCATCACCATAATCTTTCTTCAACCAATCGTACAAAGACTACTGCCGACCAGTTTACCATCTTTGTTTCAATTTCAAATTAATTGTTCTATAAATGTTATTAAAAGTATTTTTCTTTGAAATAATACGTAAACAATTGATCTGATGTGACCAGCACATTACCTTCCGTCAATTCTATGTATTTTGTACAAATCTCATACCAAAAGTTCCTTGGAAAAGATTCTATATATCCAGTAAAATTGTGACATGAGCACACTATTTTTTTACTCAGCTCTTTATGATGTAAAAAAGAGGAATACGAAACAATTATAAATTTTAGAATTGTAGGATATGACTTATCCTCGGAGAAATTTTTATCAGGGCATCGAACCCGAACCTGAACCGAACCAAAACCGGAACCTAACCGTAACATTTTACCGAACCCAAACCCAGAACCGTTTTTATTATCGTTCGGAATTTTTTTAATAATAAAGTATGAATACTTTCAATAATTATTCTACAAGTAAATAAAATAATTGTATGTTTGTCTATTTTTTATGTTTAATATACCAAATAATGCTTTTAATTCTGAATTAAAAAAAAATATATTATAGACTCTCCAAACATTCATTAAACTATTATCGTATACCTACTGCTACGTATTTTTGTGTCAATGTAACCTAAACTAACCTTTTGTTACATTAAAAATATATAGTTTTAAATGAAATAAGCTATGGAAATATTGTTATTTTTATGAAAACATTTATAATAAACGAATTTTAAAACAAAATACAATATATAACCTTTACAAAGTCCGCCTTTGCTTCTTTCCTTGGACTGCAAGCTACGGATCACGAATCATAACCACATTTCACTATTAAATAAACAAATATAGTATAAATAACACATAAAACACTTGATAAAGTTTATAATAATAAATAAAACGTTCAAATTGTTCGTAAATAGGAACAAAAACACTCATTTCACGTCACAAAAACATTGGGAACTGAGGACCGACGCTACCAGGCGTACGAAAACATTAATGCAAGAATACACCAGAGAAACAAAAGAATGAACAGACAACAGACAGAATTAATATTTAAATAAAATAACTATGTACTGTTTTTATCGCGATAAATTTAAATGTTTGAACATGTAAAAAAATATTAAAAATATTTTTTTCATTTTAAATTATTTTTATTTGTTTGTCATTCAAAAAAACTTTAATTCAATTTTCATTAAGTCGAACCGAACCTGAACCCCGAACAAAACCGCAAATTTTATTAATGCTTGAACCTGAACCGCTCCCGAACCCATTTCTTAAAAAAACAAATTACCTTGAACCTAAACCGGGTTCGATGCCCTGATTTTTATCACACATACACGGATACATAGACACACATACAGACGTCATCGTACAACTAGTAAAATCGTATTCTTGGGACCCTGAAGTTTATTAAAAACTCACCACCGAATTTTTTTTACCAAAGATAATTCCATCCTTTTCTAAAGGTGACGGAAGATAAAAACGATGTCCCTACACGGTTGAGGCATTAATACTAATCTTTAATCTCTTTTCTTCCCTTTTTAATCCTTCTAGTCTGCTCGAAAATTTAAGCACTAGATAGACGCTCATTACTAACAACTTTCTTCAACAAATCATACAAAGAATTATGACGACCGGTTTAACTTCTTTGTTTCAATTTCACTACAAAATGCGTACAATTAATTTTTCTGTCTCTGTTATTAGAAACATTTTTCGCTAAATGATCTATAAATAATTGACAGAGAAAAAGCAATACTAATCAAATGTTCGCTAATCACCCTTAATCAATTGTTCATACGAATGAGCATTTGTTTAAATATTAGAAATTAGAATCGCATTAGAGTGTATTTCTTTTTTCGCCCTTTAAAACATTATCTAATTTTTCTCCAAATGAGCTCTTTGAATGTTTTTGTATTATATAAAAAGGGCTCTTTAGGATAGTTGTGATTTAGTCTGTGAGTAGACGAGGCTAGCGAAAAAGCTCATCTGTGCCAGAGCTTTTTGTTATCTGCTGATGCTGATAGGCTGGCCTAAATTGAGGCTAATGGTGCAGATATGTATCTGGCAGAAAGGCGCAAAGTGCTCGAAAGCCAGTATTGTGACGTTCCTTTCACGAATTATTTATTACTACCCTAATTACCTGTATAGGGTAACGCACCATTCTGAATCACTAATATAGGTATCACTTTCACAAAACGAAATGGATCGCCGATATGACGTATGTAACAAAAGTTTAGGGAAAATTTTTTCACTGCAAATTTTATTACTAAATAAAGTCTATAATGTGGAATGAGTTGTAGGCCTTAATGCTCTATTAATTTATTAAAAAAAAAACGTATATTGTGAACGTTTCGGGCAAAAATTAACCATCATCAGCAATAATGAAGAGATTTTTTCTTTTACAAAATTCAGGGACTAATACAGGTTGGTTGATTTTTCATTGTCCAGCTTATATCTTCGGAAATATTACAGATTCAAGAAAAAGTTATATAGAAAAGTTATTTGATACAACCTGGTCTATAATTTAGCATAAACAATTTTTTTCCAAGGCCTACCAATTTTTCAGAAAAATATTTAACTTTTATTTTTTAAATGGAACACCCTGTATATTTTTACGGAATACAATTTTAAATAAATTTCTCTTTACAACGATGTATAACAAGTAAGGGTTTACCTTTAAATTATGTCTAATAAAGCAAATAGAAATACGATAAAAGTAGGCTGTGATATTCTATTGTTTATACCAGTAACATCCGTCACAGATTTAATAATATTGATTATAATAGTGAGAAAGGTATTAAGATTCTTATTTAACTAAGAAAAATGAACGTCGGTTAGAGTAATAGTAAAAAAGTTGATATGCTTTGCTGTTTTCACAGATCAAATAATAATAAACGTCGGACTGTTATCCTGTATCAAAATTTATATCCTGATAGAAGACAGCCTCACGTAAATACTTTCCAAAATTTTGAAAATTCTCTGCGACAGACCGGTAATATAATTATACGTAGCCAATTTTCCTGTGTGACAGAAGTTACAGGTATAAACAATAGAATATCAAAGGCTACTTTTATCATATTTCTATTTGCTTTATAGGACATAATTTAAAGATAAATCCTTACTTGTTACACATCATTGTAAAGAGAAATTTATTAAGAATCTTATTCTGTCAAAATATACAAGATGTTCCATTTAAATATTTCTATTTGCTTTATAGGACACAGTGGCGTTCCCAGGATTTTGGTCTAGACTAAAAAATTTCATGTACTTTTTTTTTAATAGGTACAAAGATTTTAAGATATTAAGGTTGGAAGGTTAACATTAAAAATATAAGAAACGTTAAACAAAAAAATAAGATATTTTAAATAAGAACATGAAATAAAAAATATTATTGTTTACATAGACCTAGATACATCTAGGTCTAGGGGGGGGGCGATCGCCCCCATCGCCCCCCCTCTGGGTACGCCACTGAATAGGACATAATTTAAAGGTAAATCCTTACTTGTTACACATCATTGTAAAGAAATTGATTAAGAATCTTATTCTGCCAAAATATACAAGGTGTTCCATTTAAAAAATCAAAGTTAAACATTTTTCCGAAAAATTGGTACGCCTTAGAAAAAAATTGTTTATGCTAAATTATAGATCAGGTTGCATGAAATAACTTTTGTATTTAACTCTTTTTTGTATCTTTAATATTTCAGAAGATATAAGTTGGACAATGAAAAATCAACCATCCTGTATATGGCCTGTTTTGTCCAATATTATAAAGCAAGCAGTAAGCAATATGCCGCTTTGTCATAATTATAGTTTTATTGCTGGATCAATTTTCTGATTACTGTGACAAGAATATTTCTGACGATCGAGGAAATAAATTTTTCGTAATACCATACTATTACTATGATATAACAGGACTAAAAACAAAAGTGAAAAGATAAAAATCAAGTGTTCCTATAAAAATAACAGCATCTTGATCATCGACCTTTAAACTAATAGATGCAGCGCACGAGCAAAACGCTTGTTCCGCCATAACGGTGCAGACACAATATCTCTATCCTTCAACAGTACGGAAGTTAAGAAAACGCGGCAAAATAAAAAATGATTTGTCCCTAACTTGTTATACTTAGTGCATAGTCACTAAGACTATATATTCAATTTTTTTGTGCATAATTAGTTTTATTATATATTTTTAACAAGTAATAATTAATAAGAACTTACATATGAAATGACACAGCTGAACCGCGTACGTACTGCTGATTGCACGAAATACACCGTTTCCCCGATTTTGTCGCATACTCGTACACACCTCACAACACATATACGTATGTATTGACAGAAATAATTGTAATTGTTCGCCAAAAAAGTAAATAAAACACAAACAGTCACGAGACGTCAAATGTAGATTTTGACAAATATTTAGTGATAAAGAGCGATGTATAGAGGTTTACATATGGCTGAAAAAGATGTACAATGAGTATGAACGCATGCGCAGTATACTTTAACTAAGAACTTCCGTACTGTTGAAGGACAGAATATATATTTCTATCCTTTTATGTTGGAGCATTATTCTAACAAAAGAATAGGAGACACTTGGTCCATTAGTTTAAAGGTCGATGATCTTGCCGTGGACCGTTGTCAAGGAAATTTTATACATCAACATCAACAACAAAGTTGTTCAGTATGACAGAAAGAGGAAAAGTTTATTCCTAAATGTTTAAATTTTATTTTATTACTAAAAATCTTGAATACCACTCGACCGATATGCAAATAACGAACTCGGCTGATTATAAACTCAGCCACGTCCGTTATTTACCTCATTTCGGCGTAATGGCGTTAATAACTATAACATCGTCCAATGGCAAATGTGCAAGATATTAAAAAACTATTTGAATTGCAAATTTAAACTGTTTTTCTGCATTTTTCTGTGTCTCTTTTCTGGCGTGTGAGATACGTGAGTGTTCGTCGCTTGATTAGAGGTGACTGATGCTTGTTGGGCCCCTGAGTCCCTGACTGGAGCCCTAGCGCTTAGCTCACTGTCCTGGAAACCTGCCTTCCACATACAACTTCAATGATCATCCATCACCCACTTTGATTAAATAAAACGCGTTCGAGCTACAAAAACAGAAAAAGAAATAGTGGTAAATAAATAAATTCATTAGAAAAATTATTTTTAATTTTCATATAGCACAAACGTGATCCGTTATACACATTTAGAACCTCGCCATTCAATTCTATAGTCAAAATTACATAAGTACATTATATGCAAAATGTATATTTTTAAATTTAAATTATAAATTTATATTTAGAAATTGTGATTTAAAATTTAGAATTTTCTCTCTGGTTTATGTCCAATTTTGAAATTCTGGATCTGACCAATCAGTATCTATCACGTGATTGTCACTGCTTGTCATTTGACGTTTCACCAGTTATTAGTTCTGATTTTAGGTTTCAATTTTATTTTCATAGCCATGAATTTGTTAAACGCTAATGAAAATGATGATTTTTTTAATAATGTCGGGAATGTTTTTTACTATTGTTGATTTGTATAATAAAGAAATAAAATTTAAAAAACATAGATAGTTTGTTGGGCCGTGATTAGGCCTATGAACACATTGATTTGTCAACGGGCAGTATCAAAGTTCGTTTTTGAAAATAAAATAACATGATCATGAACAATTCTTCAAATATACTCGTATGAGTGTGCATGTATTTAATTCCGTGCTATCAATCGTTGCATTAAAATTACGCAAACGTTTTTATTTTTGTACAATTCATTTGCATAAGCAGTATTCGCGAACAAAAAACAAAATATCAATTTGTTCCTGTGAATCCATCTTCAAAATGTCAACAACTCACAAAGAAAAAAGACAGCTGACGGATGAAGCAAAGGTATACCTTATGGGCTTGTATAATAGTTCTGTCTTGTGATTGGTCGAATTTGAAATTTATATTTGGAAATATAAAATGTAGTTATATTCCAAATCTAAATTTCAAATTTCTAAATTTACAAATCGTTCATAAACCGTCGTATGCGTTTTAAGTGAGTTTATATTTTAAAATCTAATTATAAGTTGTAAATTCGTAAATTAAATTCATCATAAACCAGCCCTAAGGCGCAGGATTTTTTAAAAAGTACGCAAAATAAATTTTAAAACTCGCCAAAGACTCATGGGGCAAGTCAGAACTAATATTAGAAACTAAATAGAAGAATATTGGCTACTACTAGCTCTATAGTAAATATGAGTGTTAGCTTAAGCTATGTTAATTGTTGTAATAATGAGATTTGATGGGTTATTAAACGCATGTTTGTCTTTATTCATACATTTTAACCTTAAATATACATGTAACATCATTCAAAATGAGGTAAGTGCATCATTTTCAACACAGTATTTTTAACAATGAATAAGATTGAGTTTATTACTAAGGTTGTATCCGATGTTGCATTTTTATCATCCTCATATCTAAATCCTAAATTTATGTGCCCTAAATGATGCCATTATTATTATTAAGGATTTTAGGAATTAGATTTTAGGGTTTTGTAGGAGCTTACTATGTAGGGTTGCCAGATATCAAAGTGTCGAAAATAGAAGAATTAACTTGGAAATATAGAAGTTTCAAAAAATATATAGAATATTCAAATATATCAATGGGCGCGTTCAGCACCCCGGCAGCGCTAGCAGCGATGAGCACCGCTGCGTACCGATGATTTCCGAATGCAATTGCTGGCCCAATTACATTCGTCCATTCATTGTGTTCGTTAAACTTCGGAAGTCAGCGATGCCAGCGATGAGAGGTGCTGAACGCGACCATTTATTACTATCATTACATTACGTATAATTACTAATGTATTAAAAAATAAACACATATTAAATATATTCAGATAAATGAAAATATCGAGTTGGAATCTTCTTCAAATCGACATACTCGACACTAAATTCGGACATGTTGGAAAGTGGTACCAAAATATTATATAAATAAATAAATAAATATAAATATATCATCACGGCATATTACCCATTTCTGGGTGTGCCAGTATCTACAACACATGTAGACATCGGTAATGATGACGATATATTTTACCGTGTGGGCGCATTTAGGATTTAGATATATTCAGGGGTGTAGTCGAGGGTATACGCGGGTATACGCCGTATACCCTCTGGATTTTTTAGGTGCCCGAGCGTGTACCCTCTGCTTTTAAATATTTGAGACAAAAATTATAAAAATTAAATCAACTAATGAAAATTTTATCCCACAATTAAAATCATTTTTTTAGAAATTATACTGAAATTATCTTTATGTTTATAAAATGTACTTTATTTGATTAACGTCGCCATCTATTATTGAAATTTTAATTTTGATTTTTGTTATATAGAAGCCGTATACAGTTTTCAGTTTTCGCAAAATGTACGATTCGTAGTAGGCAGGTTTGCGTCTTTTATACGTAAGGCAATATTTAATTATTCTATTTTTTCCTTTGTGTTTATAGTTTTTGTATTTTGAATTTTAGTTGAAAATTTAAAAGATGACATTAACTTTGTATTAAGTCACAATGTATACGCGCGCATATTGTGTTGTTGAGTTTCGATTTTAGACAGTTTATCCAGATAAATATATTCTTTTTTGTAAAATGTTCTGTGATCTGGCAATTTATTTTTATACATGAAAGGGGAAAAACATGCAACTTCACATCCCTTGAAAAAATGTAATTTTCAATTAAAAGGCATTTGATCTTGAATGAAAAAAAATTTCGCCTGCGACGCCATTTTTTCTTGGTTCCCCCCTCCCCCTGCGTATTTTTTTCTTAATTATTGCCCCCCCCCCCCCTGCGTATACCCTATGTTTCCAAATATATTTTCAGCGTATACCCTCTGCTAATTTTACGACTACAGCACTGGATATATTTCACATTAAAACAACTTCGAATGGCACACTAATGGCATCCATTGGTTTGCATGGGAACACTTTATAACAACTAAACTGAATTATATAATTCGATTTACTTTAATGCTTCCGATTAATTATTAATATTATATTTCATAAAATTGAAGCTTAGAAGCTATATTTTGTCAGTAAATTTGGCGCAAATTATAGCAACGAACATGATTTGTTTAATTAGTGCGCGACAACTTCAAGGCATAGTAATAGGGTTGCCAGACCTTCTATATTTAATAGAAGTCTTCTATATTCAAAGAAAATCTTCTATCTTCTATGTTTCTAAAATATAGAAGCAAAATCTTTTATATTTCGGCTTTTCAGAATAATATTACATAATATTTTATATTTTATGGTTTGACATAGTTACTTCCCAGATCTGCCTTGAACCACAGTATCGTCCATTCAATTTTTACCTCTCGCTAAGAGAGGTATTGGAATCATGCTAAAAATCACATATCAAGATTTTAATGAATAAGCACGTTTCACGGTCACTAGAATCCAATTTTAACAGTTTTACAATGATGTCTGTGTGCGTGTGTGTGTGTGGATGTGTGTATGTGTGTGTGTGTGTGTGTATGGCTGGATGTTGGAGGGACTATTCCTCAAAAACTATAAGACATAAGACCTGCTTAAGTATGAATTCCTCAATCTGACATTCCTGGGAAGAGCTGAAAAGGTTTTGGTAACAATTGAACAACCGGGAGTAGTAGTTTTTAAAAAAAAATCTTCTAAATATTATTTTTTGAAAATTTTTGATATTACTAATTTTGAAGAACAAAATTCTAAATCTGATACATTTAAATTTTTTATTATATCTTCTATAAATTTAGAGATAAAGACGCTATAATATATAGAATATCGGGATATAATAAGTCGAGTAAGCGAAACTACACTAAGGAAACCAGTTGACAAATTCAAATGTCTATAACATAGTTTGTAAATGACAGATATCAATGTCAGTTTCAAAAATCAACAGTTTTAGTGACATTCTGATAGCTTTTTCTGGGAAGTACATTCAGTTTTTCTTATTGTTTTATTAATTAAATATTTGAAATTATAGGTACAATGCATATATCCATCAGAAATACCGCCAACCTGGTTAATGAATTGGAAGAATCTCTGAATTTAGGAATTTTCTCATACAATGAAAAATATGTGCAGAAGACATGTTAAATACAATAAAAAACAATATTTGGGTAAAGTTCTGTAATATTTTGTTATAAAACGACGTTTCGATAGCAAAGTGCAATACAATACTTATATAGCCTAATATGGAAATGGCGAGAGGTCTTGTGCTGGCCACAACAGATTTTTTTCCGAAAACTTACGTGACACCTGTTAATAAAAAATTATATCAACAGATTCAATACTCTGAGGAAGTGTTTCTCGAAGTTTCTTTGAGTCCGTAAAGATTTTGTTGTTCTACATTTATGTCCTTTGGTAAAACGAATTGTGATTCAATAAAATAATAAAAGAATAAAACTTCAAACAATTTTGCATATCCGAGACATGTGTTTCTTCTCATACTTTAAACTCTTTATAGTCTCAAAGGTATTGTTAAATCTTGCAAAACATACTTTTCAAATTCTCTGCTTGAGTGTTTGAATTTCACACTCCAATTAATTTATAAAATAGAGTCAAATATTTGCTGATTACACAAAAGAGAAGAGTGACATACCTTGCTAAAATTGTAGGCAATTATTTAAACGTTATACACCGTTTTTTCTTACTTAACTTTTACGTGAAAATTTTAAAAACAGCTCTTATTTCATTAGGCATTATTTGTCATCTTGTAATTTAAAATTCTAGTTGTCAAAATTAAAATTAGATTTATAAAGATTTAGGAAAATTACGAATTTTAATTTACATAAAATAAAACTTAAATTATAAACTGTTTTTATACAGTTATTGTGTAACATTTAAAGCATGATAAAAATCTGATGTGGCCAACACAATACCTCCCGCTATTTAATTTCTATTAATTTAAATACATACCTATATTCACTATTGCTGCAAACTACCGTGAGTATTTTTTAACGTGAAACATTGGGTTTGTCATATCCATGGTTATGACTTGATACTTGATTGACAGCAATGTATTTACCCATTACATTTAAAATGAAACATGGGGAACGAATCTGACAGAAGTATTATATTTAAATATTGTAAGAAATTTAGCGGAGTCAGAAAACCACTCGAGAGCACTAAACATATTTCGGGCACAAGGTGCACACAGTATTTTTTCTACATCTAAATTTAATTTTTAGAAAACAGGTATAATTATTTAAACAATATTAACCTCTAATGACATCTTGTCAGATGACAGATAACCGTTAAATTTTCCTATAAGTTATGATTTGACATTTATTGACAGACAGCAATGTATTTGTCTGTCTCATTTAGAATGACACATGGGGAATGAATTTGACAGAAGTATTATATTTAAATATTGTAAGAAATTTAGCCGAGTCAGAAAACCACTAGGGCAAAAGGTGCACACTATATTTTTTTACAACTAATTTTAATTTAGAATGCAGGCACAGAATAGACATATACAGAAGCGACACTCCTTGTCTACACCATTATTGTTGCGATTTGATGTTTATTACCTTGAACTTTAAATTTGTTGGCAAATTTACGCGCGAAATTTAAATTGTTTTAAATGGTAAAAGAAAAACACAAAAGTACTAAAATTTTAATTTTATTAACGAATTAAGAAGAAATCATAAAATAAACACATAATTATGTTTTTATTGAACAAATACGTGAATTTTACAAATTCAATACAATGCAGAATTTTCTATATCTTTGACGTGGGAAACACAAACGTCAGATTCAATGAATATGTCCCAAATATCCTTCTCCATCAAATTTTCTCTTCCTCAGGCCTTGAGCCACATTTTACACCTATATTTATTAAGTAAATATACATTTTGCATGATATGGAAGTCGTTTTGCATTACTTATATTTATGGATCTTTCGGAAACGAAAAAAAACTTACATTTCGCTTTCTCCATTTTTTAAATCTCCTTATACAGTTTTTATATGAACAAATAAGTCCTCCCGATTCTACCTTCTTCGTTTTTTCCATTTTATTAGAAACTAACACCACTTCTAAAATTCACAAACGGTTCACAAATGACATATGTCAAAAGTGAGAAGACGTGTTTGGTTTGCTTGAATTAGTCATAAACCTAAAATACATGGGCGTGACAAGCTGAGACAACAATTCCTCCAGAATATGTGAAATATAATGATTTTCTTTATGATAACGATTTTTCCTATCGTTTGTTGAAAAAATAACATGTTTGTTCTTATTAGAAATCAATTTGTGTTTCCCAATATATTTTTATTATTGACCCCAACAGAAAATGTTCTCGTCGAGATAATGAAAAGAACAAAGAATCGTAAGATACGAAGATATGCCGAAACAATCCGATTTTATCCGATTAGCCCTTTAAATATGTTGGCATACTCTTTCTCTCTCTAATTTTCGTTTCTCTCTCTGACTGTCGCTTCTGTATGAATATCTATTCTGTGATGCAGGTATAATTATTTAAACAAAATTAACTCCTATTGACGTCTTATCAAATGTCAAATTCGGTCCCTATGTTTCATTTTAAATGGAACGGGCAAATACATTGCTGTCAATCAAATGTCAAGTCGTAATCATGAATAAAATGACAAACCCAATGTTTCACGTTAAAAAATACTCACGGTATATTAAGTTCCTTACATATAACTATTACTTTATTTACTATTTTCTTTTTAAAATGTCACTATTACTAATTTTGACATTTATCTATCAGTTACATACATTTGAAATATGAACTGTGTAACAAAAGAATTGTGTTTATCTTTAAAACATATGCTCCGGGATTTATAAAAAAGATTATTTTAAATTTCCAGGTTTGCTGACATTTATTGGCCTCCTCGGTCCCCTGATTTGTCCATATGCGATTTTTTCTTGTGGGGTCGCCTCAAAATACGTACATACAAACACAAACCCCGCACATTGGAAGAACTGAAAGAAGCTGTTCGCGTATAAGTTATCCAAATTGACAGTGCGATGTTGAAAAGAGTGTTTGCAAACTTCGTAGAACGTCTCTAGAAATGCATTAATGATAACGGACACCACATATAAAATGTTGTTTTCCTCACCTGATTTTGTCAAATGATGTCATTACAAACTCAAATCTGTCAATAAATCTTTTCTGAAGCAAATAGTATCAGTTTTGTCACGTTTTAAAAAACGTCCGTCCTTTCTGCCCAACTTTATATAATATAAATTTTGAATATAATTCTCCTCCGAGTTGTAATTTTCAAATTCAGAAATATTCTAGCTCGACAATATGACAAATTAATTCTAGTCACATTCACGTAATTATTTTCAATTATCTGTCCGTGTAATCAGTGCGTATACACAAGTTTTATGATTGCGATTTTTAATTGCTTCTAGCTTTCTACGTTTACATAATAAACGGCGCCGGTTTTTAGCAATTCCATCCTACTTTAATTATACCTTCCCTAATTAAGATAAACGTTATAAATAATTTAAAATGAGTTTGATTCATTTTTTTTAAGTGTTAAATGTACGAAGTATGGAAATAAAATATTGGGATTGATTTTAGAATATTGACTATTCAAAAATAGATATTTATACACCAAGTGAGCTAAGTTCTTTGAGTGAATAAACATTCTTATCTCACGTGGTTTATACAATATTTTATTCAATTTTGACGAAATAATAATAAAAACCATTATAATATTTAATTTTGACAAAATAAAAAACTAATCAGTTAGTTAAAAAGCTTTATTGTCTGTCATTTATGTCGTAAAAAATAATGAAAAGAGCTGATAATGTCTGATAAATAATGTGGTGAATGTTATTTGCGTTCTTGATGCTATTTTTAAATGTATTTTTTGTTGAAGAGTGAGTGTGAGTTGTGAGAGTGATTTAAAAAAAATTTAATTCACATGTGAATAAAATGTTACTTGTAGTAGTTGCTATGGAGTTAATAATGACAGTTTAAAACGTCAAAATTGAATAAAAAATATAATGTGTGCGTAAGACCGCACGCCCGAAATGAAAACTTCAATTTTATTGTAATATTTCATACAATTTTAATTACAATAAAAATTGCTTTGAATTTTGTTTTATACAAGTATACTTTTAAATATAATATAAATTCAACATTACCTACATACACAAACACAATCGCTCTTCAGTAATATTTTTTATGCACATCTGCTTTAAAATTGTTTGTTTACATCGTAGTTACCATGGCGGAAACTGAAAGATTACACCCTGCGGGCGGTAAACTAGAATATACGGGCGGTAAAATACAGAAAGAGCCCGCTTACTGCTAAACAAAACATAAAAAATACAATTGGAAATGTAAACAAGACTCTTATTTTAAAAAAATTATATTAGTTCCGCTAAATTTTCACTAGATTTTATTAGAATTGCTTAAGGAATTACTTCAGAAATTGTCTCAAATCTCCAAGTTTGACATTTAAAAAAATATTCATATAACCAAATAGTTAGCAATGCAACCGCCTTATTATTTTGTGACATGGCCACCTGGTCACGTAATATTTTTATATAGCAACAAGCTTTAAATGTATTTAAAAAATAATTTAAAAACATTTCATTTGATTGCAGTTGTGCGTAAAACGTTGTACATACCTCGGGCCGAAAGAAGTTTACACCCTTGGACGAATAAAAGCCCTCCGCTACGCGTCGGGCTTCAAATTTCGTCCGCAGGCGTAAACCTTTTCTTTCGACCCTCTGTATGTAAATAACTATTACGATTCAGCACTTCGCATGCGTTTCAGAAACTTAAATGATTGACATTTAGATGGTACAACAATGCCATCGCTTACATTCATATTTCTTATAATTTGTCCCAATTCGATTGATTGGAAATTGAAGAATTTGAAATGCAGCTGATTGATTTCCAGTCTAGTTCAATATGAATTCAAAAATTTATTGAAACAAGGAAAGAGTTAGAATTAATTGAAACAGAAAGATTGACAAGTAATATAAGTGAAAATGCTAATAACAAAATTTTGGAAACATGGAATGCGTTACCAGACACATTTAATTGTTTAAAGAAGCTGGCTCATGCTATTTTAACAATATTTTCATCAACCTATGCCTGCGAGTCATTATTTTCAGAGATGAATAACATTAAAAACTCGGTTAGAAACCGTTTGACAGATGACTCCAGTTCAGCATGCATTCTGCTAAAAGTAACATCTTACAACCCTAACATATGTTATTTGTCATCTAATCTGCAACAACAGAAGTCACACTAATTTTACTTTAATTTAAATTACGCGTATAATTGAAACATTGCAAAATTTTTTTGTAGTAAATAAAGAGTTTTGAGTTGATAGTATTTATTATTATTATTTTCCCAATAATCACAAAGTCAAAATTATTTGATGGCACGTCCATGACCTCATTAAAAATTTCTTTAGAAAAATGGCACGTTGATACGTAAAGGTTCGCCATCCCTGGCCTAGAGGAAAAAACACAACTTTTTGAGAAAATTCGTTTTTATTTTTCGTCGTAATCTCCTTTTAATTCGACACATTTCTACCACCGCGTTTCCAGTTTTTCGATCCCCTCTTTAAAATACGTCTTCAGTAAGTCTTCAAAATAAGCGTTTGTTTGGGCAATGACCTCGTCGTTCGACCCAAATCTCTGTCCGGTGAGCCAGTTCTTCAGGTTTAAAAACAGGTGAAAGTCGCAAGGGGCCAAATCTGGTGAATATGGTGGATGCGGAATCAACTCGTAACGTAATTGGTGTAGTTTTCCCATTGCGATCACCGAGGTATGAGCTGGCGCATTGTTTTGATGGAAAATGATTTTTTTCTTGCTAAATGAGGACGTTTGGATTTGATTTCGTTATCCAATCGGTCCAATAACGCAGCATAGCATAATACTCTCCTATTTTTTCCCTTTTCCAAGTGGTCAATAAAGATTATACCGTGAATATGCCGAAAAACAGTCGCCATCACCTTGCCAGCCGATGTTTCGTCAACGGTTACAAATCGATGCAAAAAGTCTTTTGGATTGCGCTTGAAAAACGTTAAATTCTGTTTGGAAGTGGTCATACCTAAGCGTTTTTGGTCGACTGTCAGCAAACGCGGTGCCCATTGTGACAAAAGGCCCTCTCGTCCAACAAGGGTTTTCCCTCCTTTTGTAAACCTGTAGTAGCACCGTCACAGTTAGATTGTTTAGGAACGTGTATTCAACAATATACGTTGTTTATTTATTGTTTATGTATTGTTTAATCTGAAAAGTAAGATGTATTTGTAATATTGGTAAAACATTTAACGAAATACTGGCCTGTAAAAGACAATATCCGACCGTCATGATGTGAAAAGACAATAATCACATGTTCAACATAACCGCACTATTATTGTTTCAGCTACAAGAAATGTATTTTATGTAAAATTAGCATTGTGTATATTTGTAATTTAACTTACCATAGTGTTGTGAAACAATGTAACGCTCGTTTACACATTTGATAGCATTATTGTGTTTGTTTAGTTCTAGAAGACTCCGACAGTTGTAACCTTGTAAATGTTGACGTGTCGTGATTCACAACATGCCCGTGCATGGCGCACCGCACATGTGAATGAAATTGAGATTTATTTGAAATAATGTTTGTAAATTATTTGATGTTGTAAAATGGAATCAGGGTAAAGAAATGTGACCAGAGAATTTGTGTAAATTTTATAAAAATATTATTTATCACTTGAGACAGTAACGGCCCCTGTGTACTAAGTAAAATCACCCCCTCCGCTGTTTTAATGAGAAGTACCGTT
Organism: Ophonus ardosiacus; assembly: GCA_943142095.1. Taxonomy (NCBI): domain Eukaryota; kingdom Metazoa; phylum Arthropoda; class Insecta; order Coleoptera; family Carabidae; genus Ophonus; species Ophonus ardosiacus. Next base: position 32,482,050 of record OW964834.1, on the reverse strand, counting down.
AGATTGGGTTTATAAGCCGTTGCAGAGCTCCGTGAAGGCAGAGCGGGCTTCGCCCGTTCCAAGAGCCTCTTAGTGAGAAGTTGAGTTCAGATTAGGCTCCTTCGAACCGCCGAGAAGTTGAGTGCTGTGTGTCAGCAGCCGAGAAGTCTAAGGTGAGATGTGTGTTTTTGACTGAGATCGTTGGACGACTCGCCGATTGTTTGTCCGCTGAAAAGTAGTATCATTTTTGTTGGACTTTAATTTTAAAGTAAATTTCAATACGCGTACTTACCGTGGTAACTCTGGTCACAGTTCGGCAAAGAAGGGTGATGTATTTGTTTATTTATAAACTGTGTGTCTTTGTTGTACAAGTATTCGTACGTTACAATATATTTATTTAAACTACACGTCTTTTCCTGTTGATATCAAACAACCCTGCGCCCTCACCTCCACTAGGCTATCCGAATGCAAGCTCCTTTGTACCGCTGTAAAAATGGTGCCCGAGCAAACCGTTCATACCCAGGAATTAAGGAGCAATGATGACGTCACCACACCAGCCAGTTGTGTGCCGTCACACCATCTCGCCGAAACCTTTCTCATGTCCAAATAATTTCGCAAAATATTGTGCACTTGTTTAGTTGAGATGTTCGTAGTCTCAACAAACTCACGCACTTTCACTCACCGAACGGTCAACACCATATCATGCATTATCTTGGGCGGCCTGGACGTTCCTCATCAAATATGCTCATTCAACATCATTTAAATTCATTTGGCCAATATTTTATTGTTGATAACGAAGATGTAGACACTACATATACAGGGTGATTCAGGCCTAATGTTACAAACTTTAACAGTTTATTCCTGAGGTCATTTTAAGCAAAAAATGTTATATAAACATAGGTTCTATCTCTTCTAGTTACTAAAATAAAAGAGGTTCAAGTTTTATAAAATAAATTTCAAATTTTTGTAATCAAGATACTTCTAAAAAAGAAGAGTATTATTGAAAAGTCATACCTTATTTATCCTAATTAAAAATGATTATACCCTTGTTTGTATAATAATAGGTGCGTTCGGCAAATGAGTTCTGTTCACTCTTTTCACTCTGTACACTCCTAGCACCGTTCGGTAATTACATAGAGTGATAAGCATCTTAAAATGGAGCGTTCGGCAAATGCAGAATGGAGTCAAGTGGAGTGAAAAGTGTGAACTCCATAAGCCCAGCCTCGATATGCAAGCATACATGGAGTTTTTTTGTTTTATTTGACATCTGTCAGATCATTTTGTATTTTTATGTTGAAATATTTTATTATAAATAATTATTTTATATTTATAATATTGTTTTGTAATATAACTAGGCACAATATGTCGGAAAGGTAAGAATTCTGTACCTTTTCTAATATATACTTTCTTTAGAATCATTAAAGAATAATACGAAACTGAATAACTTCTATTAGGTTCATTATTTATTTCTTTTTAGCAGTGCAGTATATCAGATTATCAAAAAAGGAGGTTATTATATTCGTACACCAAAATTTTAACTCTACTCGTTCGGTTAATCACAAATAATGGAGTGTACCTTGTTCCCTCGATCTACTCCAACTCCAGCTCTACTCCCACTCCACTCCAACACCGCTCCGTAAATACTCCAACTCCGTATGATTTACCGAACGCACCTAATGGATGATTTTAGTACTGCTGAATATGCAGATATAATTTTTATTTATGGATTTTGCAATAGTAATGCCCGTCATGCATGCAGAGAATACCATGACAGATACCCACATAGACGCCAACCTTCCCATACCATGTTTGCGCGCGTATTTCAGCGACTAAGAGAAACTGGATCTACTGCTGTACGAAATGATATTGGTGTTAATAATAACCATGAAGAGGAAGAGAATGTGGTTGCTGTTATTCTTGATAATCCTCAAATCAGCACGAGACGTGTCGCTGCTCAATTGCCCATGTCTCAAAGCAGTGTTTGGCGGATATTAAACCGTGAGGAATTACATCCATATCACTTTCAGCGAGTTCAAGCACTGCAACCAAGAGACTACGGTCCTCGTGTAGAATTTTGCCGCTGGTTACTCCGTCAAACTGCGAATAATCCAGATTTTATTTCCAAAGTGTTATGGTCTGATGAAACTCAATTTACGAGAGATGGAGTAAATAATTTTCATAATCAACATTTGTGGAGTATTCAAAATCCTCATGCTATAGTTCAGTCCCGATTTCAGGAAAGATTTAGCATAAATGTCTGAGCAGGAATTTTTAATACTGGTTTACTGGAAATTGTAGTTTTAAATGGCCGGCTAACAGCTGATGGTTAGATTTTTTATTGAAAACAGATACACGAGCACGGCAGCACATGTGGTACCAGCATGATGGTGCTCCTCCCCACTATGGTAGACGTGTGACTGAGTGGTTAAACCAAAATTTTCTCAATCGGTGGATTGGACATGGAGGTCCTACCAATTGGCCTTCACGATCTCCAGATTTAAATCCACTGGATTATTATCTATGGGGATTCTTAAAAGAAGAAGTTTATAGGGAAGAAATAAACATGCTTGAGCAGTTACTTCAGCGAATAATGAATGTATCTACTGCCATTCGTAACGATCGTAATGTAATTGATCGAGTCTATCATTCCATGATTCGCCGATGTGAAGCATGCATACGAGCTCAAGGCGCTCATTTTGAGCATTAACTATAAAATATTTCTAATTTGTTGTCTCATTTCATATTGTGTTTGGTATCTATTCTAAGTGTTGTTATGTTTGTCTGTATTTAGAATTTGTTTATCTGTCTGTGTAATTGCGTCATCTTGTGTTTTGTTGTCCTAATTATGTTCTTTCTTTCCATACTTTTTAGCAATACATTTATGATATAAGTGTTAAAAGTGACATGGGGAAGTTTGTGAAACGAGGCGAAGCCGAGTAAACAAACCCCACGAACGAAATAAAATCACTTTTAACACGAATATCATACACTATTTTTCCTACGACCCTAGTTATGTATTAGTAAAAACTAAAAATTATAGAATGACATTTATGACAGGTCATGATGTATTTGCTATGAACAACTGAAAATTGTTTATTCTAACCTCTACTTCCAACAATACTGTGTTAAATTCCAATTCTTCAAGCGCCTTGCAAGGAATTACTATAAACAATTGTGATAATTGTACTATAACAATAAACGTTTCAAAATAATGTGTACTTCTAATAAAATACCTATATTAATAATTTCAGTACAAAAATAAATATAAAATGACACTACATTTACTTATGAACACTAAATGTAACTACATTTAGTTATATTTTTAACACTAAATGTAACTAGATTTAGTTCTTTTTTAACACTAGTGTTAAAAGTAAATTTGTTTTTTACTTTTAATCCGTTGTCAATGACAACGATTTAAAAGTATTCATTGTGTCATAAATTGTTATTTTTAACTCGCTAAGCAACCGTTAAAACGACTACTTTTAACAGTGGTCGTAGGAAAAAATAATTATGACAAATAAAGTTTGACTCTTCTTTTTCAGAAGTATCTTGATTACAAAAATTTGAGATTTTTTATAAAACTTTAACCTCTTGTATTTTGATAAATAGAAGAGATAGAACCTATGTTCATATAGCATTTTTTGAGCTGTTAAAGTTTGTAACATTAGTCCTGAATCACCTTGTATAGTATTTAATTCGGCTTTGTTTTCTTCGTTCGTTTTATTTTTCAATAAGTATTTCATCACGATCCGGTACTCAATTTTTTTCATTTTTGTAAAAATACAAAAGTTGCTTGCTTTTGATAACTGTCAAACAGAAACTAAATGATGCAACTAGCTGAAAATTTGACAGTTGTATGACAATTGATGATATTTACGAAATAAAGCATTGTTTTGTTGCTGCGACTACATCTGCGTTAAGGCCAATTATTTTTCAAACGCCCCTCGTATTGCCCGCGAAAGTTGTGTGACTCGCAGGTCGAAACAAAATAATTTAATATTACGTATTTAGCTGCCAATAAATATTTTTTTAATATTTAAATATGATCTTGAGTTAAATTTATAAAAGTAAGAAAACTAGATAGTGTGTTCTTTAACTATCTCAAATTTTAAAAAAATGAACTATGGTTGTTTTTACCAAAAACTCCGCAATTGTCCTCTTTTCAAATATGTTTCAACGAGAATGCAAAATTTTCAATAAAAAACAAACTCTCTTTTTTGGTGGTTTGGTATAAGGCTTTGTGAGTCGAGCAGCTTTCAAGCGCCAGGTTGTATCTCAATAACAAGAGCTTGGGCGGTGCTTTCGCAACAAATGAACTTGTCACAGGTGCGTAAAAGTTCACCGGATAATTCCAGACCGTTTAGAGTGCGTTACAGCGCGAAACTCGAAACAGGGGAAATTTTAAGTGGGTGATTTTTTATAGGGCATCGTCTTGAAAAATGGGTGGACTGCGAGACCTGATTTCGCGGGGAATTTAAGATGAAAAATAAGATAAAAGGATGAAGTTAATTTCAAAAAGTAATTTTTCTATGAAATATTATTTCAATTAAATTCGATCTGTAATTGTAGAAAGATTAATGGTTAATCGTTAAGCTGTAATAATTTTTTTTAATATTCTATGAAAATACTTAATTAAATCTAAAATCTTCGACTGGAACACTATAAACACACTGTTTGATAACTTAATCATGCCTTCATTACTTTACACCGCGCAAACTTGGGCAATTAACTGTTCTGATATAATAGAAAAAGGTAAAACTAATTATTTTAAAAGTATCCTGGGGTGGCAAACCTAACTTCATCGTCAGAAATGAAACAGCCCATTATAAGTTAAAGCTCCTAATAGTCCAACGGATGCTAAACTTATGGCAAAAAATGATACTTATGCCAGACAAAAGGTGCCCAAAATATGCTATTACAAGTTATTAACTATAAATAGAAAGAAATCAAAAACCGACAGGAAAAATTCAACTGGGCAAGGAGTATCCAATCCATTTGTGAGAAAATCAATTTTTGGAGATATGGGAAAATCAAAACTTCCTGAAATTTAAAAAAGAAATCCCAAATATCCTAAACTCATACCGCCAATATCTCTACAATCTTGATATCTTCCGTATAACCCAATCATCATATAACCCACATATACATCCTACAATTACTTTAATTTAATCCAAACATTTGATACTCCTTTTAAAATCCTAAAACTCATATCCCAACTCCCCACAGTTAACACAAAAAACTTTCAGATATTTCGCGACGGAGTGGTCTTCGTATTCGACTAAGGCCTGTACACTATGCAACTCATACCAAGAAGATAGCCTACAACATTCACCTGTCCAGTATTTGAACCAATAAGGAAGGAATATATCTCGAAATACCTGAATTACACCCCTTCAGAAGAACTCAACAAATCACTTTTGTCAAATTACACAGCAGAAAAATTATATAACATTTAAAACTTTTTTAGCAATGCTCTAAAACTAAAAGCATACTTAAAGTAAATTTATACAAACTGACAAATTCGAATAAATTTTATTCATTTTGACATTTATAACATTTGAAGGAATAAATTTTATTTACTTTTGAAGTAAATTTATTTGCCGTTTATAAAACCTGTCATTAGTGTATGTATTGCAGTCATGCCAATCTCTTATAACAAAATATTACCAAAAATCGTTAAGAATGAAGCCCCTTCTAACATCAATATGCGTGCTAGAATGTGACATTCTAATTCCGAAAGAAAAAGATACCTATCTATCGATTCATTATTCAACAGATAGGTAATGAAAAAAAAAAACTAACTTTTTTGTGTACTTATTAGAATAATTTAGACATGTAAAGCAAAATAGCTATTCCCTTTGAAGAATTTTCACCAAGACTCCTTTTTCATGTGGAATTTATCCAATATAAATATCATACACTCGTATATTTATCGCAGTAGGCTTTTGAGAAGAAGGGAAAATATGCAAAAGCGCGTGTGAAATACGTTATGAATGGACCTCGTGGTGTATGAAAGCCTTCGGTGGCAGTAACTCGCTGTTGACAAAGGAGCATTGCCTGTTTGCTTTTCTCTTTTTCCTGCCAAAATGGGCCGTAATCCTAGCAAAGAAAAAGCGGAAGGAAATGGGCCAGTAAATTGTTAAACTTTAACATTTATTTAGCTAGAGCAAAAAAACTTAAATATGTATATAAATGGCGGGAGGTATTGTGCTTGCCGCAACAGATTTTTATTTTCATTTCGGAGCTAGTTACAATGATGGTATTGTAATTAAGGTACCAAAGGTGTTAAGGTGGATTTATGCAGCCTACTTTTTATTTTACCTTTTCTTTTTCTTGTACTTTATAAAAGTTAAAGATGTGTTAATAAATGTACTACTTTATGTGCACACTTTTAATTTTACTTTAAGAACTAAAGTTGACCAACTTTCAACTTAAGACCGTTAAAGTAAAAGAATTACACAACTGCGCATGTGCACCAGTTCACGTGATAAACGTCAGCGTGTGCTGTATTTATTTGTTTTTGTGTAGGTAAGATTGCAAAAATTAGAAAATGGGTAAAGCTACAAGTAATACAGCAGATGCACAAATTATTACATTTGTGTTCATTTTTACAGGTTATAATTATCTCTTTACATTTATGACAACTGATATGCCAGAAAAATCACATCTGGGCATGTGTACCGAAAGCTTTAAAGTAGCTGCATAAAGTAACAAACTTAAAGTAAAAGCAAAAAAGAAAAGAAAAAGTAAAATAAAATGTAAGCTGCATAAATCCACCTTTATAAGGACAGGGCATTTTTGGTCTTTTAACTCCCGTGGTGCCTTTAATGTTTGTCTTACTATTTTTTTAATATTCTACAGATTAAGCGGGTATCACGCAGGTACATGCAACTGATTTGACGCAACTTTTCAAAATACGCAACTCTTATTATCACACGTGCGCAAATTTACATATGTTTAGGTATTTACATATTTAATGTTGGTAACGTTTTTCTGCAGGTCTTATATCCCATAACTCAGAAACAACTCCAATTAAATTAATCATTGTTTTCAAGTATGTATCCAAATTGTCTGAACACATTTGAAAATTTCACATCAATAACATCACAACAAAACAAAATAGCAACTCGTCTATTTAGAGACTTTTAAATTCAACCGCGCATGCGTACATCAACGCACGTACGCTCTTATCATACGCAAAAATTGCAATACACAAAGTTGCAGAAAATCCATGACAAGTTGCGTGTATGTGCTTACATGTGATACCCCCTTTATAGATCAGAAAGTTTTAATAAAATTTATGAAGTAGGCTATGGATGCTTTGCTTCTTTTTAGACTTCATCCTAGTCCCTAGTGTCAATATCAGTTTCTTGATGACATTACCATAGCAACAACTCATAATGCCCTTGGGCATTATTTGTTATACAGGGTGTAAATTTTAAAACGGGTCATAGGGCTATAACATAGAAAAACAATTTTTTAGACGCCAAAAGTTTCTATATTAATTTATTGAAAAAAGAATTAGTGCTTATTATAAAGAAAAAATCTGTTGTGGCCAGCACAAGACCTCTCGCCATTTCCATAAATAAATAAAAATAAATATATCATCACGGCATATTACCCATTTCTGGGTGTGCCAATCTGCTTTATCGCAGATATCGCCATTAAACTTAAAACGTACCATTTCCATATTAGGCTATATAAGTATTGTATTGCACTTCGCTTTCGAACCGTCGTTTTATAACAAAATCTTCCAGAACATTACCCAAATATTGTTTTTTTATTACATTTAACATGTCTTCTGCACACATATAATTCTAATTATATCTATTTTTCATTGTATGAGGAAGTTTCTAAATGTCAAAGAATGTTCCATTTCATTAACCAGATTGGTAGTATTTCTGATGGATTTATGCATTTTACCACAATTTTACCTATAATTTTAAATATTTAATTAATAAAACAATAAGAAAAGTTAAATATACTTCCCAGAAAAAGCTATCAGAATGTCACTAAAACTGTTGATATTTGACAATGACATGTGTCATGTTATAAACATTAGAATTTGTCAACTGGTTTCCTTAGTGCCTTGGCCTCTGCGATTAGTTTACTCTATAAATTATAGAGTATTTATCTCTAAATCTATACAAGATATAATAAAAATTTTAGGTGTATTAGATGGAGAATTTTATGTTCTTCAATATTTAATAAAAAAAACTCCCAAAAAATTATATTTAGAAGATTTTTTCTAAGAAACTACTACTTCCGGTTGTTCAATTGTTACCAAAACCTTTTCAGCTCTTCCCAGGAATGTCAGATTGAGGAAACTGCAGTTAAATATTTTTTAAGTCTTATAGTTTTTGAGGAATCGTGACTACAACATCCAGACCTACATACATACATACACACACACACACACACACACATACACACATACACACATACACACACACACACACATACACACACACACACACAGACATCATTTTAAAAATGTTATAATCGGATTCTAGGGACCTTAAATCGTGCTTATTCAATAAAATCTGGATATGCGAATTTTAGCATGAATCCAATACCTCTCTTAGCGAGAGGTAAAAAATTACGAATATTTTGATACCAAACACATTACATTTCTGTTTCATATAAAGCCAGAAAATATATTTAAAAATTTACAAGATTAAGAAAAAATATCATTAGCCGTGAAATTGACAGAAACAAAACAAAACAATTGTTGACTTAATACACTTATTAATAAACATTTTTTGCACATTATTTGTTAAATTATTATTATTATTATTATTATTTTCGTTTTATTAAGAAGAAATTATGGATAATTTGTCTCATGAAGAAAAATTACAAATTATTAAATGGTTTTAATTGTTCCCTTGTAGTTTTCAGTTTTTCTCGTTTTTTATAACTTATTTCTTAGTAATAGATCGTCTTTAATTTCTACATACCTATTACAATAAATAATAATTGTTTCTTAAATAAATTTCCTAGTGTTTTCTTTATTTTGTGTTATTTTATATTAGTTCATAAATTAATAACTTTAATTTTTAATTGTTCCCTATCATGTTAGTAAAAAAATGACAATGATTTGTTCCCGAGTTTCATGGCTACTGATATTTTTTCTTAATTCTACAAATTTTTAAATTTATTTCCTGGCTTTATATAAAACAGAAATATAATGTGTTTGGTATTAAAAAATTCGTAATTTTTTTATTTATAATAGGCACCAATCATTTTTTCAATAAATTAATATAGAAACTTTTGGCGCCTAAAAAACTGTTTTTCTATGTTATAGCCCTATGACCCGTTTTAAAATTTACACCTGTATAATTACCCTGGAAGCAGGGTTATTATGATAATAATAATAAAAATAATAATAATATACCGGTTGGACATTAAATAATATTATGATTCGTAATACCTCGTTCATCAAATAAAAACGATTAATTATTTAAAATAAATTGGTGTTTATAGGAAATTTCTTGTCTGTTCGCTTTGAATTGTACACACAGGTTTCAGTACTTCAGCTTTCTTTTGATTTTCAAAGAGTGCACACATACATAAAAAGACAGTGACTACAGTAGTGTTAGAGACTTTTGTTGGTAATTATTCAAATAAATATCACTGAATACTAAATTTTAAAATGTTACTCGTATTTGTGTTATTTGAGCTACATTTCATTACGTATTAAACCAAATAAAAATTGTTTAAATTTATAATGCCACGCCAGATAGAAGCCACATGCATTTTTATGAAAATGAAAGATATGTTGACCTAGATTGCCAGTGGTAATTAAGCTTTTTATTAATTATTATTTCCAATTATTGGCCATTGAAATTTTTTCAAACATATTTATATGTTTTTATAAGTGTTAAAATACTGACTGCAATTATTAACGAGCTTCATATTGTTCGAGATTTAAAAACAAAATTACCTTAACATCTACGTCATAGAATGTTAAACAACTTACTGCTTAACGAATAACATTTAAAACTATGTAGAAATACAGATCGCTTTTAATTTAAATAAAGTTTCAAAATATAAAAAATCTGTTGTGACCAGCCCATTACCTCTTGCCAGTTCTATTAGGCTACATAAGAATTTAATATTTCTGATACACACAAAAATTTGCGATTACATCTATTCTTTATTTTTTTTTATATTTTTAATTCATTCTTTGAACAAGTTTTCTCCTACTGTTCTAAACTTCTTGTTTCTTGCAATTCATTGTTGAGATTGGAGGTATTATTGTGTTATATATGTATCTATATTTCAAATATTTAATTAATAATAAAATACGATATATTAAATGTACTTCCCAGAAATAGAATTCAGTAATATCACTGAATTTATGACACTGACATTTATCTGTCGATTACAAACATTCCCCACTTCTGTGATGTCAAATTACATGCATCGCTTCATTTATAGCCAATAGGAAAACAGTTTGTCCCATACATACATACATACATACATACATACATAAAATCACGCGTATCCCACTTAGTGGGTTAGCAAAAACCCGAAAAAAAATATTAACAATAGGAAAAGGGATAAAAAAAATCATCTTTCGCCACACATTCCTGTACAAACATACTTCGTTCACAACGTCCACATAAAACTTCAGCTGTCTCTCCATTCTACGTTATTTATATAAATAAAAGTAGGCGACAAGTTTGCCACATGTTAAGCTGTATGAACTTTGACGTCACATTCTGTTTCAAATCACGTGATTTTTTTCAAAATATTACACAAATTTCAATAATTAATTATAAAATACCTAACGGATATTTCGTAATATTTTCAAATTTGAGGCTATTTAAAGAACAATATTCTTTAGAAGCCGATCAAAATTCTTGCAACAACACAGTTTCTGTAAAACGTAACGTGTTTATCCCTATAATTTAATATTTCAGCACAGTAGTTTTAGGATTAACGTTGAGTTTACAGCACTTCCTGTGGTTAAATTCACTAAAATACCCCCTCCCCTCGTGGCGAAAATTGCCGAGAGTAAACGAGGTGCACTTAGCCCTACGTAATAATTTTTTCAGCACTTAGTGCTGAAAACATAAAAGCCAAGTCCCCTGGTATTTGTCAAGATTAAAGCAGGGATATTTTTCTTCAGCCTGCCTGAAAACTGAAACATTGTTTGTTATTGTTACCAACACAGAAAATCTAAAATAACCAAAACTCGCCATCGACGGCGTACCATTTGATTATTTTATGCAAATACATGAAAATCTGGGGATTTCTGGTTTACATTAAAAAGATATTTTCTTGGAAGATTGCATGGGGAAATGATAGATAATTTTATTTTTTGAATTCATAGTAACAAATAAAAACGTAGGTCATTTATAATATTAAAACTAGATCTTGAAACTGTATGACTTTGGACAAAAAATGTATAATACGTACCATAATATGAAAGAGAATTTCATGCCAAATTCATATTATGAACCAGCGTCATACCCAAGATACGCAACGAAAATTAATGCTCATTAATGGTTAGATATAGTAAGGGCACGGAAAGTTGAGACTGATGACAGATGTCAAAATTGCGTCTATTAACAAACCAGAAAATATTAAATGTAGCATGTACATGCTACTTATTGTATTGTACTCGTCAGTACAAAACAATAAGTAGGACGTGCTTAATTAATAATTTACTTAATTCGATGCCACGAGGAATGCAAACGGATATAAATAATTATTAAATTATTAATATGTAACATTGTTTATTTTTTGTGTAATTTAAGTTTATTTCTTAAATTATTATGCTGGTTAATTTGTTTAAAAGTAAATATAAGATTTTTATACTGTCGCTCTATTTTTATCGCACCTCATATCCGTATTCAAATACATAAGTACTTGTGTAATTTAGTACGATACTTTTGAATTATTCATTTAACGCCCATACGGTTTGACGAATATGTCACCTTTACATTATATAAAAGTTTGAAAATATGTTCAATATTTAAAAAATGACGGAGTATTCTTTATTGGTACCTACAGACTCGCTCTATTTATGTCCGATGCTGTATATAAAACTCGCTCTTTCATATTACTGATTTAGGTGTAGATTTTAATTATTGCCTAAAATTAATTGGGAAGTTTTGTGTAAGGAAAAATTTATTTCTCATGTTAAACGACTATGTTCCGGTTTTTAATGAACAGCCTGTAGGTATAAAAAAATTGTTGAAACAGTAAATTACATATATTTTTAAATATATTTATGTAAAATAAGTTATTTATGTTTTTAAATAAAATACCTGCAAAAATATTTAAGTACCTGTTCTTTCTTGTTCTAACGGTCACTTTAGTTCAATTGTTTAGTCTGCGACTTCCTTTAAGACAAAATGTATCGTTGAGTGTTAATTTAAATTTCTTTGTATAACTATTGATAGTGATAATAAATTATATATCATTTCCACTCGTTATTCTTTCACGGTCATTTTGGCATATATTTCATGCAGCGTATCAAAATATTTGGTGTGCTTTCCAAGTGACAGAAAAATTCCTTGTTTCTGCAGTGGTAATGAAACATCATTATTGTTTTTGTTGTTATTATAGATATTTACACAACAAATGAGCTAAAGTAATGTTTATTCATGAGAAGAAAGTTTAGCTCACGAATCCGTAAGGGCGAGTGAGTTAATTTCTTCGAGTGAATAAACATTCTTAGCTCACGTGGTTTGTACAATATTTTATTCAATTTTGACGAAATAATAATAAAAACCAATATAATATTTAATTTTTGACAAAATGAAAAACTGATCAGTTAGTAAGCTGAGCATGACAATCGTCGCTGATAGACGTCAAGTCATATATTTAAAATGCTTTATTATCTGTCATTTGTGCCGTGAAAAATAATGAAAATGGCTGATAATGTCTGATAAATTCTGTAATGAGTGTTATTTTCGTACATGATGTTATTTTAAATGCATTATTTGTCGCAGAGTGAGTTAAAATTTTGTGAGAGTGATTTAAAAAATTTTAATTCACATATGAAAAAAGTGTTACTTATAGTTGTTGTTATGGAGTTAATAATGACAATTTAAAACGTCAAAATTGAATAAATAAATTTATAATGAAGAATGGTTATAAATTATTTATAAAATATTAAATATTAAACATTATATTATAGGGTTAAAGGGTTAAAATAAACAAATATTGTTTTCCCGTATGGAAATTTCCATGAACATATTAAATTTTCTAGAAACTCTTTTTTGTTATTCGTCACGCTGTAATATTTTTTTTAAAATAACAATAGACTTCAACATTAATTAGAGTCACATAAATTGTATATCAATAAATTTCGTGGAAAATAATTGAAAATATGCTTCGATAATAAGCAATTTAATAAAACAATAACTGGCACTATACTATAATGGTACTTATGTCTATGTCATTCTACTCAGTTAATAATCTAGTCTCTACTTTATATGCACATTTGTTGTAAACTTTCATGTCTGCACGTTTACCGGAATTTGATAGGCTTCCTATAACGACGCTGGTTTATTCGGTTGACTAGCTGAAATTGTAGGTTCGAACAAGCAAAGATTTGTTATTATTAAATAGTGTTGTTTTATTATATTTACGGAGATCTACATTTATTATAGAGTGGAGACTCTATGTTACGTCTAGGTCTAGTTCAAACGTCTAATACAACTTTATGAGTTGACGATCTTAATGCAATTTTATGAGTTGACGGTCTTATTGCAACTAACTGAGCATACTATGTATATTCAAATATGAAGCATAGTTCTGTCAACCTGCTGTCGCGGGTCTATACTACGAAAGACGTGGTAGGGTAAAAATGATGATATAGGTTTTTAAACGAGGGAACAAAGAATGTCCCCTGAAAGTCATTTGAAATAAACAATTCTAAGAACGGATGTAACGAATGCAGATTGGGCATGAACTAAGAACTTAAGAAGTGTAAAATGCTGAATTACGTCTGAAAGAATAGTGGAAAAAAAAGGCCTATTTCACCACCGATTCCAGATATCTGTTTTCTGATGCCCAAATTGACAGCTGACTCTTCAAAATGAAAATTGTACAATTTTATTGAATATTTTGACAGTTATAACGAAGAAGTAGAAAGACATGTACAAGATAGAAAAGAAAGAACGAATTGTTTTGAATTCTGTGATACTATGATGAAAAATGGTTTTCGAAAAGATTTCCTTTTCATTAAAAAACAGGATTTTATATACCTATACGAGTTTATATGATATAAAATTAATTAGAAAATACATAAATATATCGTTTTTTACCTCTCGCTAAGAGAGGTATTGGATTCATGCTAAAATTCGCATATCCAGATTTTAGTGAATAAGCACGATTTAAGGTCCCTAGAATCCGATTATAACATTTTTTTAAATGATGTATGTGTGTGTGTGTGTGTGTGTGTGGGATGTGTGTATGTGTGTGTGTGTGTGTGTATGTGCGTATGTATGTCTGGATGTTGTAGACACGATTCCTCAAAAACTATAAGACTTAAGAACTGTTTTACTATGGATTCTTCAATCTGACATTCCTGGGAAGAGCTGAAAAGGTTTTGGTAACAATTGAACAACCGGAAGTAGTAGTTTCTTAGAAAAATTCTTCTAAATATAATTTTTTGGGAGTTTTTTTTTTATTAAATATTGAAGAACATAAAATTCTCCATCTAATACACTTAAAAAATTTATTATATATTGTATAGATTTAGAGATAAAGACACTAAAATATATAGAGTATTCTAATTGTAGAGGCTAAGGCACTAAGTAAACCAGTTGACAAATTCCAATGTTTATAACATAGTTTGTAAATGACATATGTCAGTGTCAAAAATCAACAGTTTTAGTGACATTCTGATAGCTTTTTCTGGGAAGTATCTTTCTTGTTGTTTTATTAATTAAATATTTGAAATTATAGGTAAAATTGTGGTAAAATGCATATATCCATCAGAAATACCGCCAATCTGGTTAATGAATTGGAAGAATCTCTGACATTTAGAAACTTCCTCATACAATGAAAAATAGATATAATTAGAATTATAAGTGTGCAGAAGACATGTTAAATACAATAAAAAACAATATTTGGGTAAAGTTCTGTAATATTTTGTTATAAAATGACGGTTCGAAAGCGAAGTGCAATACAATACTTATATAGCCTAATATGGAAATGGCGAGAGGTCTTGTGCTGGCCACAACAGATTTTTTTTCTTTATTTTAAATTTTGGGAAATTACATTGGGTATTCACATACAAATAAATTCATAATTTCTACAAAACTGCCATAGACAAATATCATATGCGTTCCGGTTGTCTAATTTTAAATTTTTACTTGAAATCAGAGAATTCAGTTTCTGTTTTTGTATTATTTATTCTATATTTTGCCATATATTTATATTTTTTTCTCCTTGTTTATTTTCATCTTTGTTTCATTTATATTTTCCATTTCTGTAATACAAATTTTAAAATATATATATAAAGGATATTTCTTTAAAAATTTAACAATTTTGTATACCTCAACGTAATAATAATAATATCTCCACATAATTTCCAATGTCAATGTTGAGAAATACAATTGTCAAATGTCATAAATTATAAAAATTATTCATTTATTTCAGTGCGCAAATATAATATCACAAAAGTAACTAATATTTCGATACCTACGTAAGAAATTCTGGGCATTGCTTTGTTTGGTGAAATCCAAAATAGATAAATATCAGTTTAGGTAGTTCTTAAATTTAGGAAATTCCTAGCTAGGCAATGGTTTAGGTTTTGAAAGTCAAATACAAGGTGTTCTCACCCTTGGAACAAAGAAAGGTTGAAATAAAATGATATCATAAGCATGAGTGCAAATGAACTCTGAAATTTAGGTTCATTATGAATGACAAATAACTAATACTCAGAATTTACATTATATTCTGCACTTTAAATTACTTTTTCAACAAATAAAATATATAGTATCTTAAAATGATTTTTTTTTTACTGGGTTCACTCTGCTATCTTGAAAATTGTAAGAATTACGACTTTGATTAAATGTGACTTTTTGTTTATATTTCAGAGACCATCTTAGATGTGTTTTGTACACTGGCTTGCAAAAAAATCGCATACATCTATTTTTTGCTGCATTGAGTCGGTCTTGATTGTCAATGTCATTAGTAACAATTAAGATGAAAAAATTAAAAGAAATCGCGAAAGTTTCAATACTTTCTAAGTTAGAAGAGGGTTGGTTAATTTTTCTGGAACTTGCTCCTCAATAGAAAGAAGTGACATGATAGTGACAACAGTAACAATTATCAGTTGATCGTAACCAATTTTAAAAAGGTGATATTTACATAGCTGAAAAAATGTAAAAACTCGGCTACTTGATTTTTAAGTTGTACCTACGCGATTTTTTGCAAGCCAGTGTTCGTACTAACAGGCCTATTCTACTAAAAAATTATGTATCTTTATGACTCGTTACTAGGCGATAAGTCGTTATGATAACGATTTTTGCCAAAACCCTATTCTGTTAATTTATTTATCGTTACGAATCGTTACATATCGTTATTTCATATCGTTTAATAACGACAAGTTCACATGCATCGTTGAAGTCATAAAGTTTTACATATTTTGAGAACAAAAGTAAAAATGGCTGAAGAAGATATTTTGTTAATTGTAGCTGAGTATGAGATTCTGCATTCTGTATTTATTCACTTCTGTACAATTTTATTAATTATATTTTTTAATGAGAAAGGGTTTATTTCTTGGCTGGAAATGGTGATGTAAATAAAGGAATTTCTGGATATCAGCCACTAAAATTTATTCAGTCTCGACCGTTTCGACCCCACATGGGTCTTCTTCATCTCCTGAAGAAGGTCATGTGGGGTCGAAACGGTCGAGACTGAATAAATTTTAGTGGCTGATATCCAGAAATTCCTTTATTTACATATTTTTTAATATTAGACATTTTATTTATATTTCAGAAATATATTTAAAAATTTAGATTTAGATTTTATTTAATATATTGATATAGAATATAATATAGATGCACTATCTATGTATTTAAAAATTATATATTTGTATAGGGATGTCAGATTATATAATCGTACTCTGCGTGATACATCAGATCCTTTTACCCGTTCCCACAGAATTTAAATGACTTGTCTGTCAAAATATACATGAAGTTAGATATTATCGTTATAATCCTGATAACGATAATTTATAACGATATGATTAGTAGAATATGTTTTTTGGCATTTGCCGTTATTAAAGTCGTTTAACCAAATGCTTAGCGACAGTCGTTCAGTAACGATATCGTTATACGATTTTTTAGTAGTATTATATTTTTATAGTCTATACCTACTGCCATATAGGTACAAAATTTTGTTGGATCACTATCTTTGTCATTTTGGTTAGTAATATAAACCCTTAAAATTTGTAACAGGTTTAGAAACATCCTGTATATAAATATGTTTAAAATAACTTTCGTGGTCAATAATTATTGGACATATTATTATATTAAGCAATTTAATAAAATAATAATTGGCACGATATTGCTGCGTATATCTATGTCGTAATAATAATAATAATAATAATAATAATAATTTCAACTCGGTTAATAATTGAGATTCTACTGTATATACACATAGGTTTAATTGTTACAATATTAATTAATCTTTTCTTTTTCATGTAGGTAATAAGTCTGGACCGCCGTCAATTCCACTAGTATTCTATCAATTCAAACTAAGAAAATGTGTTTTCATTAATTACATTTATATTTTTTATATTTGATTGTTATAATGTATTTATGGACAAGTTTTATCCAATAGTAGGTATGCAAAAATATAAATTCCAATCGATCTTGAAAAAACAATAATTACTATTATCTTGTACCACAGTGCAAAAGAACAACTTCAAGTTTAATAATTATCATTTTTCGTTTTGTTTAATTAATAATAGAAAACAAATAAAAGCACCCTAGGTATTATAGTTGTAAATTAAATTCTTACTAGACTAGTACGGTATGCGGTGATATTCCGCGTATGTCAGGCGTTTTGGCATTCATCTTCTTCTTAAAAGTAGGACAACCAGCAGTACACCCGAGCAATGCCGTTAGGCTGTTCGTTTCATTATTAAACACACTGACCATCACTTTCACTTTAAGCAGCAATTTAATTAATTCGCAAACAAAGGGAATAAATTTGTTCATGATTTCAATCCAAATTTGCTCAAATTATTTTTTAAAAAAATCTAATTATAACACGAACCCAGTGTGGCAATAAAATAACAGGATTGATTTTAAAACATTAACTAGGTACTCAAAATATTAACGCAAAACAAATATTGCGATCCTCAATGCCGCAGGCTTTTTTACCTGTCGTTAAGAGAGGTATTAGAATCATGCTAAAAATCCCATATCCAGATTTTAGTGGATAAGCACGTTTTAGGGTCCCTAGAATATAACATTTTTACGATGATGTCCATGTGTGTGTGTGTGTGTATGTGTGCATGTGTATGTATGTGTGTGTGCATGTGTATGTATGTATGTGTGCATGTTGGAACCACGGTTTCTCAAATACTATAAGACTTAAGACATGTTTAACTGCGGTTTCCTGAATCTGACATTACTGGGAAGAGCTGGTTAGATTTTGGTAACAACTGGACAACCGGAAATACTAATTTTTATTATATCTTCTATAGAGATAGAGAAATATAAATATATAAAATAATATGATGTAATGAATCTCAAAGCCCATGGAAAACAAGTGGAAAATTAAAATGTTTGTAATTGAAAGACAAATGTCAGTGTCTAAAAACCAGAAACATTACTGAAAACTTTTATGGGAAGTACATTTAATATTTCTTATTTTATTATTAATTAAATATTTATAATTATGGATACATATATTACATATACCCTTTAGAAATACTGCCAATCTCATCGATGAATTGGAAGAATCTCAAACATTAGAAGAATAAGAAAAAAATTATCCATAGAAAGAATTAAAAATGTAAAAATATGTAAAGAAGATATGTGTTTTTATGTGTACCAAAAATGTTTTATATAGCCTAATATGGAAATAGCGAAAGGTCTTATGCTGGCCACAACAGACTTTTTTACCTCTCGCTAAGAGAGGTATTGGATTCATGCTATAATTCGCATATCCAGATTTTATTGAATAAGCACGATTTAAGGTTCCTAGAATCCGATTATAACATTTTTAATATGATGTCTGTGTGTGTGTGTGTGTATGTGTGTGTGTGTGTGTGTGTGTGTGGATGTGTGTATGTGTGTCTGGATGTTGGAGGGACGATTCCTCAAAAACTACTCGTATAAGACAAGACCTGTTTAACTATGAATTCCTCAATCTGACATTCCTGGGAAAAGCTGAAAAGGTTTTGGTAATAATTGGACAACCGGAAGTAGTAGTTTCTTAGAAAAATTCTTCTAAATATAATTTTTTGAAAATTTTTGTTCTGACAAATATTGAAGATCAAAATTCTCCATCTAATACACTTAAAAATTTTATTATATTTTGTATAGATTTAGAAATAAAGACACTATAATATATAGAATATTCTAATCGCAGAGGCTATAAGGCACTAAGGAAACCACTTGACAAATTCAAATGTTTATAACATTGTTTGTAAATGACATATGTCAGTGTCAGAAATCAACAGTTTTAGTGAAATTCTGATATTTTTTTCTGGGAAGTAGGTATATTTAATCTTTCTTATTGTTTTAATAATTAAATATTTGAATTAGAGGTAAAATGCATATATCCATCAGAAATACCGCCAATCTGGTTAATGAATTGGAAGAATCTTTGAAATTTAGGAATTTCCTCATTCAATGAAAAATAGATATAATTAGAATTATATGTGTGCAGAAGACATGTTAAATATAATCAAAAACAATATTTGGGTAAAGTTCTGTGATTTTGTTATAAAACGACGGTTCGATAGCGAAGTGCAATACAATATACTTATATAGCCTAATATGGAAATGGCGAGAGGTCTTGTGCAGGCCACAACAGATTTTTTTAGGTTGTTTTGCCGTCACATTGTCAAGCCAGTACGGTTGATACACCAACATGATGATTTTGTCTTTCATCAAAAATATCTTAACAGACAGGGCGTTGGGTTCCGGCGCATTGTCTTCATGGAGAATTCATGACTCGTTTTTTCACATTTCAGCCCTTTTTCTTCTCTCTCGTACATGAAGGGTTATCAAAAACTACTTGTGGTCTGGTTAACGAACTGCCCCTCAGGTAGAGATGGGTCAATTCCCGAAATTTAAAGTTACGGGAAATTTCCCAGGGAATTTCAAATGTGAATAAAAATTGTATATGTAGGTTTATTTAGTTTTGTGTTTTAGTGAAATTGTAGTTTTATTTAACATTGTTTTCAGGTCTACTGGACATTTGTTACAATTCTGTAAAATATGTTTCGTCATTTTTGTAATATTTTTCACATTGTAGATTAAACTACCTATACAATGTTTGCACGTGTAAATTATTTTAGAGTTTTTTTCAGACGTTGTAAATTGATTTAAAATTAAATTTTCTTTCTACTCATTCTCAAATTAGTTTTTATAATACTCTAAATAATGATCCAAAACCACTGCAGACGTCTATCTAGTTATAACTTGTGAACTTATACACCGAATATCACATTGCTTGTTGCTGGAGTAGGGGTAGCTAACAGACAGGCACAAGCAGACAAGGTCAAATATCATTTAAAATTTCCAAAAATAATATTCCCAAAAAAAATCCGGGAAAATACGTAACAAAATTTCTTCCCGCAAATCGTAACTGAAGGAATTTTACTACCCTAACGGCCGATTTCACCACCGATTCCTAAACCGTTGCCTAACAAGGAATTTCCTAAATTTAAGAACTGCCTAAACTGATACTTATCCATTTTGGATTTCACCAAACAAAGCAATGCCCAGCTAGGAATTACTTACGTAGGCATCGGATTATTAGTTACTTTTGTGATATTATATTTGCACACTGGAAATAAATAATTTTTATAATTTATGACATTTGTCAACATTGACATTGGAAATGATGTGCATATATATATATATATATATATATATATATATATATATATATATATATATATATATATTTATAAATTTGTAGGTATTACAGAATTGGAAAATATAAATGAAACAAAGATGAAAATGAACAAGAAAAAAAGATGTAAAAGGCTAAATATAGCATAAATACATAATGCAAAAACAGAACCTGAATCCTATGATTTCAAGTAAAAATTTAAAATATGATAACAGGAACGCATATTTATGATATTTGGCTATGGCATTTTTGAAGAAATTATGAATTTTATATGTGAATACCCATTGTAATTTCCCAAAATATAAAATAAAGAATAAAAACTATATACCTATGTAGTTACTAATTAATTTTATATCATATAAACTCGTATAGTTATATAAAATTCTGTTTTCTAATGAAATGAATATCTTTTCCAAAACTATTTTTCGTCACAGAATTCAAAACAATTTGTTCTTTCTTTTCTATCTTGTGCATGTCTTTCTATTTCTTTGTTATAACTATCAAAATATTTAATAAAATTGTACAATTTTCATTTTGGAGTGTCAGCTGTCAAACGTTAGGAAATGCTTAACGATTTGGGCATCGGAAAACAGATACCTAGCTAAGTAATTCCTAAATCGAGATAGGCAATGCTTAGCGGTTGGTGAAAACGAAATTTTGCTAGGTAATGCCTATGTGGTGCACATCGGGTACATAGTCATTACTTAAATTTTAGGAATCGGTGGTGAAATCGGCCATAAGGCACCCAATTCACGTGAACAATCACTCGGGTTTCGTAAAAAAATACGATGTTCGTGCACGGCCGAGGCTCTAATCGTCTCCAATCCCATAACCCCTCATAAACCAAGTGTTAATTTAAAAACGGGCTATTGGCGTTTAACATGGGGAATCAGTTTTACTTTGCACAAAAGTTCCCAATTAATTTTAGGCAAAAATGTTTTAAATACAAGTTATAGATAATTAAATTCTACGCGTAAATCACTAAGCAGATTTTATTTTGCACGTTTGGTAACCTGTAAAATGAATATCTAATAAGTGTCTTTGAAACAAAAGATTATGGTGGTTCGTATAAACAGAGAACAATCGTTCGTTTCTGGGCGAACTTCATTGCCTTTGAATAAACAAACGCCATCGAAAAACAATTGGATTGAATCGGAAACAGTTGAATCGCGTTGATTAATTTCGAACAGAAAAGCAGCATGTTCGGAACTCTGGTAGAAATTAATTTTCCATATACGAGATTTACGATCCAACGATTTCACATCTTGGACTCTGATTCTCGTTGTAATTCGCTTCTAGCAAGATTATAGTTAGCGTAGCTTTCTTGCTGTTGTTTTAACAAATGAAATGTAAACAAAACGTTTTTCTTTTGGTATCTTATTAGGATTTGGAATTATAATGTTGTACATTGTTTGTTTTATGATAATATTGACTTATTTGATATTCAGATTTAAATATTTGGCAGCGGAAATTAAAATTTACCGCGAACTTATTGGATTTTAAAATTAAGTGTTACCAAATGTTAGCTACCTTTAAGGTTTTTTTTAAGGTCTTGTTTGATTAAAATTAAATACGTTTGTATTTAATTTTTGGAGTTATCACCAACACTTTTTTACCTCCCGCTACCCTTGGTAAGGGAAGTATAGGGATCGTGTTAAAAATCACATATCGAGATTTTAGTAAATGACCACGTTTCAAGGTCCCTAGAATCCTATTTTAACATTTTCACGATGATGTCTGAATGTGTGTGTATGTGTGTGTGTGTGTGTGTGTATGTGTGTGTGTATGTGTACGGATTTTGTCTTCGCTCTAACTCAAATACTATCATTCAGAAAATTCTGAAACCTTGTATTATACCCTATTCTAATATGAAAAGAAGCCATTAGATTTTGGTGTAAATCGGATAACCGGAAATGGCACTTTACCTGAAGCTCATAATCGTTTTTCTTCAAAAAATACCATTAAATTAAAGATTATTGAATTTTCTACAGGAATACATCAATATTTTTTCTAATATTTTACAGATAAATTTAAAAATATTTTTTTTTATAAGTCCCGAAGCCTAAGAAAAACACAATTCCTTTGTTACACAGTTCATATTTCAAATGAATGTAACTGACAGTAAATGACACTGTCAAAAAACTAAATACTTCAAATTAATAATAGTGACATTTTTTTAAAAAAAATAGTAAATAAAGCAATAGTTTTATGCAATGGAACAGTTTGCAGCGTTAGTAAATCCGTAGGTATGTATTTAAATTAATAAAAATTAAATAGCGGGAGGTTTTGTGTTGGCCACATCAGATTTTTTTTGTATAGACATGATACTCGTATTCAGTTTAAGAAATTTTTATTCATTCTCATTACTAAAACATTGCTTTAGCAACGAAAATTTAATAGATAAAGTAACACAAAATAAAATATAAAGAAATATTTTAAATTTATTTATTTGTCAATACATCAAATAATAAAAAATATACAAAATTAATATTATAATAAATATGACTTGTGAACATAATATAAAAGTGTAAACAAAATGTAAATTGTATACATAAAACAAGTGAATCGAAAACATCAACAAAATAATGTATAACAATATGCGTTTAATTTAAATAATTTATATTTTATATGTAACACGTTTAAATTATTTTATTCAATTTTGTCGTTGTAAATTGTCATTATTAACTCTATAGCAACAACTATAAGTAACATTTTATTCACAAGTGAATTAATTTTTTTTAAATCACTCTCAAAAAAATTTAACTCACTCTTCAGCAAATAATGCATTTAAAATAACATCAGGCACAAAAATAATACTCACCACAGTATTTATCAGACATTATGAGCCATTTTCATTATTTTAAATGCCTCCTAGTATTCCATTGGCATTGAGTACAATTCTAGCCTTCTCTAACGGAATACATAAAGGTCAGTTTCCTTTCAAATTCAAACCAAAGATAAAGTTATGAAAATAAACCACATCTATAATAGTTATTTATGTAACAAGTGTGTAAAGTAGTACTTTTTTGGGCGAGTGCGATGTTTTATTAGCACGAGATAAAAATACTATTGACACACGAGTTGCATACAATATTTTTCGTACCACTAAAATGTTAGCTATTTCTCATAATACTGATGATATGATTTTATCACACGCTGCGATAACTGAGCGAACTAACCTAAAAATTTGTATTTAAAAATTTGACAGTTGCAAATAATTTGCTGAATTTACACGGATTAAGAAGGTTGGACCCTGATTTATCAGATTTTAACATAATTTTTGGTGAATTCTGATAGCAATGATGTTAACATAATCTGTTTTAATATTTTTATGTAAATTTTATATTTTTTTTTGTGGTCGTCGGAAAAATATCTTGTACAACACGTGCTGAAAGGGTATTTCACACTCACGTGATTAAACCACTCGCCTTCGGCTCGTGGCTCAAACTTCACATCGTGTGAAATATCCAACTTTCAGCACTAGTTATACAATATACTATTCGAACACTAGTGTTTTAAAAGGTACACTTTACACATTGTAAAGAGTGCGTAAATTATCTACTTTACGCACGGTTGTAGGAAATATAATTTAAACGTCATCTTTCACTCGTAATTCGTACCATACTACGTTTCGATAACAAATACAGCATTTGTGTGGAGTACAATAGTGTATAGTATACTATTTTAATTTAATATTAATATTATAATTTTGAATATAGCTTTCAAAATTAATTAATAGTTCTATAATATTATGTAATAGTAAACATAGCAGTTACATATAAAGCATATTATTATTTCATTAGTTGAATTAATATTACAAAATCTAATACATTAAAAATGCAAAAATGAAATATCAAAAAATTGAAAATATATCAACTATTGGTATTTTTGAAAACTTACTTGTTGGTCCTCTCCTAATCATCAATCACCACGTTAAGTTAGTCCACGTATTCGTCCACTCACCATGCACGTCTACGTTACCACCTGATTACAACAATGCAATGTAATACCAATCACGCGAGTCACGCTGGTCGCGTGAAAACGGGGGTACGAGACAAGCGTAGCGCCGCGATGCGAACGACTGACGGCATGTCGTTCAAGGGGTGCTCGCGACGCCGCCCTGGTGGTTGCGTGCGCAACTAGACGCCGCCGCGCCTCGAAAGAGTTACAGTGGGGTGGGTGACATACTGACCTTACCTTAAGCGTACTTTAAAAGGGTAGTAACAGAACAGATAATGGAACTTTCTTCGTTCTCTCAAAATCATATCTTCTATATTTTTGATGATTGCGCAGTGGCACGTTATCCTATGGACAAAATGGGGAATAGCCTACGGCATTAAGAAGGGGGCCCCAAAATCAAATATTAATAAGAATATCGAAATTTAAATATAAATCCCCTGTTGTGGGGGGGGGGACCCAAACTATTTTTGTATAAATTATGTAATTTGGCAATATTACATTAAGGATAATATTTCAAAAATAGTAGTTGATTACAATGAACTGCGAACTACGAAAAGTACATAAATTCACACGCTAAACTATTACTGAAAGTTGGTTATTGCGCATCACTAGCAATGCTGTGTGATATGAGAGCTAGTTAGCCAATTAGTTGCGTCCGCAACTGTGTGATATGATTTTATCACACGCTGCGATAACTGAGCGAACTAACCCAAAAATTTGTATTTCAAAATTTGACAGTGGCCGATAATTTGCTGAATTTACACGGATTAAGAAGGTTGGGCCCTGATTTATCAGATTTTAACATAATTTTTGGTGAATTCTGATAGCAATGATGTTAACATAATTTGTTTTAATATTTTTATGTAAATTTTATATATTTTTTTTTGTGGTCGTCGGAAAAGTATCGTGTTCAACACGTGCTGAAAGGGTATTTCACACTCATGTGATTCACACTCGTATAAAATATCCAACTTTCAGCACTATTTATACGATATACTGTTCATCTCAAAAATCACGAAAAGTGAAAATATAATAAACTTGTTTACTTGTCAGTGAAATCTGTTTTATAATTATTGTTTAAACAGACGTCGTAATTGCGTTTTTCTTTTTAAATAATATAGTTTATTATTAGTACAGTAAATGAATATTATTCAATTAAGTGTATAGTTTTTGAATTTTTCTTGTTGATTATATCATTGTTCATAAATATCATCATTTATCTAATTTTGTTTTGTTAATAAAATTTTATGTAAAATTGTTTAGTTTTTTTTTTATATGGACGTTGTTGAATACAAGTATTATTTATCGCGTATTTAATCGATAGTGGGAGGGGGGTGTTAGCCAGCCCCAAATTACGCCAGACGACAAATGTCTGAACTCAACGCTGACCATGGGGCCCCAAAATTCAAATTTGCCTGGGACCCCATGAAGTTATAACGCGCCATTGTGTTTGCGTTTGGACATTCACCGTAATAAATACTGTCTTTTATATTTTACCATTCATTTTCTAAATGGTTTCATAATTCAGGCTTGTATTTGTTTTCCGAAACTTGTTTTTAACTTCCGCCATAAGTGTTTTATTGGATTTAAATTCGGAGATTAGGATGATCAAGCAAGAATTTGGACTTTTGTTGACCTAAAAAATATTTTACTACTTTCGAAGTATGTTTAGGATCCCAATACCTTCCGTCACCTTTAGGTAAGGAAGGTATTGATTGTCTTTGTTCAAAAAATTGGGTGATGAGTTTTTAATGAATAAGTACGGCTTAGGGTCCCTACTATACAAGTTTACTATTTTTAAGATGATGTCTGTATGTGAGTTCGTGTGTGTGTGTATCCGTGTGTGACAAATTTTTCTCCGACGATAACGCCAATACTATAATTCTAAAAATTATAATTCTTTCGTATTCCTCTTTACATGCAAATGAAGAGCTGATTAGATTTTGGTTATAATTAGTTAACCGGAAGTATCCTTATTTGAAGTTTTTTACAGTTTTTCTTAAAAAACGCAGTTAATATTATTTTTTGATATTTTATCTTATTATAAATATTAAGGAAAATGCTCTTCTCTATAACTACGGTTTGACTATACATTGTCTTTCATATTCAATAAATACAGAGTTAAAGAATTATAAAGAGATTAACTTTCAAAAATCAGTCAGCCTTGCTATTTATCATGGAAACAGCTGATATATTCAAAACATTCTAATTGACAGATGTGAGTGTCAAATGCAAAACCAAAGATAGAAAGTATAGGATCAGAAAGTGGTATAAGTCATAGTGTTCCTCGCAAGTGATATGCAGTTGCATTCTCGCCTCATGATTGGAACTTTCAATACCGGGAGTACGTGGAAGGCCAAAGAGAAGATGCGTGGGACAGGAATGATAGAAGAGAAAAGTAAGAAACAGCGACCCCTAATAAAATAGGGAAAAGCTGAAGAAGAAAGCAGGACGTGTCAAGTGCAATTTACATAGTATGTGTTCATGTATAATTTTATTGGATTTATAGAATCTTTTCACATGACCTTTTACTACTTTCGAAGTATATTTAGGAACCCGATCCTGTTGAAAAACCTATCCCCGCGGCATTTTTTCTGGCAAAACGAAGTATGTATATACTTTGCTGAATTTATGTCTATACATTAAAGAATTCAGAGTACTCTTTATGTCGATTAATGGACCTACACCATCATGTGCACATGCACAACATAAAAGC
Organism: Ophonus ardosiacus; assembly: GCA_943142095.1. Taxonomy (NCBI): domain Eukaryota; kingdom Metazoa; phylum Arthropoda; class Insecta; order Coleoptera; family Carabidae; genus Ophonus; species Ophonus ardosiacus. The sequence goes on along the minus strand of OW964834.1, from coordinate 32,454,323 downwards.
ACATTTCTTCCGCCTTGCCTAACTGTAGGTATTTGATATCTAAAATTGTATCTTGCGTACTTCTTGGTCACCGAAAATACTTCGTACCATGTAGTCATGTACCATCAGTTCCAAAAAAAAAAAATAATTCATTTGCAAAAAGTAGTTTTCAATTGATGAGAGCCAACAAAGTATCTGACATCTGGTGGCGAAATTAAAAATGCGAGTCGTGGGGAAAACATTGCGGCATGTGAATTGTACTAGCATAGGAACCAAGCAAAAATGAGAGAAATGTCTAGCAAATATAAGCAATATTGCTCTGTACCGCAGTGCAATAATTACGTTAGTGCACAAATGTGAATTCAATACTTCCCGAAGGACAAAAAAATGTGAAAAAATGGGTAATTGCGTTAAAAATAGGAAAGAAAGTGACACGGTATATGAATGTGTGTTCTGCTCATTTTCTGCCTTCGGATTATTATCAAGGTAAATCGTATAATAATTTCAATACATTTTTTAATAATATAAAAAATATTTACAGGAAAAAACCCAAATAAAAGATCTCTTTTGAAAAAAAATGCCTGTCCTACTAAAAAAAAATTATTTCTTTTTAAATTAAAGACGAATAATACACTTAAGGTAATAAGTGTCATTTTTAATTTACCATATTCAACTGCTAGAATATTATATTTTTGGGAAATGCTAGAAATACGTTATACAATTTTAAAACCAATTATTTTCATGCCTGATAAGAGAACAACACATTTTAAATACCTATTCCGAAATATTTTTTAAAAAATCAGAAATGTTAAGAGTAGTGCTAGAGTGCACTGAAATTGATATTCAGAAATCAAAGTGTTTGAGTTGCAGGATAAGATCATATTTTAATTATAAAAAAGACATACTTTAAAATATCTAATTAGAGTTACACCGCCAGGCGTTATATGTTTCGTAAGTTCTGCTTTTGGTGGCAGAACTTCTGATAAGGCAATCGTTAGAGAATATTTTTTTTGGATTTCCTAGAACCATACATGGATGCAGTTATATAATAAATAATGATTTTTAAACCAATAAATTAAAAGTGTCTTTTCAAATACAACATAAGTACAAAAGTGTTTGCACTTCCACTGTTGTACATTGTTTTCAAGGCAAATGCGGATATTATGTGGAATCCCTTTTAAATTAAATGTTTGTAAACAAAGACCGGGAGTCTCCACATTGTTTTCTTTATCAAATTGGAAACCACACATTATTATTTGACCGCTAAAATATTAGAAATTTTCAATGTTACCTTACAAACTTTTCTACTAACTACTTTATCTTTAAATGTTGCTTCTCCTTCCACTATTGGCCTTACTGCACCATTTAAATATATGTAGATATCTCCGAGAGAGATAAACATCTTATTTTAATTAATTATTGCACGTAAATAAAGAGATCTAAATCAAAAATTCGAGATTACTCCTATACTATCAATGTACAAAATACAATGTTTTCCCCACTACGAAGAAGTCAATGCTGCCATCTATTGACGGTGGTTACCGCGGATACTAAGTCCTGCTTCTTTAAGACGTCGAGACACAGTAGGTACTTCGGCTGACATTGGCAGAGTTTTCTATTCTAATTTATTACGAAATATCCACAATAGTTTTCTTGGATTTGCAAATTTTATTTTAACTATTTTATTTGTTCGCTATTTTGGTTTCAGGGCATCGAACTCGCCCAAAACTGGGTTCGGTTCAGGTTAATTTGTTTTTTGAGAGATGGGTTCGGATGCGGTTCTGGTTCAAGCAGTAATAAAATTTAAGGTTTTGTTCCTGGTTCAGATTTGGTTCGACCTAATGAATATTGAAATCGTTTTTACCTTCCGTCACCTTTAGGTAAGGAAGGTATTGTCTTTGGTCAAAAAAATCGTTGGTGAGTTTTTAATGAATAAGCACGTCTTAGGGTCCCTACAATATGAATTTACTATTTTTAAGATGATGTCTGTATGTGAGTTCGTGTGTGTGTATCCGTGTGTGACAAATTTTTCTCCGACGATAACTCCAATACTACAATTCTAAAAATTATAATTCTTTCGTATTCCTCTTCTGTTGCTGTTTGCTTCCGGTTTTGGTTCAGTTCAGGTTCGGGTTCAAGGCCCTGGTTGGTTTACGGAGGCTATCGCATTTTGGCTTGTCAGCTAATGATTTTGGCAACTTATATTTGGAAATAATGCTATTTGCTATGCTTTTATCGATCCTAAGCAAGCCGGTTATCTCACGAGAAACCTTTCCTTGTCGAGAAAGGTTTATTACTGATTCTCGTAAATGAAAGTGGATGTATTTCACCATTTAGTAGACAATAACTTAATATTAAAATGAGAATTTGACGTAAACAAAGTTTATAAACTGTGAACAATATCTATTCTTGGCTCGATATTTTTGAACACGGTCAATTGCGTTTGTGTTAGGTAACAATGAAAAAAAAAATTTAAAACATGTCGACTATACTAATTATATTGGGCCGAATTCAGTACTTGTCATTATATTAGAAATCGTCTGTAATAACTATGGAAACATCTTGTCTTTTTTCTTATTTATGTATTATTATATAAGTTTCTCTTTATTTCGTTATTTTTCGAGAAACTTCTTTAGTTAATGAACAGTGCTGAAATCGGCCAAATGTAATTAACATTCCTAACAGTAGTATAATACTGACAGTAATTATGTAAAAATATTACAAAAAAAAAATATAATCTTTTATAAGTGTTAAAATAAGTTTGGCTCAAAATTGTATGTGTTATTGTCAACACCAATGTCCTCTCAAAATATTGCACCACGACCGTGTATAGTACAACCAGACGAATTGATTTTGTAATGAATAATAAAATGTTACTGTCATCACCATTGTTCACTCAAAGTACAACAAGACTACAACATATAGTACAACCAAGCACATTAATCATAGAGGTAAGAATATATACAGTTTGTCCCCGGATTGAGATTACAAGAGGAAAAAAATTTTTATTTTTGATTTTACAAAAAAATGCTAAGGGAAGAAAAATTTTTGCTTGAATTAAAACGCATGTTTCAGTTCTTAAAACTTTTAATTAATGCAAGGTTATTTTATTATAAAGTTTTTTCGTATTTTGTCCTCCTAATAATACAGTTATTACATTATATCTAACATGATTTTAGTTAGCTTTGAAATATTGACAAATGATTATTAATTCTAATTTCAGAAAAAAAAAAAAACGGCGAAAATCAAAATATAGGCCATCCAGCGAATCAAGCGGTTTACGTCATCGTTTAGGGATTTTTGAAATTTTCTTTATTTTTTTTAATATATTTTATTAACGGTATTTTATTGGTTTTTTTATTATTATCATGTATTTGACAACTTTAATAGAAATAATTATATTTCGATATATTATTATTAAGTAAAATTTTGTAAATTTTTGCAAAATGACGTTTGATTATATTTTTTTAATATTGGTAATTCTGAACATGTATATTACTAAATATTTTATGTCTATATTATACTTTTCAACGTGTATAGTGATTTCATTTTGTTTTTGGTTTCGTTGTTCATTGTCAAAATGTCAAATGCTCTGTCATGTCAAATTCAAGAGCTTGTAGTTAATTTATTGACTTATTTTGAAAATGAAAAATAGATTGGTGGGTTTTTACTTTCACTGAAATCTAATATTGAGGTAATATTTGGTTTTATTTGTTAGTAATAATTTGAAAATTAAATCTATATGTACAGCGTGTGGCAAACGATGTACGCAATGTATAGAAACAGTGAGAAATTTTTTTTAGGATCTCACATAATAATAGATAGTTTGGTGCATATACTACAAGAATGAAGTACCTATTTATAACAGCGTAAGCAGTATCGTTCAGAATATTTTAAATAAAATTGGATTTCGCTGGAAAAATATTATACCAGACGTGTTTTTAAGAAAAAATTGGGTTTATGAAGGCAACTCAGATTTTAATCCGTTTTACATGCTCATGTAAACTTTTTAACATATGACGTCATTGTTTCTAGTGATATTGTATTTATGACGTAAACCGCTTGATTCGCTGGATGGCCTATACTTGTAGTTTATTCAATTAACTCTTTTTTATCTGAAATTAGAATTAATAATCATTTGTCAATATTTCAAAGCTAACTAAAATCATGTTAGATTCAATGTAATAACTGTATTATTTAGGAGGACAAAATACGAAAAAACGTTATAATAAAAGAACCTTACATTAATTAAAAGTTTTAACAACTGAAACATGCGTTTTAATTCAAGCAAAAAATTTTCTTCCCTTGGCATTTTTTCGTAAAATCAAAAATAAATTTTTTTTTTCCTCTTGTAAACTCAATCCGGGGACATACTGTATATAGAGGGAGCGTAAAGTGAGCTTGTAGACAATGACCTTGATGCCTAGTGACGGAAAGGGAATGAAGCGTCAGCCATATAGTACTGTTCCATTTTTAGCGCGTTATTCAAATGTTTACATTTTACTCGTACATATTTCTAAAATAAAGTTAAGTGTAGAGTAATAAAACAATTAGAATAGTGCAATTTATTTTTAAAAAATTATTGTAGAAAACAATATTTGCTGTAATACAGTGTTTTTATTTATACAAGTACATATTTCTGTTACTAAAGTACATAATATTTAATACTTAAAGAAATACAAAAAATATGAACATGTGAATCTAAGAACCTTCGTAAAGAATTAATTAGTTGTATTGTTGTCGTCGACTGTGTGATTAATATTTGATATTGTTTGTTATAGTCGTATGGATATTATTAATATATTTAGAATAATTAGGCATGAAAGGTCATGTTTTTTCCTTTCAGTAGCTTTCTGTGTTTTGATTTCCGCCCAGAACGATTACTGCAGCCTAACACACAGCACGCTGGTATATTTATTATAAATATATTACTAAATGTGTCCAAAAAAAAGTATTTAAACACAAAAGTTCAAAAACATAAATTTAAAAAAATGGTATAGGACCCCATTCGAACTACCTGTAAATAAAATAAATACGACACAAAATACTTTCAAATATAAATATATTTCACAATATAATTCATTAAATACATAGATCAATTTGATAACAATAAATGTATCAAATTGGCAATAAAAATTATAATTCATAAAATACAATTTGATATATGGAATGGACAACAGAATAAGTATAATATATGTATAATTAATTTAAAATAAAACGTATGTATACAACCAATAAGTATATATGACTTATGTACAAAATACTGCACACTTAGCTAAAAGAAATGGCAACTTGAGTATATAATTCAGTTCCAATGTCAGTCGCCATATTTGTTCATGACATAATCAAGAGATTGAGGTAAAACAGGCTGTCAACAAGTCTTCATTTCAAAAGAGATCAACGGATTGTAAAAAACATTTACAGTACAACAATAAAACATCTTCATTTCTCAATAAAATTATCACTTTTTAATACTAACGTTTATTTCGAAGATTGTGCGAAAATTTGTAGAAGAAGAATATGAAATGTTGTATTTTTGTACTGATATATTAGTACCAGAATATTAAGGGTTAAAATTTGAGACCATTATAAAATGTAAAAATATGGCAGTCTATTGAATTGCACTGTTTTTGCTTACGTCACAACCTTTAAGGCTTAAATCCCAATCACTTTGTTCAACAATCATCTAAAATTAATTTATAAATCGATAAATCACTAATTACCTAAACAATCTAACTCAAATATAAAATATAAATTTAATTGTTCATGAACAAAATGTAAAAATACTCTTAAAATTATCTAAAACTGACTTTTCCTGTGAAAATAAATATCTGTAATAAAAATATTGCATCTAAATATGTATTTATATTTATTGTAAACAGCACTGGCAGAAATTACAAACATACTAATTAAAAATTGCTTCAAAATACGTATATACAATATATTTTATAAATAAATTTATCTAAAATTTAAGATACTCTTCTAAACCAATGCTGCCACCTTTATTTTTACCGAAGAGTTATTCGCGAAAAAATTATGGTCATGAAGATATTACATCATGTATTACTAGAGAAATACATGAATTATTATTACCATGTAATATTTGGAAAGGGTATTATAACATATTTTTGAAAATAGTTGGTGTTACGTCTTAGTATTTCAACAGAAATACGGCCCATGATGCCATGGAAATTTAGGTAATAACCATATAATCAAAGATGGAGGTATTATTTGGGAAAAAATTGCTATTACAACATTTGAAAATAACAAGGAAGAAAGGCATTACATTTTTTAAAAAAAAGTAGTTATTTCATATTGGCATTTCAAAAAATATATATAAAATGTATTTAGGTATTACCATGTAATGTCAGATTACATGCTAAAAGTTTTGGTATTACAAAGAATTTTTTTGTAAAAGAAGTAGGTGTTACGTAATGATATAATAAAAACATAAGATGGTACGATGGGAATTGTTCGTAGGTATTACAATATATTGGGAAAAAATGAGTATTACGAAGATTTTTTTATGAAAGAAATTGGTATTACGTATTGTTATTTATTACAATAAAAACGTAAGGTGTTACATAGGATGGAAATTGTTCATAAGTATTACCATGTAATATTAGAGATTACTTGGGAAAGAAGTAGGTGTTACGTAATAGTATTACAAGAAACAAAAGAGGTGTTACATAGGATTACATTATTTACCTTTCCGTAAAAATTGGAAAATTATGATATTACTAACAGAAATTTAGGTATTACTAAAGTATTACCATAAAACATCGATTTCACATGGGAAAAATTTGGTATTGCAAAAAATATTCCATAGATTATAAAAAAGAATAATACGGTGTATAATTTTTTTGCGATTAACTCTCCGATTTTTCTTATTATTCTACCTCGCAGATATCTACTTCAGTTTCGGAAAAATCAGTCAAATTGAACTAAACAAATCTCATGCATTTCATAATTGGGATAAACCTTTAAAACACCTCATTACGTATCGTCTTTAAGTAAAATTGCATTTGCATTGGCTTTTCACTTCACGTAGCGGACGGCCGAAGCACATTCATAATATAAAGTAGACCGCTAGCGTCAACTGTTACGAAACAAGTGAACCGCGGGGAGATGGCGACATCTAGCGCGTGCACGCCTGCCAACTTAATAGCGCTGAGGAGCTCTGGGCGACTGGGGTGGCCTTTTTTACCGACCCAACAGTCGTCCAGGAGTGCGCCTGTTGAGGAGGTATCGATTGTTAGGCCTGGATCGCTAAAACGCATACTCCGACGGTTTCTACAAATTGATAAATAAATAATGACGCATAAAACAACTTTTTAAATAAATAAAATAGGGTCCTCCACTCTTATTTTAATATTATTTTAGCAATTCGTAGTATTTAAATTCTTAGGGCTGATTTTTCAATCTCTGGTTAAAATTTTAATTTCTAGTTAAGTAAGCAACATTGCATCGTTTTGTTGACAGCATTGATAAATGCATATACCTATTAACTAATATATTGCTAATGCTCGTATCTTTCCCATAAGAGTAGGTGAAGGAAACACTGTGAAATGGAAATATCATTTCTGCATAAGTCCATCTCTCACAAACACCCAACCGGCAATTATGCGCTTGCTCGGAAATCTTGACTACTATTGACTAACGCTGACAGCGTCGCTGGCTGGGCATAGTTCTAGTGCTCCATAAAAGCGCTTTTATTACGGGATTGACATGAATTTTGTAATTATAAGTAGTTTTGTTAGTTTTTTAAAATTATTTTTAATTTAGTTTCAATTTTTTACTTCAACAAAACTCTCATTCGTTCCAAAACACAAATCATACTCTACGCCAAAACTCGGTATTCTTGGTTTTGGAACGCTGCCCTGGTGATGCAGCGAGCACATGGTTTGACTTTGACGTTGATTTAATTTCTGTTTGTAGTTGCACTTCGAAAGCATTTGCTTTGTGTTTCATACAATAATTTATTGTCACCTAAATAAATGAATCCTGACCAGATTGTATTCCTATTATTTTTACAGTACAACAATCAACAAAAAAGTATTTAATTCAAATTTAGCACTAGAATATGTCAATGTTTTTTTATTATTACTAATATTTATATTCAAGAATTTACATACAAAATAAATAGTAGGTACATTGTTTAATATCTCAAATTTAAATTTAAAATTTCTCGCGCTAGTCGTTAATAAACAGAACTCTGTGATTCGCAAAAAGTGATCATTATTTCCTCGTTAGCCAATAGTAGTCAAGGTTTCCAAGCATGCGCATAATTCGCGGTTGGGTGTCTGTGTGAGATAGACTTATGCAGAAATGATATTTCCATTTCACATTGTTTCCTTCAAGAAAAGCAAAGGATCCGCAATATATTAGTTAATAGGTATATGGATAAATGTCATTTGACAGTTCATTTCGCTTCAGTTTTGTTTATTTAACTCTCAGTTAAAATTTTAAGAAGATATTGAAAAACCGTCACTTGATTGTTTTTAGCGACACCCTATTGCTACCTTTCTCTCGCAGCCTACTGTAAAGTGTGGTGCGGGAGAAATATAGCAACAGTGTGACGTCACAATGATACTGATAGCAAATGCCAAATATCTAGCAAAGTAATTAATTTTTTTTTTTTTTTTTGTCTTAATAGTTATTTATTGAGAAATACTATTAACGAACATTTTATTATTTTTTGTTATGGTGGAGGCTTGAAAAGAAAAGAATGGGATCATTTCACATTTTCTGATTTATTTTTTTACCTCTCGCTAAGAGAGGTGTTGGAATCATGCTAAAATCGCATATCCATATTTTAGTGGAGCGTAACTGTGTGTATGAGTATGAGAGAGACAGAGAAATGTCTGTGTGAGTATGAAGCTGTGACGTCACAAATTTAGCCCGTATTTATAGCCCCAAAAGTTTATTAACAAATTTATGAATAAATGTCTTGTATTTTAAATTATTTTATATTACCATATTTATTAAATCAGAAGGATTTCACGATTTTAAAAATAAGTGACAGAAACATTGTGAAAATAAATAGAAACTTACCGACTACTTCTTCGTAATTTGTCTGTGGATTTGCTGTAGACATAAGAGATATCCCACCAAGCAACTTGATCTCCTACACTGACTAAAACTAAAGGAGCACCCGGTATAGCAGATGGAGAAAACGCTAGGTTTCGAACCCAAGTCTTGTGAAGTTCCAATGTTTGTAATTGGGATTTGTTCTCTACGCTCCACAACTATAACACAAAAAAAAAATTCAAACATACAAAGTGGTATTTAAGTAAGCGTTCAACGCTTATCCGATAGTAGAACTAAAGCCTCATTCCCATCAAATGTTTTTAATGCGTAGTGAACAGCGCATAGTAGCTAGTGCGTAATGCAAAAAAACCTTGTGCAACTGTAAAGCACAGAAACATTTCCAACTGGTTATAAGGGTAGTGCATTGTGCATCAACGTAATGCACAAGCGCTAAAATTTGCAAGGTCCAAGCTTTGTGCATAGTACATATAGTGCGACCAAGCGCCCTGGCCTCGACTTGGGAGGCGTAGTCTAACAATAAGAGTACATTCGAAGACAGAACTTTTCTATGCAAATTTTTGCGGTTCATGTATAAAATGGATTTAGTTAGAACACAAATGAGATACATAAACATTTCTTTAAATGTTATTTATTGTATACATATTATACCTTCTCCATAATTATAATTCATTTATTCGTACGCCTGCCGCCGCCGCCACTACACGTCTACTTTTATTCTGTATGTACTTAGGCCTGTTCTACAATAAGTCGTTAGTCGGTGTCGGATGTCGTACGCGTGCGCACTACGCAGAAATTTGGCGGTAGGCGTTGTCGGCTGTCGGAGTCGGAACGCAAGTTGGTCATTTCCCATCTTTTCCGACAACGACATTGAAGGTCACGTCAACAGAAAATTGAAAATGAATGATATGACGTTGGATGTAATATTAATATATTATGTACACGAAAACAGTAGTCTGTATGGCAAAATAAATAAATTATTCAACGATTTAAAAAGAAAAAAAATATATTTGGGGACAAATAATAATCATAATTTGTTTCAAATTAACTACCTAACCTTAGTGTAACAGCAAATTTATTATATGTTCGAAAATTGAACCACGACGTTACCGGTAAAATTTTCAGGTTACCAGTACTATTTTCGAACGCAGTGACTGAAATGTGTTGTAAATTTTAGTTACCGCCGTGATCGTGCTCAAAGCATGGTTTTTGTGGTAATTTATAGCTTAACCAAACTTTTGATGTAAACAAACGATGATATAAAGTTTAGTCCTTGGGTTAATGGGTTAGTCGTTAAAAGCATTTACAAAACATTAAAAAAATAAAATTATTATGTTCAATGGAGATAATGTATAAAAAACTGCTATTAATTTTGTCTCTATATGTATAATTTATTTCATCCCAGGGTCAAGTTTATCGGTGCAATAAATGTAATGAGTTAGGAGACGAATTCATGTTAATAGAAAGAATTCCGGCTCATCCGTGTTTAAAAAATTACCAATGCGTTCGACTGCTTACAGCGAGAATCGTAACTTTTCAGTTACCATGTAAAATTACCACGATAACCGCGGTTGAATTTTCGAACATAGTATTAATATCAGTTGGCAAAGGTTTTCTGTAATCGTGGTTTCATTCATGCAACTGATCAAATTGTTGTACAGACATTCTCGTAAATTTAAAAAAGTGTTCGTGATCACTTGACTTGAAATATGAAAATAATTTTTTGTGCGCACCAAAATTTTGCCTAACATCAACGGTAATATGATGTTTTACCCACCATCATCTCGTATTTTTTTTTTGTCTTCTCTTTTGCATCGGCCGTCGTAGTTTTATTATTTGAAGCTATATTACAATTAAATTAAAATAAATTCGAAGAGATATAGTACCTATAACCTCACTTAAAAGTGACAGTTCGCTACGACAGCTTCCGACTATTGTAGAAAGCAATGTCGGGTGCTGCTAACATCAAACGACTTACGACAAGCGATAACCGACAAACGACTCAGTTGTAGAACAGGCCTTATGCGTTCGCGGCAAAATTCTCAAATGTTATTGGTTGAGTATTTACGCCAACGCGCGCCTTCCACGTCAATGCCAGGGGCACATATCGCTTGGTCGCACAATAAGTGTAATTAAGATATAGAGATACATAGTTGTCCTTGTTTTTTGTTCGAAATGTCACTTGCCTAACATATTCAAAATATTTCATTATATTTCCCGTGAACTTGTGTATTTGAAATGGATTAAATCAATATTCTAAGATATCAATCAGATGTCGCTACTGTAGCTTTACGAATTGATACATTTGCTGGAAATGGTCTAAAGCTTCCTACTAAGCACTATGAATTACGCTTGCGTTTGTATATAATTCGATATTCATAGATAGTAAAACTGGCAATAATTTTTGTTTTATTTACTTTCTATAAGAACTAGAACCTCTTAAATCTGACCAAATACGCCATGGTTCAAAATTTTGTAAAAAAAAATAAAATAAATAAAAGTAATAGATGTGATAAAAAGAGCATGTGGAGGACACAATTCTTATTGAATATTAATTTTCTGTACTTTTGATTTATGTGAAATTTTAACCATTCATTCGTCTAATAATGAAGAACCCCTGTTCTGAATTTCGCCCGTTTACTCCTATTATTTTTTGATGTTCTAGTATATTTTTAAAACAGAAAAGAAATATCTCTTACCACAATATTTCCAGAATCTTGTCCCAGCGCTAGGAGTTTCCCGTCTTTAGAGAAACAACAGGACCTTGGAATCTCATCCAATTGCTTTCCTTGATTATAAATACATCTCACTGTTCCATTCGGTTCAATTTCAACATCGTACACTCTAAAATTCCGATCAGAAAAAGTCAGCGCTATTAGATCTCTTTTTGTTGACACGGTTGCCATGGTAACAGTTGTATCCGGTTCTCTAACAACCAAAACATCTTCAATTCCATTAAAATACCAAATTTTAATACTTCCATTTTCTTCTACGGATAGAATTCGCTTTATTTCAGGAATCGGAAAACATTTTATTGTTCTGGACACTTTTCCTTTTTTTATTAGGTTATAAGTAGCGGGAACTTTAAAACGGTGGGACTCCCCATCTTTATATGCCATTAGGCAAGTGTTTTCAGATGCTGCTATTAATATATAACCAGATATTGATTGAGAATCTTGTAAATATTCAATATATTTTACTGATCCCTCTAAATTCATGACAGCGTTATATTTTCTTTTTCTAAAGTCAAATATAGTAACAATTCCACTATTTAAACCTATTGCTACTTGGGCACCGCAAGGGGAAAATGAAAGGCATTTTGGTTGTTGTAAAATTTCGCTTTCAGATATTAAAGCGTGTCCACTGAAAACTTGTACTTGGTTGTCCGAATTTACGGCAGCAATTAATGGATTTGATCCATGGCCGTGCTTCCAACATGTTGAAAATTCTGTTAATAATTTTTTGGTTTTGTTTTTCTGGTTTTCTACTTCTCGTATGTGCCACTGTTTGACAGTTTTGTTGTCGGAACCGGATAGTAAGATGTACATGACGGATGAATTGTCTTGGTTGAGAAATGTGTCTAGGCTTACCACTAAACTGAAAAGAAAATAATGTTAAATAAATAAATAAAAAAATTAATTCTTTAAAAAATGGATTTTTCTATTGTATCCCTTTTTTATAACCATTCCCCGCCCGTCTCCACTGTATAAAAGCTAATGGCCACACACCAAGATAGGGTGTATTATGTAACTATTGCGTTATCGCATATTCGCCTTGATTGAGACATTTTAATATATTGTAAATAAAAAAAAAAAAAATTATTGGACTACAATAATTGGACATCTCCCTTATATTCTTGACTTGCTTGCGCTTGTAATACGGGCCATAGAGTTTTTGGAAAATTTCAATATACATATATTTGTCCCCTGTTAAAAATCAGTTGTAAAAAATATTGAAATAGTAAATATTTTCAAGTTTGAAACGTAAACAGGAAATAGTTCAAAAACTACTGACATATTTTTAAAAACCACATAAATATTGAAAATAAGGAAATCTTAAATATTATTTTAACGCGTATTAAATACGTAAATATTCTTTAACTTTAATTGTGTCGAAATTTTAGATGAAAAAAATGAGAACTAAGTTGATAAAACTCGATTTCTGGACTGATATTATCTTTATTAAAACAAAATTATATCAGTTCACTAGATGACGGAAGCAGATCTTAGCATCCGAAACGTTGTGTAATACAATTTTGTGTTTCAATAAAGACGATGTCAATCCAGAAATCGAGTTTTATTCAGAGTAATAATACATTATCTTGCGAGTTAATGATTTGCATGTTTAAAATTTTAGAAGAAAAGTTAATGGCCAGTTGCACCAACAAGGCTTAAATTTTAAGCTAGGTTTAAACAAAAAATTGCAAATCAATTTAAGCCAAGTTTAATATTTAAGTTACTTTGGTGCAACCGGCCATAAGTTGTTAGTAACTAGCGAATCGCTCATCAGGGTAAAATCTTGTAATAATAATGAAGACTCGATGTAGAATTAATATCCAAACATATGTATATTAAAGTGAAGAATATCGACGGATCATGGATAAAAATGAAGGATAATAAATTAAAATACTCCTTGTGTGCGAACGTTTCGGTTTTTATTAAACCATCCTCAGTGCTGTATGAACAAAAGAAAAACAAACGATGCAATATAAAATACGTACATATGCCAAAATATACAAAATAAAATTATAAATTGTTTAGCATCAGGAGCTTTTGTTACATTTCAATTTACTAGTGTTGTTACACATGTACAATGTCATTTTAAATTTTTACAATAATGATGTAAAACTTTTAAAATAACATGTCACACTTGTAAATTTAAATAAATAAATATATCATCACGGCATATTACCCATTTCTGGGTGTGCCAGTATCTACAACACATGCAGAAATCGGTAATGATGACGATATATTTTACCGTGTGCACATTTAAATAAATTTAAATGTAACAAAACCTCCTGATGACCTGATGGTAAGAAATTTACAATTTTGTTTTATAAATTTTGGCGTATGTATGTATTTTATATTGCATCGTTTGTTTTTCTTTTGTTCATCCAACACTGAAGAAGGTTTAATAAAAATCGAAACGGTTGCAAACAGGGATTATATTAATTTATAATCCTACATTTTTAGCCATCATCCGTCGACATTCTTCGCTTTAACCATGAAGAATTTCATGCTGAATTCAAATTTTCAAACCGCGTTATCGTATCTCTAACCGTGTTATAATAGTGAATGAATCTGTAGGAAAGCGTTAACAAGAAATATTTAAAAATCATCGATAATTTACTTCTTTCGATGCCATGACAACTGTAAACTATTATAAATAGCAAAACCTATTAGACTAAGAATTAAATACCTAATATTGTTAATTTTTCGACTTAACTATTTTGCTATAGAACTCTTTGAGAATTCATCCTAAGTAAAAAATAAAAAAAAAAAAAACGTAAGAACCCTTTTTTTATACAAAAAAAAATACAAGCTTTAATTTTATATTCTTGTAAAATTCTGATACGGGCCACTATTTTTGAGAAAATGGCCAAAAACACTTTTTCACCTCTCGTCAATGGCGGCTCTCGCGCCGACCCTCCCCAAAAGTAGAAAACTTTAATTTTTCATCAGAGTCCTGATTATACATACAGTGTCTCTTAAATAGGGGGACTTGGCTTAACCACAGATTCCTGAAACTAAAATAAGACGATTTAACTAAACTTGCTTCTACCGGAAAGTACCATTTAGCCAGAATGAGGTCATGCAAAAAAAAATAATTGTACCATTTTTCTGTTTAAATCGAAAAAGGATAGTCTAATTCATCGATCAGTATGATTAAATTATTTTTTATTTATATTTTTTGTTGTATAAAATCGTTTTAAAGTATGATATTTTTAAAAAGTTGCAAAAACCGCCATGTTTTGTCGTCACAACGTTACGTACCAAGTTCAGACTCATTTCAAACAGACATTTTATATGGACACATAATTTCTAAAAGAAAAATATATATAAACTATACATTGAGGACTACATATCTGAATATGCTCTAATATATTAATATAATATCGTTCTATTTATTTTTATAAATATAATTTTCATTTGGCGTGAAATTATCTACGTTACATCAGATGTTTCTTTCATTTTTGAATCTTTTAATTAGTCGCTAGAAGGTTATAAACGCATGTGAGACATTGAATATATTGCAGAATATTATCTTATTCTTTATTTTGGCACGAAACAACGTTTCATCGACATGTTTACTTTCATAAATTTTAGGTTATCTTTAAATGTCACTTTGACGTTTAAGATAATGTGAAAATCAAAATGGTCGTGCCTGTCACTCTGTGACGTCACAAGGGGCGAAGCGGGGGTCTAGCAGCCTCATTTTAAAGAATGTCATTTTCAATTACAATTTTTTTCATGATTAAAGATCGATTTGAGGAAAAATAAAAAATACGGGTCTATTAATTTTTACTACTCTATCGATTAAAATTATAAAAAAAAAGTCGTGCATGACCTCATTCTGCTTCAAAATTCTTTGAAAAAAAAAAATTTTGCTTATAATAACAAAACGCTTTATTCGATTTGGATGAAATTTGGTATGGCAGTTCGTATGGTTATAAGTCAATTTCATCCAAATCGAATAAAGCGTTTTGTTATTATAAGCAAAATTAATTTTTTTAGAAAAACTTTGAAGCAGAATTCTGGCTAAATGGTACACTTTCCGGTAGAAGCAAGCTTAGTTAAATCGTCCTATTTTAGCCTAAGGAATCTGTGGTTAAGTCATGTCCCCCTATTTAAGAGACATCCTGTATATTAAAATCATTACTACCCCACTTTTTGCAAGATAAAAACCTCTACTGACTGGACTATTATACAGGATGTTAATAAAAAGGCGGGCCATAACATGACAAATCAGTTTTTCTTTGCACTTGCATTTAATTTTAGAGAAAAATGTTTCGAATAAAAGTTGTAGATAATTTAAATGTAGACATAAATCATTAAACAGATTTTATTTTGCATAAAGCCACTTACCCATTATGTTCGGTCATTTCTTTGACTTTCTCCTTCGTTTCAATATTCCACATATTGATACAATGATCAGAACAACCTGCCACTAGATACACGCCATCCCAAGTAACTGCTCCACAAATATAATGTGCGTCTTCTCTACTATCCAAAACATAACTTTCGGGGTCATAAACAGAAACTCCTCCTCGTTTAATATCTCTCTGTTTCCAAATCCAAATCGTCACTGATTTATCGCTAATGGCAACAATTTTCGTCTCTGAAAACGGCACGACAAGAAGGGAAGTAGTTCTTACATCGTTCATAAATTGCGAAAGATATTCTTTTTGCTCAAAATCATAAATCAAAATAACATTTTCACATGAGAATAAAATCACTGAATTTTTTAGAGAAAATGTTACACAAGTTATTGGGGAACAATCTTCCCGTTTGACTTCGAAAACTTCTTTTTCAGTGTCTAAATTCCATGCTTTAACGACGCCATTTTGACTGCCGACGACTACATGATCATTGTCGTTAGAAAATGAAGCAGTGGTGATATAATCTTCAGAGATTTTAAACGTTTTGCTTCGATCGACTTTACCGTTTTCTCCAAAAAAATTCATCCATGATCTTTGATGAATTGATGGTGGAGGAGTGTGCATATGAAACCCTGAAAAAATGGGAATTTTTTTAAATGAAACGAAATATTTTTGGAAATTTTGTTACCGTTTTCGTCGTAAACCAGATCGCTACTCTTAATGCAGGCATCTTCTAACGACCAAATTTTTACAGAACCATCTTCAGATACAGATAAAAATTTATTGGCATCTGGAGATAATTGTAAATATAATATTTTTTGGGTATGGCCGCTAAATGTACGTAATTTACTTTTGTAACTGTGATCCCATAGCTAAAATATGAAACATATGCAGGTGTTTCCTTTTGAACATCCAGTGTTTTTTGGGCGAACTAATGATATTTGAAAAAAGTTATGTACAAAAAATGATCAAGAATAAGGGAGTAATTTATAAGTAATAACAAACCGAAATTTTAACTAGTGGGTCTCAAAATGTAAAACGCAATTATTTTTTTTAAATGGTACCTTATATACGAGCCCCGTCCATCATCAGTTAGCCCATCCGCTTTAATTTAATTTTATTTAGTTAATATATACCGGGTGTCTACTTTTTTTTCTGAACATAGGAAATACAATGTTAATTTTTTAAATCCCCAATATCTCTTTACCTATTTTAGAGCAAAAAGTGTGGAATACTAATTTGTTTAGAATTAAAAATTGCACCCAATGAGCCTAAAAGAATAACCCAAATGAATTTATATCTTTTAAAAAAATAATAATTAAGTTTTACAATATTCAAGCAATTTTCAGTATGCCATGGAAAATAAAACAATACGATTGCAGAATGTTTTAGTTTGACGTTTGTGAATTTATGGTTATAAACCGTATCTGCTTTAAATTATTGCTGAAATAATTGTGAAATTTAGTCTTGATTATTATACAAAATGGAAAAAATTACAACCGAACAAAAAATTCAGTGTTTAAAATGGCATTTTACGGGAAAATCCGTAAGACAAATTAGAGATTTGTTTAGTGCTTTATATCCTAATTCTCGAATTCCATCTGTAGGAACTATTCACGCTATAATTAAAAATTTTAATGAAAGTGGAAGCATAATTAAACCTTACAAAAAATGTAAGAACCAAGAAAATGTACCCAATGAAGAAATTAGATTTAATAAAAATAAACTTAATGTTCTTCTTTGTGTTATGGAGAAACCCAACGCAAGTGTTCGTCAAATTTCACACCGGCTACAGTTCACAAAATTTTAAAATCAGAAAAATATTTCAGCAATAATTTACAGCGGGAACACACGCATCGTCCTAATGTTCATTCATCAACATGTTCAATTCACACTTCGTTCAGTTTCATAACGTTCAAATCTACAAAACGTACGTGCATCGTTAGACAAGATGGCCGACAAGTACACTGTGGAGTATAGAATAAGTTACGATTAGGTTACGTTTTGGTAGTATTTTTAAAAAAAAAATTGTACTCCGGAGTGTACTTGTCAAGCATCTTGTCTAACGGTGCACGTACGTTTTGTAGATTTGAACGTTATGAAACTGAACGAAGTGAGAATTGAGCATGTTGATGAATGAACATTAGGACTTTGCATACCTAGCCATTTACAGCAGATACAGTTTATAACCATAAATTCACAAACGTCAAACTAAAACATTCTGCAATCGTATTGTTTTATTTTCCATGGCATACTGAAAATTGCTTGAATATTGTAAAACTTAATTACTATTTTTTTTAAAGATATAAATTTATTTGGGTAATTCTTTTAGGCTCATTGGGTGCAATTTTTAATTCTAAACAAATTAGTATTCCACACTTTTTGCTCTAAAGTTAATAGCTAAAGAGATATCGGGGATTTAAAAAATTAACATTGTATTTCCTATGTTCAGAAAAAAAAGTAGACACCCGGTATATGATACAAATAATAATTAATGTAAATTATCGCCATGTTTTAATATTACAAATATTTTGTCGTTCTAATGAACGATATTTCTAGTTTTATTGATGGACCCGACAGTCAATTTTTCTGACTATAGCAAGATATATTTTATTTTTTAATGTAAAATGAAATAATACATAGTTTTACCAACAATTCAAGAAAAACTGTAAAATATTTAAGTAAATTTAAGTTGTAAGGATGTTAGGTTTTATTAAATAAAATGTCTAATAATTTACAATAAAATCGATGTTACCCAAAATTAATAAATAATAAGAAATTAATATATCGATTTGTGGTTACTGGTATACCATTAAATTTTTAATCTTCAGCTAAAATTTAATTTATAATGGGGATTCCACGATTTTTTGTATATGTTATAGTATGTTGAAATACAGAAATTCCCTAATTTTTCTATTTTTAAAATTCGGCTTCTTTTGGAAGAAAAAAAATGGCAAATATTTGGTATCCACCGTTTCCCGCCTTACGACGTAAGCGAACCCAGTGCTGGAAAGCAATAGCATGCGGACACTCACGTGACGAAGCGAATTAGCCAATCCGAACTTGGGAAGAAACTGTCAGATTGAAGGGCGGAGATTTGAAGTTTGTTTTGGTTTATAGCGTATTATGCGTTTTGTTTTCATAGTTTGGCAAAAAAATATAAAATAACTCAATACGCACTAAAAACTTTAATATGAAAACTGCCAAACTATGAAAACAAAACTCATAACCTCTGAATACGCTACCAAAACAAACTTCAGAGTTGCGTTCCAAAATTCTACTATAGAGTACGAAATTACTCAAAATCGTTCCAAAACTAATAACCTTACTCTCAGAGGGGGCTTGACATTAATGTTGTAATTATAAGTAGTTTTGTTAATTTTTTAAAATTTAATATCAATTTTTTACTCCAACAAAACTCATTCTTCCAAAATACACTACACTCTTAAATTACGGTACTCTTGAATTTGGAAAGCTGCCCAGCTCTCTGACCTTCGATGTGACAGTTTCTCCCCAAGTTCTGATTGGCTAATTCGCTTCGTTACATGAGTGTCCGCAAGCTATGGCATTATATCGTGCTTTCTCTCTCAACCGCTGCTGTTACCCAGAGGTTCTAACCACCAAAACGAAATATTCAGTGGAACAGTCTGGCAGTCACTGGTTTGTTGATGGGAACGCCCAGTTACAGTGTCGGCCAATAAAAAAAAGCCGGGTTCAGTTGCGTCAAAAAGTTATAAAACATATAAAAAAAAAATTGCGTCAATAACACAGGTATATGGGAAGAATTAATTATGTATATAATTTATATAAAAATTCGATATGAGTGGAATCCCCTATTACGTTATAATGTTGAAAAATCTTCATTTTAAATAAAAAGATTTTTGTACACAACATTTTTCGTTGAAAATATTAGTTCGCCCAAAAAGCACTGGTTGTTTCAAAGGAAACATTTCGTATACAATCAAAATCTTCAAAATGTATGACTATTTTTTAATCTTTAATTAATATTAATTGTATCAATAGTTCAAAAAATTTGAAACTACTTATACATATGCGATACAATCCATACAATCGAATGGTGAAATCTCCAAAGTCGTATCTATACCCATTTCCAAGTTATGGGTATAATAAACGATTTAAAAAATTGTCTTACGTGAATTTCGCCAGAACTAGTTCCAACTAAAATGGTGTTAGTTTGATGCGCAAAACAAGTAGCGCAAACGTCTTCTTTTAAATCCAATGTATGAGTTACGTATACAGTTTGTCCAAAAAATCTATATAACAATAAAAATAATTACACAAATTTAAAATGTGTTATTAATATTTTATTTTGTAACTTACTGTGTTTGGAGATAAAGTGTATCGTTACACTGTTTTTGAGCAATACGTACGGCTGCTTCGTGAACTTCGCTAGTCAACGGTTGTTGAAGACCGCATTGAATTATGTCTGTATCGGGATATTTGTGTAAGTCCTGACCGTATTTTTGAACGAAAGATTCAAAAGTGTCCAGCTTTTTACTTAGCTCAGGAGTCTAAAATGGAAAATCATTTATGTTGTATTATTCTGAGAATGAATCGTCGTCTTTAGTTTTCTAATGGGGAAGTTACCAATGCCATACTGACTTTCAATAAAATTCTTATTAACAGGATATACAGTATGCCCCATTTAGAAGTGCTACCATTGGGATCTCGAGAACTAGAAGAGATACGATGACGGTTAAATGGAACTTTTTGTGCCCGTTGCCCGTTTGGGAGCCCATCTCAGATGTGCTTTTGTTTTTCCAAAAATTCTCATAGGGCACTAGATAATGACGAAAAACTGAATATTGTTGATTTTTTCTTTTTCAAATTACTTCTAAACTATTAGTAATTGAGAAAAACGTTTCAAATATAAAAGATAGATATTTTTATTATCTAACCAGTGGCGTACGAAATAAATTTTTATATCCGTAAATTTTCGAGATATAACACAAACTCATATTTTTTTAAATGGAACCTATAACACAAACTTATATTTTTTTAAATGGAACCCATATCTTATTTTAGTCTCAAAAAAATAATTATTTTTTTCTCTTTTCAATGATGTAAGGGTTATTATGTTTTATGTTTGTTTTGCTCATAAAATTTAATTTTTTTCTTTATTTTTGTGAATTTTCTTATTATTTCTCAAAAAAAAAATTATTTTTTTATTAATTATATTATATTTAATCGATATAATTTATTATTATGCCTTTATTACTTAATATTTTTATTCTAGACTCATAATTACAAATTACACTATAATGTGCCAAGGGCGACCTAATACAAAATATTATAAAAATTAATATGATACGAGTTTTGAGCAAATTTTTCTAACGAAATAAATTATTTAAATACAAGGAGTATTTCTAAATAGAAATCTACTAATATTTTCAAAATAATTGTAAATTTAATGCAAAATAAAGAAAAAAAATAATAATTTTGAAGGCAAAACAAATATAAAACATAATAACCCTTCCAACATTGAAAAGAGAAAAAAATAGTTATTTTTTTGAGACTAAAATCAGATATGGGTTCCATTTAAAAAATATAAGTTTGTGTTATATCTCGAAAATTTACAGATATAAAAATTTATTTCTTACGCCACTGGTTAGTTAATAAAAATATCTATCTTTTATATTTGAAACATTTTTCTCAATTACCAATAGTTTAGAAGTTATTTAAAAAAGAAAAAATCAACAATAATCAGTTTTTCGTCATTATCTAGTGCTCTATGAGAATTTTTGGAAAAACAAAAGCAAATCTGAGATGGCCTCCCAAAGGCGCACAAAAAGTTCCATTTAACCGACATCGTATCTCTTCTAGTTCTCGAGATCCCAATGGTGGCACTTCTACATGGGACACACTGTATACTGTAATAAAAGTCGCCATTTATTAATTCAAAATTTCAAAAAAGTTATTTATAAAATAATGTGATTCAAATCGACCGCTACATCATGACGTCACATTTGCTTACTAAAAGCCGTAAATAGCGCTATATGCCATTCACGATAGTGAGAGAATTTTAAACTAAATGATGAACAGAGAGGTCATTCTATTGGTTCGACTCCAGTATCCTCTTTTGACCAAAAGAATAAAGTCTCTGTGCAAAAATGGGAAACAAATTCTCCTGCTTTCGTGAATAGAGTATAGAAATACAATGGCCCATATTCTCACATCTTGTAGTAGTGCTACTTCGGAAGTAGCGCTATTTCGATTTTTTTTATTATATTTTATTTTACGAGTAGACAAGAATAGGTTTGATATTTTTGTAAATGTAGCCTATAATATTTGAAATAAGTACTATTTACAATTTAATTTATTTTTATTTCTCTAATTTTTAATAATAAAGTTGACATTTGACAGTCCAAGTAGCGGTTTTTCGGAAGTAGCTCTACTTCAAAATGAGAGAATACGGGCCAATGTGTTTTCATGTATTAAAAAAACAAAATAATAACCATAAAAATAATTAAAAAAAAAAACATTAAAATTATTATCGTACAGAGAATTTTTTGTATCACTTATATTTCGCTTGTAATGTTTTTTTAGAGACAAAATATCAACAACAATAGTAATAACCGCAATTATTCATAATGACTAATTGTGGTTTTTAAAATATTTACACAAAAAATACAAATAATACAAGAAATTTATTAGTTTTACAGTTCTTTACGATCGTATATATTACGGCATTAATAGTATTTTTGACTATGATTAATATACAGAATGTTAATTAAAAAACTGGCCATAGGCGTTTAAAATAATCAGTTTTTCCTTACACAAAAGTGGTCTATAAATATTAGACAATAATGCATGAAATAAATGTTGTAGAGAATTAAATTCTGCATCTAATTCAACAATCATATTTTGCTCCTTTCATAATCGCGTATATTGAATTTATTTTTTTGTACAAGTTGCTTTTAAAATTAAATTTGCTCGATTACAAAAGTTAAAAATAAAATGTGATTGTTGAATTAGATGCAGAATTTAATTCTCTACAACATTTATTTGAACTGATTTCCCACGGCCAGTTTTTTAATTAACATCCTGTATACGACAAAATACTCGATTTTTGACCCGTAAAAAATTCGTTAAAATACAAATTTCATAAGACATTATTTTAGCGCGTTTTGTACGGGACAAGTGCGTTATGAAACGTGTATTTTATACTATTTTTCTCTATTTTGGTTCTTTAAAAAAAAAACATTATACTTGCCGTCAAATAAGTATGGACTGGACACTTCTACACTGTTGCCAATTCAGAGGCAAAAAAAAAATGCTAAGTTATGAAGAAGCGGCAAGGCAAGGAACAGTGTGCGGAGATCGGAAAAAAGTTGAGCATCAGTCCATACTCAGTTAACGGCTTGTATAATTATTTCATTTTTTATTTGATTGTAACAGTCACTGACATTTACTTATATTATTACTTCATTTCAATGGGAGGTCTTTTAGAAATAATATTTACTTTAAAATTACAATTGTTTAGCAATGTAATTACCTACCTAACAGAAATTAGGTTTGAGTTCTTTAAAGAAATACTTTATGACTTCCAAATGAGTTTCATAAAGTACAAATTAAACAACCAAAACAGAAAAATAATAATTACGCATTTATTTTTTATCAGTTTCGTTATATCTTTTACGTAAAGGAAGCATCTACCAAAAAAAAACGTAGAAATAGATACGTAATCAATTCGATAAGACAGTAAAAAAAACATTCGTCACCCACGAAATCTAAATATAAGAATATATTGAAACATTTCGACTTACATTGTCCTTTGTGATGTATTTTCTATATCTGACAAAGTCTCCCACTAAGCCTGCAATACCTACGGCTTTAATTTTAGCACCAATAAAGTTCAAATCGAAATAAACTTCTGGAAAATCGTCTAATCTTTCAGCTTCTAATAAATGGTACCCTATATACGTAAATATGTAATTGTCGTTTGGTAAATTAGCAAAATTATTTTTAGAAACTTCCAAATAATTTTTCACTAGTTTATCGTGTAGTTTAACTTTTTCTTCGTGAGTTAAACTGGCCTTTAAATGCGCTAATAATAAATCATGAATACCGTAAACATAACTTTTTAATTCAACATTATAAGCACAAACAATTAATGATTTATTTTGTAATTCACTGACAATATCTTCAACTTCGTATTTGTTTTTGTTTAGAATGATTTCCATGACGCGTGGTGTAATGTTAACGTCTTCTACAAATAGGGCAAAGTGTCGATAATAGTCTTGGAATTTTTTGTCCATTGATTCGACGCAATGTTTGATTGTGTTGAAAATGTATCCTTTTGATTCTCGTTCTTGACGATCTCTTTTGCGCCTGAAAAATATCTGCAACGCTTTTGCCAGTCGACTAGACAAGAAAGACCCAAATTAGTTAGTTAGTATATAGGGGAATATTGTTAGTATCGTTAATTGCTGAACAATAAGCGAAAGCAATCAAGCAAAATTTTAGATTTTTTAACTATATTTGATGTTGCCTGCTTTATATTACTTATTTAAAATGACCACCTGTTGCAAGCTTATTGCTACTTTCAAAATGTGTCCTTCACCATAATAACAAATTAAAAAATGAATCATTAATGTTTAAAAAAGTTAATAGTTTTCAAAATATTTGAATATTTAATACTTTTCACATCTACGTCACACTTCTATTCTAAATGGAGTTCTATACCAATTTTTTTTTCTTGTAGAACAGGAAGAACTAAGAATTTTAACGCAAACACAACTTAAAAAATTACAAAATAGGCGTGATATGAATTTTTAAAGTTCAGAATTTGGCGTGTGACGTAGCATATCCTCTCCAGTGGTCTACAAACTGTTAGTTCTAAAGGGTGCAAATTTTTCATGTTTGCTTAGCTGAAATATTTTTATATATTATATTTAAGAAGAAGAAATTATTATTATTAAGCATAAATAACATAAATAAAATGCATGTTTTTCGGAATGAATTATAGAATATTGAAATAGTTTGACTACTGTTTGACAATATTGTGACTATAAACTGTGGCAACGGATGGCGCTAGTGTTTTCCATTCCTAATTTCTCGGTGGGAGGGCAAAACAGACCCGTGAATATCGTTTTTAAAATCAGGCAACCAATCTAATTGCATCACACCAATTATTAATAGACTTCAATCGTTTGTAATTTACGAACTAAATATTTAAACAAAAAACAAATCACTAATACTCATGAATTTACGTATATTTTTACTTTCTTAAGGTGGATTTATGCAGCTTACAATTTATTTTACTTTTTCTTTTCTTTTTTGCTTTGACTTTTACTTTAAGTTTGTTACTTTATGCAGCTACTTTAAAGTCTTCGGTACACATGCGCAGATGTGATTTTTCTGGCATATCAGTTGTCATAAATGTAAAGAGATAATTATAACCTGTAAAAATGGACACAAATATAATAATTTGTGTATTTGCTATATTACTTGTAGCTTTACCCATTTTCTAATTTTTGCAATCTTACCTACACAAAAACAAATAAATACAGCACACGCTGACGTTTGTCACGTGAAATGGAGCACATGCGCAGTTGTGAAATTCTTTTACTTTAACGGTCTTAAGTTGAAAGTTGGTCAACTTTAGTTCTTAAAGTAAAATTAAAAGTGTGCACATAAAGTTGTACATTTATTAACACATCTTTAACTTTTATAAAGCAAAAGAAAAAGAAAAGGTAAAATAAAAAGTAGGCTGCATAAATCCACCTTAAGATAGTTAAAATTTGACTATGGTATAGTATCCCATTGGGATAAAATAAAATAAAAAATAAAACAGAAACATAGTTTAACTATTCATATTTATTTTATATAATTTACAAATAAAATATTTATGAATCATTTCCTTAATAATTTTTGTTATAAATATTACAAAATCTCTATTGTAATATATATAATCTTCATTTAGTTTACATAATATGCAGCAAAAGATCGATATCTAAAAATTGAGTCATTAATAACTGATAATGTAGCGATATCACAAAAATTACAATGTCACCTAAAATTATTTTATCATTTCCTTAATCAAAAAACTAAATTCTTTCCACATACTATCTTTAAAGAAAACTTTAACCTTTTATCTTAAATTAAACCCATATCCGTTTGTGCATATACCCAGTGCTTCAACTATTTAATTATTATTATTTTTGTTATTTTGTTCGTAGTAATGTGCATCGAAAGCAGAGGTGCATAACAAGTTACAGAAACAAGAAAAATATATAAATAAATACAAAACAACTTACCCGTCTTTCTTGTCGAGTAACATATTGACGTAATAGGCCCATCGGTCCTTATTTTTTGCATCTTCTTTCCATTTTTCTAAGTTAGAAGCTATTAACGCTATTACTAACGGAGCACCTTTACACAAGTCATGAACTTTTTTACTCTCTATCGGCAGTTCTGTCATTTTAAGTTTGGCACATTTACTAAATAGTTCTAAAGATTCGGCCTCTTTGAATCCTTTACTTATCTAAATAATAAAATAGTTATTTAGAAACTACGAAAATATAACCTATGTAACGAAAGTTTTGGGAAAAAATACGCTCAAAATTTTATTACTAAATAAGGTCTGATCTAATAAGAAATATGTAATAGCTGTTTGTCAGAAAAAGTTTTGAAAGATGTTATACAAACTTGAAATACGCAAAACTATCTATAGGTTTAGATAGACAGAACGCCGAAACATAAAAATGCTAACGTTTTTGGGCATCAAAATATTTGACAGACCACTATTTATCGAAAAAGGCAGTGTAATATGTATTAATTTACCCTATCGATTCAGCAGACTCATTCATAGTACTCAAGACAAAGTTAGAACGTCATCGTACAAATTAACTAGACAACTTGGAATTTTAAAGATGATTATTAGCAAAACTTTGATAAGAAATGATTTAAAATTCCAAAAAAAAAAATAATATCACCAAATAGACAGCGGCCCAGCTTGAGCGAATCTCCAAATGCTGCAGAGCATTGAGAAGGCAACATTTGATAGAAAACAGAGAGATAATTAAACAATAATGGCTGGGAATACCAAAACGAACAACAGTTATATTCAAAAATATTTCTGACGATCCGCGAAGTAGATTTAATATCGTCCAGAGACAAATGAGACAAGGTATTAAAAAAACTACGTCGCTTTGAAGATAATGGCCCCCTATCGGTGTTGTAATAGTTATTTATGTATAAAGAGCGTAAGAAGGCTTTTATGGCCTGCGGCGGGATTTTAAGCCCGAGGCGTAAGCCGAGGGATAAAAACACGTCAAAGGCCATAAAAGCAAGTTACGCTCGTGGTACATACAAAACTTTATGCACGGACGAAAATTTTCAAATTATGAGTGTTAGAAAAATTGTATCAAAAAGAATTTGCTCTCGTACATCCAGTATCTAGTGTTGCTATGAAAACGGAGAACAACAGTTTATTGTTTGTTTATTAGTTATATCATTTGAGTTTTATTTTGTGTATCTCCGTGCTTTCCATATAAATATCACAAAATTAATTTTCATTTTTCATTAAAGAATATAAAAAATTCGATTTGTAATAAAAACTTTTCATGTTGCCTGTTTAAATTGTTTATATAGTAGGTTATAATTTGATTCGACGGGCTATAATGAGACCCTCGGGCTATAAAATGACGTTTATGTCAAAGAAATTCGTGTATAATTGTCAAATTATGATACGTCCGTGCATAAAATTAGATTAGATATCTCCTTAGATGTAGGAACAACCCCTTACGTCAATGTTTCAATAAAAAAATTCTTTCTATTTAAACGCAAACCAAGTTTACAATAACGAAATGTTTCAGCAAGAATTAAAAATGATCATATTTCAAACATAAAACTAATTCATACGCTTTATATGTGTAAAGCCGAAATCCCACCTCTGATCACAATTTTGTACAGTAAAATATTGTTTTTTTACACTGATTACATAATATATTATTTGTTTATAACTTACCTCTATAAAAGTAGAATGCCCTCGTACCAAATTCACATATTGTGTTGTAACTAAAGTCTTACAACCAAAACTAAAGGCATCAATTAAAATTTCTGAACAGGCATCATCTAAAATTAGCAGGGCTTCTCTTCGAAATTGGACGGAAAACATATTTCGCAGTTCTTTCTTCATAAACGCTATTCCATGCTTATTAAACTCTATATTTGTGTTCAAACTATTTTTGTAATTATCATCCAACTTTATGTATAAGCGGTATAATAAATTTGCCACGTCCATTTCTGTTTTAGCCTCGCCGGCATTTACAAAATACATGCAATTGAAGAAAGAATTCTTTATTAAGTCTTGGTTTCGGACGGCTGAAACGGCTAGGACGGATTTGCCGGAACCAGTCATTCCGTGAAGAACTACATAATGCCCGCGTTGCATGGCTTTCAAACTTTCAGTTAGTTTGTTTAGCTGAAAAGTAAAATTAATATTGGAATTTAAATTTATTTATAAACTGCTCATTTTTCACTAATGGTGGGTTTATGCAGACAATGAAATTTAAAAATTAAATTGTAAATTAAACTAAACACGTAGAAACAATAGGGTCCTATACCATAGTTATATTTTAACTATATTAAATAAGAAGACAAAAATATACATAAATTAATGAGTATTAGTGAAAAAAATTTCTTTAAATATTGACTAGGTCAGAAACTACAAGCGATTGAAGTTGATTACTAATTGGGTATGACGCGTTAGGTACTAAGAATTTGATTGGTCGCCTGATTTTAAAAAGGAGAATCGCGCGCATGTAGCGGTCACCTTTGAAAGAATATGAAATGTCATGTTGTTCCATAACCTAACAAAACATTTAACAAGTTTGTGTTTGATGCATTTGTTTAATTATAACATCTAGTAATATTAACAATAATCATGTATTTATAATTAAATCAATTTGTAATATGAATTAAATTAATAATAATATTAATTAAATTAATATTGAAACTGCAAAACAGGCAAACATTAGCGCCATCCGTCGTCATACTTTGTGTAATAATATTGTCAAACTGTTTCAATGTTCTGTAATTTATTAGGAAGAAACCCTTGTTAAATGCTTATTATTTATGTTATTTATACTTAATAATAATTTCTTCGTGAATATAACGTATAAGTTTTTATATAAAAACATTTCAGCTATGCAAACATGAAAAAAATTGTTTCCAGTATAACTAACAGTTTGTCCCATTGTTTTTCGATCACTTGTTAGTATCTGCTACGTCACGCACAAATTCTTAAACTTTAAAAATTCATATCTCGCTTATTACGTAAAATTTTTAAGTCGCGTTTGCACTGAACTTTTTATTTTATCCTGTTCTTACAGGAAAAAAAATAAAAGAAAAATGGTATAGGACCCCATTGTTAAGAAAGACAACGTTTATACAACAAAACTGAAGAACTAAACTAATGAAACTAAATTAAGAATTGCGTATTTCCAACTTTTAGTTTAATTTTATAATAGAGGATTCCACTCATATCGAATTTTTATATAAATTACATACATAATGGGGTATTCCGACATTTTTTAAAAATATTTTTTTACATTAGTACATACCAGTAGGATTCTGAATATCTAACTTTGAGTAAGAAAATGTACGCATCACATGAGATATGAATTTTAAAAAATTTCATCGCAATTCAAATTTTCTTATCATGGCGCGCCTATGACGTCAACTCGATGGTGACATCTGCAACGAACTTCAGCGCCTAAATCCACATGTTCATGACAGCCATTTGCTTTTTTACATATGATTTTAGTAGCAGCGTGTATTTCGGT
This sequence comes from Ophonus ardosiacus, assembly GCA_943142095.1. Lineage (NCBI taxonomy): Eukaryota > Metazoa > Arthropoda > Insecta > Coleoptera > Carabidae > Ophonus > Ophonus ardosiacus. Next base: position 32,424,386 of record OW964834.1, on the reverse strand, counting down.
GTTTGTTTATGGTAAAAATAGGAGTAATAATTATAAAGTGGACGAAATGTCAAACAAGAAATATACCCGCGCATATTAACTACTGGCACCATCTGTGTTTTTAAACTAAAATATTTATTTTGAAATGAGCAACAGATTATCAACTTGACGTCACAAATTTCAAGGACGTTTCTAGAGCTGTAAAAATTCCAATTTTATAACATTAAATTATGAATTAAAACTTTTTATTAAACATGTTTTATTATATTTTTTTGCTATATGAAGATGGAAACTATAGAAAAAAGTTATTATATTGCATTAATTCCATATCACCGGAATACCCCATTATTTCATCCCATATAAATGTGTGATTGACGCAAAAAAAAATTCTAAATGTTTTTTTATAAATGCTAAAATATATTACACACTTCCAAACGCGCGGATTTTTCTGAGCTGGATGACGCAACCGAACCCGGCTTTCTTTTACTGGCCGATACTGTATGTAAGTAGGCGTTCCCATCGTCAAACCAGTGACTGCCAGACTATTCCACTGGAGTATTTGGTTATGGTGGTTATGCGGCTACACGCTATTCTTTACAAATACTTAAATACTAATAAACTATAATTACAATATACTAAATTTAAGATACGTAAACAAAAGAGAATAATGCCCGTATTCATAAACTCTCGTAAACATTTTAAACGGTTCGTTATAATTTTTATCCAATAAAAACAGTCGACATTGAAAGAAAAATCGAAATTTTCTTTGTCAAATTTGATTCTATTTGTCAAAAATTATAACGAACCGTTTTGAAACTTTACGAGTGTTTATGAATATGGGCATAAGAACAAAATGAAATTTTCAAATATAAAGCGATATAACCTTAGCCGCATAACATGGTTTAGAACCTCTGGGAAACAGCAGCCGTTGAGAAAGAAACAAGATATAATGCCATTGTTCTCCACCACTGGTGGATACCAAATATTTGCCATTTTTTTTCTTCCATAAGAAGCCGAATTTTTTAAAAAGAAAAATTAGGAAATTTTTGAATTTAAAAATACTATAACATATAAAAAAATCAAAAACTCGTGGAATCCCCCATTTCTTAGATTTGCGCCTGTGCCAATCGCGCATTTGTGTTGTGTTAGATGTTAAAACCCAACCGATGAAAATGTACAATGACAACAAAGTTTCTGCTGAGAATAGCAACGAAATACTAATTGGACTTATTCGACAATTTGCATATCTATATTTTTTATCCTATAACGTACCGCAATTTCACCTTTAAAAGTTAGTTTACACGAAATGTCAACCATAACATTCTTAATTTTAATTTACTGCATAAACGACTTTATTTTAATTTAGTTTCTTAACGTAGTGGCTTAATTTAATTTTATAATTTACATGCTGCATAAGCCCTTCATATATTTGTCTTTAATTTTACTTGCCTGTTTAATCCATGTCTTAGTGTAAAAAAGAAATATAAACTATAAATATATTGTTCAAACGTTGAGCATTTAAATTCAAAGGAATCTAAGTGTCAAAAAAAAAATATTGTATTAAAATGGTAAATTATAAAATGGTAAATTAGAAAATGGCAGTTAGATTTTTTTGAACATAAATGCTTCGATTATAAGTATGATAAATAAAAATAAAATACTTACCTCTGATGTTCTGCGGACATAATGTAACGGAAGTTGAGGAACATCGCCCAAAACCAGTGCTTCACAATGTAATTCTTCGTCATATTCTTGCTCAGTAATAGGGCCAATGTCGTGCTTTAATTTTTTTGCTAACCAATTGTAATCTACGTTTAAAATATCTACGAAATTGTCATACTCTTTGTTGCTCTTTAGTGTTATTATATCGAGCAAACATCTGGCTTTAAACTGTCTCTCATTCTGTAATATTAAAATGTTAAATAGCTTTAATTTACAAAAAAAAAAAAAATGGTACGAGAATCACAGAAATATAAGGTTGGCCATGGAAAACAAAATTTGCTCTATTATTTTAAACAAATGAAATTAAGATGCGAAAGTTAAGAACTTATCAATTTTTTAAAGTATCGTTGCCAGTGAAAATATATTATATTAACCAAAGAGCATTTTCTTCAGTTTTTGGCTAAAAGAAAAAAATGGTGTCTAAATGATGAAGTGACATTTTTCGATTATTTTAAAAACGTGGTTAGAATCCCGAACGCGGGATCATGTTAAAAAAAAATAGAAAACCCGAACACGGGAATGTTGCCGAATACCACATATACTTTGCTTCTATATATTTCTCTAAAAACAATAACAGTAACCTCATCTCTAACGTACAAAACTCGGACCTAATTTTCCAAATATGAATTTTGTGCGTTAAGTTATACCAGGGTATTAAAAAATAAGTGTCACAAATTATGAAGGCATATAGTATAGACCAAAATGAGTAAAAAAAGCATAATCAAAATAGGTCCTATCTTTAATAGTTTCCGAGATATAGGGCAGTGAAAAATGAGATTTTTCGGGGTTTACCTCTGCTATCTCGAAAACTGTACGAGTTACGACTTTGATTAAATAAGACTTTTTGTTTACCTTTCAGAGGTCATCTTAGATGTGTTTCTGTTTTTCAAAAAAAATCGAATAATTGTATTAAGACAAATGTTGTGGCGACCTTGGCCAATATTTAGTTTTCAAATAACTCCGTAACTATTAAAAAGTGAAAAAAATGTTTCATATAAAATTTTATTGATTTTTATGGTCTATTTATTGAGATTGACAAAATTTTGTTCAATCACTATCTTTGATAGTTTTTCTTTGATTCTAATACAAAATTGTCTCTTACTCAAAAACAGTTGAAGATAGGACCCATGTTGATTAAGCTTTTTTTGCTCATTTTGGTCAGTACTATATGCCCTCATAATTTGTGACACTTATTTTTTAACACCCTGTATAAATGTTGAAGTGTATTTAAAGAAATTGCGTAAACCACGGCTATTCGGGATTTTATACACTTTCTTATTTTAAAAAATGGAAGAAAATAATGGTTGTATATATTATTGTTGAAGGGAAATACTTTGAACATTTTTAAAACAAAATTCTAAAAATATGTACAATTTTAGTGTGAGGGAAGCTTTTTATGCAATGTGATAAGCTATGAAAATAACAAGTGATAGCAGTGACAAGTGACGATCGCATTTTTTTGAGGTGCAGTTAACTTTGATAATTGTATTTTACTTATTACTTTTGGTTCAAATTAAAAGCTTTTTATGTAATCTAGTTAGCCATGAAAATAACAAGTGACAGGAGTGACAAATCACAATTTTTTTTATAGTGAAGTTATTTGACATTTGTCTGTTATTCATTAATTTTGGTTCAAATAAAAAAAAGCTTTTTATGTAATCTAGTTAGCCATGGAAATAGCAAGTGACAATCGAAGTTTTTTTTATTGTGACATTTGTCTGTTATCTATTGCTTATGCTTCAAATTAAAAGCTTTTAATGTAATTTAGTTAGCCATGGAAATAACAAGTGACAGTAGGAACAAGTGACAATCGCAGTTTTTTTGTTATAAAGTTATTGTGACATTGTCCGTTTATTTACTGCGTTTATTTCACATTAAAAGTATTACAGTTTGTGAAAATATTTCATTAAAAGAAAAGGAATAAAGTTAAGCAGCGATACACTGGTAAAATTCTTAACAGATCAAATAATTTGCGTGGAGAATTTAGCCGAGAATTTAGCAGTCTCTAGTAACCATGACAAAAGCTTGCATCTGTTTCTTATTAATGCTACATTGTCTCTATGTTATGTTTAGATAATTTTTTCTTAATATGTGTAAACACTTACCTGTGCTAATATTTTTTCTCGATCATCATAATTAATGACAAGTTTGTTGATCAAATCGTCAATTAAATCATTGACTTCCAAATCTTTGACAATCTCTTTACGATTTCTTTGTAGTGCTATCCTTTTCGATACATCCATTTCTACACCTTGAAATGCACTAATGTTTAACCGATTCATATTCACAGATTCACACTTATCTATTTATATAGACTATAAACTCATTCTTTATAATGCAAAAGAAATTTGGCGTTACGCGTTGTAATAACTTAACCTAAACGACAACTCGAGACACTGTTCTGTTTACAATTTACAACAAAGGTAAATAAACTGGCAGGTAAATGAATCACTAAAAATGAATCATCAGGTGCATAAAATTGTCAAAAAATTAAGAACGAGTAAAGGAGACCAGAATGGAGGTTAGTTTAGCTGTCAAACTTAAAAACAACTGCCAAACACAAAACAAAGATAAATGAAGGATGTGCCGTAAAGTATCAAATAAAACAAAAAATACCTGTTGATAATTCGCTGCGACATGTAAGCAAATATTTTGAAAATTACAAGCACAAAATGAAAATTGTATCTCGTAGCCAGTCACCACGCGACTGTTGAGTTTTAGCCATTTTATTTAAGATTTTTTTACAAAACAGGTTAATGACATTTACAAGGACATTAATCGAGATCCCACACAAGGTTAACAATTTGAATGTCACTATTTTTTGCATAGAATTCAACCCACTACACTACTTTTATTAATAACACAGAAACGCATTGTACAATCTGTACAGTACGCGTCAAATTCTCACTCAGTTTTCAAGCTTTGTTTGAATTTATCTATTAACAAGCGCTCGAAAGATAAGTTCTTTGTTCGCATATTGATAAAGTGCATATATCAATAGTTGCATAATATTTTAGCGGGTATAATAAAAATGCAATACAAGTATTTTAAAATTCATTTATTGATTCATATATCATTTACACGTTGTATTTTTAATTCGTATTGCTCGGGAGTATGATTTGGATTGAGATTGTGAACATGCATCTGTACTACGATGTCGAATAAATAGTCGTAACACTCACACCTGAAAAATAATAGGAATATTTTTATTCAATAATTTTAGAGATAGAAAATTATAAATCGTTTCATTATTATCAATTTTTTATCTGTTATTAAATCAAATAGTTACGTTAGGGTGGTGTTTACGGAAGAACGTGAGAAGTTAATTTTGAAAGCATATTTTCGTAAATAAATTTATTCTACTCTAGATATCCTGAATACAAATATTTTCATCCCCTTTCAAAAATTCACTGTATGCCAATGCAATCTGTCAATCTTATTTCACTATCACAAGGATGCGGCGAACAAAAAAAAAAAAAAAAAACTACGAAGCAGAACCTTCAGTTATTATTCTGGATCACTCTGCATAACGCATTTTTTGAGAAAAATGCATAACAAGTTTTATGCACGGACGTACCATAATTTGACAATTATACACGAATTTCTTTCACATAAACGTCATTTTATAGCCCGCCGGGCTATAATGAAATGTCAAACCAAGTTATAACCTACAATATAAACAATTTAAACAGGCAACATGACAAGTTTTTATTACAAATCGAAAGTTTTTATATTTTTTAATGAAAAATGAAAATTAATTTTGTGATATTTATACGGAAAGCACGGAGATACACAAAATAAAACTCAAATCACAATAAACTGTTGTTCTCCGCTTTCATAGCAACACTAGATACTGGATGTACGAGGACAAATTCTTTTCGATACAATTTTTCTAACACTCATAATTTGAAAATTTTCGTCCGTGGATAAAGTTTTGTATGTACCACGAACTTTCTTTTATGGCCTTTGACGTTTTTTTATCCCTCGGCTTACGCCTCGGGCTCAAAATCCCGCCGCAGGCCATAAAAGCCTCCTTACGCTCTTAATAAATAACTATTATATTAATTAGATTAAAATATGGCTGTAATAAGAGTGCCAGGATTGGAAAAAATGAATACGTGTTAATTTTTTACATAAAATTAGAATGCCATGAAAGAAATACGTGATTATTTTGTTTACATTGACATTTATGATCAATTAAAATAACAAAATATTCACTTCTTTCTATCAGAGCATTTTATGTATAAAAAATAACGTATTCATTTTTTCATTCGTGGCATTCTTATTATGGGCATATTTTAATCAAATTTTATATACATTTATCTAAAAAAAATCATTATATAATGGTATAGAAAATAAAAATTCTCTAACGAATGAAGAAATAAAATAATATACAGTGTGTTAATTAAGAACCTGGCCATAGGCGTTTAACATGGGAAAACATTTTTTCTTTGCGCAAAAGTCCCCTATTAATTTTAGACAAAAATGTTTCAAATAAATGTTGTAGATATTAATATTCTACGCCTAAATCACTAAACAGTTTTAATTTTGCACGTTTAGTAACTTGTAATATGTAATTTGAAATTGTACAAATATTGCTCATTTGTAACGATACCCATGAAAATGAAACTAAATTACAAAGGCATATCGTTTGAACTGTCAGAAATTTAATTTTATAGATTACAGAATGTGAAAATATAATAATAAAAGTTATTTAAGTGCTAGATTTTCAAAATAATACCTGTGTAGTGATTTAGGTGCAGAATTGAATTATCTGCAACTTTTAATTGAAAACTGAATTTCTGACAGTTCAAACGATACGCACTTCTTTGTAAATTTGTTTCAATTTCATGGATATCGCTAGATATGAGCAATATTTTTATACAATTTCAAATTAGATTTTACAAGTTACCAAACGTGCAAAATTAAAACTGTTTACTGATTTAGGCGTAGAACAAAATTATCTACAACATTTATTTGAAACATTTTGTCTAAAATTAATTTCGTAAAATAGAAATTGTTTGCCCATTTGTAGCTCTTATAGTTTTCGAGATAGAAATGGTGGCCCATTTAAATTGAACACCTATATTTGTGGAACTAATTAAAATATCCTTCCCTAATTTGCGTATTGTCATAGTTGGCTTTGACATAATTTGTATGAAAAATAGTTCAAAATAATGAAAAAAATGTAATATTAAAAGTAAATAATGATTATAATATTGATTTCATCAATTATTAATGAAGTTTTTGACAGAAAAAAACTTCAAAACAACAAATGCATCCGAAAATGGCCACATAATACAACAGATTTTACTAAATTTTTAAATACCGTAAAATTACATAATATTTCAACAATGCAATGTCACATTTTTCCTTACATTGTTTTCGCTTGTTCCCACGTGTCTCCCCAAACGTAAACTCCGTGACGTCTTACAAGAATCGCACAAGTTTCCGGATATTCCGAAATAATTTGTGCCATTCTATCCTTCAAATCCTCTTCAAACGGAGTGTTCTCAATTATGGGAACAATTAATTCTTCATCGTATCGGTAGTTTCTTCCAATTTTTTGATTACGTATTCCCTAGGAACAAAGAAATATAAATTTTTAATTAGTATCGATTCTTCAGAAATAATAGTAATAAAGCGCACAAAGACAAATGTGTTGTAGTAAGAAAGATACTTTGCTTAAAGTTTTATCAAATGGTTTAAAAATACATTTTTAAACGGAATATGAAATTAACATTTTTCCAATTGGAATCTGTATTTTATTTCATGAATAATACATTCATAGAATACTTAATTATGTATTTCTTTGAAAAGTGAATAATAAAGGTTGTCCTATATTTTTAAATAAATATATTATTATCTCGGCTTTACCTATTTTTTTTAATATAACCAGGTTTAAATTTTAAATCTGTGGTTTAAAGTAAATAAAATTCAATCATTATGAGTATTATAGTAATTAAATACAATGTTATCTATCTAAAAATATAAATAGTATTTACTCAAGCATTTTTAAAAGTAATAAATCAAATAAATATTTATTAATCATCAATTATCAGGAAAAACACTTAAAATTTTTAAAGTTAATGGAAACCAGAAAAGACCTTTGCTTTACATTTTAACATAGGTATGTAAGTTTAAGTTGTTCGTAATTCGCGAACCGCTCATCGGCAAAAATCGTTTAATACATAACATGAAGGAAAATTTCACGGTGAATTCAAATTTTCAAACCGCGTTATCGTATCATGAACCGAGTCAAAGTGGTGGATGAATTTGTAGAGACGCGTTGACATTTTTTTTTTTTTTAATTATCGATAATTTACTTCTTTCGATGTCACGTCGAATGTAAACTGTTGTAAATAGTAAACCCTATTAGACTAAGTATTAAATACGTAATATTGTTTATTTTTAAGTAATTTGAATTTCTAGGAATCATGCAAAAAAAATAATTGTACCTTTTTTCTGTTTAAATTGAAGAAGGATAGTCTAATTTATCCTTCAGTATGATTAAAATTTTTTTTATTTACATTTTTTGTTGTATGAAATCGTTTTAAAGTATGATATATTTAAAAAGTTGCAAAAACCAAACATGGTGTGACGTCACACGTTACGAACCTAAGTTCAGACTCATTTCAAACAGACATTTTATATGGACACAGAATTTCTAAAACAGAAATATATATAGACTATAAATTGAGGATTATATATCTAAATATGCTACAATAAATTAATATAACATCGTTTTATTCATTTTTATAAATATAATTTTCATTTGGCGTGAACTTATTCACACGGTACATCAAATATTTCTTTCACTTTTGATTTGAGATTAGACGCTAGAAGATTATAAACGCATGTGAGACATTGAATATATTGCAGAATATTATTTTATTTTTATTTTGGCACGAAACAACGTTGCATCAACATGTTTACTTTCATAAATTTCAGGTTATCTTTAAATGTCACTCTGACGTTTAAAACAGTGTGAAAATCAAAATGGTCGTTGCTCCGAACCTGTGACGTCACTTGGCAAGGGACGAAGCGGGGGTCTAGCAGACCCGTTTTAAAGAATGTCATTTTCAATTACAATTTTTTAATGATTATAGATGGATTTAAGGAAAAATAAAAAATACGGGTCTAATATTTTTCACTACTCTATCGATAAAAAAAAAAGTCGTGCATGACCTCATTATTCTGGGATGCATTCATGTAAATACTTTATTATTTCAATCAATCATCCTCAGCAACTACAGAATGTTCTTTTTTTTCTTTTTTTTTTGAAAACATTGAATTTTAATCAAATGGACATTACTTATTTATTTAATTAATTTTCAACTGTTCCAAGTGTTTTACATTTATTGCCGTAAAAGGCATTCATAATTTAAAATAATTATAAGTCAATGAGTGTTATAATTATTTTAAATTATGAATGACTTTTACGCCAATAAATGTAAAAAACATGTAATAGTTAAAAATTAATTTATCTAATTCCGTTTAAAAAAGATGAATTTTATCTAACTTTATTACGTTTTGAAATGTCACTTTTTACATAATTGATACAAGATGATTTGTAAAAAATCTTTACATCAAAAGGAAGATCTACATCGGTTTCAGAACAAATTCAGAACTCATTTTCAATGATGATACTCATCACTGACAAGCATTAAATTAAAAATTTTTTGGTAAATTGATTTTGAAATATGTATATTGAGCTGTTATAAAAAAACCTAGAATTTTGAGTATTTTAAAATTATTTTAGCGGAATTAGATAAAATAATCTCACATAATTTGCAAAACTCACTTCGTTCGTTTTGGCAAATGTTATGTACTTCAAACAATATCACTCTTTCCATAACTGATTAGGTAAATAACTATTCATTCGTAAGTAGTGTCAATTTTATTAAAATCCAATGTTTAAAAAAAAAAAATGTTATACTTAACATTTTGCAGTTCCTGAGGATGATCCTAGTAGAGTTGAAACGTTGAAGAGATAATAAAATATTTACATGACTGCATCCCAGACTAATTTACTTTCTTAACTATCCACTCCAGTCAAGAAACTACATACTTTTCTTCTTCAATTTAAATTTCTTTCGTAAATTGTTATTCTGGCTAACTAATTTTTAACATAATTCTTTAAGAGTTCATCCTAAGGAAACAATGTAAGAAAGCTTTTTTTGTACAAAAAGTTACGAGCTTTAATTTTGTATTCTTGTAAAATTTTGATACGGGCCACTGTTTTTGAGAAAATGCCCAAAAACACTTTTTTTCACCTTAGATCAATGGCGGGTCGTGCCTGCCCTCCCCAAGGTTGAAAACTTGAGTCCCGACTTTATAACATATATTAAAATCATAACTACCTCACCTTTTGTAGGGTAAAAACATCAATTGACAACTATAGTATATTAAATCAATATTGATTATCTGTTATCAGGAAAAACACTTAAAACTTTTTTCAAATTTAAATAACTATAATTACAAAATATGATTACTTCCTTTCAATATTTCATGTCTTCATGATACATATTTTTCGTTAGTAAACAAAACTTTTAATGTCAATAATCTCCTCATTAATAATTAAGTAAGAAACAAGGTTACTATTACGGTAGTCAACTCACTTTAATCATTTCTAAATGTGTGCACTTGAAAACTTTTCCTGGGAAGAGCAAAGTTGCCATTAGTGCATGTTTGGAATGTGTATGAATAACAGCCCCTGCATTTCTGGCAGTATACGCACACATAAATAAAGGTGTGCACTGACTTTTCTTCAACTTCTTTTCTGGAGGTGGCAGTTCTAAATCTTTTCCGTTGATGTCTTGAACGAAAATATCTTCCGGGAGTATTCTTTCTTTTTGGACACCTGATGGGGCGATGTATATTTTATCCCTTAAAAAACATAGTTATTATTTTATTTCTTGTAATTTATTTTTTAATTCTTTGGTTTCAATGGTATGTACTACATTTCACATAAGAAAATAGCGTTGCTTTAGATAGGGATATAATGATATAAATTCTGCTCTTGATTGGTCAAAAGGCTAACCTAGTTCACAAAAGCGAAAACAATATCACTTATCAGATGTCAATTATCAAATAAAATTGATAGAATTAAGTGATATTTTACCATGTTTTATTGTAATTTTTAATATTCAGGACTCGTACATTTTACAGATAAAAATAGTTTTATTATTGACAAAGTTTGGTTTGACGAATTTAAATTATTTATTTAATGCATGTAAAAACAGTTGGCTCTCAAGCGTCATCTGCTGTTTTCTTAAGTGAAATGAAACATAAGTAATTAAGCGTTCATTACACGATGAAGTTTTTCTTTTCAAGTGACTTGAAAAGTATTCTCTCTCGCACAATAATGTGAGTGGAAAAGAGACAAATGAACAGACTTTTAATGAAAAACTTTCATTAAAAAAAATTTTCTTAAAATTTCCTATAAGTTTAGACTGCCAAGTGTCATTTGTGATTATTTTTATGTGTACAAGTGGTACACACCGATTTTTCACACTTGACCGTTACGTCATAGTTTGATGTTCGTATATTAGATATACGTATTGAAGACAGAATGTAGGAAACCATAAGTAAGACAGAGATAAACATACAGTACGTATATCTAATATACGAACATCAAACTATGACGTAACGATCAAGTGTGAAACATCGGTGTGTACAGTAAAATTTTTGAAAGAAGTCCGATCAAGGCCATCTACGAATTGCATCTATGAATTAAGATTTTATGCTGTTAAATTTAGTAGTGTCGTTTACATAGTTTTTATGAGGTACACAAGATATTATGTACCCTCATAAAAACTAAGTAAAAGACACTACTAAATTTGACAGCACAAAATCTTAATTCATAGATACAATTCGTAGATGGCCTTGATCGGACTTCTTCCAAAAATTATACTGTACAAGTGTAGTGTTATAACTGATTGATATTAAACTGGAAAATGGCAAAATGGAGTAGAGGTCATTGAAGTTTTGATGACAATTTAATATAGGTATAACTTATTTTTTGACACATGAATATTTTAATTTACGTAAAACTTGATTGTGTAAATATACTTGTAAGATCAATTATAAAAACACTTTTCAAGTGACTTGAAAATGAAAATTTCATCGTGTAATCCACGCTTAACAAGTATATTTACACGATCAAGTTTTGCGTCAATTAAAATATCCAAGTGCCAAAATTTAAGTTATACCTACATTAAATTGTCATTGAAATTCATCACATGAATTTTTCCCTAATTCGTGCTTTTCACTGAAAACTCACTATTCAATTTTTGGATCCCTTACCTACGGTTGTACGGTTGTGGCCTACGGTATGACGGGAGGTAAAAATGTAGAAAAAGTTTTGTATGCAACATTAAATTCTGAACAATTTTACACCCTACAGTTTTTGTCCTAAAATGAATAGGAGAACTGGAAATCGCATAAAGCTAAATCCGGGTGTGCAATGCATGCAGATTTTTTTTTTAAAGATTCTTATGAGTTATCGTAGACGAAAAAATAGTCACATACATGCACACAGACAGACACACATCATTGGAAGTAATTAATATGTATATAACAATATTTCTGATGTTACCGTAGTTTATATCAGTGATTAGATAAATAATAAATTAGTTGTCATTATAAGTAGGTACAAAGTACAATTTATAAATCTGTTTTATCTAAAATTAGTATTGACTTTTTATCGGAAATCAATTGATATATATTCAAGTGTTAAACAAAAGAAAATACGTGTTTACTTTTCCCATATATCTAATTCATAACTTTAATCATGTATACAGTGTGTTAAAATAAAATCCTAACTCGGAGTAGGATGAACACAGAAACGTATGTCTGATTATTATTCAATTCAAAGGCAAGTTGTCAAAACTGATCGTGAACGTGAAGTATAATTTTAAGGAGAAAAGACAATAAAGGATACAAAATATTGCCATTCACCGTTTTCTAATTTATTTCTATTTCTAAAATAAGGATTCAAGAAGAAAAGCTTTGATTTAGATAACATTTTTGACAATATCTCGTGTCAAATTGACATTTAATTAAATTCTTTCAAATTATTGACACGTTTTTTTGTTCATAGCCTACTCCGAGTTAGGATTTTTTTGAGCACACTGTATTTATTGAGGTTATATTATTTATGTGTGAGAATCTTACTCATGTTTTATGCTGATACCTCCTCCAGTACCTGTAACCCATCCTAGATCGTAAAATTGTCTGCATAATTCCGGAATCAAATTTCGGGGATGCGTCTGCAAGTTTATTGCATTAATCTTGAAATCTTACAGAAAAATTTACATTTTTATACTTACTGGCGTATATTTGTTATCTCTAAATTCCATGTCTTGAAATTTGTAAGTAATTAATAAGTAATAGTGGAAATACACTGTAGATTTTTATGTTCGAGTTACGTGTTGTTAGGTTAATCACATGATTGTGGACTAAGATGACGGGGCGGGGGGAGTGGGTTAAAGGTTAAAGATAACAACAATTATTACAATGTTTATTTTTATTGTTTGCATTGTGATGAAGGACACTTTACATATACAAGTTTATTTAATACACAATAAAATGCAATAAAACTATAAACTACGGTGTACATAAACATTAAATTACTGCGTACGTACGAGCCCAAACTCAATAATTTGGCCGGTTTACATTTTCAACAAATTATAAAATCTACACGAACGGTTAGAAATTTCTACGAAATTCTTTCGGCTACTTAATCGACCAAATGACTGGTTATAATACTTCGACCAGATTTAGCTTCTATCAAGATCCTTTACTTTTGGCAAAATGAAAGTAACTTCGAAAAGTAAAAAAAAGTGCGTACAGTAAAATCTACCTTGCAAAACATTGGGACAATACTAATATGCAGGGTGGGGTACAAGTGCAATGCCTACTAGAATTAAAGCTGGTATTAACTCAATATGAAATGGCAGAATACTTGAATAACAAATTATAAAATATGTTTTAAACTAGTCGAAAAAAATCTGTAGAAATTTCTCACCACTTGCATAGGTTTTATAATTTGAGTTTGGGTTTGTATTACAAGATATACATTTATATTATAAGGAACAATAAAGAAAATATAAATATCAGTACTGTTATTTATCTTTGGGTGATGTAAATGAAAAAAATTACCAATATTTTTCCAAGTTTTTCACTAAATCTTTTGGATCAGTGCTAGGTCCATGTCTTTCCACCGGTTGTCCATTCTTGTCAATGATGAATTTAGTAAAATTCCACTTAATAAAATCTCCCAATGTACCTCCTTGTTTATGCTTTAAATACTTCCAAAGAGGATGTGCGTCGTTCCCATTCACATCAACTTTATGGAACATGTCAAACTTGACATTTCTTTCTCGGGCGAAACACACGATTTCTTCTGAGTTTCCCGGTTCTTGTCCGCCAAACTGGTTACACGGGAACGCTAGAATCCTCAGCCCTTTAGTTTCGGAATACTGGTCGTACAGATCTTGAAGTTCTTTATAGTTGTTTTTTGTGTAGCCACATTGTGAGGCAACATTGACGATTATGGCGACATGACCTCTGTATTTTTCTAAGCTGACATCGTTCCCAGCAATGTCTTTTGCTGTGAATTCGTAGATGGAATTTGCACTTTTGTAGTCGGGATTCGTCGCCGTAGCCATAACTACTGGAGCTGTTACAAGAAATCTTAACGCGAGTGTTGTCGCACTAAACAACTGCAGTCGACCAATCAGACCCATTTATACCTGTGGATTATTACCCGCTTTTGGTTTGGTATTGCGCAGTCACTATTTGCCGCGAAGTAACAAATCGACAATAATTCTAGATTTCTCTTGTAAGCTTCTAACTAGATTAGCAAGTCATGTATGACTCAGATTTATCAAATGCTTCTTACAATCGACACGACTTAATAAATATAGCGGGAGATTTAAGTATATGAGATGATGTAACATCTCGGTCAAAAGTCAAAATTTGTTTGATTTAAGTAAATGATTTAGGTTAGGTTCGTTAGGTTCTAGACTTCTAACTAGATTAGCTAATATATGATTTTTCGCGAAAAATACCACAGTTAACCTGATTTGCTAGAATTTAGGGTAATGACGTTAAAATTTGGTAAATTCTTGTTCAGTATCTCGGACACGGTTAAAGATACGACTGACTGTTTTGACTTAAAAATGAATTCTACATATCGTACCCTGGCGAGAAAGTGACACAAGTCAAAAAAAGTAGTTTTGCGCAAAACTTAAAGAAGACAGTTTTAAAATTTGTTTAACAAGGGCAGTATTATTTAATATCATTACTTAATGTTTTGGGGATTATGTGAACAAATAATGCTTATTCAAATGTAGTATACCACTACTTTCATAATTTTATATTTTCACCCCCCATTTTGAATTATGTCCTTTTGCATTTGTCTTATGCGGAATACTTTTGAATTGTGACATACCAGGATCAATATACTAGAAGCATAAAATTACAAGTAAATTATGCAATATATCTTCATTAATCATAAAATAAACATGTATCTTACAGGAACACAAAAAAAAACATTTATTAGAATAATAAACTATAACCCTAAAATTCAACAAAGTTACGTAATTATTATAAAGAATTATAAAAATTGCAGTAGCATTTTGGAATATCAGTTATAGGAATTTTGTTGTTGAAGCTGGCTTTAATTTGATACAGCCCGATTCACAAAAAAGTTTAAGCTAATCCTCATTTTTGGATTAGCGAATTCTACTCTAATTTTGACCGTTTATCTCTTAAAATATAGTCTAATCTATTCCTAATATCTACCTTTATTGATAATATCATGAAGATTAAATTTTAAATACCGGAATAGAAAATAATACACTAATCCAAAAATGAGGATTAGCTTAAACTTTTTTGTGAATCGGGGTGATAGTTTTTTTGTCAGTTTAGAAGTTCTTTTCTTTTTTTGGCTCAATTTCTGTATATTCTTTGTTAGAATAAGATGTTTTATAAAAATATTTGAAGGGGTTTTTCTTTTCAATTCTGATTACATTTATATATAACTTATTCTCAGTCAGTGCATTAACAAAACTATTGTGATACTGATCACATAAATCTTTTAAATCAAGGAAATCTTCGTGGGTATAAAATATAATTAAAAAAAAGCTTACCTTACTCACTTTTTGAAATATGTCGTTTTTCTCGTTTCTAAACATACGCGCTCGCACAAAACAAAAGTGTCACTTTTCTCGAACGTAAAGTGATTTACATTTAGCTCGAAACGAAACGACATTGGCGCCATCTCTCAAAAAATATAAACTTTTGATAGTTCTGGATTTCAGCCACTATAGTTTATTCATGCCCGTATTCACCAACATGAAATAAATCTTTGAATAGCTTATTTATTGAATAAGAGAAAAATATAGCATCGATACCATAACACAAATGAAGATATTTATTCTAGCTGTCATATTTTGATGCGATATTTTTCTCTTATTCAATGAATAAGCTATTCGAAGATTTATTTGATGATGGTGAATACGGGCATAAGTCTCGATTTATTTATTATGTATTTTACACATTTTCACACTTTTACAACGTTCATCTCCTGAAGAAGACCCATGTGGGGGGGGGGGGGGGGGGGGGGGGGGCGAAACTGTCGAGACTGAATAAACTATAGTGATAGTGGCTGAAATCCAAAAACCATCACCATTTCCAGCCAAGAAACAACCCTTTTTCCAGTTATTATTAATGATTATATTATTAAGCATATTTTTGACCAACTTTATCTAATGAATTTAGAATTTCTAAATTTTGACTTGTATCACTTTTCTCGCCGGGGTGCGATATATACCTATTGTTTACTATATTTTACTAACTTTTATTATTTACAGCAGAGGTGTACACAAAATAATAATATAAAAAATCTGTTGTAGCCAGCACAATACCTCTCGCCATTTTCATTTTAGGCTATATAAATATTGTATTTAACATTTATGGTACACACAAAAAATTCTAATGGGGGATTACACCATTTTTTTTTTATAATTTCATCTGAAAATATTAGGAAAACTAAGGCTATTGATGAAAATCCGGTGAAAAAATTCCTATTAATAAGCGAGTTATGGTCTCCCGAATTTTGAAAAGATTGACGTGACGTCACATATATATGTTTTTTTATCAAACTGTTTTCATCATGGACCTAAATGTTCTTGAAGTATATGCTATTTTAAGTTATATTTACATAAAAATAAATGAATATTATAACACTGTACAAGTCTACATACTTTATAATTACAGGTGTATTTAAATTATTAAATTTAATGCAAGAAATTTGTGTTAAAATAAAAACTGTTTGAAACTGTAGTACAGGAATGTTAGCCCCTCCTTTCGAATTTGAATTTCTTAACTTCCATTGGTAGTAATCCCACCTCCTAACACGCTATTTGTAATGCATGTATAGGCGGTTTCTCGGCCGCCAATCAAAATATTTTCATATTAGTGTCGAAGCGCTATAACAAAAAACCCTTTATTTCCGAAAAATCTCAATTATACCATTTCATTTTTTTATTAATATTCGTTATTCAGCATATACATTCGTAATTTTTTACTATTTTCCTTTAATTTGATTGAGCCGTAATCCCCCATTACATTTATTCTTTATTTTTCAATTCATTCTCTGAACAAGTTTCCTCATACTCTTCTAAATGTTCGAGATTCTTCC
Organism: Ophonus ardosiacus; assembly: GCA_943142095.1. Taxonomy (NCBI): domain Eukaryota; kingdom Metazoa; phylum Arthropoda; class Insecta; order Coleoptera; family Carabidae; genus Ophonus; species Ophonus ardosiacus. The sequence continues at coordinate 32,406,973 of OW964834.1, read as the reverse complement.
TTCTTCCAATTCACTGACGAGATTGGTGGTATTTCTGAAGGGTATAATATAATGAATTATATGTATAGTAAGCGCGTATTTAGTTGACAATATTATTTTATATTATAAATTTAAAAAAATTATTTAGAAGATTTTTTTTAAAGAAACTGTTACTTCCGGTTGTCCAATGGGGTATGTGACCATAATCGAATTTCAATATATGTCATAATATATAAAAACAAACCTCTATAGCTTCTCATTATAATAATAAAACTAAACATTAGTTTGTAATAATATTGTTATGAGCAATTTAATGTTTTGGAGAAGGGATCTGTGACGTCAGTAGGGTAGAATGGTAGAAGAAGACAGTTAGACTGATGCCCGTATTCACCAACATCAAATAAATCTTCAAATAGCTTATTCATTGAATAAGAGAAAAATATCGCATCAAAATATGACAGCTAGAATAAATACCTTCATTTGTGTTATGGTATCGATGCGATATTTTTCTCTTATTCAATGAAAAAGCTATTCGAAGATTTATTTGATGTTGATGCATACGGGTATGAGATAGATATGTTGTGATAGGTTATGGAATGGCGAAAGTGACAGCTGCTGTCGTTTCGCCTACCACAATATATCTATCTCAGTCTAACTGTCTTCTTCTATCATTCTACCCTACTGACGTCACAGATCCCTTCTCCAAAGTTTTAATAATTATTTTCTCGTAAACTACGAATAATTAATCAATTTAAAAAAATACGTGTATTTTATTTTTTGGTCTAGTATCATATATGTAAAATTCAAAAATTAGTCACATACCCCCGTGGCTCCAACATCCACACACGCACATACGGACATCATCGTAAAAATGTTATAATTGGATTCTAGGCACCTTAAAATGTGCTTATTCGAAATTAGGTACATTTTTTTTTACGCCCAACTGCATTAAAATTGTGTGTTTACATCTTAGTTACTACTAGGGCGGAAAGTTGAACATTACGCCCGCCGGGCCTTTTGCCAGTTTTACCGACCGCCATGCTAGCTTGGCATGTATTTAAAAAATAATGTAAAAACATTTCATTTAATTGCAGTAGTGCGTAAAACGTTTGCACATACCTCAGGCCGAAAGAAGTTTACAGCCTTGGACGAAAAAAAGACCTCCACTACGCGTCGGGCTTCAAACTTTGTCCGCAGGCGTAAACCTTTTCTTTCGGCCCTCTATAAGTAAATAACTATTTTAGTATCTTTGACACGGTTAAAGATGAAAATACGCAATGTGAAATACATTCAGGGAATAGGCTATTCCACCGTAATCGAAAATAGTAATAGTTTATCAAAAATATGAAAAATAACAGTTAAACGATACGGAAAATACCAACTATTTTTTTTTTAATTACTTTAAAAAAAATCCGGGAAGTTTTACTTTTGATGACGTATGGCATGTGCACGCGTGTTTAAGCAAATAGTATTTAAGTTTCAACATGTACTGTATGGAGCTCCGCTTTCATTTCGTTTCAATTAAGAATATAATTATTCGGGTGTGTCGGATATGTTCGGATACTGTTCGGGTGATTTTCTTGTCTTCGCATGTTTGTTGATCTATCGGCTGCACTCCTTTGAAATTTGTTTGAAATCGTGAGTCACCATGCGCTTCCAACCTTCCAACTTCGAGAATGTCAAAATGTTTTTGTAAAATAAAAAAAAAAGTAAAATGAATTAATTGCAATAATATACTTTCTTTCTCTAATAATAAAATATAATATTACAATGGGGGATTACACCATTTTTTTAATATAATTTCATCTGAAAATATTAGGAAAACTAAGACTATTGATGAAAATCCGGTGAAAAAATTCCTATTAATAAGCGAGTTATGGTCTACCGAATTTTGAAAAGATTGACGTGACGTCATGCATATATGTTTTTATATCAAACTGTTTTCATCATGGACCTAAATGTTCTCGAAATATATGTTATTTTAAGTTATATTTACATAAAATAAATGAATATTATAACACTGTATAAGTCTACATACTTTATAATTACAGGTGTATTTAAATTATTAAATTTAATGCAAGAAATTTATGTTAAAATAAAAACTGTTTGGAAACTGTAGTACAGGAATGTTAGCCCCTCCTTTTGAATTTGAATATCTTAACTTCCATTGGTAGTAATCCTCACCTCCTAGTACGCTATTTGCAATGCATTTATAGGCGGTTTCTCGGTCGCCAATCAAAATATTTTCATATTAGTGTTGAAGCGCTATAACAAAAAACCCTTTATTTCCGAAATATCTCAATGGGGGATTACGGCTCAATCGAATTAAAGGAAAATAGTAAAAAATTACGAATGTATATGCTGAATAACGAATATTAATAAAAAAAAATGAAATGGTATAATTGAGATATTTCGGAAATAAAGGGTTTTTTGTTATAGGGCTTCGACATTAATATGAAAATATTTTGATTGGCGGCCGAGAAACCGCCTATACATGCATTACAAATAGCGTGTTAGGAGGTGGGATTACTACCAATGGAAGTTAAGAAATTCAAGTTCGAAAGGAGGGGCTAACATTCCTATACTACAGTTTTCAACAGTTTTTATTTTAACATAAATTTCTTGCATTAAACTTAATAATTTAAATACACCTGTAATTATAAAGTATGTAGACTTATACAGTGTTATAATGTTCATTTATTTTTATGTAAATATAACTTAAAATAGCATATATTTCAAGAACATTTAGGTCCATGATGAAAACAGTTTGATATAAAAACATATATATGTGACGTCACTTCAATCTTTTCAAAATTCGGGAGACCATAACTCGCTTATTAATAGGAATTTTTTCACCGGATTTTCATCAATAGTCTTAGTTTTCCTAATATTTTCAGATGAAATTATAAAAAAAAAATGGTGTAATCCCCCATTATACCATTTCATTTTTTTAATTAATATTCGTTATTCAGCATATACATTCGTATTTTTTTACTATTTTCCTTTAATTCGATTGAGCCGTAATCCCCCATTCAAATATACATTATTTTGTAATTTGTTCAACATTTTTTCGTAAGTCTGTGAACCACTGTTTGTTTACTGCTGGTATACCCACATTACTACGTCACAAATGAAATTTAAAATAGGCTATTCCACCGTAATCGAAAAGAGTAAAAGTTTATCAAAAATATGAAAGATACCAGTTAAACGATAAGAAAAATACAAACAATTTTTTTTTAAATTATTCCCTCTAAAAATACCGGGAGTTTTACTTTTGATGACGTAAGACATGTGCACGGGCACAAATAGGATTTAAGTTTGAACACCGACTGTATGGAGCTCCGCTTTCTCTTCGCTTCAACTAAGAATATAATTATTCGGGTGTGTCGGATATGTTCGGATGCTGTTCGGGTAATTTTCTTGTCTTTGCATGTTTCTTGATCTATCTGCTGCACTCCTTTAAAATTTGTTTGAAATCGTGAGTCACAAACCATGCGCTGTGCGCTAGCAACTTCGAGAATGTCAAAATGTTTTTGTAAAATAAGAAAAAAGTAAAATAAATGAATTGCAATAGCATATTTTCTTTCCCTAATAATAAAATATACCGTGAGTATTTTTTAACGTGAAACATTGGGTTTGTCATATCCATAGTTACGACTTGACATTTGATTGACAGCAATGTATTTGCCCGTTTCATTTAAAATGAAACATAGGGAACGAATTTGACATTTGATAAGACGTCGAAGAGGTTAATTTTGTTTAAATAATTATACGCATTCTAAATTAAAATTAATTGTAGAAAAAATATAGTGTGCACCTTTTGCCCGAGTGGTTTTCTGACGGCTAAATTTCTTACAATATTTAAATATAATACTTCTGTCAAATTCATTTCCCACGTGTCATTTTAAATGAGACAGACAAATATATTGCTGTCAATCAAATGTCAAATTATAACTTATAGGAAAATTCAACGGTTATCTGTCATATTGACAAGATGTCATTAGAGGTTAATTTTGTTTAAATAATTATACTTATTTTCTAAAAATTAAATTTGGATGTAGAAAAAATACTGTGTGCTTGTGCCCGAAATATGTTTAGTGTTCTCGAGTGGTTTTCTGATTCCGCTAAATTTCTTACAATATTTACATATAATTCTTCTGTCAGATTCGTTCCCTATGTTTCATTTTAAATGGAACGGGCAAATACATTGCAGTCAATCAAATATCAAGTCGTAACCATGGATATACAAACCCAATGTTTCACGTTAAAAAATACTCACGGTAATATTACAATTCAAATATACATTATTTTGTAATTTGCTCAACATTTTTTTGTAAGTTTGTGAACCACTGTTTGTTTACTTCTGGTATACTCACATTACCTACGTCACAAATGAAACTTAAAATTCATAACTTAATATCTCGCTTATTTGGAGGAATTTTAAATTCGGATTTTCACAAATTGTCTTACATACTTATGTAGTTGAAGATAAAAAATAAAATATCGTGGAATAGCCTATTGTTCAATAAAACACAAAATATTGATTTAATTATCCAAATTTATTTTATCGCCTTCAAAATGGGTTCCATGTGATGCGACGCCAACGAATAATCCAACCGTCGAAACACTTTCTATAGACTCTTTCCCCTCTGCTAATTTTATTTTATGCCTACACTGGATTCCAAACGTCTTCCGTGCGTCTTCCACGAAATGATAATTTGAGTTTTGGGAATAAAAAGAAGTCAAAATTCAATAATTGTCTTCCACAAATCTGGTCTTTTACGGCGAACATTCTCTCTCGAATATTTCATAACGCCCAGGCCCAGACAATATTGTTTATTAACTATTAATTTGCCTCTAATGAACACCACGATAGTCAAAGGAAAATCAATATGATTTTGATGTTTTTTTTTCGGTTCATCAGAGCACCTTTCTGAAACTTATTGGTTGGTTCGCCGTTTTAAAGGGGACTTTCCGGTTCTTAATTGAATTGACATAATTATCAATATACTTAACTCATACTTTTTGATTTATTAGTAAAAGCGGGAGATTTAAGTATGTGAGCAGAATATAATTCTAGGTCAAAGTTTGTTTGAATTAATTTATTTAGGTTAAGTTCTGGTGGGGACAAAAATATGAGATATGAGTTAAAATTGATATAACAACCTTCAGTTGACTTCTTCAATAAAATTTATCTAATAATGTTTTAATTTTTTTAAACATTTTCACATAAAATTGTTTTTTCTAACCTTATTTTTCTCATACCTTTCACATTGATAGAATGAACACATGTCGTAGCAAATTATCAGGTACAATATTCAATAAAAATTACGTAAAATATACTTATATTTATCTTGCAGTGTTTTATCAATCAATACGTAAATTTTCTTCAGTTGTACAGCCAAAAGAATTATTAAAATGTGGTCAACCAACAAGTTTCAGTCACCCTCATTTGCTCAAAGAAGGAGAAATCGTGCCATATATAAAATCCAACGAATTCCAAAATCGTCGACAAAAACTAATAGAGTTAATTACTTATTATAGCAGAACTAACAACAATAATAATCCTCATTTAGTCGTGGTACCTTCTGCCACAAAACGATATATGTCTGATAAAATACCATACGTGTTTCGGCAAAACACAGACTATTTATATTTGAGTGGTAGTTTAGAACCAGACAGCTGTTTGGTACTTTATACTAAACCAGGTTCAAAAACACACACTTCCGTTTTATTTGTGAAAAATTCCGATCCATATACGGAACTTTGGGATGGACCAAGTACAAATGTAAATTCTGCCCCTCAAATTTTTGGGGTTGATATGTCGTTACCAATGGGAGATTTGTTCTCTTTTCTTCAATCATATGTTTCATCAAATAAAAACTGCAATGTCTGGTAAATATTTGTATTTCTTAGGATAGATCTTAAAAGGGGCTAAGACGAATTTAACCGAGTCGCCCCCTAAAGTGGTTCTAAATAAATAAAAATAAATGTGCTGGCAATGATTCCGCTTAATATTAATATTTGACCGCGCATAACATAAGGTTTTGACACATTTTAGAACTTAATTTTTTTCTGGGACAAAAAGAGGTTTAAAAAATCTACCCAATATTAAAATATATACTAGAATGAGCCTTGAATATGTGGACAAAATTTGAAGATCCAATCATTATTCTTAAGATAATTGTAGTTCGGTAAATTATCGTACACAAGCCCAAAAATATTGAGTGAATTTTTTAAATCTCTTGTTGCCTCGGAAAAAATAAATTTCCAAACTGTGTTAAAACCCAATGTTATTTAAATAGGAAAAATCAAGTATATTTACGTACGGTCAAAAATTAATATTAATCAGAATCATTGACAGCACATTTTTATTTATTTATTTTTAAGATACATCTAGTGAAGTAGTGAAGATGTTTGTGTTTTAGTAAAATGAAGAACCTGTTTTAGGTTTGATAATGAAAATGTACAACCATTTGTTGATAATGTTTTGGAAAAAAGTGCACCTTGTGCAAATCCTATAAAAAAATTTATACATAAATTGCGATTGATAAAATCGCCTGCCGAAATTCAATTAATGCAAAAATCTTGTGATATTTCTTCGGAAGCTTTTAGAAAGACTATTGCTGCCTCAAAACCAGGTATAATAAAAATGAAATAAAGAAAATATAAAATTTTCAAAATGTATAAATATTTTAAGGTATAACAGAGCACCAGCTATTCGCAACAATTGATTACGAATGTCGAATGAGAGGTGCAGAATATTTAGCCTATCCTCCAGTTGTGGCTGGTGGAAATAGAGCTACAACAATTCATTATATCAACAATAATCAAGTTATTAAAAATGGGGAAATGGTTCTCATGGATGCTGGTGAGACAAATATGTCTAAAAAGACACAATTTTTTCTAAGTATTTGAACCATAGTTAAAAGAACTCAAGCATGTGACTAATCTAAACAAACCCTAAAATTCATAAAACTTAAGCTGTTACAATAGGTTTTAACTAAGTGGTCTCGTTTCCTTCGCGATCATTTTAAATAAATATTAAAGACCACAAAATTCAAGCTTGCAATGTCTTTAAACGAACTTTAAAGCACATAGAACTCTATTACTTAATTGAAATCATTTCATTCGCGACTATACAAACCCTGAAGTCCTCCGAATTCAAGATTTCTTTTAACGAATTCTGAAACACATATAACTTAAAACCTTAAACTGGCAGAACTTCCTTATACTTGAATCTAATTGGATTCATTTTATTCGCGACCATTTTAGACAAACCGTCAAATCCATGGAATTCCAATTTTTTAACGCACTCTGAAGCACGTAAAACTCAAGATCTTAACTTACAGAACTTAAACCGTTATACTTGTTTTCAAATATACACATTTCTTTCGGGACTATTTTAAACAAAGTCAATTTTTTAAATGAATTTTAAAAGCACATAGAACTCGAAAAAGTATAGAACACTCACATAACTTAGCCTTTTTAAGATTTATTTAACCGAACTTTGAAGTTTATTAATAGGAGTCTCATATATTTTGTTCAAAACTCCTATATCCTATAAACAAGGTAAATTCTCATATATATTCAATTATTCTATAAACAGAATAAAATAAAATCAGAATTACTAATAACTAAATTTTGAAATGATTTGCTAAGAATTTTATAATTCTGTTAAAATAGAAAAATATTTATTAAAAAAAGCTTAAAGCCATGGAAAGTAAAATAACTAACCATTTTTTTATTAGTGTTAATACTTTAATTAAAAGTTTGAAATTGAAATATATATTTACTAAATCTCCTATATTTTTTTGTACATTCAGTTCTCCTGTATAAAAGTTATTAAAATCCTGACAACCCTATATAGAACTCAAATTCTTGTCATTTTAAAAAATCCTATAATAATTTTTAGGGAGACTTGTCTTTTTTGCAACATTTTCTTAGTAAACTATTAAAGACTACAGAACTCAAAAATTTTTAGGCAGAGTAGTCACGTCATCATTTCATTACAAAATGAAAAAACACTGTAGTATTGTATATGTTTAGAAAAACGAAGAAAAGAAATACTATTTTTTGCATACTATAAGTAAAGTACATTTTAATTAAATTTACAATGATTTTAAGGTCGAACATAATGTTTTCAATGAATTTTAATTTACTTAAAATAATTGTAGTTCATTTTTTCACCACATGTTGGTACTATTGGATTTCAATATTTAAACGTTTACATGACATGTTTCTCCCGGAATTGTCAAGCGTCTGCTGTCATTAGTTCGTTACTTTTCTGTATTTAGTTTGTGTTAATTTCAATAATTGTAAATTGTATTATTGGAGTATTGTCAATCAAATATAATATATTTTTTAAATGTTATTTTAATTATATTTTCAATAAACCGAATTTATGGTGCTACTCTTTACTTTTCTATAACACTACAGAATTGTACATCTAAATAAAATCAAATCAATTGTTTTAAAAATATATTCAATGTCATTTAACATTAATTTTCTTATTTTTCATCAAGTGCTTTATTCACTCCCCGTATTCCTTCTGAAACCCGACTCGGTGTGCCCTATACCGAATTTTCAATACCATAAATTGGAAATATATTACATTTTACAATAATATTCAATTATTATTCGACTATTAAATAAATTAACTTGATCACATAAATTAGCATCGCAGGTAAATACATTTATTTTCTAAAATTAAATTAGTGTACCATGTAAACCTACTAATTTCGTGACGTCATTATCTAGTTACAAACTTTGATGACGTGACTACTCTGCCTAAAAATTTTTACTATAGCAAAACTTCCCTTCTGGTTTTTTTGAACAAATCCTACAACTTACAGAACTCGAGCAATTTTATTAATTAATAATATAGAACTCATCCGCGAAATCGCAAGTCGTTGTTTAAGTTGTACCTCTTCATTTACAATTTTCTAAATAACTCCTCTCTTGCAAATTTTTTAAAAAATCTCAGCCTAAAGAACTCAAAAGCCATTTTATTACGAATTTCGTTTTAGGCGCTGAACTTCACGGTTACTGTAGCGATATAACTCGAACATGGCCTATAAACGGCGTATTTTCCAAAGAACAAAAATTATTGTACGAAGTCATACAAGACATTCAAAGTGAATTATTTAAAGTAGCTGCACTTTTTCCGACTTTAGATCATTTATTTGATTCGATGATCGCTTTATTAGGAAAGAGATTACAAGAAATTGGCCTGATATCTTCAAAAGAAACACAAACTTACAAAGTAAGTTTTGTAGAATTTTGTAAGGAATAAAAATTTTAATTGTGATTTTTAGATTGCATATAGTTTTTGTCCACATCACGTTTCACATTATTTGGGTATGGATGTTCATGATACGAGTACTATACCCAGAAATGTTAGGTTGCAACCTGGGATGATAATTACTATAGAACCAGGTATAACAATGAAGCTGTTTACATAAAATCATTTATCAATATTTATATATTTTTTAAGGTATTTATATATCTGCAACTAACCCTAATATTAAAGTACCATCAGAGTTCCACGGTTTAGGAATTAGAATAGAAGACGATGTGTTGATAACTGAAAAAGGTCCCGTAATTTTGTCAGAAAAGTGTCCAAAAGATATTTCGACTATTGAAAATCTGATAAAACCAGCTCCTGCCGAAAAAGAAATAAAACCTGTTCCTAAAGAAACATCAAAATCTGAATGTGAATGAAACAATTTTTAAAATTATTATGTACATTTATTTACCATTAAATTAACTATTTTTAATATGTTTATTTTTGAACTACTAGTCCCTAACTGCAGATCTTCCCCATATAAATCTCTCACAAAGTCGCGAGATAAAAATGATACAACAAAAGTATCTTGTAAGTCTTATAAAGGTCTACAAATGTAATATAAGTACATTCTAAACTTAAACATAAACATATAAAATTGTTAAATCATAAAATAATATAAGTATTTAAATATAAACTTATTTATAAGTGTGAAGAAATGATTTTCGCTACCAATCTAATTCTTCGGGAACTCCACCGGGATATTCTCCTGTAAGGCAAGCGGTACAGTGCCCTATGTGTCCGTTTTTTACGTTGATATCCCATCGTACGGCCTTAATTAAACCTTCAACGCTTAGGTATTCCAAACTGTCAGCACCTAAATATTCAAAAACAAAAATAAAATACAATAAAAATCATTTTTAAATGGTGAAATAATTACTGATAAACGGTGTTTAGTTGATTTTTTGTCAATCGTTTATGAATTATTTTAGAAAAAAATACTGCGAATAACAGTTGTAGAAAAACTATATTTCTGACCAATATATTCCTACTTCTGGTGTACCACACGGTTCAAATCTAGGTCCTTTTACCATTTATATTATTTATTAATGATATTACAAAAATAAAATACAATAAAAATAATTTTTAAACGGCGAAATAATTACTGATTAACGGTGTTTAGTTGATTTTTTGTCAATCGTTTATGAATTATATTAGAGAAAAATACTACGAATAACAGCTGTAGAAAAACTATATTTCTGACCAATATATTCCTACTTCTGGTGTACCACACGGTTCAAATCTAGGTCCTTCTACTATTTATATTATTTATTAATGATATTACTACCTGTGTTAAATATTCCGATTTTAAGGGTGAAATAATAACTAATAGTAAATGTACAACAAAGTACAATACAATTGAGACACTTAGTGAAACTGTTCTAATACGACGACTGAAATCTTGTGAAACAGAACAAGTATTTTTAAATATCATACATGAAATAATAACGGTGTTTCGCGAGTAGTTGATTAGCATTCATTTTCAATCGTTTGTGGATTATTTTAGAGAAAAATACTTCAAATAACAGTAGTTGCAGAAAGTTATTTGTACACATTTTTTATTTAAAGAACTTTTCTCTTAAAATAATCCGTAATTTATACAGATTTCGCCAAAGCATTTGACAAGCTTAATCATACTATCCTTCTTTTTAAACTTTCTCATAATTTTAACTTCTCCCCTAACCTACTGGTAAAGTGATTTAACACCGAATGTCAAATGGCGCTGCGATAGTTTCCGTCTTCTGTAATATGACAACTGTGCACACCAATCGGCAACATTGTTATTCATTTTTTACAAGCGTGAATTTGTCATACATCAGCTTCCATATGTCATATTTGATTTTTGATTAATATTGGTCGCTCGATTAAACAACATTTTGCAAATACTTGGCACAAATTATGTTTAAACGTATTCATTATGGCTAGTATTTATAAAAATAGATGTTTCAACTTAACACAATTTATAATCTTCGAAAAAAAACATGGCAAATGTCAATAATCAGCATTCGATATTCAAAATGGCACCAGAAAAATGAAATTTTAGTTCCACATAAGCGGCGTTTTGTTAGAATAACTAACTTTGCCAATAGCTTTCCTTTCTTTATATCTAACTAACAGAAAAATGCAAGTACATCGTAGTAACTATCTTTCTGACCAGTATACTCGTACTTCTGGTGTTCCACAAGGTTCAAACCTAGGTCCTTTGCTATTTATAGTATTTATTAATAACATTACTACTTGTGTTAAATATTTCTCATAATTTTAACTTTTCCCCTAACCTTATAGCTTTTCTTTCTTCGTACCTAACCCACAGAAAAAGCAATTTTAATAACTATATTTCTAACCAGTAACTCCTACTTCTAGTGTACCACAAGGTACCTAGGCCCTTTGCTATTTATATTTTTCATTAATGACATAACTACCTGTATTAAATACCGTGAGTATTTTTTAACGTGAAACATGGGTTTGTCATATCCATGGTTACGATTTGACATTTGATTGACAGCAATGTATTTACCCGTTCCATTTAAAATGAAACATAGGGAACGAATATGACATTTGATAAGACGTCAATAGAGGTTAATTTCGTTTAAATTATACCTGCATTCTAAATTAAAATTAGTTGTAGAAAATATATAGTGTGCACCGTGTGCCCGAGTGGTTTTCTGACTCGGCTAAATTTCTTACAATATTTAAATATAATACTTTTGTCAAATTCATTCCCCATGTGTCATTTTTAAATAAGACAGAGAAATACATTGCTGTCGATCAAATGTCAAATCATAACTTATAGGAAAATTCAACGATTATCTGTCAGATTGACAAGATGTCATTAGAGGTTAATTTTGTTTAAATAATTATACCTGTTATCTAAAAATTAAATTTAGATGTAGAAAAAATACTGTGTGCACCTAGTGCCCGAAATATGTGTAGTGCCCTCGAGTGGTTTTCTGACTCCTCTAAATTTGTTACAATATTTAAATATAATACATACTTCTGTCACATTCGTTCCCTATGTTTCATTTTAAATGGAACGGGCAAATACATTCCTGTCAATCAAATGTTAAGTCGTAATCATGGATATGACAAACTCAATGTTTCACGTTAAAAAATACTCACGGTATATTTCTCTATGCCGATAATATGAAGATATCTAAAATAACAAATTCGCCAGAAGGCTACAAGAAAATATAAACAGCATTCTAGAGTGGTCCAAACGTTATAAACTACATTTCAATATTAAAAAATATAAAACTGTCATTCTGTACAAAATCAATGGATGCATTGCACAAAGTGAGAGAGATAGTAAAAAATGAGATGTTTTCAAAGCGCAGTTGTTTTTCTGCGCATAGAGATGATGAAATGAAATAATTGTCAGTTTTAAATTCAAAAAGCTTGGTATGAAATCAGATTCCTTAAAATGTTTACAACAGACAAATTCGAATTACTTTACTTCTGTATTAATTTTTAATGAAATTGACAACTTTTTTCTCATTTCTGGGTTCTTCGGAAATCTATGATACGGTAATAATTGGGATGACGCATTACAAGAAGCTACGGAACAATATTTTCGAAATAATTTGTGTTTCTTAACACATTTTACTTCTATTTGTTCCATAGTTTTGAGATATTTTTTAAACTTATAACAATTCAACAACGCTTCGCAAACTAAGCACAAGCACATTCATAACATGACAGATAATCCATTGTTGCCATTTGCTTTTATTATTAAATTTTACTATTGTTTAAAACTTAATTTTGACACAAAATTCATTTTTCTTTATTGGATATATCATATTTAAATTCAAAATTGCAATAATTTATTTGTTTTGGCATTATTAGAATAATTTTTAATTAATATAATCTGATTTAATTATATATCAATTATGTGGCAACAGAGCATCATCTCTACAAAGCTTTACAAAAATATCGCTAGATGACAGACTTAATATGACGTCAGAGGGCAATTACTGTGCAATGCATCCATTATAATACATAAATAAACGATTGACAAAGAAAAAACATTTTTGATAATTTTTAAGACACGAAAAATTAATAAGAAAGCTTTGACAGTTTTGAAGTCTCACAGAAATTATTTTAAAAGTATTTCAAAAGAAAATTAGTTGTGAGCTTTTAAGAAATGATCCGCGTATCTATTTTTCTTTTTTTACTTACCGACATGTTTGGCGAGTTGTCTTGAATCCAACTTATTAGCAATAAGTTCTTCTCTAGTAGGAATATTAATACCCATATAACACGGATAAAGAAGTGGAGGACTGGCTACTCTAATGTGGACTTCTCTTGCGCCAGCATCTTTCAAGAGTTTGATGATTGGACCAATTGTATTACCGCGCACAATCGAATCATCGATCAAAATAATTCGCTTGCCTTTTACATTACCCGACAATGCACCTGAAAATCATAATCACCCAGTAAACTTAAAATTTCATTCAACAAATAATACGAGCCCAATCGCATAATATTGGACCAAAGAATTTTGCGCAGAAAATTAATTTTTCAAAATTAAAATTTATTAAATACAAATTACTTATAGAAAAACAAATAAGTATATTAAATTCACTATAGTGTTAGCAAATGATTAACAATTTTTAATATTTATTCTAATAATAATTATAAAAAAATAAAGACAACATTATGTGTGGAGCATATCAATTGTTCCGTAACTCGAACGTTGAATTAATGTTTATATCTTGATCAAAACAGCGAAGCGTATTTTTTTTGTTCAAATATATTATCGAGTTTGAGGTCATGCACGACTTTTTGTATAACTTTAATCGATAGAGTAGTGAAAAATAATAGTCATGTATTTTTTATTTTTCCTTAAATCGATCTTTAATAATGAAAAAATTGCGATTAAAAGTGACATTGTTGAAAACACGGCTGCTAAACACCCTCTTCGTCCCTTGCCCAGTGACATCACAGGTTCGGAGAAACGACTATTTTGATTTTCACTCTGTTTTAAACTTCAAAGTGACATTTAGAGATAACCTGGAATTTATGAAAGTAAACATGTTGATGAAACGTTGTTTCGTGCCAAAATAAAGAATAAAATATTATTCTGCAATATATTCAATCTCTCACATGCGTTTATAACCTTCTAGAGTATCTAGAGTCTAATCTCAAATCAAAAGTGAAAGAAACATCTGATGTAACGTGTCGTTAAGAATATATATATTTTTGTTTTAGAAATTCTGTGTCCACATAAAAATGTCTGTTTGAAATGAGTCTGAACTTAGGTTCGGAACGTGTGACGTCGCATGTCTGGTTTTGCAACTTTTTAAATATATTATACTTTAAAACAGTTTTATACAACAAAAAATGTAAATAAAAAATAATTTATTCATACTGAGCGATAAATATTATCCTTCTTCGATTTAAACAGAAAAAAGGTACATTTATTTTTTTGCATGTCCTCATTAAAACTTATTGTTGACATGTCAATGTAATACGATTGTTAAAAATGTACGCGGAAAGTCTTTATTATCTAATAAGCGAAATTCTATTTTGTTACATATAAAATTGAACTTTCTGGGCAAAAAATTGTAAAACAAGTATTCCTCTAGGAACGTCTAGAAATATAGTTTTCCTGTTTAAAAATACCAGTTATATTGAGACAAACGTTAAAACTGAACGTTTTTTGATTATTATCAAATGGGATGATCGTACTCTACAGCACTTATAGAAGATCGCCGAGGTTTTATTTATTCCAGCATTGTCTGTAAAATGGGCAAATATGATTGGCAGACCGATCTTTAAAGGCACTTACCTGTGAAGTATGACAAAACTAAGATGTGGGTTCTACAAGATAAAACGAATCATTGTGGAACAATCTAAACTGATATTTTTTTCATCTAGGCGATGAAAAATAAAGTCCAGGGTTGCTTTTTTTTGTGTAAGAAGATACTTTTCCATCGGCTAATAATTACCAGTTTGGATTGTTCCACGATGATTCGTTTTACCTTTTAGAACTCATATCTCAATTTTTCATACTTCTCAGTAAGTATCCTTAAAAATCGGTCTACCAATCTTTACATTTGCCCAGTAGACAGGCAAATTTGAGATAGACAGCCTAGTTTTATGCCCAAAATTAATAGAATTTCGCATATTAAAGGATAAAGACTTTCCGTGTATTTTTCTAACTATCATACTACATTGACATGTCAACAATAAGTTTTAGTTTCTTAAACTATCATACTACATTGACATGTCAACAATTAGTTTTAGTTTCTTAATGCAAACTTAATAATATATTTGAACAAAAAAATACGCATTACTGTTTTGATTAAGATATAAACATTTAACCCTGCGTTCGGGTTATGGTCCAATGGGAGCAGGCGGGTAAAGCTCAACGTAGATCGCAGCATCATAACTATAAACAGTTGTCGCCGATAATTTTGAATGACTACTGACAGTTACAATATTTCATTGAGTTTTTGACGTAAAGCACAATTATAAAGTCAAATCCACATGAAACAATGTTATTTATTATAGGTTTGATCCCACTACAGTCAGAAACAGTCACAAACTATTCTGAGCATGCGCATCTGCTTAAAAGTGTTCGCACAACAGTAATTTTAAATCTGCGATTAAAAATCATTTATAGGTACATCAAAATATTTCAATTCCTTATCAGTTTCAAACCGTCAAAACAGTCCGCGTATTTCAAAGAAATTTTTAGTTTGTGACATGCGCAGTGAAATTTCTGGTTATTAGTTTGTTGTTCCAACGTGACTAGCCAAAGCGGGAGAAAACAAATAAACAAAGTACAGATTATTTAAAATGTTAAATGCTGCTTGTGAATACTAAAAGTAAACACAATAAGAAAATATTAAACACTTAAGTAAGGTTAATTTCATTATCTTACTTTTTACAAAAGACATTATTCAGTTCACTCTCTCTAGATGGCAATAGTAAACTTTCATTTTGTTCACAGAACACAAAAATTTCCAACCAATTTCAAACCACGCATGCGTACTGAAAAATCGGCACTCAGTTGCTTATTTTATTGTGCGAACAAACCTAATAATTTCTACCTAGTTGTATAACTAAAAATTAATAAACTATAAGAACATAACAAGAACGCATTATTTAAAAGAAGAATCCAAATACAAGATAGTTTAAGTAACTATCTGTCACTTTCAATAAATAATTCTCCAATTATGAGTACTTTGGGCTAGCGCGCGCATACTAAAGTACACAAATTTTATTACATAGTTCATAGTTCTAAAACGTACATAGCTATAGTGGCGCTATAGTTACTCTATATCACCACCGCCTGCTCTCATTGATGTGCGCAAGACATAATGTACTAAATTTCATATGAATCCTGCATTTAGGAAAAAAAAAATTACCGACAAAGAAAAAATGATCATTTAATGGGGTCCTATACCATTTTTTTTTTCTATAAGAACAGGATAAAATAAGAACTTTAGTGCAAACGCGACTTAAAAATTTTACGTAATAAGCGCGATATGAATTTTTAAAGTTTAAGAATTTGGTGCGTGACGTAGCAGGTACTGACCAGTGATCGACAAACAATGGGACAAACTTTTAGTTATAGAGGGAACAATTTTTTTTCATGTTTGCATAGCTGAAATGTTTTTATATAAAAATTTATACGTTATATTCATGAAGAAATTATTATCAAGAATAAATAACATAAATAATAAGCATATTTTTCCTAATGAATTATAGAACATTGAAACAGTTTGTTAATATTATTACACAAACTATGACGACGCATGGCGCTAGTATTTGCCTGTTTTGAAGTTTCAATATTAATTTAATTAATATTACAAATTGATTTAATTATAAATACATTATTATTGTTAATATTAGAAGTTGTTAGAATTAAACAAATTCATCACACACAAAATTGTTAAATGTTTTGTTAGGTTATAGAACAACATGACATTTCATACTCCTTTAAAGGTGACCGCTACAGACGCTACTATTATTGTGGTCCGCATGCGGTTATTAGCTACCGAAAATCGGTCACTTTAATATGTTCTTTGTATGAATGTTATGATGATTTTGGACAAGACGAAAGAATAATGATATTAAAGAGTTAAGTGATTCAGTGGAGCTCTTACTTTCATCCCTTTTCTTATTGTTTTCGGGTTTTTGCTAACATACTAAGTGGGAAACGCGTGATTTTATGTATGTATGCTACAGACGCGCGAATCTTCTTAAAATCAGGCGTCCAATCAAATTCTTAGTACCTAACGCGTCATACCGAATTGGTAGTCAGCTTCAATCGCTTGTAGTTTGTGACCCAATCAATATTTAAAGAAAAATTTTTCACTAATACTCATTAATTTATGTATTATTCTCGTCTTCTTATTTAAGATAGTTAAAATATGACTATGGTATAGGACCCCATTGTTTCAAGCAGTATATATTCTTACCAAATTTTTTGGCGACTCCAAGTTGCCGCAACCTCGTACTAGGCTGAATAAAAGTCCTCCCTACATATCTATTCTTACATAAAACTTCGGCAAAATGTATTTTCGACTGTCTCGAAAAACCATGTGCCGCTGCCGTACCAGATTCCGGTACAGAACTCACAATATCTGCTTCAACCGGTGCTTCAATCGCTAATTGTCTCCCACATTGCATTCGGACATTATAGACCATTTGCCCTTCAAAAATACTATCCGCTCTTGCAAAATAAACATACTCAAAAATACAGAAAGCTTGTGCTTTCTGTTCAGGTCGTTCTACGATATCAATCGTTCGGATTCCATGTCGAGTCATTTCTATAATTTCACCGGGGAATACTTCTCGTACGTATTGGGCCCCAATGGATAGAAATCCGCATGATTCAGAAGATACGACCCAACCGTCTGCTTTACTCGTTTCGTCACATTCTACGTCTAATCGTGTGTTCATGGGAAGGATTTTACCAAGGCATAATGGCCGATTGCCGTAAGGGTCGCGTACTGCGTAAATTCTGTTTCTCATTAAAATAACGAGACTGTAACTTAAGGGAGCTAACTGCATGAGATGTTTTATTCTGGCTGGCCAATCTGGGCCGTTTACTTCGCCTTCAGGAGGGTTTAAGCATAATGCTTGTGTGATAAGTTCGCTGTCACTGTGGGTGGAAAGGCCGATACCTCGGCCTAATACCTAAAAAACACAATAGGGCTGATGTAAGATTTTTTTCGCATTTTGTACAGTAATGTACTATTTTAATATACTCAAAATCGTACGATAATGGGTTACTTTACAACATAGCAACCGTTACTGCATAGCAACGATTTTGTCATCAAAATACATTTTGACACAAGGAATTGTTTATTTTTATTTTTTATTGTTTAACTTCTAAATTGTTTTCCATGTACTTTTCATCATCTAGATCCATAATTTTGCAAATCTATCTCCAAAAATTAATGGCTCGTAGTATGATCATGATTGTAACTAAAACATTGTTTTTAAAAATGTCAAATTCTAATTTAAATATTTTATTTCACCCGTATTGTTAAAGAACGATTTTTTTTAAAATATTTGTTTGAATACAAACTATTATTCTGCTTTAAAATCATATTTTGATAAATTTGATATTATTTATTATTGTTATTAAATAATGAAATTTGCATTTATTAAAACAGCGGCTTACTTAAAACCGTGATCATACTACGAACCAATTTGTTTGGAGGTTGTAAGGTACAAAAAATAATAATTGTCAAGTTACTTTGTTATTGAGAATCAAACTACTATTCTTTTTAGATGTTTTTAATACAGAATATTAGGCTGAAAAAAATTCAAATAATAATAATAATAATACTAATATAAAATAGGAACAAATAGTATACGCACCGCGTCAGATAAGTGATTTTACTGTACTCGTATGGTAAACTTTCACTTTTCATAATTTGGAACGTAATATACTATTATATGCTTTCTAAGTACTGAATTTTAAAAATATGGTTCTTTAAATAGTCCCAAATTTGAAAATATCGATACATTAGATATTTTACCATTAATAAATGTAAAACTGGCTCATTATCGCAATAATAAAAAAAAAACTGACTCAAATTGGTTTGTTGTAAATTTCATTTGTTTTACCAAATGATTAAGCCATACATAAATAAAAAGATTAAACTACATTTATATAAATGTCAAAGGTCATTTTCATAATAAATATTATCTCCTACAAATATAAACTTCAATTAATTAATTTTCTTGAACTTGTACTTTCCATATTAAAGTCATTTTCAAAATTTTATTTTAAGTGGGATATCTTAATTAGAGTAAAATAAAACGGTTTTTTACGTAATATAAATATAGTGCAATCACTTTTTACTTTTTTACTTTTATTTTAAGTATAAAAAGAAAAATATTGTTAAATTATCTATTTTTTTATATACAAATAAACAAATAAATAAATGCAACTATTTTTAAAAGTTTTATAGTATTTCTTCTTACCATTCTCCTGAGCTGGTCACAATTGACCAGTTCCCCATTATGGGCAACTGCCAAAGCCCCATGGGCAGTATGGACCACAAAAGGTTGGCAATTTACTTCTTCAGATGCTGCTGAAGTAGAATATCTCGTATGGCCGATTCCTAAGCTTCCTTTAAGTTTTTTCATGGCTTCATCGTTAAAAATGTTGTTTATCATTCCCATGCCTTTGTGAACATGGAACGATTTTGAACATTTGCCTTCGCTGGTAACTATACCGGCAGATTCCTGGCCTCTAAGGGAAGAAATGTTTTTTGTAAGATATTTTGAATAAAAAAATTAATAAAAATTAGTAAAACAAGTCATTTAAATTTGAATATTGAATCATCTATTCACCTTCCGTTACCTTTAGGTGTAAAAAATTCGATGGTGAGTTTTTAATGAATAAGCAAGTTTTAGGGTCCCTAGAATACGATTTTACTAGTTTTACGATGATGTCTGTACGTATATATATATATATATATATATATATATATATATATATATATATATATATATATATGTGTGTGTGTATGTGTGACAAATTTTTCTCTGACGATAACTCCAAAACTACAATTCTAAAAATTGTTATTCTTTACATCCATATGAAGAGCTGATTAGATGTTGGTTATAATTGATCAACCAGAAGTTTTCTTATTTGAAATTCCTAACAGTTTTTCGTGAAAAACGCAGTTAAATATCATTTTTCGACATTTTATGTGATTATCAATATGAAAGAATATCTTATTCTCTATGATTATACATTTTCCTTCATATTCAACAGATATAGAGTTATAGAATTATAAAGAGATTAACTTTCAAAAATCAGTCAGCTTTGCTAAAATCATGGAAACAGCTGATATATTCAAAAAATTCTAATTGATATATGTCAGTGTCAAGTGTAAAACCAAAGATGGAAAGTATAGGATCAGAAAGTCGTATAAGTGACAGAGTATCCCTAGCAAGTGACTTGCAGTTGCAGCCTCGCCTCAAGATTGGAACTTTCAATGCCGAAAGTACGAGGAAGGCCAAAGATAAGATGGAAGGACTGTGTAACAGAAAATTTGAGAGAGGAAGAACTATCAAGGAGATGCGTTGGACAGGAATGAGTAGAAGAGAAGAGTAAGAAACAGTGACCCCTAATAAAATAGGGAAAAGCTGAAGAAGGAGAAAGTGTCAAATGCAATTTACATAATGTATGTTCGTATTATAATTTTATTGGATTTATAGAATCTTTTAAAATGAACTTTCGCTATGGAATTTGTAAAAAAAAATAGTGTGTTCATGTTACAATTTTACGGGATATATGTATAGAAACTTTTTCAAGGAACTTTTGGTATGGGATTTGTACAAAATACATGGAATTGACGGAAAGTTTTGTGCTGGCCACAACAGATTTTTTTTTTTGTTTATTTTGCCCTTTTAACAATATTGATTAGTCATTTTCATTATTTTAATTACATTTTCTTTAATATAATTAAGCATTTGCTTTTACTGTACTCATTTTTTTAAAGTAAACTTATACCCGAGACACGACAAAAATTAATGACCATTAACGGTTAGTTATAGTATGCGTACCTTAAAGTGATACTGTTAACAGATGTCAAAATTGCGTGCTACTTATTGTTTTGTACTGTACGAGTACAATAAAATAAGTAGTACGTGCTTACTATATTCAATATTTTTTGGTTTGTTGATAGAAGCAATTTTAACATCTGTCATCGGTCTCAACTTCAGGTGAGCATACTATATCTAACCCTTAATGATCATTAATTTTTGTTGTCTGCCGGCTATAAGGGACATATCAGAGACACATCTGCATATTAGAACAGTTATTATAGTCAAAGATTAGGTAAAATTTGGTATTACAAAATTGGAAAACCATAAGTTTTCTGTAGGTATTACAATGGTATTACGTAAGATAATAAAGTATTCTCTTGGAAATATTAAGATTAAGTTTGATAAATAAACATCAAGTTAGGTAAGTACATAAATTATTATGATAATGAAAAAATATGGAAAGAAAAACATAGTTAATTAAAAACACAATAACAACTTGAGGGCATGTTTATCTAAATAATATATAATTGAGGGATATTCCAATAATCCAATAGCATGCAAATTGTATATAGTGTAATAGTAAGCAACATTTCATTATTGTTTTCTTAAAATATATGCAGATTATATTTAATTTTATAATTCCAGTAACGTTATTATTTTGAAAGACATATTAGAAAATATGTTTTTTGTAGTTGAGTACGGCTATTTCAGCTATTATTAATGTCGCACCCCTATTAATATACCGTATCGTATTTGTACTAATTTATTAACATCTCAATAACGAAGTTATTATTTTGTTTACACAAGAGAGATATCACACTTCTAATATCATAGAATAAATCTGAATCAACTATTTACATTTATTTCTACATGATAGTAAAATAGATTTTTCGTATTTTGTAAAGTAATGTACTATTTTAATATACTCAAAATCGTACAGTAATGGGTTACTTTACAACATAGCAACGGTTTCGTCATTAAAATACATCTTGACACAAAGAATTTTTACCTCCCGCTACCCTAGATAAGGGAGGTATAGGGATCGTGCTAAAAATCGGATATAGAGATTTTAGTGAATAAGCACGTTTTGATGTCCCCAGAATCTGATTTTAACATTTTTACAATGATGTCTGTAGGTATGTATGTATGTGTGTGTGTGTGTGTGTGTGTGTGTGTGTTTGGATCTTGTGGACACGATTACTCAAATACTATCAATCAGAAAAATTTTAAATTTTGTATATCCATTCTATGCTAATGTGGGAAGAGCTCATTAGTTTTTAGTGTATATCGGATAACCGGAAGTATCATTTATACAAGCTTTTAACAGTTTTTCTTGTAAAAAATTCATTGAATATAATTTTTTAGCAACTTTTACCAATACAAATTGAATATAAAGGCACAATCTTCAATTCTACGATAATAGCATTTAGTAAATAACTTGAAATAACTTTATATTATATTATAAAATAATTTATATTTGTACATCACTTTGCCTCTGCGTCAAACAAAAACAATACTTTAATAACAAATTTGACATATTTAAACAAATGTCATTGTCACGAAGCAATTTTCATTAAAATTAATAATGAAATCGAGTTAAGAAGAATTTAGTAGTTTAAATATGATTCTAATGAAATTAAGGTTTGTAAAAATAATATATTTTCCATCATACATAAATATTAGATATACAGGATAATTCGATTTAAGTTTGATGTTTGCAGCATTATATATCAAACAGCTCTCAATAAGAACGTGATTTCAAAGTGTCAAATAATAGTTTGCAACTACACATTTATGAAATGAATAATGTACGGCGAAGAATTTACACAGATTGCGTTTTAGAGCATAAGGAAGTTGGTGATGATTTTGACAATAGTGTGTGTGACGATTTTTCCTTAAATTATATTAATGATCCAAAAGTTCGCAAAGTTGGTATTTAATACTCTTATATAATTTGAAACAACAATTGGCGGGAGGTCATGTGCTGGCCACAACAGATTTTTTTATTTTTTATTGTTTATCTTCTACATCGTTTTCCATGTCCTTTTCATCTTCTAGATCCGTCGTTTTGCAAATCGATCTCCAAAAATTAATTTGTTTGGAGGGTGAAAGGTACAAAAAACAATAACTGTCAAGTAACTTTGTTCTACGGAGTTCTACCCTCAAATTATACTTTTGTCATAGTTTTGAGATATATAAATGCCCATTATTATTATTTTTCTATGATAAAGTTTGAAACTATAATAATTTTAGTAATACAGCACGCCATTAAGTTCAAAAGCAAACCCACTTTGACGAGGTAATGGTCGTCGACCCATTTGCAGTGTCTGGGCCAAGAACCCAAAAAAGGTGTTACATCTGCCCCAGATCAAAAAAACAACTTGCATAACTTGCCAAAAACATGTCTGCCAGGAACATCAAAGAACCCATTGTAAACCATGTGTTCAAATGTAAATTATATTTTTACCTCCCGCTACCCTTGGTAAGGGAGGTATAGGGATCGTGCTAAAAATTACATATCGAGATTTTAGTAAATGACCACGTTTTAAGGTCCCTAGAATCCAATTTTAACATTTTCACGACGATGTCTGTATGTGTATGGATTTTGTCTTCGCTCTAACTCAAATACTATCATTCAGAAAATTCTGAAACCTTGTATTTCTATCCTATTCTAATATGAAAAGAAGCCATTAGATTTTCGTGTAAATCGGATAACCGGAAATGACACTTTACCTGAAGCTCATAATGGTTTTTCTTCAAAAAATACCATTATATGCCAGTTTTTCGCATTTTATGTCTTATGAAAATTAAAGATTATTGAATTTTCTACAGGAATACATTAATACTTTTTCTATATATTTTACAGATAAATTTAAAAATATTTTTTTATTAGTCCCGAAGCCTAAGATAAACACAATTCCTTTGTTACACATTTCATATTTCAAATGAATGTAACTGACAGTAAATGTCACTGTCAAAAAACTAATCACTTCAAATTAATAATAGCGACATTTTAAAAAGAAAATAGTAAATAAAGCAATAGTTTTCTGCAATGGAACAGTTTGCAGCGTTAGTAAATACGTAGGTATGTATTTAAATTAATAAAAATTAAATAGCGGGAGGTTTTGTGTTGGCCACATCAGATTTTTTTGTTACATTTTTAAAATATTGAAAATGTAATTATGTTAAATTGACAATAAAGTATTTAACATTAACTTATTTTTTTTTTAAACTTTTTCTGCCATAAAACCGTAAAACACCTATTTTTCGATTTGGCGTTGGGGTATTCCACTCAATTTTTTTTTTTATTATTATTTTAAATAAAACTTCATTCAGTTTTGAAGCAATTCATAGTATCAAAAAATCTTAATTGTTCCTAGTTTAACAGTATTTTATTTTCGAGAAATCAGTGTAACGTCACATTCCCCTATACTTGTCTTTCTCACACACACTGCTCTGAGTACGCTACGAGAGAAAGATAACAATTATATGACGTCACTTTCCCCTTTTAGCAAATGTAAAATATCTCGTAAAGTAATTATTTAAAAAATGTTTTCATTGTTTTAACTATTATTTATTGAGCCTTACCTTAAGTTAAAATGATTTTTTTAATTTTTTCGTTATGGTGGAATACCCCGTTACGCAGATGTTTTTAGTTCTATGCGTTGATTTGTAGTAAAAATATTAATGTATTGAAAATAATGTAAATAAATGATAAATTTGAATGAATGGAATGTATTAATGCATTAACATCTGTTATTTGCTGCAATAACAAAATTGATCTTCAATTAATTACATTAATTATTTTTATTTCCAATCAGCATAAATATGGTTATTTACCTTCTTATAAATTATAAAAGTTTATTTATATGCAAATTGCTTCAGTTTCACTGCGTCAACAAAATATGATACATTATAGAGACACCGGATATTAAAAAAATTGCTAATATATCATTTTGATATCAGTCTACGCCAACGCTTTACAATAATTAGCTACATAATCATTTATATTATAGTGGTACACAAAAATGCAAATTTATATCTGCACTTACAAATTTAAATTGAATGAAAAGTAGTATATGCTAATAATCTTATGAATAAATTATTTAAATCTGGTTGCACAACTTTTCATCTTCCTACAGACGATCTACAGATCTATAGACCCCGACAAGCTCTCGGAAAAAGACATCGATCATTTATACTTTATCTTGGTTGGGTGAAAGAACTTTCTAGTAATTCGAACGATTATTTATTAATAGTCTCTGGAAAATTTATTATGAATCGTTGCAAAATATTAATTGTAACTCGAGATAAATATTAATAATAGTTGTTAGAGGTCAGTGATAATCTTAATAAATAGATCTTCGGAAAATTTTTGTCAATAACATATTTTAAAACTTGAGAAATAGTATAAATAAATAAAAATAATAATTTTAGATGTTTATTGATATAAACAAAATACACTCTGTGCAGCAACAGCTGACTATCGGGTCAAGAGTTAAAAGGTTGCAATAACGAATGAGTAAATATTTTGTTCATTTGTTTGAAATATAACACAATATTCCGTAATAATAAACATTGTTGGAAAATATTTACATATGAGAGAAATATATATAGAAAAATTATTACAAAATCTTACATAAATAAAGTAGTAAATATAATTTTATTGCGGTATTTATTCATAACCTTTTACCTTTTAGTTCATAATATACAGATATTTTTTATTGACGTGTGTATTACATTTTAAGATATGTGATACGTACATACAAATTATAAATTATAACTTTACACATGTTCTGATAATTTTTTTGGGGGATCTTGCAAAAAAATTGATAAACAATCGCAGCGTAGTTTTATAATAGAGGAAATATCCTCTTTTTCGGATGTAAAAGGTTATCAATATTGTACTTTATCTTTCAAGACCATAACGTAAACGTAAAAAAATTGATGTGCACTTTCCTACTTAAAAGTTATTTTGAATATAAAAAATCTGATGTGGCCAGCACATGACCTCCCGCCAATTCCATGTTTAAAATAGCAATCAGCTTTAAGTAAAGTATCACTTCCGATTGATTGTAAACAAAATCTACTTTGTTCCAATAAATAGAAAAGTTTGTAATACGAAATTTTGGATTATATTTTATGTTTTTCCTGAAAAATCTGTGAGCAAATACCAACTTTGCGAAGTTTTGGATCATTAATATATTTTAAAGAGAAATCGTCACACACACATTATTGTCAAAATCAGCACCAACTTCCTTATGCTCTAAAACGCAATCTGTGTAAATTCTTCGCCGTACATGATCCATTTCGTAAATGTGTAGTTGCAAACTATTATTTGACACTTTGAAATCACGTTTTTATTGAGAGCTATTTGATATATAATGTTGCAAACATCAAACTTAAATCGAATTATCCTGTATATCTAATATTTATGTATGATGGAAAATATATTATTTTTACAAACCTTAATTTCATTACAATTCTTAACACGGTTTCATTATTAATTTTAATGTAATCACTTCGTGACAGTGACATTTATTTAAATATGTCAAATTTGTTATTAAAGTATTTTTTTTGTTTGACGCAGAGGCAAAGTGATGTACAACAATAAATTATTTTATAATTCAATATTTAAAGTAATTTCAAGTTATTTACTAAATGTTTATCGTAGAATTGAAGATTGTGCCATTATAATTAATTTGTATTGGTAAAAGTTGCTAAAAAATTATATTCAATGATTTTTTTATTAGAAAAACTGTTAAAAGCTTGTATAAATGATACTTCCTGTTATCCGATATACACTAAAAACTAATGAGCTCTTCCCACATTAGTATAGAATGAGTATACAAAATTTCAAAATTTTCTGCTTGATAGTATTTGAGTAATCGTGTCCACACGATCCACACACACAGACACAGACACACACACATACATACCTACAGACATCATTGTAAAAATGATAAAATCGGATTATGGGGACATCAAAACGTGCTTATTCACTAAAATCTCTATATGTGATTTTTAGCACGATCCCTATACCTCCCTTACCTAGGGTAGCGGGAGGTAAAAACAACAAAACTTGGATTTTTGTATTTATCTAGTAGTCTATGCATTTTTCGGGAAATACAAATTCATTTTTAAAATGGTTACTAATGGGGCAATTTTTTCCTAATTAAGTGACTTCGTATCTCTTGAGATAATGTAATCTAAAAAATTTTTCCTTCTTATTTTAACCTCCCGTTAACCTACATACATAGGCAAAGGAGGTAATGTTTCCGGTTTAAATATTCGATAGCGAGGGATCATTGGAAAAAAAGATAATTTTTTTGTTCATAATGTAATTTTAAGTTATTTCAATCATATATCATACAATATTTCTGAAAAATATACTTTTCATTCATTTGTTAATTAAGTTTCGCGGAATCAAAATGTGACGTCACCTAGCGAAGAGTCCTAAAGTTCAATCAAGTTAGATGATATAGTTGATATCTTATTTACTTTTCTTTTCCATTATTGTTAACATGATTGATAATTATTTAATTTCATAGATGTTCAACTATTAATGTAAGTTCATGTTTTCTTTTTTTTAATTATAAATTAATATATTCATTATGTTTTCTTTTTGTACTTTGTCGCTCTATTCATAGGTTTGTAAAATATCAAATGGAGGTCATATATATCATATGTAACCAAACATGTTCTCAAATCAACTTATTTGAGTGTTTGATTATTGTTTATAAGTATATTTATAAATTTATTATAATGGTGTGTTTAAATATGTATTAAAGGCACCTCGAAAGACACTTATAGGCAAAAATGATTGTGACATATTGAATAGAAGTTTCAGATTTGGCCACTGGAGAGGAGTGCAGCCTCATTGCTAAGTGACGTCACACTAGAAAATATAAATATTAAAAATTTCAAAAAATCGTAGTTTAAATATTATTTACTTCTGAAAGGTAAAATATGAACCTACATTAATAACTTTGTTTACATTTAAAAAAAAAAATGTAGAAAGGCCCCATTAGGGTCCCCACAACACTTTTTTTTACTATTTTAATAGTTTAACATCAGAATTGTTAATATTGTGATTAATGTTGAGCTATGTTAATTTTTTTCTGAATTACCTCTTTTTCGACGATAAAAATGTTCTTCAAACCGAGTGTGAATTTGTCTTTTTGTTTGGCCGATATAAACTTTATTAAAATCATTACAACTAATTTTATAAATAAACTTGAAGCGTTATCGTACGGAAGTGTTACATATTTATTATTATTTTATATTTAGAGCTATGTACCCACCTGTGCTGAAGTGCCACGAGCCCTAGGCAAATAATTTGCGAGATATCTAGTTGTGAGGGCCAGTCCCCTGTTCCAATGGCCCCAAAAACCCCACACTCATGCGTGAGCCCCGATAGAACTTCACCCCTTTTGTACCGCTTGGACTTTTCATTTATTCTTAATTCTTTTGTTGCTAAGACCAACTCCGATGTATCTGACATCTTTGCTAAAACAATCGATAATCGTAAATAACAGAGTTTGAGAATGATTTTCATTGGAAATCAATAATTAGGATCAATAAACAATCGACAATCGTAAATAATAGATGATAGGTATTTTGAAAATGATTTTTATTGGAAATCAATAATTAGGATCAATATATGATGCAATTGTTGCGTTTGGGATCCTTCAAAATGTAAAAAATGTGAACTGACGTAGTATGAACGATAACCTATGACTGCTAAGCTATTTTCAAGGTTCTGACGAAATTATGAGACGATAAGTATCATCATTATTATTTGGTGTTCTTAACCCTTACGAAATTTTTGAGCCTTCAAAATATGTAAAAATAACGGAAAATAATAATTAGTAATTATTACAAATTAATTTTTTTTTATCAAATAATAAAAATGGAAAAATCCGTAATCCAAAAATTTCTTATTTCCTGGATTAGATAAGTTATAAGTTTATATTTCGTTGATCAATCAATATTTTTCAAGGTCAATCGATAAAAAACTTTTCTTACACGTTCCGTACTTAAATATTTAAGGGATTTGATTGATTTGTGTAAAAATATATATATATATATATATATATATATATATATATATATATATATATATATATATATATATATATAAAGCTTTAGAGATAAATAGTTTTGTTGAACAAATTTAAAATAAAAAATTATACTTATGAATATACAGTGTGTTAATAGTTATTTATGCAACAAGAGTAAAAAGTATAGTCTTATTCCACGAATAGGAAAGTCAAATCCTATGAGTGAAATAAGACACTTTTTACACGAGTTGCATACAATTTTTTTTTGCGTCTGCAATAAAAGTGTGAAAAAAAGTGTCGTAACGTTTTATTATTTCATGCGTTTGCGTTAAGAAAATGCACTTTTTTCACACTTTAAATGGGTTAAAAAAAGAAATCCTTTATAAATCCACTTTAATGAAAAAAAGTGTACTTTTTTTAATAGACCTAAAAAAATAACTAACTCGGAGTAGGCTATGAACAGAGAAAGGTATGCCTTAATTTAAAAGTACTTAATTAAATGTCAATTTGACACAAGATATTGGCAAAAATGTTATCTAAAGAAATCAAAGCTTTTCCTTTTTTTTAGATAGGGAAATAAATTAGAAAACGCCGAATAGCAATATTGTTTTGATGCCTGTTGAGGAAAACTACATTTCGTGATCAATTTTGACAACTTGACTTCTGAACTGAATAAAGAACAAACATACGTTTTTCTGTCATAGCCTACTCCGAGTTATTTTTTATTTATTTTTTTTTTTAACACACTATTTCGCTGATCAATTAATATTTTTCAAGGTCAATCGATAAAAAACTTTTCTTGGAAGTACCGTACTTAAATATTCAAGGGATTTGAATGATCTAAATGCCAAAAAATATATAAAGCATTAAAGATAAAAAAAATTAATAAAAATAAAATCGTATCGTTACAGTTCCGTTGAATAAAGTTAAAACAAAAAATGGTACTTAAAATCTCTATGAATATAAAAGTTTCAAACAAAACACATTAGGCAACAAAAACAAAACACTAAAAAAAATGACAGTCGTTCTACAAATTTATAATAAAATATATATTAACCATGTGATACTATATTAAATTTTCCTGTTTTCCTGATATATTTATCTATATCAAATTTAATATATATCTTTTAAAGATAATTTTAAAATTGAATGTGACGTTTAAAGTTAACCTAAACTTTATAACTATGATACAAAATCGCAGTGTTTTATTCAAGATAAATGGTAAATCTATAAATAAATCTCACCTTTTCAAATTCACAACAAAGATTTCTTGTTACACACACCAACCAAAATCTTTTCTGGTTCTCATTTACTTCTGGCGCAAATTCACATGTGCTCAAATGAGCCCCCACTTCTTTGTACACACGTGAATGAAATGCCTTCAAAAGTGGGGCAATACTGGTAGTTTCTGCAATATCACGAAGTTAAATACTGCAAAAGAAGCCAGAAATGAAAAAATTGCAACATCAAATTATAAGAAAGGATAAACATGTTTATCCTGTACATCTTTTCAATTTTGTAAGTTCTTATTTGTTGCAAACAAGAAACTTTTCACACATGCGTAGAATGGGATCCAATAACATAATTTGTTTCATCTCTGGGCGGAGTGATCCACAATAAATACTTCGGTGAACTCTTTTCATTCTACGAGGAATTTAGTTGAATAAGCGTGGTTCTTAATATTTTTATATTTTTTGTGGTTTAAAAATGGCTCAAATTACCGAAGGTATGTGATCTAATTAAACTTTTTGTTATCATTCTATTTATATTTTGAAAACAGCAAAAACACGCCACGTACAGGTTAGAAAAAACAAAGTGTTGCCGTGTTGCACTATTTTTTTGGGATTGTGAAACACCTGTTGCCCTTTTACACGCTTTATTTGAATTTACGCCGGTTTTATTTTAACCGTGAACTTGTAAGATAAAACAGAGGCAATGTAATTGCTTTATTGGTTTAAATTGAGACGTAGTTTATTTTAATTATGACGGCATTCAACTTGACCAAGACGATAATCAATAAGTATTTTTCTTATAAATGATGTTTAATCGATAACTAATTTTCCACGTTTACATAAACAATAAATTAATTGTTTTTCTTCTAAATATGTATAGTTTAATATATACTTAGTTTACAAAATAAAGATTTTAATAGAAAATTTTTATTAACAGAAATATTACTTATTGTTTCAATATTTTTACCTACCGCCAACCTACATACATAGGTAAGGGAGGTAATGTTTTCGGTCCAGAAATTCGATAGTGAGTTTTCACTTAATAAGTACCTCACAACATGTTACTATTTTTACAATGATGTCTGTCTGTGTGTATGTGTGTGACGATTTTTTTCGTCCACGATAACATATCAAACTTCCAAAAAATTATATTTTCCATATTTAAGATTTCTACATTAATATAAAGAGTTTATTAGATTTTGGGTTAAATTGGACAACCGGAAGTGGTACTTTACTTGAAGCCCATAACAGTTTTTAATGAAAATTTAATCCATAATTTCTCAAATTTGGTATTTTAAGATTTTTATATAAAGAGAACGAAATTAATAAACCGGATTGATGCTTTACTTGGAGCCCTGAACAGATTTTCTTGCAAAAATATATTAAAATATGATCCAAAAATTTCTCAATTTTGGTATTTAAAACTCGAATATGATACGAAACAATATAATTAATTTTGACTATACATGTATAATAAACTGGATGTGGTATTTAAACTTAGAGCTCTTAACAAATTTTCGAGGAAATACATAATAAAATATAATCCAAAATTTCGTATTACAGACTTTTCTATTTGTCGGAACAACAAATTAGATTTTTTTTAATGCTCTGCAGCATCTAGAGATTCGCTCAAGTTGGGCCTCAAAGTCTGCTTACATAATTCCTTTTTCGAAATTTTAAATCATTTCTCATCAAAAGTTCTAACAATAATTTTTAAAATATTAAATTGTCGAGTTAATTTGCGCGATGACGTTCTAACTTAAGCAATTTGAATAAGTCTACTGATTCGAATTAGGACCAAAAGTTCAGGTCGCTCGCTTTTTGTTGAATTAATACGTACTATACATTCTTCACATTCCCGTATCGTTCGGTAAATAGTCGTCTTTGTCTATCTAATATTTTAACAATTTCACGTTTCGGCTCTCTGTCCAATTAACCTATAGATAGTTTTGCGTATGTCAAGTTTGTATAATATCTTTCAAAACTTTTTCAGGCAATTTTTAACGAAAAATAATCTTTTATTAAAATTACAGTTGCTGGTTACAAACTTGGAAAACTTCTAATTGAAGGAAAGACAAAACAAATCTACGAAATTCCCTTAGAACCAGATAATTGTCTTCTTCTAAATAAAGACCGCATTACCGCTGGAGACGGTGTCAAAGCCCACGATTTAACTGGCAAAGCCGCCATTTCAAACCGCACCAACGCAAAAGTCTTCGAAATATTAAATTCTGTTGGCGTTAGAACTGCTTTTGTTCGATTGGCCAGCGAAACAGCATTCATTTCCAAAAAATGCGACATGATTCCAATAGAATGGGTCACTAGACGGTTAGCGACAGGTTCATTCCTGAAAAGAAATGAGGGAGTTCCAGAAGGATTTAGATTTTACCCTCCGAAGTTCGAGACTTTTTATAAAGATGATGCAAATCATGATCCACAGTGGTCTGGAGAACAGATTGTGTCAGCGAAGTTCAAAGTGAATGGCCTTCTTATCGGTAAGTTGTGTAATGAGGATTTTTTTGCATATTAGCAGCGGTTATAATATCGACAGAGGATCAGATTTATTTTATTTTGGGTTTCGTATTTGTTTCTGGGGCGCAACTATTATCAAATTGATGTTGTTTAATACTTTATCTCAACAAACAAAATGTTGTTTTTCACTTTGCTGGGTGTCCAAATAAATGTTTTTTTGGACTGTATCAGCTAATTCTTCTTGCGTCATATATACATATTTTTTTTAAGAATAAAACCAAAAGACAACACATTCTTTAACTTTTATTTACTGTAAAATTGTTGCAAAATATCTACTATTATTTTGTAATTGATGATTCCATGTCAACAAGACATGGGTATATAGTTACGTGCAAAGATTTTTAAATCATCATATATTATTGTAAAGGCGATACAATAATGAAACAATTATATTAATAAACTTATGCATAAAATATTTTCATATTATAAACCAGAAACTAAAAATAATTTATAGTGTTATGCAAAAATATTGCCCTAGCTAGAGATATATGTATTTCAAAACCTATCCCCGCGGCATATTTTTTCTGGCATAAGGAAGTATATATATGGTTTGATAAAAATATGTGTATATATTCGGGAATCCATAGTACTTTGTATGTCGTCTAATGGACCTAAATAGTCATGCGTAGTTTGAAACTGGTTACCAACGACCATATACACTGGTTACATACTGATTGGAAATTTTTGGTTTCTGCGAACAGAATTAAAGGTTTTTGTAATTTCTTCCATCTGTAGTGAACAGAAAAGATTTATCTTATATTGATTGTTGTTATTGGCATTTGTCATTGTTACATATGAAATTATAGTTTTACTTTATTGTTTAAAATTTACTTCCGGCGTTTATTTCTGGTTATATATAATATAGCAAACATTTAGTGGTTTGGAAGAATTTATAATAAATGTTAATATTTCTTTTCAAATTATTTTTTTAATGACAAAATCACAGAATTTGAATGATTTTTTTTTTTTAGTAAATAGAAACAGAAAAAATATATATTTGCGTCTGTTATGTCAAGGTTTAAAAATTAAATAATCAATTATTGATTTCATATTGATTTTTCGAAGTTATTTTACAATCCTTGTCAAACAAAATGTTAATGTATAAGGATCAACATTATTTATCTACTTAACACTTAAATTTATCGATTTAATGTTCTTTGGCTTCCAGAGACACTCAATAAGCTCATCCGTAAAAAAAAATACCAATAAAAATACATATGATAAGAAAAATGAACCAGAAGATAAATATAATATATATTTCAAATTTAATTTTCTGCTTAAATAAAAAAAGAAAAATGTAATAGTTCAATTTATATTAATTTCAATATTTATGTTTTCACTTAACAATACACACAAAAAAAAAACTTATACAAACTCAAATGAGACACGGTGGATACCGAATATTTGCCATTTTTTTTCTTCCATAAGAAGCCGAATTTTAAAAAAGAAAAATTAAGGAATTTCTGAATTTAAAAATACTATAATATATATAAAAAAAAAAAATCATGGAATCCCCATTGTATCTTACACTTGTTGGTCGCCGAAAATAGCACTTTTCACTAGTATGTAGTAGAATTCATTCCAATGTTGATATGTTATTGAGTTTGGCTTAATACTTTTGCACGCAACTGTAGTTCTAAATTACGATTGCCCACCACATAACAGTAGAGGACTATATTTATTATTTTTCCTTCAATTATAGGCCAAGCTGAATACGATATTATGCGTAAAACATCCATCCTAGTCTTTGAAATTTTGGAAAAAGCCTGGGCCACTCGCAATTGCGCCCTTATCGATATGAAAATCGAATTCGGTGTTGATAACACCGGAGAAATCCTTCTCGCTGACATAATCGATTCTGACAGCTGGCGTTTATGGCCCATGGGCGATAAACGTCTCATGGTCGACAAACAAGTCTACCGTAATCTCACTACTGTTACTCAATCTGATCTCGACACTGTAAAAAGAAATTTTGAATGGGTTAGCGAACAGTTAGATCATCTGACGCCCAAAAATGATCACATTGTTGTTATTTTGATGGGGAGTCCTTCAGATGAGGAACATTGTAGAAAAATTAGGACCCATTGTGAAGCCTTGGGGTTGACCGTAGAATTGAGGGTTAGTTCAGCGCATAAAGGGACTGAGGAGACGTTGAATATTGTTAGTTACTACGAATCTCTACCTCACAAAGTAAGTTGACAATTGACAATATTGTAATGTTTTTGTTTTTTTACTAATTTGTTCTAAGTGTTTATTTACTTAATTTATTTCTAACATACTAATAATTAATACAATAATCACAAATACTTATATTCGCATTCAATGTATGTATACCGGGTGTAACACGAAAACCGGGTCATAGGCGTTTAACCTGGAAAACAGTTTTGCCTTGCGCAAAAGTGGCCTCTTAATTTTAACCAAAATGCTTCAAATAAATATTGTAGAGAATTAAATTCTGCATCTAAATCAATAATTACATTTTCGTTTGCACGTTTCGTAACCAAAGAAATTGAATTTAAAATTTTATAAAAGTTATTCTTTATAGTGTTAGCCATGATGTTGAAATAAAATCTCAGATAAATTTTATGACATTTATGCTCGTATTCACCAACATCAAATAAACTTTGAATAGCTTATTCATTGAATAAGAGAATAATATCGCATCTAAATATGACAGCTAGAATAAATACCTTCATTTGTGTTACGGTATCGATGCGATATTTTTCTCTTATTCAATGAATAAGCTATTCGAAGATTTATTTGATGTTGGTGAATATGGGCATTTGTCTGTCAGAAATTATAAAATATAGTTTTCATTAAAATAATACTACTCAATGATTTGTATCTTCACTTTCTGTGTATAATTCTTCATTTTCAATAATGATAACTCAAACAGAGCTTTTCTAATATGTAAAATGTCACAATCTGACAGATACGTTTCTGACAAGGTAATATGTCATTATATTTGTTTGTAATTTTAGCTATCAGAAATGCTCTGCTTTGAGTTATCATTACTGAAAATGGAGAATTATTCACACGGAGAGAAGTTAATAGTATTATTTTAATGAAAACTATATTTTATAATTTCTGACAGGTAAAATGCCGAAACGTTGAGTTTTAATAATAAAAAATACATAACTTAAATTAAAAAGGTAGTATTATTCCAATAAAGAATTAAGTTTTAGAAAATTTTTAATTCAATTTTTTCGATTACCAAAGATGCAAAAGAAAATATGATTATTGGTTTAGATGCAGAATTGAATTCTCTACAACATTTATTTGAAGCATTTGTGTCTAAAATTAATAGGCCACTTTTGGCCAAGGAAAAACTGTTTTCCCATGTTAAACGCATATGGCCCGATTTTCGTGTTACACCCGGTATAACTATAACCTATTTCTAACTGAATACTGTATATGTATTATCCTGATGCCTCGTTTTACCATTTATATAGCTAGTCAATTTCCAGAACATTCTGTTCACATATAATATGATTACCGATCGTTATCACTCTTTTTGTATTCACTTCTTTGGTTAATACTTGGGCTCGCTTATTTCCTGGGAATATATTGAGGTAGATTTACCCTTCAAAAGGTCTGCTATTTTTGATTTTTGGATATGTTTCGTATTTAGAGGCCGTAATAAAAAATACAAGTTGTCAGAATTTATTGAATCAATCAATAATTCCACTTACGAAACAATACTGAATTTTGATTTATACTTCTTTAGAGCACTTTTTTATTTTCTTTCAAATGATGATGGTCAATTTTTTATATGGAGGATATAGTAACAACATTGAAGAGAGGATTTATTTAGCTTTTAACTTGCCTAAGGGCCGATATTATAAACGTCCAGTTAAATTTAGTTCCAAAGTAAATTTAATATAGTGAACAAATTCTAATCAATTTCTATGATCTTATGATATTTAAAACTGTCAAAAATTCGCGTTGCATTTGTTCATTTAATTAAATTTGCTGTGGAATTAAATTTAACTGGACGTTTATAATACCGGCCCTAAGTTCTTTTATTTTAAACAGCTTTTCTTACATTAATAAGGCAACAATAATTAATATTGTATTCTTGCTGTTAAAAAAAAAAAATCTGTTGTGGCCAGCACAATACTTCTCGCCATTTCCGTTTTGTTACATAAGTATCAATTTACTATTCATTTATTCTATAAGGAATCTTGTTTTACTCTTCTAAAATGTTCAAGATGATTCCAATTCATTGACGGGTATTTCTTAAGAATATATGTATGTACTATTACTATTAATACACATACCTACCTACAATTTTAAAAATTTAATGAATAATTCATTAAGAAATATTAAATGTACTTCTCAGAAAAAGCTTTCAGTAATGTTAGTAAAACTGTTGATTTTTGACACTGACATTTATTTGTCAATTACAAACATTCGAATTTAACAATTGATTTCCTTGGTGTAGATTGGACTGTGCGATTTATTACATCAGATTGTTCTATATATTATATTTTCTTTATCTCTAAACCTATAGAAGGTATAATAAAATTTTTATGAGGATTAGATGGAGAATTTTATGTTCTTTAATGTTTGTAATTACAAAAATTTTCAAAAAATAATATTTACTATATTTTTTTAAGAAACTACTACTTCCGGTTTTTTTTTTTTGAGGAATGCTTATTCAATAAAATTTGGATATGCGATTTTTAGCATGAATCCGAATACCTCTCTTAGCGAGAGGTAAAAAAGTGCCGTACAGACGTGCAAGCCTAAATTCAATACTGCTTCATACGTGGAAGTGAATTACAAAAATTGAATTCAGTAATATTGACAATCTAAAGCGCTGTAACTCACCATCTTATTGGTTATACAAAAAAATGTTTTAAGGTTTTATATCAGTTGTAGGGAATTTTATCTTCTACAAATCTCAATATTTTTTTGTCTGTACTCCATTCCACTTAAGAAAATAAATAGTAAATGGCGTTTGAGAGCCGACCGTTTTTACATGTACTAAATAAATATTTTAAATTCGGCAAACCAAACTTTATCAATAATAAAAATAATTTAATCTGTAAAATTACAAGCCTTGAATATTAAAAATTATATGAAAACATGGTAAAATATCACAAAATTCTGTGGATTATATTTGATAACTGACAATTGACAGGTGATATTTTTTTTCGTTTTTATGAACTAGGTTTGCATTCTGACCAAAGGGCAGAATTTTTATACCTATCTAAACCAACGCTACTTTCTTACGTGAAATTAAGTATAATACTTATTGCCGAGGAGATACTTTTAAAAAATGGGAGCTAGTGTTCCAGACCCAAAGCAAATTTTTTTACCCTCACCATATGTTTGACGTTGAAATGTCAGATATGTATTGGCGATTGAAAATAACCTACATATATAAAGTTTTAAAATGCTGTATAGACCATTCCAGAATGACGTCACCTGCCCTCCACAGGAGTGATTTTAACCTCACTTTTGAATATTTTAAAAAATCATTTAATTATATCTATATGATAAATATCGAGAAATTTTGATACAATTCATTCATAAAATTAAACCATAAATTTTTCCATGGCTCCATCATTGAGTAAATTATGTGTGAAATTTATTTCTGACAGCTGCCCCTCACGAAATTCATTTGTTCTGGATTTATCTATTGCTGTATTAAAGAATTACAATAATAAAACAGTAGTAAAATCAGCAAACAATCCACAAACTCACGTGTGATATGCCACAATACGCATGTGCGTCACATTCGCACTGATACAACAACAAAA
This sequence comes from Ophonus ardosiacus, assembly GCA_943142095.1. Lineage (NCBI taxonomy): Eukaryota > Metazoa > Arthropoda > Insecta > Coleoptera > Carabidae > Ophonus > Ophonus ardosiacus. The sequence continues at coordinate 32,368,029 of OW964834.1, read as the reverse complement.
AACCTTCAAAAAACCAAACTTTTCTCATGACATACACTGTGACCTTTTAAATATTAAAATATTTGGGACTGGAACACTACTGCCATCTACAATAGTTTTGCGTGAAAGCTCCCATTGGTTATTTGCGTCAATTTTTTAAGATGGCGGTGCTTTCGGAAGTGCACGAAGTCCGAAAACTTGTATTTTTTATTAGGGCCTCTCATATCCAAAAATCAAAAATACCTACCCAACCTTTTTCAGAGTAAATCCACCCCATTGACAGCACTATATAAATAAATAAGAAATTTGAAGTTTTTGGGGAAATTAATAAATATTAAATTTTCTGTTAGATCGTCTTCATAGCAGTCGCAGGTCGTTCCAACGGTTTAGGCCCCGTTCTTTCAGGCAACACCAGCTATCCAGTGATCAACTGTCCTCCTGTAAAGACTGACAATGCTCCTTTGGATATTTGGTCTAGCTTGAACGTTCCATCTGGACTAGGCTGTGGCACAGTTATGTACCCTGAGGCAGCTGCCTTAAATGCTGCGACCATTTTAGGGCTCAGCAACTATACTGTTTGGGCCAGGCTTAGATGCAGACAGTTGAGGAATTATGTCAGCCTCAGAATTGCCGATAAAAGAATGACACCTATTGTTGAATAATTATATATTTTTCAGAATCTGCTATTTTTATATTCTTATTGTAATAAATTAAGTTTTGTCATTTTTGTGTATAGTTCTATTTCAAATAAAAAAATCTGATGTGGCCAGCCCATAACCTCCCGCTGGGTATTTAACCATACAGTATAAGTAAAGCAATCATTATGTTCAAATATTTTTACATTCACTCATAACAATTTTTATTTTACATTTAACAAATATATCATACACAAAATAAATTTCACAAATATAATACAAAAATAATAGAAACACTTAACAAAAATCAAAATAGTACTTGCATCTTGACACAAAGTCTTTTCAAACCCATATTCTGGAAGCCAATGAAGCAAATCAATAGTAATTCTAATATTTATGTACGATTGAAAATATATTATTTTTACTAACCTTAATTTTATTAGATTCAAATACATATATTATTACTACATTCTCCTTAACACGGTTTCGCTATTAATTTTAATGTAATTGCAACCTGACAGTGGCATTTGTTTAAATATGTGAAATTGTTATTAAAATATTGTTTTTGTTTGAGGCATAGGCAAAATGATATATGAAAATAAATTATATTATAAATTTATATTTAAAGTTATTTAGAGTTATTTACTAAATGCTATTATCGTAAAATTGAAGATTGTACCATTATATTTCATTATTATTAGTAAAAGTTGCTGAAAAATTATATTCAATGAATTTAAAAAAAAAAAAAAAACTTAAAAACTTGTACAAGTAATACTTCCGGTTATCCGATATACACTGAAAACTAATCAGCTCTTCCCACATTAGTGTAGAATAAATATACAAAATTTCAAAATTTTCTGATTGATAGTATTTGAGTAATCGTGTCCACCAGATCCACACACACATACATACCCACAGACATCATAGTAAAAATGTTAAAATCGGGTTCTGAGGACGTCAAAACGTGCTTATTCACTAAAATCTCTATATGTGATTTTTAGCACGATCCCTATACCTTCCTTACCTAGGGTAGCGGGAGGTAAAAATCTGATGTGGTCAACACAATACCTCCCGCTATTTAATTTTTATTAATTTATTGGTGTAACGATAATCAACTGGAGATTGATGTGGGAGAAAAGAAAATATTCGGATTGTTGACAGCAATTATAAATTTGACATTTCATTGCGTTTCGGTTTTGTTTAATTAACTGATAGTTAAATTTTTAACCAGAGATTGTAAGATTGGCCCTCTATGCTATAATCGTAGAATTGAAGATTGTACCATTATATTCAATTTTTATTAGAAGTTGCTGAAAAATTATATTCAATGATTTTTTTACAAGAAAAACTGTTAAAAGCTTGTATAGGTAATACTTCCGGTTATCCGATATACACTAAAAACCACAAAACAATCTAAAAACTAATGGACTCTTCCCATATTAATAAAGAATGGATATACAAATTTTTTAAATTTTCTGATTGATAGTACCTATTTGAGTAATCGTGTCCACATGATCTACGCAGACATCATTGTAAAAATGTTAAAATCGGATTCTGGGGACATCAAAACATGCTTATTCACTAAAATCTGTATATGCGATTTTTAGCACGATTGCTATACCTCCATTACTTAGGGTAGCGGGAGGTAAAAAGTAATTTTTTATTCAGCTGAGCATTTATAGTTCAGGAGGGGATATCGTTTTATTGAAAACCCATATTTTGGCTTTATCTATTTATTATTACTATTTTTTTACCTCTGTCTGTGTGACGATTTTTTCGTCCACAATAATTCAAAATTTTCTATTTTCCGTATTTAAGCTATCTGCACTCATGTGGATTAGATTTTGGGAAAATTGGACAACCGGAAGGGGTACTGTACTTGAAGCTCGTAACAGTTTTTAATAAAAAAAAAAAACTATATTAAAATATCTAAATTTTTCAGATTCGCTATTTACGACTTTTATATCAATGGGAACAACGTATTAGATTTTGGCGAAAACTGATAAACCGGAAGTAGTATTTTACTTGAAGCTATGAACAGATATTCTTGAAAAACTGTATTAAAATATGATCCGAAACCTCTCAGATTTAGTACTTAAAAACTACAACTTATTAAATTCTTAAAATTTTGTATTGCAATTTTTTCATTTGTGTTAATAAATAATATATTTTCTGTACTTCACATGAGAATAAATTGTTAACAAATAATGGTTGACAATATTATATTTCTATTAGCAAAAAAATCCAATGAATTTAAGTATTGCGAAAGTAAATAAGTGAATAAAAACGACAAATAAAATGTAATTTTGTCATTGTCTGCTGAATGCATCCAATGTTATTTTCCTTTTTATATCCAAGATTTTCCTTTCGATCGACTAGTGCCATCTATAGGAAATTTTATGACCGGTTGAATGAACCAGCGGCAAATTCGAAACTTTATATTTATATAAAAATTATTTATTAATTTTCCTAAGATTTTATGCCCTTTATGGTATGAAAATATTGAAATAACAAATAAACTTATCAAGAAGGATTTATTGTAAGGTAGGAAATAATACAAAAATAGGTACATTAAATACCAAACGTGATTCCAACACATTTTATACACATATAAATGAATTCACTTCTAATTTTTCATTGGTGTACTATTAATACCTAAATATATAATGTAACAAACAATAACTCGCGATAACGTGAGAAATATGTGCAACCAAAAAAGAATACGATTAAAATCATTCTGCCGGTTCTTCCTTTACCGGCACTTCTTCATCTTCTGCCTTTACATCATCATCCTGTGTTTCATCTTTACTATTTTCGTGAAGAAGAACATATTCCCGAGTACTATAACCAAACTTAATAACATCTTTTTCGAGTAGTTCATAATACTTTCTCGCTTCTATTCGTTTATTGTTAATATAAGTTCCATTTGCGGAATCTAAGTCGATTAAATATGGCCGAACTCGTTTTCCAACGGTGCCGTTTTCACGCGTGAAAGGAACTAAGCGATATTGCAGCACTGCATGCTGTTTGGAACATGACGGGTGGTCTAGAGGGAAATCTACGACTTTTCTTTCGCGTCCCATAAGATAAGCACTTTCCCGATGGATGTAAAGAGTTGGGAGGGCTTTTTCACCTTTGAACGGATATAGGCGCCATCTTCTTTTTGGTTTTCGAGCTTCCGGGGGTTCGCTGTATTTTATAACAATTCCTCGATATGTATTTGTGTCTTCGGTGAGTTTTCCCGATAAACCGAAATTTGGTTTTTCTTTATCTGCTGGGTTTTTTTTGTCATCCTCGTTTTTCTTTTTGCCCCATTCGTAATTTTCGTTATCTTCCGAATTGTTAAACCTAGGACGTTTGTTTCTACGGAAATCGTCTCGTTTTCGGTCGTCCCTGTCTCTAGAATGACTGCGTTCACGGCTGTTTCGTCTTCGGTCTGTTTTGTAGCGATCTTCTGGTCTTCTTTCGTATCTTCCGCTTCTTTCTTTATTGTATCTTTCTTTATATCGTCTGTCGTCGTCTCTTACGTCGTCTTTGTGTCTTCTTTCTTCTTCTCGACTGTTTTCTCGGTGTCTGCGGTCGTCTTTACGATGATCATCACGTCTGTCGTTTCGAGATCTGTCTGTATGTTTTCTAAAGTCTCGATTGTCGTCTCTATCTCGGTCTGAATGTCGTCTACGATTTCTGTAAATAAAAACATTATTAAATATATGTAATAGTTTTTTTAGGTTATTGTTACCTATCATTTCGGGACACATTTTCTGCAGGGCTGTCCCACTTAGATTTCTGTACGTCATCATATTTATGTTTCTTAACTTTTTCATTTATTTCTTCCTTAGTATTTTTATCTAATTTATGACTTTTTTGCTTTTTGCCTTCATCGCTTTCTTCTGATGACGATGAACGTTTTTTAGATTTCTTTTCTTTAACAGAACTGGCATCAGATTCTGAACTTGAATCGCTACTGCTAGACGAAGAATCACGCTTCTTTTTCTTAACAGGGTTACTCATTATTATATAAAGTTAAATTTTGTTGAAAGTTTAGCAACAAAACATAACCTGTAAAATGAAAAATCTAACTTTTTATTATTAAGATTGTTGTTGTAATACATTAGTGGAAATCATTCTTTACGTAGTAATAAATAAATAATATATTATTTTTTTTGTTAAAACACTATATTAAGGCGATAATTATTGCAAATACATACGTGCGCGTTTATCTAAATCGTAGCGTTGTTGTGCTACGTCAAAATTTACCGCGAAATTCAAATACTTGTCATATTTTTAATATTTTCTTCAAATAACTCAACAAAACATAATTTTCTTTTATTAATAAACAAAATTGTTTAGTTAATATTAAAAAGTATTTATTTAATTTGTGCATACATTTTCCGGAATTACGTAACAACATACGTTATCAATTTACTAACAAATATCAACATGAGGACCATTTTTATTTACAGAGAATTATAAAAATATATCTATATTAAAATTTGATTTAAACAATATCATCGTTACGTTTTTCTAGCGTCATTAACTGTAGAAGGTATTTGAACTTCAAGCCCATCCAAATCTTCGCTTAAAATAATTTGACATCCTAATCTTGAGGTATCAGTTAAATCATACGCTAAATCCAACATATCCAATTCTTCATCGGTTGCTTTATCAGGAAGTCGATCAAAATCTTGTTTTTTTAAGATCAAGTGACATGTAGAACACGTTAAAGTTCCTTCACAGGCTCCGAAACCGTCTAAATCGACATCATTATTGACTATAACATCAAGTAGGCTGTCGCCTATTTTGCCTTTTGTAGTTATTTTATCGCCATTTGCTCTTATGAATGTCACTTGAACTCTAAAACAAATTAAATAGTAGCTTGAAAACAAGTGACAATCGTACTTACTCTTTTTTGTTTAACAATGGAATAGTTGTGCACAGGTATCTTGATTGTATCGAATGATTGCCTTTTATAGTTATTTTATCGCTACTTGCTCTTATGGACGACACTTGTACTCTAAAATAAATTAAATAATAGCTAAAAAAACAAGTGACAATCGTACTTACTCTTTTTTCTTTAATAATGGAATAGACGTGCACAGGTATCTAGATTGTATCGAATGATTTGTACATATTCCTTGGATTTTTTTTGTATAGTTTTTCACTAAATTAAAAGCCATTTTCAACAATGAAAACCTTGTAATTTATTGAACAAAGAAATAGTTTCGTCTCTAGTCAATGCCTGATGTTTCACTTCTAAATTAGTGTCGAATTTGAATTTGAAAGTTATTTTTTTGTCACTCTCTCCTAAATATGACCCAAATAAATTATGAACAGATTGAGACAAGTAATATCACTAAATTACAGTGTAATTTTACTATAATACAGATAAGTAGTGAATTGATTTAAACAGATTTGAAATACTAGTGCATGCAATTATTTGAAGTTGTCTCGTTGTCTATGGCTTTAAACTAATAAACTAAATAAGGTTAAGTGTTTAAAATATTTTGTAAAACGTCAGCGCTGTAGTTATTGTAAATTATTAGATGATAAAAAGTACATTTTACAATTTTTCACGGCAGTAATTTTTTGCAAAATGTCCCTCAAATAACGATACGAAAATTACTTCTAAGTCCAAGGTCAATCTTGACGTTTAAAGATGGTTTAAAGTGTGAAAATCATTTTCAAATGCAATATGCAGTAAATTCAATAATTCATAATCCAACTATAATCAATTACATAAAATGGATAATTCAGAAACATCAACAACCGACGACAGAGATGATATATCGGAACACGAACGAAACGTTCGAATATTCGCAACCCAGATGTTAAAAAGCAGAATATTTTCTGGCCAATTTCAAGAACGAAGATACGTGGAACCTCTTCGAGCATACAGAGATGTGATTGTTGTAAATGATTCCGAAATCGAATTAAAGAAAGATATTGATATTGTCCGCAAAAGATTGCGAGGTTTTTATGGCCGATATCAGTGGATTGGATTGACTGATCCTGATTTTATTGGAGCCCCTAGGGGGTATTGCATTTGGGTGGAAAGTGAAGACAACCCGTTGGGGCATTATTGGTACAGAATTAAAGGCGTTAAATTTCGCAAAAATGAAATATTTTTGAGGGTTAAAGTACTACGGCCAATCACACAAAACGATACGAATTCGTCACAAACAAATCAAAATTTGTCGTTTGAAGAAAATATTTCTCATTTATTTGAAAACTTTTCGTGGGAAACTACATTTGAAAACACAAAAAATACAGTATTGGAGCATTTTGTGTGGTTTTTTACAGTTGTTTTGACTGTAAATAACATAAGAGAAGCTGCAACTTTTCTGTCTGTTTTTACAGTGACCAGTCTGGCTTTTTTAATTAAAGCTGTTGTATTTCTAATGGATTTTCTTTTGAGATTCATGAGGGAAACTTCTTATTTTGTCCAATCCGCAACACCAGTTATGCTTTCTGTGGTGAATTTAGTTGGTAAAGTAATCGGAGGATTCTATCTTTTAATTTTAACGATATGGAGAGATAGCACAAGTAAACAAACTGCACCCCCTGTTAGGCGAAATTTTCAAGCGATTGAAATGCCTCGCTACAGACCTAGATCCTCTCTAACGATTAGGGAAATTGAATAATTTGAATCTAACCTATTTATTAGGGAAATTGAATTATTTGAATAGGGATATTAATGTAGAAGCTTTAATAAATGTGATTTTTTGTGATGCATTTTTCTACTAATATTGATAATTTAAGATGTACATTATTTCTCTAATAAAGCACAAATAGATTAATAAATTTTATTACCTACCTTGAGAATACACACGTTTTCAATTTCAACAGTTATTATTATACATCTTGTACATGGAAAATGTTTTCAAATCAATCTCATAAAATTTATGTTTAAATAAATATATCACGGCTTAAACCCATTTTTGAGTGTGCCAATCAATTTTTATTTTGAGAAACTAAAAAAATCTCGCCCAGTTCCATGTTTAAAATAGTATTAGCTGTAAGTAAAGTATCACTTCTCGTTGATCGCTTGTAAATAAAATCTAATTTGTTCTAATAAATAGAACAATCTGTAATATAAAATTTTGGATTATATTTTGTTTTTCTTCAAAAATTTGTTAAAAGCTCCAAGTTAGTTCACTTCCGGTATATCATAGTCAAAATCTAATACGTTGTTCTCAATCATATACTAGTTTTAAATACCAAATTTGAGAAGCATTGGATCATATATTAATAGATTAAAAAAAAATTGTTCAGTGCTTCAAGTAAAGTATCACTTCCGAATTATCAATTTTATCCAAAATCTAATATGTTGATTTTATTAATATAAAAATCTTAAATATTAAAATTGAAAAGTTTTAGTAAAATACCAGTACAAGTTATAGAAAGCTTAAATATGGAAAATAAAATTTTTTGGAAGTTTAATATGAATTATTGAGGGCGAAAAAATTATCACACACACTGTAATTACAATTTTATATGTTTTGTTAATGTGTTGAATAGAAAATAAATAAAAATATTACAATAATTTAATAAAAATTACTATTATTTATTGTCTTTTTTACAACAAAAATATTTATTAAATTTTTGACACGATTGGAGCTGTTGTTTGTTCAGATCTGCAACAAAATATATTCATAACTCATTCAAGAACAAAAGTATTTATTAATTTGGACAAGCCAATTTTCCTTTAATTATAATTACAATAATAAAATAACTTGGTATAACTGGACCCTACATGAGGTTAGTTTATTCAACAAAACACCTTTTACATTTTAACAAAATAATTCAGCCTTTATGCTATGGATACCACAAATTAAACTTTGATCTCATTATACAAACATAATTTTTTACTTTGCCAGCCCGATAACGCCGCAAGCAACCCGGGCTCCAGCATTTCCGGTGGTCTTGCTGAGTTCGTGCCCCCCAATCCCCAAATCATCTGGATCGGCGTGGACTACCATAGTACGTCCAATAATGCTCAAATTTCCACTTAGAGATATCTCTTTATCGGAAATGTTGATTTTAGCAACGCCGTTTTCGTCGGCAACGACATTGCCAAGGTCACCGGCGTGACGAACTGCAGCATCAGGCGCCCCGTGTTCCTTCCCGTGGGGGTTAAAATGAGCTCCAGCGGACATACATCCGTTGGTATTGTCCCCGAATTCGTGGACGTGGAAGCCGTGTTGACCTTTGGCTAGACCGGTTATCTCGCCGCTGACATTGACTGGAAGATTAGGAGCCTAACAAAAAATATTGATTTGTTGTTACGTAATATCTTCAATTTGTTAAATTTTTGCTAAATAATCCTTAAAAAATGATTTACTTACGTCCTGTTCGAAATGCACGACTCCTCGAACGGTTTCTCCGCTTAAAACGCAAACAGCCTTCATTTTGTGATGTCTTTTTGAAACTGGACTGGAATGCAAATGATGTTCGGTTAATAAAATTTATAATCAAGAATGACTGGACAATTCAACTTTACCTCAATTAATTTATGTCTTTCAAGGATGTACACACACACAAAACCGCAAATTCATATGTTGGACGACTCATGCGCATGCGCAAATAACAATTTTTTTCAAAACAGGGACATTCTAGAATTTTGCAACAGACAACAGTGAAAATCCCTAGATTAATTCTGTTATTGACTCTAGATGGCAGAAATATCTTTAAATTATTTGTATAGTCTGATTCACAAAATATGACTATTGAAGGTCACTTGATCTAATAAAGAATATATAGCACTTTATACAGTGTGAACACTGAAAACCGTGACATAGGAGTTTAACATGGGAAAACAGTTTTTTTTAAATTTTATCTGTCCCGTAAGACTATAGTGGGGGTTTTTGATATGGTTAGAAAGATTATTTAATTTGGCATCGAAGAGTATCTAAATACTCCTTATTTAATGCCTTATTATTGAAATATTGACGAAAATATAATCCTACTTGACAGTTATTACTTATAATTTACTGAAAACAGTAATCATGGAAACGTATTCGGTAGCTGACTTGGTTAAATCAAGGCTCCATGATAAATTTTCACCTCGTTTTTCACTGGTTCAGATCCCTCCCGGTTCAAGTTAATATTTTTATTATTTTTATATTTATTTTGTACAATTTATTATAAAATAAATTACAAAATTAAAACGTAAATACTCGTAGTTTGGTACATCAAGTATTTTCTTGAATTTAACTATTTCTTTGTTATACCACTGCTAATAGTATTAAGCAAAAAACAAAAAGTAATCACTAATAAATAAACCTTCACACAGGTTTGCCACACGTGTTAGACTTTTATTGTCATTTTTCGATACATTCTTTCCGAAAACTTTGTAAATCCAATGGATTTTTCATTAGAAGAAAAAATTAGTATAATTAAATTTTACAATCAAGGGATGAGTGTACGAGAAATTCGAGACTTTTTTGCTAGGATATATCCTGATGGACAAATTGCATCCCATGAACGAACTAGACGAATCATTTTAAAATTTAAAAAAAACGGTTGCGTTAATGACGAACATGAAACTAAACTTAATTATTTATTTGGCTTAAATTTACATATTTATTTCACTTCTTCTACATTTAGTCAATAAAATACTTGATGTACCAAACTATTTACGTTTTAATTTTGTAAGTTACTTAATAATACATTGTACAAAATAAATATAAAAATAATAAAAATATTAATTTGAATCGGGAGGGATTTGAACTAGTGAAAAATTATCATGGATCCTTGATTTAACCAAGTCATCTACCGAATACGTTTCCATGATTACTGTTTTTAGTAAGTTATAAGTAATAACTGTCAAGTAGCATTATACTTTCGTAAATATTTCAATAATAAAGAATTAAATTAGGAGTATTTAGATACTCTTCGATGCCAAATTAAATAATCTTTCTAACCATATCAAAAACTCCCACTATAGTCTTACGGGGCAGATAATATTTGAAAAAAACTGTTTTCCCATGTTAAACTCCTATGTCACGGTTTTCAGTGTTCACACTGTAGGTATAGTAGTAGCTTAATAACATTTTGTATTAATTCATTTACGTAAAAAATATTGGTTCGGATTGGAGAAAAAAATCAAAGAAGCTGACATCTGGTGAGAGATTGGTGAACGTAGCAAATTGGGGAATTTATTATTTGTTGGCGGGTGAAATAAATGTTTATTTTGAATATAAATGATATTTAGGCACTAAATTGTTTCAATGATTACACTTTGAAGTAAAAACAACAAATGATACCACTATTTTATTAGTAAGGACGACAAAAAAATGGCGGCCAAATGAAGGCATTGACCTGCCATCTATGTTTCATTTTTTCTCCTATAGAGATATAAAATCTGCTACCTGATTGGTCAATATACACACCGACTTCACGAATCGAAAAAAAAACCATCTGTCAGCTAGTAGTTATGGAATGAAAATGACAAAATTAAATTGTATTTACCCATGTTTTTTATTTCGATTTTGTAATTTTTAATATTCAGATACATTTTTACAGATAAAAATATTTAGTATTGACAAAATTTGGATACACGAATTTATATTATTTATGTAAAAACGATTGGCTTGAAGCGTCAACTACTATTTTCTTACGTGAAATTGCGGCAAAAAGAATGGAAACACCTACGTTTAGCTAGTTACCTGCTTTTATGAATTTTTAACATTGTAATTTGACTTCCATGTCAAAATGACAACAAATAATGTCACACAAGCAGTGGGTTTCATTATGAAATCCATAAAACTGTTTTTATTTACTTAATTTTTATTTTACTAGTTAAATAATTTAATCAAAACAGAGAAAGAGAAACGTGTATTACTTATATGAAAAATGAAATATAATAAAAAACGATGAACACAAAATTATAAACCAAAAAATCAAAAACAAAGAATTTATATTTTATGGGGGCTCCATTTATTTTTTTATTTCTATCATAGCTCTCTTCTTTTCGTTTTCATTCAAATGCCGAGGCATTTTAGTGCTTTCAAATTATTTTCATTTAATGTGACATTGACATTTATGTAAATAATTACAGAAAATTTACGACGCCTGTGTTTGAATATCCTGGCAAAGACTGAATTACAAAAATAAAAAATAGGTGTTTTCATTTTTTTGGCCGCAATATTACGTAAATGGTGATATTACTTTCAAACACACTAAAAGTAAGTGACGGAAGTCGTAGATTTGTAGTATGTAATTATTTACTACACTGTCCTCTGTACTGATATTTATCTAGTGAAGTTGACGTTCAAATCAAATAATTATTATATGGTTTACATTAAGTCAGTCATATTTTTATTTCATTCAAAAACATAGGTGAAGAAAATAAAATTTTAAGAAAATCATTATTAATAAAGAAATAATATTTTCAAATAAATTCCTTTTTTTCAATTAAAATATTTCCACGAATATTTCATGTTGTACGCCTATGGGTACGAAATGCAGTGAAGTTATTTGTAACACTATTATTTCGGATGGCTTATAAATGACCTTGACTAGTCATCTTTGCTGGTACAAACTATATATAATATTTCATGTTATTTAAGAACGAAATAAATATTTTACGAAATCTGTGTATTACAATTTTTGTAACTTAGTTAGCAAAAAAGAGTATAGCATAATATAATTTTATATTAAATTATATCAAATATGTCGTAAATATTAATAATTATTGCGAAAAAAGTTCATTGTTTTGTTGATAAGTTGCTTAGGTGGCAGCACTGGTCCGAGCGACAGATAAGTTGAGTGGTGCAAGAAAAGGTAAACACTGTCAAGTTCATCATGGCCGCTTGAACATCGGGTGTCAGTATTCAAATCCATTTTAAATTTATAGTGTAAATATATCAATAGAAAACTATCATACCTCAAATTAGTGTTAGTGCGTGCAATGATACCGTAAGATATTATCAATCAATATATATGTTATTTATATTTTCTTTTTGGAGCTATGACGTAAAACCTTGAAAAGTAGCAAGGATAAAATACGGTTTAATACACCAGTTTTTAATATAATTGTTATCGGGAGTGAAATTCTCTGTGGATAGTGAATTCTAACTCAAGTTCTTTGTTAAAATGACTAGTGTCAGAAGTAGTTTGGTGACTGCTGGGAAATTTGCGCTGGTAGCACGTTCTTCGAAGTTTCAACATGGTAAATACTATTTTTGCTTCATCAACAACAGTTTTATTTGTAGCTAGACTAAATCACGCCACTTTTTAAATAATTTGCTGCTATAGGTTATATACATACGTCGTGTGTTTATTAATTTATTTCAATCTAGACCTATTTATTTATAGCTCGCGCCATCGGACGAAAACAATCATTGCCCTTGCTTCAAAATTAACAAATTTGTTTGTTTTGATTGTTTAAAACAATACACAATCGCATGAACATGTATTCAAATGTTTTCATTGTTTATTTCATACAATAAAATGTTGTATACCCATTTATTTTAAATCATTAATCAATATTGTTGAAAGGCTTTTTAGTGGTTAGTACTTTTATGTTTTCTTTTCGACCTCGGTCTGTTTTATAATTTATTCAATTGTACTATAAATTGTCTGTGACATTCGTTCAAATAAAATTTAATTTTGATTTGATTAGTTTAATATAACTGTTGCTTAATATGGACGAAATAAATGATAAATGCGTATTGCAAAAGATGTTTTTACTAATATTTATAATGATGATGCTCGTGATTATGATATTAGATTGTGATTTATGTATTTTTCCATCTTAATTTTTGAACATGAATTGAATTTTTACAGGTTGTTTTGATGTACCAAGCCAATTGGCTGTATAAATAAATACAATATGACGTGTATATTTGTACTTTGCCATTCGTTCACATCGTGGGCTATTGCCATTATATGTGTTCTGTGTTGTACATATTTTTAGTTTGTTTACTAAACATTGCACTTTTCTTATACTTTTCTGGGAATTTTAACTGAAAAAGTAGTGAAATTTATGGCGTTTAAAATTACGTTGGTTATCGCAATATAACTGCACGACATACAATGAATTTTATAAACTGACTGGTTCTGTTGTACACTATAATTCATTACTTTTACTTTCAGGCAATGGCATAATTATTTGTACTTTCCCTTTATTGTAAACTTCGTTTAACAAAGCGGTGCAATATCGCGGATAAAAGCGTGTTCTAATTTTCGTTATCTTTTGACTGACAACACAGCCTTACAATCATACAAATTTAAATTTCTAACAGTCCAGTCAATATAGTTTTTACCTTGTAAAAGGTGGGGTAGTTTTGATTTTAATATCCATATTAAATACGTAATAGGTATTGTTTTTAAAAATATTTTTAAATGAAAGGTTTAATTTTGAAGCAATTCGTGGTATCAAAAAGTCCTAATTGTTTTTTGTATAGCTGCATTTGATTTTTAAAGAAACCTATAGCTATCTTTCTCACACTAGTTTCTGTAGTAGGCTGCGCGAGAAAGATACCAATAGTGTGACGTCATCTGTGCCCTGGAAATAAAATCAAATATTTCGCAAAGTAACCATTAAAAAAATGTTTTTTTATTTTAATCGTTATTTATTGAGTAGTACTTTAAGGATAAAGTGTTCATTTTATTATTTTTTGTTATGGTATTTCGTTTAATTTATAAATTCTTATTCTGGTATATTATTTTTCCTACAACCGTGTGTAAAGTACATACTTTACGCACTCTTTACAATGTGTAAAGTGTCACTTTTGTAAACACTAGTGCGTGAAAAGTACTTTTCAGTTAATTTACTTGTCAACTAATACTACCAATATTTAAAGATCTTGTACACTCACACTCCCAGAGAAATAGTACTAACATTCCGGTTGTAGAAAAAATATTGTATGCAACTCTTGTGTAAATAGTATTTTTATCTCGTGCTAAAAACATCGCACTCGACCAAAAAAAAGTACTACTTTACGCACTTGTTACATAAATAACTATTTTAACATAAATCTTTGACAGTTTATCCTAGGTAAAAAACGTAAGAACTGTATAAAAATTACGAACTTTAATTTTGTATTCTTTTATACGGGCCACTGTTTTTAAGGAAATGGCCAAAAACACCTTTTTGCACCTTTGATTCAAGATGGCGGCACGCGCCGACCCTCTCCAAGGTCAGAAACTTATGAATTTTCATAGAGTCCCGACCTAAACAACATATGCTAAAATTAGAACTATCTCACATTTTGTAAGGCAATAGCGAGGGCAATAGTTATTTATGAAACAAGAGTAAAAAGTATAGTCTTATTTCAAGTATAGGAAAGTTTCACCCGGCTCGGGCGAGTTCGCCAAATCCTATGAGTGAAATAATAAAACTATACTTTTTACTCGAGTTGCATACAAATTTTTTTTTACGATAAATGTGAAAAAAGTGCCATAACGTTTCATTATTTCACTCGTTTGCTATAAAAAAGTACACTTTTTCACACTTTTGTGTTAAAAAGACATATTTTATAGGTAATCCCTGTAAACCCATTTTAATGAAAAAAGTGTACCTACCTATTTTTTAACGGACGTAAAAAAATAATTTATGCAATAAAATTATTAATACAGAATTACATTTAATATATAATGTATAATTGTTTCTTTATTATCTGTATCATCCTGTTTTGTACAAATACTTTCTTTTCACAAACGACAAAATTTCTCTGTTTTGTTTATAGACAGGAGGAACTTTAGTTTCCTCTGTTAAGGTTGATAAACTTTAAAAAATCAGTATTCTGCAATTTTTGTAAAAACTTAATAAAAGTTTACAAAAATATATAGCTCATTGATAATAATTGTTTTTCAAATAATATTTTATGTACTTCGATAATTATGACAATTTACACATTTACAGGGTAGTACTAATTTCAAAAATTAGTTTAATTTCTAGAGCTCTTTGTGTTTAATAATATATTATTTTTATAAAGTTGACGTATTTTATATGTTTAATAATAGTAATGCACATAAGATAACAAATACAAATATTCATTACAATAATATTATAACTGTTTCGACTTTGTATATTGTCTAGTAGTTCAGCTGTTTGTTTACCTACGATATCAGACAGCATGTTTTTTTTATCATAGGTAAATGTAAATTCAATAAAATATTGTTTAAAATAGTGGCAATGGTCCGTACTACGAACGCACTTTTATAAAAGCGCTTTTATGGAGCGTGCATTTACATTATATTCTTATGAATGTGCTTCGTAAAAGCGCTTTTATTAAAAAAGAGCGCTCGTAATACGGGCCATTAGTTGGTAGTTAACTATTTTAATTTCGTATAAAAACAAAATAAGAAATTTTCTTTTTTATTTGTCTCTTTGGAATATGTATAAATGTATCTTTAATCGTGGATGTTGAATTTTTTTTTTAGAAACTATTAGAACAATATTTTGTGGGATCACTTATCATAAAACTTTACATCTTTTTGCCCTAATAATAGACAATACAGTAAATAAATATATCACAGCATAATATATTATCCATTGCTGGGTGTGCCAATCTGCTTTGTACACAGATTTCAATAATGATAATGACCATATTCGTACCGTGTGGGCGTGTACCAGGCGTCACTTCACGACCACTCATTGTTGGTGTGGAGAGTACACCACGGGTTCACTTAGTGCTATTTAGAATTCGAAATAACGTAGTTGTTATATGTTAGTATTCTTTGTTATAAAAAGTGAATTTCAGTTTTGAAATAAATATTCACACGGAAAAATGGATCGAGATGCAAATTTGATATTGTTTTTATTTTCCGCTACCGTTGGTAAGTGCTACAAATCGCATGTCGAGATTTTGGTAAATAATAATATCATTCAGGAAATTCTGAAACCTTGTATTTTTACCTTATTCTAATATGCGAGGGGTGAACCACTGGTGGGAATCAGGGAATCCCAGTACATTTTTTAAGGAATACATTTGGAAATACTGTCAATACATGGCAATAGTTACGAATACTAGGGAATACGTGGCAGTATTTGGAAATAAGTAGCAATACTCGGGAATACTCGGCAATAAGTGGTAATACGTACAGCAATACAGAGAAATACATAATTTCTCTGCGAAAAGCGAGGCAAAAAGACTATTAATTTCAAGCTTTAACTTATTTGAGTGGATAGACTGTGCAGTGAATTAAATATAATTAAACGTGTTACAGTAGTTATTTATGTATTTTATTGATTTACTAAGAAAATATGAAAAATATCTTCATAAGAGTAAAGTCAACTTTAAATGAAACAATTTAGCACATGATACTTCAATATTTTATTTTTATTTATAGTATTTATTAAAGTGAGATTTAATTTGCATATTTCTATCTTTCAACTGCGTGTATAATCTTTTCTGTTATGCATACATGCGCTTTATCTGTTTCTAAGTTACGTTACAGGTAAATTTATATTTACCGAGTGGCTTATACCCTTATTTTTTTTTTTATTTATTTATCAACTATACACGTTTATATTAGATTTACAAATTACATAAAAAAATAGGGCAAATAGAACAAAACATTCCGTTAATTCGATGTATTTTTATTTTGTACAAATCCCATACCAAAAGTTCCTTGAAAAAGATTCTATATATCCTGTAAAATTGTAACACACTATTTTTTACAAATTCCGTACCGTAAGTTCCTTTGAAAAGATTCTAAAATCCAATAAAATTATAACGTGAACGTAAGTTATGTACTCGTAAATTGCACCTTCTTCAACTTTTCCCTATTGTATTAGGGGTTGCTGTTTCTTACTCTTCTCTTCTACTAATTCGTGTCCAACATATCGTCTTGACACAGTTCTTCCTCTCTCAAATCTTCTGTTATACAGTCCTTCCATTTTCTCTTTGGCCTTTCTCGTACTCCCGGCATTATAAGTTCCTATTTTGAGGCGAGGCCGAAACTGCAAGTCACTTGCGCGGGACACTGTCACTTATAACACTTTGAGATCCTATACTTTCCACTTTGGTTTTGCACTTGACACTGACATCTGTCAATTAGAATATTTTGAATATATCTGCTGTTTTCATAATTTTAGCAAAGCTGACTGATTTTTGAAAGTTAATTCTGTTAATCTCTCTATAACTTTATATCTATTAAATATGAAGGAAAATGTATAATCAAACTGTATAGAGAATAAGATATTCTTTCATAATGATAATCACAAAATGTTGAAAAATGATATTTAACTGCGTTCTTCCAAGAAAAACTATTAAGAACTTCAAATAAGGGTACTTCCGGTTGACCAATTATAACCAAAATCTAATCAGCTCTTCATATGGTTGTAAAGAAGAGGAATACGAAGGACTCATAATTTTTAGAACACACACACATACATACATACACACACACACACGGACACGGACACACGCATACTGACATCATCGTAACACCAGTAAAATCATATTTTAGGGATCCTAAAACGTGCTTATTCATTTAAAAGTCACCATAGAATTTTTTGCCCAAAGACAATACCTTCCTTCCTTCCTTACCTAAAGGTGACGGAAGGTAAAAACGGCTGACGATAATAAAAAAAAATAAAGAATTAAAAAATTCTTAAATTTTATATAACCTCTGTCTCCATGCATACGTATAATATTCTTTTATTCTGATTTTTTTTTTTTAATTTAATGTATTATTTATTTATTATTTTTATACGTACATATTGCCGACAATGCGAATACATTGGCAATACAGTCAATACGCTAACAATACTGGCAATTTTGGCAATTCTTTAGCAATATTGGCATTATTCTAGTCATTCTGGAAGTATTTTGGTAATACTGGCAGTATTTTTAAAATACAGGCAATACTGACATTAAATACCTCACTACTGCCAAAAATGGCAATCCGTGTACATTTTTTACTAGGTGGTTCACCGCTCGCTAATATGGAAAGAAGCCATTAGATTTTGATTTAAATCTGGTAACCGGAAATGTCATTTTACTTGAAGCTCAAAATAGTTTTTCTTTGAAAAGTACCTTTAAATGTATTTTTTTTTCGCGATTTTTGTTATTATAAGAATTAAAGATTATTAACTTTTCTACAGGTATGCATCCATACTTTTTTATATATATACAGGGTGTAAATTTTAAAACGGGTCATAGGGCTATAACATAGAAAAACAGTTTTTTAGTCGCCAAAAGTTTCTGTATTAATTTGTCAAAATAATTAGTGCATATTATAAAGAAAAAAAGTACGAATTTTTTGATGCTAAACACATTACATTTCTGTTTCATAAAAAGGCAGAAAATAAATTTAAAAATTTACATAATTAAGAAAAAATATCATTAGCCGTGAAACTGACAGAAACAAAACAATTGTTGACGCAAGACGCTCATTAATAAACTTTTTTTGCACATTATTTGTTAAATTATTATTATTATTATTTTCGTTTTCTTAAGAAGAAATCATGGATAATTTGTCTCATGAAGAAAAATTACAAATTATTAAATGGTTTTAATTGTTCCCTTGTAGTCTGCAGTACTGCACTGTTTATCGTTTCTTATAACTTATTTCTTATTACATGTAGATCATTTTTAATTTGTAAATACCTATTACAATAAATAATAATTGTTTCTTAAATAAATATCATAGTGTTTTCCTTATTTTGTGTTATTTTGTATTAGTTCATAAATTAATAATTGTCCCCTATCATGTTAATAAAAAATGACAATGTTTTGTTACTGTCAGTTTCATGGCTATTAATATTTTTTCTTAATTCTACAAATTTTTAAATTTATTTTCTGTCTTTATATGAAACAGAAATGTAATGTGTTTGGTATTAAACAATTCGTAATTTTTTTCTTTATAATATGCACTAATTATTTTTTAAATAAATTAATATAGAAACTTTTGGCGTCTAAAAAACTGTTTTTCTGTTACAGCCCTATGACCCGTTTTAAATTTACACCCTGTATATTACAGACAAATATATAAAGTAGTCTATTTTATAAATCTCGGAGCCTAGATAAACTTAGTTCTTTAGATAGTTCAGATTTCAAATGTATGTAAATGGCAGATAAATGTCGCAGTCAAAGAACCTATCATTTTATATTATTAATAGTAACGCTTTAAAAAGAAAATTCTAATAGTAAATAAACCAATAGTTATATTATACGAATGCAAATTACGCATAACTGCATTAAAATTGTGTGTTTACATCTTAGTTATCAGGCCGGAAAGTTGAACATTACGCCCGCCGGGCTTTTTGCCAGTTTTACCCCCCGCCGGGCTGTAAAAAGGCCAAAACCCCCCGGTAAGGATACTACATAGCAACAAACTTTGCATGTATTTAAAAACTGATTTAAAACATTTCATTTGATTGCAGTTGTGCGTAAAACGTTGTATATACCTTTACACCCTTGGACGAATGATAATAATAATAATATTATTATTATTTCGTCGGTTTAGTTTCACAAGAAAAGTGTATTTTTACTTTATTGTAGAATTTCGCCAGTTGCAGCATCATCATAAGTAGTGGCGGGAGGTATAGTGCTGGCCACAACAATTTTTTTGAATTCTAATGCCGATATTTGGACAAAGCAGAGTGACACACCCAGCAATAGCAATTATACCGTGATGATATATTTATTTGTTCCCAAAAGTATGATATATTAACATCGGTTATTCTTGCATTCAGCCCCAGATCTTTGAATAAAGTCAAGGCTTGTCTGTCAGAATAATGAATTGCATTTTACGTGGGACGATGCAATAAATGCAATACGAATTCAATATTCGTTCTACTTTCATATATACAAATTAATTTTTGCAGATCATATTCGTGGTCATGATACTAGCCCGTGTTAGATAAATGTTCTCTGCTCTTTGACTTGTGTATATGGTTCACTGGTCCGTTGATGATACATTGCATTATTTTCTTAACAGTTAAATCCAAGTCAAGGTTGGCTTTGTGTCCTTAACACATTCAGCAAAACCGCAGAACTGGTTTATCGTTACGATCTCTTGATTTTCATATTCAATGTTAACATATTACATAATTTTAATCGTTTCTTAATCACCTCAAAAGACAATTTGTTGTAAGGAATACCACAAAAGATGCAGAGGTTGTATAAAATTCTTTAAACTTTATTGCTTCTAAGATGACCTTTATATTAGTACTAGTTTAACAAATTTAAAAATATTATGATACCATGACAAAATATTTTTTTGTGATTCATTGTTTAAGTTAGGCTTGCAAATATTTTTTTAATGTTACACATCTTAAAATAATATTTAAGGAAATAATAATCAACGAGGTCATTATATTTGCAAATAAAATTTTGCAATATAAATTTGCTTTCCATTTTTAATATTAATGAAATTTATTTATGGTTTCATATCTAATATTGCAAAAGTCAAAGTCACGTGAGGTATTTCTCTCAAAACATTGATAGTTTTTTGTTTTTTTAACCAAATTTTCTGCAAAATCATTTCTGTGTATATTGATAATAATGAATCATATGAAATGTATTAAGTATACTTACAAAATCTAAATTCAATTAATGTTTTAAGTTAACAAAAAATTGCACGAAGAAATCGATAAGAATAATAAATTATTTTTTCTACAGTTACTATAGAAAGTAGCCATTTGCGCTCTCTTTTGTCAACGCAAAATGTCACTTTGCCGCTCATGCGCGACAAAGTAGTAAAAACGCTCGCTGTCCAAATTTCTAAGTATACAATGTTGAGAAATGTCACTTGTCTACATTCTTAATGAAGATGTTTAGTTAGGAACTAATGGCACTGTAATTACACATTTATCACGTTCACAAGTCAATTTGACATATGTTCTGTCGGTATTTAACATAACCTAACAAAATGCCACACTGCTGTGAAAATGAAATAGGGCATTCATTCACAAAAACGAAAGTATAAAATGCTTAGATTAGATTGAATAAAAACTCAAGAAGAATGGAAAATAACGATAAAATTAAATTAAATATAAAATAAATTGTGTGAACAGTTATGTTTAGTAATAGGAATGATTGTACACAGATGGCGGTAGGATAGTTGCGAGTCGTACTGACATCTGATCTCTAGTTAACTATTTATTTTGATTACAATAAAGTTATTAGTTATTTCGTTACTTAAATAATTGCGAGAAGTCAGTCAATGCACATACATGTCTATATAGTCACAAATTCCTTGAAATATTTGTTAATTTTTTCAGTGTGACAGGCGTGACAACTAACCACACATTTTGCTACAAAAACTCATCAAATCATCACAAATCCTTGCTTCCACGCTCTAATTTTGTTCTTTTTTTTATGGAATAGATGGCTAATGTAACGATATAATCATTTAAAAGCCTTTTTAAGTTTAAACCGTATCTTTTGTATTAGCCAATCGTTATTTATTGAGCAGTGCTGTAAGTATAAAGTGTACATTTTATTATTTTTTGTTATGGTGGAGGACCCCATCATAGAAAAGAGAGTATATATTGAGTCATTGTGGCGACTGTAGAAAAAATCTTGTGTGTGTTTCGAGCGCAAATGGACATTGTCGATTTCGAAAGAATGCCGCGCTCCTTCGTCGCGCGGCTACAACCTCTCAATCAACAATGTCGCATTTTGCGCTCTTAATACACAAATAGCTATTTTATATGTTTAAAGTGAAAAGAAATGAATGTCATTATCACAACATAATTTTAATTTAATGTGGTTTAGTGCAAGAACAGTCAATGTCGCAATTTCGTAAATTTTGGTATTAATAATTCAATTTGTTTATATTTAAAATAAAAACGAAACTTCTAGTACCATCTAGTGATCATTAAAGAACTAATTAGGTACTTTTATTTTATATGTAAAAATTGTTGGGAAATCCCGTAAAATCTCGATACTTCGCGTAGTAATTTTTGAACATATTATGTAAATATATTTTCTCCGCTAAAACAAGTAGATCTATATATTTCAATTTTAAACAACAAAACAAGGAGCAATCTAAAATAGAACTTCGGTTTGTGCAAGTCTGCTACACCCTAATGTGAACGCGCGCTGAAAAGGACAAATGCACGATTTTATTCATAATTTTATTTTATTGAATTTATTTATAAAAATTGCGAATTTAACATGGTGCTGTGCTGCCACCAAGCAACAATAATTTATACAACTAGACCTTTAGAATGTTTAATATACTGGTGTCTCTTAAATAGGGGGACATGGCTACCGGAAAGTGTACGTTTAGGTGTTACATTTAGATAGACTGCTAGATTAAATTTATTTTAAAAATATTCACGATGCAGTCACTCAGGTTTTATTACCTCCCGCTACCCTTGGTAAGAGAGGTATAGGGATCGTGTTAAAAATCACATATCGAGATTTTAGTAAATGACCACGTTTTAAGGTCCCTAGCATCTAATTTAAACATTTTCACGATTATGTCTGTATGTGTGTGTGTATGTGTGTGTGTGTGTATATGTATGTATGTGTGTATGTGTAGGGATTTTGTCTTCGCTCTAACTCAAATACTATCATTCAGAAAATTTTGAAACCTTGTATTTATACCCTATTCTAATATGAAAAGAAGCCATTAGATTTTGGTGTAAATCGGATAACCGGAAATGACACTTTACCTGAAGCTCATAATGGTTTTTCTTCAAAAAATACCATTAAATGCCATTTTTTCGCATTTTGTCGTTATGAAAATTAAAGATTATTGAATTTTCTACAGGAATACATTAATACTTTTTCTATATATTTTACAAATAAAGCAATAGTTTTATGCAATGGAACAGTTTGCAGCGTTAGTAAATACGTAGGTATGTATTTAAATTAATAAAAATTAAATAGCGGGAGGTTTTGTGTTGGCCACATCAGATTTTTTTTTCTGTCTGAACCGTAACAGATATCACAAATTAAACAGAGAGAGAAAAGTTTACTATTGATTGTATCTTTCTGAAAAAAATAATAATTTTATGTTATCGGCGTGGCCATTAAAAAAGTAACGTTCTAATCAATGTTGGGACACCTAAGTTTCATACACTAGTGGTTCACTAATAATAACAAGTACCACCTTAAAAGATGACATAACCATATGAACTGTCATACCAAATTTCATCCAAATCGTATACAGCGTTCTGTTATTACAAGCAAAATTAATTTTTTTTCGAAGAACTTTAAAGCAGAATTCTGGCTAAATGGTACACTTTCCGGTAGAAGCAAGTTTAGTTAAATCGTCTTATTTTGGCCTCAGGAATCTGTGGTTAAGCCATGTCCCCCTATTTAAGAGATACCCTGTATAATAATATAACATGTAATTTTTTGTACAAGTGGTGTTACAATTTTTTTTAAATAATTTTTGTTGTGATTTTTCCAATAGAGTTGCGACTATATGTAAGGTGATAACCACAAATAAAAATTATAAATCCAAACAAGTTTTACTCATAAAAGACATTTTGAAATGTAATGATTTTCTAAAATATTTCTGGGAGTGACAAATGATTGATTCTATTGGCTTAGTTTGTCGACCTTCTTTTGTTTTCGCATGAATGCAAACAAACATTAAAATTCATTCGATATGCCGAATTATTTAACCGTTGAATAGAAAGAGAAAATGATTATACTATACGAGTACTTAGAAAATAATAAATGCTGAATTTTAAACAGACCATTGTTTATGTTTCAATGTTTCGTCATTGTAGTTGTATATGGCTAGACAGACTAGAATATTTATAGCATCATTTTCTAGGTTTAAAAGACATGTTTTTTTTCTGTTTATGAATGTTTACTGTACTTTATTACAAACTTATGAAATTTATGTTGTTATTTTTAATACCCAATATGACAATATATTTCTGTAACAGAGGAGTAACTTGCAAAGGAAATTATTGTTCTATCTTTATTATCTTTTGTTTTTATTACAGACATGTGTGAGATTACATTTATCTTCTTTGAAAATTGTTTTGTTTTTAATCTGTAATAAATGTGATAAAGCTGTATTTTAATAGATCATATGTTTTGTGTAATAAAAAAATATGTTGTGGCCAGCGCTATACTTCCCGCCGAAACTGGCGAAATTGTACAATAAAGTAAAACTATACATCTCTTATAAAACAAAACCGAGTGTTATTTTATTAATTTATATACATAACTACATATTTACATATATACAAATTATATTACATTCATTTGCTTATAACTATTTGCTTTATTTACTATTTTCTCGCCACGCCAGCAATGAGTGCCCGTGAGGTGACGCCTGGTAAGCGCCCGCACGATACAAATATGTCATCATCATTACCGATATCTGTGATAAAGCAAATTGGCACACCCAGATATGGGTAATAAGCCGTGATGATATATTTATTAATTTATTTAGGGTCGGTTTTATAAAAAAAATTAAGTTTCACTTAAAATTTACTTCCACGGTAAATTTAATGAAGTGAAAAAATGCAACGCGTTTTTTTGACAGCAATAATACAAATGTCATAAGAATAGAGAAACTGATTCGAATTTGTTCATTTCAATAAATTTACTTGACAACTAAATTTTAAGTGAAGCTTACATTTTTTTTTAAAACTGGCCCTTATAGTGCAAAATTTTAAAGCAACGTTAATATTAAAAATTGCTTGCAAATGTAGTTATAAGTATTCTCCTATGGAAGAAATTGAGAGAATGAATGAAAAATAAGAATATTAATAAATTTATTTGAATGAATTATTACTTATAATAATAATTTTTATTTAGACTCCCTTCCCAGAATTACAATGTTAAATAAATGTAAATGTTTAATAAAGTTAAATATGTACATATATGTATGTACACAATATTTACAATTAGCTAATTTAATGAAGGGATGGGTTTCTAAATCCAATGCTGAACGAAGGCCTCCTTCATATTCTTCCTTATATGTACAGTCATTCAAAAAAGTCTCCGTACGACAGTAGTTTTAATGTATTTTAGGAAAAATAGCAGTCTAAAACCCAATGGATGAGATTCAGTGGGTTGTATTAGCGTGTTTTAAGCTAAAACAGTCCTTTGTCAAAAATATTTTGGCAACTTTGTAATACCTGTCAGAAAAAAGTGAGAGACCAAAGTATCAAATAAAGAAAAAAATATTATTAACAGAAGTAAGAAAAAAAGGACAAATGTCAAAACTGATCAAAACGGGGGTTGAGATATTTTAAAATTCAGTAACATTCAGGTATGAAATATTTGACACATAAAATTTGACATATTTCTAACCTAATTTTACAATAATGAGTTTCCTTTTACACCTTCCATTTACAATAATACTTCCTCATTTGACTAAAGGATATCTGTATTACTTTTCCCTGTGGTAAAATTTCTAAATCACAATTGAATTGAATCTCTTTTGATACATGTGGACAATATTACAATGTTGCCATATACTTAATACGAGATTTAATACAGACCTTAATACAACCCACTGAATTCCACCCATTATATTTAATTTCCTTTTAATACAAAATGAAACGAAGTATATTACGTAATTATAAATATAAAATAAACAAATAATTTACTTAATTTATTTATATTATGGGGTAAACATTGAAAGTATTCATAATTTCATGACAAAAAAGTCTCCGTACGATAACCAAAACATTTAAATAATAAACCATTTATTTATGTTTCATAAAGAAATATAATATTTGGAGGGTTTTCCTTTGGTTCTTCCACGGTACAAATATGTCATCATCATTACCGATATCTGCAATAAAGCAGATTGGCACACCCAGAAATGGGTAATATGCCGAGATGATATATTTATTTATATTACTATTTTCTTTTTAAAATGTCACCATTACTAATAATTTGAAATGATATAATTCTTTGACTGTGATATTTATCTGTCAGTTGCATACATTTCAAAACTGACCTGTGTAACTAAGGAATGGTTCGGGATTTATAAAATAGATTATTTTTTAAATTTATCTGTGAAATATATAGAATAGTAATTAAGGTACCAAGGGTTGTTATAAGGACAATAATGCCTGAGGTCAACAGTGTACTGTCGAGGGCCTCTGGCCCGAGGCGAGTACGTTGACCGAAGGCATTATTGTCGTTTAACACCCGTGGTGCCTTCAACTTTTATGTCTTACTAGAAATTCTTAATAAACATTTTGTCTGACTAGAATTTATCAAACAAAATTAATAAATCACAAAATTTCAATACAACTTACAAAGTAGCCTGTGAATGCGGTATCTAGGTAATATTTTGTTTCTGTAAACAAAGCATTTTTTCAAAACACACACACACACACACAAAGATTATAATGAAGATGTTAAAATCAGATTCTAGGGACCTTAAATCGTGGTCATTTACCAAAATCTCGACATACTATTTTTAGCTTCATCCCTGTACAACCTATATCAAGGGTTGCGGGAGGCAATAATAAAAATTTGAAATTTATCAGCTTACTGAAACCATATTTAGAAATTTCTTCAGAACCTAATATGAATGTATAGTATGTAGTTGCTTTAATACAGTTTACATTGTTCTGTTTCCTGTTAGAATTTTTAATACTAATTCCATTTTAATTATGAGAAATAGCGTTCAACTCATTGCATTTAAATTTGGGAAAGACATTCATTATTTTCTCATTTTACTATTTCTTGGAATTGGACAAGAATGGAGAGATTTTGGTTCATATTTCTCTAGACCAGTGTTTCCCAAACTGTGGTCACATGTTCCCCTGCTGGCTTGTATAGTTTGTTCAGATTTTTCTCGTTATGGCTTTAACTTACTAATTCTGTGGAAGACCGCGTTCAGTTGGATGTAGTACTATCTGTCGCTTAGGGTCGGACTGCAAAAAAATTTAGTTCGCAAATCTCTGTAAGCATTACTATTTAATGGATTTGCAAAATCAAATTACGTTTTTGACCATTGTTACAAATTACCATGACCTGAGTATTAAAATTAGGTAAAACCAGATTAGCAAACACGAACCAAACGTATATAAACGAGTTTTAAAAAATTAAAAATCAGTAGTAATACTTTAATTTTCGTACTGAAAGCAACAATATACATACGTGATATGTGGCGTCAAAAGTGACCCCTGTGGTGCACTCTCCACGCCAGCAATGAGTGCCCGTGAGGTGACGCCTGGTAAGCGCCCTCACGGTACAAATATGTCATCATCATTACCGATATCTGCGATAAAGCAGATTGTAGCACACTCAGAAATGGGTAATATGCCATGATGATGTATTTATTTATTTATTTATTTTATTTGATATGTGCGACCATTTAGTGATATTTTACTCGTTGAAGAAAATCGTGCTAAACTTAAACGGACGTGTTTTCCGCAAGAGGCAAAAGGAATAGTAAGAAATGTGAAAGATTATGAAGTTACTAAGAAATATTGTTGCTATTGCAGAGTTCAATTACTGGTTAAATTTAATGTTCTTATTTCTGTTACACTCTGTATATTATTGTTACTTGTAATATTTTATGATTGTTTATTTTATTAAATGATAAACTGTTGCGCAGTGTATAATTATAAGTAAGATTTTGGTTTCTTTTTTTACTATATTATGTATCAAGTTTTGTTTTTTATGTATTATTTGTTTCGTTATCATTAAAGAAGTTTAAAAAAAATCCTCAAAAAAATCTGTTTCATTATTATAAAATAAAGTAAAATAAAATATGAAAACATTTACTTGTCCTTTCTCCGTCATAAATCAAGCTTAAATCCCTAACAGTAGACCTGCTGAGTGGGTCATACCGATAAATTTCTGTATAAACTATACATCAATGAGATAAGGATAAATCTCAAAAAGGGGTACGCGATCGTTAAAATTTTGGGAAACACTGCTTCAGACCTCTAGACAGATTATAATATAATCATAGTCTTCGCATTTAATTTTACCTTGACAATAGTTAACCAGCGGTTTTTATAATAATGAATTGCTTGAAATTAGCAGTTTATGGAAGTATATTATAGAATTATTCGTGAAGTCGTGTATGAGTGTATTTATACCTTAGAGTATAGAATAGGACTAGAGAGAGCGTAAAGTACAGATGTGGCAGAGTTTTTGTCGCCATGAGACGGAAGGGGAATCTCGTGGCCGCCATCTTGGGACGATCAACGTTATAATGTATTTAAGCGCGCTTTCTTCAGTTTTGTTACAAAAATACAATAACGTAACAGAAATTGAAGCTATTTGTAATTAGCAAGCTTTAATTCAGTAAGAAATGTATTAAAATTAATTAAATTTAAATTTGAAAGAACCAAAAAATTGTAAAAATCTGCAATTTGAAGTGTATTGCGATTAAACTTTAATAAAATATTTTTTATAGAAATTAAACTGTTCGAATTTTATGACAATTGTAATGATTGGGTTAGAAACTTACAAAAACTAGGTACCGAATAGGCAAATAATTTGAGGCTAGAAATTTCATATAAAAATATATATTTATGATGTTTACAATACAAATAAATACGAAGTACAAACATATTTATTACAAAAATAAGTTAATATTTTTACATGAAATATGTAAAAAAATACAATAAATTATATGAACTAAACATTAATAATATGTATAAGTAAAATAATACTTACTTGTGAATTGTCATCGCTTTTTCCTTTTCTTTTTCTTGTTTTAAAGTTTTTACGGACATTCGGTTATTACAACCGAAGGCACAAGTCGTTGACATGTAATTACAAACGTTTCACATTCAAATAACACAAATTAAAATCGATTATTAACGTAAAATAATCAAATAACCAGAGAACGCTTATATACACTTGATCTTCCCAAGATGGCCGCCGTACAAACACAAGCTTACCCCGCATGACATCAGCTTTTAGTGTTTAGGCGCCCTCTATGTGTATATATATTTTATAACTCTATGATTTATACCCTAGTTAGAGTGAACTGGTTATAGGTAGTGTTTATACCTTGGCATTAGCACAGGTTTATCTCTAAATTAAACGGGTAAAAATCTACAAAATAACAGACGTATTTTATTTTTTTGTGCTAGTTGCCAGTATAAGGTTTATTACACAAAACAATCAAACTATACATTGAAGCCGGGTTCACATTGAAACGAATATTACTAACAGTGTTTGCTAACATGTTCGCTAACATTTGTTAGCATATGAATAGTCAGAAAAATTGACTCTGTCGTGCCCAGCAATAAAAAGAAATATCGTAATTATGACGCTCACTATTTGCTTTATAACAATGAATACCAACAGGCCATTATTTGCGCGAGAAAATTTGGAAAAGGAAAACTTCTCTTCCTTTCCTTAAAACTATGGCGAACGTATTGTTATTGTAGTGTGAACATCATAATTACCTATGTTAATATTATCATTCTTACCAACAATAGGGGTTCCCAAGTTGTTTTTTTTTTTCATTTTTTTTTAATATGTTAATCTGTATATAAAAATTATAGACCCATATTTTTTCCCATATATATTTTCGCCGAAAAGTTTCTAATACGCAAGAAAAAAATTAATAAAGTTTCAATAAATGACGATCGAGAAAATTGCCAGTGCGTGTGACGTTACGTACACCAAGAACATACCTACCAACGCGAACATGGAGGAGGTATTAGCCAATAGCCAGGTCTATTCACTAAAAAGTACGTTAATTTTTAGCGTATAAATATGCAACGCTAAAAAGTAAATATTAGCGTCAGTGATAACGGTATTTCATAAAAATGTTATTCACTAAAGCACTGGTTAAAAATTTCGTTAATATTTAACTTTTTAGCGTACGCGCTAATTTTTAATGTGAAGTGAGTTGCACATGACGAAATAAAACTGAAAAACGTATGTCCTAACTTAATTTAATCGCCCGTCAAGTGTGAAATGTATACTAGATTGATGAATAATTATAATTAACTATTTATAAATATAATGTCCGACAGTGGTAATTACATAAATTCAAATATATATTTGCAATATTTTCAATAATAAGTTATTTGCAGAATCAAAGAAAAGAGGTCCATGGGCAACAAACAAAGCAAAGTGAATTGTTAAGAAAACAAAATTCTGCTTGCTGGAATATTAAATCCAAAAGATATACAAGTAATTAATAACTAGTAATTAGTTAATGTAACATTAATTATGAATTTATTAAAATATTATTACCCATACCCGTAGCCGTAGTGATAGGTAGTGGTTCTTATTGGATTCCTCATATAGTGATAGTGTGTAAGAGCAGTAATTACATCTAAAACACAGTCTTTGATAAACTAGAACTTCTGATAAATTCATAATCGGGCAAATGGGACAGATTACTTGTACTGAGAAGATTTCGAAAACGAAGTATTGCTTAAGCGCCAAAAATGATAAAATGTATTTTGGATACAATTTAAAATTATTAGTGCGTACCTATGTGTCATAAACTTACAAGTAAAACCATTCATTAATCATTATTATTCATATACATATAAGGAAGAATATGAAGGAGGCCATCGTTCAACATTGGATTTAGAAACCCATCCCTTCATTAAATTAGCTAATTATAAATATTGTGTACATACATATACATATTTAACTTTATTAAACATTTACATTTATTTAACATTGTAATTCTGGGAAGGGAGTCTAAATAAAAATCATTATTATAAGTAATAATTAATTCAAATAAATTTATTAATATTCTTATTTTTCATTCAATCTCTCAATTTCTTCCAATGGAAGAATACTTATAACTACATTTGCAAGCAATTTTTAATATTAACGTTGCTTTAAAATTTTGCACTATAAGGGCCAGTTTTATAAAAAAAATGTAAGCTTCACTTAAAATTTAGTTGTCAAGTAAATTTATTGAAATGAACAAATTCGAATCAGTTTCTCTATTCTTATGACATTTGTATTATTGCTGTCAAAAAAACGCGTTGCATTTTTTCACTTCATTAAATTTACCGTGGAAGTAAATTTTAAGTGAAGCTTAAATTTTTTTATAAAACCGGCCCTAAATAAATAAATAAATAAATATATCATCACGGCATATTACCCATATCTGGGTGTGCCAATCTGCTTTATCACAAATATCGGTAATGATGATGACATATTTGTACCGTGCGGGCGCTTACCAGGCGTCACCTCACGGGCACTCATTGCTGGCGTGGAGAGTGCACCACAGGGGTCACTTTTGTGCCATTTTAAAATTCGAAAATATTTGGTGTCGGTCGGGATCGAACCCGGTTCCCCAGATTCGCGGCCATGGGATCCCATATTTTAAGGCTATGATGTTAAATTTCGTGATTTTAGCGTTGTTGAATTAACGTTTTCTTTAAAATATTAACGTATATCTGCTTACTGAATAGAAAATTCAAAATTAAAGAATCCGTTAAAATTTTAACGATGACCTTCGAGTTTAACGTACACGCTAATTTTACAGAATATACCCGAGCATGTGCTAGTGTCCAGCACGTCACAAATATGGCTGATACTGAATTTTAAGCGCTCGATTTCAATGCATTAAAGTTGTATTTTGATATTAGGGTATTAAAAATTATATTCACCCTAATATTACTTATACATGATGAACATTGGGCGCATTCAGCAAACTTCTGTGGTCACTAGGTGCGTTCAATGAAGTTAGCAAACCAGCTTGCTACGCTAGCGAATTGTATATGACGTTATAAGCAGTGACCTCTATATACAAAATGGACCGGCGGCTTGAATAACTTGCGTGTATCCACCAAGAATACCACCCGCCTTACTGGTTGGGTATCTATCTCTCTCTAACTTTCGTGTATAGTTGGACCAAGCAGATATGCGAAAATGTATTTAAGCTTTCTTCTTCATGTTCATCGTTAATTCGTCGTACTGGTACTAGTTGACGCATGCGTACTTCTCACTGTTAGAAAGAGATAGCCACCCAACCATGACAGTTGAGTGGATACAGCTCGCGCCGTTGTAAAGGGATAGGAGTCGCCGGTCCATTCTGTATATAGAGGTCACTGGTTATAAGTGACGTCATATTTAATGCTTTGCTAGCGAGAAATGCTAGCGCCGATTACTTCGCTAGCTTGATCTGCTAAGTGCTGCTAGGACACCAAATTTAAAATGAAATAAAATAGTATATTATGTGGCAAGTGTGTGAAGCTGACATTTTTACATGAGGGTGGAGATTGCGACACGAGCCGAAGGCGAGTGTTGCAAACCACCCGAATGTAAAATAGGCTTCACACACGTGTTACATACTATACTTTTTCTACGACCTTGCAATAAAATATATTTTTTCTTCACATTGTCATTCTTTTAACGTAAAGCGTCTGTATTATCGACTTGTGTAACCATGGTTACGAACGTTACGGGTGTTTAACAGCTTTGTTTTATTAAAATACAATTCAGTTTGTAATATTTAAAATAATGAACGGTGTGTGAAATGTTACTTCACGCACACTGTGCGTGAAGTAGCATTTCACGCACCGTGTGCAAAAACTCAAACTTCACACATAAAAATTGATACGTGAAGTACTCACTTCACGCATGGGAGTAGAAAAAATAAGTTTTTAAATCACGTTGTAAATGAAGACAGTAGATAAATGTAGGAAAATAACAATTATATTGGCATCACAGCAGGTATGTTTTGACATTTGTGGTTTTGTTGAAGTAAATCTAAATTTGTTGTAAAATGTTTTGATGGAGAATTAATAGAAAATGAGAAGGATAATGAACATCCAGTTTGAAAATAAAGCACAGTGGGCCATTCAACGTAGCATTACATTATCTGGACAACACAACCACAAAAGAACAAACTTCAAATATTCATATTCGCGCCAAAGTTGCCGTTCAGTAAACGTTTTGCTAACTTTATTTTGCTACTTCGCTAGCGCTAGCTTGCTAACTCTATTGAACGCACCTACTAAACATCTGACTGACCGGTCACCGAACAAGGAGGTCTCTGCTGAATGCACTTTTCACATTCACTTGGTTCAAACGGCAAGTAATCGTAATTTTATTGTGTAATAAGTTTTATGGTATGTGTTAAACAAACTATTTTTTTAAAATAATTTGACAATAAGTTGTAGTTATTTAACTTATCAATCAATATACTTATTGATAATAGTAAAAGGAGTCAAGGTTAAATTATAAATAAGACTGATAAAATTACCCATTAACCTTAAAATTAATGGTTAAGGGGTAATTTTATTAGTTTTATTTATAATTTAGTTGTTGATATATGCTTAATATATGACAACAAATAATATGTTTTCGGTGCTTTACATGTAAATAAATTTTATTTTGTTTTATTGCACTGATATGGATGCCATTAGATTATTTCTACTATTCTACTTTCAGAAGAAAATCTAGTGAATTTAAATATTGCGCGCGTAAATAAGTGACGAACATCAGATCGTACTTTTTTTTACGATCAGCTGGTAGATGACCGGTCAGTGAACGGTCTCTAGTGAACAGTGCATTTATTAGAAAAATGTTGAACATTTTCAGCGACCACATGTCTGCTGAATGCGCCCATTAATATCCAATAAGTATTTTTTTTAAAAGCCGTAGACTTGGAAACCCCTTTTGTTCACGAAGTATGTTGCTGAATATTTATTCGCAAACAAAAAAATGTTAGCTAACAATGTTCGTTTTAATATGAACCCGGCTTTTGTACTGTTCATTGTATATACGGAATAGTACAGCGCGCCGAAGCAATGTTCCTGAAGAGGCGTAATCTGAGGTCGCTACACACACTCGTATGTACGGTACATTTAAAGTAAAAAAGTAGTTCTGAGGTTATGCATTGTAAAATTAGTTAAGTTTTTATAAACAAAATAGCTACATACCATTTTTCTTTAAAAACAATGACCAAAGTAGTATTGACAAGGACTGTTTTCACAAAACTGAGTTACTGAGTTACTGAGTACTAGATAGACCCTCATTACCATAAACATTCTTCAATAATTCGTACATTTCTGTAGCGGATTTTTTTCAGTTTCACACAGAATTTCGTATTAACACTAACATAATTTCGGCGGAGTACGAGAAAGTAGTTAACTTCAATGAAAGGCTACTGCCGAACGGTTTACCTAATTATCTTGAAATTTTAACAGTGGATGGATGGAAGATGACAAATTAATATGACATAGCCTGCAATGCAAAAAAATAAATCTCGTTATTTAATGTAACACCTCGTATATTTATCGCTACAAATTTAGTTCACATTTTTTTCGGGGCAAATGTTTGCTTCGTGGAGCTGTAGTGGCATCGATAGCGAATAAACAATATTACTATTTAGATATATTGGTGGCTATTTTTCTTCTTCTTTTTCAGGTCTCCAAACAACCTACATCAGATATTCCGACTTAATCAAAGCCCGCACAATTTGCACCTCCGCTTGCCTTCTAAAACACATAGACCCACCCACAAGCGGTCCTGCACCTCCAAAGGAACCTACCGGACCTCCACCCCCTGGTCCAATCAGCCCCAGCGGCACCGGAGGCGGCAAAAACAAAAACACACTCTCATGCCCGAAGTGCGGTGATCCTTGCACACATGTAGAAACCTTCGTTTCAAGCACCAGGTTTGTTAAGTGTGAAAAGTGCCACCATTTTTTCGTGGTGCTCAGTGAAGTTGATAGTAAGAAGAAGGAGAACTCGGAAAACAAGACTGGGTTTTATAGAAAACCGCCACCACCTCCGAAGAAGATTTTTGATTATTTGAATAAGCATGTCATTGGACAAGAACACGCGAAAAAGGTAAGATTTTTTTATGATTCCATATACAGGGTTATTTAAAAGTATGAAGACAGCGATTTACTTACTTTACTTAATCCTGCACCTTTCTACCCTCACGGGTGTAAGGCGTAAGACAGCGATTTATTGTCGTTAATATTCATTTTAGCAAATTATGTTCAATACAAAAGTTTTTTTGTCCGCGTAATTTTTTTAAATGGGAACCTGTTAATTTTACTCTACCATTCGATAAAGCGTTTTTTTCTCTTTACCACAGTATTTTTTCTTTTTTTCTTTCAATTTATTTTAATAATATTTTTACAAGGAAAAACACCGGTTCAAGTATTTACGAATAGTAGGTATATCTCAGACAAAAGCGAAACAATAAACAAACTCGAGCGAAGTAACTTTATCAGTGGTTATTGTTTACGTCAAACACATTTGTGCAATTTATTGCTGTTAATAATAACAATGGTGAGTTTAAGTGAACGTGAAAGAATTGAAATACTTATGATACTGGGTTATGGTGTAAAAATGTTATTAAAATAAATTGAAAAAAAAAAATAAATAAAAAAATACTGTTGTAGTAAAATTAACAGCTCGATTAACAGGTTCCCATTTAAAAATATTACGCAGACAAACTAAAAAACAATTGAAGAAAAAAAAATTCAAGTATTCTCAAATGTAGATCAAAATGGGGGATTACACCTTTTTTTTATATAATTTCATCTGAAAATATTAGGAAAACTAACGGTGCGATTCTGTAATTTTCTATACCACTATAGAACTGTAACTCTCAACAAAAACGCATCATTTTTTAATGTCAAACGATAATAAATGTATTAGTAAACAAAAATTGTTGCAATTTTGTTCACTTTTAAATTTCTATAGCGTTACAGAAAATTACAAAATCGCACTATAAGACTATTGATGAAAATCCGGTGAAAAAATTCCTATTAATAAGCGAGTTATGGTCTCCCGAATTTTGAAAAGATTGACGTGACGTCACATTCATGTGTTTTTATATCAAACTGTTTTTATCATGGACCTAAATGTTCTTGAAATATATGCTATTTTAAGTTATATTTGCATAAAAATAAATGAATATTATAACACTGTATAAGTCTACATACTTTATAATTACAGGTGTATTTAAATTATTAAGTTTAATGCAAGAAATTTATGTTAAAATAAAAACTGTTTGAAAACTGATGTACAGGAATGTTAGCCCCTCCTTTCGAATTTGAATTTCTTAACTTCCATTGGTAGTAACCCCCACCTCCTAACACGCTATTTGTAATGCATGTGTAGGTGGTCTCTCGGTCGCCAATCAAAATATTTTCATATTAGTGTCGAAGCGCTATAACAAAAAACCCTTTATTTCCGAAATATCTCAATTATACCATTTCATTTTTTTTTATTAATATTCGTTATTCAGCATATACATTCGTATTTTTTTACTATTTTCCTTTAATTCGATTGAGCCGTAATCCCCCATTTCTTAAAAAACTTTTGTATTGAACATAATTTCCTAAAATGAATATTAACGTCAATAAATCGCCGTCTCCATACTTTTAACTAACCTGTATAATAAACATAGTTCATATTTTTAGAATTTTATTTTAAATATGTTCATAGTACTCCCCTTCAATAATAATATACATAACAATTTTTGAGTAATTGTGAAACAATACTTATATGAGTATATTTTGTAACATTGAAAATATAGCTTTCAACCTTCATCTACTGAAAAAAAATCTGTGGTCACAGCAATTATTTTAAATGTATAAATAATATATTTCCTGACTTTCCTTACGTATTTCTATAACTTTTTTTTATCTGTTGGTGATTCAGAACTTAATAATGCAATTTTAATTTGTTTTAAACAAAAGTGTTTTTTAATAAGATGCGTCTAGTGACTACTGACATGTTAATGTTTATCATATATTAAATGTAGATGACTCGTCCACCATATTGGGGCCCAAATGAATGCAGTCAATATTTTTTCATTATTAAATATAAGTTACATATTTGTCATATTTAATTAAAATAATTACAAATCAATGCAAACATTACGAGTAGTAATAATAGTGCTAATGGAGTGTGCGATCATACCATAATGGAAT
Source organism: Ophonus ardosiacus (assembly GCA_943142095.1). NCBI lineage: Eukaryota > Metazoa > Arthropoda > Insecta > Coleoptera > Carabidae > Ophonus > Ophonus ardosiacus. The sequence continues at coordinate 32,330,668 of OW964834.1, read as the reverse complement.
TTCAATGTATGGGTCATTAAATATAAGTTTAAATGTTTAAATCAGAGCATCGAACCCAGCAAAAGCTGGGTTCTGTTTAAGTTAATTTGTTCGTGAAAGATGGGTTCTGGTGCGGTTCTGGTTCAAGCATTAATAACATTTGCGGTTTTGTTCGCGGTTCAGGTACGGGTCGACCTAAATGAATTAATATATTTTTTTTAATAACAATCATTGTATAGAAATAATTTAAAGTGAGAGCCGGAATTTACGCAAAACTCAAGACAAGAAACGAACACAATTTTCATGAAAAGTCAACACAGACAACAACGCAGACGCCTAAGACGTCGATTATCGGCTGAATTACGATTACGTTTTGAAATAAAAATGAACCTAAACCCCCGAGTTGAACCCCGAAGCCAAATTTTAATACCCGGGTCGTCCCCGTCAATTAAAAAATATATTTGTGGTTCGGTTCTGGGTTTGGGTTCCCTAAAATGTTTTATTTTGATTTCGGTTTTGATTCGGATTAGGTTCAGGTTTGGGTTCGATGCTCTGGTTTAAATTAATTACTATAGTTCTCATTATAATAATAAAAATTAAACAAAGATTGGAAATATTTACTCAAAATTTTAGTAACCATAACTAACTAATTACCATTTAAAAGTACATTGGAATGATTAAAAAAACAACTGAATTTGTTATTTTAGTTATAGTTTAATCACCACTGATTAAGGCCCAATATTTTCATCTCTGGTTAAACTGACGGTTAAGTTAACGGTTATAAGAACAATATGGCATCGAAAAATTGACACATGTGTAATTTTTCCAATTTATGCTATAATTCTATGCTTTGTTTTTTTTTTTTTAACTGACAGTTAAATTAACAGGCTGTTTAATCGGAGAGGAAAATACCGGGCCTAAGAGTAAATACTACCAGTTTAGTCTGTCTATACTATATTACAGGTAAGAATGAAGTGGTGGGAAGATATAGTCAGAAAAATTTACTATGTCGGGTCCAACAATAAAACTATAAATATCGTAATTATGATAATGCGGCATATCGCTTACTGTTTGCTTTATAATATTGGATACAAAACAGGCTACTATTTGCGCCATTCTGTCGAAATGAAGACATGTTCTGTATTGTAAAATATAATAAAATCATCTTACTATTCCTTTAACAAAAATGCTATTTTTGTTTGAAATAATTTCTTATGAAAATGAAAACTGTAGTTCCATAAATTATTATTATTAAAGGAATAGTGAGATTATTTTTATACATAGCAATCAGGGTAGGTAGAAGAAGAACCAAGCGATGCATGTCTTCATTCCAATAGAGCGGCGCAAATAATGGCCTGTATACATTATTATAAAGCAAACAGTAAGCGATATGCCGCTTTGTCATAATAACATGATATTTATAGTTTTATTGCTGAGCCCGGCACATTCAATTTTTCTGGCTATAGGAGCAGTTTGATCTTGTTTTTTGATTGAATAAAATCCCGATATTATCCAATCAAACATCAAAATCAAACTTTTTTCTATCTTCCCACCACTCTATTCTTATCTGAAATACAGTATTTCTATTTGCAATTGCATGTTTTGGAGAGGGGATACAGTGACGCGAGCGTGTAAAGAGAATTTACATCTACCGTTATGTCTGTTGTGCTGGTCGCTCTCTATACACTATGACGTCATGATACCCCTTCTCCAAAACTTTAATAATTTATATCTCGAAAACTACAAATAATTAATCTATTGAGAAAAATATGGGTATTTTCTTTTTTTGTCTAGTATCATATACAGGGTGTCTCAATAAGCTTGCTCACTATTGATAACTTTTTTATTTGAAGAGATACGAGGTTGGTTAAATTAGCAAAATTGTGCCATTTTATATTAGAAAATTGTTCATGTAGACAAAATAATAAAAAATTGTTTCAGCGGTTCCCAAAATTTGGGACAGAATATATATTTTTTAAATGGAACTATATATTTTTTATTATCTTATTAGAAAGAGTATTTTTTTCTCTTTCCAACAAGGTAATGTTGTTTATGTACATTTTTTTCAAATAAACGAGTTATTTACGTTTAAAGATAAAAAATATCTTTTATTGGTTTAGGTCAAGTAAACTATGGAAACAATTGTCTTTTATAAAATTATTATTTTATTAATTTATTTTACAGTAATAACAAAACAAAGAAAATATTCAAATTGAATGCCATTATTTCTTTCGCACATTTAAATTCTTTTGGAAAGAGAGCCGACCGTTCTACGTAACTGGTGTCTAGATATAACTGTCCATATAGCACGATCATATCTAAATTTTCTTCATTTGTAAAGTTATTAAACATTATTAAACACAGAGAACTTTACGTGAGAAATTATTAAACGTCAAACAAAGAATCAATTGTTTCCATGGCTTACTTGACTAAAAAAATAACAAAATTTAAATTTTTAACCCTAAATAACTCGTTTATTTGAAAAAATTGTACATAAACAACATTACCTTATTGGAAAGAGAAAAAAATACTCTTTCCAAAAAGATAATAAAAAATATATGGTTCCATTTAAAAAATATATATATATTGTCCCAATTTTTGAGAACCGCTGACACAAATTTTATTTTGTCTACATGACCAATTTTCTAATATAAAATGGCACAATTTTGCTCATTTAACCAACCTCGTATCTCTTCAAATAAAAAAGTTACCAATAGTGAGCAAGCTTATTGAGACACCCTGTATTATGTAAAAATCAAAATTTAGTCATATATAGAAGATTTAAGAACAGTGCCATATCCGGCATATTATATTTTATTTAAATTTCTTGTAGGTTTTATCAGTAGCAGTATACAATCATTATAAAAGAATATACAATAACACACCGACGCCTTCCAATGTATCCAATCAGAGACAAGATATGGCCATTATTGAACAAGGCCCCCATCACAATTTCACACACAGAGGTTTGTACGTTTTTGCCATTTAACCGAGAACATAGTTTTGTAGTAAAATATTTTTGGCTCATTAATAATATTCAAACTTGTTTTATTCCATTGCATCCAATTCAAGTTGAAATATATTATTTGTTTTGCTTGTAGCTTATTAGTTTTTTCATCTGTGAATTATATTGTAACTGTTTAGATCTCTTGCACATCACAGGGTTGGGCCACGGGAATACACTTGGATTACACCATAGTAACTCCGATAGCATCAACTCAAAAAATGCAGTCGGTTCCGATATACTAGATAGAAAATCTTTTGATCTCAAATTGGAGAAGAGCAACATTTTATTGTTAGGCCCTACTGGCTCAGGTAAATATTGTGCATATTCTAAATGATTTTTTTTACACTTTTTTATTTTTCTCTAGGGAAAACTCTTCTAGCTCAAACTATAGCACAATGTCTCGACGTCCCATTCGCAATATGCGATTGTACGACGTTGACTCAAGCCGGATATGTCGGAGAAGATATTGAAAGTGTTATTGGGAAACTTCTTCAAGATGCTGGGTACAATGTAGAGCGCGCACAGACTGGTATTGTCTTCTTGGATGAAGTGGATAAAATCGGAGCTGTACCGGGTATTCACCAACTTCGAGATGTTGGAGGTTCGTCAATATAATTATTACAAAATACAAGGTGTTATGTAAGTAAGCGTATAACGTATAACGCTTAACCGATGGTAGACATAACCTCGTAGATAGTAAATCTGTCAATAATTTTTATTTTACATGCTTTCTTCAAGAACAGTAGTGGGAGCACGCACTTTAGAATTCTATCAAATGAGGCATTTGTTTTCGCTTTTCGCCACGAAGCGAAAATTTGGTAGCATACGTAACGTCATTATTTTGCCACAATTCTATTCAAAGCAAATTTATATACAGTGTGTATATAGGTGCCACCATTGGGATCTCGAGAACTATAAGAGATGCGATGTCGGTTAAATGGAACTTTTTGTGCGCCTTTGGGAGGCCATCTCAGATGTGCTTTTATTTTTCCAAAAATACTCATAGGGCACTAGATAATGACGAAAAATTGAATATTGTTCATTTTTTCTTTTTCAAATAACTTCTAATCTATTAATAATTGAGAAAAAAGTTTCAAATATAAAATATAGATATTTTTATTAACTAATCAGTGGCGTGCGAAATAAATTTTTATATCCGTAAATTTTTGAGATATAACACAAATTTATATTTTTTTAAATGGAACCCATATCTGATTTTAGTCTCAAAAAAATAAATATTTTTTTCTCTTTTCAACGATGTAAGGGTTATTATGTTTTATATTTGTTTTGCCTTCAAAATTATTATTTTTTCCTTATTTTGTATTAAATTTACAATTATTTTGAAAATATTGGTAGATTTCTATTTGGAAATACTGCTTGTATTTAAATAATTTATTTCGTTAAAAAAATTTGCTCAAAACTCGTATCAAATTAATTTTTATAAATTTTGTATCAGGTCGCCGTTGGCACATTATGAGTCTAGAATGAAAATATTAAGTAATAAAGGCATAAAACAAATTATTTTGATCAAATACAATATAATTAATAAAAATAATGTTTTTTTTTTTTGGAAATAAGAAAATTCAGGAAAATAAAGAGGAAAATTAAATTAACAAATATAATACATAATAACCCTTACATCATTGAAAAGAGAAAAAAATAATTATTTTTTTGAGACTGGGTCCCATTTAAAAAAATATAAGTTTGTGTTATATCTCGAAAGTTTACGCATATAAAAATTTATTTCGTACGCCACTGGTTAGTTAATAAAAATATCTATCTTTTATATTTGAAACGTTTTTCTCAATTACTAATAGTTTAGAAGTTATTTGAGAAAGAAAAAATCAACAATATTCAGTTTTTCGACATTATCTAGTGGCCTATAAGAATTTTTGGAAAAACAAAAGCACATCTGAGATGGCCTCCCAAGGGCGCACAAAAAGTTCCATTTAACCGTCATCGTATCTCTTATTGATGAGAGCCAACAAAGTATCTGACATGTGATGGCGAAATTAAAAATGCGAGTCGTGAGGAAAACATTGTGGCATGTGAATTGTACTAGCATAGGAACCAAGAAAAAGTTAGAGAAATGTCTAGCAAATGTAAGCAATATTGCTCTGTACCGCAGTGCAATAATTACGTTAGTGCACAAATGTCAATGCACTACTTCCCGAAAGACAAAGAAATGCGAAAAAATGGGTAATTGCGTTAAAAATAGGAAAGAAAATGACACGATATATGAATGTGTGTTCTGCTCATTTTCTGCCTTCGGATTATTATCAAGGTAAATCGTATAACAGTTTCAATATATTTTTTTAATAATATAAAAAAAATATTTACAGGAAAAAACCCAAATAAAAGATCTCTTTTGAAAAAGAATGCCTGTCCTACTAAAAAAAATATTTCTTTTTAAATTAAAGACGAATAATACACAAGGTAATAAGTGTCATTTTTAATTTACCATAGTCAACTGCTAGAATATATTTTTGGTAATTGCTAGAAATACTTACAATTTTAAAAATAATTATTTTCATACCTGATAAGAGAACGACACATTTTAAATACCTATTCCGAAATATTTTTTAAAAAATCAGAAATGTTAAGAGTAGTGCTAGAGTGCACTGAAATTGATATTCAGAAATCAAAGTGTTTGAGTCGCAGGATAAGATCATATTTTAATTATAAAAAAGACATACTTTAAAATATCTAATTGGAGTTACACGGGCAGGCGTTATTATGTTTCGTAAGTTCTGCTTTTGGTGGTAGAACCTCTGATAAGGCAATCGTGATAATGATTTTAAAACCAATAAATTAAAAGTGTCTTTCCAAATACAACGTACACTTCCACTGTTGTACATTGTTTTCAAGGCAAATGCGGATATTATGTGAAATCCCTTTTAAATTAAATGTTTGTAAACAAAGACCGTGAATTTCCACATTGTTTTCTTTATTAAATTGGAAACCACACATTATTATATGGCCAGCTAAAATATTACAAATTTTCAATGTTACCTTATAAACTTTTCTACTAACTACTTTATCTTTAAATGTTGCTTCTCCTTCCACTATTGGCCTTACTGCATCATTTAAATATATGTAGATATCTCCGAGTGAGATAAACATCTTATTTTAATTAATTATTTCACGTAAATAAAGAGAACTAAATAAAAAATTCGAGATTACTCCTATACCATCAATGTACAAAATACAATGTTTTCCCCACTACGAAGATGTCAATGCTGCCATTTATTGACGGTGGTTACCGCGGATAGTTCTCGAAATCCAAATGGAGGCACTCTGTATAATTTATGCATTTATTATACACAACTGTCATAATTTTTTTTTTTTTTTTTATTTTAATATTGTAAAATCACAAAATTTCCGAAACAAAAAGCGAATATAGAATTCTAAAGTGCATGCTACCAAGATTCGTAAAAGTAAAATCTCATTCGGCTACTTTCTATGATAGAATTCTAAAGTGCGTGCTACCATTACTGGAGCCCCTTTAAACTAACCAATCACAATTTTGTGAAAAAATAAAAATCAATGTGTTCTCTGGAAAAAATGTTGGCTGTCAAAACTGACATAAAGTCATCGACGTCGCGGCAGATAATAGGTATTTGAGACTTTTGCAATGAAAAATTACATGTTTATTATTAAAGTAAATAGAATTTTGATGTTCAAGAAACCAAATATAAATTGTACGTTAATACAAAAAGCGTTTGACGTCAGTTTTGACAATCAACATTTTTGTTTCATGGAACACATTGATTTTTATTTTTTCACAAAATTTTGCGCCTTGGCGTAATTGGTCAGATTTAAGAAAGCATGTGAAACAAAAATAATGGGTTCATTTCACATTTTCTGATTTTTTTATAAATAATAGTTCAGAATAAACATTCATACAGAAGCGAAAGTCAGAGAGAGAAAAAATAAAATTAGAGAGAGGAAGACTATGCCATCCATTTAAAAGGCTAATCGGATAAAATCGGATTGTTTCGGCAAAGCTCGGTATCGTACGATTTTGTGTTCTTTTCATTATCTTGACGAGAACATTTTCTGTTAGGGGTGAATAATAAAAGTATATTGCTTAACACAAATTGATTTCTAATAAGAACAAATATTGGAATAATACTACCTTTTTAGTTTAAGTTCTGTATTTTTATTATTAAAACCCAACGTTTCAAAAACAAATATGTTATATTTTTAACAAACGATAGGAAAAATCGTTATTGTAAAGAAAGTCATTATATTTCGCATATTCTATAGGAGCAAACCAAACACGTCTTCTCACTTTTGACAAATGTTTGTCGTTTTGTGAACTGTTTGTGAATTTTAGAAGTGGTGTTAGTTTCTAATAAAATGGAACAAACGAAGAAGGTAGAATCGGGAGGACTTGTTTGTTCAAATAAAGACTGTAAAATTTGATTTAAAAAAAATGGAGAAAGGGAAATATAGGTATTTTTCATTTCCGAAAGATCCAGAAATGTAAGTTTTGCTAAATGACTACCATATCATGTAAAATGTATATTCATTTAATAAATATAAGTGTAAAATGTGGCTCTAGGCCCGTGGAAGAGAAGATTTGATGGAGAAGGATATGGGACATATTCATTGAGTCTGACTTTATCATTTAAAACAATTTAAATTTCGCGAGTAAATTTGCCAACAAATTTAAAGTTCAAGGTCATACGCGTCAAATCACAACAATGGTGCCGACAAAGAGTATCGCTTCTGTATAAATGTCTATTCTGTGATAATAGGTCAAATTAAATATGTAGGTGTATATTTAACACCTTATAAGTTTTTAGAATCAGACATGATTTTTTAAAAGTTGCGTTTAATTTCAAATATTTCAACGGTTGTCGACAAGGTTTCACGGATACGACAGTCGAGCTCTACCGGTTTAATTTGGAACTATGATTGTTTGGTTTGGTATTTATTTAATTTACATACCTTATACTGCACTAGTACTTTTAAAAAAATAGAATGTAATAATAGTATTCTCTCGTATATTTTGCTGCCAAGAGTCATGATTTTAGGTTAGATTACTGTTTCATGTTGTTGAGCGTAAATATGTATGTGTGTGTGAAAGAGAAATGTCTTTGTGTGAGTATTGAACAGTGACGTCACAATTTTAGTCCGTGTTTTCAACCGCGAAAGTTTATTAGCAAATTTATGAATGAAAAGTCGCATATTTCAAATTATTTTATATTACTATATTTATTAAATGAGATAGATTTCATGATTTTATAAAAAAAAAATCGTCTTTTTTTTTGAAATGACTCCATTGCCAGATTTATTATCTATGGGGGTAGTTCTACCATCGGTTAAGCGTTGTACGTTTACTTACATAACACCCTGTATAAAACTTAATGTTTTATTGATACGGTTCGATAATTGTTGAATTTCTATTATTACAATATTTGGAAATCGGTTTAAATTATATATAAGTATGTATATGAATTGCCGAAAATATTTTAATCATAATCACTTACTATTACTTTTAATATAATTCTTTATTCGAAATTTTAGAATGTTGCCTGGCAAATGGGTTTTTAATTAAATGTGAAATAAAGTATATTATTATTTATTACGAATTTTTGGGGAAAGTGAGAATAATAGCGAAAGTATTACTCTATTTACTCTAATGTAGAAAATTTATAACAGTTATTTATTCAACAAACTGTAAACACTAGCTTTATGATATGAGGTCACAATTTTCGTGACTCGATAAGCCTCGTCACGAAAATAGACACTTATACAATAGACACTTACAAAATTGACGTCACTGCAAGAGAGATATAGAAGGTCATGCATACAAACAAACCTCCCCTCGTTGTCTTACGTCCCGTTCCCTGTTCCTATCTGTCATTGTGTTCGCATCTGTTATTCAGTGTTAAACCTAATTCTTTATTGTGATGTGTACGTTGTGTTTAATAAAAATGAGTTTAAAACCAGAAGATGTGTCTGGGGCAACTTTTTTGTTTGAAAATATTGAAGATCATTCGATTATTCAACTAAAACGATGGCTAGAGTGTAAAGTCTACGGCTGATGACAGGTCTTTGTTTGTACGGGGTAACCATAGCAACCTTGATTTCTATGCTTCGCTGTTAGAGGCGCTCGTGCAAATTGCAATTTTGTAAGTGTCTATTGCTATTTGTAAGACCGCATCTAGCGGGAAAGCATAGAACTAAAGGTAAAACAATGACCTGTCATCAGCCATATATTTCTACGCTCTAGCCATCGTTTTTGTTGAATAATCGAGTGATCTTCAATATTATCAAACAAAGAAAGTTGCCCCACGCACATCTTGCGGTTTTAAACTCATTTTTATTGAACACAACGAACAAATCATAAAGAATTGGGTTAACACTGAATAACAGATGCAAACATGACAGATAGAATCAGGGAGCGGGACGTAAGACAACGAGGGGAGGTTTGTTTGGAAGCATGATCTTCTATCTCTCTCTCTCTCTTGCATATGACGTCAATTCTGTAAGTGTCTATTGTTGACTGAATGCCAAATGTCATAAAGCTTGTTTACACTTGGAGTTGCATACAATATTTTTTATACGTCCTTGTATAATATTCCTGAAACAAATTAGAAATTTATACTTCATTTCACGTAAGAAAATAGTGATAGGAAGATAGGTGCAGTTTGATCTTGTTGTTTGATTGGATAATATCGGAGTATTATCCAATCAAATAATAAGATCAAACTGCACCTATCTTCCCGTCACTATCTTTTTACGTGAAATGAAGTATAACAGACAACAATTTGAACACACCAAATATGGAGTTCGCATTTGAACAGATGACAGATCTGAAGTTGAATACTGCAGTTTTGTCAGTATTACCAATATGAATGTACAAAAAAAAACTAAGTTTAGGTAGGACAACTTAAGTGTTGCACATGTATTAATGGTGGCAGCTCTGTAATATGTAAAGTAAATAAAATACGAAAATCGTTTACTTTATACATCGGAGTATAAAAATACTTTTTAAAGGTCACAGAAAAAAATAATATATGGGCGGTAATACATGCATTAATCTAACATTTCACGTTCCTTGTGACCTGTTATCGGCGTCCTCTTCCACACATATAAACTCGTCAGCATCGGACTAGTCCTTTAGGACACGTTCCAAGTGATAAAGCACACATCGTCATTCCAATCACAGCAATTATCACAGGCGTGCATTATCATCTAGAGATTAATAAAGGCAAAAACATACATCAAAGTAGAGTTCTTAATCAAATGAAGCAGCATTACGAAAAAATTAATGATAAAATTTTAAATTTTAAGAAATAGGTAAAATGAAAAACGAAGAAAAATAAATACATTGTAAAGAACACTTGATCACCAGAAGAAGATGGAGAACACCAGATTTAAGGTCCATCTCAGACCTATTAAGAGAGCTTAGCATATGATTGCACGTGGGTTTCAGACCTTTCCTGTATATCAGCCTCTCATTTGATATTTCTTACACTTGGTGTCTCATCAGTAGCATTAGTGATACCGTAGCTACCTTCAGAGCACACGTTGTTCCAGATAACCCTTCGAATAATTAGGAACTTACTACACAAACAAATAACACAACATGCATACCAAATATACAAAGTGTATTACATATCAATCAAGCATCTGGTGATCCACACTTGAACACTATACCTGTACAATAATAATTAGAATGAGTGTGAGCTTTACCACTCATCTATTATAGGGGATTCCACTCATATCGAATTTTAATATAAATTATATACATAATTATTTCTTCCCATATAACTGTGTTATTGCCGTAAATTCTATTCTATATGTTTTATCACTTTTTTTTTATAAATGCTAAAATATATTACACACTTTCAAAACGCGCGGATTTTTCTGGGCTTGATGACACTACCGGATCCGGCTCTCTTTTATTGGCCGACATTGTAAGTAGGCGTTCCCATCATCAAACCAGTGACTGCTAGACTGTTCCACTGGAGTATTTGGTTATGGTGTTTACGGAGCTACACGCTATTATAAATACTTATAAACTATAACTACAATATACTAAATTTAAGATAAGTAACAGAAAAGAATATAAAAACAAAATGAAATTTTCAAATATAAAGCGATATAACCTTAGAAAGCACAAATGCCATTTCTCTCCAACACTTGGTTTGTTTACGTCGTAAGACGGGAAACGCTGGATACCAAATATTTCACATTTTTTTCTTCCATAAAAAGCCAAATTTTAAAAATGAAAAATTATGGAATTTTTGAATTTAAAAATACTATAACATATAAAAAAATTGTGGAATCTCCCAAAATGTTTGTCTTTTCTTATGAACACTATCACAAACGTCTGCAACCACTGTTAACACATACCAACTGACCCTACTAGAATCGAGGGATATTATTCAGCCGTATTCATAGTGCTTCTGATTGAGTCTAAACCTAGTCTATCTCCAGTCTAACTTAGACCGGCGAAAAAAGCTATTCATAGAGGCAGTTTAAGGCTAGTACAGGTCTAACTCTAGTCTAAAATTTAGACCTGCGCGTATCCTAGTTTAATGCGGTATTAAGTCAGTTGACAGAACTATGAAAATATAATTTTGTGTGTTTAATGCAAATTAAGTACATTATTACTTAATATAATATTTTTGGTAAGTAGTATGTTATAAATATTATCATATTATTGTTTATAATATTACTTTGCTATGAATTTGTAACTTGCGTTATTTCATTTCTAGGAAGTTCATGATGGATAATGATCTCCAAGAATTTTTTGAGCATATTGAAGATATTAAAACAAAACATAGTTGAATATATGAGGAGGAATCAAAAGGTTTATTTTAAATTATATGAATCTAAGAAATTTATTATAGGTTAAGTAGTATTTCAGGAAATGTTCAGTTGTGTAAGTTGTTGGTTTTTTAAAGTGTTTTAAATTTGCAGATCTAAGGAAGAAAACTACAGAATTTAATCGACAGAATAATACCAATATTAGAAAATGCAAACAGCAATAAAAAGCGAGCAGTTTCCGTTGATATACAAGTTTTGAGCATTATATCTTTGAATAGAGAATTATTAAAGTGAATCTGGTAATAATTTATTAGATAAAATGTTAAATTGTAACAACTTCTTTAAGTTAAACAATCTGTTTTAGCAAACTTACACAGTTTTCCCAAAGTACAATGATTCGCATTGGATTTGGAGTTGTCAAGAGCTATCGCTTTTCTTTTTAAAACAATTATGATCACACCATAATTTATATTGATTTTTGTGCTTCCTCCAACTAAAGCTACTACATCAAAGCTCATAGTCGGACAATAATAATACTGTATAATATACCAGTGGACGAAAGAGTGAACTGTATTGAAGGAATTTTAATATATAAAATATTGTAGGATAATGTATTATATTATGTAAGCAACAGTGTAATTGTTATGTATTACTGTTAAATGTATTCAATTTTTGAACAATTTTTAAGAAGTCTCATCTGAAGAATTTGCATGTGTTGTTTGATTAAAATAAATGAATATTTGACTGCAATCCAGTAACATTTTATCCTAAAAAGTCCATATTCTTCATTTAATGTAATTTATTTTTCATTTCATATTCCAGTTTAAATAATAAATTGAATCTATTGGTTCTGATACTAATATTTTATTTTTGGAAGTAATTTGAGCGATATTTTTGGGGAACTGCAAATTATGTTCGTCTAAATTTACATCATTTCCAGAAGCATTTCATTTTTATTTCCATATTCCCTTGCAAATCATGATTAACTAAAACCATCAATGTGTGTTACCGTAATCAAGGTAAAAATTAATTGTATTAATGTCGTTGTTAACAGTAATTAAAAAGTTTTAGTTGTAAGAAATCAGCCCAGTCAACAACAGCTGTAATCACAAATGTCAAAATTGTATTCACTACGCATGAGCAGTGTGATGCATGGGCATAGCCGACTAGATAGAATGGTTTAACTTCGATTTACTTAGACCAGGTTTAAATCAGGTCTAAGTTTGACTATGAATAACCATTTTTAGATCTGGTTTAAACCTAGTCTAAGTAAATCGAAGTTAAACCAGGTCTATCTCAGTTACTATGAATACGGCTGATTGTGTTTAGGAATGTTGTGTTTATGCCTGCACTTCTAAACCAGTGCCACCAAAAAGTGAATGATATTTAAAATAAATAAAAATTAATTTGTCATATTTTTTTAATCCATTAATTATTTTTTATAGGTGAGGGTGTCCAACAAGGCATGTTAAAAATGCTAGAAGGCACTGTTGTAAACGTCCCTGAACGCAATTCTCCTCGAAAATTACGCGGAGAGACAGTCCAGGTTGACACCACAAATATTCTTTTCGTTGCTAGCGGGGCATATAACGGCTTAGATAGGTTGGTCGCTCGGCGGAATAACGAAAACGTACGTTAAAAAGAGAAGAAATCTTTCAATTTACGATTGTAATTTTTTTTTTTGTTTTGATAGTATTTAGGATTCGGCGCACCAGTTTCTAATTCAAAAGGAAGACGGGCAGCTTCAGAACAATCATTATACACCAATTCTTTATCAGCCGATGACGAAAATCAAGAAAGGGACATTTGTTTAAAACAAGTTCAAGCCAGGGATCTCATCGATTTTGGCATGATCCCGGTAAGACAAAAAAATCATCTTTTTTTTCTAGTTTTGATATTTTTATAAATGAAGGCGTTGAATTATTTTGATTATTTTTTTTGTAGGAATTTGTGGGAAGGTTTCCGGTATTAGTGCCCTTCCACAGTTTAAACCAAGATCTGTTGGTTCGTATTTTAACAGAGCCCCAAAATGCGATTGTGCCGCAATATCAACGCCTTTTAGCCATGGATCACTGTGATCTTACTTTTACGGCAGATTCACTGAGAGCTATCGCTAGGCTTGCGATGGAACGAAAAACTGGAGCTAGGGGTCTACGGGCTATAATGGTGAGTGATTTTATAATAATACATACACAGACAGATACTTATACATCTTTTATGACTACGATTAAACATGCAATAGGGGTTTCCACCATTATAAAAATAATGAAAAATGACACTAGTACACTAAAATATGTTACAATACATTCATGAAAACACTAACTAAATGTTTAAATGTTTCCATATTTTTTTTAAATGCATAAAAATATTTTACTACGTTTGAAACGCTGCCAAATTTTTGCCGTAAACGCCCGGCACGGTTTTACAGTTTAGTAGTAATAGATGGCAGCACATTCAAATTGTAACATTATATGTCAAAGTATTTGAGGTGAATACTTATTTTAAACTAATTAAAATTGTAAATACAATTATTATTGTTTACCTTATCGTATATTAGTGAAGCATTTTCTATATTTTATAGACTCTGCGGGAGCGTACGCAGTCATTGTGGTGGTAAAAATTAGCCGTTTAAACGAGATATGAAAAATACTGTTTTCAAAATTTTTTTTTACACAAAACCTGTTATAATAAAAATGTTTTCTTTATTCTAATATACAGTGTGTCCCATTTAGAGGTGCCACCATTGGGATCTCGAGAACTATAAGAGATACGATGTCGGTTAAATGGAACTTTTTGTGCGCCTTTGGGAGGCCATCTCAGATGTGCTTTTGTTTTTCCAAAAATTCTCATAGGGCACTAGATAATAACGAAAAACTGAATATAGTTGATTTTTTCTTTTTCAAATAATTTCTAAACTATTAGTAATTGAGAAAAACGTTTCAAATACAAAAGATAGATATTTTTATTAACTAACCAGTGGCGTACGAAATACATTTTTATATCCGTAAAAAACTTATATTTTTTTAAATAGAACCCATATCTGATTTTAGTCTCAAAAAAATCATTATTTTTTTCTCTTTTCAACGATTTAAGTGTTATTATGTTTTATATTTGTTTTGCCTTCAAATTTATTATTTTTTCCTTATTTTGTATTAAATTTATAATTATTTTGAAAATATTGGTAGATTTTTATTTAGAAATACTCCTTGTATTTAAATAATTTATTTCGTTAGAAAATTTTGCTCAAAACTCGTATCAAACTAATTTTTATAATATTTTGTATCTGGTCGCCCGTGGCACATTAGTGTAATTTGTAATTATGAGTCTAGAATGAAAATATTAAGTAATAAAGGTATAAAACAAATTATTTCGATCAAGTACAATATAATTAATAAAAATAATAATGTTTTTTTGGAAATAATCAGAAAGTTTAGGAAAATAAAGAGAAAAATTAAATTTTAGGAGCAAAACAAATGTAAAATATAATAACCCTTACATCATTGAAAAGAGAAAAAAATAATGATTTTTTTGAGACTGAAATCAGATATGGGTTCCATTTAAAAAAATATAAGTTTGTGTTATATCTCGAAAATTTACGGATATAAAAATTTATTTCATACGCCACTGGTTAGCTAATAAAAATATCTATCTTTTATATTTGAAACGTTTTTCTTAATTACTAAGAGCTTAGACGTTATTTTAAAAAGAAAAAATCAACAATATTCAGTTTTTCGTCATTATCTAGTGCCGTATGAGAATTTTTGGAAACACAAAAGCACATCTGAGATGGCCTCCCAAAGGCGCACAAAAAGTTCCATTTAACCGACATCGTATCTCTTATAGTTCTCGAGATCCCAATGGTGGCACTTCTAAATGGGACACACTGTATATAACTTTTCATGAAGAATAACAAAAAAATTGAAAATTAGTGGAAACCCCTGTCACCCATTCTTTCAATAATTGTGCTTATCCTTGCTTTACTGCTTTATAAAAATATAAATCTGCTAAAAGAATTTTAAAATCCCCAGGTCGCGTAATTCATGCGCTTTCAGTAATATTTGAACTGAATAAACAATTTATTTTGACAAAAATTTAGTGATTATTTAAAAAAAACCGCTTCTCGTAAATTTTTTTGATTTGAAAATAAAATAAACTATTTTATAAACGTCTTTTGCGCACTACATGCATCACTTTAATGCTAAAGAAAATTAAAATGCATTGCAAATCATAAAAAATGCAAAACTTTGAAATAATTGATATACAGCGTGTTATGTACGTAAGTGTACGACTCTTAACCTAAGGTAAAACTGACACCATAGATAATAAATCTGGCAATAATTTTTGTTTACCATGCTTCCTACAAGAACTGGAGGACTTTAAAATTGATCAATCACTTCAAAATTTTGTAAAAAAAAGTAAAAATCAGTGTGTTCTCTGGAAAAACTATTGATTGTCAAAACTGACGTTAAACGTTTTTTTGCGTAGACGTACAATTTATATTGTTTTTTGATATTCTCAAAATGCCATTTATCTTCTCTAATCAAGAGTATGCAGACATGCATATGATTTATGGCGAGACATTACAAAATAGTCGTGCTGTTGTAAGACGGTACAGAGAGTTATTTCCAAATAGACGACAATAATCTTATACAGGATGTCTCTTAAATAGGGGGACATGGCTTAACCACAGATTCCTGAGGCTAAAATAAGACGATTTAACCAAACTTGTTTTGCTTATTATAACCGGACGCTTTATTCGATTTGGATGAAATTTGGTATGACAGTTTATATGGTTATAAGTCATCTTTTAAGATGATACTTGGTATTATTAGTGAACCACTAGTGTATGAAACTTAGGTGTCCCAACATTGATTAGACCATAACTTTTTAATGGAAACGCCGATAACGTGAAATAATTTTTTTTCAGAAAGATACATTCAATAGTAAACTTTTCTCTCTTTGTGTAATTTGTGATATCTGTTACAGTTCATACAGAAAAAAAAAAATGAAACCTGAGTGACTACATCGTGATTTGTTTAAAATAAATTTAATCTAGCAGTCTATGTCAAACAATTTTTAATGACAGTAACGAGTTGTCAATCTTCTTAACTTGTTTAGGAGTAAGCTAACATATTTATTCGTGTTATTTATAATAATGATAGTAAAATACTATTAGGCCGAACAAACAGATGTTACTAGTTTCTGAATATTTCGAAGGAATTTTTTGACAACCCATAAACAATTGTTATTGTCATTAGAAATTCGTTTCATACACTAGTGGTTCACTAATAATAACAAGTATCATCTTAAAAGATGACTTATAACCATATAAACTGGTATACCAAATTTCATCCAAATCGAATAAAGCGTCCGGTTATTATAAGCAAAATTAATTTTTTTTCAATGAAATTTGAAGTAGGATACTGACTAAATGGTACACTTTCCGGTAGAAGCAAGTTTAGTTAAATCGTCTTATTTTAGCCTCAAGAATCTGTGGTTAAGCCATGTCCCCCTATTTAAGAGACAGCTGTGTGTCATTTGTGACAGGTGTGATATTTTTTTTTTCAGAGAAAATTAGATGCATTCAATGAAGCTAGCAAATCTAGCATTTGTTAACCTGCGCTAAGCTGTCAAATCACAGTCAGGCTGCATCCCCATGCATCCGTATTCACGTATCCGTGATACGTGATTCACGCACGTAAAAATTTAGCCCGTCCCCAAGAAAGCAAGTAGTTACGTTGTCCGTATCCGGTATCCATATTAAATTTGAAACTCAGCTGATGTGTAGTGGAGTATTTTATATTATGGATTCGGAAACATTATTATTAACTGTACTCAGTTTGGCTTGTTTTCATCGACACAAATGTCAAACGTTTCGTTATAACCCATCCGCAATATCCACATTTAAATAAATTGTTCTCCATTGTACATAAAAACTAAACAAAAAAGTGAACCACAACAAAATTCAAGCTTATCAATGGTTGTCAACAAAATATCCAAACAAACTTGCTGCTGCTGCGTTTATACGCATGCGTCAAGCAATCCGTATCCGTGAAAAGTTAAAATTAACCAACTTTCGTCCGTTGCGTTCTTTCAACGGACCGATGTATGCATTTGCTATTGTCATTGGTTACAAATGATCACGTATACGTGAATACGGATGCATGGGGATGCAGCCTCACATTGAACGGTTTGCTAACTTACTTGGCGGTTTCATGTTTTGAATGTAGGGAGTACCTACCTATTTCATGTGAAATTACGTGAAAAGAAATGAATATGGTCAAAAATTTAGTAGCAATTTAAGAATAAATGTATATACATATAATTGCGACATATATTAATTCATATAATATTTTATTTTGTTGATTCTTGTACACAGATATAAAGAGAAAAATATTTTTATTGAAATATTAAATAATACAGAATTTGTCAGAAATATTAATATATTATTATAATTTTCCATGTTTTCACGTGCTCCTGTTTAGCATGTACTACAAGAAAATTAAAATTTAATAAATAAAATAGATTTATATTTAAAAATATTTTTCTTTAATTATTATGATGAATTATGAGCTATGCAATATATAAACATTTTAACTTACGCACCAAATTACAACTGATTTTTAAATATTCCCGCCGTACTAGCAGAGGTAGCATATAAATTCTCGCTGCATTTGTTAGCTAACAAATCTAGCGAACGCTAGACTAGCAGAGCGTTCAATAGAAGATACTTCCGTTTCGCTAGTTTTGCTAGCCTCATTGAACGCACCTTATTGATTTTTTACTTTTTTTTACAAAATTTTGAACTATGACGTGATTTGACATAATTTTGGCCTTTAAAAATACCGGAAAAATTAAGACTAACGTTTAAACTAGGCGTTTTTCAATTATTACGAAAAGGGATGATCGTGTTCAACGGGCATTTATCGAGTTTTTATCCCAGATTTGCCTTTCAAATGGGCAAATTTGATTGGTAGACCGATATTTAAAAACATTTGTCTGAGAAGTATATAAAACTGAGATATGACAGGGTAAAACGAATCATCGTAGAATAATCCAAACTGATAATTTTTTCATCTAAAAAGCTAATTTTAAAACTTGTCGTGGTATTAAACTGTTACTTTTACATATCTTTTTATTTATTAAGTTTTCTAACAACACTTAATACATAAAGATTACAGGCAAAACGATTGAAGAAAACCGAATAAATAATTAACAGGAAATTTATTGCTTTGCGTTGGTTTAGAAAGGGAAATACATTTTGTCTGCTGTTAGTTGTCAAAAATAATAGTAATAACTGATATTTAATTTTGTTTTGATATTAAACATAAATCTACCTGGTTTGTATAACCATTTCAATGCAGAAAAAATGTTTAAATTCTGGGAGATGTGTATTATTAAAGATTTTTGGACGCCCAAATTCTTCGGCTCCTCCACACTTGCCAATATGTCTTAAATGCTTGCACCCATTTTTTCATCAACTTGCTTCACTAAAATCGCCACCGCTTTAACACCAAAAAACTAATTGACTTAACAGACAATAAACAAGATACACAGACGAAAATATTTAAACAATGATGAAATAAATTTAGGAATCGCTTCTCCTCGAGCCGATGTTTGAGATCCCAGGATCTGGCGTTGTGTCCGTAAGCATCACCGAAGATTACGTCATAGGTAAATCAGGACCCAAATACGTCCGGAAATCCACAGGAATTACAGATGTTCCCTCAGATGAAGAGGAACAAATTAAGGCTTCCGCAATTATTCAATAACAAACATAAAAATTCGAAAAACTCAACTATAGTATGATTTATTTTATATTAAGTAATAAATAAAACGTTATTTACGCAATAGAGTATTGGAGTTAACGAGAGTTGCCATTTTAAAATTTACAGTTTTATTCTTCGATTATACAATTGAATACTCTTGTTGATTTACACTTTAAGTCTTTAAGATCAGATAGAAAAATGTTCCTCATTTTGATTTATAAATATAAATAAGAATTGTGATTTAAAAATTACAAATCGTTTGTAAATAAATTGGAATCACAAATGGTGTGATTTATGGGCTGGCCTGTCCAGTAGTAAATTTTATATTATTGGTGCATATATTTATTGCGATAGTTAATTTTAAGGTTAAAATGAAAATTACATTTATATTATAAATCGCATTTTATTATTGTACCTATTTTATTGTTACATTTCTTTGTACGTTTCGTTTATGTAGGTTCAAGACGTCATAGATCTTTGCTGAAAAGGTAAGTGCTAGTTAAAGAACAATAATAAATAATAATAGTTAAATAATATACCTTAGCTGGTTTGGTGTGCGCCCGCCAACTTTTATACATTGGAGATGGGCGAGGTTGACACCATGGGAACGGAAAATTACGAAAAGTTGTAGAGCAATTCGCAGCGTTATTTAAATAATACAATGTGTCAAAAATAAATGGTTCGCGCCTATGCGACGCGATTCGTAAAAGCGAGAATTTACTAGAAAAATGTCGGATCCGGGTATAACTGCGCATTGGCCAACATAGAGTTCACAAATCATAAGGAAAGAAGTAAACAAACAATTTTAGGTTAACTAAAACACGCGCATGTCGTATAAACTTAAATGCACTAAGACAAAAATTACTGTAACATGGTTCAGTTTGTCTAAAAGAAGTGCACCTCGAAACCGGACTGTAATAAAATTTCATCTGAAAGTATAAGTAAAACCAAGATTATTGGTGAAAATTCGGTGAATAATTCGTATTAATAAGCGAGTTATGGTCCCCCGAAGTGTGAACAAAAGAGATCTGACGTCACGAATAGAGCATATCAAACTGTTTTCTTCGTGGACTTAATTGCTCTTGAAATATATGCTATTTCTAAAGTATATTTATAGAAAATAAATTTAGTCTACATATTTTAAAGGATTAAAATGTTTATTTCTTCTGAATCACATTACATTTAATTTAAATAATATATGTGCAGAATTCAGCACTGGCTTATCATATATGCTCTTTCTAGCATTCTTAATTCTTGATTGTCTCTTACCATGTCTTCTTTGAAGATTTCTAGAAGACGTGCTTGTCTTTTCTACAAATACAAAAGCAATTATTTATTCATTTTTCGTACAAATATAATTGAGGTTCTCTACAAAAACCGAACATGTCCAATATTTTAAAAAATCAAAAAATACTCGTTTCAATATCGTTCATTGTTGATTGACAATTTTTTCTTCATACATAAGCATAAAAACGACCGCATTACAAGCGCACTTTTATAATAAAAGCGCTTTTTTGGAGCGCGCTTTTACATTATATTCTTAATAGCTAAGCTAGAGATGCTTGGAATCCACGGCAATTTACTCCAGTGGTTGTTTAGGTTTCCCGTCATGTGAAAGATTTGATTATTATCTTGGATAACAAACTGATCTTTGATTTGCATATTGATTACGTTGTAAAAAATCTGATGTGGCCAGCTCATAACCTCCCGGTGGGTATTTAACAGTGATCTCTATAACATGTTATAGAGATTACTGGTATTTAACTACGCATTATAAATGGAGCAATCATTATGTGCAAATATTTTTATATTCACTCATAAAAAACTTTGTTTTACATTTAACAAATATATTACACGCAAAATAAATTTCACAAATATCAACAAAACTAATAGAAAAGCTTAACAAAAATTCAAAATAGTACTCGTATCTTTACACAAAGTCTTTTCAGAGCCGTATCCCGGAAGACAATGAAGCAAATCAATAGTACATATAATATTTATATATGATGGAAAATATATTGTTTACAAACCTTAATTTCATTAGAATCAAATATATTACTACTATATTCTCCTTAACACGGTGTCATTATTAATTTTAATGTAAATGCTTCCTGGGGGATTCCACCATTTTTTTTTATAATTTCATCTGAAAATATTAGGAAAACTAAGACTATTGATGTAAATCCGGTGAAAAAATTCCTATTAATAAGCGAGTTATGGTTTCCCGAATTTTGAAAAGATTGACGTGTCGTCACGCATAAGTGTCTTTATATCAAACTGTTTTCATCATGAACCTAAATGTTCTTGAAATATATGTCATTTTAAGTTATATTTACATAAAATAAATGAATATTATAAAACTGTATAAGTCTACATACTTTATAATTACAAGTGTATTTAAATTATTAAGTTTAATGCAAGAAATTTATGTTAAAACAAAAACTGTTTAAAAACTGCAGTACAGGAATGTTAGCCCCTCCTCTCGAATTGGAATTTCTTAACTTCCATTGGTAGTAACCCGCACCTCCTAACACGCTATTTGTTATGCATGTATAGTCGGTTTTTCAGTTGCCAATCAAAATATTATATATTGAATTCATATTGGTATCGAAGCGCTATAACAAAAAATCCCTTATTTCCGAAATATTTCAATTATACCATTTCATTTTTTTTTTTTTTTATTAATATTCGTTATTCACTATATACATTCGTATTTTTTTACTATTTTCCTTTAATTCGATTGAGTTGGAATCCCCTATTGCTTCATGACAGTGACAGATGTTAAAATCAGATTCTGGGGACATCAAAACGTACTTATTCACTAAAATCTCATGCGATTTTTGGCACGATCCCTATACCTCCCCTACGTAGGGTAGTGGGAGGTAAAAAAGTTTATAAAATGTTGGATTCATTTTGAGAATTGGGGATAAAATTTAAAATATACGTAATTTCATTTCTTGGTCAGCAGTAAGTAATAATAATGAAAGTATAATTCCAGTATTTGGTGAAAATGTTCTAATGTTTAAAAATCATACTTGATACGTTTCCCAGGTTTTCTGTCTCTAAATAAACCTCTCGATCATTTTTAGAGACTGGCCCACTCAACCAAAACTACAGACGCGTTTCGCTCTTATTGGAGCTTATCAATGTGGTGCACGAAACTGAAGTCTCTAGGAGGCACAAATTAGGTTGAGTGGACTAACCATATACAGGGCCATCTATCGAGAATGCCATGAGCTTGACAGCAATAAATGATAAATGTGCAGTGGGGACTCCACTCTAATATTTTTATAATTTTAAATTACAATTAGTTTAACTTTGGAGCAATTCGTACTATTAAAATTTCCTAATTGTATTTATTTTAACTGCATTTGATTTTTAATGTCAATGTGACATATGTACATTATTATAAAGTTGGCAACATTGCATTTACATGAAATCATCGTATAATGGATTACTTTAGTGCCGATTTCTGAACTTTTTATGACTATGTTTGTGCACTTTAGTGACGTTATCAAATAAAGGTTTTTTTTATCTCAATTTATTTAGTGCTTTAAATACAAGGTGTACATTTTATTATTTTCTGTTATGGTGGAGGACCCCATTGCAATACTTGGTGAAACTGTTAAAAAATCATAATGGACACGTTTTAAATTTCAGAATCAACCTCTCAGTCAGTGACAGTGCAATTTTATATTTACTTTTTTTCTTATTTGATTTGCAACGTAAATATCTCCCCGTATTTCGAGCATATAAGGATATAAACCATAATGAGATCGTGGGTGCAATGTAGGATCTGCTTGTCCATCAAGTTCCATTATTATTGAAGCCCTATGAAAAATAATATTATGTATTTTCATCGCAGTAGTAGATAATTCTTATATCTCTTACAATTCTTTTTTCCTTTCGTCTATTCGGTTCTCCATTTTTGTAGATTTTAAGTAGACTTATTTTAAACCTTAAATTGAAATTTAAAATTTGTGAAGTGTGTCACCACGACGTACAACCAGTAAATAAAAAATTGACAATTTGACAATAAATATTTTGTTAGACTTTTTAATCATCTAAATCAAAAACAAATAAAACAGTTATGGACAATAATTAAACAGCTATATACCTAACACATATAGGTAAGTATTAATAAATGTTAATTTGTTTATATAAAAATTTAATTACATTATTACTTGCCTAACGATTACATGGGTTAATTTTTACCAGGATCTATGTATCCGCTTCTGTCATGAAAGTATACATTACCTGCAATACTTTATTATGTTCATACCCATAGACAATAGATACATATACTACGTATATAGATTGGGAACTCTATCGTTGTTTTTGTTCCGTGCATGGGACTTTATAAACTCAGCGATGTAAGCGCTCGGTGGTTGCACAAGGAACTAAAATTTTGAAAGCGGCACAGTAGGCGGGACATTTGAAATTTTTGTTTGTATTAAATACTACTACATAAATTTATAAAATATGTATGAATACTGACCATTTGCGTAAATTACTCCAAATTCACCAAAGTGTGTATGTGCAAATAGTCATAATTCATACATATTTCATAAACAAATAATATTATTTACGAATGTTAATAAAAAACACAAATATATGAAATTGAAATCGAAAATTGTATTTAGTTTATGACTTACATAGAAAGTAATTCTACGGAAAAATACAATTTATTAAGAAAATATAACAATTATGTATATTTACTGAGCTTTTGTTATATATGTATTTATGAGTATAAGCATAAAGTCGAAAAACTCACTTGATGAATTAGTCTGTTCTGTATTGAGCAAGGCAAACTGAAGTAGCCGTGCAATTATTCAAATCTGCAATATTGTAAGATAAATCTTATAACTATTTCGATGGAATATATATTGCTATTTCTCATAAATAGATACACTAAAAACATATTAAACAACTTTAATTTTCACTTAAATTTGTCATACAATGACTTGATTGCAACAATGAAAATGCTTAATTACAATAAAGAAAATTTGATTACAACTATGAAAATAACTAATTACCCAAAGTGATAATAATTGATGCAAAAATTTATTTAAATATAACCGATACCTTTAGAGTTTTCCCCATACTCAATATTACTGAGTTCGCTGCTGACAATACAAACATTTTGCGTGGATACTTCTATAAATAATTAAAAATTAACCATCCTGAGAAAATAAATTTTGGATTATTAATTTACATACAGTCGCTGTATTAGTACGTTCTACATTAGTACTCGGAAAAAGAAAACAATGCTGATATGGACCACCTTAAACATAAAATATTAAACTAATAATAATGAAATTCACATGAAAGAAAAATAACATACCTGTTAAAAAGAGAGTAGGAACTGAGTAAACTTTTAATATCTTAGTTTCTGCTATTTTACATTCTTCGGGAAAATGTTTATCACATACATAGTATGACATATTATAAATATTCTTCGGGTCCGTATCTTGCAATTTCTTCGAAGAAATACGTTCTATCCAAGTATTAAAGAGTTCTTCATAATAAACTGAAAACCTATGAATAACTGGATCCAGTTTATCACAAAACGGAACACAACATCGATTTTTAGGCGGCATGGTTAATTTTTTTACTTTCATTAAAGAATTATAGAATAAAAATCAACACCAATAATACTAAGAATAACGTAAAACATAATAAAACAATGTTAACACAATGAATTATACTAAAGTATTAATTTTCAATATCGCACTTTTCGTTTGACACACCGGTTTGACATTCGCACGATTTGCATATTCAAATTTTTAAGAAATGACGGGGGAAACAATTCAAATTTTATTGATACTAGCGCCAAAGTGAGTGCACAGATAACTAAATCGAAAGTCAGTAATTACCCACTGAGTGCGCAGGCCCAGTTCATACCTTATATTGTACTTATTCTTTGTATTTTATAAATAAATATACTTACCCTTGCCCTGAAAAATTAGAAATATTTAAAATTTTACTTGTATTAATGTTTACTTTTACATTGTTGTATTTCATGTAACTATCCTTAATGTACAATATATTATACAATAAAATATAAATTGGTATTTGTTAATTTTTTTAGCCCTTCACTGTTTTTACATGTATATAGTTTTGAAAACTGCCGCTAGAGGACAGCACCTATTGAAAAAGCCTTGAGCCTAAATATAGGCAACCAGAAATACTGCTTTTTGAACATGCATGCATACGATGCGTACTTACATACAAATAATTCTTAAAATGACCATTACGTGACAGCACTTGCCAATCATTAATGTTAATAAAATAAAAGAAAAGTGTTGTATACCTCATGGGAACTTAATATAAATGGGTTGTGCATGGTAATTTCAGTTCAAAACTGCAAAAAGATATATACCAGATGGGAATTGAATATATTCTATATGGTACGTATACTATGGGAATTTGAATAGTGAGAATGGGACGAAAAGGCTTTAACCTAATGGGAATTTAACTAAATATTTTTTATCACATTGTTAGCCAGTTTCACCTGGCAAAAATATTTGACAGATACAAGATATAATAAAAATTTTAAATGTATCAGATGTAGAATTTTATGTTCTTCAATAATAGTAACAGAAATTTTCAAAAAATAATATTTAGAATATATTTTTTGAAGAAACTATTACTTCCGGTTGTCCAATTGTTACCAAAATCTAATCAGCTCTTCCCAGGAATGTCAGATTGAGGAAACTGTTGTTAAATATTTTTTAAGTCTTATAGTATTAGAAAAACCGTGGTTCCAACATCCACATATACACACACGGACATCATCGTAAAAATGTTATAATCGGATTATAGGGACCTTAAAACGTGCTTATCCACTCAAATCTGGATATGCGAATTTTAGCATGATTCCAAAACCTCTCTTAGCGAGAGGTAAAAATATATTTATATCATAAAGATTTTTTCTTATAAAAATTAAAGTTTATTGCGTATTACTGTTTGATACCATCATAAATTGTTATTAACTTTGTTGACAAATTTAGTAACAATTGTAAACAGAACTCTAACACAAAAGAAACGTAAAAGACATTTTTGTTTAAAAATTCTGTTTATAATTAGTTCTCATCAAGTTTGTTAACAAATTTCATAACAATTTTTTCAAGTACCAAACAGGCTTTAGTTGCAAAATTCAAATGTTTGTCACCATCTTACCATTATTTTAGTTGTAAATGTTAATTATTTTGCATCTTTATTTTGTTATAATAGTTCAAACTATCATAACAAAATAGATGCAAAATAATATTTACAACTAAAATAATGGTAATATGGTAATTTTTACGTGGTAACAAACATTTGAATGTTACAATTAAATCCTGTTTGGCACGTGAACAAATTGTCACCAAATTTGTTAACAAACTTAATAAGAAATAATTATGAACGGAATTTTTAAACACAAATATCTTTTACGTTTCATTTGTTATAATTCTGTTAACAATTGTTACTAAATTTGTCAACAAATCTAATAACAATTTATGACACTGCCAAACATTGTTTAGTTATAAAACTAAAATGTTTGTTCCTAAATAAAATGGTCATTATTAAGGTTGTATTATTTGTTGTTAATTATCTTTCATCTTTATTTTGTGACCAAATAGAAATTAGATAGAATTAAAAACAAATATATAAATATATATACAGGTGTCTCTTAAATAGGGGGACATGGCTTAACCACAGATTCCTGAGGCTAAAATAAGACGATTTATTAACGAAATTTGCTTCTATCGGAAAATGTGCCATTTAGTCAGTATTCTGCGTCAAAGTTCTTCGAAAAAAAAAAATAAATAATTTTGCTTATAATAATAGAACAGAAAAGTTTTTATCTTATGTTGATTGTTGTTGTTGGCATTTGTCATTGTCACATAATGATATTATAATCTTACTTCATTGTTTAAAATTTACTTTCTGCGTTTATTTCTGGTTTCCTTAAATTTACATTCGAGAATCTACATGACAATTCGCAAATATTTAGTGGTTTGGAGGAATTTATAATAAATGTAAATATTCGTTTTCTCGCTTTGGCTAGTATAATGCGGGACACAAATCTTGACCTGAGGGAAAGAAATGCTCATATCGTGATATTCCATAAACGCCGTCAAATATTACAGTAACTTTGTGCTTCTAACCACTGAAATATATACTAACTGGAACTCGCATACTCTACCTATCAGCGTACGCTGCACTGAAGCCTCATTGAACAATAATGGTTGGTCCTGTTCGCGCACGTTCGTGCCGAACCGTACCTAGCCGAATAACTCGTATCATAGCTGATCGCTTTGTTTTCATATTATGCTTCATTTATTTAAACATGCGCCACACGAAATAATTTCCGTCAACTCACGAACTGTCTCGATGTTTGCCAACAACTCCAGCAGCAGGCTTCCGTCTACTCACGAACTGTCTCGATGTTTGCCGACTACTCCAGCAGCAGGCTTTCAATATGCTTCACAGTCACGGTTCGTACGCGCATTCCAGTTAGTATATATTTCAGTGCTTCTAACTCATTTGTGTGCGCTGATGATCCTAATGGATCCGAGTGTAAACAAGACAGGAACTGAAACTAGCAGCAATGGGGGTCATTTAAAAAAAATAATTGTCGATTTTTTTATAAAATCATGAAATCCATCTCATTTATTAAATATAACAATAGAAAATAATTTGAAATATGGGATTTTTCATTCATAAATTTGCTAATAAAATTTCGTGCTTTTAAACACGGACTAAATTTGTGACGACACAAATTCATACTCACCAAATAATCATAGTTCTAAATTAAACCGGTAGAGCTCGACTGTCGTATCCGTGAATGTGTGGTCAGCCGTTGAAATATTTGAAATTAAACGCTTCTTTTAAAAAATCATATCTCCGATTCTAAAGACTGGTAAGATGTAAAACATACACATACATGTTTAATTTGGCCTATTTTTTCAAGAAAAAAATAAATCAGAAAATGTGAAATGACCCCATTGCACAGATCAACTGCCAATATAAAAAATCTGTTGTGGCCAGCACAAGACCTCTTGACATTTCCATATTAGGCTTTATAAGTATTGTATGTATTGCACTTCGCTATCGAACCGTCGTTTCATAACAAATTATATCTATTTTTCATTGTATGAGGAAGTTTCTAAATGTCAGAGATTCTTCCAATTCATTCACCAGATTGGCGGTATTTCTGATGGATATATATATTTTACCTATAATTTCAAATATTTAATTAATAAAACAATGAGAAAGATTAAATGTACTTCCCAGAAAAAACTATCAGAATGTCACTAAAACTGTTGCTTTTTGACACTGACATCTGTCATTTACAAACTATGTTATAAACATTTGAATTTGTCAAGTGGTTTCCTTAGTGCCTTAGCCTCTGCGATTAGATTATTCTATATATTATCGTGTCTTTATCTCTAAATCTATACGATATAATAAAATTTTTAAGTGTATTAGATGGAGAATTTTATGTTGTTCAATATTTGTAATAACAAAAATTTCCAATTTTCTAAGAAACTACTACTTCCGGTTGTCCAATTGTTACCAAAACCTTTTTAGCTCTTCCCAGGAATGTCAGATTGAGGAATTCATAGTTAAACATGTCTTAAGTCTTATAGTTTTTGAGGAATCGTTCCTCCAACATCCAGACATCCACACACACACACACACAGACATCATTTAAAAAAAATGTAATCGGATTCTAGGGACCTTAAATCGTGCTTATTTACTAAAATCTGGATATGCGAATTTTAGCATGAATCCAATACCTCTCTTAGCGAGAGGTAAAAAGGCTGCATAGCTTTAAAAATTATTTGGGCAACAGATATCTTATAGTAGGTATACAGTTCATCTTTCGTGTCCCGCATAAGTATATAAGTATAGTTCATCTAGGGATCATTTTCCGAAGACTCGTTATCGTTTTATTATGGGTGCACAATAGCTAAAACCGCAATGCCAAAATGTTTCGGTCCGTACAGTCGACCAGTTCAGTATTTGCAATGCTGATATATATTTTACGCCCAGTATTCGATTGTAGACCAAGACTGCACTTTCCAGATTTTCTAAACCGATTACCAGGGCTGTATTTGCTAATATTTAAAATTTTAATGCGTTAATCTTTTGGACTTAGAATTTCCCTAATTTTCTTATAACTTATTATAAGGTCTGTGAACTTGTCTCCAAAGGATTATAAAACCGTTATTTGTGGCTATGTAGGTATATAAATAGGTGGTGAGTTTAATTATTTTCACTTGTCATTTGTACCTCCTAACTAGTGTACGAAGGCTGAAAGTGTTTTTTGTTTTGTTAAATTAAATTCAACAGTCAACAACGTTAACAATGTTTCGCCCGTGGGAAGAAAATGAAGAATTAGAAAGTGCTAGTAAAAGTGTATTACCATCGCCTAATATATTTAAACCTTTTTTGCACGAACATCGAACATGGACAACAAATCGTGTTGAATGTTTACAATGGACTTTTAGAGGAATATGAAGAATCAGTTGCTCTTAAGAAAACTTGCCAACTAACAAAGGTATGTGACAAAACTGTTAAAAAAATCATCAGAATAGGTGGTCCGGTACTTAAAAGAGTTCGAAAAGATTCAGGTACTGACAAAATAGATGATTTTACGAAACAATATATAGTACGAACAATACATAATTCTTATGCTAATAATATTGTATACACATTATCATCTTTACATGCAACGTTAAGAAAAGATATTTCTTTTGTACCTTCTTGAGCATGCCTACATTAGTGTTTAAAGAAAATGGGTTTTGTTTACAAAAAATTAGATCAAAGACAAGCAGTACTAGAACAACCGCGAATAGTTGAGTTACGGCACAAATATTTAAATGAAATTAAATCGTACCGCGAAGCAGGGAAAAATATTGTCTGTCTAGATGAAACATGGTATGACACGCATGATGTTGTTTAGAAAGGATGGGTTAATTCTGAAGACGAGGACGAGTGCACTATGTCCGAATAAATATTCATATATTTTTTTAAATGACATGTGGTTATAGGCCTCTTGGGGAAATCGCCACTATGAACAAAGATTAACGGTCCGCAAACAGTACCTCCTGGGTGGTCACAATACAATATATTTTTTAAAACAGTTAAATATTAAACAATTTTTTTTTTACTATTTTGGAAAGTAAAATGTGTGAAATGAAATATTTCAAACCCCTACTCAAATTTTTCATCACAGCCCTGACATAAGCCAGGATATTGGGACCCTCTATTGTACTGCCGTAATAAAACGATAACGAGTCTTCGGAAAATGATCCCTAGATGAACTATACATGTAGGAACAACAATGCTCGTTAATAGCCAGAAGTGCGCATGCAACAAACTAAAAAATCTTTAGAATATTTTGCTGAACGAACAAATTATTTTTAATCGTAGATTTAAAATTCCTGTTGTGCGAACATTTTTAAACTGAAGCGCATGCTCAGAATGGTTTGTGATGACGGTTTTTGAGTGTCCTGCAAACAAGCCTATAAATCAATACTTTTGAAATTATTTACGTAGATAACAACAATAAAACTGAATATTCGTTATAGTAGTTTAGTATTTATTATATATACACTTACTGTATGTACAATACTGACACATATGTTTTCACATACATCTTCTTAACCTATATGACACATGTTAAGTCTTTTATTAATATATGTTAGTGCCTTACGCTCTAGTTTTACAATAAATTATTTGTTTAAAATGCTGTTACATAAATATGGAATATCGTTATCGTATTGGACACGTATGCAGAAGTATGTAATAAGCGTATGCAGTATATATAGGTAACCATACAATCATATACGGTAGTAGTCAATTCAGCACTGGTATGTCACTGGACAGACGGACAGACACACAGAGGTATTTGTAGAACGCTTCAAAAAGGTAGAATACATTTCAAAAAGTCTTACTTTGTTCTTATAGTTCATACTGTTCGACTAATGCAATGCTAAAATTTAGAATACCAACCCCTAAAGAATTTTAGTTTGATGATTATATATAGTTGTAAAACCATTAAAAACATTAAATTCCACAAGAATTAGGGCGCGGAAAGCAATATTTATAGTGATTTTGGCATTTTTCATTTTTTCCGAAAAAAGTACGGTTAAATTCCTATAAAATCAATGGGTGAGATTCAGTGGGTTGTATTAGCGTGTTTTAAGCTAAAACAGACCTTTGTCAAAAATATTTTGGCAACTTTGTAATACATGTCAGAAAAAAGTGAGAGGCCAAAGGATTAAATAAAGAAAAAAATATTATTAACAGAAGTAAGAAAAAAAGGACAAATATCAAAACTGATCAAAACGGGGGTTGAGGTATTTTAAAATTCATTAACATTCAGGTATGAAATATTTGACACATAAAATTTGACATATTTCTAACCTAATTTTGCAATAATGAGTTTCCTTTTACACCTTCCATTTACAATAATACTTCTTCATTTGACTAAAGGATATATGTATTACTTTTCCCTGTGGTAATATTTCTAAATTACAATTGAATCTCATTGATACATGTGGAAAATATTACAATGTTGCCATATACTCAATACAAGTTTTAAAACAGACCTTAATACAACCCACTGAATTCCACCCAATGTAGTTATACGAGTCATGTGAGTACTGCGAGTTAGGTTTTTGACAATTTGCAAGCGAAAAAAGTCACATTTTTTACAAATACATGCTAAAAAACTATTTATTATATTATATACCCGAATTTCGTCAAATTGAGTTCTGTGAGTTAGGTTACCGTTTCATAAGATATTTTGCAAGCGAAAAAATCATGAATGGGGATTCCACGTTTTTTTGATTTTTTATGTTATAATATTTTTAAATTCAGAAATTCCCTGATTTTTCTTTTTTTAAAAATTCGGCTTCTTATGGAAGAAAAAAAGTGGTAAATATTTGGTATCTAGTGTTAAACCTTTTGTCAATGTTGTGCGGCTAAGGTTATATGTTATATCGCTTCATATTTGAAAATTTAATTTTGTTTTTATTTTCTTTTCTCTTACTTATCTTAAATTTAGTATATCGTAGATATAGTTTATTATTATTTAAGTATTTGTAAAAATAATAGCGTGTAGCTACATACAGTAACATTTTTGAAAGAAGTCCGATCAAGGCCATCTACGAATTATATCTATGAATTAAGATTTTGTGCTGTCAAATTTAGTAGTGTCTTTTACTTAGTTTTTATGAGGGTACATAATATCTTGTGTACCTCATAAAAACTATGTAAACGACACTACTAAATTTGACAGCATAAAATCTTAATTCATAGATGCAATTCGTAGATAGCCTTGATCGGACTTCTTTCAAAAATTTTACTGTAACCACCATAACCAAATACTCCAGTGGAATAGTCTGGCAGTCACTGGTTTGATGATGGGAACGCCTATTTACAGTGTCGGCCAATAAAAGTGAGCCGGGGTCGGTAGCGTCATCAAACCCGGAAAAATCCGCGCGTTTTGAAATTGTGAAATATATTTTTTCTACTCCCATGCGTGAAGTGAGTACTTCACGTATCAATTTTTATGTGTGAAGTTTGAGTTTTTGCACACGGTGCGTGAAGTGCTACTTCACGCACAGTGTGCGTGAAGTGACATTTCACGCACCGTTCATTATTTTAAATATTACAAACTGAATTGTATTTTAATAAAACAAAGCTGTTAAACACCCGTAACGTTCGTAACCATGGTTACACAAGTCGATAATACAGAGGCTTTACGTTTAAAGACTGACAATGTGAAGAAAAAATATATTTTATTGCAAGGTCGTAGAAAAAGTATAGTATGTAACACGTGTGTGAAGCCTATTTTACATTCGGGTGGTTTGCAACACTCGCCTTCGGCTCGTCTCGCAATCTCCACCCTCATGTAAAAATGCCAGCTTCACACACTTGCCACATAATATACTATTTTTCACTACTAGCCTAGGAACCCACTATTATTGACTTTTATTTGACATGAGAAATTGTTTTTCACTACCGCTTGCTTGTAACCATGGTAACCTAGGTCAATAATACTTTATTATTAACCTTGGTCTATAATGCAAACTGTCACTTTTCAATCAAACTCAAGCCTACAAATCCAAATATTATTTAACTCATTAAACTCAAGAAAGGTGTTAAGTATATAATTTAAATTTGCCACTATAATTTTAAATTGACCTACGCTGCCGCCCACTGTGCTGTTTTGGTGAAAATGTGAAATATTTGTAGATGTAGGATTGAACAAATCACTATTTTTTTGTATTTGTAGGTAAATACATTTCAATAGATTTATTTAAAAATAATAATAATAAACTAATAAAGCTGCTGACTGTAACAGCAC
Organism: Ophonus ardosiacus; assembly: GCA_943142095.1. Classification (NCBI taxonomy): domain Eukaryota; kingdom Metazoa; phylum Arthropoda; class Insecta; order Coleoptera; family Carabidae; genus Ophonus; species Ophonus ardosiacus. Next base: position 32,296,752 of record OW964834.1, on the reverse strand, counting down.
AAAGTGTTTTTATTAAATAATTAAATCAAATACAAATCAAGGCCCATAAGTGAGGTTATCAAACCAGCGATATGAGCAAAACGTCAGATAAAAACAAATGCAGCCTACTTTGTTTTTGTGAATATTAACAAATAAGTAACGTTATTATTCATGTCAAAATTATTGTTATTATCAATAAAAAAAAAAAATTCAAAGAGAATTTATGTGCTAGTAGTGAAAAAAATAGTATATAAACCACGGTTGAGAAGATCATTATTGACCAGGCTCCTTATATCCCTCGTGCTTCGCCCTCGGGTTACAATAGGCGCTGGGTCGATAATGATTATCTTCTCAACCTTGGCGTATAATATACTATTATTTATAAAAGAAGTGATAAAACATATAGAAAAGAAATTTTCGCCAATAACATAGTTATATGGGAAGATATAATTATGTATATAATTTATATAAAAATTCGATATGGGTGGAATCCCCTATTTTCACAAGTACCTACAGCCTTGAGAATAGGTAAAATCTGACTTTATTTTTGCAAAAAACATTTAAAATAAATATGCTTTCGTGCTCTATTATTGTGTTTTTTTATTATGTTTTAGCTAAACGAAGACATTCCAACAAAGAATTTCAAGGGGGGTGGGTTTTCTAGAATCCAGCCAAAATTCATTTTCAAAATTAAAAATTGAAATATTTTGCAAAGAGTACAGATTAATTTGTTAAATAAGTTTTCAAGGACAACTAATTTGGAATATAATTTATTAACTGTTCATACTTTTCTGGTAATAATATCAATAAATATTTATTCAAACTGAAGTCTTGTTTTTCAAAATTGATATTGAAAATGATAAATGGAGAGATTTCCAATAATTTTTCATGAAAATTAATCATATTTTCATATGGTATATTTGGAAATTTTTTGGTAATTTTCGTTATAATTTTATTTATATAAGGGTGGGCATATTCACCCCTATTATACAGTAATATTTGGGGTGTAGTTTCCGTATTTTCCCTTAAATTTTCCAAAATTTCGGGATAAACAATGAATATTATATTGTTGTTATTAAAATGAAAATATTTGGGTATTGAGTTTTTATAAAAATGTTTAAATTTTATGGGTTGTATGGGCGTATATATTTTATTCAAATAGGACATAATTTGTGGTAAAAACAATTTCATATTTTTGGGAATCAAATTTTGATTATAATTATTATTGAATATATTTAAGTCATATTCAGGGTACAATCTTTTAACTAAATGCAAATTCTGTTCGAGATTTTTTTCATCATTAAATAAAGTATAAATCCTGTTATTTTTATGTAAATGTTCCAAATATTTTTGCCATTTCAAATTCAACAAATTTTTCGTTATAAATTTAATACTGATATTCATATTTTCATTTTTGACCTTTTGAAAATTAAAATTTTTCATCTTATACCTTTCTACCCTTTTTCTGTCAACCATCCTTTGTTGTATCTCGTAATTCTTGACCCCCCTGTGTATGTGGAACCCTATAGGGTGTGTTTTGGGAGTCCAGGCGCTTTGGTATGGGGTATGTGTAAATAAGGATAAAAGGAGATGTCAAGTTGGCCCGTCATCGTGATGTGGTCGTTTTCTCGTCTTGGAGGGCTTGCTTTTCTTGGCTTTTTTCGGGCTTAAGGTACATGCGCAACCGCTTCGGACTTTGATGTAGCCTAGCATCCATTTTGTTCGACCTGGGGTGTACCTACAAAGAAGAAAAAATATTACTTTGACTTTCTAAATTTAAATCATCCTTCCTACAGTCTAGACCTGGCTCCGTTCGACCCTCACTTTACAGGATTTAGGGGCGCTTTTTCGGGTTCATTTTGTCAAGTGACGTTAATATGTTGTTTTATTATTGACAAAGATTTATTTTTGGACAATTTACACGTGTTGTTGATAATTCTGTAGAATGAGTACCGGGAAATGCCCTTTAAAAATCCCGCGTACATGGTATGAAAAAAAAATGCTCCAAGTTGGTATCAATGTACAGTCGTGGACAGAAAAAAAAACAAGACAAGTCGAAAAATCAAGAAAACTTTCTTCTATAAGATTTAGTTACTTGACTTTGACTTTACAATTACGACATTTTTCACTTTGATTTGTCAAAAATTGAATTATTGAATCGAAGTAAAAAAAATGCCTCGAAGTAGCGATATTGTGAAGTGTTCGGTAATTGTTAGATGGGAAAAATTCTGTCATTAACATTTTAAATATGTGGAGACTGGAAGGCGGAATAGAAAGGAATCCAGGATCAGGGTACCAAGTGAAAAAGAATAATAATAATAATAATAATAATAATAATAATAATAATAATAATAATAATAAGAAGAAGAAGAAGAAGAAGATACAAGATTAATTGAGATACTAAAGACTACTAGAAATAGATAAGAATGCATATGGGAAAATGTTACCGTCGAATATTGTACGAATTTGGTTAATTCCATGCCACGGAGACTGACTGAAGTTATCAATCGAAATTGTGCAATGACCAAGTAATTAGAAAAGTTGTAGTTTTTAAATAATTTTATTAAATCGTTTCCTAAATTGAATTATTCTGTTTAATGTTGCTCAATTATTTACTTGTCTTCAAATTACAACACTTCTGGCTCTGGGATTGTCAAGGATCAGTTTACACTAAAAAAAAAAAATACTGTCCTATTTTTTTCTGTTCATCATTGTACCTAATTTGTCAATTAGAATTTTATCACGATTTGTCGCTTGGTATTAAGGTGACCAGATTTCGAAGTTAGAAATTCGGGACGATATAATATATATATATATATATATATATATATATATATATATATATATATATATATATATATATATATATATAATAAATCAAAACACGGTATTCATTTTTAAACATAATAATAAATTTGTAACCCTTCTAAATTATTTTGATGAAGTAGCCTTACATTTCTCTGAAGCATGAATATTTCTTAGAACATCTTTTTCTTTTATGATTTTCTTATAAAAGTCCGCGCAATTTTCATTAAAATTTATTTTAGTGATTAACATACTCTTCAAAGTGTCCACTTTAAGCTATGTCTTATCACTAGTCCAGAAACTGTTCATAATGCTAAATACTCGCTCCTCGCTCATTTGCAGCATTAGGGCCGGGAAGACAAAAGAAAAACTCTGGCAATTTTAAAACATTTGAATAAGGAATCTGGTTCATATGTAGTTATTTCCATCCACCTATGAACTGGGCACGGCTTATTTTTTGACCATTCCTATATTTTTTCTTCCGTGATATATTGTTTAACGTAAACATATTCCTCATATATACCAATTTCTAATAATTTACGATTTGGTATCATTTTATTAATTAACAAAAAGGCTGTTCAACATGACTCCAAAAGGGATTTTAATATGATATGCGGTCGGTATGCTCCGCGTCTCTTAACTTAAATAATTGTATTTTCAGTTTGCAATCTACACTACTTAAATAAGTACATGCATTTAAACTTTTGCATTCTCACATTACTGTTTTTTCGGGGCAATTCGGGACAAATGCTATAAATTTGGGACCAAAAAACGAGTTGTAAAAAATCGGGACAGGGTCTGAAAATCCGGGACTGTCCCGGGAAATTCGGGACGTATGGTCACCTTATTGGTATGAGTACAGTTATTTGTTAAGTTAGTCGTACATAAGTGTGCTCTGCGATTTTTGAAATGGATAAAAATATTGAACAAAGTGTTTGCTCTCAAATTTTGTATTATCAACAATATTGGTTTTATGAGTTTAACAGGCAGACTGGTGTTTCGTTAACGAGCTGAAAAACTATCAAGGTTATGTTGACTGTTTCCTTTGACTGTCGTGTTGTCGAAATATCTTTTATAGGGGCAAACATTCAATAAACAAAATTATTACATTATGAAATATTCGAGAGACAATGTTCGCCAGAAAAGACCAAATTTGTGGGAATTTTGCACAACGAAAATGCACCGTTCCACACATCGACCATTGTACGCGAATTTTTGGACAAAAATGCAACGGATGTTATCGATCAAGCACCATACTGTTTTCACCAGATATGGCCCCAAATGAGTTATTTTTATTCCCCAAACTCAAATTATCATTTCGCGGAAGATATTTGAGTTTATTGACATAAAACAAAATTCGCAGAAGGAGCTGAAGGCTGTAAAGGAAAGGGCCTGTAGGAAGAGTTTCGACGGCTGGATTTTTCGTTGACGTAAATGTATCGCATCAAATGGAGCCTATTTTGAAGACGATAAAATAAATTCGGATGATTAAATTAATATTTAGTGTTTTATCGAACAAAAGGGCTATTGCAAGAATTTTTATTTGACTTCTAAGTACTAAATTTTAAAAGATATTGTCCTTTAAAGAGCCTCAAATTTGAAAATATCACGAAATATCGATTAGATATTTTACAATTAAATATTGAAATTAATGTAAAATTTTGAAAAAGCCACGTGATCCGAAACAGAATGTGACATCAAAGTACATACAGTTTAACATCATGTGACAAACTATCGCCTACTTTTATTTATATAAATAACGTAAACTGTTTTCCTAAAGTCTATGAATGACGTGCTGCTTGTACACCGACACCATAGGAGTGGTATTTACGAAAATAATAAATTATTATTAATATTTTTATTAATATGAAAAATATTGCACAAACTTTCACTTAATCCTTTAAAAAAATGTGTAAATTTATTTGACATTGCGTATATCCATTTTTTTATTAATTAACATTAATATTTATTTGATTTAATTAACTGTTAATTAATTGCAAATTGTTAATAAGTTAAGACGCGTAATTTGGAGTTTCCCTCAGTTGTTTCAATACCACCGTCAGCCTGATTTATAGATTACATAGAATAGAATGGAATAGAAATACGAGTATAACCAATGTAAATGCATGGAACCAATTATACTTGCACAGAATGGAACAGAATAGGATATAACCAAATTTTATTTCTTATTCTATTTCATTCCATTCTATTCCATTCGGCTTGCTCCAATAATATTCGTGTGACTTGTTGTGACTTCGTTGCTTTTGGCCCAACCCCTAATGTAAAAACTTTCTGTAGACAACAGTTCTTTTCAGAAATAGCATATTTTATAGCAAAAACAAATAATGACATTATTCAAATCACCAATAAATATAGTTAATTTAGTGTAAAAGTGACACAAAGATGACGTTATTCTATTCCAAAGTATTCTATTCTACGAAATCTATAAATGGTCTTACAAATTTCTATTCCATTCCTTATTCTATTCTATTCTGTGCAATCTATAAATCAGGCTGCTTCTCTGACTATTTACCCCAAAATTTAAAATAAATATTTCCTATTTTAAATCAAAATCCACTTACCCCATAATTGGAAAATTGGCCATAGACCCTTCACCATCTCTCTCATCTTCTAACAGCGCATAACTAAAGCTATACTGCTGCGTACATCTACTCTGATTGGCGAGCTTCTTATCCACAAACTTGCACTCCTTGTTTTCGACCTCGGGTTTGCAGGAGATCTCGTAGAAGCGCTGTCGGTTGCCGGCATCGCGGTACAGCTTCACCAGCATCCCCTGCTCGTTTTTGCCCGATTCGGGCTCCGTCATTTCTACCACGCTTGGACAGCAGGCCACCTCCTCGCCTTCTGTGTCCAAGGATTGTTGGAGGATGTATAGCTGTTTCTCACGTAATGTTAGGTTCTGAGACCTACAGGGATATTCATAATCTATCATTGTTATCGAAGCATTTACGACAAATTGAAATGAAAATTAAATATGTTTGCAAAATTCTGAAAAGGTTTACATTTATGCCCGTATTCATAAACAGTCGCAAAATTTTAAACGGTTCGTTATAATTTTTTTCCAGTTAAAACAGTCGACACTGTCAGAAAAATCGATATGTAATTTGTCAAGTTTGTTTCTATTTGTTAAAAATTATAACGTGCCGTTTTGAAACTTTACAAGACTTTATGAATATGGACAATAAAGTATTTTACTTAGTGAAACTTTTATATGAGATTGTCATGAGTCTTGATAGAACCACCTTAAGACTTAAGTAGGGCTAGGACTTAGCACTGGGTATTTAGTTGAAAGGAAAAAACCCTCCCACACGGACCAAATAGAATACGCGTCGGAGTCGATTCTTCACCCATAATACCCGTAAGACCCATAAGAACCGCAGACCCGTAAAAATCGTATTACTCGCAAGAACCGTATTTCCCTTAAGACTTGACGTTATATGTGAAGCGTAAGACTGCCTGTATTAATGGGCATACTTCGCCGCACCGAGAACATATATATCTCATTATTGCATTTAAATACACACACTTAAGTTATTCATATGATGGTGTCTGTTTTACAAATTAGTCCAGTCATTAGGTAGATTTACCCTGCAAAAGGTCGGGTATTTCTGATTTTTTGATATATTATATATTTAGGGGTCCTAATAAAAAATGCAAGTTTTCCCCCTCGGGGGCCTTCGAGAAGCACCGCCAACTTGGGAAAAAAGGCGCAAAAAATCCGTTTTTTCTAAATATCTCTTCACCTATTTGCATTACGGCAAAATAGCTATATATAAATTGGTTGATAATAAAATTCCCTACAACTGTCTTCTAATACATTTTTTTCTATAACCAATAGATAGCGAGCTACAGCGCTTCAAACAAAGCAAATTTTCAAAAATTCCCCTATTGCTTCATTTAGATCATATTTTATTATATATTTTTAATTTTTTACTAACAAATTAAACTCACATGAAATTCCTCTAAAATTTTAAACATCTGAAAATCGACTCATTTCTCATAATTTCATTCAAAATTTCGACACGATTAAAGATAAACAGTATTAAGTATTTAATATGTGTCAGTGGTTGATGAGAAATTGATTAGTATGATAGTTAAATAATAACAATTAATGAATAATAATAAGTAATTTGAAAAAAAAAATTAAAAATATATAATAAAATATGATCTAAATGAAGCAATAGGGGAATTTTTAAAAATTTGCCCTGTTTGAAGCGCTGTAGCTCGCTATCTATTGGTTATAGAAAAAAATGTATTAGAAGACAGTTGTAGGGAATTTTATTATCAACCAATTTATATATATATATATATATATATATATATATATATATATATATATATATATATATATACAGGGTGTATCAAGATAATGGAACAGTGCATTTTATTCGTGTATGTGAAAAGATACAGAAAAAAGTGATTATGATATTTTGTAAGGCATAGAGGGGGACACATTTTAGCATAAATTTTATTATCTTAAATTCAGTGGTACTCAAACTATGTGGCAATATTATAATTTTTTAAATGGCATTATATATATTTTATTAATTCATTAAATAGAGAATTTTGATCTGAATTCAACGATATAATAATATCATACCCTTACATTGCGAAAAATTTAATAAAAATTAATTCAAAGTTAATATTTCATTTCTACTTTATCTAAGTAATCTGAGCAAACATTGAATCAATAAAACAAAATAAAATTTATTTTAGTTTCATTTCATGCAAGTAAGCTACGATTTTGGCAATAAATTCAACTTTTAAAATAATTTTTTTGTTTTATTGCTTGAATGTTTGCTCAGATTACTTAGATATAGTAGAAATGAAATACTAACTTTGAATTAATTTTTATCAAATTTTTCGCAATGTAAGGGTATGATATTATTATATCGTTGAATTCAGAACAACATCCTCTATTTAATGAGTTAATAAAAAGTATATAATGCCATTTAAAAAATTATAATATTGCCCTATAGTTTGAGTACCACTGGATTTATGATAATAAAGTTTATGTTAAAATGTGTCCCCCTCTATCCCTTACAAAATATCCTAATCACTTTTTTCTGTATCTTTTCACATACACGAATAAACGGTACTGTTCCATTATCTTGATACACCCTGTATATATATATAGCTATTTTGCCGTAATGCAAATAGGTGAAGAGATATTTAGAAAAAACGGATTTTTTGCGCCTTTTTTCCCAAGTTGGCGGTGCTTCCCGAAGGCCCCCGAGGGGGAAAACTTGCATTTTTTATTAGGACCCCTAAATATATAATATATCCAAAAATCAAAAATACCCGACCTTTTGTGGAATAAACCCTTATTTTTCTACCTGGACTACATGGAGAATGGTAGATATTTATTGTATGTACAATTTGTAACTCCTGACGTAGATTATTATAAGCTTGTATATTTTGCTCACTTGTGAAGAAAGGTATTTACTTTTGATTCAACATGCTGATTTGCTCACTATTTTAAGTTGAATAATAAAGAATTTTGCTAACAATTGTGGAAAAAATTGTTTTTCAACGGTATGATTGTTTAAACGGATAATTAGAAACCTAATAATACGTTTTACTTATGGTTCTTACGGGTCTTATGAGTCTTTCGGGTCTTATGGGTGAAGAATCGATTCTGACCTGTATTCACTAAAATACGAGTGAGCGGGTGGTCTTTTGGATCTAGCCTTAAATATAAAACATAAAAGAATAAAAATAATTATGGTGCACTCACCACTCTAGTTTGGTGTTGCGTTGATGTCGAAATCTCTCTGGCACGAAAGACGTATTGCTCGGCACGCGACCACTTACACTCATCAAGAAAACGGCCAAGTGAAGTACCTACACAAATATAAATAGACAGACATTTAGATAAATAAATAAATAGATAGATAGTTAAAGTATTTATGTAGTCATATATATCCAAACAGCACATAATACTACTCGTACAAGGCATCTTAAAACTTAAATTAATTAACTGTTTCATAAGCAACAAAATCGTGTCCCACTTATTGGGTTAGCAAAAACCCGAAAACAATAGTAACAATAAAAAAAAATCTGTTGTGGCCAGCACAATACCTCTCGCCATTTCCATTTTATGTTATATAAGTATTGTATTGCACTTCGCTATCGAACCGTCGTTTTATAACAAAAAAAATTACAGAACTTTACCCAAATATTGTTTTTTTATTGTATTTAACATGTCTTCTGCACACATATAATTCTAATTACATCTATTTTTCATTGTATGAGGAAGTTCCTAAATGTCAGAGATTCTTCCAATTCATTAACAAGATTGGCGGTATTTCTGATGGATATATGCATGTTACCTACAATTTTAAAATTGTAATTATTAATAAAAAGAAAGATTAAATGTACTTCTCAGAAAAGGCTTTCGGAATGTCACTAAAACTGCGTTGATTTTTGACTTACAAACTATGTTATTAACATTACTATGTTGCTGCTGGTTTCCTTAGTGCCTTAGCCTCTGCGATGTATTACATTAGATTATTCTATATATTACAGTGCCTTTGTCTCTAAATCTATTCAAGATATAATAAAAATTTTAAGTGTGTTTTTCAATACTATTTGTAATAACAAAAATTTCCAAAAAAATATATTTAGAAGATTATTTTAAAGAAACTATTACTTCCGGTTGTCTAATTGTTACCAAAATCTAATCAGCTCTTCCCAGGAATGTCAGATTGAGGAAACTGCAGTTAGGATTTTTTAAATCTGATAGTATTTGAGAAACCGTGGTTCCAACATCCACTAAAATCTGGATATGCGATTTTTAGCATGATTCCAATACCTCTCTTAGCGAGAGGTAAAAAGGATAAGAATAAGAGTAAGAGCTCAGCTGACTCACTTCACTCTTTAACAACATTCTTCTTTCGCCTCGTCCACAATCATCATCGCATTCAAACATACGAACATATTAAAATGACCGATTTTCGATAGCGAATAACCGCATCCGGACCACAATAATAGTTACGCAATAATCATCCTTCGCCACACATTCCTGTCCAAACATACTTGTTTCACCTCGTCCACATAAGAGTTCAACTGAGTCACTTCATTCTCTTAAGAACATTATTACTAACCATACATCTTCACACCACAATAGTCACGAAACAATCATCCTTCACCACACATTCCTATCCGGGCACACTTCTTTATGAATGTGGCTGAGGCGAAAGAAGTGTACCACATTATTGTAGAGGTCCATAATAAAGTCAGATATAAACAAAAAGCTAAGTTAGTAGTGAAGGTGTTGGTACTTATGATGCACTATTTCGACAAGGGGTGTATCCAGACGTTATTCATATCGTATATGGGCCGAGTGAGATGAAGCACTGCATAGAAAGTCAAAGGCACATCGATAAGAAAATTGATTAATTGTATTGAAGAAGAATACACTGGGGATGATTTTATCTTCTGGTCATACCTTGCGCCCTATCAAACTCAAAATTGGCTAACAGATCAAATCGTAGCATTTGTTCCGCGAAACGAAAATCCCCCTATTCTCAACTGAAATGACCGATAGAGGCGCTGCAAGCACTTCCAATATGGCGGATGCATGACGGTAGGTGTACAATCTGTCACTGTCATATGATACAATTTTGCTTGTGTTTCTTGAAAATGAAGCTAAGTATTGTTCAGATATTTGACTTTCTAAATGCTACTCATCATTCTAGTATTATTGTTGAAGGTATGATTGTATATAATATTCATTTACTACTTTATTTAAAATATTAATCTTGTAAACAGGCGAAGAAGTTTTGAATGCGAATCACATGTTCATCATCACAATTATGTGGAATTACCGATAGTTATCGAGAAATTATAAATGTAACATCACTCTGTCTTCAAAAAAGTGCTCTGTCGTCACAAAGATGGTACAGCACTTTTTTTTCAATTTCTCCGTAGAGAAGGAATCTCTAAAAATTTAAATCATAAATATGTTTCAAATATAATTATTAATAATATTACCTGGAAGAATAAAGTCACTGTCTTTGAAATGTCTCGAACATACTCTCATATACTTGGAAATTTGTTTTCCAGAACGTAAAACATACTTAAAAGTTCCAATGTTTGTTGAACAGCTGCATTTGTGGTTATGCTCACTTTGTTTTTACCTATTTTTGGAAAAATGTGGGAACTTAAATAATTTTCCATACTCATAAGCGAATGACACCCGTGTACACAACACATAATATTGCTTTAACGTGTTTTACAACATTCATTTTCGTATAAAAGAAATACTTTTAAAAAATGTATGCTAACATTATGTTGTATTTGATCGCACCTACCGTCATGCACTAGTTCAAAATTTAGTCACCAGATGTCATATCGATGCTCTACAGTTGTCAATAGCCTTCCCCAGGCTCGTTCCATAGAAGATTTTTGAGTTCTTTTATCTCGAAAAGTTTACGGTGGAGGATACGAATTCCAAAATGAGGATGAACTTCAACGCGAAATATACTGAAATCAGAAATATCTGAGAAATCGACGTAAATGTCATCCAAGACCAAACGATAGGTGTCCGCGGAAAGTTGCGCCTTGTGGAAGAAAACGCCTATCTTTATTTAATTTAAGTTCATAATTTTGTTGCTTATGAAACAGTTAATTATTAAGTATTACAAAACTTTAAGTAAATGCAAATAAAAAAATCTGTTGTGGCCAGCACAAGACCTTTCGGCCATACATATTGTAATTACTAATTAATATATTTTTATATTTTTTAATTCATTCTATAAGTTTCCTCCTACTTTTTTAAATGTTCGAGATTCTTCAAATTCATTGACGAAATTGGTGGTATTTCTCATGCATATGTAATATATGAATCTATAATTTTAAATATTTAATTAATAATAAAATAACAAATATTAAATATACTTCCCAGAAAAAACCTTCGGTAATGTATCTGTATTTTTGACACTGATATTGTTCTGTCAGTTACATACTTTTTATTTTTCAACTGGTTTCCATGGAGTTATTTGGGCTGTCAGATTCATTACAACGGATTATTTTATATATTTATAATTCTTTATCTCTAAATTTACAGAAGATATAATAAAAATGTTCAATGTATCGGATAGAGAATTATTCTTTAATATTTGTAATAACATAAATTGCCAAAAAATAATATTTAAAAGATTTTGTTTAAGAAACTTCTACTTCCGGTTGTCTCAATGTTACCAAAACCTTTTCAGCTCTTCCCATTAATGTCAGATTAAGGAATACGTAGTTAAGTAGGTCTTTATTCTAAAAGAATTTGAGAAACCGTCTTTCCAACATCTACACACATATACGTATATATACACACACACACGCGCATCCATACCCACCATGGAGGTATGAAACAAATATGGAGGTAGCTTTTGCGAACTCAAATGAAGCCAACTGCTCCCCACTACCAGTCGGGACCATCTGTCATTTTGTGTACAGTACAGTTGTGCGAAGTAATATATTGTGGACTATTTTTATTATTGTTATTTCTTTATTAAAAAGGTGTTTACAAAAAATTAGAGTAGAATTCGCTAATTCAAAATTGAGGATTAGCTTAAACTTTTTTGTCAATCGGGCTGTAAATGTTTTAAAAAAATGTATAAATACAGACTTTTTTTTACTTTGCATGAACATTGTTTCGAACATGGGCCCCTGGAATATCATATAGTTCATTTAATTAAATCTATATGTCATAATTATTTTAAAGTTAGTTTGCATTTTTTAACAAAATCAAATATTGATAAATCCCAAAATATTAGAATTTGAAATAACAAAATGACATTGTTTACAAGCTACTAAAAGACTGGTTTTTTATAATAAAAATGATCTAAATCAATTGTTTATTTTTTAATGTACTCTTATACCTTTTCCATTTAATTTAGACGTAACATATTTTATGTAGCTTAATTTTTACAAATTGTAGTAAATAAAAGATTAGTAATTATTTACTACTGTAATTTAATGTCTAGTATATATTTGAAGTAACTTTTTACTATTTAATATTTCCAAATAGTTTTAAATTTATTTTTTATAAGACATATAATTATCAGTAAATCCGTTTTTTTTAAAAAAAGTAATGATATTGTTTCAGTTACACGTTTTTCGCATTTCGTACTTCAAAAATACCGCGAGATCCCCACTCTAGCTCGGGACCAATACATTTATGCGTCCGTCCCCACTAGGCTTCACTCCCCTCGCCCATAGTATCGCTTTACGCTCCCTCCATATTTGTTTCATACCTCCATGATACCCACAGACATCATTGTAAAAATGTTAAAATCGGATTCTAGTGACGTTAAATCGTGCTTATTCACTAAAATCTGGATATGCGATTTTTAGCATGAATCCAATACCTCTCTTTGTGCCAAAATTTATGGGACATACGTTAATTATAAACTTGCAACTTAGAAAACGAGAATAATCTATTTTGAAAGAACAGTTCTATCTGCAAATGGAAGTAAATTGGATTGGCATACCCAGCAATGGGTAACAAGCGTGATAATATATTTATTTTCCTCAACATACTCTTTGATGTCAGTCCTTACACTGATCCGTTTACAAGTTCTGCCTATCAGAAATGCATTCTGATGTAAATTTCACTATTAATTAAAATCATTTAATGCTCTACATAAATTTTTGTTGTTGTAAGCGTACTGTTAATCGTTAATGTAAATGTAAATGTATGAATGCGGACGTATAGACATATAGATATGTATCTAATGTCCATAGTAATGATTGTGTTATAACAAATGAAGTCGAGACAGTGGATGGTGTGGTGAGTTGTCATGGAGACAGCAAACACCTGAACGGCGCCGCCACTCATTATCATAATTAACATGGATTCTTAATAATAAATAAATATTCTCATAAATAAATATGTTTGTATAAGCTTCTTACAGACGATACATGTTTATATTTTATTTATACACTTGTACAATGTGTGTATTGTGTGTGTGGTGCTCGTAGAATAAAAAAAGGACGCCATACAAATGTAGTTGGGACAGAAGGTTTGTCTGTGTCTTGTAAAGTAGCCCGCTCGATTAAAGTTGACATTGTTAAATGCCTCTCATGTATTCACTTTCATTGCGAATTATACCAGAGACACTAAATAGATCAAGGATTGTCTGAGGATCTACAAAAACATATTAACCCCAATGAACAACGATAAATATAGACACCGCACACAATCGGTTTTGTACGAATAAATGCTCTATAAGACTGAGATTTAGAGTAATTGTTAACACCTAATCGACACCATATAGTCGAGAAATTTATTTCTATTCGGCAAAAAGTTAGATCTATGACAGGTATCTTTACTGGTCACTGGCCTCTGAAATACGTTACTTACTATACTTCCACTTCACGTAAGAAAATAGCAGATGGCGCTTGAGAGCTGACCGTTGTTACATGCATTAAATAAATATTTTAAATTCGTGAAACTAAACTTTCTCAATAATAAAAAAATCTGATGTGGCCAGCACAAGACCTCTTGCTATTTCCATATTAGGCTATATAAGTATTGTATTGCACTTCGCTTCGAACTGTCGTTTTATAACAAACATTACCCAAATATTGTTTTTTATTGTATTTAACATGTCTTCTGCACACATATAATTCTAATTATATCTATTTTTCATTGTATGAGGAAGTTTCTAAATGTCAGAGCTTGTTCCAATTCATGAACCAGATTGGCGGTATTTCTGATGGATATATGCATTTTACCACAATTTTACCTATAATTTCAAATATTTAATTAATAAAACAATAAGAAAAATTAAATATACTTCCCAGAAAAGGTCAGAATGTCACTAAAACTGTTGATATTTGACAATGACATGTGTCATTTACAAACTATGTTATAAACATTGGAATTTGTCAACTGGTTTCCTTAGTGCCTTAGCCTCTGCGATTAGCTTACTCTATAAATGATAGTGTCTTTATCTCTAAATCTATACAAGATATAATAAAAATTTTAAGTGTATTAAATGGAGAATTTTTCTAAGAAACTACTACTTCCGGTTGTTCAATTGTTCATCCAGACATACATACACCCACACACACACACATACACACATTTTTCTAAGAAACTACTACTTCCGGTTGTTCAATTGTTACCAAAACCTTTTCAGCTCTTCCCAGGAATGTCAGATTGAGGAAACTGCAGTTAAATATTTTTTAAGTCATAGTTTTTGAGGAATCGTGTCTACAACATCCAGACATACATATACACACACACACACACATACACACATACACACACACACACACACACAGACATAATTTTAAAAATGTTATAATCGGATTCTAGGGACCTTAAATCGGGCTTATTCAATAAAATCTGGATATGCGAATTTTAGCATGAATTCAATACCTCTCTTAGCGAGAGGTAAAAAGTTGTTACATGTAAAATGCCCTAGTCTTGAATATTAAAAATTACTGTAACATGGTTAAATATCGCTTAGTTCTGTAGATTTTATTTGATAATTGACAGCTGACAAGTAATATTTTTTTGCTTTTGATTCTGACCAATCAAAGGGCATATTTTATATCCCTATATTTAAACCAAAGCTATTTTCTTACGTGAAATGAAGTATACACCAAGGAAACCAATTGATAAATTCAAATGTTTTTAACACTGTTTATATTTATAATGATATATAAATGTCAGTATCAAACATTAGCAGTTTTAATGACATTCTGAAAGCTTTTTTCTGTGAAGTACATTTAATATTTCTTATTGTTTTATTAATTAAATATTTAAAATTATAGGTAAAATGCATATATTCATAAGAAATACCGCCAATCTTTTAAAGAATTGGAAGAATCTCTGACATTTAGGAACTCCCTTATACAATGAAAAATAGATATAATATTTGGGTAAAATTCTGTAAGAAAAATATTACAAAACTTCGTTTCGATAGCGAAATGCAATATAATACTTATATAACATAAAATGGAAATGGCGAAAGGTATTGTGCTAGCCACAACAGATTTATTTTTACCTCTCGCTAAGAGAGGTATTGGATTCATGCTAAAATTCGCATATCCAGATTTTAATGAATAAGCACGATTTAAGGTCCCTATAATCCGATTATAACATTTTTAAAATGATGTCTGTGTGTGTGTGGATGTGTGTATATTTGGATGTTGGAGGGACGATTCCTCAAAAACTATAAGACTTAAGACCTGTTTAACTATGAATTCCTCAATCTGACATTCCTGGGAAAAGCTGAAAATGTTTTGGTAACAATTGGACAACCGGAAGTAGTAGTATCTTAAAAAAATTCTTCTAAATATTATTTTTTGAAAATTTTTGTTACAACTAATATTGAAGAACATAAAATTCTCCATCTAATACACTTAAAGTTTTTATTAGCCAATCTGGTTAATGAATTGGAAGAATTTCTGACATTTAGGAACTTCCTCATACAATGAAAAATAGATATAATTAAAATTATATGTGTGCAGAAGAAATGTTAAATCCAATAAAAAACAATATTTGGATAAAGTTCTGTAATTTTTTGTTATAAAACAACGGTTCGATAGCAAAGTGCAATACAATACTTATATAGCCTAATATGAAAATGGCGAGAGGTCTTGTGCTGGCCAAAACAGTTTTTTTTTTTTTTAAATTTTGGACACATGCTACTAAATTTATCTACATATACAATATTTCTCTAGTCAATACAAAGTTTTTTTTATGTATTACGATTTTTTCTACCGATAACTGAGTCCTCTCTTCGTAACATCTGCAAGATTTGCAATGTATATAACACCCGTAAAGAGAAATCTTAATGTTGAAAGAAAGCTAGTTTGTCATTTAGTGGCATATAACTGTCAAACGGGCATTACTGTACTCGACATGTACACACTTAATACAGTTAGCGAAATGTGAGAACTATGACAGAATAAATGTTTATATACTACGACAACGCGATAATAGATAGAATTATGCGGAAAATTATATTACAAATTCTCACGTCTAATGCAAATGTTATGAGGAATTTGTTATTGGATAAACACACTGACACTGGCGCCTATGGGAAATAATGCATGGGAAATATATGCACATAACAAGCGAAGAAGTGTATACAAATTATTATTGAAGATAATGCAAAATAAGTATTAATAAAAACTTAGAAATGTGGATAAATTTTACGACTATTGTGTAGATTGGACGTGACACATAAGTTTTCGGAAAAAAAAAAAATTGAATGGACGATACTGTGGTTTAAGTAAAAAAATATAGAATCGGGTTATTACTACAACATTTAACATAGCTTAAGCTTTAATATATAAAGCTAGTGGCTTGTTTTCTTCTAAATGTTGAAAATTATTTCTGACTTGCCCTATGAGTCTTTGATGAGTTTTAATAGTTATTTAACTATCAAGTGTGTTAATGAAGGTAATTAATGATTGAGACAATTGTTGATATCATTAATCGCCAATTAACATACGCGTTAGTACAATATTTTTCTGTTGACCGTATTTTAGTAAATTGCAAAAATTTAATTTTATTCCATAACAAAAAAATTTTGGTTAGTAACGTCTGACCATCGACTAACTAAACTAAAGGACCAAGTGTCTCCTATTCTTTTATTGTTAGAATAATGCTCCAACATAAAAGGATAGAAATATATATTCTCTCCTTCAACAGTACGGAAGTTCCCAGTTAAAGTATACTGCGCATGCGTTCGTACTCATTGTACATCTTTTTCAGACATATGTAAACCTCTATACATCGTTCTCTATCACTAAATAGTTGTCAAAATCTACAATTTTTGGAGAATATTTACAATTATTTCTGTCGATACATACGTATATGTGTTGTGAGGTTTGTATGCGACAAAATAATGGGGAAATGGTGTATTTCGTGCAGTCAGCAGTACGTACGCGGTTCAGCTGTGTCATTTCATATGTAATGTAAGTTCTTAATAATTATTGCTTGTCCCCTATAATATAATATGTATGTAATATATTGTATTAAAAATATATAATAAAACTAATTATACACAAAAAGAAATCTACCTTACTCTTAGCGATTATGCACCAAGTATAACAAGTTAGGGACAAATCATTTTTTTTATTTTGCCGCGATTTCTTAACTTCCGTACTGTTGAAGGATAGCGATACTGTGTCTGCACCGTTATGGCGGGACAAGCGTTTTGCTCTTACGCTGCGTCTATTAGTTTAAAGGTCGATGCGTCTGACATATAAATCTTTATTTGTGTATTTGGGTGTTTGTGTGTTTATGTATTTATGATTGACAATTGTTCGGTAATGGTATGTGGTATCTATGGTTACGTACTAAAATAGTTTATAAATAAAAAATCATGCATTATTAGGGGTCATTAATGAATGATTTCCTACACATTAATAAAAGCTATTAATACACGGTCGACGGAAAAATTTATTTAGCGTACTTTTTGAAAAATCCGGCGCCTTAATTGTTTTTATTTTGGGGCTCCTATACAGATTGTTGTATATCTTTTTTGTAAGTAACGTCTAAAAAGTTTCAACATATAATTTAAAGTGAAAGTAAAATTTTGAGATAAAATAATGGTGTGCGGTGCAATTTCGGAAGCAGACATCTCCACATACTACATTTGTACATGCTGTAAATCGAAAAGTGAGACAGGCGTTTAACATGGGAATTCAATTTTTCTTTGCGCAAACGTTACTTAATTATTTTATGCAAAAATGCTTCAAGTAAAAGTTATATTTAAGTATAAACGTAAAAATTAATTATAAAGTTACAGATTTTGTGGGCTTTTAATCTAGACAGCCATGGAATTATGATAAAAAATAAACAAATGCATTGTTTTTAACTGTCATTTATAATTAAATTTGGATTAGAGCAGTAAATACAAAACACGAAAAGGTAAAATGTTTTAGTTCTAATTGACAATTAAAAACAATGCATTTGTTCATTTTTTGTCAAAAATCCATGGCTGCCTAGATTCAAAGTTCATAAAAACTGTAAATTTATAATTAATTTATATATTTTTCTTTGAAGTATTTTTGCAAAAAATATTAAACGCCTATGTCTTACTTTTCGATTTACACCCTGTATATTGGAAAATGTTAGAGGTTTGCACACAAAATTGCCTTATTTATTCTAAAATTAAAATATATGATCTAGGAAGGAATATGCTTCCCACATGTTATTGAAATATGAACTTGCTCTAAATTTACGTAAAATATTTCCCATATTTATAACGTGTTGCAGACTTAATATCTTATAAATCAAATAAATTATCGTAGTTATTTTGCATAAAGACGTCTGCTAGGATTTAATAATAATAAAGACACACATAGACAGAATTTCAATTTAAAAATATGTAAATATTTATTTAAATTTAGAAAAACTTATGAATAAAATTACTTTTAACATTTAAACCGTTTACATATGGCAGATTTGGTTAATAGAATTAATAATATTTTACACAAAGCAGACACTGATTTTTATTGTAAGACATAAATTTTAAGATTATTAATTTGGTTTTTCATTTTTGTCTTTTTCATATCATAAATTATAGTTTATCATTTACACCTGTTACTCAAATTTTTAAAAAAGTTACAACATTGTAGTTTTGTTGCCACTGTTGCCAGGTTGTAAAATTCGTCGATTAATAAAACGCAGCCAGAATGTCTAAACTTCGTTAATTAGCGATATTTTACATAACCTAACGCACAAAACTCATGTTTGGAAAACTCTGGTTTTCTGCATTCGGTTAGTTTGTTAAATTTAAATAAATGTACAAGCTAGGTAAGATGTTCGTTGTTTTATAAAACGCCGTTTAAACGCCGTAGACTTTAAAAAAGTGATTACTTTATTATTACCCTATTCCAAATTCTTACTATTTTCAAGTCTTCTGCCAACGCCTTTTTCAAATCCGGAATCTATTTTCAATTAAATGAATGCATAATGAAACAAGGAAAGTAAAACAAATAATACTTGTTTGAATTTATGGCGTTATGCCAGTAAGAAAACACTTGCATTTATATGAAAGTGAAAGATATAACTTGGACTATATACCTAGGTGTAGTATTTTTTTTTTTTAACTATTTTATTAAATTCCTTATTATGCATGAATATTTCATTTTCAATTTATTGACGATAAAAGCTACTTTAAATTTATGTGACTCCAATTATTAGCCAATGTTTGAGACCAAAATGGGCTCAACATCTACGTCAGAGAATTTTAAAAAATATATTACGGTTTAACGAATAATGGCTGGTTTATGATGTAATTTATAAATTTAGATTTACAAATTTAGATTTGAAATTTACGATTTATCTTGTTGGTTTGTAGCGAATTTAAAGATGATATGAAATGCGTCCAATCATCTTCTTATATTGGATCACGTGGTTTGAGATAAATGGGATAACAGTTATATAACCTCTTAAAGAATAAAACTCAAAGAACACAATCATGCAAACAAATCAAAATTTTTGTATAGATTTGACAAGAATTGAGTATGTTGATGATATAATTGCCATGGTATTATTTGTAATAGTTCTCTACATAATCAGTTATGAAAAAAGTAATATTGTTCGATGCTTTGATGAACATAATATTTGCTAAAACGAGCGAAAATGAGCTCTGAATGTGTTCTGAAACCGATGAAGATCTTCCTTCTGATGTAGAGGAATTGGGTGTGAGTCAATAATTCATAAATTGATATTAAAGAAACCATTATTGATATAATCTTGTTTCATTTTGTATCATTTGTTAGTTGTGTAATAACCTTTACGAAACTCAGTTATGTAATAGTTATTTACATTCGAGTGCGTGTAAAATACTTCACGCACGAGAATAATTGTATAAAATTTTTTGGCCGACGATAATGAAAATCACTTTTTTAATGAGATAGGTTATACTTCTGAAAAGGGTTAGTTTAAAATACTGGGGTTAAGTCAATTTCCAAATTTGATTTTACTTACCTTCATTAGAGTACTTCTTCTAGCGAACATTTATTTGTAATAATAGACGTTGTTTATGACTGATAAATTCCAACGACTAGTTTTTAACCAATCATGATGCAAAACACTTGAAAATTCAACCAATGGGAACAGTATTATACTGATAAAACCTTGTTACCCCGATAAAACCCCGTTACCCCGATAATTTTCCGCTACCAAGTAAATAAACAGTTGTTATGGTTTATAACTGTCAGTGTGACAATTAATGTGTCAAGTTTCATTTTGCGTTGTCTTTGGAATTTATCTCACCAAATACCACACGACCTCTCAGATTTTCTCAGATAAACTTTTATTTTTAAGCACTTATTTTTTTTTGCTTTTAAGCAAAATCACTCAAGCAAACTGACATTAGGTAAAACCCCTTCTCCTTCGGAGTCGGGATTTTACCATGCAGTTTGCTTTCGTGTTTGTTGCTAAGCAAAAAAAATTTGTGCAAAATAAAAATTTATCGATAAAATCAGGAGGTCTTGTGATATTACTTCTGATAATATATTTATTTGCTCATGTTTTCTTCGTAATAAATAATAGGTAGGTGTCGATATTTGACATTTCAGCAATTTTCGCCTCGCGTATTTGACAGGTATATCAATCGGTGACTATGTCGGTAACGGCGGATTTTTACAATAATGACATTAATGACAGATGTCGCTGTCGTGATTTTGGTTTATATAAATTAATTTTAAATATAGGAAATGTTGAAGTAATAAAATAACTTATGTAGGTAGTTCTTTTTTACATGAACTTTATTATAGTAAAGATGATTTCTTTTCTAAATGCCCATAAACGTCCAGTGTATTTTGATTATTTTACCGCATAGTTAGACAAGTTACAACACAGTAAGCGTAAAATGTAGGTTCCACTTGCTGTGTATACAATTGTAAAGTTCCCATTACACTTCAGGAGGGCAAAAAGATTTTTACAAAACTCATTTTGTAATAATTATGTAAAAAGTGACATTTCAAAACGTCATAAGGTTAGGTAAAATTCAACTTTTTAAAACGGAATTAGATAAATTTATGTTATACATACTTCATAACTACAATTTTATCTTTATTATGTTTATCACTTTTTTCATATATCAGACTGTATTGTTCTACAGATGATGTTAATAATATATCCATATTTTGGGAATCCATTTTCGACAAATTCTTCAAATCTAAATCAAAATGTAAGGAGACGAGTAGTTTAACTGTCACTTGAAATTTTCATTCTCCCTGCCAAAATCATTGTTTAAAATACTGTGAAATGATGGGACGCATTCACAAATTTACATTTAGAATATAAAATATGGTGATATTTTAAATGTAAATTCTAAATCATAAATTTCTTACATTCATTATGAACCATTAAAGGCAGATATGTAACTTATATTTATAAATGTAAATTCGTAAATCTAAATTTCTAAATTAAATCCATCATAAACCAGCCTAAGACTTTATAGAACTACAGACCGCTTTCAATGTATATGAAGTTTCATAAAAAAAAAAAAAACTATATCCATAATTTTCGGCGGTATAGTATCTTTGTATCTGTCCATATTTTATTGCTGTAACCAATTAATAAAAGTCTTATTTTATTTGTACTAAACAAAGACATTATTCTAATTCTAATACATGTTAGGGTAGTACATCCACCTACATACATACAGTGAATAATTTACAGCTAGCTAATAAAGAGTAGATCCCTGATCCGAGTTTTTTGTTGGTTCAGATCTAGTTTAATGTTCGATCAGTATCTTACAATCATTAAATAAGATTTAGAGTTTGTATGTGGCACAGTAACACATAAAACATGATATATTCGTAAGTTAATATACCTACAGGGTAGTACACAGACCTCCGTGGAAAATTAACACGTGTTTTTCAACTCAAATTATGAAAAAGAATTCACCATGTAATGTATTTAAATAACTGCATTTACATATAGATGTTTTCTTAGAAATATTTACATATAGTTTCAAATCTTGAGAATTCCTATGAAAGTTTGTGCGGTAGGTATATGTGAAGAAATTTATTCCTCCGATAAGAATATCGGTAGCTTGTGAGATAAAATCTATACAAGCTTTAAAGGGTTGTTTTGGGACAAGGGTGGTCCACAGTTTTAGATATTTATTTCCTAAAAAAATACCGACATATCGCGGGTCCAAAATAACAAGGTTGTAACTGCCAAGTTTTTAGTGAAATGAGATTTTTGTATGTCTAGGTTTTATCAGCCATATTCTATCTCTTTCTGGTATTAGGTTTTAGTTAGTCGCCCCTATTCTATATCAATCGATAATAATTATCGACCGATAATTATTTTTGACAAGTATAGAAACAAATCTATCATCTGCCAGTTTCATTTTTACCTCCCGCTTCCCTTGTGAGGCAGGTATAGGAATCATGCTAAAAATCGCATATAGAGATTTTAGTGAATAAGTCGTTTTGATATCCCCAGAATTAGATTTTAGTATTTTTACAATGATGTGTGTGTGTGTGTGTGTTACACAAGCTTTTCACAGTTTTTCTTGTAAAAAATTCATTGAATATATTTTCTCAGCAACTTTTACTAATAAAAATTGAATATAATGTTATAATGTTCACTTCTACGGTAATGTCATTTAGCAAATTACTTAAAATAACTTTAAATATGAAATAATTTATTTTTGTACATCATCTTGCCTATGCGTCAAACAAAAACAATATTTTAATAACAATTTTGGCATAATTTAAACAAATGACACTATCAGGAACAATTACATTAAATTTAATAATGAAACCGTGTAAAGAAGATTGTATTGATTCTAGTGAAATTAAGGTTTGTAAAAATAATATATAATCCATACATAAGTATTAGATGTACAGGATGATCCGATTTAAGTTTGCTTAGCACGTGTTATCAAAATGTCAAATATTAGTTTACAAATACACATTAACGAAATAAATCATGTAAAGCAATAGATATATGCAAAGGAACTTAATATAGTTTGCAGGATTAGTAAATATGTACGTATGTAATTAAATTAATAAAAAATAAATAGCGGGAGATATTGTGTTGATCACATCAGATTTTTTATTCAGTGTCTACTATAATTTTTAGCTACAATTTATTATCGATCGATAAAAGTTATCGATTGAGTTCAGTGGCGTATTTTATTTTTTTATACTATGTCCGTTCTAGAAAATGGTTTCTTCAGTAAATCCGCAATTAGTAATTCACTTGCAATTTCCATTTTATAAATTTTCATAAATACAAATGTAAGTTAAATAAATAATATATAAATTATATACCAAATACCTAAAATTAACAATTAATTGTTTGTGTGAACTTGTTTATGCTTGTGAATACTACCAAAAGTAATTTTACGACGATACGTGCACAAAATATGTTGCACGCTGGAGAGTGCGATGGGGCGATACGTATTTCTTATATGTTATCCTTGTCTGCGCAAATATACTGTTCCTATACCCTCCCTGTGTAAAAACATGCGCACCGAGTGCAGTGCGGAGACCTGCACTTGCTCGGCAATTCACACATTCGATGATAGGCAACCACGGCACTGTTCGTTATTGTCCCATAATTGTATTAATATTTTTATATTTTGTATATCATATATTAAGATCAAATCAATTAAATAATTTACATTTTAATGCAATAAATTTTAAAATTATTCGCAGGTTGTGCAGTGCACACCTTGCACATATGGACTGCACGCCACTGATTGAGTTACATTATAAGGATGGTTGTTATCCATTTTTGAGATAGTACAGTATTTTACTACATAGAGATGGCGTTGTGCACCAACGTCAAACTTTCGACAAGGGTGCACTTTTGTTTAACTTCCATAAGCGTTTCATTGCTGTTAACAGTTTTTCTTTGATTGTTCTTGTATTTCGACTTTTCTTTCAGTGTTTATTATTCTTTTAGGTAGAGTATATTTCTTTGTTTCCTGTTTATTAGTTATAGCACTAGATTAATTATTATTTTTCATTTTAATACTTTAGTTAGTTCTTAATTATCTTCACAGTTTAGTTTTTTCTTAGGGCTAGTTTTACAATAAATATTTAGATAATAATAGTTTCATTAATTGTAAATATTTATTTTATTATCTATTTTCCACTATATAAAATGTACGCGCCTATGTAAAAGCATACGAATAAAATAAAATTGATCCCTTGTTTTAGTTCCAAATTTCGTTATCAAGTTCGCATTCTTATCCATATATCCCAATAAAACAATATTTAAATTAAATTAGTTTTTTTTTTTGTAATGGAGAAATATATTATTATTTACATAGTTTTGTGTATTTTTGTAATATTTTTTCGATAACTAAGCATACCATTGTAATTTTTTCTTCCATATTCTTATAATTAAATGCATTATCAGAGTTAATAAATGTTAATTCGATATTAATAACTAACGTTTTCAAATAATAGCGCGTTAAAATTTCAAATCAGTTTCTACGCCATATTATTTTCTTGCAGTTACAACCTTGTTACCTGCGATATGTCGGTCCTCTTGGAAACGTTTGTACCATTGATAAACCTTTGGTTCCTACATAACTTCCTTCTCAAAAGCCTTATCCTTTTATACTATTTTGTGAAATACCGACAATTAGATATTTTAAACTTGTGTGAAACATTTGCTCATTTTAATAATTTATGGTTTGAATTTAAGAAACCTAATCACGCACGAAATTCCGAAAATCTCGTTTACAGTTTCACAATTTTATATTCAAATATCTTCCGAATTAAATATGAATGAAAATGAAGCCCGGCATTGCGTAAATCTCCAAGCAGCTTCTTGTCAAATAAAATTTATGAGCATATTTCACTAACCGCTCGTTCGGATATAATTAAATTAAAGTACTCTTCAAAATTTATTACTTTGAAAATGATTTTTGAAACTTTAGAGCGCAAACTTTAATAACAGCGGTTGTCGGATCAAAAAGAAATGACTGTTGAAGGTGACGCTCGCTTGAGGGCAGCACGATCGACGAAATTGGTCACAAATCAAAGAAGAATCCTCAGGGAATGTAAAGTTCTATAGAGAGGATACACTTGCGCAATGAAAACAGATTTTTATGAGGAATAATAAGTGATAAGTGTAGCTTCAAGAAATATCGAATTATAGAAGATGTGTGGATGAAATCTAGGTGAAATAAATAAATATATCAACGCATATAGGCGAGAAAAATACTTGTGTTTATATAATGGTATACTGTTTGATATAAGCTATATATCATACATTTGAAATAAACTCTGTAACATGTGTAATAATAGAGTAAGTCAACCCAAGAGGTAATATCTACCCAAAATTTTATAACACCTACAAAACAATATAGGTTACTATTTTAAAGTTAATTGACGGTCACCCATCCTTTTAAAATAAGATCATATATTTGCTTAACCCAAATTAAGGGGCTTACCATTGTTATCTTGGAAACTAATATTTCGAAAATTATAACGAAAAATCAAAGATGTTAGGAGTAAAAAGTTTAAAACACAATAACCCTTATACCATTGGAAAAAGAAAAAAATAGTAATTTTTTAAAATATAATCCAATATGCCGCCCATTTAAAATAAGAAAAAAAAAATCTGTTGTGGCCAGCACAATACCTCTCGCCATTGTCATATTAGACTATTTAAGTATTGTATTTACCATTTCTGGTACACACAAAAAATCTAATTACAATACATGTATTCTTTATTTTTCAATTCATTCTATGAACAAGTTTCTTCCTACTCTTCGAAATGTTCGAGATTCTTCCAATTCATTGACGAGATTGGCGGTATTGCTGAAATATATGTATAGCAAGCGCGTGTTTAGTTGACACTGATACTGTACAAATTTTGGCTTATAAATGAATCCCCTTCTTTTTATACCCTATTTTAGATGTTGACGGAGTCTTTTCCTTAATATTTAATTAATGATAAAATAAAAATGTTCAATGTATTGGATAGAGAATTTTATATTCTTTAATATTTATTGAGTAGTACTTTAAGGATAAAGTATACATTTTATTATTTTTTGTTATGGTTTATGGGCCTATTTTAAGTTTGTCTCATCATATCATGTAATTTTTATATGAAAAAAATAATATTTCTTTTATAAACGGAGTTATTTCACATTGGTATGATTCTTAATTTGGGACACCAGTATATGCTTAACTTTATTAAAGTATATACGAGTTATTTCTTATATGTATACGTACGATTGAAAAAATAGGAACAAATAGCTATTTTATTTCTACTAATTTTAGCTTAATCCTACAGTTTAAGTTATAAAGTTGGAGGACAACTTAAATGCCACTTTTTCCTGTAAAAAGGTCTTGAATACTACTTCTAGTTTCGCCGCAATTATTATAAATTCACGTCCTAACGGGGAATGGGAACGTATAGGCAGAAAAAATGACTTCGTCGGGTCCAGCAATAAAACTATAAATATTGTTATGGGGAAGTTTAGCGATTTTTTTAAAAAAAATTTATTCCATGGGAAATGACTTGAAAAATGATGTAACATGTTTTATTTTTTCAAAAAATGCCTAGATTTTCCGGAAAAGCCGATTTTAAGCTGTGATGACGTCGGTAGAGGCTTGGCACAACGTATGTCGACGTATACACTGACGCACGCGGTTGCGGTTACCAGTCACTTGAGACTGAGGTGTTGTTACTACCTACGTTCAAGTGGTTCGATTTCACCGTTCTGTCTGAGTTTGCGCATAACTGACTTGTGACGTACTTAGAGTTTACCCAAAAAATATTAATTATAAATAAATGGAGCAATAATTTTAATTTTTAATTTCAATTTCAGCAGTCATTTGTGTTATATTTGTGAGAAAAATTTTTGGTTAAAAAATTATCCAATTGAATCCCTTTATTGCTGACCACGTGTGCGAAAGTAACCAATCAAAACAAACTTACACTGATAATTATCCTAAGACAATTATCACTTATGTCACTAAGTTGCTAAGTAACAATCAGTTTTTGACGTATAATTAAAGATTAACTGTTTTAATTTAAAAATGTCATTTTCACGCTGTCAATGAAAATGATGATTTAATCAACAAAATTATAAATGAAAACACATCAAAAAATACTGTATTAAATAAAAAACTAAATGTGGAGAATATTTATGGACTTTACTATGTCTTATCTTCTTCTCTTTGGCCTCACTCAAAGAGGTCTCATTCTCATTGCACACTTCACACTGAACATATTCATAGCCACATTCACGTTCATAGCTACTAGTGATATCTACTTGGCTATGTTAGATACAAAAATTCTGTCAAATACAAATTTTAGGCAAATTTAATGTTAAAACTGCAAAAAAATTTCTCACCGAATACCCCTCGATCATTGATAAATAATTATAATTTTATCACAATTCCTCAAGCATGTTGCTTTTAGGTAACACCACCTCCGCCTTCGGCGTCGGGCTGTTACCAAGCAACGCGCTTTCGGTAACTGTCATAAAATTATTTCGTAATTATCAATGTCCTCGGGATATTATAGCTGAAAATAGTATGTTATGTAGAATTTTTACCATGCTAAACTTCCCCATTATGACAAAACGGCATACCGCTTACTGTTTGCTTTATAATATTGTATACGGCTCCAGTGGCTCAATGGTTAGAGAAACGCCTCTTATTCATGAGTGCGCTCGGGGTTCTGGGTTCGAATCCCACTAAGGCATGGATGTTTGTATATGTGAACCTACTCAGTAATTGGGATTGATCTTGTTGAAAGGTTAAACAGACCATTATTTGCCCCTCTCTTTTGGGATGAAGGTAAGCTTCGTCTGATACTTCTACCTATCCTAAGTACTCTGTATATTAAAATAACCTTCTTTTAGCATAAATGCTATTTTTCATTGAAATAATTTTTGGAACTTTCATAAGAAATTATTTCAAACAAAAATAGCATTTATATTACAGGAACAGAAAGATTATTTTACTATACAGAGCATGTCACCTTTTCAAAAGAGCGACGCAAATAAGCAGTAGCCAGTTAACACCAAATGTTATAATGTCAGCAGTGAGCGATATGCCGCTTTGTTATGATTACGATATTTATAGTTTTAGTTAATTTTTCTGACTATACTACCCTGTACTTTGTGGTCACCCACCCAGGTTTAAGTTCAGTGGCGGATCTAGACTTTGTTAACTGCAGTGGCTCAGCATTAAGTGAAGCAGCGGGAGGCAGATCTTTGCGAGTCCCTTTGGTGAGGTAAGGTATACATAAAAAAATTTTTTTTTAGTTCAAGGTCAAATGCCTTAAAATTAAAAGTTACATTTTTTTCAAGGGATGTGCAAAAGCATGTTTTCCTCCTTTCGTGTACAGAAATAAGTTTTAAATATCAACTTTTTTTTACTCGGGTTGTTGCGTGAGGCCATCCCCTAAGAGCGCCACTGAAGCGTAGGTATTTTTTTTGAAAGTTACCAACATTTTTTTCTGAGATGAAAAGCTACAATTTTTACTTTATTCTCACAGTATTTGGACATTAAAGTTAACGAATCTATTGTTTTGAATTATTTAATTAAAGTTTATCTGCAATAAACAACAGATGAAATTAATGTGAAATTAAGCATAAGTAAAAATTATTACTAATATTAATACTACATATTAAGTTATATACAATATAGACATGTCGATTCCTGGTATCTTTTTTAAATAAATGAAAAAGTAAATAGTATGCGAGTAGATAATGTTTTTTATTATTTACAAAAATAAATAATTATAATACTACAGATACGTTACGTATAATCACCATGTAAAACAGATCATTTCGAGTTAGTAATCTGATATATTTCTTTTAATTCAATCAAAAATAAGTAAAAAATAATCTTCAAATAAAATGATTTTTGAAATATTTCATTTACATTATAATAATTTACAGTGGCTTAGAGAATTTTCACAGTAGCTCGAGCCACTGTAAAAAGGGCCTAGGTCCGCCACTGTTTAAGTTGCATTGTGTTAAGCTTGACTCACCGCGACGAGGAGTGTTGGGCTGTGTGCAATGCGCATAGTCGCCCGTGCGTGTGGGGAAAGGGGCACGTGACGCAGACGTCCCGTTTTGACGTACCCTCCAAGAATTCCAACCTGCGCCGCCTATGGTCTGCCGTGACACCCGCCTAGCTATAACACAAACGAAAACAATACATTACAATACAATTAATAAATACGTAGTGTATAGTTCTTGCCAAAATATACCGTCGTTGACTTCACTTTCTAATTTCGGTATCTGAGTGTTAAGGGTGGGGATTACCAAAATTTTTATATTATTTTCAAGAAATTTATCTAAATTACCTATTTCACGATAAAAACAAAATTAACTTAAATGTTAAATTAAATAATCTTAAAAATTTGAAAAACTTTATTATTTTATATAAGTTTGTCTTGCTTTCATAATCTCTTTTCAAAGTTCTAGCTGTCAGGGTATATTTTGGCAAGAACTATAAGAAATAGTAAAATTTAGAGGTTTATTACAATTCACCATTCTTTCCTTCTACTTCTTTCACTTCTTTGTTAACTGCCAGTTAAATGAAAAATATATTATTGATATTAAAAGTAAATATACTCGTAAATTAAACAATTAATTTCGTTATACGATAGCAATTTAAATTTATACGCATAAATACACACACTTACATATATTTTAACACATTTTTTTCCAAATTAAAGATAAACATTCACTTTTGAAAAGCAGTAATGAACTACTTTCCAAACTATAAATTCCTGTGTTTAAATACTAAGTATAACTAGGTAATGATGTGTTACTTCGTACTTCCTAATACCATAAGTAATTTCATTTCTGACTTTATGAGTTGTTGGAAATATTTTATCAATCCGTTTTTACAAATTACAAAATTGTTTGTTTTGTGAAATATATGATTTGGAAACGTCACTAATCATAAATGAGTCTTTGGCGCCATAAACTATAATCACCTATGAATATTATGAGCTTATGACACATATGAAAAATAGCAGTAATTAATAAATGTATATTTATACAGATTTCTTGCGAGAATTGTAATTATTTAATTATATAAATTACTACAGAGATTATTGCGAGATAGGGACAGATTATCATATATTATAATAGATTAATATATGAAAACTTTTTTAAACAAAAATAACAGTAAAATACAAATATATTTATATTAAAACTAGATATTAAAATTGTATAATACGATAGAGACAAGGGACAACCTTAATAATATTTTTCAACTCTTCAACTAGATATCTTTTTTTTTTAAATCCGGAATCTCCTTTCAAGTAAATATAGAAAATAATGAAAAACGAAAGTAAACCAAATAATATATGTTTGAATTTATGATGCTACACTAGATAGAATCCATATAATATGTTTGTATAAAAATCAAAGATATGTTGAATGACAGGCTGTCACTGGAAATCAAATCTTGGACTACTTAATACATAGTTTTTTATTAATTTGTTAAATTGCTTATTATCATTGCATATTTTTATTAGTGATCATAAAAGTTACTTATATGAAACATATTTATACAGCGTGTTATTATTTAAGAAAGCGTACAACGCTTGACCGATGGTAGGACTAACCCTATAGCCACAGGTAATAAATATGACAATAATTTTTGTTTTACGTGCTTTCTACGGAGTGTTTCATATAACAGTACAAAGCTTCGGATTATGAATTATAGTTACAAGCACGAGAAATTAATCCCAATATACATTAGTGCAATAACGCTTTAACAGTACCGAGGTTTTATTTTAAGAGAAGCATTATACTGAAATAGTAGAAAATAATATCCTTGCACACCTTTTTGTTTATTTCATTTGACACAAATGTGACTTAATTATTTAAATACTTCATACATTTCAGGCCGATATTTAATTATTACACATGTCATTTAATATTATTAGAATATTTCTAATTCAAAAAATAGTATTGCAAAGCCTTCTGAATTTAATAAAAATATATTATAATATTTTGATAATTATCATTGTATTTTAAAATTATAGTTATGTTTTGAATTCAAAGGTTTACATTTTGAACACTTGTTTTAAGTTACTTTTCATAATTAAGTATTTATGACCCAAGAAAAAAAAAAATATATATAAATAGCCTACTATTTCCTGATTTTTATAAAATCCTCCGTACCTCTGAGGAAGCATTATGGCAGCAAAGTTTATTGGGATACTTTGCTTGTTTTGGTATCTAGAATTCATACTCCTTGTACCGTCACATAAAACACCTGTACACAGAGTGAGTCTGGAACACTGATCTCTATACATATCTGGATAGTTTACAGGGGCCAAGTTAGATACAGCGTTTTGTGACCAATTGAACGCCGCCATGCTGGAGGATCTTGGCGCATCGGCGCCAATCAGCGCTCGCATCAGTGTATCAGTGTTAGTTTGACGTTTGTGTGAGTTGTGTTCTTATATTTCCCTATGCACTGATGCGAGCGCTGATTGGCGCTGATGCGCCAAAATCCTCTAACATGCGGTGTTCAGTTAGTCACAAAAGCTTAACATTGGACACGCTATCCAGATATGTATAGAGATCAGTGGGCTGGAAAGATGCACCCCCCTTTATAATTTTTACCTCTCGCTAAGAGAGGTATTGGATTCATGCTAAAATTCGCATGTCCAGATTTTATTGAATAAGCACGATTTAAGGGCCCTAGAATGCGATTATAACATTTTTAAAATTATGTCTGTGTGTGTGTGTATGTGTGTGTGTGTGTGTGTGTGTGTGTGTGTGTGTATGTATGGATGTTGGAGGGACGATTTCTCAAAAACTATAAGACTTAAAAAATATTTAACTGCAGTTTCCTCAATCTGACATTCCTGGGAAGAGCTGAAAAGGTTTTGGTAACAATTGAACAACCGGAAGTAGTAATTTCTTAGAAATTTTTTCTAAATATAATTTTTTGGGAGATTTTTTTTATTAAATATTGAAGAACATAAAATTCTCCATCTAATACACTTAGAATTTTTATTACATCTTGTATAGATTTAGAGATAAAGACTCTATAATTTATAGAGTAAACTAATCGCAGAGGCTAAGGCACTAAGGAAACCATTTGACAAATTCCAATGTTTATAACATAGTTTGTAAATGACAACAGTTTTAGTGACATTCTGATAGCTTTTTCTGGGAAGTATATTTAATCTTTCTTATTGTTTTATTAATTAAATATTTGAAATTATAGGTAAAATTGTGGTAAAATGCATATATCCATCTGAAATACCGCCAATCTGGTTAATGAATTGGAAGAATATCTGACTTTTAGAAACATCCTCATACAATGAAAAATAGATATAATTAGAATTATATGTGTGCAGAAGACATGTTAAATACAATAAAAAACAATATTTGGGTAAAGTTCTGTAATATTTTGTTATAAAACGACGGTTCGGAAGCGAAGTGCAATACAATACTTATATAGCCTAATATGGAAATGGAGAGAGGTATTGTGCTGGCCACACCACATTTTTTTATTATAGGTATTAGAAAAAAATGGCTCACTTAAAAGTTTTATTATTTTAAATATACTATATACAACCTGATATAGATTTTTTTTATAAAGCCAGTTTTAAAAGATACGACTATCAACTTTTATCTTTTAAATGGCAACCTATAATTATTTTACTAAAATATAAATCGCCATTTTTTCTCTTTTCGGGGATGTAAAAGTTTGTATATCAAAAATATGAAAAAATTCGAGAAAATAAGATAATTGAAAAATATCAAAAATTATTTTTATTCACATATTCTAGGTGGCTATGTGAAAATAAATAAAATGTAAGAATGGCAAACAGCGAAATGAAATAGACATTTAATTGTTAGTTTATGAAAGTGTTTTTTTAAATAATAGTTGATAGTCGTATCTTGTAAACCTGACTTAATAAATATATCTGTATCTGCCATTAAATACTATATTTAAAATAATAAAACATTTATAAGAGCCATTTTTTGCTATTACCTATAATAAATAAAATAAAAGGGGGTGCATCTTTCCAGACTCATCCTGTATACAGGTGTTTCATGTGACAGCACAAGGAGTATGAATTCTAGATGCCACAACAAGAAAAATATCCCAATAAACATAATGGGTAATAGGTAAGAAAATAAAAATTTATTTTACCTTTTACTACGTATGCGTAATCTACGTTTTTTTCCAGCACTAAACCACGTTTAACAAATTTTGACTTAAATCTTTGATTTAATTAGTTGAACTAATTACTGCCTTTAATATCTTCCACTTTATATAAGGGTTGTTCTGCCTTTGCGCAATCTCAGTGTACGCGAATCATCCCTTATTGAGAGGGTTTACTTACACCCACTTGTTGCCTGTGGCGCCACTCCCACAAACGGAGAGATGGAGAATTAATTAATTGTGTCAGATATATACATACACCTACATTGTAGGCGGGCGGTATCTATTGGTATTGGCTAGAATAATAGAATCGCATTTCAATATTGAATAGACATACGAATAGAAAATGCAAATTAGATTAAGTACATATTATAATAATGACGTATTCGTGATAGAAATAAGTATGATAGAATTATACAAAACAGTATACGTATATTGTTGAGCGAAAATTTTCACAAGATTTTTAAGAAAATATGATTTTCTGTTCAAAGTTTTGTATATACTCGTATTTAACACAATAACAATTGAGGAGATCTTTGTAAAAAAATCGTAGTCCAAATATTGTAAACGTGAGTTACAATACATACATCGATTCACTGACACTTACCTTCAAGGATACCAAACAGTTTTTTGCAAAAAGTATGTTAGTCACAAGTTATTACATTTTAAAATTTGAGCGTTTCTACAAAATCGTCGTATATATGTATGCTGCAAGAATTTTTATATGACTTTTAAGAAATAAATTTTAAAAGATATTGTTCTTTATGCTAGGTTTATGCAGGCAACTAAATTAAAAAATTAAATTGTAAAACTAAACTAAACAAAAAGAAACCATTGTTATCAATGACAACGTTTATGCAAATGAACTGAAGAATTAAACTAATGAAACTAAATTAAGAAATTGGCTATTTTCAACTTTTAGTTTAATTTTATAATATCTTAGATTTGCGCCTGTGCCATTCGCGAACTTATGACAGATTTTCGCACGTAACCTATGAAAATGTACGATGATAACAAAGTTTCTGCAGAAAAGAGCGACGAAATAGTAATTGGAATTCTACAAATTGTTTACCTTTATTTTTTTTATCTTATAAATATAATGTATCGCAATTTCACCTATAAAAGTTAGATTATACAAAACGTCAAACATAAAATTCTGAATTTTAATTTACTGCATAAACAACATTATTTTACTTCAGTTTCTTAATTTAGTGGTTCAATTTAATTTCATAATTTACACGCTGCATAAACCCAGCATTAAAAAGCCTAATATTTGAATATATTACGAAATATCCATTAGATATTTTACTATTAAATATAATACAATTTGTGTAATATTTTGATAAAATCACATGATCTGAAACAAAATGTGACATCAGAGTACATACAGTTTAACATGTGACAAACTATCGCCTACTTTTATTTATATGAATAACATAAACTGTTTTCCTATTGGCTATGAATGACATGTATATATATGGCTTCAATATTTTTATTTAATTATTTACGAAAATAACAATAAATTATTATTATTTTTATCATTAATTTGAAAAATACTTTTAAAAATATATGAAACCAGCTCATTATTGTGAAATTGTTCATCAATGTTTATTTTTCTACTTCTTAACATTCAGTAAATAATTTCCTAATATTTAAAATTTATCCTGAGCTCAATTAAATTACAGAAATCTATAAAAGTATGAATGCCAGAAAGTTGATTCTTTATCTCAAATTCAAAAAAATTGAGGTTGTTTTTGCTAACTGCTCCTTAATTTAAACAACGGCAACAGTATACTATGTTTGAATCGGTGCCAAATTATATTGCATGTGACGACAAAAAAGTTTTAGCCAATGACAGAATTGGAAAGATAATGAAAATAATATTTATTAAAAATATGTAGTGTGTTCAGAAAAAAACCTAATTCGGAGTATGCTATGAACACAAAAACGTATGTCTGATCATTATTCAATTCAAAATTCAAGTTGTCAAAATTTCTAATTTATTTCTATTCTAAAATAAGGATTCAATAAGAAAAGCTTTGATTTCTTTAGATAACATTTTTGACATCTCGTGTCAAACTGACATTTAATTAAATACTTTCAAATTGACTTACCTTTTTTTGTTCATAGCCTACTCCGAACTAGGATTAGCAACACACTGTATTATTCTCTTTGCGCGTTATAAATGAAAAGGAAATGGGGTCATTTAATAAAAATGTCCATGAAATCCATCTCATTTAGTAAATATAGTAATAGAAAATAATTTAAAATATGCGACTTATCATTCATAAATTTGCTAATAATCTTTCGCGCTTTTAAATACGGACTAAATTTGTGACGACATAATTTCATACTCACACAAAGACAATTCTCTCACACACACATACATAATTACGCTTCACAACATGAAACAATAATCTAACCTAAAATTGCGACAGCAAAATATACGAGAAAATTATTATTACTTTTTATTTCTTTAAAAGTGCGGTATAAGGTAGGTCATAGGCCCTGTCATAGATGCTGTAATAAATCAAATTTTGGTGAAAATAAGCATTCAGATAATATTATTAATTGATTTCATGGTAGGTACTTGGTGAAACATATTATGAATATAAAATATAATATGAATTAAACACTTGGTTGTTTCTCAATCTTTATTTATGGTAACTTTTATATTATAAAGAATTAGAAAACACTCGCCATGTTTTATAAGATTTCAGTATCTAAATCAACCCTTTAGTCATCATCAGATGCTAGCCCTGCTGAGCTAGTAACCACAGACGCGTTTCACCCTTATTGGGGCTCATCAGTGTGGTGTAACTGCCGTCTCTTTGCAGAGACAATTTACTAGACTGAATATTCAACAATAGTGACAGCGAAGATGTTATGAGTTTAGTTTTAAACGTGTTATTGCAATAAAAAACTGTAAAAAGAAACGATATCGGAGATACATAATGACAACCAGCTGATCAACTCAAATTCTCGTCCCTGTCATGTCGTACACGCATGCGTCATTTATAATTTTCATTTATTCGATAAAAGTTGGCCATCTTTAAAAATAAATGAGAATGAGAGATAAATGAAAACGTAAATGAAAATGGTGTATGCATGGCTACATTGGTTTACATACATTTATCTTTTAAATGAAAATTAAATTAAATTAAATGTAAATGAAAATGGCTGCATAAATCCGCCTTATGTGAAAGTGTTTAATTTATAATTATATTTTATATTCAGATATAAAATTACTAGTTTACCTTTTAGTCCATTAAACATTTTTTTCTCGAACCAAAGCAACGTTTATGTGAGGTATAATGTAGTTATTTAGTTCAAAATGTAATCTAATTTCTGTCTAGTTGATTAGGGTAAAATTAAGACTTAATTTGCTAAATTTCTACCTGAAATTTTGGTGGTAGACTGTGTTTACTTTTGACGTTATAGCCATATATTTATGCAAATTAATAGGGATGCCCAAACAAAACAAAAAATAAAAGACAAGTAAGATATTATCAGGTAGGATTTTGCGAAATTAATACTACAAAAAAAGATCTATATATTTATATTATAAATACAGAGACTCCTATATATGGATAACACTATTAATAGCATTAATAGCCTATTCAGGGCTATTTACAATTATTTCCTATTCCTAACGTACTTGTAAACAATTTACTACGGTTTATTTTTTTAATTTTATGGCGCCCAAGATATTTACGATTCTAATTGTTAAAATAATTGCATATAAAGTGTGATACGCATTCCACAACTTGATTATCATGTGTGTGAATATGGCGCATATATCAACCTGCACTCAACTGCTAACAACAAATGCAGAATTTCACACGCACGTTACCAAGGAAACTGCAATATACGGACTTAAGATTTAACGCCGGCGCCAAGAGATAGACCTTGAAATGAAGAAAAAGTTATTATTTATTTTTTTATAAATTTATATAAATCATTTGATATTTAAATTAAAATGTATTTGTCTTATGCTTATAAATAAAATATATTCACGTAGTTGTAAAAAATTATAATTTTAATTAATAAACGTATACTGAGTCTATAAATACATAATTAGTTTGTATTTAATAAAAGAAAGTACTGAAATGAACTCAGTATTTTGAACACATGTGATCGAAGAAAGTTATGTGGCAACAGCGAGTCTTAATTATTGTATTAAATTTAACTAATCACTAATCAAAAGCTCAAAAATAAATAGCTTTACTATATTTGAAGAAAATCTGTTGTGACCAACACAAGACCTCTCGCCAATTCCATATTAAGTTATATAAGTATTGTACACATTTAACATTTTTGATACACACAGAAACACATATCCCCTTTATGTATTTTAGTATTTTTTTTACCTTCCGTCAACTTAAGGTGAGTTTTTAATGAATAAGCACGTTTTAGGGTCCCTACAATACGAATTTACTATTTTTAAGATGATGTCTGTATGTGTGTGTGTGTGTGTCCGTGTGTGTGTGTATTTATGTCCGTGTGTGACAAATTTTTCTCTGACGATAACTCCAATACTACAATTCTAAAAATTATAATTCTTTCGTATTCCTCTTCTGTACATCCATATGAAGAGTTGATTAGATTTTGGTTATAATTGATCCACCGGAAGTACCCTTATTTGAAGTTTTTAACAGTTTTTCTTAAAAAAGCGTAGTTAAATATTGTTTTTTGACATTTTGTTATTATACATATTAAAGAAAATATTCTTCTCTATACAGTTTGATTGTACATTTTCCTTCATATTCAATATTTGTAGATTTAAAGCATTATAAAGAAATTAATTTTCAAAAATTAGTCAGCTATGCTATTTATCATGGAAACAGCTGATGCTGATATATTAAAAAAAATCTAATTGACAGATGTCAGTTGCAAGTGCAAAACCAAATATGGAAAGTGTAGGATCACAAAATTGGTATGTCATAGTGCTCCTCGCAAGTGACACGCAGAGAAAGGCCAAAGAGAAGATGGAAGGACTGTATCGCAGAAGACTGAAAGGAATGCCTGTGTCAAGAAAATGTGTTGGAAAGGAATGAGTGGAAGAAAAGAGGAAACAGCTACCTCTAATAAAATAGGGGAAGCTGAAGAATAAGAAGTGTCAAGTGCATTTTACTTGTATGTTTATGTTATAATTTTATTGGATTTATAGAATAGAAGTAGTATGTGTTCGTGTTTGATTTTACATGATATTATATAGAATCTGTTCCAAGGACCTTTTGGTATGGGATTTGTACAAAATACATCGAATTGACGGAAGGTTTTGTGCTGGCCACAACAGATTTTTTTTAATTCATTCTATGAACAAGTTTCCTTTTATTCTGCTAATGTTCGAGATTCTTCCATTTCATTGAGGAGATTGACGGCATTTCTGAAGGGTATATGTAATATATGTAGCTATAAATTATAAACATTTAATTAATAATAAAATAAGTAATATTAAATGTACTTCCCAAAAAAAAAAAGTCTTCAGTAATGTCTCTGGTTTTATGACACTCATTTATTTGTCAATTACAAACATTTTAATTTTACGACTTGTTTTCCATGGGCTGCGAGATTCATTTACAACATATTATTTTATATATTTATATTTCTCTATCTTTAATTCTATAGAAGATATAATAAAAATTTTAAATGTATCGGATAGAGATTTTTATATTCTTTAATATTTGTAATAGGTAACATAAATTTTCAAAAAATAATATTTAGATTTTTTTAAAAAAAATCTAATTAGCTCTTCCCAGTAATGTCAGATTAAAGAAACCGCAGTTAAACATGTCTTATAGTATTTGAGAAATCGTGGCTCGAACACACACACACACACACACACACACACACAATGACATTATGGTAAAAATGTTATAATCGGATTCTAGGGACCTTAAAATGTGCTTATCCACTTAAATCTGGATATGTGATTTTTAGCATGATTCCAATACCTCTCTTAGCGAGCGGTAAAAAGTTATCTATAAAATAGCTACAAGTTATAGCTGTTATACTCTTTTTCCTTTATATCAGCTGAGACGTGCAACGTTGCCAAGTTCTTCTTCATCTGTTCCGCTACTATCGATATAAAATGAAAACAGACTGGTAGTAAGTATTTACTGTTAATCAGGGGTGATTAAGCTATGACTAAAATAACAAATTCAGTTGTTTTTTAATCACCCAAATGTATTTTTAAATGCTAGCCATAGTAATTAATTAGTTAAGGAGACTAAAATTTTGAGTAAATACTACCGGTCGTAATGCTTAACATTAATTTTCAGGTTAATTTGAATGGAAAATAGGCATTATAAACCTCTTATGTTACAAGTCTTCCGTTTTATTATTTTTTTTACCTTCCGTCACCTTTAGGTAAGGAAGGTACTGTCTTTGGACAGTGAGTTTTTAATAAATAAGCACGTTTTTTAGGGTCCCTAGAATACAATTTTACTAGTTTTACGATGATGTCTTTATGTGTGTGGGTCCGTGGACGTATATGTATGTGTGTCCGCATGTGTGTGACAAATTTTAGTCCGACGATAACACACAAACTACAGTTCTAAAAATTATGATTTTTTTGTATTCCTCTTATCTACAACCATATGAAGAGCTGATTACATTTTGGTTATAATTGGTCAACTGGAAGTACCCTTATTTGAAGTACTTAACAGTTTTTCTTGAAAAAACTCAGTTAAATATCATTTTTCGACATTTTATGTGATTATCAATATGAAAGAATATCCTATTCTCTATATGGTTTGATTATACATTTTCCTTCATATTCAATATTATATAGAGATTAACTTTCAAAAATCAGTCAGCTTTGCTAAAATTAGGGAAACAGTAGATATATTCAAAAAATTCTAATTAACAGTTGTCAGTGTCAAGTGCAAAACCAAAGTGGAAAGTATAGGATCAGAAATTGATATAAGTAACAGAGTGTTCCTCGCATGTGACTTGCAGTCGCATCCTCGCCTCAAGATTGAAACTTTCAATGTTCGTGTTACAATTTTACAGGATATATAGAATCTTTTCCAAGGAATTTTTGGTATGGGATTTGTACAAAATACATGGAATTGAAGGAAGGTTTTATGCTGGCCCAGATTTTTTTCATCAAAATTGGAAAGATCAATGTAAAACATATTAAAAATGTATTTACGAAAACGTTCCTGCCATAATAGCTTATGTATTAGAATGCTGAAAGCGTCAAGTTTATAAGAGTTTTTTAAAGAAACTAGACGGTGAATTGTTTTTTTAATTTTTCAATAATTGGATACGACATTTTTCGTGATAATTACAAAATCTGACACCATAAAGTTGTAAATTAAATATTTACATGAGATTCGCTCCAACCTCCTAAAAAGAAGCATTCTTAATTTACACCTTTTTTGTTTTGAAGCAGTATCTTCTTCTTGTGTGGCTGGTTCTGTGAACATTTAAATTTCCATTAATTAATTTCACAAGTGGAGTGAGGCGTAATAGTCCTGTCGCAAACAACGTGATTCTGTTTAATTGTAACGAGATGAAATTTGGACCGGTTTGCCAGACGAGTAAATTAATAGCCAGATAAGATTGCCACTGCTTTGCAACTTATATACGTACGATACATACCATACGCACTAATGCAACCAGATCCCAGATCTAATATACTTACACAGTTTAGAAATAGAAATTCTAGAGGAAAACATGATAAGCAAGTAGAATTTCTCTGGTCCAATTATTGAAATGATATAGGGTAAAGTTGATAGTAATGGCGCATATTTCTGTACGCTCTATAAAATTTTATTTATGTATACAAATCAATTGTATAAAATCATACAGTAAACTTTACATAACATATTGTTAACAAAATTCAAATTATAATATAACTAAAAAATCTGATGTGATCAGCACATTACCTTCCGTGAGTTCTACGTATTTTGTACAAATCCCATACCAAAAGTTCCTTGGAAAAGATTCTAAATATCCAGTAAAATTGTGACACGAACCTATACTGTTTTCTACAAATTCCATACCGAAAGTTCCTTGGAAAAGATTCTATAAATCCAATAAAATTATAACACGAATATACACAATGTAATTTGCACTTGACACTTTTCCATGATTGTTAGCAAAGCTGGCTGATTTATGAAAGTTAATCTCTTTATAATTCTTTAACTCTATATTATTTATTGAATATGAAGGAAAATGTATAATCAAATAATATTCTTTCATATAGATCATCACACATATTGTCAAAAAGAATGATATTTACCTGTTAAGAACTTCAAATAAAGAGGACTTCCGGTTGACCAATGGGGGATTCCACCATTTTTTCCTATTATTTCCTATTAATAAGCGAGTTATGGTCTCCCGAATTTTGAAAAGATTGACGTGACGTCACGCTTATGTGTTTTTTATCAAACTGTTTTCATCATGGACCTAAATGTTCTTGAAAGATATGCTATTTTAAGTTATATCGACATAAAATAAATAAATATTATAACAGTGTATAAGTCTACATACTTTATAATTACAGGTGTATTTAAATTATTAAGTTTAATGCAAGAAATTTATGTTAAAATAAAAACTGTTTGGAGACTGCAGTACAGGAATGTTAGCCTCTCCTTTCGAATTTGAATTTCTTAACTTCCATTGGTAGTAATCCCCACCTCCTAACACGCTATTTGTTATACATGTATAGGCGGTCTTTCGGTCGCCAATCAAAATATTGTATATTTATTATTTCCGAAATATCTCAATTATACCATTTCATTTTTTATTAATATTCGTTACTATTTTCCTTTAATTCGATTGAGTTGGAATCCCCTATTATAATCAAAATCTAATTAGCTCTTCATATGGATGGAAAAGAGAAATACGAAAGAATTATAACTTTTAGAAATGTATTGTAGTTATTATCGGAGTAATTTTGTCACACACATACGGGCACACACAGACACACACACACACATACACACACATATATATATACATACATACATACATACATACACACATACATACATGCAGACATCATCGTAAAACTAGTAAAATCGTATTCTACGGATACTAAAGCGTATTTATTCATTAGAAACTCACCACCTAATTTTTTGACCAAAGACAACACCTT
The DNA here is from genome assembly GCA_943142095.1 of Ophonus ardosiacus. Taxonomy (NCBI): domain Eukaryota; kingdom Metazoa; phylum Arthropoda; class Insecta; order Coleoptera; family Carabidae; genus Ophonus; species Ophonus ardosiacus. The sequence continues at coordinate 32,253,704 of OW964834.1, read as the reverse complement.
CCTTACCTAAAAGTGATTTTCAGTTTCGTTTCATAATTTTAATATTTAATAAATAAAATTCAATAATATTAAATACCAACAAAATCGTGCATTTGTGCTTGTTAGTTAACGTTATTATTAGGGTCACAGACAGGTTTGTCTGTGTTAGGGTGTAGTAGACTTGCACAAACCAAAGTTCTATTTTTAGACGTTCCTTGTACAGAATGATCCAGATTGAAAGTCACGTGACATATTCCACGGAAGAAAATAGCATCAATTTACCGGCAATGCGAATTTATATTATCTATATTACCGATGCTTTGCAAGTCAACGGCGTTACGTATTTTTTTTTTTTTTTTTGATATACAGTTCTTTTTATATTTTAAAATTAAACTGGTATATAGTCAAATCGTTACGTTAGAACAAAAGTTAATTTTGGAAGCATGTTTTCGTAAATAAATACCTACATTTATATTCATCCCCTTTCAAAAATTCTCTGTATACCTCGTCCAGATTTCATTTGAACAAATGACTTTTAAATCCTCTGTGTTAATCCTAATCTTTGCTACTGTGAATATTCTTACGTTTCACGCAAATATAGTTTCTTCTCAAAGTACATTATATGTCTATGAAAGTTGAAAATTGCTTGTAACTATTTAAAAGGGGAAAAGTTTTATTAGGGTTCCAGAGAACCATAGTTGACCTGTAAAATTCTTATCCAAGATATTATGCTTGCTTTAACAATGAACGCTCATTACTGAATTGAGCAACTGGTAGTGCCAAAATGTAAATATGCACGAGGTACAGTTGCTCAATTCAGTAATGAGCGTTCATTGTTCAAGGAAACATAACATCTTGGATAAGAATTTTACAGGTCAACTATGGTTATCTGAAACCCCAATAAAACTTTTCCCTTTTTAAATAGTTACAAGCAATTTTCAACTTTCATAGACATATAATGTATTTTGAGAAGAAACTATATTTGCGTGAAACGTAAAAATATTCACAGTAGCAAAGATTAGGATTAACACAGAGGATTTAAAAGTCATTTGTTCAAATGAAATCTGGACGAGGTATACGCCAATGTAATCAGTCAATCGTATTTCACTATCATAACAATGCGGCAAACAAAAAATCAGAACAAGAGGCACGTTCAATCATTCTACTCTGTAGTTTCAAATCGAAATAAATTTGCTTTATTTCGCTTGGAAAATATTTTTAATTCAGCGGGAATTTCAAACAATATTTAAACAAAATTAAATTAAATTTTTATATGCATTAAATAAATAATTTAAATATAAAATGTACGAGACCAGAATATTAAAAATTGCATCAAAACATGATTCAATACCACTTAATTTTGTCGATTTTATTTGATAATTGACAACTGACAAGTGATTTGTTTTACATTTTGTGAACTAGGTTAACATTCTAACCAATTAAAAGGCAGAATTTATATCCCTGTCTAAACCAACGCTATTTTCTTACCTGAAATGAAGTATAGTTTTCGAATTATGTTTGTTTGCTACTACACTTAAAAATTGTGCTAGAACTCTTGTACATTTTGTGTTACACTTTTTATTTTCAACACATTTTCTCCTCTTGTATATTTGTGCAAATTCCTGGTCGTTAGTGTATGAAAGATGATCTTTCTTCACATTACTCCTGCAGTTAAAATGCAATTAGCCTGGGTTGCATCTTGCACATACAAGGCTTGTTAGCGGCTTGTATATTACTAGGTACAACACTCAGTAAATTGTAGCTATAGGGTTGATCTAACACCTAGAGCAGACATTAGATAGAATTACATTATGAAGTAAAATAATAAATAAGAAGAATGTTTATGCGAAGATATTACGAGACAGTGCAGGCATCATCTTCCATTTTCCAATCATTGGTACCTGATCTTTCCCATTCTGTTCTATGCTTTATGAATATGTATATGTGTCCCCTCTCACTGATATGAGGTGTGTAGGAGAATGTAATGCTGGCGCCACGATTTTCTACGCGTGTGATAAGCCAAGACCTCCTCGACAACTGAACAAGTATTATTGGCGCCTAGAATACAAGTCCCCTACTACCTGACAACGAAACTAGCTAGGTATTAGACTAGCAAATACTTTCACATTGTGCATATAAGATGATAGAGCGACGAACACTTCGAAATGGTTCCTATAAGATTGAAATAATTGAAGATATTTCATTCATACAATAAAAGTGTTTTGCACAAAATAACTTATTTTTCCTACGACCACTATTAAAAGTAGTCTTTTTAACGGTTGCTTAGCGAGTTATAAATAACAGTTTATAACACAGTGAATACTTTTAAATTGTTGGCATTTGACAACGGATTAAAAGTAAAAAACAAATTTACTTTTAACACTAATGTTAAAAAATAACTAAATCTAGTTACATTTAGTGTTAAAAATATAACTAAATCTAGTTACATTTAGTGTTCATAAGTAAATGTAGTTTCATTTTATATTTATTTTTGTACTGAAATTATTTATATAGGTATTTTATTAGAAGTACACATTATTTTGGACCGTTTATTGTTATAGTACAAATATTACAATTGTTTACAGTAATTCCTTACAAGGCGCTTGAAGAATTGGAATTTAAAACAGTATTGTTGGAAGTAGAGGTTAGAATTTTGTTGGAAGTAGAGGTTAGAATATCATGACCTGTCATAAATGTCATTCTATAATTTTTAGTTTTTACTAGGGTCGTAGGAAAAATAGTGTATGATATTCGTGTTAAAAGTGATTTTATTTCGTTCGTGGGGTTTGTTTTACTCGGCTTCGCCTCGTTTCACAAACTTCTCCACTCACTCATAAAATGTCACTTTTAACACTTATATCATAAATAACTATTATTAATACTTGTTCCTGAAATCGTCATGTAATTTACTACTTTTCTGCCGCAAAATCGGCACACATTTTATGTTTTAATATGAAATATAATTTTAAAATTTTCGTAATACCACACTGTTATACTTATGATATAACAGGACTAAAAACAAAAGTGAAAAGATATAACAGTCGCTTATAATTAAGGATCAAGTGTTCCTAAAACAATAATAGCATCTTGATAGACCGTTGTCAAGGAGAATTTGTAAATCAACAAAAAAGTTGTTCAATATAACAGAAAGAGAAGAATTTTATTATTCCTAAATGTTTAAATTTTATGTTATTACGAAAAATCTTGAACGCCACACGGCCGATATGCAAATAAAGAACTCGGCTGATTATAAACCTCAGCCACGTCCGTTATTTGCCTCCACTACAAAATACATGATGTTCAGTATAGTTGTTTTGAATTCTTGTACAATTTTAAATTTTAATTAATTAATACTTATCTCGTCATTGAAGTTCCTTTTCATGACTCATTATAGTTATTTGCCTCGGCTAATCTCCATATTCATCATGAAAAGAGGAACTTCCCTGCCTTGACAAGTAAATAACTATAATTCATAGTATTTAATTTTAAATACCTGCGACCCTCAAGCTTTGATTAAATGTGAAAAATTGTTAACATTCGAAGATCCGAATAAGTGAACCTCTGGCTGAACATTCCAATACACTAAAACACACTTTCGACTTTTGGAAATAGAACAGAATTATTTCAAATGTATGTTTTTTGAAATACTACATATCAGGGATCAATGCAAGAACTGATATATATTGGTGAATTGGAAAAGTTCATAAAGCAAAAAGCAAATTTCAATAATTTAAATTATTTACATTTTATTTAAATTCCTACATTATGCTACACAATTGTTCCTGTACAGACGACCAATAGGAGTTCGTATTGATGCTATCACTAAAGAATCCTTTCGCAAGATATTTCCAGCTATTTTCGATTTATTTTGTCGATTTTGGGAGCAAATTGATGTGTATGTGCTCTTTATGATTTTTTTTGTACTATGGTACGATGTGTAAAACTAAATAGTAAGAACGAAGGTATTTTGTATACAGAATGGAACAAATTCGAGATCCTCATATGAAAAACTTTATTATGATGGACGCTACAGAAAATTGATGTAGGTCTTTATAAGCCAACTTTTTGAGACAATTTTAATAGGCACCACATGAATTTTTCATCGTCCTTTGTTTTTGAGCTGCAGGCTGAAACTTGTTTTTCGCTTATTTTGAAAATACCTTATATCTCGCTTATTATGAGAGATAAAGAAAAAATATTTAGATACTTTCTATAGGTACTGTTTTTTATGTAGAATAACGTGTTGTAATTAGATTTTTTCAAAATTTAGTAAATCTCGAGATATAACACCGAAATAATATTTTTTAAATGGGAGTTGAAAATAGTTTCATCTTTTACCTCATTTTACAAGCTTTTTAATGATGTATAACAAGTCTACATTCTTTTGGGTTAAACATCATAGATAAAACTAGAATTATTATTTGTTTGGGGTTATGTTGGTGTTATATCTAAAGAATTATTAAGGTTGAAAAATCTAGTTACACCACGTTATTCTATCTAAAAAACAATATAAAAAGAATCTAAACATTTTTCTCTTTATCTCTCATAATAAGCGGGATAAGGCATTTTTCAAAATATAAACAAGTTTTAGTCTGTAGCTTAAAAACAAAAGACGATAGAAAATTCCTATGGTGCCTATTACAGTTCTCAAAAATATAAAGAACTGGAATTTGTTCCACCCTATACATGATATGTAATATGTTACTTCCCTGAAGAAGGTGCAAGTGTGCACCGAAATATCGATTTTATAGGAATAAATGCCGTTTGTCTTTTGTCATTGTCCTTTGAAAACCATCTATGTAAGATTTATATAAATGACTGTTTCCTTTGGGAAAGAAACGAAAAAATTTTGGAATTGAAGTAAATTATACCCATAATACAATTTTTATTATCTAAAAAACAAATTTCAAAAATTTTGTAAACACTTGTACGTTGTAAACAGAAAGGCGACTCTTTATTATCCACACAACACAGTGTTTGTTTTTCAACCTTATATCTGCCATAAAAGAGCCATAACTTTATAGACAATAACCTGTTAATTGTCTATTACTTATTCACTATAATAATTAATTCATAAATTCTGTATGTGACACACATATCTATAAATCTTTCCTATATTATTATATTCTGATTTATTGCAAATTTTTCCGTAAACATAGCACTAACCTCGTTTCAGAAATCATTAGCCAGCATTGAACTCTCCGTAATATCCCATGCACTACTATTTTTAACGTACTAATTCTGTATTGTAGATATGTCATAAAGGATGATATATTACTATTAATATTGCGTAAGGGAACGTAGTATAAGACAGGAAAAAAATTAAGGAAAAAGTAAATGGGTTAGAATGAAAAGTGATACGCTGTTATTATGTCGGCGATGCAAAGAAAAAATTTAAGAGTATATAAAATAAAACGTAGAAATTAAGGGAGAGATAGATTTTTTTAAAGGGATATAATTTATAAAGCGATGATATATTTATTGTTGAAAACAGAAGTGTAATAAATGTATATATCGTCACCTTTGTACAGCATACAATTTTGATAATCCGACATATGGGACCAGACAACCGACATATTATTGCAAAATTCCGGATTATCAGGAGTAAAAAATAAAATAAAACAATACAGTAGTGACACCATGCACTTTAGAATTCTATTAAATGAAGCATTATTTGTTTTCGCTTTTCGCTACGAAACGAAAATTTGGTAGCATGCGTGTCTCAAAATATTCGCCTGCAAGCGTACGACTCGAGGCAAAAGTGTCAAAGTAACGTCATTATTTTGCCACAATTCTATTCAAAGCCAGTTTATATATAATTTACACATTTATTATGTACAATTGTCATAATATTTTTTATTTTAATAGTATAAAATCCAAAAATTTTCCAAACAAAAAGTGAATATAGAATTCTAGTGTATGCTACCAAGATTCGTGAAAGTAAAATCGCATTCGCCTGCTTTCTATGATAGAATTCCAAAGTGCGTGCTACCACTACAGGTGTCTCATTTTCGATGTTTTTACCTCTCGCTAAGAGAGGTATTGGAATCATGATAAAAATCACATATCCAGATTTTAATGAATAAGCACGTTTCAAGGTCACTAGAATCCGATTTTAACATTTTTACAATGATGTCTGTGTGTGTGTGTGTGTGTGTGTGTGTGTGTGTGTGAGTGTGTGTATGTGTGTGTGTGTGTGTATGTGTGTATGTGTGTATGTGTGTGTCTGTGGATGTGTGTATGTGTGTGTGTGTGTGTGTGTATGGCTGGATGTTGGACAGACGATTCCTCAAAAACTATAAGACATAAGACCTGTTTAACTATGAATTCCTCAATCTGACATTCCTGGGAAGAGCTGAAAAGGTTTTGGTAACAATTGAACAACCGGAAGTAGTAGTTTTTAAAAGATATTCTTCCAAATATTATTTTTTGGAAATTTTTGATATTACTAATTCTGAAGAACAAAATTGTACACCTGATACATTTAAATTTGTTATTACATCTTCTATAAATTTAGAAATAAAGACGCTATAATATATAGAATATCGGGATATAACAAGTCGAGTAGGCGAAACTACACTATGGAAACCACTTGACAAATTCAAATGTTTATCACATAATTTGTAAATGACAGATTTCAGTGTCAAAAATCAACAGTTTTAGTGACATTTTGTTAGCTTTTTCTGGGAAGTACATTTAATCTTTCTTATTATTTTATTAACTAAATATTTGAAATTACAGGTAATATGTTTACATATATCCATCAGAAATACCGCCAATCTGGTTAATGAATTGGAAGAATCTGTGACATTTAGGAACTTCCTCATACAATGAAAAATATATATAATTAGAATTATATGTGTGCAGAAGACATGTTAAATACAATAAAAAACAATATTTGGGTCAAGTTCTGTAATATTTTGTTATAAAATGACGGTTCGATAGCAAAGTGCAATACAATACTTATATAGCCTAATATGGAAATGGCGAGAGGTCCTGTGCTGGCCACAACAGATTTTTATTAAAGGTATCTCGGGTAATATTAACGATAGAGCAAAACCATTTGCACGTTCGAGGGTCAAGTTTTCAAGAAGCGTTTATAGTCACAAGAATTTTGATTTTCTTTTTTATTTATTTTTTATTTTTATTTTGGTAGAATTAAAATGACGTAATCAGATTTTTTGAAAACTTAAAAACTCTCGAGATATAACACAAACTTAAGACTTTTTAAATGGAAACCTATGATGAAAAAGTCTAATCTTTTTTGCTAATTTTATAAGCGTTTCAATGACATATATCAAGCGTACATTTTTTATTTTAAACATGAGTAAAACATGAATTATTAATTTTTTGGGGTGAAAAAATTAAAAATTATTAAGAAACAACTTCAGTTTTTCTCATTTCTTCTATTTATATAGTTATTTCAAAAAGCGTATTTAAACCACTTTTTTCGAATTGTGCCAAAGCCAACTACAACGTCGATAAAAAATAATTAAATTAAACCGAAAATAACTGATTTAGAATAATTTTGAGAACGTATTTAATAAATAAAATAAAATAAATATATCATCACGGCATATTACCCATTCCTGGGTGTGCCATTATCTACATATAGGTATGTAGACATCGGTAATGATGACGATATATTTTAAATGGCACAAAAGTGACCCCTGTGGTGCACTCTCCACACCAGCTATGAGTGCCCGTGAGGTGACGCCTGGTAAGCGCCCACACGTATTTAATAGATTTTAGAATTAATAGATAAGTATATAGAAGTAAAATAGACGTGTTAGTTTCATTAGTGCGCCGAATTACTGAACGTGCCGGAATAGCCAACCGCCGGATTATCAAGATTCTCAATTTTTTCACCCCAAAAAATTAATAATTCATCTTTTATCCATGTGTAAAACAAAAGAATATTGACTTGTTAAATATCATTGAAAAGCGTATGAAGTAAGCAAAAAGATAAGACTATTTTCAACATAGGTTGCCATTTAAAAAATCATAAGAATTATGAAGATTTCAAAAAATCTAATTACGCCATTTTATTTTACCTAAAAAACGGTACAAAATTTGTTTGAACAATTTTTCTCTATATACCATAATAAATAAGTTATGAAATATTTTCGAAATGAGCGAAAAACAAGTTTTTTGCCTGTAGCTCAGAAACAAAAAAAGATCGAAAATTCCTGTGGTGACTATTAAACTTTTCTCAAAAACCCTGGAATGTACAAACGATTTTGCTGTATCAGTAATATTTCCCGAGATACACTAAAAAAAAAAAAAAAAAATCGAAAATGAGACACCTGTACTGTATTTATGTACGTATCATATTTTTTTAGAATTTTATATGTTTACTTGAGACAAAGAGGAGAAGCGGCAATTTAAAAAATTAGACAATTTTCTCATGAATAAAGGAGCAACATAAAAAGAAAACCGGTAATAGTTATTTATGTATTAAGGCACTGAAGTTCTATTTTTTATCACGAATGTGGAATTTATTTGCCGAGGCCTTTAGGGCAGAGGAAAATAAACCATATGCCGAGGTGCATATTAAATTTTATTTAAAATCGAAAAATTGTGAAAATGCAAGGAATATTTATTTTATAGGTTAGGTTAAAAATAATCTTGCAGTCTGACATTGAAGTTATCGTAAAGAACACTTGCAATTATGTGTTTCATCTCAAACTTATTCATTTCAATTATTTAGTTCATTCTTCTTGTACAAATTTTTGACATTTTACGTTCAAATTTACTATTGTACATCGTACACCTGCCCAAATTATCTTACATGTACAGCAGTTATCATAAGGTTGGCAACACTGCAATTGCATGAAATTGTTGTACATGGATTACTTTAGTGCCGATTTCTGAGCTTCTAATTTTTGTGCACTTAGTGACGATTTCAAACAAAATATTTTTTCTTATTATACATTTCGATTAATCTCTTTTTCAGTTGCTTCATTGATCACTTCCTCCTTGAAAACGTCTCTATCGTCCATAAACCCTTGGTTTTGTTTTAACATAGCTTCTTAAAAACTTTTATATTTTCTATTTCTACCAAAATTGTAGCTCTGTTCTTTGAGCCATCCTAGCTCTAATAATAAAGCAATTACCCCATTTTTTTCTATTAAATTCTCATAACTTCTCTATTGCAACCCGCATTTATCTCTGCGTTCAGTGGTTACATCAACGTCTGGATCCCCCACACGGCGGTTGTAATCATGTAATGATCACCTGCTCCACGTAACGAACCGTGTACTGTTAAATCGTTCAGGATACGCCTTAACCAGGGCGCTTACATCCAAACCATACATGGGCGCAGATGTTCTAACTGTAATGATGAGATTTATAAACTGTATCAGGTGTGTATTGCCGCGGTCAGAAGATAGAATCAAAGTCAAGTCGTATGGAAATGAAGAAGGACTTTTAAAGAGCAGATCTTGGTATATGTGATAGGATTTCCATGGTAATTTAAAGCGTAAAATTGAAATTTCAGTAAATGTAACATTGAATTTGTTGTACTTGGATTTATAAATTAGATATAGAGATATCAACAACTTTATATATGTGACAATTTGAAATATTTATTGATACGAACGTCACTGTAGGATTATTGAGAAAAAGACATTCGGTTCATATTTATTTTAACGTTAAATACATTTCCTTTAATAATAATACACTTCATTATTATTTCCTCCCACTTCTTGGAAGCTCTCAAACAATTTTATGGAATGCTTTCAAAATAATCATAAATTGCAAAAACATATTCTAAGAACCATGGCTCATGTACCACGTAATATTTCTTGCAAACCGCTCTTTCAGAAATTCAAAAGTTTTACACTTGCATGTCTTTGAAGTATGTAAATTTGTATATATAAATAAATCTACTTACAAAACACATTCTGACGTACATAATCACAATACTCGATCAAAAGATAACTTCTACTTTCCTATTACAAAATACAATAATTTAAAAATGCATCCGATATTCAGGGTCTGTATATTTATAATAAACTTCCAGAGGAAATTAAATTATGCATAAACAGAAAGAAGTTTCTCATCAAACTATCTTATTTTCTAATACATAGGTGGTTTTGTACTATGACGACTTCTATACCATGAGTATTTTTTAACGTGAAACATAGGATTTGTCATATCCATGATTACAACTTGACATTTGATTGACAGCAATATATTTGCCTGTCCCATTTAAAATGAAACATAGGGAACGAATTTGGCATTTGACAAAACGTCAATAGAGGTTAATTTTGTTTCAATAATTATCCCTGCTTTCTAAATTAAATTTAGTTGTAGAAAAATATTGTGCCCAAGTGATTTTCTGATTCGGCTAAATTTCTTATGATATTTAAATAAAATACTCTATCAATTTCATTCCCTATGTTTCGAGACAGGCAAATACATTTCTGTCAATCAAATGTCAAGTTGTAACAAAAAAACGGTTATCTGTCATATTGACAAGATGTCATTAGAGGTTAATTTTGTTTAAATAGTTGCACCTGTTTTCTAAAAATCAAATTTAGTTGTAGAAAAAATATTGTGTGCACCTTGTGCCCGAAATATGTTTAGTGCACTCGAATGGTTTTCTGACGCGTAAATTTCTTACAATATTTATATATAATAGCTCTGTTAAATTCGTTCCCTATGTTTCATTTTAAATGGGACAGGCAAATACATTGCTGTCAATCAGATGTCAAGTTGTAACCATGGGTATGACAAATCCAATGTTTCACGTTAAAAAATACTCACGTTATACAGTTGCGTGCAAAAGTTTTGAGCCACACATATTTTATTTCTCTTAGGGCCGGTATTATAAACGTCCAGTTAAATTTAGTTCCATAGTAAATTTAATTAAATGAACAAATGCAACGCGAATTTTTAACAGCAATGATGTAAATATCATAAGAACATGGTAACTGATTCGAATTTGTTCATTTTATAAAATTTATTTTGGAAGTAAATTTAACTCGTCGTTTATAATACCGGCCCTTAAAAGAATATTTATTTTTGTAATAAATTTATATATTACACAACTGTTTTTATTTATTTATGTTCATTGTATTTTATAGAAATTGATCGTGTTTATAAATATTGCGTTGTACCTGAGAATTAATAATATACGTCATTTTATTGAAATTTTTCATCAGATTCCGAAATTAAATTAAATTTAGACTATTGTCTATCAAAATAGAAAAACACACCCACCTTCAGTTACGAGAATCCATATTATACCTTTTTCGACAAGGAAAGGAATCTCGCGGGATAGCTGGCTTGCTAAAGATTGATAAGAGCACAGCAAATAGAATTATTACCAAATATAAATAGCCAAAATCATCAGCTGACAAGCAAAGATGCGACAGACCCCGTAAACCAACAAAACGAAAAGATAAAATAATTAAACTAAACTTTATAACAGATCCAAGAAAACTACTGTGGATATTTCCAAAGTAATTCGAATAGAAAACCATGCCAATATTAGCCGAAGTACTGTGTCTCGAAGTCCTTAAGATGAAGAACGTATTGGAATCGTCATATATATATTTTTTTAATTTAGTTAGTAGAAGAAATACAAAGGCAAGACTAAATGTTGTAAAACATATCAACATTGGAATGAAGTCGACTAGTGAAAAGTGTTATTTTCGAATGAATAAAACTTAGATTTTTTTGAAAATGATGTTACGAAGTATTTTCGGGGACCAACAATTGCAAGATACTGTTTTAGATATCAAATTCCTACAGTTAGATATGACAGAGGAAATGTGATTTTATGTTGTGCATGTTCTGATGACGGTGTGTGTTCCATTAGTCCAGATTAAAAGTACCATGGATGCTATAATGTATTGAGATATTTTAACAAAGCATATGTTACATGAAAAAATATGCCACGAGGATGGGTTTTTCAACAGGACAACGATTCTAAACATACTTCAAAACTAATAAGGGAGTTTTTAAGTCAGAAAATGTCCGAATTCTTGACTGGCCATGCCAATTTCCGGATTTAAATCCAATAGTCAATTTATGGCAAAACTTAAAAATACGATGGGTAAAGAAAAACATTCCAACGAGGGTGAATTATGGAACCATTTGGAAAATGAGAAATAAAATTTCCCATAAGATTCTTGACTCTATTAGAAATTTAATCAAATCAGTATGCCTGGACGGTATTCTCTAGTGATTGCTTCAAGAAGAATGACGACGAAGTATTAAATATAGAATACAACAAAATCGCAAGTTCAAAATTATTTTGTTGTTACCACCAAAGTTTATTTATGTAGTTTTTGGTTTATAACTCGAAAATATTTTATGCACAAATACATATGTTTATAAAAATAACTGTTTCATTTCTTATGTTAGTTAGTCAATGTTATTGAAACGATGTAATACTTGTATCCTAAAGCAAAGGGCCTAAATTGAAAAATAAAGTTTTGTTACTGTTCTAATCTTCTCTTTTATGCCTAGTCCGGGAATATAAAATGACCCCACGTATTATAGAATAAATAATAATAATAATAATAATAATAATAATAATAATAAATAACGTTGGAGTTCTGTTGTAATATTAAATACTAGTTAATATTTCACGTATTTACATAGAAAATAACAACAATATACATGTCAATCTTCACATAATTCACTGTAAATATCACATTACATCCGTGCAACTGTGAACTTTACTTACAACTTAAAATATTGTCGTTAGTTTCAGTAATTATTGGTATTAGCATCTGCCGACTTGTCCCGACCATAATATATGCGACAGTATAATTAATTAACTAACAACCGCTTAATTTGTCCTATTCATTCCTTTCCTTATATGCACTAAGCGCATACAGCTTTTTATTATTCCGCAAAGGTGAAAAGGAAACGATTTATAAACTATATTCGCATTTTCACACTTGAATACAAATATTATTCTATGTTTGTGTTGCCAATATGTTATTGTCATAAGATGGAGAGAGACGGTATATCATTGTATTCTTACTTGAAGTGTGAAGCGTCTTGTAATACAATAAAAGCAATATGAGTAATGATAGGTTTATAATTGTTGTTTACACTTGACTTATAATTAACGTTGAATATTCTGTTGCCTTTTATGTCTATCGCAAATTAGACATTACATTGCACAAATTAAAATAGGCACACTATTAATATTATAAACACAAGACTACTAATATCGACAGGTTAAATTTAAAACATAAAGGTTGTATGTCCAGTTATGCTAGAACTCGGCCAATTTACATTTTCATAAAACAAATTATAAAACCTACGCAAATGGTGAGATTTTGCCATAAATTTCTTCCGACTAGTATAAAATACAGATTTTTTCCTGAAATCGTCATGTAATTACTACTTCCCTTGCCTAGCCAGGGAAGTAAAATGCAGCATTGCCATATTTATTTTCACAAACACATTTTACGTTTCAATACAAATTACAATTATTTATTTACATATAAAAATTATATTAAATGAATTATATAAAAAAATAAAAAAAACTGTTGTGGCCAGCACAAGACCTCTCGCCATTTCCATTTTATGTTATATAAGTATTGTATTGCACTTCGCTATCGAATCGTCGTTTTATAACAAAAACATTACAGAACTTTACCCAAATATTGCTTTTATTGTATTTAACATGTCTTCTCTACACATACAATTCTAATTATATCTATTTTTCATTGTATGAGGAAGTTCCTAAATGTCAGAGTTTATTCCAATTCATTAGCAAGATTGGCGGTATTTCTTATAGATATATGCATTTTACCTACAATTTTAAATATTTAATTAATAAAACAATAAGACAGATTAAATGTACTTCCCAGAAAAAGCTTTCAGAATGTCGCTAAAACTGTTGATTTTTGACACTGACATGTGTCATTTACAAACTATGTTATACACTTTTGAATTTGTCAACCGGTTTCCTTAGTGCCCTAGCCTCTGCGATTAGATTATTCTATATATTACAGTGCCTTTATCTCTAAATCTATACAAGATATAATAAAAAATTTAAATGTATCAGATGTAGAATTTTATGTTGTTCAATAATAGTAATAACAGATATTTTCAAAAAATAATAATTAGAAGAACTATTACTTCCGGTTGTCCAATTGTTACTAAAATCTAATCTGCTCTTTCCATGAATGTCAGATTGAGGAAACTGCAGTTAAATATTTTTTAAGTCTTATAGTAATTGAGAAAACGTGGCTCCAACATCCGACACACACAAACACCCACGCACTCACACTCACACACACACACACACAAACGGACATCCTCGTAAAAATGTTATAATCGGATTAAAGGGACCTTAAAACGTGCTTATCCACTAAAATCTGGATATGCGAATTTTAGCATGATTCCAATACCTCTCTTAGCGAGAGGTAAAAAGTAATAATAATTTATAACGATAATATTATCTATTATCTAGCAGAAATTAAATTGTATACAGTTGTTTTAAATTCTTGTACAATTTTAAATAGACTTCCTTAAATTTTCAATGTGATTTACTTGTTAAATGAGAATAGTTTATATATACCAGTCAGTAATTTTGAATTCTTATACGATTTCAGAAAAAAATTAATACTTTTCTCGTCATCGAAGTTCCTTTTCATTCGTCAAACATTCTACATATTCGTCACGAAAAAACGAACTTCCCTTCCTTGATAAGTAAATAACTATAAACTTACAAAAACTGAATATGTTATTCTAGTATAATGCTTTTATTAGTAACACAAGTCTTAAGGTTGTTTTACAAAATCATATATTTACAACTAAATTTACATGCAATATATTTAAATTTTTATATAATAATTTTATCAAATTCTTTACGTTTTACACGGTTAAATATTTATGACGTTTCAGACTATTGCCAACTTAAGAATATTTTTATGTTGTTGTTTTTGTATCCACAGTTTTAGCCAAATTAGATCCTGTTTTAAAAACATATTTCACGCAATAATAAATGCAACAATTATTGTCCCGATTATGGTTTTCTCTTTAAGAATTATAGAATTTATACCCCGATTATGGTTTTCTCTTTAAGAATTATAGAATTTAGGCTTAAAGAGTTGTCTCATGGATTCTTAAATAATTTAACGAATTCCGATTATGGTCACTTAAATTTTCTTAAATTCAAAATGTCATTTTAAGGAGTACCTAACTTTATTTATGTTATGTTGCTATACATACAGGATAGAAAATTTAAAAAATAGGTATTCTAATATAGGGGAAAGGTGTCTAAAATGATCAATTTAAGGGGAAATTGATATAAAAAGTACACCTTCATTTATTTCGATAAAACTCATCTAGTTTTCGTAAGACAATTCGTCTACCTTCAGATTGGCCTCAATTTAATTTCACCACCTGATTAACTATTCTTTTAATTTACATTTATTTGCAGGCATAGTAAAGGATCATTTTGTACACCTATGTGTGTAAAATGATCCCCAGGGTACGTATAAAATGATCCCCTAATACAAATATCGAATACTACGTTAATGTACCTATAAACTGTTATTCTAAATCATTTTATTACAAATTTATGAACTTAGTTAACAAAAACGGTCTTCTATACATAAATTTTAAGTTTTCTATAAATCTATTTCAAAACGGATTCACGTCATATAGTATTACAGTTTTTCGCACTGTCTAATCCAATGCTCTCTTCATGTCCCCTTTTAAGCAGACACAGCACCTTATCCACCTTTTACTGCTGTAGTCCTTCGAATATTTCTCGTTACCGAACATACAGCTCTTGTCGTCTTTGTCCAAAGACAATTCGGATATTTGGTACATACTTTCTTTATTTTTTAAATTTCCACCTTGGTTGGACTGTTCTTTTTCTTTCCCTTTCCAAAAAAAAAAAAAAAAAAATGTACGGGTAAAATGATCACTGGGATCATTTTGTACCATTAAAGGGGGATCGTATCACCCCAAACCTCCAACTTACATTGGAGGTTTGAAAATATCATCAATTATTTCACATGTGATAGTGAAACCTTAGTAAACTTATCGTAGAATTGTCATTAAATCCGCGAATAAAACTATTTCTACATAAAACCTTTTGTGACAAAAGTTATACAACATTGAAAAAGTCCTTACCTAAGATCAAACACAGTTATTTTTTGTTTTTATTTCCCAAAACCAACCGAATGCTGATATTCGCTTGACAGTTCAACTAGCGACTAAATGTATAATGGTGAGAATAGTTCACCGTAACATTATTTGATAAACCACCGTTCCCAGCTAAAACAGCACGGAATCATTTTACCTCGAGGGATCATTTTAGACACTTTTCCTTTATCACATACAAAATATAGAAAATTTTCACCGTAGTTCATAGTAAGTAAAATATATCACGTAATCACGTTAATATACTAGTTATTTTGAATGTTTTAAATAAAAAACGAGTAAGGCGTGCCAATATCCATCTACCGAACAATATAAAGAGTATAAGAGCTATGGAAAGTGATAAAGACCGGTATTATTTACTCAAAAGTTTAATCACATTTAAAAGAAATGGAACGAATTAGCTATGAAAATTCAAAATTATAACTTTGTTTCAACGAAAGTCTTTAATAAATTTATTTTCGGGAAATTCCAATGGATTGGAATATTCTCCATATTATGCTTAGGTTTTTGATTACAGAAAAGAATAATACGTCACATTAAATTATATAGCAAGGTTTCTGTTACTGTAAAATTTATAGAAATATTTAGTAATTAAATATTTAAAGCCATGACCATAATAGTTTTCATTTCAACCTTAAACTCTTAAATTCTAAAGAGTTAAAGCGTAAATATTTAAAGTTATGTACAGTACATAATTGTTTTTGACTTTAAGTGCTGTAGGGCTATAATATATGACCATAATCGAGGCAATTTTGAAATATTTGAGTTTGACGTTTGGTTTTGACAAAAAACAGTTTTTAGAACAGGGCAGATACCCAACTACACACAAAATTTAAACTTTTATTTAAAGGAAACGCTAAATTTCACCAAAATTTGAAACAAATGATCTTCAAAATTAGAACATGTCCTATTTGAGAATTTTTTACAACATCGTATGGTACAAGTCGTAAATTTATTACCGTGAAATCACTGAAATTGCTTGATCAAATACACGTAGTTGTAACAAATGCATGAAAATTTATGATAATGTAAAACAGGCTTTAGGCATTGTATCTCTAATCTTCGCATTTTTTTCTGTGAGTATTGTCCTATATGTCTTGCAACGTAGGTTTTACTATACGCACGGGGTTTTTACGATTGTTTTTTATTGTGCCAAAAATAAAGGGTTTCGGTAGAAGTTAAATCTGGACTAGAAGAAGACCCTTTTAAGGTACCGATTGAACTTTGTATTGAGATTTCTCGGTTGTTATTTTTCTCATGAGTTATATTTGCAATCGTGTGAAATTTAACATATGTTTTTAACAAGTAGTGTTATAAGTGATCGATATTAAACTGAAAAATGGCAAAATGGGATAGAGAAGTAACTGAAATCTTAATGTAAGTATAACTTAAATTTTGACACTAGGTTATTTTAATTCACGCAAAATTTGATCGTGTAAATTTGTAAGGTCAGTTATAAAGACACTTTCCACGTTACTTGAAAATAAAAACTTCATCGTGTAATCCAGCTTTAGCTCAGAATTTGCGTTTTTTTCTTTTTAATGTTTTATTACAGATTAGAAAATTCTAGATAAATATTAAATTAATAGAATTATAACGTAATAAAATTTGCACAAGTTTTAGGTTATATCAAATTTTGATAAAACGACAAATATTTATCTTTTTGTTCAAATTACTATTAATAAAAAATTGTATAAATTAATCATTAGTTTCTTGGACCAAAATATATATATTAAATTTCCGTCGAGAAATCTCGGCGAGAATCTCGGCCGAGACGAGACTTTCTTAAACGAGAAGAGAAATATTTCGAAACAAGACATAATTTTATGAATCTGAAACGAGACGAGACAATGAATTTCTGGTCTCGTCTCGTCTCGACCGAATCCCTACCCACAGTTTTTTACCTTCCGTCACCTTTAGGTAAGGAAGGTATTGTCTTTGGTCAAAAAATTCGGTAGTGAGTTTTTAATGAATAAGCACGTTTTAGGGTCCCTACAATACGAATTTACTATTTTTAAGATGATGTCTGTATGTATGTGTGTGTGTGTGTGTGTCCGTGTGTGTGTGTGCGTGTGTGTGTATGTGTGTCCGTGTGTGACAATTTTTTCTCCGACGATAACTCCAATACTACAGTTCTAAAAATTATAATTCTTTCGTATTCCTCTTCTGTACATTCATATGAAGAGTTGATTAGATTTTGGTTATAATTGATCCACCGGAAGTACCCTTATTTGAAGTTTTTAACAGTTTTTCTTAAAAAACCGCAGTTAAATATTATTTTTTGACATTTTATTATTATATTTATTAAAGAAAATACTCTTCTCTATATGGTTTGATTATTCATTTTCCTTCATATTCAATAGATGTAGAGTTAAAGCATTATAAAGAAATTAATTTTCAAAAATTAGTCAGCATTGCTATTTATCATGGAAACAGCTGACATAATTATTCAAAAAAATTTAATTGACAGATGTCAGTTGCAAGTGCAAAACCAAATATGGAAAAAAGTATAGGATCTAAAATTAGTATGTCATAGTGTTGCTCGCAAGTGACACGCAGAGAAAGGCCAAAGAGAAGATGGAAGGACATTACTTAGTGTAGTTTATGTTATAATTTTATTGGATTTATAGAACCTTTTTAAATGAACTTTTGGTATGGAATTTGTAAAAAATAGTATGTGTTCATGTTCGATTTTACATGATATTATATAGAATCTGTTCCAAGGACCTTTTGGTATGGGATTTGTACAAAATACATGGAATTGACGGAAGGTTTTGTGCTGGCCACAACAGATTTTTATAGTTTTAATTTAAAATTTAAATCTATATTTAAAGTAGCCAAAAGAATTTTATAGAAATTTGTAACAATTTGCGTAGATTTTATAATTTGTTGAAAATGTAAACCGGCCGAATTATTGAGTTTTTATAAGTTCAATATAAATACACTTCACAGGCCGTTACAACAACGTGTTAAAAAATACTCGTATTTTATTATCTAATGAAATTTGATACAGTAAATAATACTATTAAAGCATATAAATGTCATTATAATATAGACACATAATTTAGATTTATAAAATTGAGGTGAACTTGTTTACAAAGGCAAAAAACTAGCACCGTTTCACACTAATTAAAATCTGATAATAGGTTTTGTTTATTGATTAGTCGTTAAACAACTCTAGTCTAGGTGTGAAAACGAAAAAGCAGCAATCTGTAAAAAGTCGAAGGTGAGACCATCCTATATCCACAACCAGTCATTTACATACTAATTACAACTATTTAAATGAAACACTGCCATATAACGTATGCCATAAATTTCATCCATACCGCGAGAGAACTTTGGATACCAATAAGACTCTGATCTTGAATATTTTACAACGAGAACGAGATCCTTTACATAACATAACAGGAAAATAAATATACTCACTAGTTATACAAGAGGCTCGAAAATAATCGAATGTACAGTTGACAGGACGAGATGTGTTTTCGGGTAACACATCGAGCCCGCAAACTATTCAAATGGCTGTGTCCGATGTCGCATTTTGACATTTAGAATTTAGCATTTAGGTCTTCTACACATAAATACAACTCCGAATGGCAAATTAATGACATCCAATGGTTTATATAACAACAAAACAACAAAAATGAATGGTACAATTCTATTTAATTTGATGTTTCATATTAAATGTTAATATTATATATCATAAAATAATAGCTAAGAATCTATTCTGACAGTAAATTTGACGTTTTGTACAAATTATAGCAACGAACATGATTTGTTTAATTAGTGCGCGTCAACTTCAAGGCATAGTGTGCTCCTTGCAAAACCCTAAAATCTAATTCCTAAAATCCTAAATATTTACTAGATTTAAGGCACATACATTTAGGATTTAGATATTAGGGTGATAAAAGTGCAACATCGGACACAGCCTGTATGTAGAACGAATCAACCAACTCATTTTCACGAAATGTCAAAAGCGTCAAGCGTTGTATTTCGGTGTTATATAGTCTATCTCTTATGGACGAAAAGTTTGTCGCAAAATTATTATTCACAAAATTTATGCTTTTTCTCACTTGGTAGAACAAGAATACTTGTCGAAGTGTAATACAGGAGAATTTGTTTTATTATGTTAAGTACAAATAGAGATATGCGAAGATAAAGAGAAAAAAAAATCTGTTGTGGCCAGCACAATACCTCTCGCCATTTCCATTTTATGTTATATAATTATTAATGTATTGCACTTCGCTATCGAACCGTCGTTTTATAACAAAAACATCCAATTCATTAGCAAGATTGGCGGTATTTCTTACCTACAATTTTAAATATTTAATTAATAAAACAAAAAGATTCCCAGAAAAAGCTTTCAGAATGTCACTAAAATTGTTGATTTTTGACACTGACATTTGTCATTTACAAATTATGTTATAAACATTTGAATTTGTCAACTGATCCGACACCCTATAAAGGGTATAAAGGATCTGTGAAGAAGAATAAGAAGAATTTGTCAACTGGTTTCCCTAGAGCCGTAGCCTCTACGATTAGACTATTCTATATATTACAGTGCCTTTATCTCTAAATCTATATAAGATATAATAAAATTTTTAAATGTATCAGATGTAGAACTTTATATTCTTCAATAATAGTCATAACAGAAATTTTCAAAAATAATATTTAGAAGATTTTTTTAAATAAACTTTTACTTACGGTTGTCCAATTGTTACGAAAATCTAATCAGCTCTTCCCAGGATTATCAATTTGAGGAAACAGCAGTTAAATATTTTTTGTCTTATAGTATTTAAGAAACCGTGGTTCCAACATCCACACATCCACACATACACACACATATACACACACACACACACATATACACACATACACACACACACACACACACACACACACACACACACACACACACACACACACACACACACACACACACACACACACACACACACACACATCATCGTAAAAATGTAATAATCGGATTATAGGGACTTTAAAACGTACTTATCCACTAAAATCTGGATATGCGAATTTTAGCATGATTCCAATACCTCTCTTAGCGAGAGCTAAAAATAATATGAAAATATGTAGAAAGTTATTTTTTTCGGAAATTTTGAATTTTTTTAAAAATTTGCAATTAGACATGAATTTTTGTATCACCGTATTAGATCGGGCTGAAAATTTCCTGTAAGAACATATACAAATAATTTTTAGAACAAAAACTGTTAACCTATGTGCACGATATGAAGCTATGGATCTTTGACTAAATTATTGTTTTCGGTAGCGAAATATTGCATCTGGACATCATAAATACAGCTTGTAAATTGAAAAACAATATTTTATTGTAAAGACCACCTATATAGGTTTAAGTGCATGGACATTAAATTATACTTTCTCTAATGATAGATGCTCAACCGTTTTTTAATGTTAGATGCGTGTTTGTTTGATCTACTTACATTATTTATTTTATTCATTAAGAATAACTATGTGTATTAGAAATAAATTGTATACCATCGAAAATTCCGACAATAACTTATAAAAATTCATAGAACCAAAGTACAAATTTTCCGAAGTAAATGTCTATATTAAAAAATAATATATGTCCAACGCAGCAGGGCTGGTACTGCAACAAAGTAAACATACATTACTTCATGTCCTACACTATCGTATTCGTAGTTTCTTTTCTTAGTTTAGTTTGTATTGAGACGTGTATACAACCTACAACGCTATTATAAAGTTCTCACTACACAGGGAACTTCAAACAGTTTATATCAAAAATATGGAAATTATGTACTAAATAAAAATGTCATACACCTACACTGTTAATTTAAATGCATATATTATTTTTATAGTCATAAATTAAAGCCTTGTTGAATAAATTGTTACTTTTCATGATATTCAAAACAATTAAATCATTTGCGACCCTAAAATTCAAAATTTAAGTCTATATTTTAGTAAATAATTAATATTTCCATTTTCATTAATTAATTTATATCAAAAAATTGATTAAAAATCCCGCTTGTACAATGTACAATTTTGCTGGAATTTAATTTTATTTATAAAAGAAATCTGATATGGCCAGCTCATTACCTTCCGTCAATTCTACGTATTTTGTACAAATTCCATACGAAAAGTTCCTTTGGAAAAGATTCTATATATCCAGTAAAATTGTAATACGAGGATATAGATACTACTCACTACAAATTCCAAACCGAAATTTTAATGGAAAATGTTTTTTTTTTTAAATCAAATAAAATTATAACACCAACATACACTATGTAAATTGCACTTAACACTGACCTCTGTCAATTTGAATATATCAGTTATTTCCATGATTATAGCAAAGCTGGCTGATTTATGAAAGTTAATCTCTTTATAATTCTGTAACTCTATATGTATTAAATATGAAGGAAAATGTGTAATCAAACCATATAGACAATAAGATATTCTTTCATATTGATAATCACATAAAATGTCAAAAAAATGATATTTAACTGTTTTTCAAGAAAAACTGTTAAGAATTTCAAATAAGAAAATTACGGTTGACCAATTATAACCAAAATCTAATCAGCTCTTTAAATGGATGTAAAGAAGAGGTATACGAAAGAATTATAATTTTTAGAATTGTAGTAATGGAGTTATCGTCGGAGAAATTTTTGTCACACACACACACACACACACGCACACACACACACACACACAACACACACACACATACACAGACATCATCGCAAAACTAGTGAAACTGTATTCTAGGGTCTCTAAACTCTAAAACGTGCTTATTCATTAAAAACTCACCACCGATTTTTTTTTTGTCCAAAGACAATACCGTCCTTATCTAAAAATGAAGGAAGGTAATTAGGAAACGGGATTGTACTGCCGTTAACGACAAAATAATTAATAATCTTTTTGATCGTTTATTAATTGGTTATGTTAATGTATAGAAAATCATTCATTAGTGACCCCTATTAATGCGATTTTTATTAATGAACGATTTTAATGGGTAACCGTAAACACCACATACCTTTACTTATGGTTATTTCAGTAAAATACGGTCAATGGAAAAATATTGTAACTAATCGCCCTCATTAACACACTTGATAGTTAAATAATTATTTTATACTTGTTTGGCTTTAAAAGTGAAATAATTAAATTAAGGTTGTTTTATACATCTAAAATTTAATAAATACCAAAAATTTTGGTTAAAATATAATCTTTATCCCATGTAGACTAAATATAGATAAATATTATTGTTTTATAGAAAATTGAGTAAATTTTGAGTAAACTTTTGAGGTGTACTGTTCGCAAGTTTCTTATTGAAATGTTATTGATATTCTGCGATGATTTTGTCGATAGGCAAATTTGTATAAAACAAGAATATTAAACAAACGTGTAGGTATATCGAAGAATATCATCTATAATACGTTTAACAACCACACACATTCAAACAAGCAGGCTTGGTGGTACATACTTCGATTATTGAACAAGAGATCTGGGATTAAATAAAATCTATAATGTGTGTCAGGTGATCCTTGTAGAAATCTATATAGAATTCAAGAAAATTATTTATTATAATGTGGTTCTCCACCATAATAACAAATTAGGCATTCTTTGGTCCTGTATAGCACGATTTTTTCTGGGAAACTATTGCTTGTCTCACCAAAACCCAAAGAATTGCTATAAAACTTTGGAAAGCCCCCCTCACTTAAGTTGACAAAATAAACCAAAATTCCACCCCTCATAAATAAAACTGGGAAAGCTGTCACTGCTATACAAAGAGTTGGATTCTCATAAAAAAATATAATGAGTATGAGTAAAACTTTTTTTTTTCATATTACACGGCTTTTGCATTAATATTTTGTTGAAATGATTATACAGTATATTACAATTATGCTCGGTTGCAGAAATGTTAATCAATGCTTTGTTCTTTTTGATCAACCGTTGATTGAACGTTTCTGCAACTGAGCATTATTCTTGGCATAGTTTTTTTTACATGCATTGAAATGAGAGATATTTATTAGCGACACTATAACTTTAAAAGTAATTTATTGTAAAAGATAATCATATAAAAAAATGCGCACGTCGAAAAATATTAAGTAATGATACATTATATACATACGTACATACGTATAGTGCGGGACACCAAACAATGCTCATATCGTGCTATTCCATAGACGCCGTCAAATAATAATGGGGTCATGCCAAAAAAAAAAAAAAAAAATATATTGCTAATACTTTTATAAAAATAGAATCTATGACACTTATTATCCATATTGCAACATAGAACATCCCAAAATATAATACTTTTCATTCATAATTTTTAATTTACGTAAAAGATATTCGCGCTACGATTTTCTGTGACGTCATGTATCGGCTACTCACACAACGACACTAGTCACACGTACATGAAGGTCACAATGTCATAAACTTCAAACGCGAAATTAAACGTAAGATCAGAGTAAACTAACCAAATATTTATAAAGCTGTCAGAGGAAAAGTGCGCTCTATTCAATCTTTTTTGTTTCATAAAGATTTATTTATTTCATTAGAGAAATATTATTTTTAATTACAGGTTTGTGTGCTTGATATATAATTTAATACATAAAAGTGCAATAATTGTATATTTATAATGATAATAATGATAAATCATGGTGAAGAAGGAATTGTGCAGTTCCAACTTTTAGAAACAATTTATTTAAAAAACCCAAAAAAAACTATTTATAAACAATCTTAATTTACATTTTGTCGGCCAGGGTGAACTGGAATCGTTCAGATACATGACGTATGCGCTCACGTGACTTCAATGAGATTTGAAATTGACCCCTATTTTTAAAAAATTATATCTACAAAACAATGCACACAAATGGCGTGAAAATATTATTTACATATACTGTGACCGGTAGACTTCCAGGAAAAAAATAAAACAGAAAATGTGGCATGACCCCATTATTACAGTAACTTTGTGCTTCTAACTCACTTGTGTATGCTTATGATCCGAGTGTAACCAAGACAGGACCTATTACGAACACAAATTACACAGATCGACTGCCTTTATAAGAGAGGTTGCATAGCTTTAAAACTTATTTGGGAACTGTTATATGTTATAGGTAGGCGGAAAGTAAATTAATTGTATTTCGTGTGGATTTGAACGGCGCACATATATTTGACAATGATTTGTGCTAACATATTTTCCATAGGTCATCTTTCGTGTCCCGGACTATACATGATCTTTAAAATGTAATTGATCATCTGAGTCGGTACTTGAATCTTGAATCATTGTCATTTAAATTAATAACAAATGATTGTTGATTAGTAAATGATATCCCACTTCAATTGTATCAGAAAACGTCCAGTTCATTCCCATTATCACTTGCACCAGCTACGTCACCATCATTTGAAACCCACGGTTGCCACATGATGTTTTTAAAAAATATTGTAAACTTTGCTATACTCGTCGTCAAATAAATATGGACTGATGCTCAATTTTCTCCTTTCTCCCCGCCCTGTCCTTTGCCCTGCGGTGTTGCCGATTCTTCATAACTTAGCATTTTCAACATGACCAGTGGAATTGGCAACAGTGTAAATATCTCCAGTCTATATTTATTTTACGCACAACTGTATTGTAATTGTTTGTTTACATTTTAGTTACCATGACGGAAAATGAAAGATTACACCCTGCGGGCGGTAAAGTGTGAAGCAAAAGCCCGCCGGGCGGTAAAAAACATGACAAAAAAAAACAAATAACGGTAAATAATATTTTATTTGTGGATATTTATAATACAGTTGGATATATTATTCAACGAAATTCCCTCCAAATGAATTGTCTTTGAATATTTCTTTAACTGGATATTTAACTGATTTCTGTCTTTTTCAGTTGCAGAAATGTCAGATGACAGACCAAGTTTATCATGGTCTTTAGTACCAATTGGTACCAATAATCAGTTGAGCTGTTTTACTTTTTAATTCTACAGAATCTTCCAAATAACACAAAACAAATGGTTACCAATACAACGCATCGCCTAAATGTTTCTTGGCATAGCCATCTGGCCATCTAATATTTTCTACATAGCAACAAGCTTTTAGTCATGCAATTAAAAATTACGTTTCATTTGGTTTCAGTTGTGCGTAAAACGTTGTACGTACCTCAGGCCGAAAGAGGTTTACGCCCTTGGACGAATAAATTTCGTCCGCAGGCGTAAACCCTTTCTTTCGGCCCTCTATACGTAAATAACTATTACGGCAAGTATGAGTATTCTCAACTGAAATAACCGATAGAGGCGCTGCAAGCATTTTCAATATGGCGGGTGCATGACGGTAGGTGTACAATCTGTCACTGTCATATGATACAATTTTGCTTGTGTTTCTTGAAAATGAAGTTAAGTAATGCTCAGATATTTGACTTTCTAAATGCTACTCATCAGGAATACTGTTGAAGGTATGATTGTATATAATGTTCATTTACTACTTTATTTAAAATATTAATCTTGTAAACAGGCGAAGAAGTTCTGAATGCGAATCACATTATACTATGAGGAATTACCAATAGTTATCGAGAAAGTATAAATATATAATATAATCACTCTGTCTTCAAACAAGTGCTCTGTCGTCATAAAGATGATACAGCATTTTTTTTAAAATTTCTCCGTTGAGAAGGAATTTCTAAAAATTTAAATAATCATAAATATGTTTCAAATATAATTATTAATAATATTACCTGGAAGAATAAAGTCACTGTCTTTAAAATGTCTCGAAAATACTTTCATATACTAGGAAATTTGTTTTCCAGAACGTAAAACATACTTCCATAAGCTTGAAATCTATCCAATGTTTGTGTATGCCTGCATTTGTGGTTATAGTCACGTTATTTTTACCTATTTTTGGTAAAATAAGGAAACTTAAATGAGTTTCCTTACTCATAAGCGAATGACATCCGTATACGCAACACAATATTGCTTTTATCACGTTTTGCAACATTCATTTTCGTATAAAAGAAATACTTTCAAAAAATGTATGCTAACATATGTTGTACTTGCTCGCACCTACCGGCATGCACTACATAGTTCAAAATTTAGTCAGCAGATGTCATATCGATTCTCTAGAGTTTAAAGTCACTAGATATATAAAGTACCGCAATTCATTGTACCAATGTGTTAGAGAGAGAAGAACGTTTTTAGACACAATATGGCGGAAACAGGCCAATCAGGGTCTACCTGAAGAAAATTAACCTTAATTGTACTTATTTTTTATTATTTTCTTTATAATTTTGATCAGTTATGTTTTGTATTTATTTGTATGCATATTATAAAAATTATGAACATAATATCAACATTAATTAATTACCTTCATAGATTTATTTCACTGCCGATTATTTTTTACCTTCCGTCACCTTTAGGTAAGGAAGGTATTGTCTTTGGTCAAAAAATTCGGTGGTGAGTTTTTAATGAATAAACACGTTTTAAGGTCCCTACAATACGAATATACCATTTTAAAGATGATGTCTGTATGTGTGTGTGTGTGTGTCCGTGTGTGTGTGTGTGTGTGTGTCCGTGTGTGCGTGTGTGTGTCCGTGTGTGCGTGTGTGTGTCCGTGTGTGTGTGTGTGTGTCCGTGTGTGACAAATTTTTCTCCGACGATAACTCCAATACTACAATTCTAAAAATTATAATTCTTTCGTATTCCTCTTCTGTACATCCATATGAAGAGTTGATTAGATTTTGGTTATAATTGATCCACCGGAAGTACCCTTATTTGAAGTTTTTAACAGTTTTTCTTAAAAAAACGCAGTTAAATATTATTTTTTGACATTTTGTTATTATATATATTAAAGAAAATACTCTTCTCTATACAGTTTGATTATACATTTTCCTTCATATTCAATATATGTAAATTTAAAGCATTATAAAGAAATTAATTTTCAAAAAATAAGTCAGCTTTGCTGTTTATCATGGAAACAGCTGACATAATTATTCAAAAAAAATTAATTGACAGATGTCACTTGCAAGTGCAAAACCAAATATGGAAAAAAAGTATAGGATCTAAAATTGGTATGTCATAGTGTTGCTCGCAAGTGACACGCAGAGAAAGGCCAAAGAGAAGATGGAAGGACATTACTTAGTGTAGTTTATGTTATAATTTTATTGGATTTATAGAACCTTTTCAAATGAACTTTTGGTATGGAATTTGTAAAAAATAGTATGTGTTTTTACATGATATTATATAGAATCTGTTCCAAGGACCTTTTGGTATGGGATTTGTACAAAATACATGGAATTGACGGAAGGTCTTGTGCTGGCCACAACAGATTTTTTCTTTGTAATAACGCACTCGTTTCAGGATAATCCATTTTAAATTTGGCGCCGACGCTCGACACAATATGGCGGCCAATTGCGCTACTTTATATATCTAGTGACTTTACTAGAGTTGTTAGTAGAAGTTGTAGCAAAACTAAGTTTTTCCTAATATAAAGATGCTTTTATATGGTGTATGCATGAAATAGTAGGGGAAAATTAAATCCGGGTTAGTTTATATAATATCTGTAGCATAATTTATACTTAAAACTGGCTACGTTAATCCACGCTAATTTACTTAAATTTGAACCTTATTAATATAGCAATAATTTTTACCTCTCGCTAAGAGAGGTATTGGATTCATGCTAAAATTCGCATAACCAGATTTCAGTGAATAAGCACGATTTAAGGTCCCTAGAAACCGATTATAACA
The DNA here is from genome assembly GCA_943142095.1 of Ophonus ardosiacus. Lineage (NCBI taxonomy): Eukaryota > Metazoa > Arthropoda > Insecta > Coleoptera > Carabidae > Ophonus > Ophonus ardosiacus. Next base: position 32,224,851 of record OW964834.1, on the reverse strand, counting down.
TTTTTAAAATGATGTCTCTCTGTGTGTGTGTGTATGTGTGTGTGTGTGTGTGTGTGTGTGTGTGTGTGTGTGTGTGGATGTGTGTATGTGTGTATGTCTGGATGTTGTAGACACGATTCCTCAAAAACCATAAGACTTAAGAATTGTTTAACTATGGATTCCTCAATCTGACATTCCTGGGAAGAGCTGAAAAGATTTTGGTAACAATTGAACAACCGGAAGTAGTAGTTTCTGAAAAAAAAAACTTCTAAATATAATATTTTGGAAATTTGTTATTAAATATTGAAGAACATAAAATTCTCCATCTAATACACTTAAAAATTTTATTATATCTTGTATAGATTTAGAGATAAAGACACTATAATATATAGAGTAATTTAATCGCAGAGGCTAAGGCACTAAGGAAACCAGTTGACAAATTCCAATGTTTATAACATAGTTTTTAAATGACACATGTCAGTGTCAAAAATCAACAGTTTTAGTGACATTCTGATAGCTTTTTCTGGGAAGTATATTTAATCTTTCTTATTATTTTATTAATTAAATATTTTAAATTATAGGTAAAATGCATATATCCATCAGAAATACCGCCAATCTGGTTAATGAATTGGAAGAATCTCTGACATTTAGAAACTTCCTCATACAATGAAAAATAGATATAATTAGAATTATATGTGTGCAGAAGACATGTGAAATACAATAAAAAAACAGTATTTGGGTAAAGTTCTGAATTTTTTTGTTATAAAACGACGGTTCGAAAGGGAAGTGCAATTCAATACTAATATAGCCTAATATGGAAATAGCGAGAGGTCTTGTGCTGGCCACAACAGATTTTTTTATTTTTGTAATAAGTATCTTTGAGTACGATTATGGATTATATCAGTGTATTATCCCATTGATAAACCTAAGGCAATTTGCGGTACACCGCACTAAACTGTTCCTTTGTAGTTTTATAGTATATGGGTATTTAAGCTATTTATTACGATGCTTTGGGTTTCCATGAGACAGAGTATATAAGAGAAATACTGTAAAAAATTATTATAAATTATTGTAAGATTTAAGATAAAGCGAAAGTCTTGGTCTACATATAATAAATCTTGCAAAAATTTTGTAATTCTCGACATATATTTAATTCTGATTGCACAACAGTAATAACAAATTGAAATTTCATTCACTATTAAATATGACATCCTATACCTATAATTTGTCTGTATCTATTTAAAATCTAGCTAAACAGGTCCACATATAATATACATACTTGTTAACCATATAAAAAAAATTCTATCCAATTTAGATTAATTAATTTACTCTGCATTGATATACATATTTCTGTAGACATTTAAAATTCCAATTTGGAAAATGTTAATTCGAAATTATATTTTCAAATTCCACGAGTCGGAGTCGTGACAATTGAGAGATCCATAGATCACTAGACAAATTGTGGGATTAATTTATAACAAGTGACTTGTAGTTGTCTAGGAAACAAGAGGTACACATTAATCCTACTTAATAGTAGAACAGTTAAATGAGACATATAAATCGACATTTTTACTAGCGAAAATACAACTAGATAATTTAGACTCATTAAACTTCATACAAGTAGAAAATCTACAACAACTGAGAGCTGCATTGTGTTATGAAACTATTTATATAGAATCTAATTAATTATTTACAAATTGTTATACAAGTTAAGGGGTATTAGGTAACTAGATCCGTATCTAATGTAAGAAGTCATGTTTGTAAGAAAGAGTGAGGTGCATTTTATTATCGGGAATCGAATAAAGTTTATTTTAGAGAATTAAATAGGTTATAGTTTTAATTTAAAAATAACGCCTTTCTGCTATAAAGATGCACGGTTAGTAAGTAGTTGTTAAGGTTAACAACACATACCTTGCTCTCTCAGAAACCAAGGATGGAGGTAAAGAGCTTCGCACCACGCTGATTCGGGGTTTTATTAGATAATACAGTTTAAAAAATCTGATGTGGCCAACACAAAACCTCCCGCTATTTAATTTTTATTAATTTAATTACATACCTACGTATTTATTAATACTGCAGACTGCTCCATTGCATATAACTATTGCTTTATTTACTATTTTCTTTTTAAAATGTCACTATTATTAATTTGAAGTGATTAATTTTTTGACAGTGACTTAATTTTTATTAATTTAAAAACATACCTAATGCTGCAAATTATATAAGTTCCTTCGCATATAACATATAACTATTGCTTTATCTACTATTTTCTTTTTAAAATGTCACCATTACCAATTTGAAATGATAGGTTCTTTGACAATGATATTTACCTGTCAGTTACATTCAATTGAAATATGAAATATGTAATAAAGGAATTGTGTTTATCTTAGGCTTCGGGAAAAATCCAAAAATGTAAATCTTGCTCTAGACATTGTGATCTTGATGAAGATGTGAGTCGGTTGGATTTCCAAAATGTTTAATTAAAAAGTCTGAGACTACGCTGTGATAGAGGAGCGACAAATAACACTTCCTTTCCCCTATTTTCCGCTACCCTACCATAGTGTAGGCTTGGGATCCCACTCCTGATGTGGCCAACACAATCCCTCCCACTATTTAATTTTGTTAATTTACATTACATACCTACATACAGTAGAACCCCGATTATCCGAGTCGCAATTATCAGAGCTCCGGATTAACCGAGCCAATCTAAAGACCCAATATGCGAGGTACGTGCGTCTATGACCCGGATTAACCGAACCAATCTAAAGACCCAATATCCGTATTAAGCGAGCTTCTAAAATATTTTCATTTAAAATCGTCGGGGCCGACGGGGAATCCCCTTGATCCGTGTGAGTGATTCCCCTATTTATGTTTTTAGACTATTTTTAGCATGTAAATTTGCGTGAAGGCAGTTCGTTATTGCGTTCGCAATAGAGAAGTATACGTACTCGCATAATTTATTTGGTTGGAATTCTAGTTAAGTGTATACGAAAAATAAATCCGGATTATCCGAGTTTTCAGTTATCCGAGGAGGGTGTCCCCCACGCTACCTCGGATAACCGGGGTTCTACTGTATTTACTAATGGTGCAAACAATATTAAGTTCCTTTGCATATAACTATTGCTTTATTTAATATTTTCATTTTAAAATGTCACCAATATTAATTTGATATTATTAGTTTTTTGACAGTGATATTTTTTATTTGTCAGTTACATACTTTTGAAATACGAACAGAGGAATCTTTAAATCATAGGCTGTGAGATTCATAAAAAAATTTTTTTTAAAAATTTATCTGTAAAATAAATAATATACCTACCCGTAGAAAATTCAATAATCTTTAATTTTTAATGACAAATTGCGAAAAATGATATTTAATGGTAATTTTGCCGAAAAACCATTATGAGCTTCAAGTAAAGTGCCATATCCGGTTTTCAGATTTATACAAAAATCTAATGGTTTCTTTCCATATTAGAATAGGGTCGAAATACAAGGTTTCAGAGTTTTCTAAATGATAGTACTTGAGTTAGACAGTAGCCAAAATCCGTACACATACACACACATACAGACATCATCGTGAAAATGTTTAAATTGGATTCTAGGGACCTTAAAAGATGATCATATACTAAAATCTCGATATGCGATTTTTAGCACGATCCCTATACCTCTCTTACTAAGAGTAGCGGGAGGTAAAAAGTAAAGAAAAATAATTTTTTTTATTCACGGTCATTATAGTAATATAGAGATTCCTTTTTCTTTCTTCTTCTTTTCCTTTCGATTTTGGAGGTTGGGAAATACGTCATTCCTAACTTTAATGACAATCTCTTGGGTTGGAAATAACAGATTTTCACTTCCATATCTTGGGTTGTAAATGTTTATGCAGAGGTTGCCTAGCAACATTGTCATAGATCCTTATAATAAAGTAGTGTAAACAAATTTTCCGACGACCACTACGAAAAGTATATAAATTCACACGCTAAATTATTACTGAAAGTTGGTCATTGCACATCACTATCAAAGCTGTGTGAAATGAAAGGTCGTTAGCCAATCAGATGCGTCCGCAACTGTGTGATATGATTTTATCACACGCTGCGATAACTGAGCGAACTAACCTAAAAATTTGTATGTAAAAATTTGACAGTTGCAAATAATTTTCTGAATTTACACGGATTAAGAAGGCTGGACCCTGATTAATCAGATTTTAACATAATTTTTGGTGAATTCTGATAGCAATGATGTAAACATAATCTGTTTTAATATTTTTATGAAAAAAAATATCGTGTACAACACGTGCTGAAAGGGTATTTCACACTCACGTGATTAAACCACTCGCCTTTGGCTCGTAGCTCAAACTTCACGTTCGTGTGAAATATCCAACTTCCACCACTAGTTATACAATATACTATTAAAAGAGCTGTCAAAAATATTAATAAAATTAAAGGTTATAATATTGATTTATTTTGAAAATTATTGATTTAAAATGAGGATGATTGTAAATAAAATAATATACATAACCTCGGTGGGAGTTTCATCACAGCCTCGCGCTTTATCTCCCACCTCGGATGTAATATGCTATTTCTCTTTTTCGCACAAAATCATCTTGGGTAGGCGAATAAAGTCTCCATAATGAAACTCAACTTTACAAAGTACCACGGAACGTATTACTTATTTAACTTACAGTTAAAATTCTAACCGGAGATTGTACAACTGTCCCTTATTGTTATTATTTTCGGGTTTATGCTAACCCTTAAGTAGGATATGCGTGTTTTTCTTATGTTTGTATGAGTATGTACATATGTAGGTAATGCACAAAATTAAAAAATGTTACTGTTTGTTCAAACCTTGAAAGTATATATATCTATAAAAGAAAATTATTATATAATAAATAAGTATAATAGACGTTTGCTATGCGTATTATGTCAATTTCTAAATAGTTATTTGTTAGCTATTTGAAGTATGAGTTAATTGGTACTATACAATACTATATCTGTTTATGGTTGTAAGTTCAAGAACTTTATTTCGACACATGATACGTTTATGATACTTTGCAGAACTTAGATAATAAACATTCTTAAATAAAAGTCTTGAGTGCTAGCTTTCAACATATGTCAAAATACGTGTATGTGTTTAATATCGCTCAATTTAAAAATGTCTTTGATACAAGTGGAGGGTGGACCTTGCCGTTGTGAATTTGCATCCTGACAATCATGGGCGTGCGTCACCGGGGGTCCGTATAAGGCATAGGCGTTCGTCAAACAGGCGCGAGATATTTAAATTTTTAAAATTTGCATTGGCTACGGTCTTTAGAAAGCTGACAAGAAATAAAAACCAGACAAGCGATTTGCATTTATTTCATTTCAAGACAAAATAAAAACGACAAAAGATGAAATATGCCATGCAGGCAATTGTTAAGGATTTTTAAAGAATATGTAATGTTTCTTATAACATATGTAGTGAGTGATGTAGTTTATTACCTATAAAACAAGCATAACTTTTATTACCTTTTTATTAGCTACTGCTTATTAATATTTTATAACAACTTAAATTGATTTACTATTTTTTAACGAAATATGTTTCACACAACATACATTAAAAACTAACAATAAACCAGCAATAACATATAGGTAAACATCCTGGTTTATAGGTAGTTCAATTCACTCTGTAATCTGTGCTGACACCGACTAGGAAACTATCTTTTTCTAAATCAAAAAACGCACATACAAACAACACCATTATTCCATATAAATAAATATTTTGTGAAAAATACACGGACTTCTCGGGATTTGAACCCAGGACCTTCGTATTCCCGGTACGATGCTCTCCCAACTGAGCTATGAAATCCCTCTGAAGTCAATCAATTTTTCACCTGTCTTAATGCTAATCTATATTCAAGTATACCCTCCTTTAGGAGCATTGAGTTTTTAAAAGACAGTGCAACATTCTTGGTGCTTTAGGAACCATACCCAGTAACTATTTATTAAACTGTTTTTATACAGTTTTTGTTATAACATTCAGAACCGTGAACGATTCAATTATTTAAATACGAATAAATATTTTGTGAAAAATATATGGACTTCACCGGGATATAGACTAACATAAAGACAGGTGAAAAATTCATTGACCTCAGAGGGATTTCATAGCTCAGTTGGGAGAGCATTGTACTGACGAAAGTCCTGGGTTCAAATCCCGATGAAGTATTTTCACAAAATATTTCTTCATACATGCATAAATACATACATACACACATACATAAAATCACGCGTGTTCCACTAATGGGTTAGCAAAAACCCGAAACAATAGTAACAACAATAAGAAAAATCTGTTGTGGCCAGCACAATACCTCTCGCCATTTCCATTTTATGTTTTAAGTATTGCATTGCACTTGCACTGCATCGAACCGTCGTTTTATAAAAAAAATTACAGAACTTTACCCAAATATTGTTTTTATTGTATTTAACATGTCTTCTGCATACATACAATTCTAATTATATCTATTTTGCATTGTATGAGGAAGTTCCTAAATGTCAGAGATTCTTCTAATTCATTAGCAAGATTAGCGGTATTTGTTATGGATATAGTCATTTTACCTACAATTTTAAATATTTAATTAATAAAACAATAAGAAAGATTAAATGTACTTCCCAGAAAAAGCTTTCAGAATGTCACTAATACTGTTGATTTTTGACACTAACGTCTGTCATTTACAAAGTATGTTATAAACATTTGAATTTGTCAACTGGTTTCCTTAGTGCCTTAGCTTCTGCGATTAGATTATTCTATATATTACAGTGCCTTTATCTCTAAATCTATACAAGATATAATAATTTTTTTAAATTTTATTTTTTAAATAATAGAAATTTTCAAAAAATAATATTTAGAAGATATTTTTAAAGAAACTATTACTTCCGGTTGTCCAATTGTTTTCAAAATCAGCTTTTCCCAGGATTGTCAGATTGAGGAAACTGCAGTTATATATTTTTTAAGTTTTATAGTATTTGAGAAACCATGGTTCCAACATCCACACATACACACATACACACATACACACACACACACACACACACACACACACACACATCATCGTAAAAATGTTATAATCGGATAATAGGAACCTTAAACCTGCTTATCCACTAAAATTTGGATATGCGAATTTTAGCATGAATATCTCTTTTAGCGAGAGGTAAAAAGGATAAGAATAAGACCCCACTCTTTAACAATATTCTTCTTTCGCCTCGTCAGCCTCAGCTGAATCACGCCATTCTATAAGAACATTCTTTTACTAACCACACATCCTCACACCACAATTGGCAATGCCAACGTAGATGTTAGCGCCGTAAGCGGCCAAATTGTAACTACACACTACGGTATTGATGGTACTAGATGTTATGTATATTTACATTATTTGCATATAAATCTTGATTTATATTTATTAATAGGGTGTAATTAAAAGGTATTACTTTTTTCTGACTAAAAATAAATCAGTTTTTCATTAAAAACTATGAAAACAATTCCGCCGTGTAGTTCCAAATTTTACCGCTAGATAGCGAGCGCCTGGCTAGCATCGCTAATATTTACGAAACAATCATCCTTCGCCACACATTCGTATCCAGGCACACATCTCTCGCCTCAGCCACATTCATAATCGTATTCATACAAGCTCTTCTTCTCTTTCCACTCGGAAACTTACGCTCCTTTAAAACACTACCAATCACATCCACCCACTTACACACTGAACGGCCACGCAAACGAAAACCCTAAACCTTATCCACATATATTTCTTCGCATTTAAATAATTGAATCGTTCACGGTTCTGAATGTTATAATAAAAACTGTATTAAACAATTGAATATACCATTATTCTAGCCTTTTTCAATAGTTTTTCTTTGACATTATTGATAAATAACATAAACAATAAGAGACACAAAAATGTTAAAATCCACGCCAATGTATACTATGTTGGCAATTCCATATTATTTCCTGAACAGAGTTATGACATACGTCGCCTTATGAACAGATTCTATAACATGTACAGTGAAAAGAAACGATGTCAATTATGAGTGTCGTCAAGAATCATACACTTTTAATTGCGCAGTGCCATTCTTACGTATTGTCCTTACAAAAATTTACGAATAGAAGCAAAATTGGAAAACCCGCAAAAAAATAAATGTTATTTTTCCTATTAATTATGAAATATAAACTAATTATAAACATATTAATGTAAAAATTATTAGAAAATATAAAACTTTTCATTCATAATTGCCATAAATAAAATTCGCGGTGGAATTCTTGTGACGTAGATTATTACTAATTATATAGTTCGACCAAGTATGTATGATTCATACAAGCTTATTGTGATACCACGACAAAGCGAAGAAGTTGAATTATTATGTTTTAATTGTATGAAATAAATATTAACAGTAGAATTCTAAAAGTAAAATAACAGATACAAAAGTATTATTTAACAGTATGTATTTTTTTAAATTATTTATCTGATTACCAGATTTATTTTATAGAAAACTTCATAATTTTGCCACCAGGTGGCTACCAGTTCATTTCTTCGCCAATAACAAACTTATACGCTAGTCTGTAGACTCCAGAGAATGTACATAAAAGTCATTTATAGTTGACATTTTAACCTATATTTTACGTGTAGGACGACTGGTTCATGTTAAAATCATATTTTATTTTTCTTTATTATATCATTAAATTTAAGACAAGGTAATGAAACTAATGAAACACAAACTAAAAATAATACTAAATTAAAACAAAAACTTATATTTAACTAAAACTTAATAAAAATGTGTAACTATAATAAAATCGAATGTATATCTTTGACAATATGCAAATAATTTGGCACACATGAATGTGTCATAAGCATAAACAACGTTAGTACAGAGTGTACTACCGAGAGTGTACCACTAGGGCAAGAAAGACTGTGATTGGTATTAATTATATACGTCACACACGGGAAAATTTGAAATATTTTTTTTTTTTAAATATATTTTGATAAATGTAAAGTTGCCAGACGTAAAACATGTATAAGTTAACAACTTGAACAATACTTTCAGAAAAAAAAATTGGAAAATGCGCAACTACCCTATTTGTGATACAGATACTTTAATATAGTGAAAAATATTGTCGCCTACAGCTACAAAAATAATACTGTCTATCTACTCTAGATAGATAACATCACCAATTATTACGGTGTCAATTTATCTATATCGTTCTATCTATAAAATGTTCGCAATACAAAATAAAATGAGTTAGTAACGTGACGTAGCTGTTTGTCTCGTCTCCTAATTGTTTTATTCCAAGGAAAATTCTAATTCTCGCTTAAGGAAGAACTCAATATACCCTCAAGCGATACATACAATGAATGAAAAACAAATTAATTAGAAAATACTCTAATTAAATGTACAACAACAACATTTATTTGTCATTCATTAAGTTTGTTTTTTATTTGGACTCCAAGGAAAAAATTATCGAGATATATTTAACGCAGGAAAAAAAATTTAATCATTTGCATCCTTGTATAAATAAATCAAGGATTGTCACCCATTTGTGGGTGTGGAATATAGGCATTGAAGAATATTTTTGCTCTTACCTCATCTGTATATTTTCGAAGCATCATCTTGAAGCCACCCAGAAATCTGGAACAAACAGACATACATCAATAAATACACGTAATATTGTTCTGGGAACTATATATCATTTTTCTACAGCACTACAGCATAGCTCTTACTATATCTATAGGTTACGCAATATACTTGTAGAGTAGTAAGATAGACGGTATACTAAATGGTATTTTATTTATGTATATATTCTTAGTATTGTTTAGTGTGTGATACATGTCTACCACCCACGTAAACATTTGTGTAATTGATAGTATTGTTACATATGTCATATGTTGTTAGACTTTAAGTGTTATGATTTGTGAAGTAATATATAACAGTGCCGTATTTGTAAATGATTTTCATGTGATCTAAATGTTACTTAATATGTTATAGAATGAATTTATTTATGTAATTATAGGTGAACACGAGAATCAGTAACATAGGCGTTTAACATGAAAATATCTGATGTGGACACCACATGACTTCCTTGTACCTACGCCTATTAAACTATATATATTTTTTTAATAACTAAAATATGAAATATTAATTATAACTTCAAAACGAGAGAATATATAATGATCATAAAGGGAGTTGACGTAATTTGTCATTGGCAATAATTCTTTTTTGTTATTTTTATCCTAATCCATAGCAAACTTAATTACCACTTAAAAACAAAAAGTATATAATTTTTACCTCCCGCTACCCTTGGTAAGGGAGGTATAGGGATCGTGCTAAAAATCACATATCGATATTTTAGTAAATGACCACGTTTTAAGGTCCCTAGAATCCAATTTTAACATTTTCACGATGATGTCTGTATGTGTGTGTGTGTGTGTATGTGTACAGATTTTGTTGGCACTCTAACTCAAATACTATCATTCAGATAATTCTGAAACCTTGTATTTCTACCCTATTCTAACATGGAAAGATCCCATTAGATTTTGGTGTAAATCGGATAACCGGAAATGGCACTTTACCTGAAGCTCATAGTGGTTTTTCTTCAAAAAATACCATTAAATGCCATTTTTTCGCATTTTGTCATTATGAAAATTAAAGATTATTGAATTTTCTATAGGAATACATTAATACTTTTTCTATATAATTTACAGATAAATTTAAAAATTATTTTTTTTATTCATCCCGAAGCCTAAGATAAACACAATTTCTTTGTTACACAGTTCATATTTCAAATGAATGTAACTGACAGGTGAATGTCACTGTCAAAAAACTAATCACTTGAAATTAATAATAGTGACATATTAAAAAGAAAATAGTAAATAAAGCAATAGTTATATGCAATGAAACAGTTTGCTGCATTAGTTAATACGTAGGTATGTATTTAAATTAATAAAAATTAAATAGCGGGAGGTTTTGTGCTGGCCACATCAGATTTTTTAATTTACATATCTCGCTTATACAAAGAGCTAATTTAATAATACTTAATATCTTAGACGCAGAATTTAATTCTCTAAAACTTTTATTTGAAGCATTTATTTCTGAAATCAAAATAAAACTATTTTTTCACGAAAAACTGTTACAGCTTTAGGTAATGTATTACTTTCGGTTAGCCGATTTTAACCAAAATCTATTATGTTATTTCCATTGATATACAAATCTTGAAATCTTATATATCAAATTTGAAAGTTTTGGATTATATTTTAATATAGTTTTTCATTAAAATCTATTACATGTTTCAAGTAAAGCACCACTTCCGTAAGTTATGTAATGACCAAAAAGAGAGGTGCACAACTAGATATTATAATAGTCCTAAATACAAAATTTCAAATTTCTACGGCTTATCGTTTTTGAATTATGTAAGATATGTACATACAGACGTCACGACGAAATTAGTCAAAATGGATTCAGGAATGGTCATAATGGATATTTCTGCTGAAATCTGAAAATCGTAATTTTTCGCGATTACAATACTTCCTTTACATGGAGGTAAAAACAGTGGCTGGTAGCACAAGCCCTGTTCTAACTAAAACGCTGTTTTAAGAAATGTCAAATTCAAATTTCAATGTTTAATTTCACCCTTATGTGTAAAGAACGATTTTTTAAAAAATATTTGCTTGAATACAAACTATGTGCTGCTTCAAAATCATATTTTAATATATTTGATGTTATTTATTTTTGTTATTAAATAATGAAATTTGACATTTCTTAAAACAGTGTTTTAGTTAAAACAAGGCTTGTGCTACCAGCCATTGTTTTTAAATAAAATTGTCAAAAAATTTAAACATCTTATCTCCACACTTTTAATACATCTCACCGCTTTAAATTTTTTGAAATCGCATTTTAACATTTTTTTTTGTTCCAAAGATATTTGCTTGAATTGGGCTATACCCCTAAAATAGGCGAAGATATGAAGCTGGCGACTTTGCCATTTTCATTCGATTCTTTTATTTTACATAATTACATTAGAAAACAAATTTTCAAATTTTTTGAATAATGGATACAATTACTACAGCAGATAACTTGAAAATGGCAAAAAATCGCGATTTTTCAGAGTTTTGACATTTTCAGTTATATTAATCTTCAAATTGTAACTATTGTTTAAAAAATTTGAAACTTGGAAGACTTAATTTCCCCCCGTAGAATCGAATGGCGAATGGGTTTTAATCCAAAAATCTGATGTGGCCAACACAAAACCTCCCGCTATTTAATTTTAATTAATTAAAATACATACCTACATATTTAGCAATGCTTCAAACTATATTATGTTCCATTGCATATAACTATTGCTTTATTTACGATTTTCTTTATTATTTAATATGTCACTATTATTAAATTGAAGTGATTAGTTTTTTGACAATGACTTTTACCTGTCAGTTACATTCATTTGAAAAATAAACTGTGTAACAAAGTAATTGTGTTTATCTTAGGCTTCGGGATTAAAAAAAGAAAAATGATTTTTAAATTTATCTGTAAAATATATAGAAAAAGTATTAATGTATACCTGTACAAAATTCAATAATCTATAATTTTACAATGACATCAAATGCAAAAAAATAGCATTTAATGGTATTTTTTGAAGAAAAACCATTATGAGCTTCAAGTAAAGTGCCATTCAAGGTTTCAGAATTTTCGGAATGATAGTATTTGAGTTAGAGTGCTAACAAAATTCGTACACATACACACACACACACACACACATACACACATACAGACATCATCGTGAAAATGTTAAAATTGGATTCTAGGGACCTTAAAACGTGGTCATTTACTAAAATCTCGATATGTGATTTTTAGCACGATCCCTATACCTCCCTTACCAAGGGTAGCGGGAGGTAAAAATGGATAAAGTTTTAAAAGTAAATATCTCCAGAACAAAAAGGGATTTCTACATGCGGTTCCAAAATTTAGAATCGGCACGTTGCAGATGCGTCTTTATAAAAATTGAAAATTTGAAAATTTTGTGAAGTTTTGAAGAAAATGGGTGTTTTTCGAAATGTTTGATTTATAGTAGTGCAAAGCTTCCTTTCATAAAATAAATTGTATATTTTGTATAATTTCCTTTTTTTCTAAAGCATAGGAGGCACTTAATTTGTAAGACCCCGTTGCTATGAGGCGAAATACAGTGTGTTAAAACACTAATTCGGAGTAGGTTATAAACATATATATATATATATATATATATATATATATATATATATATATATATTATAAACATATGCCTGTTTATTATTTAATTCAAAAGTCAAATTATTGTCAAAATTGATCATAAAATGTAATTTTCCTCAAACTCATTGTAATTTATCTCCATTGCTAAAATAAGTCGAGAAGGCAAGCTTTGATTTCTTTAGATAACATTTTTATAATATCAAATTAACATTTAATTAAATTCTTTCATTTTATAACATACTTACCTTTCTCTGTTCATAGTCTACTCCGAGTTAGTTTTTTTTTTAACACTCTGTATAGATATAACTTTTACTCGTGTTAAGTCCAAATTTTGTATCCCAATAAGTGTGTTAACCATCAGTTTAAGTAATTATACTTAAAATTCTTGAATAAATAAATTAAAAATAACTCCTTATGCAAAAATTCATCCCGTTAAGTAAACAAGTTTGTTTTACTTCGCAATTTTAAACAATATCATTACCATCTTTAATTTTGGAAACCGGCCATATCTCGCATCAATTTTCTCACTTGTTGATGGACGTGTGTAAGACAAAGATCGCACCATATGTTTTCTTTTGGCAAGACAGAGATAAATGCCAAGTTTACTTTTTGTTAAAGCAACCAACAAGCCCGAAATATAAGAAAAACATGAGTAGAGATCCACATTTTTGCGCTTTGGAGAAACTACGATAAATGGTAGCTGGTAGTTACTAATTTGAGAAGTAGTTTATAGCTATTTACAACAATTCATTATGCTAGTATACCTTTGTATTAAATACAGGAATACATCTTGAAGTTATGAAATGTTATTTATTATCAGAGAAAGTCAAAGGTTTAATTGTAACAATTATTTATACATTTTTACAGCAATACTCCTTCACTACATACATTAATAATTCATAACAATAACAATGCTTCCTTATTTGACAAAATCTACAGACTGTAAATAAAACAATATTATATAAGATTTTTTTTATGAAAATGTTTTAGAGAGGGTCCAATTTACTTGGAACATTAAAGGAGTATATTGTACGCTAAAATTACCGTTGGAACAATGAAATAAATTGCACACATACATTGTACATTAAAGTAGGATAGTTACATGGTATAGTCAGATAAATTGACTCTAGCAATATAAGTTTAAATTTCAATTATATGGCGGCACATTGTAGATTGTAGTTTTCATTTCCATAAGAAATTATTTCATACAAAAATAGCATTTATGTTATAGTTATTTTCGTAACAAGTTATGAAAAATACCAAATATCATGCGAGTGTAAATTGACGCACGACGCGTAGCGGAGTGCAAGTCAATACACACGAGCTAAGATATTTGAATTTCATATAAGTTACGAACATTATTTTTTAGACGAGCATAAATAAATTTTACTTTTTTTACAAAACTGAAATTTAGATTCAAACATACAGACAGCTGACAAATGAATAATTTATACATATAGCTAGAAAATAATGACACAGTAACCTAGCAACCGTGGCAACTATTACGATATGAAATATATCGTAACACTGTCATAAGTTCAACTTTCAGGGTTAGGATACTACGTTGATATGTCGCACTTATCACAATGGTCGTCTAAAAATATTATTTTACTATACAGAGTAAGCAAGTAATGCATTCAATGCATGTCTCCATTTCAAAAGAGCGGCACAAATAATGGCACGTTAGCATTCAATGTAAAAGCAAGCAGTGACAATGTGACAAAATAGGTACCGTGAGTATTTTTTAACTTGAAACATTAGGTTTGTCGTATCTATGGTTACGACTTGATATTTGATTGACAGCAATGTATTTGCCCGTTCCATTTAAAATGAAACATAGGGAACGAATCTGACAGAAGTATTATATTTAAATATTGTAAGAAATTTAGCGGAGTCAGAAAACCACTCGAGAGCACTAAACATATTTCGGGCACAAGGTGCACGCAGTATTTTTTCTACATCTAAATTTAATTTTTAGAAAACAGGTATAATAATTTAAACAAAATTAATCACTAATGACATCTTGTCAATATGACAGATAACCGTTAAATTTTCCTATACGTTATGATTTGACATTTGATTGACAGCAATGTATTTGTCTGTCTCATTTAAAATGACACATGGGGAATGAATTTGACAGAAGTATTATATTTAAATATTGTAAGAAATTTAGCCGAGTCAGAAAATCAATCGGGCACAAGGTGCACACTATATTTTTTCTACAACTAATTTTAATGTAGAATACAGGTATAATTATTTAAACAAAATTA
The DNA here is from genome assembly GCA_943142095.1 of Ophonus ardosiacus. Lineage (NCBI taxonomy): Eukaryota > Metazoa > Arthropoda > Insecta > Coleoptera > Carabidae > Ophonus > Ophonus ardosiacus. The sequence goes on along the minus strand of OW964834.1, from coordinate 32,209,370 downwards.
ACCTCTATTGACATCTTATCAAATGTCAAATTCGTTCCCTATGTTTCATTTTAAATGGAACGGGCAAATACATTGCTGTCAATCAAATGTCAAGCGTAACCATGGATATGACAAACCCAATGTTTCACGTTAAAAATACTCACGGTATGTATTTTCTCTATAGAGACTATTAATATTCTTCATCAATGATTTTATTTCGCAAAATTTATTATAGCTATTATCACCTAGGGATATTGTAGAGAGATAATTTGAAGACATCTAAGGCTTGTTACGATTCATAAAATCCGTAGTTTGTTCAATAGTTTCAGAAAATGGACACATTATTAATAACGTTATCAGTATGAATTAACGAAGAGCATTATACTTTCAGTTTATTTTATTTTCATTTTGTAGACTATTTTTATTTTGTTTTTTTTTAAAAAAAAACTCTCAACAGGATTAAATCTCAATTATTGAGTAGATTCACAATATACAAAGATCCATGCCTTAGTGGGATTTGAACCCAGAACCTCGAGCGCACTCATGATTAAGTGACGTTGCTCTAACCATTGAGCCACCGGAGCCGACATTGATATGATATGTCAGTATGGTAATAACATTAGTACAGATACAGTTGTTACTTACTGTTTTCGTTTCAACTGCTCTCGTGCAGTGCAAATGACGTTATTGTATTACACGCGCCATGCTTCGTTGTCTCAGTGTAAATTTAATGCACTTTGAATCGAAGATACTGTGTGCATATTGGTGCATGTTACATACTTACATCAAACTTTTTTGATGTTTTGTACATACATTATTTTAAAATTCAGTAGTTTAATAAACAAAAATAACAATCCGCAATAATCAGAATATTTATTCTTAAAAATGATAATATATTTGCTCCTGGTAGTATAAACCGTATGCATTTTTTTTTTTTTGATAGAACAGTATTTTGTAGGTTATGTAGTAGCAATTTATCTGAATTTAGACCAAAGTACTATATTAACATAACAGGAGAAAACAGTTGCAAGATTAAAATGTTTGTAATTGACATAATGTCAGTATCAAAAATCTAGACATTACTGAAGACTTTTCCTGGGAAGTACATTTAATATTTCTTATTTTATCATTAATTAAATATTTAAAATTATAGATAGATATAAAATACGTACTTGGACACGTCGAAATGTAACAGTAATATAAATATTCTGTTGTTGTAACGAGGAAAAGACTCCGTCAACATTTAAAATTGGTATAAAAAGAAAGGGGATTCATTTATAAGCCAAAGTATGTACAGTATCAGGGTCAACTAAACACGCACTTACTATACATATAATTCATCATATACCCTTCAGAAATACCGCCAATCTCGTCATTGAATTGGAAGAATCTCGAACATTTAGAAGAATAGGAGGAAACTTGTACATAGAATGAAATGAAAAATAAAGAATAGATGCAATTAGAATTTTTTGTGTGTACCAGAAATGTTAAATACAATACTTATATAGCCTAATATGAAAATAGCGAGAGGTATTGTGCTGACCACAACAGATTTTTTTTTTATAGTCTATTTACTGACATAGACAAAATTTTGTTTGGTCACTGTCATTGTCAGTCACAGATAGGGTTGCCAACTTTAGAAAATGACAGAAAAGGACATTTTTTGGCAAACTTTTTTTTGGATTATATGTAGAATTTAAAATTTATGAGAAAAACGCGCCGCAGTCGATTTATTGAAAATTTTCAAGGTCAAACGTGTTTTAATGCAATGTTAGATAATACAGTAAAATTTTTGAAAGAAGTCCGATCAAGGCCATCTACGAATTGTATCTATGAATTAAGATTTTGTGCTGTCAAATTCAGTAGTGTCTTTTACTTAGTTGTAAACGACACTACTATATTTGACAACATAAAATCTTAATTCATAGATGCAATTCGTAGATGGCCTTGATCGGACTTCTTTCAAAAATTTTACTGTATAGAGTTTTTTACAATGACGCAAATTTAACAAATTCTTTTGAAGTTATCGCCAAACACCAAAGCATACATCTCTACGTCTGCTACCGCCACGGTTTAAAAAGACTATAAACTAAATATCAGTAGATAAATTTGTACCAATACATCAATAATTCAAAAATTCTATTGTTATATCATTACATTACATAAAATGTGAAATAATGATTTCATTTTCATATTTATAATAGTAAGAAAAATATTATTAATAACAAAATTTGCGATAAAAGGACAAATCGCGTCCTTTCCTGGTTTAAAAAAGGACAAGGACAAAATATGCTCAAAAAAGGACAGTCGTTTCCAAAAAAGGTCAGTTGGCAACCCTAGTCACAGATGAAGATCAGAGACCTAGTTGATTAAGCTTTTTTACTCATTTTTGTCAATACTATATGGCCTTAATTTTTTTTTTACTCTTTTTTTAAAACAGTCTGTATATGTACTACAGTGTATTTTCAACGAACCTGTAAATAGTACATTTATGAATATACTGTATTATCATATTACCAATAATATTCATATTAAACAATTAAAAATATGTATATTGGACAAAGACATTTTAATTACACAACAATCGGGTTATCGTGAAAAACATTCTTATGAAAGTGCTTTAAATTTTGTAATTAATGACGGGGAAAATGGAAATTGAGAAAGGAAAATCTATTATAGCAGTATTTTTAGATATACGAAGAGCTTTTGAAACAGTGGACAGATCTATATTAATAAAAAAAACTAGAATTTTATGGACTCGATAATATAAGTATAAAGTGGTTTAGTAGCTATTTAAGTAACAGAAAACAAAGAACAAAAATACATAATGTATTATCAAATGAAAAATATATAGATACAGGTCTTCCACAAGGAACTGTGTTAGGAGCTTTTTTATTTATTCTATATATTAACGATATTATAAGTAATGTTAATAAATGTAATATAAAGTTGTTTGCAGATGACACTTTAGTATATATGTATATCTGCAGAATCTGTACATGAGGGGTTAGAGATAATACAAAATGAAATGAATCATATTACTAATTGGTTGGAATTAAATAAACTACTGCTTAATGTAAATAAAACTAAATATATGATTATAAATGATAGAAGTGACTATCATAAAGAACTTAAAATGGCAACTAATAAAATAGAAAAAGTTAAAGAAATTAAATACTTGGGAATAATAATAGACAGTAAGCTAAAATTCTACGAACATGTAGACTATGTTTGCAAAAAAATGGCAAAGAAAGTGCATTTTTTACGAAGAATAAGAAATAAAATCAATTACATTCAAGCTGTCAACATATATAAAACGATTATTGCGCCCCACATAGATTTTTGTGCTTCTGTTTTATTTTTGTGTAATAAAAATCAGTTACAAAGAATTCAATGTATACAAAATAGGGCTATGCGATGTATTTTGAAAGTCAACAGATATACAAGTATATATAGCATGCTAAATGCATTAAATTGGATAAATGTCAAACAGAGAATATATTATTTAACATTAATATTCATTTTCAAAATTATAAATAATTTTCTTCCTAGATATTTAAGTAAAGAGTGTATTTTTAAACATGAATGTACAAAATATAATTTAAGAAATAAATTTGATTTAAAAGTAGAAACTGTATATAAAACTAGTTCAGAAAATTCACTAAATATCAAAGGATTTAAATTGTACAATAGTCTTCCGGAATCAACAAAAAAGGAGTCTAAGTTGTCTTTCTTCAAAAATATTTATTTTATACTACCAATGCACCCCTTGTACCACCGTCTGGAATCAGTGCAGACAAATGGCACTCACCTGGCACTAAGTTGGACGGTGCAGTTTACAATCGAACACGTTTTTTGTTGCACGCGTGTGATGCAACAGAGCAATCAAATACAACAATTGCACTAAGTACGCACTAGTGCTGTGAATCGAAAACGATATTAGTTTAGTTCTTTAGTTACTATCCTACTTTTGTATATGTAAACAAAGGCTTAATATCCTGAAACTGGTAAATAAAGTATTTGATACCTACTCATAATAAATATTTTAAAAACATATGCACATAATGTATATCATCATAACCTTCACGCGCAGTAAAGAATAAACATTTTTCTTGTCATCTTATATCAGTTTTGCATATCTGACTGAGCGACTTCTTATTAAATCCAAGTCATGACGATTTGCTAAAGCCGTATCACTGAATCTCAAGATCTCATTTAATATTTCTCATCTTATTATAAAATAAAAAGAAACATTCACCAACGAGGTGTGTGTATATAAGTATGCGAACACAACACGACACGAGGCAATCCTCTCCGTCTCTGGGTATGTATATAAAATGAATCATCCTTAATCAACGTAATCAGTTAGTTTTTACGAGTTACACCCCTTGTCTAAGACTATTACATCGTGCGAGTTTATTGTTACAAGCGACACGTACTTGAGACATTAACTGCCACTTTGGTTACCTCTAAACAACACAGGAATGTGTCACTCAACAACAAAGCAAACAACAAAGTATCTTTTCAAGTGGACGGCAATTCCGGGTGGTACATATTTTCAAAGAGTACTAAAGTCACTTCCAAAGAAACAGACATATAGTCATAAAATTGATTATAAATATCATAATTAAGGCGACACATAACATTAGCTGCTAATCAGCGAATAGAAGCAAATTAGCACAACCAGAAATGGGTTATAAGTCAAGAATATATTATTTTATTTATAAAACCATAGCATAGTTTTTGTTGTATAGTTATTACAAGGCGGTAGATTTTATAAAATATTAATAATAAGTTATAATTTATGATCAAACTATTTTTAAAACATTTAATATTTTTACCAACGCCTTGTGCGAGATAATAGCATATAATAAATATTTATAACATACTAGAAAATTGCTGTATATTATACGTATACATCCAAGAATTTATAAACGATGGAAGCTTCTCTTTAAAACTCAGTGATGATAGATAATTATTTCTAAGAAAATAGGCTTATGTTTTTACTTAGAAAAGGGAAAGATATTTCTTTTAAAAACACTTTCTTGTTTCTTCTTACGCTGACTGGTTACGTGAACGCTGAAAAAATAGAACACCATTCAGTGTACACATATCTGCACAAAAAGGAAGCAAATACACGAATACGAAGAAATATTTTGTGAAAAATTCATAGACTTCATCGGGATCTGCACCCTGGACCGTCGAATTGCCGGTACTATGCTTTCCTAACTGAGCTGTGAAATTCCTCTGAAGTAAATGAATTTTTCACCAGTCTTAATGCTAGTCTATATCCAAGTACACCCTCTTTTAGGAGCATTGAGTACTTAAAAGACAGCGCGACACACTTCGTGGTTTGGGAGCCACACAAATTAAGTACATATTCAACTGTTTTTATACAGTTTTTATTATAACATTCAGAACCGTGAACAATTCAATTATTTAAACACGAAGAAATATTTTGTGAAAAATTCATGGACTTCACCGGGATTTGAACCCAGGACCTTCGTATTGCTCAACTGAGCTATGTAATTTACAAATTCATGAAGACATTGCAAATATTATGGAAATATCTTGTACTTCATAGAAATGACAAGAAAAGTGAGTAGCTAAATTTAAACGTGAGAGGGAAAGTATTGAAGATAATCCTGTTATCAAGAGAAGAATTACTTGTTATCTTTCTTAACTGTTTATTTCGTAGAAATAGGCTTAATAAATCAAGGAGATTTTAAATGAACGAAGAAAGAATTTGTAAAAAATTCATGGAGCTCGTTGGGATTTGAACCCAGGGCATTCCTATATTTATTAGGACGCTCTAACCAACTGAGCTACGAGTTCCCATTGAAGTCCATGTATATTTAACAAATCGTAACGGATAAATAAAAAAGAGCAGTTTAAAGTTGAATGAAAAGGCTTAAATAGTCCACGTATGTTGTATAATTTTATTATGGACGTTTCGGGCTTAAGACAAGCCTATTTTCAGCTAACGGTGAATACATAATAATACTGATGAATTTTTTTACAAAATCTTAAAATTATATTAGACTCATGACTTTTATAAGCTACGTTAGTCACTAACTACCACATGCATGACTTCATTGGTTGTTTTATGCTTCCTGCTTTTCTCTTCAATATTTCACCAACTCCGAATCCGAATTAATTCGAAGGTTTGTTGAAATGCTGTATCTTATAATTTTATCATTGTAGCTTAAAAAGATCGTTGTGTCTCATTCAATTTTAAGATTATGTAACAAAATTCATCAGTATTATTATATAGGTATTCACTGTTAGCTGAAAATGGGCTTCCCTTAAGCCCGAAACGATCGTAATAAAGAATTTAACAACATACATACATACATACATACCATTTAAGCCTTTTCATTCGCATTTAAACTACTTAACGGTTAGTCCTTCCATTCGTTCAACAAAAAAAGAAGAAAACATCAATTTGTTTCTCAATATGATCATGGCAGATCGACAAATTAAGGTTCAAGAAATAACATCTTCTATGAACGGGTTCAAAACATTTTGACCATTGGTGGGTTATGAATGACAATAGCTATTTGTGTATTAAGAGCGCAAAATGCGACATTATCGATTGAGAGGTTGTTCTCTCGAAATCGACAATGTCCATTTGCGCTCGAAACACACACAAGATTTTTTCTATAGTCGCCACAATGGGGTCCTCCACCATAACAAAAAATAAAATGTACACTTTATACGTACAGTACTGCTCAATAAATAACGATTAGCTAATACAAAAGATACGGTTTAAACTTAAAAAGGCTTTTAAATGATTATATCGTTACATTAGCCATCTATTCCATAAAAAACCAAAGTTAGAGTGTGGAAGCAAGGATTTGTGATGATTTGTTGAGTTTTTGTAGCAAAATGTGTGGTTAGTTGTCACGCCTGTCACACTGAAAAAAGTAACAAATATTTCAAGGAATTTGTGATTATATAGACATGTATGTGCATTGACTGACTTCTCGCAATTATTTAAGTAACGAAATAACTAATAACTTTATTGTAATCAAAATAAATAGTTAACTAGAGATCAGATGTCAGTACGACTCGCAACTATCCTACCGCCATCTGTGTACAATCATTCCTATTACTAAACATAACTGTTCACACAATTTATTTTATATTTAATTTTATTTTATCGTTATTTTCCATTCTTCTTGAGTTTTTATTCAATCTAATCTAAGCATTTTATACTTTCGTTTTTGTAAATGAATGCCCTATTTCATTTTCACAGCAGTGTAGCATTTTGTTAGGTTATGTTAAATACCGACAGAACATATGTCAAATTGACTTGTGAACGTGATAAATGTGTAATTACAGTGCCATTAGTTCCTAACTAAACATTTTCATTAAGAATGTAGACAAGCGACATTTATCAACATTGTATACTTAGAAATTTGGACAGCGAGCGTTTTTTCTACTTTGTCGCGCATGAGCGGCAAAGTGACATTTTGCGTTGACAAAAGAGAGCGCAAATGGCTATTTTCTATAGTGACTGTAGAAAAAAAAAAATTGTGAAGTGAATATATGTATTTCCATATGTCATCCGACTTGCTGCTTCGTTATGAAGTTTATCCTAATATTTTTTTTTTTCTACAGTTTATATACAAAGTAGGCATTTGCGCTCGCTTTTATCAACGCAAAACGTCACTTTGCCACTCATGCGCGAATAAGTAGAAAAAACGCTTGATGTCCGAATTTCTAACTATAAAATATTGAGAAATGTCACTTGTCTAAATTCTTAATGGGAACGTTTAGTCAGGAATTAATGGCGCTCTAGTTACTTACACATTTACGACCTCCACAAGTCAAACTGACATATGACTGCTCTGTCGGTATATTACTTAACCAAACAAAATACGGTGTAAAGGAATATGGAAATAAAATAGAGCATTCATTTACAAAAACGAATGTAAAAAATGCTTAAATTAGATTAAAGCAATCTCAAGTAAGAATGGAAAACTTTAAATTAAATTAAATTAAAATTTAAAAATCTGATGTGGCCAACACAAAACCTTCCGCTATTTAATTTTTATTAATTCAAATACATACTTACGTATTTACTAACGCTGCAAACTGTTCCATTGCAGAAAACTATTGCTTTATTAACTATTTTCTTTTTAAAATGTCACTATTATTAATTTGAAGTGATTAGTTTTTTGACAGTGACATTTACTGTCAGTTACATTCATTTGAAATATGAACTGTGTAACAAAGGAATTGTGTTTTTCTTAGGCTTCGGGACTTGTAAAAAAAATTATTTTTAAATTTATCTGTAAAGTATATAGAAAAAGTATTAATGTATTCCTGTAGAAAATTCAATAATCTTTAATTTTCATAACGACAAAATGCGAAAAAATGGCATTTAATGGTATTTTTTGAAGAAAAACCATTATGAGCTTCAGGTAAAGTGCCAATTCCGGTTATCCGATTTACACCAAAATCTAATGGCTTCTTTTCATATAAGAATAGGATAGAAATACAAGGTTTCAGAATTTTCTGAATGATAGTATTTGAGTTAGAGCGAAGACAAAATCCATATACATACACACATACATCATCGTGAAAATGTTAAAATTGGATTCTAGGGACCTTAAAACGTGGTCATTTACTAAAATCTCGATATGTGATTTTTAGCACGATCCCTATACCTCCATTACCAAGGGTAGCGGGAGGTAAAGATATAATCGTTATTTATTGAGTAATACTGTAAGTACAAAGTATATTATTTTTGTTATGGTGGAGGACCCCATTGTGGCAACTGTAGAAAAATGTATGTTTCGAGCGCCAATGGACATTGTTGATTTTGAGAGAATGCCATTTTGCGCTCTTAATATACACGTAGCTATTATGATGAGATATGGATTCACCGCTATCATTTTGAATTTGAAATCAAGGAATACTTGAAAGGGAAACGATTTTCGTCCACAGAAAGAGTTGCAGCATTTGTAACGAAGTATTTTGCAGAACAAAGGATGAAGCATTTTACAAAACTATGGACTGGAATAGCATTGCAGCACCGACGAACCAAAACCAAGTATAGTATAAAAAATATTTATTAATAAATTCTTCTTCGTAGATTTCTTCAAAAAATTCTTGCTTGTAGTGTCTCTCCATCGCCGATACATTTAATTATTTACATGCCCACATGTTCTCACTATACAGTGCGTATAGGTTGCGAACATTTTGTTGTTCTTATTGTAGTGATCAAGTTATTAACTTGGCACATCCTGGACGACTGGTAGGCGTATTGAGGCAAGCGGCTATGTCATTAAACAAGATCACTCATTTACATTTTATTGGTAAAAACAACAAGGTAATTTACGGGAGCGTTCGCACCTATGTACCTCACTTTATAAATTGCCGAGTGTTAACAGAGGTAGGGAATGAGGAGCATACTAATACGAGAGCGTAGGTAGACGCAGACACCAACATCAGAGAAATTCGAAAGGGGAGTTGCAAAATTCTTATAAGAGCCCAAATTCGTAATAATTCGGCCGGTTTACATTTTCAACAAATTATAAAATCTACACAAATTTTTACAAAAATATTTCGGCTACTTTAATTGCAGACTTAAGGTAGTTCATCCGTTGATGGCCACAATTCAAAATGTGACTCAAATAAATACATAATATTCATTACAAGTCGTAGAATTTGAATGCAAATTAGAAATCATAGGTAACAGTTGAAATAACGAAGATAATTGAATTTAAAGTTGACACTGGAATACATTGCGTATATTGAGGTTAGCAGTAGATTCACAACTGTTAAGAAAATATTAATATGACAACATATCAACACATGTTTGAACACGGAATATATTATTCTTTGATTTTTGAGATATTTATTGAAGAATAAAACCTATGGGACAGCGCAATCATTGTTGAGAAATCGCACGTAAAAGTTTGCAGTTTCAATAAAAATTATATTTTTGATGCTATGCGCAATAAAGTGTAACGTGTACTGGCAACGTAGCAATCAACTATTAGGCATTAGGCGTGAGATTTAATTCACGCACTATTAGAAAAATAATTACTAATTTATTTCACATTTTTTATATAAAAACCAATGTTGCCATATCCCTCGGCTGCATTTTTCATTTCAATAATACTGAAGTCATACCCAGAACTCATGATAAAAAATCTGATGTGGCCAACACAAAACCTCCCTCTATTTAATTTTTATTAATTTAAATACATACTTACGTATTTACTAACGCTGCAAACTGTTTCATTGCAGAAAACTATTGCTTTATTTATTATTTTCTTTTTAAAATGTCACTATTATTAATTTGAAGTAATTAGTTTTTTGACAGTGACATTTACTGTCAGTTATATTCATTTGAAATATAAACTGTGTAACAAAGGAATTGTGTTTATATTAGGGTTCGGGACTAATAAAAAAAAATATTTTTAAATTTATCTGTAAAATATATAGAAAAAGTATTAATGTATACATTCAATAATCTTTAATTTTCATGAAACATAAAATGCGAAAAAATGGCATTTAATGGTATTTTTTGAAGGAAAACCATTATGAGCTTCAGGTAAAGTTTCAGAATTTTCTGAATGATAGTATTTGAGTTAGAGCGAAGACAAAATCCATACACGTACACACATATAGACATCATCGTGAAAATGTTAAAATTGGATTATAGGGACCTTAAAACGTGGTCATTTACTAAAATCTCGATATGTGATTTTTAGCACTATCCCTATACCTCCCTTGCCAAGGGTAGCGGGCGGTAAAAATAATTTAAAAAGGTAAACTGTACATTTGGTTTTCATCAATTCAAACTAAAAATTATTTTATCAATTTTTAAAGTAACAATACAATTTTTTAATGAGTTTAAATGACGCATTTGATTAGGGATGTCAGGGATGAACTATCTTAAAACTTTAAAAAACTATGGGCCAAATGAGTGGTGAGAATAGTTCAACCGGTATTTTAAGGGTCATCTTCTAGTCCAGATTTAGCTTCTACCGAGACTCTTTATACTTTTAGTACAATGAAGAACGACTGCGTAAAAATCCAGTGCGTACACTAAAACCTATCTTGCAAGTCATATGGGCCAATACTCAATGGAAAATGTGCAAAGCTTACCATACAATGCCTAATAGAATTAAAGCTGGTATTACCAATAAAAGCGATGTAACTCAATATTAAATGGCGGAATACTCGAATAACATATTCAGTTTAAAATCTATATTTCAAACTAGCCGAAAGATATTTGTAGAAATTTCTCACCATTTGGGTAGGTTTTATAATTTGTTTCCTGAAAATGTTAACCGGCCGAACTAATATGAATTTGGGCTCGTGCGTTTTTCCTCATTTATCTTTTTAAAATTGGCGAGAATCTTCACGCTTTGCTTTATAATGATATGTTGAAATGGCGCCAGGACTTTCGCTGTCTTAGAACTTAAGATGTTATCTGACTCTTGTCTTATAATCAGCGGCATGCTTATAATGTATTGTCATTTGTGATTCATACCCATACGTTAACATTTTAAGAATTTCCTTATTATCTTAGCAAGATTAAAATGTATCGCGCGGTTGAATGCATTTTTTTAATCGCATTATAACACACTCGGCGAATTTTAAAATAAAATAAGCATTAAATTGAAGAGCTATTAGCAAAAATAAACAATCTATTTTTCACCTTCCGCCACCTTTAGGTAAGGAAGATATTGTCTTTGGACAAAAAATTCGGTGGTGAGTTTTTCATGAATAAGCACGTTTTAGGAACCCTAGAATACGATTTTCTTAGTTTTAAGATGATGTCTCTACGTGTGTGTTTGTGTGTGACAATTCTACTACAATTCTAAAATTGTAATTCTTTCGTATTCCTCTTCTTTACATTCATATGAAGAGTTGATTAGGTTTTGGTTATAAATGGTCAACCGGAAGTTTCCTTATTTGAAGTTCTTAACAGTTATTCTTGAAAAAATGCAGTTAAATATAATTTTTTGACAATTTATGAGATTATCAATATGAAAGAATAACTCATTGTTTATAAGGTTTGATTACATATTTTCCTTCATATTCAATAGATATAGAGTAAAAGAATTATAAAGAGATTAACTTTTATAAATCAACCAGCTTTGCTATAACTATAGAAATAGCTGATATATTCAAATAATTATAAATGACAGATGTCAGTGTCAAATGCAATTTACATACTGTATATTCGTGTTATAATTTTATTGGATTTAGAGAACCTTTTCCAGGGACCTTTCGGTATGAAATTTGTAGAAAACAGTATATGTTCGTGTTACAATTTTACTAGATATACATAATCTTTTGCAATGAACTTTTGGTATGGGATTTGTACAAAATACATAGAATTGACGGAAGGTAATGTGTTGGCCACATCAGATTTTTTGAATTTGAAATAGTCAAAGAATAAACTTTTTAGCTATCTTATGGCCGGTTGCACCAATGTAACTTAAATATTAAACTCGGCTTAAATTGACAATATTGCATCGAAATGAAATGTCAAATGAATTATAATATATTGCTGTCAAAATTATGATTTGCATTTTTTTGTTTAAGCCTAACTTAAAGCTTAATAGCCGAGACAGACGAAGAAAGTTAATGATAATTAACCTCTAATTCTTAATTTAACATTTCGTGTGTCATATTTCAATTATATTAATGATCATTATAAACGTAATTTCAATTGTAATGATCATTAGGTCACGATGATCTTTTGAGAAGGTGATCGTAAGTATTCGGCAATAATCGCCACACTGATTCTGTCAGAACCTCGTTACAATAACCCAACCTAACCTCAAAATTATAAAATTATATTTGATGATATGACAACATTGAGGCCAATTGAAACTGTGATTGAAGAATAAAGTCAAAAAAGTGAAACGTGCTAACCTATGAACTCAACAGTAGAGCAAATTTAAACTAATCTGCGCATGTGCACCAAATTAAATTTATATATCGTCTGTCAGGTACTTTGATAATTAAGAATTAAGGTAAATTAGAAATTATACTAATGCTCATTAATATTTGTCGTCTGTCTCGGGTATAAGCCTTGTTGGTGCAAATGGGCATTAATTTTATAGATGTCTGTAAATTAATTTAACTCAGGAACATTAAACAAAAAAATAAACACTGATAGCCAATTACATAATAATTAGTTATTTTTATAAAACAAAACCTTTAGTATTCCTCAAGGAATAAAGAGAAATATAATTTTGGAATTTAAAATACCGGCAATCTTGAGACAAAAATTGAAAGTGGATGTTTTTCAATGATTACAAAAAGGAATGATCGTACACTGTGAACACTTATTATACAAGTTCGCAGAGATTTTATCCCAGATATGCCTGTCAAATGGGCAAATGTGACTGGTAGACCGATCTTTAAAGATACTTGCCTCAGAAGTATGAAAAAACTGAGATATGGGTTCTACAAGGTAAAATAAATTATCGTAAAACAATCCAAACTGGCAATTTTTCATCTAGGCGATAGAAAAGTGTCTTCTTGTAGTCCCGGAACACAATCTGTGTGTTCTTTTGCAAAAAAATCGGGCTTGTTTTTGTTTTTGTGTGAGAAGAGGACATTGAAAAAACAATGTTTTGCGACCACAAATAGGAGAAGTCGCTGAAGGGTGTGAAGGTTAACCACAAAGTGCATTCCACAAATGTTTTGCAGATTGGGAACAACGCTGATATAAGTTGAAGAGGGCAATATAAAATATTATTTGTTGTGTGAGCGAATCAATAAATAATATTTTTGATATTTTCTTCACGTATGAAATAAAAATTAAAAGAAACACCATCGAATAAATATTAATCAATTCATTGCAGACAAATTTGTATTACAAAATCGTTAAGAAAACGTGATTCGAAATTTAAAAACCCAACCCAAACTAAGACAAATTTTACGACTTTTGAGAAAACTTATAAACTGCGAATAAAAATCTTCTTCCACCTATGAGAAGAATTTGTCATGCAATGTTCTGAGAATTACAGGCATAGTTAATCCTATTAGAGTTTATACAACTGTGACCAGGGCTTAATTGAAGCTTAGAGCTTAAGATGATGTAGATTTATATAGATTATAAATCTATATTTGTTTGATGTTTTAATCTTACAAGATTGATGTTATGTGTCGTATGTTAGCATTTCGTTTTATACCTTAAATTATGAGACAAATAGTATGGAATCGTGTTTTGTAATGTGAAATATTGTTATATTTATTGTTATTGTTATTGACAAGGATCTTACGAAATAAAAATGTATTGTATATCTGTCTGTACGTTATTACGTATTTTTTGTGGGTACTTATTGATAGGATGACAGTGTTAAGTATATTAATCAAAGAGATATATAGAATTTATGTGAAGTAAATGATACATATATGAATATATAATATATAATATTTAACATGAGAAGAGTGTTTCTCTCAAATCTATCCAGTAAAACGGTATGTAGTGATTTGAAAATAATGGTGCGATTCTGTAATTTTCTATAGCACTATAGAACTGTAACAATCAACAAAATCGCAACAATTTTTGTTTACTAATACATTTTTTATCGTTTGACATTAAAAAATGATGCGCTTTTGTTGAGAGTTACAGTTCTATATAGTGCTATAGAAAGTTACAGAATCGCACTATAAAAATATACAGAACAAAGTACTGTTTTTTAGGGTGTTGTTTTTATATTCAGGATATTAAGCCTTTGTTTACATACATGCTTATATATTCTGTTTCATCGAAACCCAAATTTCCGCCCCTCATAAATAAGACTGTGAATGCTGTCACTGCTATACACAGAGTTGGGCTCACAACAAAAATATTATGAAACTACGCACGTATTATAAATATTTAACACAATCTGTTGCGCAGGTTCGTGTATATAATTTTTTTTCAAATTATTTAATATCATCGACTTGTCCCACTTCAGTCCTATCTCCTTTTGGGTCAGTTTCAAACAATGAATTTTCTCACAGAAACGTCCAGTTCATTTACATTATCACTTGTACCAGCTACGTCACCATCATTTGAAACTCTAAATAAATAAAAATATCATCATGGCAGATTACCCATTTTTGTGTGTATCAATCTGCTTTATTACAGATAGCGGTAATGATGATGACATATTTGTACTGTGCGAGCGCTTACCAGGCGTCACCTCACGGGCACTCATTGCTGGCGTGGAAAGTGCACCACAGGAGTCACTTTTGTGCCATTTAAAATGCGAAATATTTGGCGTCGGTCGGGATCGAACTCGGTTCACCAGATTCGCGGCCAAACACTTAGGTACGCGGCCACGGGACCCAATGTTGAAACTCACGGTTGCCATATATATTTTTTTTAAATAATTTGAACTTTACTAATACCGAAGTTTTATCAAAAACTAAGTCTTTCTTATAATGTATTTTATTCAATTTTGACGTTTTAAACTGTCATTATTAACTCCATAGCAACAACTACAAGTTATATTTTATTCACAAGTGAATTAAATTTTTTTAAATCACTCACAAAATTTTGACTCACTCTGCAAACAAAAAATACATTTAAAAATAACATCAAGAACGAAAATAACACTCACCCCCGCACGCACCACATTATTTATCAGACATTATCAGCCCTTTTCATTATTTTTCACGACATAAATGACAGACAATAAAGCTTTTTAAATAGATGACTTGACGTCTATCAGCGACGATTATCATGCTCGGCCTATTAACTGATCAGTTTTTCATTTTGTCAAAATTAAATATTCACCCATATTCTGTAACTCAATCAATAACTTTTATCGATCGATAATAAATTGTAGCCAATAATTACAGCAGACACTGAATAAAAAATGAAACTGGCAGATGATACATTTGTTTCTATTTGTCAAAAATTATTATCGATCGACAAATATTATCGACTGAGTTACAGAATAAGGGTGATTGTAATGGTTTTTATTATTATTGGGGTCCCGTGACCGCGTGCCTGAGTGTCTGTTCGCGAACCTGGGGAACCGGGTTCGATCCCGATAGACGCCGGATATTTTCAATTGTAAATGGCACAAAAGTGACCCCTGTGGTGCACTCTCGATACCAGCTATAAGTGCCCGTGAGGTGACGCCTGGTAAGCGCCCACACGGTAAAATATATCATCATCATTATCAATGTGTTGTAGATACTGGTACACCCAGTAATGGGTAATATGCCGTGATGATTTATTTATTTATTTATATTCGGCAAAATTGAATAAAATATTGCACAAACCACGTGAGCTAAGAATAAACATTACATTAGCTCACTTGGTGTGTAAACATCTCTTATATGGAGTAAGTATAAAATAGTAGGGGCAAATTTAATTCGGGTTAGTTGCTAATTTAGTTTGGAAACAACCAGTTTCTTAAATATATCGAAATTATAATGTGTTGTTAGTAAAATTGACACTCAAAACTGGCTACGTTAATCAAAGCTAATTTCCTTAAATTCGGACCATACACCAATAATAATTTCATATTTCTGTAATAAGTATCTTTACGCCTTTTGGTAGGATTATGGATTACATAAGTATTGTCTCATAAGATATTTAATTTTTTCCTTAAATCCAACCCTTGGAATTGCAAGTATTGTGACAAACCGGAATAACTGTATCTGTACTGTAATATTATTGCCATTGCATTTCAACAATAGTCTACAAAATGAAAATAAATAAATAAATAAATAAAATGAAAGTATACTGCTGAATTTTATTCTCTAACACCTTCTCTATAAAGTATTACATAATGTTTTTCGGGACAGATATTTGAGAAAAACTGTTGTCCCCTGAATATCAACCCTTAATGATTTTATGAATATTGGCTGCTATTTCTAAGCACTTTTTAGCAAGTTAGCTCCCGTTTAAGAGTATATAATTCTCACACACTTCCTCTTATGTCAATCAAGTTCTCACGGCATTGTGGACAATAAAGAATTAATACATTCTCACTAATGTCTCGTTTACACACGGTTGGTAAACATCATCATCAAATCCAAAGTGTAGACGCAGCTATTATAGACACGGATCTGTAGCTATAGACACATGGGAATGTAACGTGTTGTGTAAACATGCCTCACAACTACCCTCACGCGTGGGAATCGGGACGAGGATGATGTATAAATTACTGGACAAGGGAAAAAACAGGGTTGAAATGTTGGTTTATTAAGGGAAGAAAGATTATAGTTGGTTTAAGTGGTAAACGAATTATGAATTAAGATGAATTAGTAAATAACGTGTCACATACGTTTGCGGAAAAAATGGAATGAACGATACTATGGTTTAAGGAAAGTACATACATTGAATATACTTATTACAACAATGGGGTCCTATACCATAGTCATATTTTAACTATCTTAAATAAGAAGACGAAAATATACATAAATTAATGAGTATTAGTGAAAAAATTTTCTTTAAATATTGACTAGGTCACAAACTATAAGCGATTGAAGCTGATTACTAATTGGGTATGACGCGTTAGGTACTAAGAATTTGATTGGTCGCTTGATTTTAAAAAGGAGATTCGCGCGTCTGTTGCGGTCACCTTTGAGTCACCTTTGAAAGAATATGAAATGTCATGTTGTTCTATAACCTAACAAAACATTTAACAATTTTGTGTTTGATGAATTTGTTTAATTATAACATCTAGTAATATTAACAATAATAATATATTTATAATTAAATCAATTTGTAATATTAATTAAATTAATAATAATATTAATTAAATTAATATTGAAACTTCAAAACAGCCAACACTAGCGCCATCCGTCGTCATACTTTGTGTAATAATATTGTCAAACTGTTTCAATGTTCTATAATTTATTACGAAGAAAATGCTTATTATTTACGGTATTTATACTTAATAATTTCTTCATGAATATAACGTATAAGTTTTTATATACAAACATTTCAGCTATGCAAACATGAAAAAAATTGTTCCCTCTATAACTATCAGTTTGTCCCATTGTTTGTCGATCACTTGGTAGTACCTGCTACGTCACGCACAAATTCTTAAACTTTAAAAATTCATATCTCGCTTATTACGTAAAATTTTTAAGTCGCGTTTGCACTAAAATTCTTATTTTATCCTGTTCTTACAAAAAAAAAAATTAAAGAAAAATGGTATAGGACCCCATTCAATTAGTTTAAGCTTTAACATTCATATTTAAATAAAATATAAATAAATATATCATCACGGCATATTACCCATTTCTGAGTGTGCCACAATCTGCTTTGACACAGACATCGGTAATGATATATTTGTACCGTGCGGGCGTTTATCAGGCGTCACCTCACGAGCACTCATTCCTGGCGTGGAGAGTGAACCACAGGGGTCACTTTTGTGCCGTTTAAATTTCGAAATATGTGGCGTCGGTCGGGATCGAACCCAGTTCCCCAGGTTCGCGACCAGACACTCAGACACGCGGCCACGAGACCCCATATTTGATGTAAACCTATACTTGCCATCAAATAAATATGGAGCGGCGATTTCTACACTGTTACCAATTCCACTGATCATGTTGAAAATGCTAAGTTATGAAGAAGCGGCAACACCGCTGGGCAAGAAACAGGATGGGGAGAAGGGAAAAAATTGAGCACCAGTCCATATTTATTTAACGGCAAGTAAAGTAGTCCCATAAGTTTTAAAATTTATTTTGCGTACCTTTTCAAAAATCTTTCTCCTCAATTGTTTTCATTTCGGGGCTTCTACAGATTGTTGTATATCTTTTTAGTAAGTAAAGCCCAAAAAGTTCAAATATAGAATTGAAAGTGAAAACAAAGTTTTGAGATAAAAAAATTGTGTGTGCAAAAGACCGCACGTCCAAAAAAAAAAAACTTAAATGGTTGACATTTGGATCATACAGCAATGCCACCGCCATCTCTTTCCCGCTCCCAGAAGCTTTATAAACTTAAATGTTTAAGTGTGTCATATTTTTTATAAGATGTCAAAATCCTGTGAGCATTCTAACCAAATTTTTAAAAAAATTTTCAAGAAAGAATTTTCTTACGAGAAGGCAGGGAAACACCTCAAAATTTTAAAACCGGTGATGAGTGCTCGATTTATTCCCGTTGTCATTTAAATGTCATTATTAAAATTTCAAAAAATCAATTTAGCGGTTGTAATCACGTGATAACACTGTCAATACGGTTTTTCAAAATTATAAACAAATAAAATCTTATTTACATATAAATAAATAAATATCTCATATTGCATATTGGTAGGTGTGCTAATATTGGGTGTGCCAATCTGCTTTGTACACAGATAACGGTAATGACAGCGGTGACAAAATGAATAAGACACCCCAAAACTGTGAGTTTGTAACTAAAGTCTTTTTCACAGATTTTGTGATGTTTCCCGGTCTTATATTAATAACGTAACGTAAGCTATGACGCGAATTAATGTGACGTCATGTTCGGCTCTCCCCGAGTTTACCCGAATGACCGTGACTCGTCACGCGTGACTGGTCAGCCTTGTTCACTACCCAGGAATAAGGTATACAAGGCGCGCTTAAAGAAGTTTACATTTCAAAAATTGTGAGTGGTGCAATTTCGGAAGCAGACATCTCCAGACAGTACGTTGGACGTGTTAAAAGTCAATACATAAAATTATATGCAGAAGTTACTTGATTTCATCAATTTACATCATGTAAACGAAGATTTTAAGTTTTGGTCTGGCCTAGCTTCAATTCACTATGCCCGAACAACAACGCAGTGCTTGAGTGCAAAAACATACCATTTGTACCCCACTCAAACAGTCCTACAACGTTTCCAAGCAAGACCTAGTGAAATTTTTTAGGTGTTACTTACAAAAAAGGTGTACGACAATGTAGAAACGCGAAAATGAAAACAATTAAGACGATCCTATAGCGACGAGGCAATTTCTGCGCTCAAAAATATGCATATGATTCAAGTACATACCAGAGGACACCCTCTGACTGCCTCGGAGGTAAAAAAGCATATCGAATTGAAGGTACCGCGTAGCTATGACCGTACTACTGAACTATGAGCGCAAATTAATAAGAATTCTAGAAGTAATGTTTATCGCGCGAAAGTCCTTAGCATCTATTTTTAGGAATTTGAGTACAAATTTTTAGTATGTTATTCACGAGAAACCAATGAACGATATGTTCTAAACGAAATTTTGAAATTTTGCAAGGGACTGATTAAATCAGCTATCAAAAATAGCTATTTTTCGAGTGGTCATAACTCGGCCCATAACGAAAATTTTCAAAAAGTATACGGTTAGTTTATAGATCATACTTTCTTCTTTCATACGAGTAATATGTGTAGTTTGTCATAAATAGTTCAATAGTGCGAGCTGTAGCGTTTCGCGCGAATCTCATGTTGTACATCTGAGGATCGTCTTACGGCGCAGGATTTTTCAAATGTGTGCAAATTAATCTTCGCCGTATAGAAGAATACGGGGCACTAGCTCTATATGAAATATGAGTGCTAAAGATTAAGTTAGGTTGAAGTAATATCAATAATCAATATTTTTGATGTAACCAAATTTATATATTTTTGTATGTATTTCTTTATTATTCCTACCCTCTCATTGGGCTATGCCTGTTGAGGTAGTGTACACTTAAAATAAAATAAAATAAAATAAAATAAGCAGATTCAATATAATATTTTCCTTAAACTACAGTATCGTCCATTCTAATTTTGTTCCCAAAACTTATGTGGCACATGTAATGTCATCAAATCTTATGAAAAAAAATCTGTGTGTGAGCTTTTAAGATTAGTCTATCGATGCTGCAATGCCATGATTTTTATATATTTTAAGTATGCGTTAAGACAGTACCATATATTATAAGGCACAGTATAATACGTCTTGTCTTGTTAAGAATGCAGCAATAATGTGTCGACTCATCCCTTTTCAAATCAAATTAATAGAATCCGATTATATTCATACATCTTCAATTTCTTCTCGTCAACAATAAACAAACCATTACATATTCAGAATCCAGTGGCCTGCGTCTGACATGGCAAACAAAACACCACCGTCCAAAAACAAAACCAACACGACTCGAGACGCAAACAATAGCCTAACGTGAGAAACCATGGCATATGGGACAGAAAAATCATTTCATTTATTAATGACGCGTATTGGAATTGAAAGCGTTATGCCTTATGGATTGAGATTGTTGTACGTGTTAGTGTACGTGTAGTGTACTGTAATCCGAGATATGCCGCACCGCCTTGATTTACGTATGTTTAACAGGACTTTTTATACAATCATTGCTTCACACTATAAAATCGTCGTAGTTTTATTGTACACTCGCGCACGCAATTCGATTATGAGTATTCTTTTTGTGATTTCTGTATGACTTAATCAAAAACGAGATTATGAGAAATGAGAATATTTTTGCAAAGTCTTATTACTCATTATTCTAATATTATTATTTTTTAAACACTGATTCTTTGTTAATTTTAATACGAGGTAGCGTCAATTTTTTTTTTGGAATTTGTCATTAATATTTTATTGAAAACAGGTATAATATTTTTACATTAATTTCCTTTAAAAAAGTACACCTCTCCTGCATTTACGTACTTAGTCCACCTTTCGTACAACTGTTCAAAACACTCTTGGAAATAATTTTTTAAAAGTGCTTTCAGCTGCCTCGTCAAATTTGCCATCACCTCTGCTGGAATTGCTAAACGTTGTCCTTCAATTTTATTTTTAGCCGTGAAAAAAGACTTGTGCAAAGTTGGGTGAATAGGAGGGGTGTTCCAGAGTGGTATATTGTTATATAATTTTTCATCATCAGTCAGTAATGTAACAGAGCGTTTTCATGCAACAAAAGCCAATCGTTTCCCATTTAAATTTCAGGATGTGTTCGTCTGATTTCGTCTTGTAGGTACTGAAGGATCTCTACTAAAGTTACTTGTTTACAATTTGGCCTTGAGAAATGAATTTGTTATGAATCACGTCTTCGTAATAAAAAAATCTGATGTAGCCAGCACATTACCGTCAATTCTATATGTATTTTGTACATATTCCATGCCAAAAGTTCCTTGCAAAAGATTCTAGATAACCAGTAAAATTGTAACACGAACATATACACTACAGTTTTCTACAAATTCCATACCGAAAGTTCCTCGGAAAGTTCACTGAAAAAGATTCTGTAAAATCAAATAAAATTATAACACGAACATCTGTCAATTGGAATAACAGCTGTTTCCATAATTATAGCAAAGCTGGCTGATTTATAAAAGTTATGCCCAGTTGCACCGCTGACCCTTAAATTTTAAATTAGATTTAACAAAAAAATTTTGATAGCAATAGTCAATTACACATTTGACATTTCGTTTCGATACGATATTATCAATTTAAGGAACACTTGAAATTTAAGGGTCAGCGGTGCAACCGGGCATTCATCTCTATAAATCTTTAACTCTATATGTATTGAATATGAAGGAAAATGTATAATCCAACCGTATAGACAGACAATAAGATATTCATTCGTATTGATAAATTCCAACGACTAGTTTTTGACCAATCATGATGCAAAACACTTGAAAATTCAACCAATGGGAACAGTATTATACTGATAAAACCTTGTTACCCCGATAAATTCCAACGACTAGTTTTTAACCAATCATGATGAAAAACACTTGAAAATTCAACCAATGGGAACAGTATTATACTGATAAAACCCCGTTACCCCGATAATTTTTCTCTACCAAGTAAATAAACAGTTGTTATTGTTTATAACTGTCAGTGTGACAATTAATATGTCAAGTTTCATTTTGCTTTTTCTTTGGAATTTATCTCACCAAATACAACACGACCTCTCAGATTTTCTCAGATAAACTTTTATTTTAAAGCACTCATTTTTTTTGCTTTAGGTAAAACCCCTCCTCCTTCGGAGTCGGGATTTACCATGCAGTTTGCTTTCGTGTTTGTTGCTAAGCAAAAAAAAATCGTGCTAAATAAAAATTTATCGATAAAATCAGGAGGTCTTGTGATATTACTTCTGATAACTTTCCGCTACCAAGTAAATAAACAGTTGTTATTGTTTATAACTGTCAGTGTAACAATGTGTCAAGTTTCATTTTGCGTTGTCTTTGGAATTTATCTCATCAAATACCACACGACTTTTCAGATTTTCTCAGATAAACTTTTATTTTTAAGCACTCATTTTTTTGCTTTTAAGCAAAATCATTCAAGCAAACTGACATTAGGTAAAACTCCTCCTCCTTCGGAATCGGGATTTACCATGCAGTTTGCTTTCGTGTTTGTTGCTAAGCAAAAAAAATAATTCGTGCAAAATAAAAATTTATCGATAAAGTCACTTCTGATAATCACATAAAATGTCAAAAATGATATTTAACTGCGTTTTTTCAAACTGTTAAGAACTTCAAATAAGAGTATTTCCGGTTAACCAATTATAACCAAAATCTAATCAGCTCTTCATTTGGATGTAAAGAAGAGGAATTATAATTTTTATAATTGTAGTGTTGGAGTTATCGAAGAAATTTTTGTCACACACACACACAGACACATACACATCATCGTAAAACTAGTAAAATCGTATTCTAGGAACCCTACCACGTGTTTATTCATTAAAAACTCACCACAGAATTTTTTGACCAAAGCCAATATCTTCCTTAAGTGTGACGGAAAGTAAAAAGACCTCCTAACCCCTTTACCCCTTGGGTTTGTCCAATCAAAAATTTTGCAGTCTTTTTCCATCGCCTCATTTCCGTATGTTTTCTTTCAGATGATGATTTCTCTAGCAGGACGCATAATTTGATGTTTTCATGCTGTTCTGAAGACAACATTTCAGAATCCAACGAACGAAAAAACCTCATTTTAAGAAACAACCTGCAGCTTTCGCAGACTAAAAGGGGTGCCGGGCGATTCGATGCTTTCCGTAATAGTGGCTGCCAATCCAAGAAAAAGAAATTTCCCTCCAACGATAACCTGCTTGGTTCCAGCAACGATTCCGCGTACTTTTTGACGCTATCTCGTTTGTAGATATCAAACACAATCTACGAGTCCAATATGAATGAAACTTAACATATACGATAAAATTTCATATGTAAAGGTATGATATTTTAGTATCTAATTTCTCTGATATTATTCTATCTAAGTAGAGCATAAGATCAACAAATATTGATCCCGTTTGCGTATATGGTCTCCTCGTTGAGAGCTATTGGTAAAGAAAATAAATTGTTGACGTGCGTGCGTTGAGGAGAAGTTGAAGAAGCAATTTCTCGCTCATTTATAAGAGTGTTTGAGTATGAGTACCTATTCGTGTGAGTTGAGCGCCGACGAGTGAGTGTAGGCGTGGATTCAGTTACTCAACTCATCTTGAGATTCAACACTGAGTAGAAATAGAGTATAGTGTATAGAAATGCGGCTTTCTTTCAATGTCAAGCCGTAAAATAAGATAATAAATGTTGAGATTTTATTACTACAATAACAGAAGGAGAATAATATAATTCAAGTAGATCAAGATCACATATCTACCTTATATGATGTAACTACTTTTAGATTTGCTTTTAAATAAACTAATATATCAGCTATATTATAAACTGTTTTTGTAAATGTAGGAAAATTTCTAGACGTGGTATGGATAACGTTTCGATGCACACTTGCACCTTCTTCAGGATTGTAAGATTTTACAAAATATTACATATCATGTTCATATTGTACACAATATATATTCGTACTTAACATTCAGTTTGCTCATCGTAAAATAAATGTATTTTGTGTACAAACGTCGGTGTTAGATATAAGAATAAATGGTCTTTGATCTTTGACTGAGTTTTCGAGTAATTGTTAAGTAACTGTTTATAGTTATTTACCAGTTGTCGTTTTTATATTCCTGCACTAGGCAAGAAAGGAAAAGATTACAACAGCAACAAAATAGTTATTTTTGTAACAAGTTATGAAATATACCAAATATCATGCGAGTGCAAATTGACGCACGACGCGTAGCGGAGTGCAAGTCAATACACACGAGCTAAGATATTTGAATTTCATACAAGTTATGAACATTATTTTTTAGACGAGCATAAATAAATTTTACTTTTTTTTCAAAACTGTAATTTAGCTTCAAACGTACGGACAGTTGACAAATGATTAATGTATACATATAGCCAGAAAATTATGACATGGTAACCTAGCAACCGTGTCAACTATTACGATATGAAATATATCGTAACACTAATGTCATAAGTTCAACTTTCAGTGTTAGGATAATACGTTGATATGTTATAATTGTCACAATAGTCGTCTAAAAAATTATTTTTCAATATAGCCCCCCCTTGCTTTTGAATAGAGGTATTAGATTTCAATAATATACTTAATCGATTATGAAAATAGTCCTTTGTTTTCTCAGCAACATGCCTTTCGACAGCTGCTAAGTTCGTTATCATCCCTTATTTTTTTCCCCTTATGGCCGTTTTGCACCAACGTAACTTAAATATTAAACTGAATGAATTATAATATATTGCTGTCAACACTTCGATTTGCATTTTTTTACCTCCCACTACCGTTGACCACATTTTAAGGTCCCTAGTATCCAATTTTAACATTTTCACGATGATGTCTGTATGTGTGTATGTATATATGTATGTATGTATGTATGTGTGTGTGTGTGTGTGTGTGTGTGTGTGTGTGTGTGTGTATGTATGTGTAGGAATTTTGTCTTCGCTCTAACTCAAATACTATCATTTAGAAAATTCTGAAACCTTGTATTTCTACCCTATTTCTAATACGAAAAGAAGCCATTAGATTTTGGTGTAAATCGGATAAACAGAAATGGCACTTTACTTGAAGCTCATAATGGTTTTTCTTAAAAAAATACCATTAAATGCCATTTTTTCGCATTTTGTCATTATGGAAATTATAGATTATTGAATTTTGTACAGGTATACATTAATACTTTTTCTATATATTTTACAGATAAATTTAAAAATCATTTTTCTTTTTTTAATCCCGAAGCCTAAGATAAACACAATTCCTTTGTTACACAGTTTATTTTTCAAATGAATATAATTGACAGGTAAACGTCATTGTCAAAAAACTAATCACTTTTAAATTAATAATAGTGACATATTAAATAATAAAGAAAATCGTAAATAAAGCAATGATTATATGCAATGGAACATAATATAGTTTGAAGCATTACTAAATACGTAAGTATGTATTTAAATTAATAAATATTAAATAGCGGGAGGTTTTGTGCTAGCTTAAAATTTAAGTTTTATTGGTGCAAATGGGCATTAGTGTTTTCTTTTTTGAGAATTGGAAACAAAAATAGTCACAGGGTAGTAGATCTAGACTATAAAGCGGATGGTCAATTTCTACGAAGCCACATTCAGCAACGGTAGCGTTTGAAAAGTCTTGATTTGTGGGTTGGTGCATTGTCGTAGAGCAACAGGACACCTTACTTGACAACACAAACTGACAGATATTACAACTAATATTGCTCCAATTGTTTTGTAAATTGTCACACACGTTACCAAGGCATATGATTAAAAAACAATATAATGCAAAATTACATTAAAATGGAAAACTGCCTAGTCCGGGAATATAAAAATGACTCATCGTAAGTAATATTCAGAAACGTGAACGACATGTCACACAAATAAGGTACAATGTGTCCCAAGGAATGTATACAAAACTTTCTTTTCAGACCGTAAAACATTCAAATTAAATCCAATGTACGAGGTGTGGGAATTAAATAACAAGACTGATCTTAGAACATTGACAATGTATAAAATTACACAAAACAGATACTGCCACCTTCAATGTACTCTCCTCCCCGAACCCTACACCGCCTGATGCGAATATTCCATTGTTGGAAGCAGTGCCTGCAGGCATTTTTTGTTAGGTTGTTCATAAGCTCTGCCGCTTTTCTATAACTACATCTCGGCCCCGAATTAGTGCCTTTTAACGCAGAATTACAATTTGGGAATAATGGCACTAGGTTCAGTGAGTACGGTTGATGTACCAACACGGTGATTTTGTATTTCGTCAAAAATATCTTGCCGGACAGGGCGTTTTATTCCGGCGCGTTGTCTTCATAGAAAATCTATGAGCCGTTTTTTCACATTTCAGCCCTTTTTCTTCTCACCCGTGCATAAAGGGTTATCAAAACCTTCTTGTAGTATACCTGGTTAACGAAATGCCCCTCAGGCACCTAATCCATGTGAACAATCACAATGTTAGTGCACGGCCGAGGCGCTAATCGTCTCCGATCTCTTTTCTTCCTTCTTTAAATCTTCTAAACTGGTCGAAAACTTGAGTAATATACCTTCATCACCATAATCATTCTTCAACAATTCGTATATTTCTGTAGCGGATTTTTTAAGTTTCACGCAGAATTTCATATTGACACTAACATAATTCCGGCGGAGTACGTGAAAGTAGTTAACTTCAATCAAAGGCTACTGCCAAACGGTTTGTCTAATTATCTTGAAATTTTAACAGTGGATGGAGGAAAGATGACAAATTAATATGACATAGCCTGCAATGTTGTCAAATTTACAGGGAAGCTGAAAAAAAAATAAATCTCGTTATTTAATTGCCACACCTTGTATATACTGTCCTTCATAACATGTCTCCAAATCGCTGTATAATCAGAAGTCGGTTTCTAGACGAAATACATGGTTTTGGAGAGTTTTGTTGTAGTCTCCAACGAAAAAATGGCACTATAGTTCCGTGACCAAATGCACACTCAAGAAGATAGAATTCACTCAAAACAGTATAATCTGTTATGCCTTATACAACTGAGTTCCATCGAAAATTTGCGTCCCAAGAAGTTCATACAGAACTTTTGTTTTAGATCGTGAAACATTCAAATTAAGTGTTTTGTCCTACGGAATATAATCGTCATTTTATTTATCGAATACCGTAAACATCAACTGAAAATAGTGCAAATATGTCTCTTCCCCCTGGAGTTTATTTTAAGAGTTGAACTAGTTTTCCATTCTTTTTTCTCCGTGAAAATTGCGGCAATCATCTTTGCATGAAAGATTGCAGGTAGATAGTGTAACCAAAGTGGTGCATGATTGGGTGTTTACGTGTAAATGAAGCAGAACTACTCTGTTAGAGTAAGAATTTATTCCCGCGTTGATCTTATTACGTGCATTGTAGCTTAGGGTAAAGTCTGTTAGCGATATTCATATATGCGCGCCTTATAAGGGAATACAACGCATGCCTGAGTTGTTGTATGTTATATTTACAAATTATCACATATGAAATCACAAGAATAAGACGGTAACTGCTTTTGAAATTTAGTTACAAATCGGAAATGCTCTGTGGTTAATTCCACTAACTTACGAGTATGTATGCTGACGATCTTACGATGTGCAATAAAATAACTTGCATTTCAGATTGAATTACTCTTCAAGCTGATCTCGACAGATTAAATAATTATTTAATAAGTAATGATCTATCTGTTAAACATAGTAAATGCTCTTATATTTCGTTTTATCGAAATAGGAACAATTTCGGATTTAAATATAGAAACAGTGGAAATGTAATCAATCATATATTTCAGGTAAAAGATCTTGGTAGATAGTAAACTCATATTCGACAATCATAATGACACTGTTGTAAAGAAAGCTTATAAAATACTTGGATTTATACAAAGAGTTGGAGAATTACAACACTCTTGTTCCACTCTATTATTCACTTGTTCGTTCGCAATTAAAATTTGCTATCGTATGCTGGTTCCCTCATTTCCAAATATATATTAAAAGAATTAAAAGACGATCCTATAGCAGTCCTCAAAATGTTGTAAAACATGAGATTCACCCGAAACGAAAGAAAGCCACAGAAAAAATAATCATCTAAATTGTAGTTAAATTAACTAAACAAATCTGTAATTTTCAGGCTAACTAATATGTATTCATTAAATTATCTAAGTTGATTTAGTTAAATTTTCTAAATTTGTAATAACAAATTACAGTGAAATTAAATACAAAATTAAATTAAATGAGTACATTTAGTATTGAACGAAACATAAATAAAGAAAATAACTAAATATATATTTAAATTTTCTATTTACTTACCTAATTCACTAGATAAATCACCGAAAATTGTAGGACAAATATAATGAAGCCAAAATATAGTAAAATTAAATAAAATAAGTAATTAAAATAACTATTAACATATTTAAATTAACGATTTTTTACAAAATATTTATTATCTATTTCGAGTTATTTAAAATGCTAAATTAAGATTTGTAAATTATACTAAATAATTAGACATATTGCCTAATAAAATAATATCTAATTATAATTAGACAAATTTTCAATTCTTTTTTTTGTGTATGATCTATAAATTAACCGTACACTTTTTTAAAAAAAATTTAGGGGCAAGTCATGACTACTTGGAAAAGAGTTATTTTTGATAGCTGATATCATTAGTCCTTTGCAAATTTTCAAAATTTTGTTTGGAACATTTGGACATCGGTTTTATATTAATAACAGACTATAAATATATACTCAAATTCCTAGAAATAGAAGCTGAGGAGTTTCGCGCGATAAACAATATTTTCTAGAATTCTTATTAATTTGCGTTCATAGTTCAGTTACGCTTCTCTACCTCAGATATACATTATGGACGAATCAATACTGTATCTCCTGGAGTGTAGTTGAATCATATGCATATTTTTGAGCTCAGCAATTGCATTTGCAATTGGAAATTCCCGAATAATTCTGTCTCCCTCGTCACTTTACAAAAACGTAGAGAAATATTGTCTATATGTACCTAACATTTTTAATTAACCCTAAAGATAAAATAGATAATCATAAAAAATCCGGTGTTTATAAAATTGACTGTAAAGATTGTAATATAGTTTATATCGGGCAAACTAAAAGACTAATTGATACTCGGTTTAAAGAACATTTCTATCATTTAAAAAGCGGTAATCCTGATAAATCTAGCGTAGCACAACATATGTTTATTAATAATCATAAAATTGACAATTCTAATATAAAATTATTGAAACAAGTTGATAATAATAGATATTTAACCGCACATGAGAGTTTGATAATACATAAATTTAAAGATAAATTGAGGAACGCGGACCTAGGTCCCATCCCAAATTCTAAATTATATCAGGTAATATAAGACAGTTACTCTGTTTAATCTTAGTTACCCAATTAGGTATCCATTCACCTTTGACTCCTGTCCCTATATAACCCGTGTTCTCTCCCTTATTCCTCAGAGCTGTTTTGACCTCTGGCATGGTTTACATGCTGAGTAATCTTAAATTCTCTGTTTTTACTTTGTAGTTTCTACTGATGATGAGAACTTAGTTCTCGAAATACGTATATAGTTTTTAAATTTATTGTTAAGGTTAAAGGGTTTTTTCTTTAGTTACGCTATTTACGTTTAATTTTTTTTCTAAAATATGTTTTTCTCGCATTCCTTTTCTGATCATTAAATTATATTGTTTTAATTTTCATTATCTTGTTATGCACTCTGTAGAGCAAGACATTTGTATTTTACTTTTTTGGGCCTTTGGCTTGTTGTGCGGCCTTCTTTCTATATAAACACAAGTAAAAAAAAAAGAAAAACAAAACTTAATTTCATATTGTAGGAAGTGTATTTGTAGTACATGTTATTTTGTCTTTTGTCTGTAGTTCATATATGTTTGGAATGCCAAGTATGAGTTTAAGTGTGGTCTTCTTTACGCTTTAAAATGAATCTTTGTAGACATTAAGTACTTGACTATTTCTGTTTCAAATTGTTCAATTTGTCCGGAACGGTACACAACACAGTACAAAGTTAATAGCTTTCGCAATGAGTCTATTTCGTTCTTATAGATGCAAAGGTATGCGGCACGGATTCAATATTTACATATATATTTAATTTTTTTACATACATACATTACTGGCTTATATTTTATTCAAAAGACTGCATGCACTTGTAGAGTAATTATTAAGAAATACTTTCTAGTCTAAAAAATAAACTAAGCTAGAAAAGTACTCACCTATTCGTCTATTGCATCACAAGTTAAGTGTACTTAAACTAAACTTAAACACACTTGAATTACGCTCGAAATTCTCTTCAACGGTACACGGATTAGTTTAAATAAAATTATTGTTTTTTTAATAGTTACTGTACATAAAACAACATTCTTTCTTGATGGCCAAAGTGGAATTTTAATTTCGAAGTTTGGTAACACTGGAACAAATGATAAATAAAACGTGCTCGAATCGCATTCATTGGAGAAATTATAAAGAATTATTGTTTTGGCGTTCGTGTTATTTATTTGATGTTTTAATTTTTAAACCGCTCAGACGTTGTAAATATAATATATTACAATGGGCACAGTAAATATCATAATTTATTAACGTGTATTAATAAAGAAATTTATAATCATTTTGTCACGAAATGCATGCAACCACCCGAATAGAGATAACATGTCTATTTACCTTATACCGTGAGTATTTTTTAACGTGAAACATTGGGTTTGTCATATCCATAGTTACGATTCGACATTTGATTGACAGCAATGTAATTGCGTGTCCCATTTAAAATGAAACATAGGGAACGAATTTGACATTTGATAAGACGTCAGTAGAGGTTAATTTTGTTTAAATAATTATACCTGCTTTCCTTGTGCTCGAGTGATTTTCTAACTTGGCCAAATTTCTTACAATATTTAAATATAATACTCTGTAAAATTCATTCCCTATGTTTTCAATGAGACAGGCAAATATATTACTGTCAATCAAATGTCAAGTCGAAACTTATAGGAAAATTCAGCGGTTATATGTCATATTGACAAGACGTCATTAGAGGTTAATTTTGTTTAAATAATTATACCTTTTTTCTAAAAATTAAATTTAGTTGCAAAAAAAATATTGTGTGCCCGAAATATGTTTAGTGCTCTCGAGTGATTTTCTCACTTAGCTAAATTTCTGACTTAACTAATATCTGTCAAATTCGTTCCCTATGTTTCATTTTAAATGGGACACGCAATTACATTGCTGTCAATCAAATGTCAAATCGTAACCATGGACATGAAAACCCAATGTTTCACGTTAAAAAATACTCACGGTAGACAATCACCCCAAGTTGTTAAAAATTGTAACCAATAAAAACAAATGTAAAGCCTGTCATTTTCATATTTTATTCAGTGTTCGCAATTATTATTTGTTATCTGTTAGCAACGTTGTTAAGAATTGACAACTTTTTTACAGAATTGGGACGAATGTCTCTCAAATAGGAGGACATAACCACAGATTCCTGAGGCTAAAATAAAACGATTTAATTAAACTTACCTTTACCGAAAGTATATCGTTCAGCCACTATTCTTCGAAAATTTATAAAAAAAAAAAAAAAAACAGTAATTTTGCTTATAGTAACAGAACACTTTATTCGATTTGGTGGAAATTTAGTATGACACTTCATATGGATGTCTTCTTTTCAGATGACACTTATTATTAGTGAACCATTAGTGCATAAAAATTGGGTGTCCCGACATTGATTAGACAGTAAATTAATGGCCCCATCGATAATGTAAAATTATTTTGTTCAGAAAGATACATTTAATAGTAAACTTTTCTATTTCTGTTACGGTTCACACAGAAAAAAATCTGTTGTGGCCAGCATAAGACCTCTCGCCATTTTCATATAAGGCTATATAAGTATTGTATTGTACTTCTCTATCGAACCGTCGATTTATAACAAAAAATTTCAGAACTTTAACCAAATATTGTTTTTTATTATATTTAACATGTCTTCTGCACACATATAATTCTAATTATATCTATTTTTCATTGTATGAGGAAGTTCCTATATGTCTTCCAATGCATTAACCAGATTGGCGTTATTTCTGATGGATATATGCATTTTACCTATAATTTCAAATATTTCATTAATAAAATAATAAGAAAGATTAAATATACTTCCCAGAAAAAGCTATCAGAAAGCCACTAAAACTGTTGATTTTTAACACTGTCATATGTCATTTTCAAACTATGTTATAAACATTTGAATTTGTCAAGTCATTTCCTTAGTGCCTTAGCCTCTGCGATTAGAATCTGCTATATATTATAGTGTCTTTATCTCTAAATCTATACAAGATATAATAAAAATTTTAAGTGTATTAGATGGAGAATTTTGTTCTTCAATATTTGTAATAACAAAAATTTCCAAAAAATTATTAGAAGAAATTTTCTAAGAAACTACTACTTCCGTTGTTCAATTGTTACCAAAACCTTTTCAGCTCTTCCCAGGAATATCAGATTGAGGAAACTCCAGTTAAATATTTTTTAAGTCTTATAGTTTTTGAGGAATCGTGTCTACAACATCCAGACATACATGCACACACACACATACACACATCCACACACACACACACACACACACACACACACACACACACACACACAGACATAATTTTAAAAATATTATAATCGGATTCTAGGAACCTTAAATCGTGCTTATTCAATAAAATCTGAATATGCGAATATTAGTATGAATCCAATACCTCTCTTAGCGAGAGTAAAAATAAAACCAGAGTGACTGCACCATGAAATTTTTAAAATAAATTTTGTCTAGCAGTCTGTCCAAATGCCAAACGTCTAATTCTTAATGACAGTAACGAGTTGTCAATCTTATCAATTTATTTAGGAGTAAGCTAACAGTATTTAATCGTCTTATTATAATAATGGTAGTAAAATACTATTAGGCCGAACATATGGATATGTTAATAGTTTTAGAATAGTGCGAATGAAATTTAGTTGTTTGATATTTGGATAGACTCCTAGATAAAATTTATTTTAAAAATCGCACGGTGCAGCCACTAAAGTTTTATTTTTTTCTGTGTGAACCGAAACAGATATCACAAAGAGAAAAGTTTACTATTAAACGTATCTTTCTGAAAAAAAAAAATAATAATAATTTTATGTTATCGGTGTGGCTACTAAAAAGTTACTGCTTAATCAATTTCGGGACACCAAGTTTCATACACTAGTGGCTTACTAATAATAACAAGTATCATCTGAGAATAGAGATGCATTCGGGCCGGGCCGGACCGGGCTATGAGGTTTGGATCGCCTCGGCCCGAAAATAAAAATTGCCGGCCCAATTCGAACAAAAAATTAGCTGGCCCGGCTCGAAAATTGACTCGAAATCGGGCCGGGTCGGGCCAAAGCTCGAAATTGGGTGCATCCTACGTTCCTAATTTTGATTTTTATGTGAGGCGAAATGTTTACCTACCTTTTTACGTGCCAAATTTATAAAAAACCTCTACATCCTTATAACTTTCGACATTAGTTAACATAAGTTGTTAAACAAAAGAGACACTTCTAGTGTAAGTTTGTTATAAAAATTACAGACTTACGAGTATTTAAAACTTTGTTTCTCAAAGGCGCTCGAAAATTTAAACTGTTTCACAAATCTTATACAAAAATATTTTTTTATCTAACTTTATTTCTACTCAAAAATAAGACAAGAAATCATTATAGTAGAAATAAAAATCACTTTTATTTAAGTATACGAATAGTAACAATATAGTAATAGTAACAACATGACAATAGCATTATTATGCTTTAATAAATAACCTTGAATTTTTTAAGTAAAATAACATTTTTATTATTAAGATGTCAATTATGTTGTTATTAAATCATTTTGACCCTTTTCAACTTCATCCATTTTCATTAAAATATTAAGGAAACTGTGCATTTGATTGAATTATAAGATTTTTCGGGCCGGCCCGAAAAGCTCGAATTTTCGGGTCGGGCCAAAACCAAAAGTCCGACTCGCCTCAACTTTTGCAAATGATTAGCCCGATTCGGCCCGATAAAAATTATCTTCGGCCCGGCTCGATGATCGACTCGAAATCGAGGCGGGCTTCGGGCCGGGCCGGCCCAAAGCTCGAGATCGAGTGCATCTCTATCTGAGAAAATGACATACTCATATGAAATGTCAAAGTGTTCCGTTATTATAAGCAAAATTATTTATTTTTTTCGAAGAACTTTGAAGCAAAATACTGGCTAAACGGTACACTTTTCGGCAAAGGTAAGTTTAATTAAATTGTCTTATTTTAGCCTCAGGAATGTGTTTAAGCCATGTCCCACTATTTCAGAGAAATCCTCTATATCCGAATTTCGTCAAATTGAGTTCTGTACGTTTAAGTTACCATTGCATTAAAGTATTTTTACCTCCCGCTACCCTAGGTAAGGGAGGTATAGGGATCGTGCTAAAAATCGGATATAGAGATTTTAGTGAATAAGCACGTTTTGATGTCCCCAGAATCCGATTTTAACATTTTTACAATGATGTCTGTAGGAATGTATGTGTGTGTGTGTGTGTGTGTGTGTGTGTGTGTGTGTGTGTGTGTGTGTGTGTGTGTGTGTGTGTGTGTGGATCTTGTGGACACGATTACTCAAATACTATCAATCAGAAAAATTTGAAATTTTGTATACCCATTCTATACTAATATGGGAAGTGCTCATTAGTTTTTAGTGTATATCGGATAACCGGAAGTATCATTTATACAAGCTTTTAACAGATTTTCTTGTAAAAAATTCAGTGAATATAATTTTTTAGCAACTTTTACTAATTAAAATTGAATATAATGGTACAATCTTCAATTCTACGATAATAACATTTAGTAAATAACTCTAAATAACTTTAAATATGAATTTATAATATAATTTATTTTCATGTATCACCTAGCCCATGCATCAAACAAAAACATAATTTTAATGACAGTTTTGACATATTTAAACAAATGTCACTGACAAGAAGCAATTATATTAAAATTAATACTGAAACCGTGTTAAGGAGAATATAATAGTAAAATATTTAATTAAGGTTTGTAAAAATAATATACTTTCCATCATACATAAATGTTAGATGTACAGGATGATTTGATTTAAATTTGCTAATTGCTATTTTTGCAGCACTATAAATTAATATTAATTTACAACTACACATTTACGAAATGGATCATGTACGGCGAAGAATTTACAAAGATTGCGTTTTAGAGCACCTAGA
The DNA here is from genome assembly GCA_943142095.1 of Ophonus ardosiacus. Lineage (NCBI taxonomy): Eukaryota > Metazoa > Arthropoda > Insecta > Coleoptera > Carabidae > Ophonus > Ophonus ardosiacus. The sequence goes on along the minus strand of OW964834.1, from coordinate 32,173,377 downwards.
AGATGGTGGTGATTTTTATAAGAATGTGTGTGTGTCGATTTTTCCTTAAAGCCTATTAAAATATGATCCAAAACTTCTCAAATTTAGTATTTAAAACTCATATATAATTTGAAACAACATATTAGATCTTAACCATATATGATGAATCGGATATAGTACTTAGGTACTTTGAAGCTCTAACAGATTTTTGAGGAAAAACAATAAAACAATCCAAAATTTCGTATTACAGACTTTTCTAATTATTGGACAACAAATTAGATTTTATTTACAAAAGTTTAACCGGAAATGATACTTCACTTAAAGCTCACTGCTATTTTAAACATGGAATTGGCGGGAGGGCATGTGTTGGCCACATCAGATTTTTTTTTTTAATGTGCAAACGAATAAGTTTTAATTTTCACAAGTACAGCCTTTAGGATAGGTAAAACCTGACTATTTTTGAAAAAAAAAATCTGTTTCCGCTTCTAGTTTTGTGTTTCTGTGATATATTTTAGCTAAAATAAGGCATTGCAACAAAAAAATTGAAATTTCAAATATCAAGCATACGAGCCCTATCCCATAAGTGTTGGCCCAGTCATAAAAAAATGCATTTCTTATACTTGTGCTCAACTGGAGAAGCTGCATCCAATTGCATTAGTTAGTGTAGATCAGTTATTTCCAGTATTTAAGGCATTAAGTTATAATTCAATGGAAATAAATTAGTAGGTGTTTTGATTTTTTGCTTAAATAAGTCATTTTAATGATTTTATGTAACTGGGACAGGGCTCGTATATTCACACAGATTCTAAAAAGAATTGGAGATCTTATATCTATTCAATATTAATTCAAATATATTAAGAACATGTAAATTTATTTCAAAGTTCATATATGATGTTGAAATACTTTGGAATTTAAAAAAATGAATCCGGTATATTTTGAATTATAAGCTACCTTTTACGAAACTTATGTGAATGAAATATGTATTTACTAATGAATTTATTCATATATTACTAGCAAGAATTCATAACTAAATCTTCAAAATATCCAATAGGTACATCACGATATATGTTTAAAAATTACGTTTATATTTGTTAAGAAACATAACAAATACCTCGTATTGCTCCACAAATTTATAAAAAATCTTTTTCTAGAATAAAACTACTAGTAGAGTATTTCGGTAATAAAGTCCAAATCATGACATATCCCGCCAGGGGTCCAAAGTTAAGTATTCTTGTCTCAAATCCGGACAAAAATTTATTATTCACAATTTATTTGATGTAGCCGCCTCGTGAAATACCGGTTATACTATAATATATTCATATACAAAAAAATAACTACTGTAATGTAGTAATGACTTATTTACCGTGGAGAGGTTTTGGTAGATAATTTGACTTGCGTGAGAAGATACACCCAATTGTGTGTGGTCCGAAATGAAACAGTTTTAAATGGTATAATTTCCAAAAATATCGGCACTTTATTGATAATAAGAACTTTAATTTACGAGTACATACACTCACCACTGATGCTCGCCTACTAATCGTAGTCTTTAATTGTTGTTACATCACACCCCAAGACAGTAATTAATTCAATAAAACATAAACAAACATTTTGATACTCAATAAATAACGATTATCCGCCTCGGTGGTCGAGAGGTTATAGGTAGCGCTCAAGCGACCTTCACCGCTCGCCTCTGGGGTCGTGGGTTCGATTCCCACCAGAGGCTTGGATGTTTGTGTATGTCCTAAATTATAAACTTCGAAAATAAATTGTCATTGGCCAATCGGCACCGTACCGAAGCCCAGGGCTCGGGCCAGGGGGGTAGAACAAAAATAAATAACGATTAAGATAAAAAACATTTTTTGATAAATACTTTGAGAGATATTTGAATTTGTTTTCAGTAACACAGTGACGTTACGTGTTTACTGCTATCTTTCTCGCGCAGCCTACTATAGAAACTGGTGCGAGAAAGATAGCAATGGTTTTGCTAAAAATCAAATGCATTTAAACTAAAAACAAATATGACTTTTTAATATTACGAATTGCTCCAAAATTAAATGAACGTTCATTTAAAATAATAAATAATAAGACTAGGGGACCCGATTGAACCTAGGGGTTTACGTAACCACCCACAGCTGACGTGAAGAAATCACGACAAGAATTATTTTAAATATATAGAATACCATTTATATAAAATTGTGTTTTATTTAAACATTCAACGAGATATTTGTATTTATACGAGGGTTGTCCCAAAAGTATTGCACAGTTGACTCTAACTCGAAAAATTTTTATCGAAGAAGGTACAAGTATATAGTCAAATATATTTATATTATTATGTAAGTGTATATTATTGTTTGAGAAGGTTATTAGGCGTTACCTCACAGGCACTCACAGCTATAGTGGAACAAACACCACAAGAATTACTTTAAAGTATAATATAACACCATTTATTTATTTATTTAATTAATTAATTATTCAACAGGATATACCAAATTATGGAATAAATACAACGTAGTTAATAGAGATGTACAAATAAAGAAAAATATAGTATCGATTACCCAAGCTAGACATAGACAATGTTAAATAAATATACAATAAATTTTCTTAATACATATACATACAATAATAACAAAATTGCAATAGGGTAATTTCAAAAAAATAAATTGTCGATTTTTTTTATAATATCATGAAATCCATCTCCTTTAATAAATATAGTAATAGAAAATAATTTGAAATATGCGACTTTTCATTCATAAATTTGCTAATAAACTTTCGCGCTTTTAAACACGGACTAAATTTGTGACGACACAAATTCATACTCACACAAAGACAATTCTCTCTCCAACACACACGCTTCACAACATGAAACAGTAACCTAACCTAAAAGTGTGACAGCTGATAGCAAAATATACAAGAGAGAAGATTATTATTACTTTCTATTTCTTTAAAAGTACTTGTGCAGTATAAGGTAAGTAAATAAACCATTTATTTAAATAAATACCAAACCAAATAATCATAGGTCTAAATTAAACCGGTAGAGCTCGACTGTCGTATCCGTGAATATGTGTCGTCAGCCGTTGAAATATTTGAAATTAAACGCAACTTTTAAAAAATCATATCTCTGATTCTAAAGACTTGTAAGATGTAAAACATACACATACATGTTTAATTTGACCTATTTTTTCAAGAAAAAAATAAATCAGAAAATGTGAATAGACCCCATTCATTTTGACATATAGAGTTCAATTTATTTTTAAAAGTAGAAAAATTATCATAGAAATCCAGGTCTTGACAATATTTATTAAATGTTCTGCACATAGAATTTAGCGGAGAGTGGAAATGGGAATATGTACGAGATGCATCACAATGGAAAGTAGTAGTATGTCGGAAGTTAGACGTTAGACGGCTGAACATAAAATGTAGCATGCTCATATCATCGATCATATTGTTCACTAATTTATAAATAAAAATAATTTCATGCTTGGAACGCCTCGTTTTTAAAGCCTCAAGTATAAATTCCATAAGCAATCCTCATACTAGTTTACTGTAGACCACTGATGGAGTATTCTAAAATAACAAATTTTTAAAAATTTCTTCTCAATATTTGATACAAATGGTATGGGTTCAATATTATACAACCATATTCTAACGAATAAGAGGTTTCCAATAGTTTTAAAATTAAATGAAGTACGTATAACAAAAAACCCATAGTTCTACTACATTCAGATAAAATTGTATTAATACAAAATTGTATGTTATATTATTATATTCAAACATTCTATTAGCCTAGTAGTATAAACTTGCTTTGTGCAGCACCAACATGTTGAAATTAGCAATTTTTATACACATAAATTCAATAAAATAAAATATTCATAAAATCTTGAATTTATGCTTTTCAGCGCGCATCATTAACATTAGGGTGTAGTAGACTTGCAGAAACCAAAGTGCTGTTTTATAGATTGTTATAAGTTAACTTGTTTGAAATTAAAATATACATATACCTAGATCTACTTGTTTTAGCGTAGAATACATATTTAAATAATATGCACAAAACTTACTACATGAAGCAGCAAGATTTTGACCTATTTTCTAACAAATTTTAAATACGAAATATACATGTATGTAATTAATTCAGAAATGAACACAAGATGGTACTAGAAGTTTCGATTTTATTTTGCATAGAAAGTAATTGAATTATTAATCAAAAAAATTACGAAATGAGGACATTGGTTGTTTTTGTATTAATCCATATTACTAAACTAAAAATTATATACCCCTATCCTTAAAATTATTCTTAAACTCTATATACGTATTTCGAGAATTAAGTTCTCATCATCAGTAGAAATTACAAAATATAAAAATTAGGCAAGAGAGAAGTAGAGATTACTCAACATGTGAACCATGCCAGAGGTCAATACAACTCTGAGGAAAAACGGGAAGGATCTGGGATTATATAGGGATGGGAGTCAAGTGTCAGTAGGTACCAAAATGATGAACAAAGATTAAATCATTAAGAAATGAATCAACCAAAAAAGGAAATTATGAACTAACAGTTTATATTAAACTAAATAATTTAGAATTTGGTATTGGGACGAGATCTGCGTTCATTAGATCTTTTTTATGTTTATATATAAACAAACTCTCATACGCGTCAAGATATTTATTATTACTAACATGTTTTAAAAGTTGGATATTAGAATTATTAATATTATGACTATTATCAAACATATGTTGTGCTACGCTGGATTTATCTGGTTTACCCGATTTTAGATGATACAAATGTTCTTTAAAACGAGTTTCAATTTGTCTTTTAGTTTGTCCGATATAAACTTTATTACAATCATTACAATTAATTTTATAAATACCCGACTTTTTATTATTATCTATTTTATCTTTAGGGTTACCTAATAAAGATTTAATGGTGTTTGTTGATTTATAAGTAAAATTTAGAAAATAACAACATAGAATCAGTCAAAATTACAGAATATTTAAAACTAACTGAGCTTTGTATGAAACAAAATTATTTTCAGGTAAATAATAAATTTTATCATCAAAAAGAAGGTACAGTTATGGGCAACAGTTCATCACCTTTCTTAGCTAATTTGTTTATGAGTAATTTTGAAACTGAATTTAAGGAAAATAACAAAGATTTTCCTAAAGTTTGGATTCGATATGTAGATGATATTTTTGCAATTATTAACACTAAAACTTGCGATTTAAATAATTTTTTAGTCAGATTAAATTCCGTTTTTCCATCCATTAAATTCACGATTGAAAAAGAAACCAATAAACAATTACCATTTTTGCACGTACTGGTTATTAGAACGATGTCCACGCACGACCGATCTCTTTTTTCCTCTTTAAACCTTCTAATCTACTCGAAAACTTGAGTAGGTACAAGATAGACACTCATCACCATAAACTTTCTCAAACAAATCATACGTTTTTGTAACGGATTTCTCAAGTTTCGTACAGAAATTTATAATGATGCTGACATGATTCTGGCGAAGTACAAGAAAAGGGCCCACTTCAATCAATTGTTTAATTGACACGCCTCGCAACTTTCGCAATTCAAAATTGTTACAGATTCATAAATCTACAAAAGGACAAAGGATTAACAATCTCAAAGGATTTCCGCAAAAATTTAAGCGAAATTATTTATTTGATTTTATGAGCAAGCGAGGATAATATATGATTAATATAATCTAGGCATTCCTATTTAATAAAGTTGAAATTTATTGTCAATAAACAACGTTCTTAATGGCAATTCTTATAGGAAATATTCTCAAATGGATGGATTAAGCAATATTTCAGTAGCGTAGTTATACGCCCAGGCTTCTAAACCAAGCAATAGGACATTGGAGTTGGAGTCTCACAGTCGTAAACATTTTCAACAGATACTTTACAAATTGTCGCGCATTGAAAACGACAATTTATTCTGGATACTAATGCAGCCACTACTCGTAGATTCTACGTACATATATAGACAATATAGTAAATTACTCTCATATATGTTCTCAGCTTAATTGGACTGAGAAATATTCACAGAGATGGTCATTAGGAAATAGTTACATTTTTCAAAAAATACGACATTTAGAAGATAAATACATTGAATTTAATTACGCTATTTTTTAAACAGACTACATTGGTAAAACAAGAATAGTTATGTAATAAAGTATGCCCCATAAGTTTTGGCACAAATTTCAACAATTTTTTTTGTAGAACAAAATTATAAGATAGACGTGTTCTTCCACAAGGCGCAATTTGTTGCAGACACCTATCATTAGGTTTTGGATGACATTAACATTGATTTCTCGGACATTTCTTATTCTTGTATATTCTGCTTTAAAGTTCGTCCTTATTTCAGGGTTGAAAAAAACCCGGGTTTTTTTTTTAAACCCAGCCCACCTGGGTTTTTTAATAAAACCCAGGTTTTATTAAATAAAAGCGGGTTTTATTGACAAACATCGAAATATAGTATGTATCATTTTTAACTTTAGTTTTATAAAGTATCTTAATACACATACACAAGTCGGCGTAATAGATAATTAATATTATTATTTTTTTTTAAGACTGTAATGTAATGAACAATAAATTAATTAGAGAGTGTACATGCGTACACGAATTAATATTAATAGTTGCAAGTCTGTGCAATGCAAATGTGTACAAGAATTAGATTCAAGTGTCACAACTAATAGTAGTACGTTTAATACAAAACTCAAAAAATAATGAAAATGCTGACACCAGGATTGGAGTTGTTCAAGTATAAAAGAAACACTGTGTTCAGTTCGCACAGCAATGAAAAATATATTAAAAATGATTAAACACGATGTATACAAAATGAAATTGATTGTAAAATGTTGCCGGTGACAAAAATTTATGTACCTATATATGTGTGTACCATATATGTATGTACTATATTTAATTAATAAAATATGATTTTATAAAAGTGGGTTTTTAGATGTTTTTTTTGGGTTTTTTTAAAAAAAACCCGGGTGGGTTTTTTTGGGTCGGGCAAAATTACAACAACTCTGCCTTATTTTGGGCTTCCCATCCTCCATACTAAATTTTTCGTGATAAAAGAACCCAAAAATCTGCTATGGGAGTTATGGGACGAGCCTAGAAAAGGTTAGAGAGATTGTCGTTCCGCGGAATTTTGAATTTGTCTTGCATGGACGCAAGGTCTGGCCATAAGATAAAATCGTCCTTCTTCCCAAGCGTATTCTTCAATAAAATTAACAAATTTAGTTATTGATATACTTTTAACTATCCAGGGCTTCACCTTACTCGGCCCACATATAGCCTGGATACACCCCTTGTGGAAATAGCGCACCATACCAACACCTTATCTGTAAATTAGGCTTTTTGTTTATATCTGATATTATTTCGGAGCTTTACAATATTTTCAGCTATAATATCCTAAGGACATTGATAATTACGAAATAATTTTATGACAGTCACCGAAAACTTGTAGATAACACCCCCTCCGCCTTCGGCGTTAGACTGTTACCGAGCAACGTGCTTGAGGAAGTTGTGATAAAATTATAAGTATTTATCAATGATCGAGGGGTATTCGGTGAGAATTTTTTTTGCAATTTTAATTAAATTTATGAAGAATTTGTATTTAGCAGAATTTTTATAATTATATAATCACACAGTAGATGTCAGTAGTAGTTATGAATATTATTCAGCGTGAAGTATGTAACGAGAACAAGATTGACATTGACACTACAAGATACCGAGGCACGTTCAGTTTTTCTAATTTTTGATATACAGGTGTCCCAGATTTAAACGGCATAACTTGAACCATGGATTAAACACGTAAAAATAAGGTGACAAGTTCATTTGAGCAAATGTCCGTAAATGCTTTGTTTCAGAGATATTCATGTTTTTCTTATTGGAGCAGCGCTACCTTAAAAATCAACTTTATAACGAGATATCAAATATTATCTTATTAAATTATGACATAACAATTAAATTAATTATAGGTAAATGATTTGGCTATTAACTAATTTCGATACAAACTTTAGTTTGCTTGCCTAAGGTCAGGGCAAAAATGAAAATTATCGATGAATTGAAACAAATTTATTATTTTTGTACAATAAAATAATAACGATTTTTTATAACATTTGTTCAAAATGTTCACCTGTAGCAAGCAAACAGGCACGACAACGATCTGCCACTGTATTGGTCGCTGCGTGACAGAGTGACATTGCTCGGGAGATATGGTTGAATAATAATTTTTCTGCGTAGAGTGTCCAAATTATCTATCGGTTCATCATAGCCTCTTTCTTTTATGGCATCCCAAGCAAAGAAATCTAAAGGTGTTAGATCGGACGAACTCTCTTGGTTGTCTCGCATAATGTGCAGGGCAGCCATCTAACTGTAGCCAAGAGTTTCTTCTTATTGCTAATGTAACTTCTTCCATTAAGGGCCGGTCTTTCCACCTTCAGATAAAGTTCCGGATAGCTATCCGCCAGATAAACTTATCTGAGACTTTATCCGACGGATAACTTTTTTCTGTCTTTCATTTCAAATTTATCTGACGGATAACTATCCGACAGATAAGTGCAGTATAAGCAGTTCCAAAATCTCTAATAAAATTAAAAAGAGACAACAGCATTGCAAATGTAATAAGGCAGAGCAAGAAAATGCAATATAAGTTTTGTTTCGATCAAGTTGCTTAATATTTATGTTTTGACATTTGTGGTTATGATCTTTTTGACGTAATTATAAATATGTGTGCAGGCTATTCTGCTTTCTGTTCATATTTGGAAATGTATAAGGATTATAAAAATTGAAAGAAATGTGAGAGCTCCAATAATTTTGAAATTATTGAAATACGGAATATTTTTATATTTGTACTTGTACTAAGGTGCAAGTATAAGTATGTCATAGAAAATAACAAGATATATACAGCGGCGAGGGATTAAGAATGACCTCCCTTGGACCGACAAAAAAAAAGTGTATTGCCTCTAAAATTAATTTTAAAATAGTATAATTGGAAGACAATTTTCATCATGGTAATGATTAAACTTGATGACAATAATGATAATACTTGATTATAACAATTTCATTTAATTACAACAATACTATGTTAACAGTGAGAATGAGTAACCAGGGATGGACAAACTGCAGTGAAATGATAATAGAACAAGATCTGAGAAGCAAGAACTCTTGTCTCTCAAAGTTTAGATGTGTAATGATTTATTTGTTTGTATATATTTATTTTTCTCCATATCCCTGATACCCATAATTGGGTGTGTATTTATTTAAAATTTGGTATGACAAAAAAAAATACGGTTTGTAGGAATGAACATTAGTTTTGCCCCATTGGAAAATTTTCTGGCGCCATATATAACAATAAATAATAATTAAATATGTGAAATTACATGTTTGTATTCTATCAAAATATCATGTATTTGACATTTTTTTTCGATTTATTGCATTTGATTCATATGTTTCTGTCAGATATCATATTTATCCGGTAGAAAAGTTCCGGATAACTTATCTGTCGGATAGGCAATATTTATCTGGCGGATAACCTTATCTGAAGGTGGAAAGACACATTTTTGATTTATCCACCAGATAACTTTATCCGGAACTTTATCCGAAGGTGGAAAGACCGGCCCTAAATCATTCAAATCATTATTTAGAAAATTGTAGAACATCTCTAAATTTAAACGATATGGCAAAAAGAAATGGCCTATTAAAGTATTTTCAATAATACCTAGCCAAACATTACATTCAAATTCATAGCGGAAAATTTTCTCTTTAATTGCATGAGGATTTTCATGTAACCAAAGATGAGAATTTTAGGGAAGCAAACTAAAGTTTGTATCGAAATTAGTTAATAGCCAAATCATTTACCAATGCTGCTCCAATAAGGAAAACATGAATATCTCTGAAACAAAGCATTTACGGGCATTTGCTCAAATGAACTTGTCACTTTATTTATACGTGTTTAATCCATGGTTCAAGTTATGCCGTTTAAATCTGGGACATCCTGTATAATAGAGTGTTTTATTGTGAGTGTGTGTGTATTTTATTAAATGAAGCGTTATTTTCACTGTCATACCGTCATTTTCAAATAAAACAATTAATCTTTAATTATCTGTCAAAAAGTGTTTGTTATTTAGCAACTTAATGACTTAAGTGATAATTGTGTTAGGACAGTTACCGAAAGCGCGTTGCTTCGGCGTCGGGCTGTTACCTAAAAGCAACGTGCTTGAGGAAGTGTGATAAAATTATAAGTATTTATCAATGATCGAGGGGTATTCGGTGAGAAATTTTTTTGCAGTTTTAACATTAAATTTGTCTATAATTTGTATTTGACAGAATTTTTGTATCTAACATAACCCAGTAGATGTCACTAGTAGCTATGAACGTGAATGTGGCTATGAATATGTTCAGTGTGAAGTGTGCAATGAAAATGAGACCTCTTTGAGTGAGACCAAAGAGAAGAAGATAAGACATATAAAAGTCCATAAATATTCTCTACATTTAGTTTTTTATTTAATACAGTATTTTGTGATTCTATATTTAAATAAAGAAATAAATAAATATTTAAAAAGGATAACTAAAATGATTTCTTATTATTTATTTAATTCTTGCAGTCTACATTTTTAGTGCGTTACTGCCGACTTAAAATTTTTATTAAAAATAATGAATTATCAAATAATTACTTAACACGCGTTGATTAGGAAATAAATTAATTCATAATTATTTTTAATAAAAATTTCGTGTTGCTCGCACAAAAAAGTACTTAGTACCAACTAAATTGTAGTAAAATTAACTAAATAAATTCCATATTTTTTTAGTTTACTAATATGATTCATTAAATTAACTAAGTTGAATTAGTTAAATTTTCTAAATTTGTAGTAGCAAAATATAATAAAATTAGATACAAAATTAGTTGAAATGATTACATTTATTTATATACATATATATCGTAATAAGCATTGCATTAAACATAAATCATAAAATTAACTAAAAAAATATTAATTACCTCTCGCTAAGAGAGGTATTGGATTCATGCAAAAATCGCATATCCAGATTTTTATGAATAAGCACGTTTTAAGGTCACTCACTAGCTTCGTAAATTATATTAAAATATTAGACCTATTGCCTAAAAAGTAATATCTACTTATAATTAGACAAAATTTCAACTTTTTTCCTGTGCAGTGGCACTTTTTAAATATACACTTCCACAATTAAATGAAATATAAGAAAAAAATTCGAATTTTGAAAAAATTATATATACCTTCAACTTTTTTACCTTTTTTTTACACCCTGTATATTTATGTAAATAGTGTGAAGAACATTTTAAAAAACTAATAAATAGGAAAATTTGGTTCATTAAATATTTCATTTATAGAGATCATGTACTTTGAATATGGTATGGCCATTGACATATATATTATTATAACTTTGTTCAATCTAAAGTTTTAAATATAAATGTAAATATATCCTTTTCTAAAAGTTATAAATGAAATCTTTTCCCAGTAACTTGTAAATTTTTATCGTCTTTTACTGTTGTTCATTACATTTACAGGCAGTATAAATTGCTACGTTTAATTTAAAAGTATTAACTGAACCCGAGTAACCATTATATTTATAGTAGTAAGATTACTGTGGACGTTACTTAATGATACAACTCCCACGTAATGTCAGATACTTTTATACTAAACGTTTTGAAGATAGCACTACCTACGTGTTACACTAATGTAATTTCATTTATAATGTAATTTTGATAATGTACATATGCAAATGGAAATATTATAATAATAAAGTTAAATATAAAATCATTAATGAAAAGTATAATAATTTTAAATATTTATTTATTTAAATATACGATTTCATTTCATGGCTAAATAAATTACTTTTATTTAATAATCACTAAAGTGCACAAAATCGTCATAAAAAGCTTAGAAATCGGCACTAAAGTGATCCATTATACGACGATTTCAAGCAAATGCAGTGTTCCCAACCTTAAAATAATTATTGTACATTTATGATAATTTGGGTAGGTGTACTATATATACATATAATAGTAAATTTGTGAGTACAATGACAAAAAATATGTGCAAGAAGAACAAACTACACAATTCCGATGAAGAAGATTGAAATAAAACGTAATTTTTTAGTGTTCTTTACGATAACCTCAATGTTTGGAGGTTAGTAACATTGAATTACTAAAACATAACCTATAAAAATAAAATATGCCTTCCATTTTCACAAATTTTTGATTTCAAATAAAATTTAATATGCATTAAAGTTCCGTTTTATCACTCCCTCTTCTTCAGCTTTTCCCTAATTAGTTAGGGTTCGCTGTTCCTTATTTTCCTTTTCCACTCATTCCTATCTAATGCATCATCCTCACACAGCCCTTTCTCTCTAAAATCTTCTAACACACAATCCTTCCACCTTCTTTTTAGCCTTCCTCTCCCTCTTCGACCCACCACCTGCATTTCGCTTACTCTCCTACCAACTTAGTCGTCATCCCTTCTCATTACATGCCCAAACCATTGTAATCTTCTCTCCTGAATCATTCTTGATACCTCCCATATACCTAGTAACTTATATATTGCGGATCCTTTGCTTTTCTTGAAGCAAACACTGTGAAATGGAAATATCATTTCTGCATAAGTCTATCTCACATAAACACCCAACCGCGGACTATGCGCATGCTTGGAAACCTTGGCTACTATTGGCTAACGAGGAAATCATGATAACTTTTTGCGAATCACAAAGTTCTGTTTATTAACGACTAGCGCGAGAAATTTTAAATTTAAATTTGAGAAATTAAATAATGTACCTACTATTTATTTTGTATGTAAATTCTTCAATATAAATATTAGTAATAATAAAAAACATTGACATATTCTAGTGCTAAATTTGAATTAAATAATTTACTTTGTTGTACTGTAAAAATAATAGGAATACAATCTGGTCAGGATTAATTTATTTAGGTGACAATAAATTACTGTATGAAACACAAAGCAAATGCTTTCGAAGTGCAACTACAAACAGAAATGAAATCAAACGTCAAAGTCAAACCATGTGCTCGCTGCATCACCAGAGCAGCGTTCCAAAACCAAGAATACCGAGTTTTGGCGTAGAGTATGATGTATTGTGTTTTGGAACGAATGAGAGTTTTGTTGAAGTAAAAAATTGAAACTAAATTAAAAATAATTTTGAAAAACTAACAAAACTACTTATAATTACAACATTAATGTCAAGCCCGTAATAAAAGCGCTTTTATGGAGCACTCTCCTCAATATAATGTGAAAGTACGCTCCATAAAAGCGCTTTTATTATAAAAATATGCTCGTAGTACACGCCAACGTATTTACTTATGTTTATTTTCAACCAAAAGCATGTTTTCTTCCTCAAGAAGGCAAATTACTTTCATATGTTGAGAATCGTGGGCATCTACGTTTGAAAATATTGTGGAGTAATTTTTATACCCTCCTCGTTAGTAGAGTAAGTAGAACATCACTTTGGAGTAAACTCTGGCAGTTTTGGAACAGGTTGAGTAAACTCTGAGAATAGGATTTTGGAACGCAGCCCAGCCAGCAACGATGTCAGCGTTAGCCAATAGTAGTCAAGATTTCCGAGCATGCGCATAATTGCCGGTTGGGTGTTTGCGAGAGATGGACTTATGCAGAAATGATATTTCCATTTCACAGTGTTTCCTTCACCTACTCTTATGGGAAAGATACGAGCATTAGCAATATATTAGTTAATAGGTATATGATACCTCCACTACTCCAGCCATTTCTTAACATTCTCATCTCAGCGACTTGCGACTTCCAACCTTTCTTATGGTTTATTTTCCTCGGCCTTACGGCCTCGACAACTAAATTCCATATTCGTGATAAAAAATAGAATTTCAGTACCTTGAAACATAAATAACTATTTAAATCATTCATATCTAATATATCACAATAAAAAGCGTTTTTCGGATCGCAGTTACTTGCGTTTTCTTGATGAAATGCTCACATTAATTCAATTGTTTAGCCTCAGAGTTCATTTAAGATACCGCTTACGCGTATTTATTTAAAGTTTTTCAAAGTAAAAATGTTAATGCGATAATATGTTATATATCAGTCGATTCATTATTCGTTCGTGGTCATTTTGACATATGAATCATGTGGTGTATCAAAAAATTTCGTGTGTTCTCAAGTGACAGAAAAATTGGATTGTTGCTGCAGTATGACCAATATTTCGACAGACAAGGTAGACAAAATTAATTATTGTTTTTGTTGTTATAAATAAATGTATAATAAAGAATGGCTTATAATACGAATAAAATATTCAGTAATAAGCAATATACTGTACTGTGCAGTGGTTTAAACTTTAAAATAAGCAAATATTCAAATATGTAAATATAAGCATATAAACACATATTCTAATATCTCTAAGACTAACACTAAGTATGTTTTATATTGCAAGATTCCCTTTTTATTTTTATACTTCTTGTGTGTATAAGTTCTCTCGGCTTCTGTATTTTTAATAAGCAAATGAGGTGTCCGTACATCTGTTCAGCAACAGCAACACTAGCAACAGCAACAGGTTTGTTTGCAGATAAGCTAGCGAAAAAATCTCGAGTCTGGATGGAAGTTATCGGATTAGTCTGTGAATACGTGTAGGTTTTGACACCGCAAACATATGTTATGATACGGACACACATATGAACATAACAAACCTCTGTAAATTTCATACAAAACGATACAGATAGTAGGTTGGCGTTAGTATGTATATACATGAGTTGATATTCATATTTGTTTGACGAATACATATAGTGAGAAATGTATGTGTTACGCCGAAATCGCTCAGTGAACGAAAAAAAAAAAAAACAACAGCAACAACGCGTTGCGGACAGTGCTGAAAGACCAAATACCAAAATTTGCAGTTTGTATTTTTTGGGGTAACTTTAATGCGTGAACAAGAAGAAGATCTGTGTTACAGTAGGATATCGAAAAGAAGTGAATGGGTGATATTAGTGTGGTCATTTAAACATTTTTTTTTATTTCAAGAGTCACACTTGGGTTCCCCTATCATCATCATTATATTTAAATATTTTGAGTCTAGTAGTATAAATTTTTGTTGCTTGGTGGCAGCACCAATGTGTTTAAATTCGAAAATTGTATAAATAAATTCAATGAAATAAAATATGAATAAAATCGTGTATTTGTGCTCTTCAGCGCTCGTTAACATTAGGGTGTAGCGGACTTGCACAAACCTAAGTTCTATTTTTAAATGGGGTCCTATACCATTTTTCTTTTATTTTTTTTCTGTAAGAACAGGATAAAATAAGAATTTTAGTGCAAACGCGACTTTACGTAATAAGCGAGATATGAATTTTTAAAGTTTAAGAATTTGTGCGTGACGTGGCAGGTACTAACAAGTGATCGACAAACAATGAGACAAACTGTTAATTATAGAGGGAACAATTTTTTTCATGTTTGCATAACTGAAATGTTTGTATATAAAAACTTATACGTTATATTCATGAAGAAATTATTATTAAGTATAAATAACGTAAATAATAAGCATTTTTTTCCTAATAAATTATAGAACATTGAAACAGTTTGACAATATTATTACACAAAGTATGACGACGGATGGCGCTAGTGTTGGCTGTTTTGAAGTTTCAATATTAATTTAATTAATATTACAAATTGATTTAATTATAAATATATTATTATTGTTAATATTACTAGATGTTATAATTAAACAAATTAATCAAACACAAAATTGTTAAATGTTTTGTTAGGTTATAGAACAACATGACATTTCATAAACCGTTAAAGGTGCCCGCTGCAGACGCGCGAATCTCCTTTTTAAAATCAGGCGACCAATCAAATTCTTAGTACCTAACGCGTCATACCCAATTAGTAATCAGCTTCAATCGCTTGTAGTTTGTTACCTAGTCAATATTTAAAGAATTTTTTTTCACTAATACTCATTAATTTATGTATATTTTCGTCTTCTTATTTAAGATAGTTAAAATATGACTATGGTATAGGACCCCATTGTTACTTGTTAGTGTGTTGTTTGAAATTAGATCTACTTGGTGGTTGATATAAATTTATTTTGATATTAAAATACATGTGCACAAATTTAATGTTTAATTATACTTTTTCATTTATGCATCATAAATTTGAATTTCAAAATAGATTTATGTCAACTTATTTCATTGAAATAATTGTAACGGTTTAAAATAAAACTTGTATTACCTACTTATATAATCACATCATATTAAACAATGTTACATTAAAACTTGCTTTATGACACACAGAAGTTAGAATCAATAATCAAAGCGAAATAAATAGAATCGTGATAGAATCAAAAAATCAAATGAAAATATGTTAAATTCACAAATTCACAATCAAATTCAAATGTTTTCCACGCATTCTTATTTCCCACCTCAGAAAACACGTATGCCCGGTTGCACAAACGTTTATCAATACCTAGAACATCAAAATGAACAAATTCGAATCAATTTCCTCGTTTTTATAACATTTAAATCATTGATGTTAGAAAATCGCGGTGCATTTGTTCATTTTTATGAACTGTTGAATGATCAGAGAATTGATGAACGTTTCTGCAACCGGGCAGTAGACCAATAGTTGCAGGAAAATAAAATATGGAGATGGAGGTTCTTAAAGAAACATCTATTGACTGGATTTGAATAGTACTGGTAATGCCCGACACGTATGGTATGTTTCCAAATGTTGATATGTACAAAAATTACTACGTGAAACAATGGGATTTTGGGGGATTTTCTAATAATTTTAATATATAAAATAAAAGTAATTAGTTCAGAAATGACCACTAGATGGTACTAGTAGAAAAGTTTCGTTTTTATTTTAAAAATAAATTAATTGGATTATTAATACCAAAAATTACGAAATTGTGACAGTGATTGTTTTTGCATTAAACCACATTAAATTAAAATTATTTTGTAATAACGACTTTAATTTCATTTCATTTTATGGGTACATATAAAAATTAATTTATTGATGAAGTATTTTATAAATTCATATTTTAAATTTGTAACTCAATCTATAGAAGATACAATACAGAATTTATTTTGGAATACAGGATGTAAAATATAAAATATTTTTTTTAAATGGTTATCTTATCTATTTTTGAAGGGAAGCACTTAAAGAAAAAGTACTAGAAATTTTCGACCGTAAATAATTCTATTTGTATTTTACCTGAACTGAACTATTTTAAGTTCTCAGCTAATCTTTAGGAATTTGCAACTACGAACATACGAACGAGTATAACATACAATATTTTATGGGATTAAAATAAGTGGCATACCAAACCTGAGATAAATATAAATGTATAATAGTACTAAATAATATATTTTCACACACTAAAATTCTTTTCTATAAGGTCCTGATTTTGCAGTACCGGACTCACAGAGAAACAAATGTACATATATGATTTATTTGAACATTATACATTAATCTTATACTTTGATTTACAAGTATACTAAGTCAAATTTAGCGTTTTGTAAGACTTAAATGAATAATAAAATTTTTACGATATGCAATCACAAGAACGGTATAAATTTGTGATATATTTAATAGTTAGGAATCTAAACACGAGGTTTTAATATTACGAAATTTGAGCCATAACGTTGTTATAAGTCCTAGATTACGGTAAGCATTATTATTTATAGTGTTATGGTTTGAAAATGTCATAAGTACTCACATTTGAAGATATACAACTTTGAAATTTTCAATGTTAATAATACCGATAGTACTTGACATTCTAGACTATTATACTTTGGTTTATTAAAAGATGACATACAGGGTGTATCAGGACTAGTGTAAAAAAATTAATAGCATATTCCTGAGCTAATTTTGAGCAAAAAATATCATATGAAGGTATGTCTGGAAACTTTTAGTTACAGAGTTACAGGCCTTTAATAGTGCACCTCATCTGACATATTTTTATTAATAACTCTGATACTAGTTGCACTAAAATTTTGAAATTTGATACGAGGATACTACTCATTGAGATGCATATTTAAACTTTCTTTTGTTTCGGTATTTTTTCATTTTTAAATATAAAGTATTACAAACTGTTTAAAAATACACAAAAATGTACTTTTGATAAAAATTACTAAACGCAGTAGTTTTTGAGATAATTTAACTTTTAGAAAATGTCACGTATCCAAAATAGTTAGTTAACAGTTAAAAATCAATCAATTTACCATAGAAAATAGAACAAAATAGAAAAGCGACACAAAATCTGTTTATAACTATTGTTTAATTACATTATTTTCAATATTAGTAATATTTTGCACATTAAAAAAAGTGTAAAATGTTTGTTTTGGTTCATATGTAGATATGGTGTTTATTTATAGATATTGTAAAAGTAATGGTTGTCGTAGTCCAGAGAATATCGACGTGGACATCAAAGAATGAATTTGTGTGGATTTCATTGTTTCTTAATTGTTACTTTTTTTTGCATAATTGATTTTTTCTAAAAATGAAAATATCTCAAAAACTACTGCGATTTTCAAATTTTATCAAGAGTAGTTTTTTGTGTATTTTTATATTGTATGTAATATTTTATAGGTAAAGTTGTAAAAATGTTAATAGATCAAAAAATAACGATAAAAAACCTTCATGGCTTCCCCATATGAGACGCCTCTCGTTGAGATACAGAAACAAAAGAAAGGTTAAATATGCATCTTAATAAGTAGTATCCTCGTATCAAGTTTTAAAATTTTGGTGCAACTAGTATCAGAGTTATTAATAAAAATGTGCTTGATGAGGTGCACTTTTAAAGGCCTGTAACTCTGTAACGAGAATTTTCCGGACATATCTTCATATGACATTTTTTACTCAAAATGATGTCAGGAATATGCTATTAATTTTTTTTACACTAGTCCTGATACAAACATATATACAAATAATAATTTAAAGATATACATTGTGTAAACTGTTCTTACATCTTTCTTTCGAGATATTTTCTTTCTTTGGGATTGTATTACTGCGAATTGCAGCTTTGTGTGTGAGTATGTAATCCGTATGCTATTTACGCGCAAACAAAGAGTAGTAAAATATTTTTATTTGCGCTGCCGAATTCGTACTGCACGCGTATATAAAAAGAATGACAAGTACTCGACAACGCGACAATGCTTCAGGTGGTACCTGCACGAAAGGAAAAAGAAGAAGAAGAGCCAATGTATAATGTAGCACTTCAAAGAATAGGCAGTAACCGATACTTTTATTACAGGTAGAGTGGGTGTAAAATGTTGCAGAAATGTAGTCGAAGTTACAGGTTTACAAGAGATTTTATAATGTATTTTGTCTGGAAATATGACGGAATATAGGCTGTATTGCATGATAAAATATGTTATCTACAAAATAAGAGCGCCCAACAATTTCAAAATTCCCTGACATTTCTCTGACGAAATTACTATTTTTCACAAGCATATTTTTACCTTCCGTCACCTTTAGGTAAGGAAGGTATTGTCTTTGGTCAAAAAATTCGGTGGTGTGTTTTTAATGAATAAGCACGTTTTAGGGACCCTACAATACGAATTTACTATTTTTAAGATGATGTCTGTCTGTATGTATGTATGTATGTATGTATGTATGTATGTGTGTGTGTGTGTGTCCGTGTGTGTGTGTGTGTGTATGTGTGTCCGTGTGTGACAAATTTTTCTCCGACGATAACTTCAATACTACAATTCTAAAAATTATAATTCTTTCGTATTCCTCTATGAAGAGTTGATTAGATTTTGGTTATAATTGATCCACCGGAAGTACTCTTATTTGAAGTTTTTAAGTTAAATATTATTTTTTGACATTTTGTTATTATATTTATTAAAGAAAATACTCTTTTCTATATGGTTTGATTATACATTTTCCTTCATATTCAATAGGTGTAGAGTTAAAGCATTATAAAGAAATTTATTTTCAAAAACTAGTCAGCTTTGCTATTTATCATGGAAAGAGCTGCTCATTCAAAAAATTGCAAGTGCAAAACCAAATATGGAAAGTATGGGATCAAAAATTAGTATGTCATAGTGTTCCTCGCAAATGACATGCAGTGAAAGGTTAAAGAGAAGATGGAAGGACTGTATCGCAGAAGACTTGAGAAAGGAAGGATTGTGTGAAGAAAATGCGTTGGACAGGAATGAGTGGAAGAGAAGAGGAAACAGCGACCCCTAATAAAATAGGGGAAAGCTGAAGCAGAAAGAAATGTGTCAAGTGCATTTTACGTAGTGTTTGTTTATGTCATAATTTTATTGGATTTATAGAACCTTTTCAAATGAACTTTGGAATGGAAAATAGTATGTATTCGTGTTCGATTTTACATGATATTATATAGAAACTGTTCCACGGTACTTTTGGTATGGGATTTGTACAAAATACATCGAATTGACGGAAGGTCTTGTGCTGGCCACAACAGATTTTTTTATAAATAATAAAGAAATTTGAAAAACAGGTTTCACATTTTTACCTCCCGCTAGGAAAGATATTGGAATCATGCTAAAAATCGCATATCCACATGTTAGTGGATAAACACGTTTTAAGATCCCTAGAATCCGATTATAACATTTTTAGGATGATGTTCGTATGTGAGTATATGTGTGGATGTTGGAACCATGGTTTCTCAAATACTATAAGACTCAATACTTATTTAACAGCGGTTTCCTCAATCTGACATTACTGGGAAGAGCTGATTAGATTTTGGTAACAATTGGATAACCGGAAGTACTAGTTCCTTAAAAAAATCTAAATATTGTTTTTTGAAAATTTATGTTATTACAAATATTAAATAATATAAAAATCCAGATACATTTAAAAAATTTATTATATCTTCTATAGAGTTAGAGATAAAGACATATAAATATATAATATGATATATTGTAATAAATCTCACAGCCCATGGAGAACAAGTGGAAAAATTAAAATGTTTGTAATTGTCAGATAAGTGTCACTGTCAAAAAACCAGAGACATTATTGAAGACTTTTTCTAGGAAATACATTTAATATTTCTTATTTTATTATTAATTAAATATTTATAATTATAGATACATATATTACATATACCTTTCAGAAATACCGCCAATCTCATCAATGAATTGGAAGAATCTCGAACATTTGAAGAATATGAGGAAACTTGTTCATAGAATGAATATAAAAATATATAAAGAAGATATTTGTTTATGTGTGTACCAAAAATGTTTAATATGTAGATACTTATATAGCCTAATATGGAAATGACGAGAGATCTTGTGCTGGCCACAACAGATTTTTTTAAAGTATTTTAAATAAAACTTTATAGTAATAAAAGAATAATAATAATTCGTTGTTATATTCGTAAATAATTAAATAAAAAGATTGCCGACAGAAAGAATCATGAAACAATCTCCTACTTGTGTGACGTCAAATTACATACATTCGTAGCCAATAGGATAACAGTTTCTCAACCACCTGCGCTATTTATATAAATAAAAGAGGTGATAGTTTAACACATGTTAAACAGCATGAACTTTGGTGATACATTCTGTAACTGATCAAGTAACTTTTTCAAAATATTGTACAAATTTTAATAATTAATTGCAAAATACCTAATGGATATTTTGTGTTACTTTTAAATTTAATAATTAGAAGACATAAAAGTTCTTACAAAAGTCCTGTTGTAAGAATATTTGCATGTATTTAACTCATTTAAAAATTAGCAATAAAATATTTGTTTACTCACGAAATTACAAATGATGTATCCAATATTTGAACCACAATTTTTTTTGCTTATTCCTTCACTTTTTAACCACTGTTCATATCCACAACCACCCACAATATGCTTCATACTGACCACCGTCAACTGTTCAGAAACATTTGCACGGCAATTCATCTTTTCTACCTTACTGTTATTCTACGCATCTTTGTCTGTCTCAAATATTTAGACAGAGATAGAAAGTCTTTTTCTTAAGGGTGGTAAAATCTTTTCAAGAAATGGAGGTGGGCTTTAAGTCAAGCTTTGGCGCCTGTCTCTGTTGCCATGGCACTGGGTAAACATGTTGACAAATTGCCACATTTGTTACAGTTTCTATGAGATGAACTCGGATGTAATAAATTTTGTTTTGATATAGGGAGAATAGAACAAGAATTTGTGGTTTGTATAAGAGTAAATACTATTTAAAACATTCTCAGAATTTATGTTAAGTTGACACAAAGGGCCAATTTTAAAATACCCAGTTCAAATTTGCCAATTTTACAAATGTCACTAATTCAGTGATTTAAACTAAATTTAGCCTATTACTACCCTGGATTTCGGCGGTACCTTTGTGTATACAGACACCTTTTTCTTTTTAAAGATATATACAAAAAAATTACATCAGAATAGGTTTAATAGATAATAGAATATTTCGATGGAATACGATATATGATCTATGTTTTAATAGTATTGGCAATGAAATAATATGGAGATATTTTTAGTGTGTATTATATTCTTCTACATATGAATAAGACAATAGAATAGGGCATATATTACTACTGCAAAATATATTGAACATTTATAGATCTATATCTAGTTTAAGTGCAGCTTTTATTACAGTATTTTCTAATGAAGATATCAGACTATACTCCTACACACATGTTCTGTATGTAATTTAAATGTACCACGCATTTCATACAAATATATACAGGATGTCCTACAAGTCACTATACCATTTAAAAATCGAATACATTTTAATACTCTGTGTCATCGAAACCCAAAGGATCGCAATAAACAGCTTAAACACCCTATAAAAATATAAAGGAACAGTTTAATGCGGTGTACCGCAAATTATTAGATTTGTCACAATACTTGCAATTCCCAGGGTTGGATTAAAGGAAAAATTTAAATATTTTATGAGGCAATACACTTATGTAATCTATAATCCTACCCAAAGACGCAAAGATACCTACTTATTACAAAAATAAGAAATTATTATTGCTGTGTTACTATGGTCCGAATTTAATAAAATTATTCTGGATTAACGTAGCCAGGTTTGAGTGTCAATGGGCTACTTGCGTGGTACTGAAAATCCGATTTCTATCACTATATACGTAATATTATGTTGAAAAAATTTATAAAAATATAAATTTCATTTTAAAAAAGTTATTTGATTTTTAGTAAATTTAGAAAGAAAATTTTTTGTGACGTCATTATATTGAACTGAATGTTTAAGAATGCAATTTATAGATGGCATGCAAGAAAGATTTAATTTGAATTTGACACTTTTCCCTCTCTGGGCTCTCAAATATATTAATTTCTTCACAAATAAACACATAGGTAGTTACATGTAATTTAAAATATCGATACGAAAAAGACAAACTAAGATACTAACCTCCAAACTATTGTTAAAACGTCAAACAGGAGATCTACATTACCAGTACAAACATACGTTATAGCTTTACGACCACTCATTGGTGCAGAGTAATTCTACGTCATACATGGCGGTAATTCAAATAATCAAATTTCATTATTTTTTTTCTGGCTAATTAATAAAAATTTTGTCAAAAGAAAAAATAGGGGTAGCAAGTTTTTACCTGCTCTTCAAAAATGTAAAATAAAAAAAGGTACGCAAGTAGCCCATTATATTAACGACATATTATAATTTCGACATATTTTCGAAACTGGTAAAGTTTCTGAACTAAATTAGCAATTAGCCCAGATTAAATTTTCTCCTACTATTTTATACTTACCCCATATAAAATACATTATAAGAAAAACTTAGTTTTGATACAACTTCTCTACTAGTAAAGTTTACATTATTATTTAAAAAAAATTATGTGGTAACCGTGGATTTCAAATAATGGTAATGGTGACGTAGCTGCAGAGGAAAAAAATCACACACACATAATCAAAATTGTGGTTAAATTAACTAAATAAATTCCTTATTTTTCAGCCTACTATGTTTCATTAAAATATCTAAGTTGATTTAGTTAAATTTTCTAATTTTTGTAATAACAAATTATAGTAAAATTAAATACAAAATTTGATAAAATAAATAAATAAATATATCATTACGGCATATTACTCAGTTCTGAGTGTGTCACAATCTGCTTTATCGCAGATATCGGTAATGATGATGACATATTTGTACCGTGCGGGCGCTTACCAGGCGTCATCTCACGGGCACTCATTGCTGGCGTGGAGAGTGCACCACAGGGGTCACTTTTGTGCCATTTAAAATTCGAAATATTTGGCGTCGGTCGGGATCGAACCCGGTTATCATTTGATAAAATGATTACATTTATATTGTAATAAGTATTGAACTAAATATAAATAAAGAAATTAACTAAATATATACCTATTTAAATTTTCTATTTAATTATCTAATTCATTAGAGAAATTACCGAAAATTGTAGGACAAAATTAATGAAGCCAAAATATAGTAAAATTAAATAAAATAAGTAATTAAAGTAACCATTTGTATATTTAAGTTAATGATTTTTTACAAAATATTTATTATCTATTTCGGATTAGTTGCTGAAGTAAGATTTGTAAATTACACTAAATTATTAGACATTTATTGCCAAATAAAATAATATCTAAATATAATTAAACAAAATTTCAATTCTTTTTTTTGTGTAGGGTGCAAGTGTTAACGTTAATGTATGAATATTTTTAATAAGTGCGTAGTTCCATAACATTTTTGTTGTGAGAGTCCAACTTTGTGTATAGCAGTGACAGCATTCACAATCTTATTTATGAGGGATGAAAATTTAGGTTACTTTGTCAACTTAAGTGAAAGGCGTGCCAAAGGTTTATAGCTATCCTTTGGGTTTCGATGAGACATAGCATATAACTAAATACAATATGTATGAAAAAAATCTGTTGTGACCAGCACAATACCTTTCGCCATTTGCATATTAGGCTATACAAGTATTGTATTTAACATTTCTGGTACACACAAAAAATTCTAATTACATTTATTCTTTATTTTTCAATTCATTCTATAAACAAGTTTCCTCCTACTCTTCTAAATGTTCGAGATTCTTCCAATTCAATGACGAGATTGGTGATATTTCTGAAGGGTATATGATGAATTGTATGTATAGTAAGCGCGTATTTAGTTGACACTGATACTGTACATACTTTGGCTTATAAATGGATTCCCTTTCTTTTTATACCAATTTTAGATGTTGACTGAGTCTTTTCCTCGTTATAACAACAGCATATTATATTTTTATTACATTTCCACTTGTCCATGTACGAATTCTATATATAACTATAATTTTAAATATTTAATTAATGATAAAATAAGAAATATTAAATGTACTTCCCAGAAAAAGTCTTCAGTAATGTCTGGATTTTTGACATTGACATTTATATCAATTACAAACATTTTAATTTTTCAACTGGTTTCCATAGGCAAATTAATTCATTATAGAATGGATTATTTTATGTATTTATAATTCAGCCTATCTCTAAATCTAGAAGATATAATAACACTGTTTAATGTATTGGATAGAAAATTTTATATTCTTTAATATTTTATATAATAAATTTTCAGAAAATAATATTTAGAAGATTTCTTTAAAGAAACTATTACTTCCGGTTGTCCAAATGTTATAAAAAGCTGATATTACTAATAAAGTCGATAAAATCCAATATTAAAGGGATGAATACTTGAATAACGTGCACATTCAGTTTTTTACCTCCCGCTACCCTTGGTAAGGGAGGTATAGGGATCGTGCTAAAAATCACGTATTGAGATTTTAGTAAATGACCACGTTTTAAGATCCCTAGAATCCAATTTTAACATTTTCACGATGATGTCTGTATGTGTGTATGTGTGTGTGTATGTATGTATGTGTGTGTGTATGTATGTATGTGTGTGTGTATGTGTAGGGATTTTGTCTTCGCTCTAACTCAAATACTATCATACAGAAAATTCTGAAACCTTGTATTTCTACCCTATTCTAATATGGAAAGATCCCATTAGATTTTAGTGTAAATCGGATAACCGGAAATGGCACTTTACCTGAAGCACATAATGGGTTTTCTTCAAAAAATACCATTAAATGCCAATTTTTCGCATTTTGTCATTA
This sequence comes from Ophonus ardosiacus, assembly GCA_943142095.1. NCBI lineage: Eukaryota > Metazoa > Arthropoda > Insecta > Coleoptera > Carabidae > Ophonus > Ophonus ardosiacus. The sequence goes on along the minus strand of OW964834.1, from coordinate 32,147,314 downwards.
TGAAAATTAAAGATTATTGAATTTTCTATAGGAATACATTAATACTTTTTCTATATAATTTACAGATAAATTTAAAAATCTTTTTTTTTATACATCCCGAAGCCTAAGATAAACACAATTTCTTTGTTACACATCATATTTCAAATGAATGTAACTGACAGGTGAATGTCACTGTCAAAAAACTAATCACTTCAAATTAATAATAGTGACATTTTAAAAAGAAAATAGTAAATAAATCAATAGTTTTATGCAGTGGAACAGTTTGCAGCGTTAGTAAATACGTAAGTATGTATTTAAATTAATAAAAATGGATAGGAAAGTGTGGCGAAGGAAGATTGTTGCGTAACTATTATTGTGATCCGGATGGGGTTATTCGCTACCGAAAATCGGTCACATTAATATGTTCTTCTGTATGAATGCTATGATGATTATGGACAAGGCGAAAGAAGAATGTTGTTAAAGAGTGAAGTGAGTCAGCTGAGCTCTTACTCTTATCCCTTTTCTTATTGTTACTATTGTTTCCGGGTATTTGCTAACCCCTTAATTGGGAATCGAGTGATTTTATGTACGTATGTATGTATGTAAAAATTAAATAGCGGGAGGTTTTGTGTTGGCCACATCAGATTTTTTAAGTTTAAAATCTGTTTTAAACTAGTCCAAAGAAATTTGTAGAAATTTCTCACCGCGAAAGTTTTATTAGTTGTTTGTTGAAAATACAAAATGCCGAATTATTATGAGTTTGGGTCCGCGCAAATTTTTAACGTACGTATAACAGAATTTAAAATAAAAGTGAAGCTGTTTACAGCGTGTGCAAAACTAGGATAGATTACCATATATTTATTATAAATATTAAACAGTTATTCAATAAAATAAATGTACGAATGACTATAAAACTATGAATTACGTTATAAAATAATTTTATAGGCGCCTGCAATTTCTCCAATTGATATTCAATAACTTTCTAAGGTTCCATCCATCGCTTTAATCACTAAGCTACGACCAGTGTGCCTCGTTGAGTTATAGTAGCATGTTAAACACTACTTTTCCATTCTGAAACTGGGTAGTCGGGCCTCCTTACGGTTTACGATTAGATACGTGTACGCTGGATAAATTATAGACTTAGCTTACTATTAATTAACACGGATATCTGGTAATTTATATCGTTCATTAGGTCCAAAATGTCTAGCTAGTACAAGTTATGATATTTTAAATACTAAAATTTTGTAATACAAGACCGGTCGAAGATATTTATATGTTAACGAAGGAATGAAATGATCACCCATTCATATTTTACCTGCACTCACACAAGCTTAAACAATTTATTCTTTCTCGTGATGTGATGATGAATGAATGAATCTTGCTGTATAACGGTGCTAGGTTCATTTCCAATGCAAAATCTTGAGAACTTCAGACAAGCAACTGTCCACATATATGAACGTATGTCATACAGTCATACATAAAACATAGCATATCTCCTTATCTGATTAAAGAAACCGCAAAAAAAACATTACGTATATCTTCGCTTAAGACCGGACTTGTAGAAAGGGAAAATATTTATTACATTTACTCAAATAATAATTCCCATTAGTGAATATACTTTTGCATTCGAAGGAAATATATATTTTTTTTCATGATGAATTTATCAAAATAATAAATATTTCATTTTTGTTAATATGCTAATACTACCCTGAAAAATTGGCAAGACAATTTTCCGATGAGACGGGATTTCCCGTCCTAAATCGGGTCAGTACACTGAAAATAGAAACAACCTATAAAGTACAAAAGTTCTTTTAAACTTTGGATTAATTCAGCCGTAACTTTGTGTGAAACTATTGGGTAATTACTAAAGTAAATAATAAATTTATTTTTGATATCTATCGAAAACCTACAAATACAGAACCGCAATTCCTGTTGACTCTCAACACTGTTTCAAACATAAACTAGCTACATAAGTATAGTTCAATGATACATAGACAGCCCGATTCACAAAAAAGTTTAAGCTAATCCTCATTTTTGGATTAGTGAATTCTATTCTATTCCGGTATTTAAAATCTAATCTTCATAATATCAAAAAATCTGTTGTGGCTAGCACAACACCTTCCGTCAATTCGATGTATTTTGTACAAATCTGATACCAAAAGTTCCTTGGAAAAATATTTTATATATCCTGTAAAATAGTAACACACTATTTTTTACAAATTTCATAGTGCAAGTTCCTTTGAAAAGATTCTATAAATCCAATATAATTATAACACGAATGTACATTCTGTAAATTGCACTTCACACTTCCTCATTCCTATCCAACGCATCTTCTTCACACAGTTCTTCCTCTCTCAAATATTCTGCTACACAGTCCTTCCATCTTCTCTTTGGCCTTCCTCGTACTCCCGGTATTGAAACTGCAAGTCACTTGCGAGGGACGCTCTGTCACTTATGTTACTTTCTGATCCTATATTTTTCACTTTGGTTTTGCACTTGACACTGACATCTGTCAATTAGAATTTTTTTAACATATCTGCTGTTTCCATAATTTTTGCAAAGCTGACTGATTTTTTAAAGTTAACCTCTCTTAATCTCTCTATAACTCTATATCTATTGAATATGAAGGAAAATGTATAATCAAATCGTATAGCGAATAAGATTTTCTTTCATATTAATGATCATAAAATGTCGAAAATTGATACTGAACTGCGTTTTTTCCAGAAAAACTGTTTCATCCATGCTTAAAACGTGCTTATTCATTAAAAACTCACCACCGAATTTTTCGACCAAAGACAATACCTCCCTTACTTAAAGGTGACGGAAGGTAAAAAGGTAGATACTAGGAATAGATTAGATTATATTTTACGAAATAAACTGTTAAAATTAGAGTAGAATTTGCTAATCCAAAAATGAGGATTAGCTTAAACTTTTTTGTGAATCGGACTGAGAGTGTTTAGCTTACCTTTAGAAAATAATAAAATTAACAACGAAATTCTAACAATAAAACAAATAGCAAAAAATAATGGATTTCCAGATTCAATCATACACAATTTAATTAATAAAAAACAAAAAAATGCTCACTTTAAAATCTATTTATCCACTAACAAAAGACGTCTCAAAGAAGAGATTTGATTCTTTAACATTCTTTGGTAAAATTATTGAACAGATTGGTAACATCTTAAGTAAGCACAATATAACTGTATCTATATAAAAAAAACTGTCAAATTGCATTTTTAATAATAAAGATTCCACAAAATATTTAGATAAATCTGGTGTAAATAAATTATATTGTAAAAACTGTAAAAGCGTATATATTGGTCAGTCTGGTCGGCATTTAAACATTAGGTTAAAAGAACATATGCGCTCCTATAACCTCCAAAATTCAGGTTCGACATTTGCTAACCATTTGTTAGGTAACAACAACAACCATCTGCCGGAAACTTCAATAACACCGACTCATTTCGCAAAAAAAGGCATAAAATTAAATTTGTTAGAAGCTTTGGAAATTTACAAATCCAAGAATAACCCAAATATTACTTTGTGAATGATCAGACCGACTTGGTATACACACCCCTCTTCTCTTATTCTTGTACTTAACCAATCATATCGTTGCTCAAATTGTTTTCTTCACCAATGTAATTCATGAAATTGTACATTTGTCTGATGATGACCGAACTGGTCGAAACTATACAGTGTCCCACACTCTATCTTCAGTGTGGCAGAGATAGCCAATGTTATTCTTATGGAGGTTTTCTGTACCATGTTGCCAATTTTTCAATGTAATGTAATATTGAAACATTCATAAATTTTCATTGCTATACCAAAATTAGTTAACACTATACAATTTAAGTTTTATGAGGGTCTCTTATTTACCCAAGGGCTTATTGTATACACCCAATATTTTTCTAAATAGTTTTATATACAGGGCTATTTGTACCTGTAATAAGTAATATTTCAATACAATATTTTAAAACCGTCCAGCATACTTATCTTGATTAAATGCATGAGAAATTAAGTTCAAAAATGTTTTATATTATTTACTTTAAATTGACTAGAGTTTATATGTTAATTCATTTCATTTACCTACGCTTATTATAATTTTATATCCTACTTACATTTTGTATTTGTATTATTTTATATTTTTTGTAAATTATTAAACTGACCAGTTCATTATTTAATTTAATTTATTTTCTTTTCACCCACCGGTTTAGATATACTGAAAGTACACCAGTCATTCAATGAAGTACCCAGAATATTTCATCTCTTTTTGGGCATCTATTTTTCTCTTTCTATCTTGCAGATTTACAGCAGGTAAATACGGCAACATGGTACTCCATAAGACTCTATACTGAACATAGAGTGTGGGACACTGTATAGTAACAAAATATTGAATAAATTAGTGTTATTAACAAAGTTACAAGTATAGTTTTATTTCTTAATATAAATAAAGTTTAAATTATAATTAATATACCATGTTAAAATTGTCAGAAAAAGTTTTGAAAGATGTTATACAAACTTGAATTACGGCAAATCTATCTATAGGTTAGTTGTAAGTTGGACAAATAGCCGAAACGTGAAATTATTAACGTTTTCGGGGAACATAATATTGGACAGACGACTATGTACCCGAACTAGACGGAAATGTGAAGACCATGAAGTATGTATTAATTTAACAAAAAGTGGACGACCCGAACTTATCCTCCCAATTCGAATCAGTAGACTCATCCACAATGCTGAAAAAACATCATCGTGCAAATTAACTTATCAATTTAGAATTTTAAAGATAATTGTTATAAGAACTTTGGTCAGAAATATTTAAAATTTCAAAGAATAAATAGTATAACCTAAAAGACGAGAGTATAATCCCCCAAATGTTTCTCAGGCGCGACTGATTGTAGACTTTTCGGCATTTCTTACCAGAAAAGTATACAATAATGGTTGGAAATACCAAAATTAACAGTTACAAACAAGAATATTTCATCCAGAAACAAATGGTATGCAAAAAACTGAATAACAATGAGAATCATAGTCCCCATATTAGTGTTGTAACATTAGAAAACACCTGATATCGAACGTTTCAATTTTTTATTTTCTCTTTACTTGATGAAGAGGTCTAAATAAAAACATTTGTTACATACGCTAATATAAGTTATAATTTGTGGTAAATTTGTAAGCAAATTGCCATTCCTAGAAATGGATAACAAGTCGTGTCTATACAGGGTATTTCAAAGAAAGTGTAAAATTTTTTAAGGGCATATAGTCCTGGCCAAATTGAGTAAAAAAACAACATGGGTCCGATCTGCAATAGTTTCCGAGATATGAGGCAGTGGAAATGAGTTTTTACGACTTTCGGCTATCTTGAAAACTGTAAAAGTTGCGACTTTAATTAAATAAGACTTTTTGTTTACCTTACAAAGATCATCTTAGATGTGCTATTGTTTTTTTTTTTTTAATCAAATAATTGTACTAAGTTAAATGCTGTGGGGACCTTAGCCAATATTTAATTTTCATATAACTTCGTAACTATTAGAAATTGAGAAAAATGTTTCTTATAAAATTTTATTGTTTTTTTATAGTCTACTGGCATAAACAAAATTTTGTTCGATTCCTATCATTGTCAGTTTCTCTTCGATGTTTCATTTATCTCGGAAACAGTTGAATATCAGATCTATGTTGATTAAGCTTTTTTTACTCATTTTTGTCAGTACTATATGCCCTTAAACTTTTTTACACTTTCTTTGAAACAGCCTGTATATATTGTATTTGTGATGGACTTTCTACATTATTTTGAGAGCCTATGCGAAATGAATTTCCATAAATAGGCACTCCCAGAAATAGGAAAGAAATGGTTTTACTAATAATACATAATACCATTGAATTATACTACTTAAATTAACGGTTATTACCTATTACTTATATCGTAAATTTACCATAAACATATATTTATAATAGCATATAAATGAAAAATTTTCATATACGAGTATAAATATGATAATATAAATTTTATTATATACTTATAATATTTCTATTTCATGACTATAAATATCAAAATTACAATAATTAGTATTTATTACACGTACAATAAGAATTTTATGGCAGTAACATTTTTCCATATTCAAACTTATATTGGTATCAATTGTTTAAACAAAATGTCTAGCTAACAATTGTTGTTTAGAGTGTGTATGTGTTTCTACATAGTTTTAAGTCTTTAAACTTAAATGTCAGTTATTTTAATACCACAAACATTAAAATAAGTTGTTTAAGTTTTGTATTTCATATGTTTCCGTCTTTCTATCCACCTGTTCAACTGTTTTCTCACCGTGTTTTGTTGGTTACAGACTCGGCTGTCTCCACGGGGTTTCCTTGGAAATAAAACTGGTAAGTAAATTTATCTATCATAGTTATTTCTATGATTACTTCATATTATCTTAAGAAACGAAGCCATATGTTTTCATAAAGTTACAAGTGCGAGTTTTATTGCATATTTGTACAAATTGCACAAAATCAATATCGAATACTTGCGGTACAGGTTTTTATAGGTGTAAATATTTATTATAAATGAAGTAACATAAATTATTGATGACATGCGAGATAAAAAAGTGTGTAGCATATATTTGTTCGCATGGTGCACTACAGATAGGAGTGTTCGTGAAGTAATAACACAACCAAAAATTTGTAAATAGGGTGCGATATATAGTTTTTCCGTCCGCAAAAGTGGTATAATAATTTTAGATAATAATGCGTTAAATAAAATTGTAGAGCATAAAATTTTGCTTATTAATCAGTAGACAAAATTAATTTTGTATATTTAGTAAAAGGCAGATATTAGGTACCTATAAAAATTTTGAAAAATTGGCTTTTGACGGTTATAACCTTGAAAATGATGACCCGTGGTTTCAGAGCGAAAAATGGAGGTCATTTATAGTTTGTATCCAAGATAAATGCACATTGACTTCGACTCGGTTAACCCATCAAACCAAATATACAGTTAAAATCTTTTAATGCATTTCGTCTGTATAAAATTCGAAAAACTTTGTTTCTCGTTATTCTTATTTCAAGTGTTCAATTGTAAACAACTGAAGAAGTACAATCTGGCATTCGTGCAGAGATTCTTCTCATGAAGAATAAGATATAAAAATAAATAAATATATCATCACGGCATATTACCCAATTCTGAGTGTGCCACAATCTGCTTTATGCAGATATCGGTAACGATGATGACATATTTGTACCGTGCGTGCGCTTACCAGGCGTCACCTCACGGACTCTCATTGCTGGCATGGAGAGTGCACCGCAAGGGTCACTTTTGTGCCATTTAAAATTCGAAATATTTGGCGTCGGTCGGGATCGAATGCGGTTCCCCAAGGTTCGCGACCAGACACTCAGGCACGCGGCCAGGGGACCCCATAAGAATAAGATAATTATTCATATTCTAATATTATAAGTGAAGAAGGAGAACATGTTAGATAAAAATATTTATCAGACGACGCAAAACAAATTATTAGTGTTGATGGAAGTGAAAGTATCCAGAAAACAGCAGAATTAACAAAAGTGAATTATTACACTGTGTCGAATTGCTAACAAAGGAGTTACACCAAGAAAACGTAAATATGACGCCAGTAATTTACAAAGAAAAACTATTTACTATTTCCGTCTATTAGAATTTTACATCACAGACTTTTGTTTTTAATATTTGTAAAATTTAAAAAAGTGATGAAAGCATTATTGTTGATTGTTAATTTATGTATCTATATGTTTTTAATATTTGTAAAATGTAAGAAAAATGTGACAGAATTATTATTGTTGATGGTAAACCTTTGTATCTATGGCCCGTTATTTTTGTCTCCGGTTAAACAGCTTGTTAATTTAACTATCGGTTAAAAGTAAGACACAGCATTGATATTATAGCCTAAATTGTAAAAATTACACACGTGTCAATTTTTCGATGTCACGTTGTTTTTATAACCGACAGTTTACTTAACCGGCAGTTTAACCATGAGATGAAAATAACGGGCCTAGATATAAAATATAGAAATATATCATCACGGCATATTACCCATTTCTGAGTGTGCCAATTTGCTTTGTACACAGATTTCGGTAATGATGATGACATATTTGTACCATGCGGGCGTTTATCTGGCGTCACCTCACGGGCACTCATTGCTTGCGTGGAGAATGCACCACAGGAGCCTAGATATTTTTAATATTTGTAAAGTGAAAAAAATGTTGCGAAAGCATTATTGCTGATTGATAATTTATGTATCTATGATTTTAATATTTGTAAAATGTAAAAAAAATATAAACATAATGGCTGATAGTATGAACAAGTGATTAAGGGTGATTAGCTAGGAGATGACTGGCAGTTTTTTAGCGCCGTCAAGTTGTATACAATTAATTTTTCTATAACTGCTATTTTAAGTATTTTTCTCTAAAATAATCCATAAACGATTGACAGCGCTAAAACACTGCTATAGTCATCTCCTAGATAATCACACTTAATCACTTGTTCATACTATCACCCATTATACTTTATTATGTATTATAATACCTAATTTGTGCTGTTTTAAACTTGGCAGTTGGAAAAAAAATTGAATACCTCTCTGTTTTCCTATACTCTTCCAAATAGCTTAAGCAAATACATGCTGAGATGGGAGGAAAGGTCAATGTGCATTTATCTTGACACAAATTATACCTGGCATTAGTTTTCATATATACGTATGGACCAGCCTGTATACTATTTTGCACAGAAATGTAGGTGTCTTTTGACACTTTCCATTAAATTCTCAATGGTTTTTCCATAATTTCTTTACGCATAAAATAAAGTAATATATCTTCTTGTCTCTATAAATGTCTCCTAGGTATAATTTGCTAATATATTATATACAGTAAACACAAATATTTCGTAAATAAAGTTCCCAATGTTCACTAATAATTAAACTTATATTTCACATAGATTTCTGCAGTTACAGCTTACTAAAACCCGAAATTACGAAACGAAATAAGCTATTTTTAGATAAAATACTACTAGTGTTGATATATTTATTTCATTTTAAATTAAAATGTTGTTTATCTATACAATTTATGAACGAATTAGAAATTCTGTTGATAAGTTAAATAGCAGTTGAGTTTGAACGAAAATTTAATTGATTTAAATTAAATACTTTTAAAAAGGTGTCAGAAATTTTGTCAGTCTAAGAACCATTTATAATATGGAAATGCTCTGATAAAATTTGGAGATATTTCCACTTATCTTTAGTGTGTTTCCTGAGATAAGTGTATTGGTTTTTAATTCTTCAAATAACACATTTGTATTTAAATATATCATCATTACCGAACATTTTGATACAAGTATTTATTTTCGTAATATCATAGTTACACTTCAAATAGTTTATGAGATTTCTTGGTATGTGAAATTGATTTTAAAGCCTTATAAAGAGTTACACACTTATTTAGAAACTAGACCTGGTACATTCCATAAATTTACTAATAAAAATAATACAATGACCAATAAATATCTGCAATTCTTACATTCGACATTTGATCATAAAGTACATAATATAGTATTCTCCACATAAAAATGGCATTGCGCAATATAAAGTATGAGTCTTGACGATACACGTACTAAGGGTCGTTTTTATATTCCCGGACTAGTTAGCTTTGAAATGTTGGCAAATAATTATTAATTCTAAATACAAATAAAAAAAATCTGTTGTGGCCAGCACAAGACCTCTCGCCATTTCCATATTAGGCTATATAAGTATTGTATTGCACTTCGCTTTCGAACCGTCGTTTTATAACAAAATCTTACAGAACATTACCCAAATATTGTTTCTTACTATATTTAGCATGTCTTCTGCACACATATAATTCAAATTATATCTATTTTTCATTGTATGAGGAAGTTTCTAAATGTCAAATATTGTTCCAATTCATTAACCAGATTGGCGGTATTTCTGATAGATATATGCATTTTACCACAATTTTACCTATAATTTCAAATATTTAATTAATTAAACAATAAGAAAAGTTAAATATACTTCCCAGAAAAAGCTATCAGAATGTCACTAAAACTGTTGATATTTGACAATGACATGTGTCATGTTATAAACATTAGAATTTGTCAACTGGTTTCCTTAGTGCCTTGGCCCCTGCGATTAGTATACTCTATAAATTATAGAGTTTTTATCTCTAAATCTACACAAGATATAATAATAATTTTAAGTGTATTAGATAGAGAATTTTATGTTCTTCAATATTTAATAAAAAAAACTCCCAAAAAATTATATTTAGAAGATTTTTTCTAAGAAACTACTACTTCCGGTTGTTCAATTATTACCAAAACCTTTTCAGCTCTTCCCAGGAATGTCAGATAGAGGAAACTGCAGTTAAATATTTTTTAAGTCTTATAGTTTTTGAGGAATCGTGACTACAACATCCAGACATACATACATACATACACACACACACACACACACACACACACACACACACACACACACATACACACATCCACACACACACACACACAGACATCATTTTAAAAATGTTATAATCGGATTGTAGGGACCTTAAATCGTGCTTATTCAATAAAATCTGGATATGCGAATTTTAGCATGAATCCAATACCTCTCTTAGCGAGAGGTAAAAATCTGATGTGGCCAACACAAAACCTCCCGCTATTTAATTTTTACATACATACATAAAATCACGCGTTTCCCACTTAGGGCCGGTTTTTCAATATCTAGTTAAAATTTTAACTAAGAGTTAAATAAACAAAATTGAAGCGAAATGAACTGTCAAATGACAGATTTATCATTGCTGTCAACAAAACGATGCAATATTGTTTACTTAACTAGAAGTTAAAATTTTAACCAGAAATTGAAAAACCGGCCCTTAGTGGGTTAGCAAAAACCCCGGAAACAATAATAACAATAAGAAAAGGGATAAGAGTAAGAGCTCAGCTAACTCACTTCACTCTTTAATAACATTCTTCTTTCGCCTTGTCCACAATCATCATAGCATTCATACATAAGAACATATTAAAGTGACTGATTTTCGGTAGCGAATAACCGCACCTGGACCACAATAATAGTTACGCAACAATCATCCTTCCACACACATCCCTATCCATTTTTATTAATTTAAATACATACTTACGTATTTACTAACGCTGCAAACTGTTCCACTGCATAAAACTATTGATTTATTTACTATTTTCTTTTTAAAATGTCACTATTATTAATTTGAAGTGATTAGTTTTTTGACAGTGACATTTACTGTCAGTTACATTCATTTGAAATATGAACTGTATAACAAAGGAATTATTGTGTTTATCTCAGGCTTCGCGACTAATAAAAAAAAATATTTTTAAATTTATCTGTAAAATATATAGAAAAACTATTAATGCATTCCTGTAGAAAATTCAATAATCTTTAATTTTCATAAGACATAAAATGCGAAAAAATGGCATTTAATGGTATTTTCTGAAGAAAAACCATTATGAGCTTCAGGTAAAGTGCCATTTCCGGTTATCCGATTTACACCAAAATCTAATGGCTTCTTTTCATATTAGAATAGGGTATAAATACAAGGTTTCATAATTTTTTGATTGATAGTATTTGAGTTAGAGCGAAGACAAAATCCCTACACATACACACACACACACATACATACATACATACACACACACATACACACACACACACATACACACATACAGACATCATCGTGAAAATGTTAAATTTGGATTCTAGGGACCTTAAAACGTGGTCATTTACTAAAATCTCGATAAGTGATTTTTAGCACGATCCCTATACCTCCCTTACCAAGGGTAGCGGGAGGTAAAAAAACAGCGAAAATCAAAATACTTTTTTATTTTATTCAATTAACTCTTTTTTCTTGTTTTAACGTTAACATTTCTTTAACAAATTGTCTGTATTTTGAATAATACCTGCCTTCTTACTTTATGATAATAAGAATTACTTTTGACATTTAATCATTTGTCAATATTTCAAAGCTAACTAAAATAATGTTAAATTCAACGTAATAACTGTATTATTAGGAGGACAAAATATGAAAAAACGTTATAATAAAATAACCTTGCATTAATTACAAGTTTTAATAACTAAAGCATGTTTTAATTCAAGCAAAAAATTTTCTTCCCTTGGCATTTTTTCGTAAAATCAAAAATAAGATTTTTTTACCTCCCGCTACCCTAGGTAAGGGCGGTATAGGGATCGTGCTAAAAATCGCATATAGAGATTTTATTGAATAAGCACGTTTTGATGTCCCCAGAATCCGATTTTAACATTTTTACAATGATGTCTGTAGGTATGTATGTGTGTATGTCTGTGTGTGTGTGTGGATCTTGTGAACACGATTACTCAAATACTATCAATCAGAAAAATTTGAAATTTTGTATACCCATTCTATATCAAAATGGGAAGTGGTCATTAGTTTTTAGTGTATATCCGATAACCGGACGTATCATTTATACAAGCTTTTAACAGTTTTTCTTGTAAAAAATTCATTGAATATAATTTTTTAGCAACTTTTACTAATTAAAATTGAATATAATGGTACAATCTTCAATTTTACAATAATAACATTTAGTAAATAACTCTAAATATGAATATATAATATAATTTATTTTCATGTATCACCTAGCCTATACGCCAAACAAAAACATAATTTTAATGACAGTTTTGACATATTTAAACAAATGTCATTGATAGGAAGCAATTAATTAAAAATTAATAATGAAACCGTGTTAAGGAGAATATAATAGTAAAATATTTAAGGTTTGTAAAAATAATATATTTTCCATCATACATAAATGTTTGATGTACAGGATGATCTGATTTAAATTTGCTAATTGCTGTTTTTGCAGCACTATAAATTAATATTAATTTACAACTACACATTTACGAAATGGATTATGTACGGCGAAGAATTTACAAAGATTGCGTTTTAGAGCACCTAGAAGATGATGCTGATTTTTTAAGACTGTGTGTGTAACGATTTTTCCTTAAAGCCTATTAAAATATGATCCAAAACTTCTCAAATTTGGTATTTAAAACTCATATATAATTTGAAACAACATATTAGATTTTAACCATATATGATAAATCGTATGTAGTACTTAATTTGGAGCTCTAACAGATTTTTGAGGAAAAACAATAAAACAATCCAAAATTTCGTATTAAAGACTTTTCTATTTATTGGACAACAAATTAGATTTTATTTACAAACGATTAATTGGAAATGATACTTTACTTAAAGCTCACTTCTATTTTAAACATGGAATTGGCGGGAGGTCATGTGTTGGCCACAACAGATTTTTTCCTTTTGTAAACTCAATCCGGGGACATACTGTATATATATATATATATATATATATATATATATATATATATATATATATATATATATATATATATTTCTTTTAGAAATTCTGTGTCAATATAAAATGTCTGCTTAAAATGAATCTGACGTCACAACATGGCTGGTTTTTGCAACTTTTTAAAAATTACATACAATTTTTTTTTGCATGACGTCATTGAATTGGTTTCTTTCTTTTTACCACACCGTTTTCAGAATCCGTAGTAACTCTATTCAGGAAATAATTTGGAACTGTCAACTTAGTACACATTTTACCAGTTTTGTGTCTCGTGTTGAATTACGTGATTTATCAAGAATGCCTTAAAAAACAGTCGAAAATGGCTGGAATAATGGTCTTGTTTGCATGTGCGTTTCTCGATGTAGAAAAAGATAGTGTCCTAGTACTTAGATGTCAGCACAGATTATAGATCGAATTGAACTACCTATAAACGAAGTATTATTGTGCAATGCCATTCGTAGGTGAAGAATACTATATATTTATCTGTGGACAGAATAGGAGTGGCTAAAAAGCAGCATGCAGTTTTAAGGTCGGATTGGAGCGAGAAAGTAGCCAATTAGAACGGTTTATGGTTCAACAGATTTTATCGCAAACCAAGAAAAATATATTTCATTTCTTAATCAACTTATAAACTGAAGAAATATTATTATATTTCTATAAATTCTCACGTGCAGATTACTACATCGTTAATTTTTATGACAAGATACTCAGTTTTGCTCTTTCTTTTCCATAATTATAAAACCTTTCATTCAACATTTCCCGTGAACAGTTTGAATGAATTCCATTCTAATGTGTGATGTCAAATCTTTCCAAGAATTTCCTAACTTGTTATCTAACCGAATCCGTGTCGAACATAAATACACTGCCTCTATAAATAAATTCGAAGTAATGTAAGAGATAAGTTTACTTAAAAAACCTGATTTGAATTCGGTTCCGATCTCTGATGTTGAGGTTTAATTAAATACGCATTTACATTCCAGCACGTTCACAGGATCACAGGGGCTTTAGTAGACGGACAGAACGACAGGCAGAAAGACAGAGGGTTATTACTTAACGTTAATAAGGGCGGTGATATGATAATGAGTTCTTTAACCCTCTCTCTCTACACTTTAAAGTTAAATTATATCTTAAATGGTTGTCAAAGCTTGGGTGGCAAGCAAGAAAAATGTATTTGTATATCGTCATTAATATTCCTTTAGATATCGGACTAAAATATATCATTTTCAAGGTTATAACTATCAAAACCCAAATACATCCATTTTCCACAAAATTTAAAACAAATTCTAATTTTTATACATTAATGCTGGGTTTATGCAGCATATAAATTATGAAATTAAATTAAGCCACTAAATTAAGATAATAAACTAAAATAATAATTGGGGTTGAAAATATTCCTAGATATGCAGTCAAAAAAGGCCAAAAATAAATAAAAAGTCAAGAAGAACCTCCATAGATAAAATAAAAATGTCGTTTATGCAGTAAATTAAAATTCAGAATTTTATGTTTGACATTTCGTATAATCTATCATCTATCTTTTATATGTGATATTGCGATCCATAATATTTATATAGGATAAAAAAATAAAGATAAACAATCTGTTGAATAAGTCCAATTAGTATTTCGTCACTCTTTTCTGCAGAAACTTTGTTATCATCGTACATTTTTATAGGTTAGGTTAGAAAACTAAGAAATTATAAAATTAAACTAAAAATTGAAAATAGCCAACTTCTTAATTTAGTTTTATTAGTTTAATTCTTCAGTTCAGTTGCTTAAACGTTGCCATTGTTAACAATGGTTTCTACTTTAATTTTTTAATTAAGTTGCCTGCATAAATACATCTCAACGCGCGATTCCAAATTTTCAAACCTCAAGTCGAAATCTCGCTGGTCTATAGAATAACAAGATTATAACTGCAAGAAAGTAATATACCGAGGAAACTGATTTGAAATTTTAAGTCGCTATTATTTGAACAGATTATTGTTAATAAATTAACATTTATTAACTAATAATGGATTTAATTCTATTTTAAGAATATGGAAGAAAAATTGCAATGAGGTCATGCAAAAAAAAAATAATTGCGGTATAAAATCGTTCTAAAGTTTGATATTTTTAAAAAGTTGCAAAAACCAGCCATGTTTTGTCGTCACAACGTTACGTACCAAGTTCAGACTCATTACAAACAAACATTTTATATGGATACATAATTTCTAAAAGAAAAATATATATAAACTATAAATTGAGGATTACATATCTGAATATGCTATAATATATTAATATAATATCGTTCTATTTATTTTTATAAATATAATTTTCATTTGGCGTGAAATTATCTACTTTACACCAGATGTTTCTTTCACTTTTGAATCTTTGAATTAAACGGTAGAAGGTTATAAACGCATGTGAGACATTGAATATATTGCAGAATATTATTTTATTCTTTATTTTGGCACGAAACAACGTTCCATCGACATGTTTACTAGTTTACTTTAATAAATTTTAGGTTATCTTTAAATGTCACTTTGACGTTTAGGACAATGTGAAAATCAAAATGGTCGTGCCTGTCACTCTGTGACGTCAATGGGCAAGGGACGAAGCGGGGGTCTAGCAGCCTCATTTTAAAGAATGTCATTTTCAATTACAATTTTTTCATTATTAAAGATCGATTTGAGGAAAAATAAAAAATACGGATCTATTATTTTTCACTACTCTATCGATTAAAATTATAAAAAAAAGTCGTGCATGACCTCATTGTACCCTTAGTTACCGAAAAAATATATTACAAAATAGACAGAATAGAACTATGTACCTCAAATTTTTCACATTTTTCACGCGGTCGAAGATCTATCTACGCGTATTAAAACCTGAGGTGGCGCCCAGTCTGACAGGCCCGACCGATTTTATAGATACTGTGAATTTTTTGTTGGATTATACACTGGCGAGCAAAAAATTGAGGTCAATTATTAATTGTTATGTATTTTTCTAATTTTCTGTTTTAAGCTTATATTTGTAAATTGAAAACCATTATACTGTATTTTATAGGCTAAATTAATAATTCAATATTGAAACGCAAAGCATATTTTTTGGTTTTATAATTTATTATGAAAAAACAATAAATTTACATTTCAAACGTAGTTTGACTTTTTGTTGTTAGGAGTTATATGGAACGAAAAAAATTTAAAAAACTTAGTACTAATATAGCCTATTTCCTCCTCTTGTGTTAATTACTGCTTGAATTCGACGAGGAATACTTTGAATTAAGTTAAGGATCATATTCTGGTCAATATTATCCCACTAGTGCAATAGCAACGCTCTGAGCTCCTGGGCAGTTCTTGGAGCTGGTGTATGCTTTCGGATACGCCGTCCCAACTCATCCCAGACATGTTCGAAGGGATTCATGTCCGTACTGAGGGCTGGCCAATCAAACCGTCTAATTCCCACTTCATCCAGATATTCTCTGACTACTCTGGCTGCGTGAGGTCTAGCATTATCTTGCATGAAAATGCTACGCTCGCCCATAGTGATCAAGAAAGGCATAGCATGGTCTTCTAGAACCTCCGTAATGTACCTGTGAGCTGTCAGGGAGCCATTCTGTATGAAAACCAACTCTGTGCGTGCTTGTGAAAAGATTCCTGCCCAAACCATAACCGACCCACCGCCAAATGGAAGTCGCTCGTCAATACAAACTTGAGCGTATCTTTCTCCGGGTCTTCTCCATACTCGTCGACGTCCGTCTGATCCATTGAGGCAAAAACGCGACTCATTGGAAAAAGTACCCTGCCCCAGTCCTCACCATTCCATGCCGCGTGATTTCGGGCAAAAACCAATCTTGCAATTCGATGCCGGCGTTGCATTGGTGGACCTGTAGCCATCCTTCTACAAGACAATCCAGCATCATGAAGCCTTCTTCTAACGGTCCATTCACTAACATTTACATCTTTAACTTGTTGGAGTTGATTTCGTAGCAAAACTGCAGAAGCTGTCCTATTCCGCAAACTTGCGGACACCAAAAATCGGTCATCTCTTCGGCTGGTGATTCTTTTACGCCCGGATCCTGGTGTTCTGGTTATGAAGCCAGTCTCCTCATAGCGCTGAAACACCTTCTGTACAGCACAAAGGCTCCTACCAACAATTCTTGCAGTTTCACGTTGTCCTCGGCCATCTTGTATCAACGCTACAATTCTTGCCGCAGCAATAGGATTTACAGGCATTCTGTACTGCTAAATACACAATACGAGTACTACACCGTGTAATTGATAGATTTTACACAGAGAAATCAACGCTATACCGAAAAAAAACACCGAAATGCGAATTTTCAATTACCGCGAATGCACGCTATTTCATAAAATTTGTAAAAAGAGTGATATTACATGACAGATAACAAAAGAAAACAGATGATATTTCTCAAAAAATAAATTATTAAGATCCTTCTATGATTTACAATTTACAAACATGAACGTAAAACGAAACATTCCAAAAATATATCATAATTAATAATTGACCTCAATTTTTTGCTCGCCAGTGTATTTTGAGAGTTACATTTTGTAAAATGTTCATTTTCATAGAAAAAATGGTTCAATTCATCAACTTAATTGTTTTGTAACAAAAATAACCGCGGGTAGTATTTTTTTACATATTTCTCTCCTGGTCTCTCAGACCCGGCGCCACATTCTGTTCATAGGAAAGGGCGCCACTTCCGAATATAATATGAAAATATTAAATTATGCGCTATAAATAATAATAACAATAACAATAATAAAAATAATAAAACAAATTAAATAGTAATAATTTTCTCAATTATAAAAATATCTATTTTAATTTTAATATTGTTTTATAGTGCATTTGCTATTGCTCATTCAGTAAAACTATCATTGTTTTCAAAGCATTTCGCTTCTCAACGCCAATTTTTTAATCTCTTTTTAGCTTCTTTGACTCAAGAAATACTTGTTTTAAATGTATTTCTATCTGTACCATTGTATTGCAGATAGAACTTCGTCCCTTGATTTGATTCAATTTTTGGCAGATAAAACTTTGTTTCAATACTATCTGAAAAATGGACAACAATATCTAAAACCTAATATCAGAAAGAGATAGAATATGGCTGATATAGAACCTAGCCATACAAAAATCTCATTTTACCGAAACCTTGCAGTTACAACTTTGTTATTCTAGAGTTAGGGCTATGCGATCTTAGAAATTTGAAATCGATGTTCGATGTTTTGATAAAATCGATTTGTCGCGATTGATCGATTTAATCGATTAATCGCAAAAGACCGATTTAATCGATTAATCGCAAAAGACCGATTTTTTTCTAATAGAAATCGTATTACTATATCAAAAAATCGATTTTAAGAAAGAATCAGAAGATTAATTTTAATAATAGATCAGAATCAATTTTAATAAAAGACCAAAGGTCGATCTTTATTGATAAGAAGTTTCTACTATGCATACGCATATCAAATCACAACACACAATTGACGAATTAACATTTAACGCACTTCAAATGTCAAATACTGCTGAAATTGAGAGATTTTTTTATCGATATTTCAATTAATCGATTTTTTTAGTAAAACCGATCTTTCAGAATCTACAAGATCGATATCTTTTCTTTTACAAAAAATCTGTTGTGGCCAGCACAAGACCTCTCGCCATTTCCATATTAGGCTATATAAGTATTGTATTGCACTTTGCTATCGAACCGTCGTTTTATAACAAAATATTACAGGACTTTACCCAAATATTGTTTTTTATTTTATTTAACATGTCTTCTGCACACATATAATTCTAATTATATCTATTTTTCATTGTATGAGGGAGTTTCTAAATGTCACAGATTCTTCCAATTCATTAACCAGATTGGCGGTATTTCTGATGGATATATGCATATTACCTATAATTCCAAATATTTAATTAATAAAACAATAAGAAAGATTAAATGTACTTACTTCCCAGAAAAAGCTATCAAAATGTCACTGAAACTGTTAATTTTTGACACTGAAATCTGTCATTTACAAATTATATTATAAACATTTGACTTTGTCAACTGGTTTCCTTAGTGTAGTTTCGCCTACTCGACTTGTTATATCCCGATATTCTATATATTATAGCGTCTTTATCTCTAAATTTATAGAAGATAGAATAAAAAATTTAAATGTATCTGGTGTAGAATTTTGTTCTTCAAAATTAGTAATATCAAAAATTTTCAAAAATTAATATTTGGAAGAATTTCTTTTAAAAACTACTACTTCCGGTTGTTCAATTCTTACCAAAACCTTTTCAGCTCTTCCCAGGAATGTCAGATTGAGGAATCCATAGTTAAACAGTTCTTAAGTCTTATAGTTTTTGAGGAATCGTGGCTACAACATCCAGACATACACACATACACACATACACACATACACACATCCACACACACACACACACACACACACACAGACATCATTTTAAAAATGTTATAAACGGATTATAGGGACCTTAAATCGTGTTTATTCACTAAAATCTGGGTATGCGAATTTTAGCATGAATCCAATACCTCTCTTAGCGAGAGGTAAAAAACAATTTTTCGGAATACGGAATATTTCAATTGTTCGTTCTTTTCGATCGATCATTGTTTTCAAAAAAGAAAATCAAACCGATCAATCGGTCTTTTTCGCAGCCTTATTCTAGACCCGCGATATCTTTTAGTTTTCTCTAGTGCTGTCTGTTATTAACATTTTCGTAATACCATACTGTTATTATGACATAACAGGACTAAAAACAAAAATGAAAAGATAGAAATAACGGCATAGGCCTACAATTAAAGATCAGGTGTTCCTAGAAAAATAACAGCATATTGATGGACTGTTATCTAGGAGAATTTATAAATTACCCAAAAAAGTTATTCAGTATGACAGAAATAGAAGAATTTTATTATTCTTAAATGTTTAAATTTTATGTTATTACGAAAAATCTTGAACGCCACACGGTCGATATGCAAATAACGAACTCGACTGATTATACATATCAGTCGCGTCCGTTATTTGCCTCATATCGGCCTAATGACGTGAATAACTATTGTGAATTATGAATATGCATCTTCATTTTGCATACTTTTTCCCATTTTCTTTCGAATTCTCTCCACGTAACGTTGTATGAATTAACATGATCACGCGAACTTTACAAACTCTAGCTTCTCGTGTTGCTTGCGTGTGTATATACTTTAGCGTGAATTTTCATTAGTGAGTTGTTTTATTAATTCCCAGTAAATCTGCGTTATAAATTGGCTTAAGCTTCGCTGATTGGTAGATAAACATCTACATGGATTCAACTTGGATGGCTAATTGACAGAAATATTGACATCAACTATCAATATTTATAAAATACAATGTGCCCAAAGATAAATATATCATCACGATCACACCAAGCAAGTAGGATGCGATGTATTCCAAGTGGCATGCTAATTTATACTTAGCTTCATTACGTTTCTAGATAATATACATACGGAACAGAATGAATTCCACCTGTTATTTCAAATACAACACTAACATAAATACTCTATGAAGATGTTTCAAACTATAGCAGAATTATTTTTGGTCAAAAACTTTCTTTGTACAATTTTTACCTCCCGCTACCTTTGGTAAAGCGTGCATTACACGATTAAGTTTTACTTTTCAACTTACTTGAAAAGTATTTTTATAAGTGAGCTTACAAGTATAATTACTCGAACAAGTTTTGCGTGAATTAAAATATCCAAGTGTCAAAAGTTAAGTTATACCTATAGAAAATTGTCATTGTATTTTCATCTCTTGAATTTTTCGTATGTAGCCAGCAATATTTTAATTACTTCTCTACTATCTCTACCCCATTTTGTCATTTTTCAGTTTAAAATAAGTCACCATAAAACACCACACTTGTACATATTAAAAATATAAACACAAATGACATTTGACAGTTACTTGACAGTCAAAACTTATAGGGACTTTTAAGAAAAAGTAGCGCATGTCCCAGTTTTTCTTTAAAAGTTTTCTGTTAAAAGTTTATTTATTTGTCTCTCTTGCACTCATGTCATTGTGCGAGAGAGAGAACTTTTCAAGTGACTTGAATAGAAAAACTTCATCGTGTAATGCACGCGTAAGGGAAGTACAGGGATCGTGCTAAAAATCGCATATCGAGATTTTAGAAAATGACCACATTTTAGGGTCCCTAGAATGCAATTTTAACATTTTCTCGATGATGTCTGTTTGCGTGTATGTATGTATGTGTGTGTATGAATTATGTCAACGCTCTAACTCAAATAGATTTCGGTGCAATCGGATAACCGGAAATGGCACTTACTTCAAGCTCATAATGGTGTTTTTTCAAAAAATACCATTAAATGCCATTTTTGTTATTATAAAAATTAAAGATTATTGAATTTTTTACAGGTTTAAATTAATACTTTTTCTATATATTTTAAGGTAAATTTAAAAATAATCCTTTTTATATATCCCAGAGCCTTTGATGAAGACAATTCCTTTGTTACACAGTTCATATTTCAAATGTATGTAACTGACAAATAATTGTCACTGTCAAAAAACAAAAAAACTAATCACTTCAAATTAATAATGGTGACATTTTAAAAAGAAAATAGTAAATAAAGCAGTAGTTATATGCAAAAGAAACATAATATAGTGCGCAGCATTAGTAAATACTTAGGTATGTATTTAAATTAATAAAAATTAAATAACGGGAGGTATTGTGTTGGCCAATTTTTACACAGCAATTTATGGTAAGGATGCCAAGAGATTTTTCTATTTAATCGTTTTATACCGATTACTCGAGTTGGCATTTAAGCCCCAAAATTATATATTTATAATAGTTGTTGACTATTCCAATCTTAAATACATTATCACATAGTTGAGTAATAAATTAACGCATAAATACGACAGTGATATGTTAACTGTTTTATGACATCTATCACGTTAGTATTTTAGCAATGCAATTTCTAAATTCTCAGTCAATATATTAAGGTTAAATTCCATGCAAATTTAGATTTGTATCAATCAATTAAACTTTCTAACATTTTATAACCTATATATCAGTTATACTAGAGTGCTTTACTGAATTATATTACATGTTGTTAGCACACATATGTCATATACAAACAGAACAATTTTTATTTAATAGAATTACGTTTGTAACAAAAATTTATAGAAAAATTTTACGTACCAAATTTTATTCTTAAATTAGCAAATAGCGAACTCTAGGTGAAACAATGTCTACTAAAGAATTATCTATCTTATATGAAATGTACATCTCTCGCTGTGCCCAGTTGGTGAATTGTCTCTGCGTAGAGACGGCAGTTGCAGCACACTGATGAGTTGCAATAACAGCAAACGCTGTGGTTACTAGCTGGTCACGGCCGGCATTTGATGATGACCGAAAGGTTGATTCAGATGCTGAAATCTTGTGAAACATGGCGAGTGTTTTCCAATGGGGAAGTTTAGCGATTTTTTTTTTATTTTTTTATTCCATGACTTGAAAAATAATGTAACATGTTTTATTTTTTTCAAAAATGCCCAGATTTTCCGGAAAGCCGATTTTAAGCTGTGATGACGTCGATAGAGGCTGGGCGCAACGTATGTCGACTTATACACTGACGGACGCGGTTGCGGTTACCAGTGAAGCGCTTTTGGCTTTTACGCTTTGTTACGACCTACGTTCAAGTGGTTCGATTTCACAGTTCTGTCTGAGTTTGCGCATAACTGACTTGTGACGTACTTAAAGTTTATCCAAAAAATATTAACTAGAAATAAATGAAGCAATAATTTTAATTTTTAATATCAATTTCAGCAGTCATTTGTGTTATATTTGTGAGAAAATAGTATGTTATGTAGAATTTTTACCATGCTAAACTACCCCCTTCTTTCTTAAACAAGGTCTATTCTAAATGTCACTGGATATTATAAATACATAATAGTATTTTCTTTGGTCAAAAAATTAGGTGGTGAGTTTTTAATGAATAAGCACGTGTTAGGGTCCCTAGAATACGAATTTACTATTTTATGTCTGTATGTGTGTGTGTGTGTGTGTGTGTGTATGTGTGTGTGTGTCAGTATGTAACAAATTTTTCTCCGACGATAACTCCCATACTACAATTCTAAAAAAACGCAGTTAAATATTATGTTTTCACATTTTGTTATTATAAATATAAAAGAAAATGCTCTTCTCTATACGGTTTGCTTATACATTTTCCTTCATATTCAATAGACATGGAGTTAAACCATTATAAAGAGATAAACTTTCAAAAATCAGTCAGCTTTGCTATTTACACGATTTAAAATATACTGGTTGTGCCACTCTGCACAAAACGAGGGTCCAAAGCGATACGTGTTTCCTCGTTTTTTCCGCTAGAGGCGCAACGTGAGAACGACCCAACTGACACCTGTCACTTGCATGTCATTTTGAAAATATTACATGTTATATCTTTATAGAAAGGTAAATAAAACAGGTTTTGAAGTACATATTCGTATTATATATAATGTAATATAAATATTTTGTTGAAATATATTGCAATTAATGCAAAATGAAAAGAAAATTAAATAGAAAATGTTTCATTCCTGGATGTGAAACCGGTTACAAGAAATCCACTGAAAAATAATCTCTGTTTGCTGCTCCATTCGATATATTACTTTTTGAAAAATGGCAATGTGCAATTAGTAGAGATGATCGCGAATTAAGATTGAATGATGTTTGTCGAAAACATTTTCGGGAAGAAGATATTATTACCGAATGGAAATCTGGAAGCGTACGGTTCTATCAATTTATTTAGTTTTTCCAATTTTAAATTCTAACAATGCATTGATTCAAGTTTCCATAAAATATATATGTAAGTTTATATTAAAAATAAATTCATTATGCATTTCATTTTTTATATTTTATGTAAAAATAGTCTGCTGTGGTAGGGTCGTTCTCACGTAGCGCATCTAGTGGATTATTCAAGGAAACACGTATCAAGCGGACCATCAGAAACAATGAAAAACATGACAAGTGGCATAACCAGTATATTTTAAATCGTAGCTATTTATCATGGAATCAGCTGACATATTCAAAAAATTCTAATTGACAGATGTCAGTGTCAAGTGCAAAACCAAAATGGAAAGTGTAGGATCAGAAAGTGATATAAGTGATAGAGTGTTCCTCGCAAGTGACTTGCAGTTGCAACCTCGCCTCAAGATTGTAACATTCAATGCCTGGAGCGCGAGGAAGGCCAAAGAGAAGATGGAATGACTGTACAGCAGAAGATTTGAGAGAGGATGAACTGTGTGAAGAAGTTGCGTTGGACAGCAATGAGTGGAAAGGAAGAATAAGAAACAGCGACCCCTCCCTAAGAAAGTAGGGAAAAGCTGAAGAAGAAAGAAAGAAGTGTCAAGTGCAATTTACGTAATGAAAGTTCATGTTATAATTTTAATGGATTTATAGAATCTTTTCAAAAGAACTTTCGGTATGAAATTTGTAAAACATAGTGTGTTCGTTTTACAATTTTATAGGATATATAGCATATTTTTCAAAGAACTTTTGGTATGGGATTTGTACAAAATACATCGAATTGACGGATCTTTTTGTTCTGGCCACAACAGACTTTTTTTATTATATAGGTACCGTGTTAAAATTGTCAGAAAAAGTTTTGAAATATGTTATACAAACTTGAAATACATAAATTTATCCATAGATTAGTTGGACAAATTAGAGAAACGTTGGGGATCAAATTATTGGACATATGACTATTTTTACCTCGATTTTTACCGAACTATAAGGGAATGTGAAATAAGTGTAGTATAGCCAAGTTTTCAATGGAACCAATGAGCTACGATTAAAGAAACACTTGTGAGGAAAACCTGCTTAATTTAAAGGAGGAGGCGTTTTTTTAGTGTTCCGTAAATTGTTAAATTCTTCAGATTCTTCCTCTATTGGTGAGAGGAGTGAATATTGAACCAGCTTTGATATGGAATAATTTATAATAATTATTAATAGACAAATAACATAGAAACCATCCACTTCAACAGTAAAAACATGCGATTGTGTTGTAAATATATATTTTTAAACTCTATAATACTGAGAATAATATTGTATACAAAATTAAATGTAAACAACAACGACAAGAAAACATATGATTTCCCCACTCCCAATTCATCGGATCCATCGGCTCCCAAGTACGATTGATGCGATGAATGTCTGATGAGTAAAGCGCTGAAAATAAAAACGGTGCAATAGATTCCATCTACTTTTAAGCGCTGAATTAAAAAACGGATTGATGAAATTAGTATTAATGCGCATTATACATCGATGAATAAAAAAACTTGCCTTATGTATATTAATTTACTAAAAAGTGGGCAACCCAAACTTTTGCCCTCAAATAGAATCAGCAGATTCACAAATTAACTCGACTGTAGGATCACGATATCCTAGAGAACGGCACTCGTGATCATACAAGGATATATACAGGGTGTCTCTTAAATAGAGAGACATGGCTTAACCACAGATTCCTGAGGCTAAAATAAGACGATTTAACCAAACTTGCTTCTACCGGAAACTGTACCATTTAGCCAGAATTCTGCTTCAAAGTTCTTCGAAAAAAAATTAATTTTGCTTATAATAATCGGACGCTTTATTCGATTTGGTATGACAGTTTATATGGTTATGTCATCTTTTAAGGTGATACTTCTTATTAATAGTGAACCACTAGTGTATGAAACTTAGGTGTCCCAACATTAATTAGACCGTAACTTTTTAATGGCAACGCCGAAAACGTGAAATTATTTTTCTTCAGAAAGATACATTCAATAGTAAACTTTTCTCTCTCTGTGTAATTTGTTATATCTGTTACGGTTCACACAGAAAAAAATAAAATCTGAGTGTCTGCACTGTTAAAGTTTTAAAATAAATTTAATCTAGCAGTCTATCCAAATGTCAAACAAGTAATATGTTCCCGTTTAAAAATTGTGATGTTTGTATTATATCTCGAGAATTATTAACTTTTAAAAAAAACTAATTACACCACGTTATTCTACGTAAAAATCTGTATAAAAATTATCTAAACATTTTTTAATAATAATAAGTGAGATATGGGGTATTTAATACATAATACCTTATGAAAACGTGATATTGTTTGACACATAATTTGCAAAACTCAATTAAGTTCATCAAACAATATCACTCTTTTCATAACTTATTATGTAAATAACTATTTCACGATTCGGAAAGTAGATTTAATATCGTCCCACAAATGAGACAAGGTATTAAAAGACTGTATCTCATTGAAGATAGTTGTCCCCTATCTGTGTTGTAAAATTAAATTTGTTATCTCCTTAGTTTATAGTAACAGCCCCTTATGTCAACGTTTCAATAAAATAAATAAATATAACTTTTTCTCAAAACCTTTCTTACATACGTTATGTAATAGGAAGGAATTATAATTAAATAAACAAAATATATGGGTGAGTGTGTCACCAGATTTTATTTTATAAACTCTGAGAATTATTACTTTGTATAAATGTGTTCTAAACCCAAAAATACATCCGGTATAGATTCCATCACGTATGAAACATCTAAATCAACTATTGATATGTTTATGAGTCAAATCGAGTGTTGTGCGTTTCCGTATGATTTCTTTGATATTTGGAGTTACTCAAACGCACATTGCACATATTGCGTGCCTAGGCAAAGGTATTTAGTGTGCACGTATAATAAATACAGATATACCTGGAGGCTGCTTGGAGCCGACCAGTAGCAGACATAAAACTCATATAAGTACTCACGCACTCATACGAAGTGGATATGAATTTATATGGGAAGCAAGATTTTCTCATTTGAAGAGCTTTCGGTAAAAACATGGTCCAAATATAGCAGAGTTACATACAGTATCATTTACTTTCAAGGGTGCCAATCCAAATATTTTAAGTTTTAAGGTAGTTCATCCGTGACATCCGTAATCAAGTGTGTCATTATATTTAAACTCATTAAAAAGTTGTACTGTTCCTTCAAAAATTGATTTTTAGTTTCATTTGATTAAAATCAAATTTATAGTTTACCTTTATTTAATAGTTATTTACAT
Source organism: Ophonus ardosiacus (assembly GCA_943142095.1). Lineage (NCBI taxonomy): Eukaryota > Metazoa > Arthropoda > Insecta > Coleoptera > Carabidae > Ophonus > Ophonus ardosiacus. The sequence goes on along the minus strand of OW964834.1, from coordinate 32,119,865 downwards.
TCGAGTGTGTGTAAGTTGTATTTTACAGCGCGACAGCTTTGTTTAAGGCTCGAGCCCGTAAGGCGAGTGCTTTATTAGCTGGTGCGCTGTAAAATACTTCACGCACGAAAATTGTATAAATTTTTTTGGCCAACGATAATGAAAATCACTTTTTTACCTCCCGCTACCCTTGGTAAGGAAGGTATAGGGATCGTGCTAAAAATCACTTATCGAGTTTTTGTAAATGACCACGTTTTAAGGTCCCTAGAATCCAAATTTAACATTTTCACGATGATGTCTGTATGTGTGTATGTGTGTGTGTGTGTGTGTGTGTGTATGTATGTATGTATGTGTGTGTGTATGTGTAGGGATTTTGTCTTCACTCTAACTCAAATACTATCATTCAGAAAATTCTGAAATCTTGTATTTCTATCCTATTCTAATAAGAAAAGAAGCCATTAGATTTTGGTGTAAATCGGATAACCGGAAATGGCACTTTACCTGAAGCTCATAATGGTTTTTCTTAAAAAAATACCATTAAATGCCATTTTTTCGCATTTTGTCGTTATGGAAATTAAAGATTATTGAATTTTCTACAGGAATACATTAATACTTTTTCTATATATTTTACAGATAAATTTAAAAATAATTTTTTTTACAAGTCCCGAAGCCTAAGAAAAACACAATTCCTTTGTTCCACAGTTCATATTTCAAATGAATGTAACTGACAGTAAATGTCACTGTCAAAAAACTAATCACTTCAAATTAATAATAGTGACATTTTAAAAAGAAAATAGTAAATAAAGCAATAGTTTTATGCAATGGAACCGTTTGCAGCGTTAGTAAATCCGTAAGTATGTATTTAAATTAATAAAAATTAAATAGCGGGAGGTTTTGTGTTGGCCACATCAGATTTTTTAACAAGATGGGTTGTACTTCTGAAAAGGGTTAGTTTAAAATACTGGGGTTAAGTCAATTTCCAAATTTGATTTTACTTACCTTCATTAGAGTACTTCTAGCGAAAATTTATTTGTAATAATAGACGTTGTTTATGGCTGATAATATATTTATTTGCTCATGTTTTCTTTTTAATAAATAATAAGTAGGTGTCGATATTTGACATTTCAGCAATGTTCGCCTCGCGTATTTGATAGGTATATCGATCGGTGACTATGTCGGTAACGGCGGATTTTTACAATAATGACAGATGTCGCTGCCGTGATTTTGGTTTATATAAATTAATTTTAAATATAGGAAATGTTAAAGTAAAAAAATAACTTATGTAGATAGTACTTTTTTACATGAACTTTATTATAGTAAAGATGATTTATTTTCTAAATGCCCATAAACATCCAGTGTATTTTGATTATTTTACCGCATAGTTAGACAAGTTACAACACAGTAAGCGTAAAATGTAGGTTACACTTGCTGTGTATACAATTGTAAAGTTCCCATTACACTTCAGGACGGCAAAAATTATTTTTACCTACCGCTACCCTTGGTGCTAAAATGTCCCTAGAATCCAATTTTAACATTTTCACGATAATGTGTGTGTGTGTGTGTGTGTGTGTGTATGTGTGTGTGTGTATGTGTGTGTGTATGTGTGTATGTGTATGGATTTTGTCTTCGCTCTAACTCAAATACTATCATTCAGAAAATTCTGAAACCTTGAATTTCTACCCTATTCTAATATGGAAAGAAACCATTAGATTTTAGTATAAATCGAATGACCGGAAATGGCACTTTACCTGAAGCTCATAATGGTTTTCTTCAAAAAAATACCATTAAAAGCCATTTTTTTCGCATTCTGTCATTATAAAAATTAAAGATTATTAAATTCTATATATTTTACAGATAAATTTAAAAATTATTTCTTTTATAAATCCCGAAGCCTTAAGGATAAACACAATTCCTTTACTACACAGTTCATATTTCAAATGAATGTAACTGACAGGTAAAAGTCACTGTCAAATAACTAATCACTTCAAATTAAAAACGTTGACATTTTAAAAAGAAAATAGTAAATAAAGCAATAGTTATATGCAATGGAACATAATATAGTTTCTAGCATTAGTAAATACGTAGGTATGTATTTAAATTAATAAAAATTAAATATCGGGAGGTTTTGAGTTGGCCACATCAGATTTTTTATTATAAGTTCTATGTATGACTTCAGCAGTGTCGAAATGAAAAATCCAGCCGAGAGGAGAGGTATAGCAACATTGGTTTTTATATAAAAAAAATCTGTTGTGGCCAGCGCAAAACCTTCCGTCAATTCAATGTATTTCGTACAAATCCGATACCAAAAGTTCCTTGGAAAATATTCTATATATCCTGTAAAATTGTAACACGAACACACTATTTTTTACAAATTCCATATTGCAAGTTCCTTTGGGAAGATTCTATAAATCCAATATTATTATAACACGAATGTACATTCTGTAAATTGCACTTCACACTTCCTCATTCCTATCCAACACAGTTCTTCCTCTCTCAAATATTCTGCTACACAGTCCTTCCGTCTTCTCTTTGGCCTTCCTCGTACTCCCGGCATTGAAACTGAAAGTCACTTATGCGAGGGACACTCTGTCACTTATGTTACTTTCTGATCCTATACTTTCCACTTTGGTTTTGCACTTGACACTGACATCTATCAATTAGAATATATGTGCTGTTTCCATAATTTTAGCAAAGCTAACTGATTTTTGAAAGTTAACCTCTCTTAATCTCTCTATAACTCTATATCTATTGAATATGAAGGAAAATGTATAATCAAATTGTATAGAGAATAATATTTTCTTTCATATTAATGATCACAAAATGTCAAAAAATTATATTTAACTGCGTTTTTCCCAGAAAAACTGTTAAAAACTTCAAATAAGGGTACTTCCGGTTGACCAATTATAACCAAAATCTAATCAGCTCTTCATATGGTTTGAAAGAAGAGGAATACGAAAAAATCATAATTTTTAGAATTTTAGTTTGCGAATTATCGTCGAGAAAAATTTGCCACACGGACACACACACACACGGACACACGGACACACACACGGACACACACACGGACACACACACAGACACACACACAGACACACATACACACATACAGACATCAATGTAAAATTAGTAATATCGTATTCTAGGGATCTTAAAACGTGCTTATTCATTAAAAACTCACCACCGAATTTTTTGACCAAATACAATACCTTCCTTACCTAAGGGTGACGGAAGGTAAAAAGGCATAATTTTCTACGATTTTGTTACACATTTTTTTTTTTTTCTTATACAATTTACCATATTTTGAGTTAATAAATTACTACTAATTAGTTGATTGCAACGTTGCCATTTCACTATTATGCATATGCGTAATAGTCAAAAATATGTTTTCTTAAAACTGCAACCTTTCTTGTGCAACAATGATAGCGGTGTCTCATAGTTTTTATGTTTTAAATAAATATCTCAAACATCAAAGAATAACATATTCGTTTTTCAAACATGTGTCATATTAATATTTTCTTATCAGTTGTGAATCTACTGTTAACCTCAAAATACGCAATGTATTCCAGTGTCAACTTTAAACTTAATTATCTTCGTTATTTGAACTATTACCTATGATTTCTAATTTAGATTCAAATTCTACGAGTTTTAATGAATTTGAATTGTAGCCATCAACGGATGAACTACTTTAAGTAATCGACAATACAAGTATTATTCTTCATTGAAGGAAATAAGAATCAGTACTTGAAGAATCATTTGTAGAAGTCTTGCTAGGGGTAATTACATACTTTATTGCCTCGCTACATCATTTAATTAGTTTTATTCAACTATAAATTATTTTCTGCAATTATTTTCTACATTAAAGCCATTTTTACGCGACGAAGTTTACTACCTGCTAAAATAATTAGCCAACAGCAAAATAAAATAAATATTAAGAGAATAATGCTTTGCACATATAAATCTAGAAACAGTAGAAAGACAACAACCGATCTGCAATAACCATATCGTGAATCAGACTGATGTTTTCTTCTGATAGTACGTATACTTAGTGAACTGGTAAAGCTACTTATTGAACATTCCGTAGATATCAGACACTTATATAATCATATATTTATAGACAGCAAATTGATTTATATAGACACATATCTATACATATATCATACTTATTGAATTCACTATATTATGTCTATATCTTTTCTCTATGCTGTGATATAAATACGATTAAAAGGCGTGTCCATCTTGCTCCTATTTAATTAAATGAACATATGAGTTTGAGAGACGCGTTATCTAAGGAAATACGTTCCATGAAACGCAAAGTATGACTAGTGTTAATTAATCCTAATGGCAAACATAAATTTCTTTTACGATATTGCTGAGAAATTTACTCGTATCTTGCCTCACATACATACTTCAAATATTACATACTCATATGACAAAATCATAAAGCATACTATATTAGAGATATTACAGATTCTTAGACCAGCTGATGTATGAGAAAGTAGAAATTGGTTGGGTGACCGACAAGCTTTTTAATGAATATATACTTTTATGTGTACAATTTTGTTCAGACAACATCATATTTTATGAGAATTAAAATTTATACTTTTCTTGAGAACCGGTTTAAAAATAACTTTACAAACTTATTTTATTTTTTGTGTATCATTCATTTAATCGTGGGATTAGTATACATCTACATCTTAAAACTGCTTTCATCTAGTTTAAAAGAAAGTTACCAGATTCAGTAGTTACTATTAAATAATGTACAGGGTAGTGACCGCTGCCGAACATAGTATAGTTTCAATGATTACAGTAAGAATGGCATTGCGCAATAATGTTTCGTTTATAGGTAGTTTAATTCGCTATATAATCTGTGTTGACACTTACTAGGAAACTATCTGTTTCTTTTTTATTACCTCTCACTAAGAGAGGTATTGGAATCGTGCTAAAAATCGCATATCCAGATTTTAGTGGATAAGCACGTTTTAAGGTCCCTAGAATCCGATTATACCATTTTTACGATGAAGTCCGTGTGTGTATGTATGTGTGTATAATAATAATAATAATAATAATAATAATAATAATATTTATTTAGGTTATCATATTACATAATATACACCTAGGTCAAAATTTACATATAAATAGCAAAATATATATATATATATATATATATATATATATATATATATATAGTACATGCAATTTTTAAATTAAATTTCAGTACAATTTAAGAATTCATCCATACTATAGAAACAATGTTGCAACATGAGTTCCTTAATACAATATTTGAAATTATTTATTGATTTATTTCTTAATTCATCATTTAGTTTATTGAACAATATAGGTCCCCAATAGTCAACACTGTTTTTACTTTTGTTTAATCTAAGATATTTTGGAACAATATTATTCTTATTACGTGTTTCATATTCATGTAAATCGCTGTGCGTTATATAACTTTTAGTATTATTTTTTACATGAAGTAAACATCTATACATGAAAATACATGGTATAGGCATTACTCTTAAGTTTTTAAATAATGGCTTACAATGTGTTCGGGGGTTTACTTTAGCTAAGATTCTGACAGCTTTCTTTTGTAGTTTGAAAGCGGTTATTATTTGAGGACTAGCTCCCCATATTAAAATACCATAAGTCAAATATGAGTGAAAAAGCGCATAGTAAGCTGTTACCAGAACATCTGTGGGAAATATTTGAGCTAATTTTCTCAATGCAAAAGTACAACTTGCTAATTTTTTACAAATTTTGTCAATGTGACATCCCCAACTTCTATCTGCACTAATAATAATTCCTAGAATTTTATATTTGCTACAATATTTGAAATATTTGTATCTATATGTTTATTTGTTATTAGCATATTTTGTGTTTTTTCAATATTTAGTTTCAGTTTGTTAGCTGAGAACCATTTTTCTGCACAGTCTATTATCTGTTGAAAATAATTATTAACTGAATCAATAGTATTCAATTTTTTTAAAAAAGTGGTATCATCAGCAAATAGAATTGTATCGACATTATGCATGTTACTTGGTAGATCGTTGATGTAAACAGTGAAGAAATATGGTCCTAGTATAGACCCTTGTGGTACCCCTGCATTTATTCGTTTTATGTCAGAAAAATCCCCATTCACATATACTGTTTGATATCTATTAGTAAGATAGGATTGGATAAATTGTAGTGGTATACCCCTAATTCCATAATAACTTAATTTATTTATCAAGATTTCGTGTGAAACACAATCGAATGCTTTCGATAGGTCACAAAAAGTCGCGGCAGTTATGTTGCCCTGCTCTATTGTATTGTTTATTTTTGTAATAGTTTGTAATAATGCATCGGTAGTATGTATGTGTGTGTGTGTGTGTGTGTGTGTGTGTGGATGTTGGACCTACGGTTTCTCAAATACTGTAAGACTTAAGACATGTTTAACTACGGTTTCTTTAATCTGACATTACTGGAAAAAGCTGGAAGTACTAGATTCTTAAAAAAAAATCTAAATATTATTTTTTGAAAATGTTATTATAAATATTAAAGAATATAAAATGGGGTCCCGTGGCCGCGTGTCTCTGTGTCTGGTCGCGAACCCGGGGAACCGGGTTCGATCCCGACAGACACCAAATATTTCCAATTTTAAATGGCACAAAAGTGACCCCTGTGGTGCACTCTCCACACCAGCCCGTGAGGTGACGCCTGGTAAGCGCCCACACGGTAAAATATATCGTCATCATTACCGATGTCTACATGTGTTGTAGATACTGGCACACCCAGAAATGGGTAATATGCCGTGATGATTTATTTATTTATTTATTTATAAAAATCTCTATCTGACATTAATTTTTTTTATTATATATCTTCTATAGAGTTAGAGATAGAGAAATATCTATATATAAAATAATATACTGAAGACTTATTTTGGGAAGTACATATACATAGGTATATTACCTATACCTATACTCATCAGAAATTCCGTCAATCTCATCAATGAATTGGATGAATCTCGAACATTAGAAGAATAAGAGGACACTTGTTCATAGAATGAAATTAAAAATATATAAAAAAAGATATGTGTTTTTGTGAGTACCAGAAATGTTAATACTTATATAGCCCAATATAAAAATGGCAAGAGGTATTGTGCTGACCACAACAGATTTTTATTCTTAGTGTTCGAAATACCGGTGGATCCAAAAGACCATCCGCTCACCCGTATTTCATGGAATACGGGTCGGAGTCGATTATTTACCCAAAAGACTCGTAAGACCCATAAGAAATATGTATTACCCGTAAGACCCGTAAGAAGTATTTGACCGCTTTCAACTTAACATACCGTTGTTGATTTATTTGATTAAACATTTGATATAATACAATTAGTTTTAAAAGTGAAGTTAGTAATTTGTATAACAGAAATAAAAATCTCGGGATTTATAAGAGAGACACTATTATGAATAATTTAAATTTATATTTAAATGCAATAATGTAGTCAGTCTACGCTTTAATCATAACGTCAAGTCTTACAGGTCATACGGTTCTTACGCATAATACAGTTCTTACGGATAATACAGGTCTTACGAGTAACACGGTTCTTACGGGTTGTACTTACGGGTCTTATGCATGAAGATTTGACTCCGATCCGTATTCCTTTTGTTCCGGGTGAGTGGGGTTTTCGCTTTTACCCAGTTCTAAGTGCTAGCCCTAATTATCCTACATCTTTTCGACATAGTTTTTTTTGTGGAATTATTGACAAATCACGTAAATCAACACGAGACACAAAAATATTAAAATGCACGTAAATGTGTACCTACGAACTATGTTGAGAGTTTCAAATTATTTCTTAAACAGAGTTACGACATACGTCGCCAGATTCTAAACCTGTGTGGCAAAAAGAAACTACTTCAAGAATCATTCAATTTTTATTGCTCAATGCCCCTCTTAATGAAGAATTCTATAGCTAATTTTCCTACTGTCGTTGACTAATTATACCCTCCAAAATATAATGCTGTCACCGCTGTATTTATTTGTTACATTTATGTTTTACCTTATGTCACCTTTAGGTAAGAAAGGCATTATCTTTGGTCAAAAAATTCGGTGGTGAGTTTTTAATGAAAAAGCACGTTTTAGGGACCTTAGAATGATTTTACTAGTATTACGATGATGTCTGTATGTGTGTATGTGTGTCCGTGTGTGTGTGTGTGTATGTGTGTATGTGTGTGTGTGTCCGTGTGTGTGTGTATGTGTGACAAAAATTTATCCGATGATAACTCCAATACTACAATTCTACAAATTATAATTCTTTCGTATTTCTCTTCTTTACTTACATACCTAGAGCTGATTAGCTTTGGTTATAATTGGTCAACCAGAAGTTCCCTTATTTGAAATTCTTAACAGTTTTTCTTGAAAAAACGCAGTTAAATATCATTTTTTGACTTTTTATGTGATTATCGTATGAAAGAATATATTATTGTCTGCATGGTTTGATTATACATTTTCCTTCATATTCAATGCATATAGATTAACTTTTATAAATCAGCCAGCTTTGTTATAATCATGTAAACAGCTGATATGCGCAAATAATTCTAATTGACAGATGTCAGTGTCAAGTACAATTTACATAGTGTATGTTGATGTTATAATTTTGTTGGATTTATAGAATCTTCCCCAAGGAACTTTCGGTATGGAATTTGTAATAGTTACAGTTTTACTGGATATAGAAAAACTTATGGTATGGGATTTGTATATATAGAAATGACGGAAGGTAATGTGCTGGCCATATCAGATTTTTTTTAAATTTCCTGCATGTTTTCCAGTAACGTAAATTTAATATATACGAAACAGATCCATTTCAGAAAGACCGTATATCAAAGAGATTTCGGTTACATAATAAATAATCTCCTGTATCTTAAAAGCTCGAGTGAATTTAAGGAGCCGATAAAAAATAATTGGAAACATTTAAGCACAAGTAGTAAACTAGTCCTTATCTCTTTAATGACGTAATAAATGAGTAATTCATCGAATAGAACTAGCTCACCTGCTTCTTAGAAATTGGTTCAATAACGTAGAGAATCCTTCGAAACACATACAAATCATAAATAGTTAAACATCGATTAATCTACAATAAACCTACAAAAATATTACAGCATTAAGCAATAAATTACATAAAGAGTGACAGAATATAGCGCCATTTGTGACCAAAAATTTGGTAGATTCAAAAACTTGTCTTTTTGAAGTAGATCGCTCTGCAAGGCGAAAAGATTTAGTTTTGTAGAACTTGTCTGTTTCCTGTAAAATACCAGTTAGAAATCTATCTGTATAAGTTAGTCTGGTAGTAGCACCGCCTTTAATCACGTGATCCTAGAATGTTTACCCAACACGTATTAATATTAATCAGCAGGCGTGATCATAGATTTATTCTTAATTCTTTGACACATATATGCATCACTCACGCCATTATATCAACATATTCTGGGAAATAGTCTTCATATAATATACGACAATACCCTTGAATAGGTAATACAAGATTTATACATTACAGGAAATGTTCATGAGTTATGAATTAATTCACACGATAGCTCGGTGTTGCACCTATTGTAATTAATGGTCCAAATAGTTGATTATTTGATATGGTCATGGCAGATGACAGATCGACGAATCAAGGTTCGAGAAATGACAAGTTAAAAGTTTCAAATGATATTTTCTAAGTTATAAAACTAGCAAAATAAAATTATGATTAAAGAAATGGATACAAAATTTAATTTTCCACAACATTTATTTGAAACATTATTGTCTAAAATTAATATGCCACTTTTGCGCAAGGAGAAACTGTGTTGTTAGTGATAAAAATATGACACACTTTTCGTGTTCTACCCCGTTTAATATACACGTTTTCGATATTTACAGCAAGTACCATTATAAAAAAATCTGATGTGGCCAGCACATGACCTCCCGCCAATTCCATGTTTAAAATAGCAATGAGCTTTAAGTAAAGTTTCACTTCCGATTGTTTGTAAACAAAATCTACTTATTTCTATTAAATAGAAAAGTTTGTAATACGAAATTTTGGATTATATTTTATGTTTTTCCTGAAAAATCTGTTAGAGCTTCAAATTAAGTACTAGATCCGGTTTATCATATATAGTCAAAATCTAATATGTTGCTTCAAATTATATAATTGCGAAGTTTTGGATTATTAATATATTTTAAGGAAAAATCGTCACACATACATTATTATCAAAATCATCACCAACTTCCTTATGCTCTAAAACGCAATGTGTGTAATTATCCATTATCCATTTCGTAAATGTGTAGTGCAAACTATTATTTGACACTTTGAAGTCACGTTCTTATTGAGAGCTGTTTGATATATAATGCTGCAAACATCAAACTTAAATCGAATTATCCTGTATATCTAATATTTATGTATGATGGAAAATATATTATTTTTACAAACCTTAATTTCGTTAGAATCTTATTTAAACTACTAAATTCTTCTTAACACGATTTCATTATTAATTTTAATGAAAATTGCTTCGTGACAGTGACATTTGTTTAAATATGTCAAATTTGTTATTAAAGTATTGTTTTTGTTTGACGCAGAGGCAAAGTGATGTACAAAAATAAATTATTTTATAATATAATATAAAGTTATTTCAAGTTATTTACTAAATGCTATTATCGTAGAATTGAAGATTGTGCCATTATATTCAATTTGTATCGGTATAAGTTGCTAAAAAATTTTTTACAAGAAAAACTGTTAAAAGCTTGTATAAATGATATTTCCGGTTATCCGATACACACACACACACACACACACACACACACACACACACACACACATATATATACATACATACATACATACATACCTACAGACATCATTTTAAAAATGTTAAAATCGGATTCTGGGGACATCAAAACGTGCTTATTCACTAAAATCTCTATATCCGATTTTTAGCACGATCCCTATACCTCCCTTACCTAGGGTAACGGGAGGTAAAAATCTGCTGTGGCCAGCACAATACCGCTCGCCTTTTCCATTTTATGTTATACAGTGTGTCCCCGGATGGTTCTATAATTACACTCTACAACTGCTGGACAAAAAAAAAATCGGACACTTGGTTTCTTAAATGTGTATTTTTGTTATTATCTCGAGAACTATGAGAGGTATGAAGTGGATTAATTAGATGAAAGTTATCCTATATTAGGATGCCATTTTAGCAATGTATTGTTTATTCAGAAGAAATGCATGGGTCACTAGATACAGACATACAGTGTGAACACTGAAAACCGTGACATAGGCGTTTAACATGGGAAAACAGTTTTTTTCAAATATTATCTGTCCCGTAAGACTATAGTGGGAGTTTTTGATAATAATAATATACATTCTTTCCGAAAACTTTGTAAATCCAATGGATTTTTTATTAGAAAAAAAAATTAGTATAATTAAATTTTACAATCAAGGGATGAGTTTACGAGATATTCGAGACTTTTTTGCTAGGATATATCCTGATAAGACAAATTGCATCCCATGAACGACCTAGACAAATTATTTTAAAATTTGAAAAAACCGGTTGCGTTAATGACGAACTAAACTTAATTATTTATTTGACTTAAATTTGCATATTTATTTCACTTCTTCTACATTTAGTCAATAAAATACTTGATGTACCAAAAAATTATTTGTTTTAATTTTGTAATTTATTTAATAACACCGAATACGTTTCCATGATTACTGTTTTTTGTGCCAAATTAAATAATCTTTCTAGCCATATCAAAAACTCTAGTAGGTACTCTTGCGGGACAGATAATATTTGAAAAAAATCTGATGTGGCCAACACAAAACCTCCCGCTATTAAATTTTTATTAATTTAAATACATACTTACGTATTTACTAACGCTGCAAACTATTCCATTGTAGAAAACTATTGCTTTATTTACTATTTTATTTTTAAAATGTCACTATTATTAATTTGAAGTGATTAGTTTCTTGACAGTGACATTTACTGTCAGTTACATTCATTTGAAATATGAACAAAGGAATTTTTGTGTTTATCTTAGGCTTCGCGACTAATAAAAAAAAATCTTTTTATATTTATCTGTAAAATATATAGAAAAAGTATTAATGTATTCCAGTAGAAAATTCAATAACCTTTAATTTTTATAAGACATAAAATGCGAAAAAATGGCATTTAATGGTATTTTTTGAAGAAAAAACATTATGAGCTTCAGGTAAAGTGCCATTTCCGGCTATCCGATTTACACCAAAATCTAATGGCTACTTTTCATATTAGAATGGGATGGAAATACAAGGTTTCAGAATTTTCTGAATGATAGTATCTGAGTTAGAGTGAAGACAAAATCCCTACACATACATACACACACACACACACACACACACACATACACATATACACACATACAGACATCATCGTGAAAATGTTAAAATTGGATTCTAGGGACCTTAAAACGTGGTCATTTACTAAAATCTCGATATGTAATTTTTATACCTCCCTTACCAAGGGTAGCGGGAGGTAAAAACTGTTTTCCCATGTTAAACGCCTATGTCACGGTTTTCAGTGTTCACACTGTATATGTAAATTTTGCAGTTTTTGTTGTTTTTGAAAAATTTCTAAGTAAATGTTTCCAAATTTTGATTTGTACTTCCTTAGGACAGGTTTTCGAATGGCGATTCTCATTTTTTTGTCACTACTGTATTTCACACTAATTTAGTCTAATTAATCCACTTCATACCTCTTATAGTTCTCGAGATAATATCAAAAATACACATTTAAGAAACCAAGTGTCCGATTTTTTTTGTCCAGCGGTGTATATGTGTAAACTTCCTTATTTTGCATTTTAGGAAGAACAATCATTCTTCATAAAAAGTTTTGCTTCATCTACCATGTCCGCAGCCAATATCAAAATTTCGAAATAACATACAGGGTGGTTAAAAAACGAGACAGCAAAATTTATACTAGTATAAATTTTGCCAACGTGATTATCGCATCACAGGCATCTAATGAAAACAAATGCAACCAAGAATTTACTCAAATGATTGATTTCATGTCAACTAATAGTTATATAGTCAATGTTTGAATTATGTTGTCTTTACAGCAAAGAATTTATTTAGTGAAATGTTACGGTACCAGTGAAGTATCATACCGCTATGCAACTGAACTTTTTAATAGGAAATATCCGGGAGTATAAGTTTCTGTAAATTGTGTTCGAAAATTAGTAAGAAACACTAGGAGAACAATATGTAGAATGTTTTCTTTTTCTTTGTGTATTGTGTAATAAATTGTAACCACCCTGTAATTTATTTTGAAATTTTGGTAGTGGCTGTGGACTTGCTAGATGAAGCAAAACTTTTTATGAAAAATGACTGTTCTTCCTAAAATGCAAAATAAGGAAGTTTACAAGTATAGTTAGGTCCACCCGGAGCACACTATATAAATATTGTATTGCACTTCGCTGTCGAAACTTCGTTTTTCATTGTATGAAGGAGTTCCTAAATGTTAGATATTCTTCCAATTCATTGCCAAGATTGACGGTACATTTTACTTCCTTGTACGAAGTAAAGAAAGTATTGTAATCGCGCAAAATTTCGATTTCCAGATTTTAACGGAAATATCCATTTTGACCATCTATTTTGACTAATTTCGTCGTGACGTCTGTACGTATGTATTTTGCATAACTGAAAAACGGTAAGCCGTAGAAAGTTAAAATTTTGTATTTAGGACTGTTATAACATCTAGTTGTGCACCTCCCTTTTTGGTAATTACATAACTTTCGGACGTGGTACTTTACTTGAAGCCTATAATAGATTTTAATGAAAAACTATATTAAAATATAATCCAAAACTTTTCAATTTTGGTATATGAGACTTTTATATCAATCAACATAATATATTTTAGTTAAAATGGTCTACCCAGAAGGGGTACTTTACTTGAAGCCTTTAATAGATTTTAATGAAAACCTATATTAAAATGTAATCCAAAACTTTTCAAATTTGGTATATAATACTTTTATATCAATGAAAATAACATATAAGATTTTGGTTAAAGTAATCTAACCGGAAGCGATACTTTACTTGAAGCTGAAAAAAATGATGTTATTTTGATTTTAGAAAGAAATGCTTCAAATAAAAGTTTTAGAGAATTGAATTATGCGTCAAAAACATTAAGTATGATGAAATTAGTATAAGCGAGATATGTAAATTTAAAAATTATGTACTTTTTGGTATTTGTAATTAAGTTTGCTATGGATTATCTAACAAGAAAATAAAAAAATTAATGTTATTGTCAGTAGGTTTTTATATGTTCTGTGAGTGTCAAATTATGTCAAATACGTGCAATTTTATTATTGGGTCTGTTATAATACATTTTAATTATTAACAAAATATGTACCTATAACAGGCGTACAAGGAAGTCATGTGGTGCCCACATCAGATTTTTATAGATATGTGCATTTTATCTGTAATTTTAAATATTTTATTAATAAGACAATAAGAAATATTAAATGTACTTCCTAGAAAAATCTTTCAGAAACTGTTGGTTTTTGGCACTGACTTTTATCTGTCAATTACAAAGTATGTTACAAACATTTGAATTTTGAATTTGTCAACTGGTTTCCTTGGTGTAGTGTGTAGTTTGAACTGCGCGATTTATTACAACAGATTAATAATAATAATAATAATAATAATAATAATAATAATAATAATAATAATAATAATAATTCTTTATTTCCAAAGATAAAAATACATTGATATAGGAAAAGAAAAAATTTACAAATACAAAATTATTCTATGTGTTATAATATCTTTATCTCTAAATCTATTCAAGATATAATAAAAATTTTAAATGTATCAGTTGAAGAATTTTATATTCTTCAATAATCAATACCACAATTTTGATATTGTTTACACGTAGATATTTTCGTATTTTATAGGAAAACATATAAAAATATTATTATAAGTGTATGAGCGTTGCTTTTAAATTTTATTTTTACAAACTTTATAGTTACATCTCAAGATTTCAATCTTTATTTTGAATCATCAATCAATATTTTATTACTTATACAAACAGAAACCATTCTATATGTGCTCCGAATAATTGCATTGCAAATACATTCTATTTTGTATTCGCTGATGCCCCTTGGATAAGTGTAACGTACGACACTGGTGGATTTATATCCCCATTGATTGATTTACGTAGAACTGGTATTCAAATTCGTGGCCCGCCAGCGTGAGAAATCTCAAAACAGACCGAAATAGATGTGAAGAAACACGGATTTTTGAAATTAAATCAAACGCCGACATGACGAAATGTTGAAAAGTAATTAGGATGGTTAAATAAATATACGAGAGCTATTTTTACTCTTCCATTCACAACCGAAACTACAAGAAAGTTTACTATAATAGAATTCTGTTTAATCGTATTATCAATCAGTCTTTTTTATATGCGTCAAACGTTTGTCAAATGTGTCATATGAGTATGATACGCATACGTGCAAGATATTATATGGGATAAGGCGCAAGGCGGTATGTTAAAGGATATACAAAGTGTCAGACATATACACACATATATACATGTATTTGATGGCTACGAGAGATATGTCTCACTATATGCATCAGAATTGTTCACAAAAGAATGCAATGAAAATAAATAAATAGTTTAATATTGGAAGTAAGCAAGCGCCTAACAGAAGTATTTTTTAAAATATATTTTGAATGATTGTACACTCGAAAGAAAGGTATAAATATTCGGCAAAACTGTTTGTCGCAAAAAGTATCTTAGTCACATTTTTACCTCCCGCTACCCTTAATAAGGAAGGTATATGGATCGCAAATCGAGATTTTGGTAAATCACGACATAGAACCCGATTTTAACATTTTCCCGGTGAAGTCTGTATGTATGTGTGTGTGTGCGTGTGTGCGTATGTGCGTGTGTGCGTGTGTGAGTGTGTGGATATGTATGGATTTTGTCAACGCTCTAACTCAAAAAATTCTGATACCTTGCATTTCTACCTTAACATGGAAAAAGCCATTAGATTTTGGTGCAAGTCGGGTAACCGGAAATGGCACTTTACTCGAAGTTCAAAATATTTTTTCTTCGAAAAATACCGTTAAATGTAATTTTTTTTGCGATTTATGTTATTATAAGAATTAAAGATTATTAAATTTTATACATGTATGCATTCATACTTTTTCTATACATTTTATACATAAATATATAAAATAAGCTATTTTATAAATCCCAAGTCTATGTTTTAAAGATAAACACAATTCCTTAGTTACACAGTTCGGATTTCAAATGTTTGTAACCGACAGATAAATGTCACTGTTAAAGAATCTATCATTTCAAGTTATTAAAAAAAATTGTAATCTATAAAAAAAATAAGGTTTTTTCTTTTGGGCCTTAGTTATGGACTTCTACCGAACCGATTTTGATGATTCTTTTTTTAAATGAAAGCTGTTTGCATGTAGATGTGCAGAAAAATGTTAAGATTTTCGATTCCGTCTATTTTTTATTACGCCTTAAAGATTTTTTATTAAGTACCGCTGTCAAGCGATAGATGGTAGCACTGAACATGTTGATGAAGAGAATGATGTAAAATACATACAATTTATGAAAATTGATACAAGAATAATATTTTGTGTTATTTAGGGCTGGTTTATCAATGCAAGGTTAAATAATTTAAGAGGTAAATAACGTGCAAAGCTTTTATCATACAAAAGTTAACCTTAAATGACAGATAAATATGTCAACATGTCAACTTATAGTGAAACCATAATAAGGAATTTTTGCCCTCAAAAATTAATAAATATACTAGTAGTAAATAAAACAATAGTTATATTATAGGAATGCAAAAGAACATAAGTCCAGCATCAATAAATATGTCGGTATGTATTAAATTAATAAGTTTAAAAAAATAACACTCGGTTTAGTGTCACAAGAGAATTATATCTACTTTATTGTACAATTTCGCTAGTTACGGCATCATCAGAAGTACTGGCGGGAGGTATAGTGCTGGCCACAACAGATTTTTAGGTTAGAGCCTTTCTACAAAGGTCCTACATAAAAATGTTTAATTTTATGTAATTGCTGATGAATGTTTATTTTGCTAATTCTTACCATTATTCTACTTGTGGGATATAAATATAAAGCTTTATTCCACAAAAGGTCGGGTATTTTTGATTTTTGCATGTATGTAGAGGTGCTACTAAAAAATGATGCAAATAATCATTTTTTTAAAAAATAGCTCCTCACCAACAAATATATATTTATTGCCAGTTTTATACACGGTAAATAAAAACTTTGTTGTGATTACTAAAAATAAGTTCCAGTAGCAATTTTTTTTTGTCAATATAGGACCAGCAAATATATTTGTTACAATTACCAAGGTAAATTTGCTGGTAAAAAATTGTTGTGGCAACAAATACAGTTTTGTTCTATATAACAAAAGATATTTGTTATCCGAACAAATAAATTAAGTTACCATTAAGAAATATAAATTTGTTATTCGAATAAATAAAATAAGTTACCATTAATAACTATAAATTTGTTTTAGAAACTAATTAATTTTGATTGATATATAGAATGAGGTAGTAAGGTAAAAATTAAATATATGCGTATTGTATTATTTTTATTTATTTATAATTATAATCTATATACATGTAACAAATATTATATAAAAAATAAGATATGAAACAATAGTCACTTAAATTATATAGATTTATCAGTAATCTATACATACCTTCAAATTTCTCAATAAGACACTCTAATTGCCATTGTTTTAAAATATCTTTTACAAAATCATCCATTTTTATTGACGGGCACAAGAAACAAGCACTTTTAAAACACAATTTTCGACAGGCTGAACTTAACTGCGCAAGCAAATGCGACACGACGTAGTATAGTACACGAACAGTGAATTATGCTGTATACTACGGAATACCTGTCTACACAAAAGTTTTAGTTACATGTACAAAGTATATGGCGGGAAAAGAAATAATTTGTAATCTTTACAAAATAAAATTTGTCCCAGTAACAGAGGAAATATTTTTAATTGTTGCAAAATGAATTTGTAATCGGAACAAAGTAACAAAATGACTGCTTAGTACTACTAATAATAATTGCTGCCATGACTAATATTTTGCAGCAAATAATACTTTATATATACAACAAAAATTGTTTCGGAATATCAATGTATTTTTTTTACCGTGTAGAAGACAAAATAATCTACAACATTGATCTAAATTCTGTAACATTTTTTTCTAGAACAAATAGATAATGAGCTACACCGCTTAAAAACAAACCAAATTTACTTAATTCATTTTTGGCAATTAACGTATGAAACAATACTGAATGATAAGTTGCAGATGAAATATATTTTAGGTATGTTTATTCGGCGTTTTCTTATTGGCTGATCAATAGGATTGAAATGTTTTCTGGCGAATAGCGTGCATTTTAATATTTAAAATCAGGCTGATCTTTCTGATTTCTCTTATTTACATAACGGTTTTGAAACAGGTGTCCATTCGAGATTCCTCGTTGAAGAATCTTGGTATTCATGTATAAGTTAAAAGACTCTTCCACATTTCTATGTTTCATCTGAGGCGATCCGCCGAATGGGAGAGAGAACAACTCGTATAGAGCCGTGCGGTGATGTTTATACAAAAGAAAGAAATATATTTCTCTGTGCACTCGTCATATTGACTTAGGGAATAATTAGTGACTTGGAGATTCTTGCAAACACTTACCATATTTATTTTCTACCGTATTTGAATTACAATTTTACCACACCGAAGTGAAAATATTTAAAATTCATGCCTCACTGGATACGTCGGTAAATACTAATGCACAAGTGCATAAGATCCTATCACAACAGAAAGTGTAATACTGTAGGTATATTTCCTTAAAGACATTCTTTATCATTTTTTAAGGGAAATACCAATTTATGCTTTTATTCCTGCATATTTTTTTAATAATTTTACTTGTATTTGATGCTGATTTTTACGTCCCGCTACCCTAGGTAAGGGAGGTATAGGGATCATGCTAAAAATCGCATATATAGATTTTAGTGAATAAGCACGTTTTGATGTCCCCATAATCCGATTTTAACATTTTTACAATGATGTCTGTTTGTGTGTGTGTGTGTGTGTGTGTGTGTGTGTGTGTGTGTGTGTGTGTGTGTATGTATGTATGTGTGTCTGGATCCTGTGTACACGATTACTCAAATACTATCAGTCAGAAAAATTTGAAATTTTGTATACCAGTTCTATACTGATGTGGGAAAAGCTCATTAATTTCTAGTGTATATCGGATAACCGAAAGTATCATTTATACAAGCTTTTAACAGTTTTTCTTGTAAAAAATTCATTGAATATAATTTTTTAGCAACTTTTACTAATAAAAATTGGATTCTACGATAATAACAATTAGTAAATAACTTGAAATAACTTTAAATATTGAATTATAAAATAATTTATTTTTGTACATCATCTTGCCTTTGCGTCAAACAAAAACAAAATATTTTAAAAACAACTGTCAGGAAGCAATTACATTAATGGTGCAATTCTAAGCAATTTTACATAAAAATCGTAAAATCGTAAAATTGTAGTGTACGAGACAATCGTAACAAGTCAAGTTACAGATTTACGATAAATGCAATTCTATGCTGGGAACTCGTAAGGATGAGAGTTACGGATTAGCTTTACGAGTGACGTCATGTGAACGTCATTACTTTACGATCGGTGTCTAACTTCATTCCTTACGTCCAGAACAGTTGAGCAGTTTGTCACAATACAATTCACGAACCGTTCGCATATCATATATGCCCGAAGCAACTTAAGGGTTAAATACAATGATGAGGTAAGTTTTTAATTCCAATTTAAAAAGAAATTGTTACATTAACATATTTTTAAAACAATATTATTACCTATTTTGTGTTTACTTTGTAGTTAACCTAAAAAATTATTTGTAGCACGACTTGCAACATGGATATTAGTGTAGAAAAAAAGAATAAAAAGAGAAAAAGGACTATGAATACTACAAAAGAACAATATGAATTATATTTATCAACGATGGAATCTGATTACGCTCTCCGAAGTGGAACTATAAACCCAACATTAGGCGATAATTATCTGTCTGAAAAATGGGAGGAATTATCAAATAAGCTAAATGCCATTGGAAATGGACCAAAATTAACATCTGATGAATGGAAGAAGGTAGGTAAAAATGAATTTCTGAGTTTTTGTGTAAATGATATTGTAAGTAGTGTTGTGTGTCAAATTTGTATCTTTATATTATATTTACAGCGATTTACTGACTGGAAGTATTCTACAAAGAATAAATACAGAAAAAAGTCCGAACATATGAAAGGAACTGGTTCTGGTCCACAAATAGACATCACTCTTAATGAATTAGAGGAACGTGCTTTATCTGTATGGGGTAAAATTACTGTCACTGGCAATGAAAAAAATACAAAATATGAAGGGATAGAATCCAATATTATACCATTGGAGAATGATTTAACAAAAAATAGTTGCAACGAGAGCAACAAAAGTATCATTTGCAATAATATTTCTGATAATATTACAGATTTATTAGAATTTGAAAATGAGAATAATTGGGAAATATACATAGACACAAATAAGATATTTGATTCCGGAAGTAATAATACTAATAGTGAACCAAATACTAACATAATAAATCCCGCACCTGGGACTAGAGAAATCAATAAACAAGAAATTAATAAAACTACCCCGAGGTCAAGTAAGGAAACTGCAAGATTAAATAAAACCAGAAAATATTTACCGCCAAGGGCAAAACCATTATCTATTTTAACAGAAAAATTACTAGAAACTAATAAAGATTCTACTAATAACTTAGCAGAATTTAATTGTATTTTGAATAAATTTGCAGATAATTATATAATGGTTAAACAACAAAAATTGGAGTTGGAAAAAAATAAATTACGATTAGAAATAGCAAAAATAAAATATCATAATCCCGAATTTAAGTTCGATATTTAAATTGTGTGTTATGCTTAATTACAAAAGTATATATCATTTCATTTAATTTTTTGTTTTTTGTATGCAAAATGTGTCCTTATTTTCTTAGTATAACTAGATTTTTAATACCAGAGCTGTGTAATTGTACCTGCAGTATATTAATAAGCAAATAAAAAAATATTTGTGTAATAATAGCAATATTTTATTTCCTTCATTTATTATAAATTATTTCTAATGTATTCCGCTCGTGCTGCTCTCCCTAAATTATATAAATCATTGCCAACATCTGGATCTGTAAACAAACAATATACGGTATTTCTTTAATGGGATTGGCACATTTATTTAATTTAATTTAATACCTCCGGCAATATTCGGCACCAATTCGTCTGGATCTTCATATTCTACTTCGTCTCTTGCTAATATTATATTTGCATCTAGTGCAATATTATGAAGTACACAACCCGTATATATAATGTTTGAAGCTCGAGTTGGGTGATACAACAATGTCCTATGTTTCGAAAGACATCTGAACCTTCCTTTCAAAATGCCATTAGTTCTCTCAATCACATTTCGGACAGAACTCAGTTCCGTATTGAATCTTGCTTCAGGAGTATTTTCACCAGGGTTACCGAATGGAGTAAACAACCAGGGTTCTAAAGGATAACCGCTGTCTCCTGAAAAAGAAAAATTATTATTGTTAACTTAAACAAAATTTATGCATTCAAATTTGTGTAATTGATACAAACCAATTAAATGTGTTTGATTATCACCGTTTTCATAATTTCTCTTTAAAAAACGTTTAACACTACTCATCTGCCAAACTGCTGCATCATGAACCGAACCTGGGAATCGTGCAGAACATGCAATAATTCTATTATTCGAGTCACAAATCTTAAAAAAAAAAATACTCTTGAATTTGAATACATTGATACACTACAATTAATACATACCAACATTACATTTATAGAATGCTTCCCTTTTCTATTAATATAGACAAATGGGGGGTGATCATCATCAGTAACAGGTGGAGCTATAATATCAACGTGTGTCCCATCAATTACACCTACAACACCTCGACATCCCCACTTTTCATAAAATCTAAAATTTTACGTTAGTATTATAAGAATAATTTATAAGACTATTCTTGTTATATTTACCCCATTTTAACTATATTTTGCTCTTCATTTGTAGACGGAAATTTAACATATTGTGGTAGTAAATATGTCGCTGTTAAATTACATATTTCGTGTATAATACGACTCACAGAACTTTGGCTGAGTGATATGGAAAAATTCACTCCAATTGGATTTTGGAATGAACCTGTTGCCAGAAAGTTTAACACCGTTAATACCTAACGAAGTATTATTTTTATAATACATTTATAAATATAAATTTCTACGTTTTAATACTTTAACATGTAAAGGAATTCGCGAATTTGATGGATTATAAAATGGTTCTATATTTCTTATAAAATTCATTGCCCATTGTTGATCCAATCTATACATTTGTTTAAAATGTGCAACGGGGATATCAAATGGGTTTGCCAAATCTCTTATATGTCTGCGCAATGTACGCAAGTAGTTTCTAAAATAAGGTTATTTTTTCATTATATGTATAAACACAATTTTTTATATTACCTGTTATATTCTTCTTCAATTAATAGCGCAATATGCAGAAAGTTAACATTTTGATTCATTTTGTTAACCAAAAGTTCTATAATTATAAATATAATCCACTAATCGTAAGTGCTACTGTCAGTCACAATTTGCTCGTAAAGTTTTCGAGAAATCGTAAGATATTTACGAGTGATCGGAAGCAATCAGTTTGCATAGAATAGCTCTTGACTCGTAAATCGCTACGAGTCTTACGAGAACAACTTACGAGTCTTTATGAATCTGCTTAGAATCGCACCATAAAATTAATAATGAAACTGTGTTAAGAAGTTTGTATTGAGTCTAATGAAATTAAGGTTAGTAAAAATAATATATTAAAGATATAGATATATGCAAAGGAACTTAATATAGTTTGCAGAATATGTAGGTATGTATTTAAATTAATAAAAATTAAAAAGCGAGAGGTATTGTGTTGGCCATATCAGATTTTTTTTATAAATAATTCACTCACATTATCATATAACTATAACAATGGGGTCCTCCACCATAACAAAAAAATAATAAAATGAACACTGTACTAAAAGTACTACTCAATAAATAACGATTAAGATAAAAAATCTGATGTGGCCAACACAAAACCCCCTGCTTTTTAATTTTTATTAGTTTAAATACATACCTACATATTTACTAATGATGCAAACTATATTAAGTTCCTTTGCATATAACTATTGCTTTATTTACTATTTTCTTTTTAAAATGTCACCATTATTAATTTGAAATGATTAGTTTTCTGACAGTGCCATTTACCTGTCAGTTACATACATTTGAAAAATGACCTGTGTAACAAAGGAATCTTTAAATCATAGGCTCTGAGATTTAAAAAAAAAGATTTTTTTAAATTTGCCTGTAAAATATATAGAAAATGTAAACCTGTAGAAAATTAAATAATCTTTAATTTTTAAAATGACATAAATTGCGAAAAAATGACATTTAATGGTATTTTTTGAAGGAAAACCATTATGGGCTTCAAGTAAAGTGTCATTTCCGGTTATCCGATTTAAACCAAAATCTAATGGTTTCTTTCCATATTAGAATAAGGTCAAAATACAAGATTTCAGAATTTTCTGAATGATGATATTGAATTATACAGTATGCCTCCCGCTTTTTAATTTTTATTAATTTAAATACGTACCTACATATTTACTAATCCTGCAAACTAAATTAAGTTCCTTTGCATATATCTATTGCTTTACATGATACATTTCGTTAAAGTGTTGTAAACTAATATTTAACACTTTGATAACACGTGCTTATTCACAGCTGTTTGATTTTTAGTCCTGCGAATATATCAAATTTATATCGGATCATCCTGTACCTACACCTACATCTAATATTTAAGTATGATGGAAAAAAGTTATTTACTAAATGCTATTATTGTAGAAATGAAGATTGTACCATTATATCCAATTTTTATTGGTAAAAGTTGCTAAAAAATTATATTCAATGAATTTTTTACAAGAAAAACTGTTAAAAGCTTGTATAAATGATACATCCGGTTATCCGATATACACTAAAAACTAATGAGCTCTTTCCACATTAGTATAGAATAGGTATACAAAATTTGAAAATTTTCTGATTGATAGTATTTGAGTAATCGTGTCAACACAGACACACACATACATACCTACAGACATCATTGTAAAAATGTTAAAATCGGATGCTGGGGACATCAAAACGTGCTTATTCACAAAAATCTCTATATGCGATTTTTAGCATGATCCATATACATCCGTTACCAAGGGTAGCGGGAGGTAAAAAAACATTGGATGAAATATTTAATTAATTAAGTCGCGTTTGAGTGAAATGAAATAAACTAAAGGGTATACAAGGATATAAGCGAACTACTTTCTGTTATTTCAATATTATACTTCTAAATAAATCCTCGGTATCTCTGTCTGGTAGGAAGCGTTAACCAATGTTAACTGGGATTTATTTCTTGTGTTGGAATCTAGAATTTATACTCTTCGAAGCCTTGTACTGTTACATGAAACACCCTGTATAATGGAAAATATTTTGAAGGAGACAATATTAATATTAATGAATAAATTATTACTTTTTAAAACAAATAATAATTCTCGATAAAATATTATTGGGAAACATTTTTCCATAAAAATATTGAATACCTTGCTATGTAGCTACTAGAAATTCTTTAAAGAAAATATGTTTATTCAAATTTTATTGAAATTTTTCACATAAATTCCTTCACAAACCACATCATATATTTTCAATCCGTCAGCAAAACAATTTAAAACGAAATCCTTTAAGACATTTCCATGAAAACAAGAAGCTGTAGACACAATGCGAGAACAAGTGACAAACAAATGACAAGTGACAGTAGCTCGTGTCGGCCTCCCACTTGTTTTGCTGCTCGTTTGTTTTGTTACACGCAGAACAGATGAATGTCGACTAAACACTTCTACTTACATTCATTTGTTAGTTGGAAAATGAAAATAGTGAAAATGAAACAAGAAAAAGGAATTTGTATTTTTCGAGGATATTGTTGGGAATGTAGGAGAGAACCACTCACACGCCGTTAAGATAATATCATGGTAAACATGCGGGTTTTAATGTATTCATAGTAAACTTTGAATATTCAAGTAAATTTACTTATAACGTACGAACATTTCTATAAGCAGTTAGTAGCTAACAGTAAACATAATATATCTTTACTTATAAATAAATATATCATCACCCAATGCTGGGTGTGCCAATCTGCTTTATATTAGTTATGATGATGACATATTCGTACCGTGTGAACATTTACCAGGCGTCACCTCACAGGCTTACTGCTGGCGTTGAGAGTGTATCACAGGGTTACTTTTGTGCTGTTCAAAATTCGAAATAATTCCGACGATCTTGTCATCTTTTGCAATTTGAATCCGGGTCGTTATAATGTTTTACATTTTTACCTTCCGTCACCTTTAGGTAAGGAAGGTATTGTCTTTGGTCAAAAAATTCGGTGGTGAGTTTTTAATGAATAAGCACGTTTTAGGGTCCCTACAATACGAATTTACTATTTTTAAGATGATGTCTGTATGTATGTATGTATGTATGTATGTATGTATGTATGTATGTGTGTGTGTCCGTGTGTGTGTGTATGTGTGTGTGTATGTGTGTGTGTGTATGTGTGTGTGTATGTGTGTGTGTGTGTGTGATAAATTTTTCTCCGACGATAACTCCAATACTATAATTCTAAAAATTATAATTCTTTCGTATTCCTCTTCTGTACATCCATATGAAGAGTTGATTAGATTTTGGTTATAATTGATCCACCGGAAGTACCCTTATTTGAAGTTTTTAACAGTTTTTCTTGAAAAAAACGCAGTTAAATATTATTTTTTGACATTTTGTTATTATATTTATTAAAGAAAATACTCTTCTCTATATGGTTTGATTATTCATTTTCCTTCATATTCAATAGATGTAGAGTTAAAGCATTATAAAGAAATTAATTTTCAAAAATTAGTCAGCTTTGCTATTTATCATGGAAACAGCTGATACATTCAAAATTCTAATTGACAGATGTGTGTTGCAAGTACAAAACCAAATATGGAAAGTATGGGATGAAAAATTAGTATTTTATAGTGGTCCTCTCAAGTGACATGCAGTGAAAGGCTGAAAAGAAGATGTATCGCAGAAGACTTGAGAAAGGAAGGACTGTGTGAAGAAGATGCGTTGGACAGGAATGAGTGGAAGAGAAGAGGAAACAGCGATCCTTAATAAAATAGGGGAAAGCTGAAGCAGAAAGTAAAATGTGTCAAGTGCATTTTTCTTAGTGTATGTTTATGTCATAATTTTATTGGATTTATAGAACCTTTTCAAATGAACTTTTGGTATTAAATTTGTAAAAAATAGTATGTGTTCGTGTTCGATTTTACATGATATTATATAGAAACTGTTCCACGGTCCTTTTGGTATGGGATTTGTGCAAAATACATCGAATTGACGGAAGGTCTTGTGCTGGCCACAACAGATTTTTTTAAAAACTATTTTCATTGAAAGTTTATGCAATATTTTTCATAGTAATAAAAATAATAATAAAAATTTATTGTTATTTTCGTAAATAATTAAATAAAAAGATTGGCACCAGAAATAGTCATGAAAAACAATCCCCAACTCCTGTGATGACGGAGTACATACAGCACGTTATTTATATAAATAAAAATAGGCGATAGTTTGTCATATATTAAACTGTATGTACTCCGTCACATTGTGTTTCAGATCACGTGACTTTTTCAGAATATTAAACAAATTTCAAAATTTAATAGACACTTACAAAATTGACGTCACTGCAAGAGAGATATAGAAGGTCATGCATCCAAACAAACCTCCCCTCGTTGTCTTGCGTCCCGTTCCTTGTTCCTATCTGTCATTGTATTCGCCTCTGTTATTCAGTGTTAAACCTAATTCTTTATTGTGATGTGTACGTTGTGTTTAATAAAGATGAGTTTAAAACCAGAAGATGTGTCTGGGGC
Organism: Ophonus ardosiacus; assembly: GCA_943142095.1. NCBI lineage: Eukaryota > Metazoa > Arthropoda > Insecta > Coleoptera > Carabidae > Ophonus > Ophonus ardosiacus. The sequence goes on along the minus strand of OW964834.1, from coordinate 32,092,731 downwards.
AACTTTTTTGTTTGATAATATTGAAGATCATTCGATTATTCAACTAAAACGACGGCTAGAGTGTAAAGTCTTCGGCTGATGACAGGTCTTTGTTTGTACGGGGTAACCATAGCAACCTTGATTTCTATGCTTCGCCGTTAGAGGCGCTCGTGCAAATTGCAATTTTGTAAGTGTCTATTGTACAATAACTAATAATATGGCGTCCCATGGCCGCGTATCTGAGTGTCTGGTCGCGACCCTGGGGCACCGGGTTCGATCCCGACCGACGCCAAATATTTCGAATTTTAAATGGCATAAAAGTGACCCCTGTGGTGTACTTTTCATGGTAGCAATGAGTGCCCGTGAGGTGACGCCTGGTAAACGCCCGCACAGTAGAAATATGTCATTGTCATTACCGAAATCTATGTACAACGCAGATTGGCATACTCAAAAAATCTGATGTGGCCAACACAAAACCTCCCGCTATTTAATTTTTAGATACATACATAAAATCACGCGTTTCCCACATAGTGGGTTAGCAAAAACCCGGAAACAAAGGGATAAGAGTAAGAGCTCAGCTGACTCACTTCAATCTTTAACAACATTCTTCTTTCGCCTTGTCCACAATCATCATAGCATTCATACATAAGAACATATTAAAGTGACAGATTTTCGGTAGCGAATAACCGCATCCGGACCACAATAATAGTTACGCAACAATCATCCTCCGCCACACATTCCTATCCTATTTTTATTATTTTAAATACATACCTACGTATTTACTAACGCTGCAAACTGTTCCATTGCATAAAACTATTGCTTTATTTACTATTTTCGTTTTTAAATGTCACTATTATTAATTTGAAGTGATTAGTTTTTTGACAGTGACATTTACTGTCAGTTACATTCATTTGAAATATGACCTGTGTAACAAAGAAATTGTGTTTATCTCAGGCTTCGGGACTAATAAAAAAAAAATATTTTTAAATTTATCTGCAAAATATATAGAAAAAGTATTAATGTATTCCTGTAGAAAATTCAATAATCTTTAATTTTCATAAGACATAAAATGCGAAAAAATGGAATTTAATGATATTTTTAGAAGAAAAACCATTATGAGCTTCAGGTAAAGTGCCATTTCCGGTTATCCGATTTACACCAAAATCTAATGGCTTCTATTCATATTAGAATAGGATAAAAATACAAAGTTTTAGAATTTTCTGAATGATAGTATTTGAGTTAGAGCGAAGACAAAATCCCTACACATACAAACATACATACATACATACATACATTCATACACACATACATACACACACATACATACATACACACACACATACACACATACACACATACACACATACAGACATCAGCGTGAAAATGTTAAAATTGGATTCTAGGGGCCTAAAAACGTGGTCATTTACTAAAATCTCGATATGTGATTTTTAGCACGATCTCTAAAAAGGGTAATATGCCGTGATGATTTATTTATTTTACAATATCTAATGGTATTTCGTGATATTTTCAAATCTGAGGCTCTTTAAAGAACAATATCTTTTAAAATTTAGTACTTAGAAGTCACATAAAATATTCTTGTAACAGCCCTATTACAACCGTTCACATAACTTATATTTATCATAATAGTTGTGTCATGCATTTCGTGACAATACCTCTCCCTAAAGTTCATTTCTAAAATGACTAGTTATTTGAAATATCGTCATGATACAAGCGGGTGAAAGTTAAAATATCTCACACGATTTAAAAAGAACCTTTAACTTCTAATATCTAATCTGTGATCCGAAGCCGCTGATTAAAAAATTAACATTGTACAAAACTCGTTCCGTTCCCTAGACGACGTGTGATGTTGATGACATCTCCAAACATTAACAACCATGTCCGACCGATCGTCGTTTGTATGATAATGAGAAGGACATCAGACCAGAAATTAAATTATAATCGTCACCATATACCAACAAACCTATCGGGTTTAAATCCTATCACCATCGGAAGGTATCGCTATCTCTTAAAGATTAAAAAGTGTCAGCGAGGAAATCAAAATCTGACTTCTTGCGTTGCCTAAACATTTATATGATTTGAAAAATAAAATATCTTTAACGTTAAAATCAACTAATAAATTATATGTTTCAAACAGTGGCGGCTTTTGAAATTAAACTGAAATTGTGGCAACTTCAACTTAATTCATTTTGAAACAGTCTGAACCTAGACACGTAAACAATAAAATATATGTCGCATTAATTGTCATAGAACTTTGAGAATAGATTTTAAAATTTCAGTATATTTGCTGCTCCATTCAGTAGACATCAACTCGTTCACTAAAATTTACTCTTTTTTACGTTGATGTGTGTGTGCGTGTGTGTGTGTGTGTGTGTGTGTGTGTGTGTGTGTGTGTTTGTCTGTATGTAGGAAGGATGATTTCTCAAAAACTATAATACTTAAGACCTGTTTAACTACGGATTCCTCAATCCTGTTAACTACGGATTTCTCAATCTGGGAAGCGCTGAAAAGATTTTGACAACAGTCGGACAAGCGAAAGTTATAGTTTCTGAAAAAAAATCTTCTAAATATTATTTTCTGAAATTTTTTGTTATTACAAATACTGAAGAACATAAAATTCTCCATCTAATACACTTAAAATTTTTACTATATCGTCTATAGATTTAGAGATAAAGTAAATATAATATATAAAATATTCTGATGCAATAAATCCCACAGTCCAGACTACACCAAGGAAACCAGTTGTCAAATTCAAATGTTTGTAATTGACAGATAAAGGCCAGTGTAAAAATCAACAGTTTTACTGAAAGCTTTTTCTGGGAAGTACATGTAACATTTCTTATTGAATTATTAATTAAATATTTAAATTTGTAGGTAGGTATATATATTAACAGTAACATCCTTAAGAAATACCCGTCAATGAATTGAAACCATCTTGAACTTTTTAGAAGAATGGGACAAGATTCATTATAGAATGAAAGTATAGATATAATTAGAATTATTTGTATGTAAATGTTAAATTCGATACCTAAATACTTATGTAACAAAACGGAAAAGGCGAGAGGTATTGTGCTGGCCACAATAGATTTTTTTTTTTTGTAGCAATGTTACAAATGTCATAAGAACAGACAAACTGATTCGAATTTATTCATTTCATTAAATTTACTTGGCAAAGCAATTTTAAGTGAAGATTAAATTTCTTTATAAAACCGGCCCGCAGTATTCACATAAAAATTATACTCATTGGTAATATGAGTTACCATTATTCCCTAAAATACCATCTACGTAAGATTGGTGTAGCTGAAAATAAAATCAGTCGACATTGAATGTGAATATCCAGCTGTAGCCATAAGAAGACATAACCTTCTAACATTTAATAAGTAATATCTTACTTATTAAATGCTTCTAGGTAGAAAGTGCCTCACGACAAATTACTCCTGGAGAAGTAATAGATTTCATGAATATTCTGGAAATGCTTCTAGAATATTAAGTGATGGCCACGTTACAATAGGTCATGTCGCAATGACAAAAGTTACTATTGCTTAAGCCCTCGCCTCTTAATAATAACAGGTACATAATATGGGTGGAATTTTATTCATAAATAAATATTAAATTCTTTGTGCAACCTTGCGGTCCAGAAGTTCTAAAAAGTTGGGCCCCCATGTGTTTAAATGTGAAAAATGTCTTTTAGTGTGTTATATATTTTGTACCTAACAAATTGTGTTTGTCTAGTAAATTTATGTGTAATATTTGTCGTTTTACGTGTGACTATCGGTGCATTTTTTCGTTTTATGTGCATTTTATGTTTCACGTAAAACTTTTTTAAATAAACATGTAGATGTCACTTCCTAGCCACTCCTAAATTCAACATAAACGACACGTTTTTTAGGAAAAGAGAAGTAAATTTTCCACTTAATGAACTGGAAAAGAAAGAAATATTACCGGTGCTGTGATGTGATGCAATACAGAAATATTTGTATCCGTTTCTATTTCCAAGATATTGGAGAGTTGATAAGTGACGCATTGATAACGAAGGAACGAATGACGAAACGAATACGTCATGTGCACTTGAACTTTGTTATATTTAGGTAAATATAGTAAATGGTTTCTAGGTAGGCATACAAACCTATTTCTATTATTGTTTCTGTGAAAAATATTACTAATATTAGACATACAAACAATATAACTGTATACCAGTACAAATAAATTTGTATATCATTTTTATGTAAACGTTAATTCGTAGCCAATAAATATTTGTTAATTCTGAATGAATATATTTAACTAAATAGAATATTTTGCAAATGTTGGAGAAGGCTTTTGACGAGGAAGGTTTGCTCAGACCAATAATTTAAGAATGGAACAAAGACATGAAGATGTCTATAGAGCCGGTTGTTCTAGTACATCAACCACCGATGAAAATTTAGCAAAAATCTTTTTTAGGAGGACATTGAAATGACGTTTTGTAACCATAGAGGAAATAAAGGCAAAATCGTTGAAGGATCTGAAGTTATACCACAAAGTGTATTCCACATGTGTCTTGCAGACATTAATATAATCGCATTATATCTAATAGAGAATACTTTCAAAGGGACAATATTAATATGGATGATTAAATTATTGCTTTTTAAAATATATATTTTTATTTGAAATCGTGATTAAAAGCAAAGAAATCGGCAGTAAAGTAAGCCATTATACGATGATTTCATGCAATTGCAGTGGTGCCAACCTTATGATAATTACTGTACATGTAAGATAATTTGAGCATGTGTACGATTTACAGTAGTTAATTTGTACGTAAAATGATAAAAATATGTGCAAGGAAAATTAACTAAATAATTGCGATGAAAGTTTGAGATAAAACATATAATTTTGAATGTTCTTTACGATTACTTCAATGTCCGAGTTTAGCAACATTGAGTGTCAAACTGACAGATTATGTTTAAACATAACCTGCAAAATAAATATTCCTCTCATTTTCATAATTTTTCGATTTCCAATAAAATAAAATTTAATATGCATCTCGGCACTGAAATTACTATTATCACTCATATGGTTTATTTTCCTCAAATAAATTCCATATTCATGATAAAAAATAGAAATTCAATGTCTTGATACATAAATAACTATTTTATCAAACTTAAGAGTATAATTAATAATGATATATTTAATTAATCTAGATTACTTTGCAATTAGTGTCTAAAAATTTGTGTTCTATTTCCATGAATTAAAATTTATAATTTGCAATTTATGAGATCTCGTGACCTAGTGTTTGGTCGCGACTGCCAAAATTACTTTGAATTATAAATGATACAAAAGAGACTCGTGTGGTGCACTTTCCACGCCAGCAATGAGTGCCCATGAGGTGACGCCTAGTAAACGATCGCTATGTCATCACATCATCGTCACTGATATCTGTGTACAAAGCAGACTGGCACACCTGGCAATGGCCATGATGGTACTTTAATTTAATTTTCATTTTTACCCTACAAATGGTGGGGTAAAAACGATTTTAAAATATATTGTTTCGGTCAAGAAGACGATGAAAAATTTAAATTTGTCACCTTGGGAAGGTCTAGCGTGAATCACCATCTTGGATCAAAGGTGCAAAAAATGAGATTTTGGCTATTTTATTGAAAAACAAAATTTTACAAGAATACAAAATTAAAACCCGTAATTTTTTGTACAAAAAAGATTCTTGCATTTATGAAAGAAATTAAATCACTTAAAATATAAAAACAATATTAAGTATTTCATACTTAGTCTAATATGTTTTGTTATTTATAACAGTTTACATTCATCGTGTCATCGAAAGAAGTAAATTATCGATGATTTTTAATAATTTTTGTCAATGCTTCCTTACAAATTCATCAACCACTCTGACCCGGTTAAAGATGCAATACCGCAGTTTGAAAATTTTGATTCAGCTTGGAATTCTCCTTCATGTCAAATATTACACGATTTTTGCTCCGGTGAGCGTTTCGCGAGTTATTAACAATTTAAACTTACATAAAATTACTCTAAAATTTTGAACATCTGCAAATCGGCTTAGTTTTCATTTTTCTTCTGAAATTTTGACACAATTAAAGATAAACGTTATTGCGCATTTAATACGTGGGAGAAAAATCAAAAACTCATTTTTTGTACCTTTGATCCAAGATGGCGACTCACGCCCAGCCTTCCGAAGGTCATATATTTGAATTTTTCATCCCCGTCTCGACCCAAACAACATATGTTAAAATCGTTTTTACCCCACCTTTTGTAAGGTAAAGGTCTTTTTTGGTCTCCATTGACTGGACCAAGGCGATACATTTTAGTTTTAAGACTAATAAAAGTCAATATTTCCCATATATTTGTGTGTCTGGTAAACAGTCTTATTGTTGGTTATATTTTTAGCACTTTGAAATTCCATTTAAGTCGGTCTAGAATTCACTTGACATGCCAAATATCTATAAATAAACAACAATCCTTTTGTCTTATCTCTAATAGATATATAGAGATAAACAACGTTTTGTACACGTGCTTAGAAGACACGTGAAATTTTATAAATACACTACAAAGGTAGTCAGAGTGTGAATCACAAATACTATACATAGTTAGAGGAATTACTTAAAAACTATGCATATAAGAGCAAATAGGTAAATGGCAAGTGGAAATAGACTTAGAACTATTAATAGGTGGTGTTTAAGATGAGGATAGGGCAGTGAATAATGTAGCAGTTTGTGGACAGATAAACTGGGTTCAAATCATGCTTCGTCCCACATCAAAAAATCTGATGTGGCCAGCACATAACCTCCCGATGACGCCACCTGACCACAGTGCGCATCAAACAGTCTCATTTGGGCAAGTAAAAGTGAATCACATGAAGATCTTCTTCTGCTCCTGTGTGGTAATTTTGCTTATTAACATATCCAGAGAGGTGAAAATATGTCTCATCAAAGGAAAAGATTTTCCTTGAAATTTCAGCAACAACTTCCTGGTGCTCTAAAACGCAATCTGTGTAAATTCTTCGCAGTACACATTTCGTAATTGTGTAGTTGTAAACTAATATTTGTCACTTCGAATACACGTGCTTATTGACAGCTGTTTGATTTATTGTGCTGCAGACATAGCAAACTTAAATCGGATCATTCTGTACATGTTTGATGGAAAATATATTATATTTACAAACCTTAATTTCAGTAGAATCAAATATATTACTAACACGGTTTCATTATTAATTTTAATGTAATTGCTTCCTGACAGTGACATTTGTTTAAAAATGTAAAATTGTTATTGAAGAATTATTATGTTTTTGTTTGACGCATAGGCAAGATGATGTATAAAAATAAATTATTTTATAAATATATATTTAAAGTTATTTGTTAAATGCTATTATCGAAGAATTGAAGATTGTACCATTATATTCAATTTTTTTGTTTAGTAAAAGTTGCTGAAAAATGATATTCAATCTATTTTTTTCAAGAAAAACTGTTAAAAGCTTGTATAAGTGATACTTCCGGTTATCCGATGTACACTAAAAACTAATCAGCCTCTCCCACATTAGTATAGAATGGGTATAGAAAATTTCAAAATTTTCTGATTGATAGTATTTGAGTAATCGTGTCCACAGGATCCACACAAACACACACACACACACACACGCGCGCACGCGCACGCACGCACGCACACACTCACGTACACATACATACCGACAGACATCATTGTATTGTAAATATGTTAAAATCGGATTCTGGAGATACCAAAACGTACACATACATACCCACAGACATCATTGTATTGTAAATATGTTAAAATCGGATTCTGGAGACACCAAAACGTGCTTATTCACTAAAATCTTTAGCACGATCCCTATACCTCCCTTACCTAGAGTAGCTAGAAATGAAAACTGTGGACTTGGTTTATGTAAATATTTTGGCACTTAGATCTTAGGTAATAAATTTAAACATTAGTGAAAGGTATAATACTTACTTATTTACAAAATATAATAAATTATACTTAAGCCAAAAGGTTTTGCAATAATATATGTAAATCTCTATAAACAAAATTAATTTGGACATGTACAATGTTTCTTTAAAAATAAATCTTATCTTAAAATCAAAAACAATCCTGCAAAAACTCTAATTTTTTTCCGCCAATTCATTCATAAAATCACTATAGCTATGTTCTTTTGTTCGTTTTTTAAACAGGTTCGCGCACGTCCAAATGTCAGGGAATTTGCTTAAAACTTAAAACACGTGATTTTTACTTACAGGTGGTCCGTAATTATTTTCAGGGATATTTTCATAAAGAATGCTGAAAATTTATCTTGTTTACGAAGTTAAATACACTATTAATTTCTCTTTTTATGTACTTCAAAGAGCCGTGAAATATTTTGAAAATAAAATACAGAGAAGTGTATGTCTTATTTATGATTGCAAAACTGCAAGAATATATGAGGGTTACCCTGATATTACTTCTTGAAGAGAATAAATAAATACAAAAACACATACAAACATAAAACTATTGTGTAGCACTAATGATTTTTTGGTAGCCATTGGCGATAAGATTTTGAATAAAGCATTGTTAAAATTGCTGATACAAATTCTGAGTACGTATATTATCGTTGTACTTTTATTTGTATTGTAGTTTGTATCAATAAATTTATTACTCAAACATATCACATATTTATTGCTTCAATATAAATTTACATAATAATAATAAAATTTGATAAAAATTAAACTTTACGTTTTAATTTGTAAACAAACCATATCTGAGAATTTTGCGTGAAATGTGCAAACCATTGGTTAACCATAATATGTGATAAAATTACTCGTATATTGCTTGAAACATAACAGTAATAACCACATAAATATACGCGTTCGCGGTGCTTTGAAGAATAAATATACATACATACATTCAGAAAAATCTGGTGGCCAGCATAATACCTCTCGCCATGAGGATCATATTATGTCACAAAATAAATAGGAATCTCGGTTTTTGACACTGACTTTATATATAATAAAATCAATTTTCTATAAAGCATTTTTATAGAGAAATTATAAAGGAAATTAAATAAATTTTATTGCAAAACCGTTAAGATTTTATGGCACAAGATATATAGCAAACTTAATTATTATTTCATGTTACACTTGAATAGTAGGTAACTTTTTCTATGTCATTCTTATGTACTAGTTTTCTTATACGATTATAGTATTTCGTCATTTTCTCGTAAGCATTTACAGCCCGATTCACAAAAAGTTTAAGCTAATCCTCATTTTTGAATTAGTGAATTCTATTCTATTCCGGTATTTAAAATTTAATTTTCATGATATTACCAATCAAGGTAGTTACTAGGAATAGATAAATAAAATAAATAAATAAATATATCATCACGGCATATTACCCATTTCTGGGTGTGCCAGTATCTACAACACATGTAGACTTCGGTAATGATGACGATATATTTTACCGTGTGGGCGCTTACCAGGCGTCACCTCACGGGCACTCATAGCTGGTGTGGAGAGTGCACCACAGGGGTCATTTTTGTGCCATTTAAAATTGGAAATATTTGGCGTGTGTCGGGATCGAACCCGGTTCCCCCAGGTTCGCGACCAGACACTCAGGCACGCGGCCACGGGACCCCATAGGAATAGATTAGACTATATTTTAAGATATAAACTGTCAAAATTAGAGTAGAATTCGCTAATCCAAAAATGAGGATTACCTTAAACTTTTTTTGTGAATCGGGCTGTTAATGTTTACCAACTAAAATATATTAATATTTTAATACGTCTTGCGTGGCTGAGTGTCTTATGTAACCCATGAATGAACTATAAAGAAGATTACATGCATTTTGTTCTGTGAGTATATGTGTACGGTGACCCCTCTAAAATATAACTGTAATCAAACCAGCTTGACTATTTTTATGTGCACTTAATTATATTACGAATTACTAGTACATTTGTCTTAAGCACATAACATAAACGAATGTCTATAAAACGTTTGTTGATTCTCGCAATTTCTACGTTTAACATTTGTAATTACGGAACTAATGGCATATAATTGTTTAAAATTTTTGATTTATTGTTTTCTTATCTACAAATCTGGCTCTTGCTCTCATATAGTGTACCTCATAAAACAATTTTTTCATTTTCACGCTTTTTAAATCATTGTTTGAAATCTTATAAATCACTGAATGAAAAATCAAACAATAGTTGATAATAATCAATCAAAATATTGTAGTACTTTGAGTTTTATGTTACTTGTATCAGGGTCATGCTACAATCTTTGAGAATAAGACACGTGGTTCATATGTTTTTTATAATTTTATTTTAAATAATGTTGAAAGTACATTCCACGGCTTGTGATTGGTCCAAAGGTGAGACAGTTTTAAACTGCTCCAACATTATATAAATATTGCAATATTTTTAATGCAGCCAGCTAAATTAAATGTAAGTGAAATAAATAATTTTATTCAATTGACATTTTAAACTGCCCTTATTAACTCCATAGCAACAACTATAAGTAACACTTTTTTCACATGTGAATTAATTTTTTTTTAAATCACTCTCTCAGCAAATAACGCATTTAAAATAACATCAGGTACGAAAATAACACTCACCATAATATTTATTAGACATTATCAGCCATTTTCATTATATTTCACGGCACAAATGACAGACAATAAAGCATTTTAAATACATGACTTGACGTCTATCAGCGACGATTGTCATTCTCAGCCTACTAACTGATCAGTTTTATATTTTGTCAAAATTAAATATAATGGTTTTTATTAGTATTTCGTCAAAATTGAATAAAATATTGTACAAACCACGTGAGCTAAGAATGTTTATTCACTCGAAGAAATTAGCTAAACTTTCTTCTCATGGATAAACATTACCTTAGCTCACTTGGTTTGTAAATAACTATTATTTACAATCATCCTCATTTTAAATCAATAATTTCCAAAATAAATCAATGAGTTATAACCTTTAATTTTATTCATATTTTTGATAGCTCTCTTAAAAGTTAGCCTACTTTATTATAAGAATCTATGACAATGTTGCTAGGTAACCTCTACATAAACATTTCCAGCCCAGGAGATGAAAGTAAAATCTGTTATATCCAACCCAAGAAATTGTCATTAAAGTTAGGAATGACGTATTTCCCAACCTCCAAAAGGTTAGGAATCTGTTTATTACTATAATGATAATGAATAAAAGACACATAACCTGTCAACCTGTCCATAACTGTCAAAAATAATTTATATTTTATAAAGTTTCGCGAATTTGATCGAAGTTGTCATTAAATGGGTGATATTGAAGATGTTCTATCTCCAAAGTGTGTGTTTGAAGACGTTTAAATTATTTTGACATTAGAATCTTATCGAAATAACACTTGATTCTTGATTCATATTTTCCCTCAAAATGTTGCTGCATAAACCAAAACCTGTCTCATCAAGCTCCGCCTACCACTGTAAACTTTTAAACCAGACAGAGTACAGGTAAAAGATACCTCACGGCAAATGATTCCTGGAGGAGTAACTGGTTCCATGCGAACTCTGGGAGTGCTCCCAGAAAACTTGAACCATGTTACAATAGATTTTACAAGTTACAGTAACAAAACTGACTAACGCTTAAAGCCCTTAACTAATTACGGACGTTGTATGCTATTTATATTAGCCTTGTCTTCATAACAACAGCAATTATTTATTGTTTATCTGTCAATTGTTGTGCCAAATTTGATTATTCTAGTGTTAATAATTTACAAGACTTCATAAGGTACCAGCAAGATGGATACCCCGAGTAAAACCAGAGAGAGTCACCTCTTCAGAAGCCAATTTGGAGTTGTTTAATCAAAATCCAAACAGTTTTTCTGGCTCGCTTTGTAACAGTTGATAAAACATTTAGGTACACCACTTCGATCCTAAGTCGAAATTTCAAAGTATGGAATGGCGACATTGAAAATGATCTCCACCTCGAAAATTTAGGATCCAGTTAAGGGTTGCTTTAAGATGAATATAATTTACAGACGCCAAATATTTCCAATTTTAAATGGCACAAAAGTGACCCCTGTGGTGCACTCTCCACACCAGCTATGAGTGCCCGTGAGGTGACGCCTGGTAAGCGCCCACACGGTAAAATATATCGTCGTCATTACCGATGTCTACATATGTGTAGATAATGGCACACCCAGAAATGGGTAATATGCCGTGATGATATATTTTTTTATTTATATAATTTAGATTTCAAAATATAAACATCCCTAAAACGCATACGATAGTTTATGAACGATTTACAAATTTAGAAATTTAGATTTTATAACTATATTTTATATTTCCAAATGTAAATTTCAAATTCGACCAATCAGTCAGCTGTCTTTTTGTTTGTGGTGTGAATCTGTGAGTTTTGAAGATGGATTCACAGGAACAAATTGATATTTTGTTAATAAGCAGTATTCATGAGCAACGTAATTTGTACGACAAAGCATAAGAATTGTACAAAAATTAAAAACGAGTTCAATGCAACGAGTGATAGCAGGGAATTAAATACATGCACATTCATTTTTATGATCTTGCTCTTTCATTTTCAGAAACAAACATTCCCGATATTATTAAAAAAATATCTTGTTCATTAGCTAACAAATTCATGGCTATGAAAATAAAATTGTAACCGAAAATCTGAACTGGTAACTGGTGAAATATCAAAATGACAAGCAGTGACAAGTCGCGTGATAGATACTGATTGGTCAGATCCAGAATTTCAAAATCGAGCATAAGCCAGACAGAAAATTGTAAATTTTAAATCAAAATTTCAAAATGTAAATTTATAAATTAAATTCATCATAAACCAGCCCTTAGGTTATGGCTACTATATTTTGGAATGGTGAAGGAATTTTAATTATTGATTATTAATTATCTGGAACGTGGTCACACAATCACTTGTCAGTATTATTTAACATTAATTGCTAAAATTCGTGGTTGCATTAAAGAAACGAGAAAAGGAAAATTATCGCCTGGAATTCTGTTTCATCAGGACAACGCTCCAGTACATAAAAGTCTTGTTTTCATGAACACAATTCACGATGTCGGTTTCAAACTAATTTCTCATCCACTTGATTCACCTGACCTAACGCCTAGTGATTTTTATTTATTTCCTAAGCTAAAGGAAAGTTAACGTGGAAAATAATTTAAAACCGACGAAGCTGTTATGGCAGCAGTTTAGGACTTCTGCGATAAAAACTCAGAGTTTTTTTTTTTTTTAAGGGTATTACTGTATTAGAACATAGGTGGAATAAGTATCTTCAAGTACACGGTAATTATGTTGAAAAATAAATTTGTTTTGTATATTAAGGACAATAAATAATGTACAACACTCGTAATTAATAATAATAATAAATAAATAAGAATGAGGAAGTGTATTATTGTTAAGATATACACACAAAATAAATTTTAGTAATAGCGAAACTTTCGTATATAGATGTTATCGTTCATATATAACATTCATTCATTTCATACAGCAGGTATCCTTCCTATATTTTTCTACAAAGCAATAAAAATTTTATGCGCATACCTATATTTTTATTACAGCATATACTTGTAATTTATTCTCAATATGACAATTTTATATATTCCACTATTACACACTTATGAATATAGTACAGTAATACTGATGTATGCATTTGAACCTGAATAGTAATAAATGAATTAATTCAGAGGTCAATTACCTTGAATAAAAACAGTCTCTGTACTTCCCTTAGAATCAAATAAACAAACATTTGAAACTCACCGTGTTGGTGTTGAGTGTTGAGTGCAGGTTACCAGGACGACGACGAAAAACAGAGCATCGACATCACTTCAAACTAACATCTGAACTTCTCACCACACAAATATTAACACACTATGTACACTCACAAACAAATGAAAATCATATAATTTTCTTATAACGTTTGTCATTTGGCATATTATTTTATATGCATAAAATGCACCAAAAATTTGAAAATATATTTGGCACTAATAAAATTAATGTTTCTTCAGTTTTTTGTATGAAAAACATGATAATTTATAAAATTGTTTATAGTCTTACAAATAAAAATTTAAAAATTACATATTGAAACACTTATTTTAAAACTTAAAACATTTTTTTTAAATTCACATATTTTCACAACACTATTTAAATCACTAAAAAAAAAATTATTCACAATTTTTTTTTCAATCACTGTTAAATATATATAAGGGTATATATACAATATATTAAGTGTACACCTTGAACTTAAGATTAAAGTTAAAGTATACTTGACGGAGCTAAGCAAGTATAGTGGTACTGCTAAGACCGCGACTAAGTCACTACTAACTGATCCAGTGTGCGACGGTGAACAGAAGTGGTAGGGGTACACCTGCAGAACTACGGGGATGTTCTCCATATCTCCATAAAGCTAAGTTTATATATTTATTATAACACTGCATATTATAAGTAGAAGAGTGCGATATTATACTAGTTAAGTGTTGATCGGTACTATCGACAATTTTAAAGGACGCCTGATAAGCGGACGGACCATAGGTTCGATTTTAACTGAAGTCATTTTGGATAGTATGCTCTAGAGAACTGTAAGGTGACATCTGATAATTGCCCTGAACGATATAGATATCTAATACCGAAATCTGTAAATAGAAGGAAATTACAATTTATCAAGTACTCTATGAGAATTTTTGTCATTTGTCAAACAAACGTACCTTTAAAATAGCTTACCAAAGGTGCAACAAATGTTCCATTAAAGCAGTCATATAATTATATAAAGTAACGCTCAAAATCCGTTACATCGGAATATACATTTCCTGCTTCCATAATTGTTTTTAGTAAAAAAGCTTCAAATAAAAGTTATAAAGCTTAAAATTATGCATTTGAATCAATAAGAAAAAATAAATTTGCAGACTTTGTAACGACAGAAATTAGGTATGAAAATGTTGAAAATCACCTCAAAAATAGCGATAATCATGGAGTTAACATAAAAAAAATGATAAACGGTTTATCTGTCAAGTTAGATTAATTTATTTTTATTTGTAATCTATGTTCGAGTGAATAATTGTTTTTAAATTAATAAATAATTGTTCACATGAACAGAAATTATAAATAATACCCAATAAAAATATACTAACCTAAATTGACAGATAAGTGATTAAACATTTGTTACTTTATTTATTTCAATTCTATGGCTATCGCTATTTTTTGCGGTGATTTTCGACATTTTCATACCTACTTTTGTGTCATTACAAAATCTACAAAAATAATTTTGCTTCTTGATGCAGATGCAGAATTTTACGCTCTATAATTTTTATTTGAAACTTTTTTACCTAAAATAAT
This sequence comes from Ophonus ardosiacus, assembly GCA_943142095.1. Classification (NCBI taxonomy): domain Eukaryota; kingdom Metazoa; phylum Arthropoda; class Insecta; order Coleoptera; family Carabidae; genus Ophonus; species Ophonus ardosiacus. The sequence goes on along the minus strand of OW964834.1, from coordinate 32,077,396 downwards.
TAGGGAAGCAGGAAATTAGGAAAGTTTGATTTTACCTGTTATGTCTTATGTTCGGGTGTTCGAGTCACCATCCTGTATGATGAATACTTTATAAATAAATATATCATCACGGCATATTTCCGCTGGGTGTGCCAATCTACTTTATACACAAATATGTGTGGGCGTTTACCCCTCATTGCTGGCGTGGAGAGTGCACCACAGGGCCAGTTTTGTGCCAATTAAAATTCGAATTAATTTTAAATTTGAACCCGGGTCCGCAGATTCGCAATCACACGCATTAAATACTCTGTATACTTTTTTACATAATATATAGAGCATTTTACAAATTATAACGTTTGTTCTATATTACAGCAAAATACAATACAATACAAAATGAAGTGTGTATTCATGTATGTGGGGTCTGACTGCATACATGAAGACTTCACGGTCGCTTCATGTAAGTGGCGCTTAGCACGCGAGTACCCTACACTACACGTGCAACGTGCAACATATATGTACAGAGTAGTATTAGCCCAAAAAGAAATGTTAAAAATAATTTTTTCTACAGTCACTATAAAAAGTAGCCATTTGCGCTCTCTTTTGTCAACGCAAAATGTCACTTTGCCGCTCATGCGCGACAAAGTAGTAAAAACGCTCGCTGTCCAAATTTCTAAGTATACAATGTTGAGAAATGTCACTTGTCTACATTCTTAATGAAAATGTTTAGTTAGGAACTAATGGCACTGTAATTACACATTTATCACATTCACAAGTCAATTTGACATATGTTCTGTCGGTATTTAACATAACCTAACAAAATGCCACACTGCTGTGAAAATGAAATAGGGCATTCATTTACAAAAACAAAAGTATAAAATGCTTAGATTAGATTGAATAAAAACGCAAGAAGAATGGAAAATAACGATAAAATAAAATTAAATATAAAATAAATTATGTGAACAGTTATGTTTAGTAATAGGAATGATTGTACACAGATGGCGGTAGGATAGTTGCGAGTAGTACGGACATCTGATCTCTAGTTAACTATTTATTTTGATTACAATAAAGTTATTAGTTATTTCGTTACTTAAATAATTGCGAGAAGCCAGTCAATGCACATACATGTCTATATAATCACAAATTCCTTAAAATATTTGTTAATTTTTTCAGTGTGACAGGCGTGACAACTAACCACACATTTTGCTACAAAAACTCATCAAATCATCACAAATTCTTGCTTCCACGCTCTAATATTTTTTTTTTTATGGAATAGATGGCTAATGTAACGATATAATCATTTAAAAGCCTTTTTAAATTTAAACCGTATCTTTTGTATTAGCCAATCGTTATTTATTGAGCAGTACTGTAAGTATAAAGTGTACATTTTATTATTTTTTGTTATGGTGGAGGACCCCATTGTGGCGACTGTAGAAAAAATCTTGTGTGAGTTTCGAGCGCAAATGGACATTGTCGATTGAGAGGTTGTTGCCGCGCGACGAAGGAGCGCGGCATTCTCTCGAAATTTTGCGCTCTTAATACACAAATAGCTATTTCCTATATCCGTGCGCAAAGTTACGACGGCTTGGAAGGGTCGTGGTAAAATATTTTTTTCTCTAAAATCCCGACTTTTTAAAGTCGGGATTATGAGTTGCCAGTTAGGTTAGGTTTTAGAGAAAAAAAATATATATATATATATATATTTTACCCTGACCCTTACAAGCCGTCGTACAAAATATATACTTTACGCACTCTGTATATTGTGTAAAGTGTCACTTTTCAAGCACTAAAGCGTGAGCGTGGAAAGTAAATAGGCATTGCTAGGCAACATACACTTTCGGTTAATTTACCTGTCAAGTGGATAATTAGGTAGTAAATAATTATTAAAGTAAAAATAAATATCCGAAGATATTATTATACACTGTAAATGGAACAAGTGTAATAATTTTTATCATCATATTGAGTATACTAACTTAATTCTTAAGAATATTATTTTTTTGTATAATAAGTTGTAACCTAGCTTAAATATTAATGTTTAATATACAATTCTGTCTCTGAGATACTTGCGAATGTTTAAGTTACATTTTGTAGAGTATTATGAGAAATATCACTAACATTTAGGTTGTCGGAAAAATATTGTATGCAACTAGTGTGTAAAATAGTATTTTTTATCTCGTGCTAACTTCCGCATTCGTAAAACGTCGCACTTAACCAAAAAAGTACTACTTTATACACTTGTTAAATAAATAACTATTGTGGTGCATTTTCCACGACTGCTTTGAGAGCCAATAAAGTCACACTTGGTAAATACCTCCAAGATGTGATTACCAAAACCTTTCTTGCGCAGACTATGACAAATAATTAATTTATTTTCAAATTTTAATGCCCGTTTGATATGTTCATAATTTTGTTTCTTTGGAAACGAATGTTTTGACAAATATTATGTTACCATCACAAAATTTATTGTAAATTATGATACGAACCAAAACTCATAATAATTCGGCCGGTTTACATTTTTAACAAATAATAAAATCTTAAAATCTGTACAAATGGTTAGAAATTTCTACAAAATGCTTCAGATTACTTTAAATATAGACTTAAAACTTCAAAAAATTATGGGCCAAATGACTGATGATAATAGTTCAACAGGTATTTTACCTCTCGCTAAGAGAGGTATTGGAATCATGCTAAAAATCACATATTCAGATTTTAATGAATAAGTACGTTTCAAGGTCACTAGAATCCGATTTTAACATTTTTACAATGATGTCTGTGTGTGTGTGTGTGTGTGTGTGTGTGTGTGTGTGTGGATGTGAGTGTGTGTGTGTGTGTGTGTGTGTGTGTGTGTATGTACGGATGTTGGAGGGACGATTCCTCAAAAACTATAAGACTTAAAAAATAATTAAGTGCAATTTCCTCAATCTGACATTCCTGGGAAGAGCTGAAAAGGTTTTGGTAACAATTGAACAACCGGAAGTAGTAGTTTCTTAGAAAAAATTTTCTAAATATAATTTTTTGAGAGTTTTTTTATTAAATATTGAAGAACATAATATTCTCCATCTAATACTCTTAAAATTTTTGTTATATCTTGTATAGATTTAGAGATAAAGACCCTATAATTTATAGAGTAATCTAATCGTAGAGGCTAAGGCACTAAGGAAACCAGTTGACAAATTCCAATGTTTATAACATAGTTTATAAATGACACATGTCAGTGTCAAAAATCAACAGTTTTAGTGACATTCTGATAGCTTTATCTGGGTAGTACATTTAGTCTTTCTTATTATTTTATTAATTAAATATTTGAAATTATAGGTAAAATGCATATATACATCAGAAATACCGCCAATCTGGTTAATGAATTGGAAGAATCTCTGACATTTAGAAACTTCCTCATACAATGAAAAATAGATATAATTAGATTTATATGTGTGCACACATACAATACAGTATTTGGGTAAAGTTCTGTATTTTTTGTTGTAAAACGACGGTTCTAAAGGGAAGTGCAATTCAATACTTATATAGCCTAATATGGAAATGGCGAGAGGTGTTGTGCTGGCCACAACAGATTTTTTTTCTCTTGGCACAATGAAAAACAAGTTTGACAAAATCCAGTACGTACAGTAAAATCTACCTTGCAAACATGTGGGCCAATACTACCCGAAAATGGGCAGGGCTTAAGGAAACAATGCCTAATAGAATTAAAGCTAGTATTATTAATAGAGGCAATGTAACCCAAAATTGAATGGTGGAATACTTGAATAACAAATTCAGTTTTTGTAAGTTGTAAATCTATAAAACTAGTCAAAAGAAATTTGTAGAAATTTCTCTCCATTTGTTAACCGACCGAACTCATATGAAATTGGGCTCTATATCTGTTTAACATGATAACAAAATTATGATTATGTCAAACAAATTAATAAATAGGTTATTTATATTAAAACTAAACCTTAAAGCTGTAGTTTCAAGTCTTCTGCTATCGTCTTTCCAAATCCAGAATCCACTTTCAACTATAAATGAATGCAGAAAATATCGAAGTAACGAAAGTAAACCAAATAATACTTGTTTGAATATATGATAGTAATCCAGATAATAGATATTTACACACCAAGTGAGCTAAGGTAATATTTATTCATGAGAACAAAATTTAGCTCCCGAGCCCGTGAGGGCGAGTGAGTTAATTTCGTCGAGTACAATATTTTATTCAATTTTGGCGAAATAATAATAAAAACCATTATAATATTTAATTTTAACAAAATAAAAAACTGTCAAGTCATCTATTTAAAAAGCATTATTGTCTGTCATTTGTGTCGTGAAAAAAAAATGAAAATGTCTAATAATATCTAATAAATATTGTGGTGAGTGTTATTTTCGTGCCTGGTGTTATTTTAAATACATAGTTTGTTGCAGAATGAGTTAAAAAAAATTGTAAAAGTGATTTAAAAAAATTTAATTCACTTGTGAATAAAATGTTATTTGTAGTTGTTGCTATGGAGTTAATAATGACAGTTTAAAACGTCAAAATTGAATAATAGTATATATTTTTTTTATTGATAATAACAATAATTTTGACATGAATAATAACGTTACTTATTTGTTAATAAGTAGGCTGCATTTGTTTTTGTCTGACGTTTTTCTCATTTCGCTGGTTTGATAACCTCACTTATGGGCCTTGATTTGTATTTGATTTAATTATTTAATAAAAACACTTTGTGCTGTTACAGTCAGCAGCCTTATTAGTTTATTATTATTTTTAAATAAATCTATTGAAATGTATTTACCTACAAATACAAAAAAATAGTGATTTGTTCAATCCTACATCTACAAATATTTTACATTTTAACCAAAACAACGCAGTGGCCAGGCGAGGCGGCAGCGTAGGTCAATTTAAAATTCTTGAGTTTAGGGCCGGTTTTTCAATGTCCTGGCAAGTGTCTGTTAAGTCTCTGTAAAATTTATCCTCATGGTAAACACCTATTTCAGTTTTTCAATGTCATGTTAGCGTTGCCAACAGGATAAGTCTTAGCTAAACAACAGGATAACGTAACAGACACTTTGATCTACCGATAAAATTTTACCAGTAGGATAAATTCAGCTGTTCTGACATATTGACATTGACAGTTAAATAATATTCGTAGAAAATTATAGAAATATGTATACAATAGACTTATGTAAATGTGTTTTTCGATAATAAAGACAAGCACAAGGAAAAATTGGAAGATTTCGTTTGTTATTATAATGGTAGCGAATCGAAAACCCCATATTGAAAGACGTCGATCAGATCTCGTTGAATTCTAGTGACGATAAATATTTTGAAAGGTTCAAATTTAGCAAAAAAAAACTGCTATGTATTCAGAGAATACTATTTCCAATGGTATAAACATTTGTTCTAAAAATGTCTTGTATACCAATGAATGTGGCAGAGTACTTTTCACGGCTTATTAGAAAATGTATAAATTTCATTAAATTATAATACATAATCCAGTTTATAATAATTAATTTTGATTACAAGAATGAGAAGAATTAGTAACAAGCAAAACGTTGATCACAACAATGTTGCGTCAATATACAAAAAAGTTATTGTTTAATCCTAATAATTTATATAAAATATATTGTGTAGTGTTAAAAATAGAATGTATAACGCAATGTTCTACTAATCACTTCAAAATTGAGAATTGCCAAGAAGACATGATCCAAACCTGCTCTTATAAAATACTGAAATTCGCTACCTTTTCTAATTAATGACCAATGAGACAGTATATTTTTTAATAAACAGAACATACGAGTATGTATTCATTTGTAAGCAAAATCTCAGTATAAAAATTTACAACTGCTTGATGCTTGAAGCCCGAAAGATGCATATATGTAATAAAATAAAATCCATAATTATATGACAGTCAGTAGAAAAATAGTTTTTTTTTTCAATCTTCAGTTCATGTATTCTTACCACATATTGCTACAAACTAAAGCAAACTTTAAATTTGCTTAAACGCGACAGATTCAGTTCTGTCAACAACTATAACTGTCAATCATATTCGAAACAAAATGTGTGGAAATTATGTTCAAAATGACACATGAATCGTTACGAACACAGCAAATATCAGCTTATAATTATTGCCAACCTTAAAGTTGACAACCAAAAGTGTCTGTTACTTACCAGACAGATAAATTCGTATTGAAAAACGCATTTTCATTACCATGGAGTTTATCTGATGGATAAATTTAATCTGCTAGGTAGTTAACAAACACTTTAACAAGCGATTGAAAAACCGGCCCTTAATGAGTTAAATAATATTTGGATTTGGAGGCTTGAGTTTGATTGAAAAGTGACAGTTTGCATTATAGACCAAGGTTAATAATAAATTATTATTGACCTAGGTTACCATGGTTACAAGCAAGCGGTAGTGAAAAACAATTTCTCATGTCAAATAAAGGTAAATAATAGTGGGTTCCTAGGCTAGTAGTGAAAAAAAAAAATATATGTATTTATATGAAAATAAAACATTGTATATTGAATGATAAAATTTATTCTATTGCGCATGATAATTATTATTGAATTTTCGATCGTATGACGTCACACTGAGCCATTCCATACCCGTCGATACAATGTTTTTGCCATGTATTATTTATACGAATATTTGGGGGCATATTAAAATGAAGCCCCTTAAAGAAGGCGTATGTACTGGAAAAACTAAACAATTTCACTTTCAATGCAGATGAAGTTTCTCTGCACACATATTTAATTAATGACTGATGTAATAGTTAATATTTATTATAAATAAATAAATGTGGAATAATTTCTTTAATCATGTGGTGGGTGTGCCATTTATAATGAAAAATAATAAACTATAAAAAACTATAAAATATAAATATACTTAATGAACAACTTTATATACATAAATAGAAAAAAAAAACATTAATACGTATTTTACATTATAAGGTATAACATATATTATACATGTTTATTTAAAATTTTCCTCGTAAACACTGATTTGGACTATTTTTAAATATGACGTATTTATTTTTATTTTGTTTGTTACACTTTTCAACTGCACACGAGTCATTTGAAAAACACAATGAATATAAATACATACTTTATTTGGTAAACATTCAAAATTTAATACATCAAAAATTATTATATTTATTTTCCCCCTTACTCCTTAATACTTTCCTGCGTTCGACGCACCGCTAAACGTTTAAAAGACTGAAGGCGTCTACATACGACAAAGATAGACATATACAACTTGTAAAAAGTGTGAGAGAGATGCACATATTCCAGACTACACATCGAAGTCTAGGAATTTAGTATTTGTTTTGACGGCGTTTGATTGTTGGGTGAAATTATACGCAAAGGTCAAAGTTCATAATATAGGGCTACCTTATACACACACATTCAAATTTAACTTTAAAAAATGTCTTATCAAAAGTTCTAATTCTGTATTGAGAAAGAAAACGAGGAGTTTCATTATTTCTATACATCCAGTAAATCGTTTTCCAATACCTACTTAAAAATGATCCTGAATACTGAGTTAAATTAATGTGATTATCATACAAAAGTTTTCCTAAATAAAATAATTTAAAATAATAGATATTCTAAATTTTTAATAATTTGGGGTAAATTAAAGAATTAAATATTGTAAATATCATAAAAATAAAATAAAAAATCTGAGGTGGCCAGCAAAGTACCTTCCGTCAATGGGGTATTCCACCATAACAAAAAAATAAGAAAAATTTCAATTTAACTTAAAGTGTGGCTCAATAAATAATAGTTAAACAATGAAAACATTTTTTAAATAATTACTTTACGAGATATTTCACATTTCCTAAAAGGGAAAATTGACGTCATACAATTGTTATCTTTCTCTCGTAGCGTACTCAAAGCAGTGTGTGTGAGAAAGACAAGTATAGGGGAAATGTGACGTTACACTGATTTCTCGAAAATAAAATACTATTAAACTAGGAACAATTAAGATTTTTTAATACTATGAATTGCTTCAAAACTAAATGAAGTTTTATTTAAAATAATAAAAAAATTTGAATGGAATACCCCAATTTATATATTTTGTAAAAATCCCATACCAAAAGTTTCTCGGAGAAGATTCTATATATCCAGTAATATTGTAACACGAATTTTTAGAATTGTGGTATTGGAGTTATGGTCAGAGAAAATTTGTCACACACAAACAGGCACACACACACACACGCACACACACGCGCGCGCGCACACAGAGAGAGAGAGAGACATACACACAGAGAAAGAGATCATAAAATCAGTAAAATCGTATTGTAGGGACCGTAAAACGTGCTTATTTATTAAAAACTCACCACCGAATTTTTTGATCAAAGACAATACCTTCCTTACCTGAAGGTGACGAAACAACATTAAGTATATTCAAGAAAAATATATAACTGTTTTAATAAATGTGAAAATTCCATCGAAAATCACTTATTTTACAACTTTTGAGAATTAGTATAAAAGTAGCTGGTAACTGGACATTTTTTTTACACAAACTGTCACTTGAATTATCGTTAGGTTTAGTTTTTTGTACAAATCTGTCGTTTATTATGGGAGGTACTACGAAAAAAACCTTCAATGTGAAACTATTCCTATTGCCATGTATTTTCTCTCGATTTTGTTTACAAATATCGTAGCTCACGGAAAACCTTTTTAAAAATTTGCATACATATGTAAAACCTCAAGGAAAATAACATACTTAAATTTCATTAAAAACTGTCGTAACTGCTTCCAAGATAGAACCACCTTAGATACAGAAATCTATAAAAGTGTAGCAAGAATTATTTTTATTACCTCACTTTCAAAAAAAAATGATTAAGTACTTTTTGCTAAATAGCTTTTTAATTGTTCTTTCGATAAGTCACTAGCAAGACCTTCCAAATCTCAAAAAAAAAACTGCCAATTTTCAAAGTAAAATTCTGTTCGGTACACTTTTTAAGGCATTTTTAAAGTTTTCATTTTATTCTGCCTCGTAGCCTCGTATATTATAAACAGTACCTACTTCTGTAAATGTAGTGTGTAATGTTATGTGTGTGTATGTGTGTATGTATGTGGAGTACAGAAATAAAATGATCAAATAAACTTGCTCTTCACAAGATACATAATAAAGTTTTATGAACTACAAAACATGTGAGAATCGAAGAAAATCAACAAAGACGCAACGTGGACCATCTCTCAATGAAACAAGTGAAACACGGTGCACAGTTCCGGATTAATGTGGATTTCAAATATTTTTCACTTATTTTAAAAATTAAATATAATAGATGAACTTTAAACAGTATTGTTTTCATTGCATTCTTATTTGTTTATTTATTTATTTGTTTATCGCGTACATATACACAGATTAATAATTATATTATCGTACAAACTTATAGTAAAATCTTTTCCGTATCAGATAAATATTTTTACATGTTAAGATATTAATCTTATAATAATATTCATAAATATTAAATATTTTCCTTGTAATATCAAGGTTTGTATATTATCTATTTCTTCATCCTAATCTAAATAAAATACCTGCTATACGATGTATGATCAAAAAATAACAAAACTGTTATTTCTTTGAAAAAGTAATAATTTGAGTTTTACCACAAAATTTAATGGTTTCTCTATTCTGTCATTTTTACCTCCCGCTACCCTTGGTAAGGGAGGTATAGGGATCGTGCTAAAAATCTCATATCGAGATTTTAGTAAATGACCACGTTTTAAGTTCCCTAGAATCCATTTTTAACATTTTCACGATGATGTCTGTATGTGTGTATGTGTGTATGTGTGTGTATATGTGTGTATGTATGTGTGTGTGTATGTGTAGGGATTTTGTCTTCACTCTAACTCAAATACTATCATTCAGAAAATTCTGAAACCTTGTATTTCCATCCCATTCTAATATGAATAGAAGCCATTAGATTTTGGTGTAAATCGGATAACCGGAAATGACACTTTACCTGAAGCTCATAATGGTTTTTCTTCAAAAAATACCATTAAATGCCATTTTTTCGCATTTTATGTCTTATGAAAATTAAAGATTATTGAATTTTCTACTGGAATATATTAATACTTTTTCTATATAATTTACACTTAAATTTAAAAATAATTTTTTTTATTAGTCGCGAAGCCTAAGACACAATAATTCGTTTGTTACACAGTTCATATTTCAAATGAATGTAACTGACAGTTAATGTCACTGTCAAAAAACTAATCACTTCAAATTAATAATAGTGACATTTTAAAAAGAAAATAGTAAATAAAGCAATAGTTTTCTGCAATGGAACAGTTTGCAGCGGTAGTAAATACGTAAGTATGTATTTAAATTAATAAAAATTCAATAGCGGGAGGTTTTGTGTTGGCCACATCAGATTTTTAAAAAGAAAACGAATAATGCACATAATTTTTGATCGAATCTCGTACAAATATAAATCGTTTATAAATTCCCTGAGTCCTGGCCTGCGTAAAAAACCTAAAAAACTAAAAAATCCCTAACAGGCGTAACCCTTCTCAGGCTGTGAAACCTGTAAACCCTAAAATTACCAGTGATTACCGCAGGTAAACTTTTTAGTTCCACAGAATTTCTTATCAAACTCATTGTGTTCATTTGCACCTAACCGCTCGAACGCGGTGAATAATGATTAGTGGGTAATCAAATAGGCATCCCAGTGAGTAAAGAATAGCTACTAGCGATAGAAAACTCCGGTTCGAAAATAAATCAAACCATATTAGAAAGATATTAACACTTCTAAAGAATTAATTAGGAGATAATTGGTTAACGAGAATGGTAGATCGTTTGTCATGTTCGAAATGTTTTATCTTTAGGATCTGACAATAGATACAAATTAGTTAATATAATTCAAAATTCAAGGAAGCATTTTATGTTTATTGTTCGTTGCCCATCCAAAAAATATCTGCAAGTATGCAAGTTTTACTTTCCAATCTGCTTTTACAAATAGTCGCAGTCATTAGTGTGAAATGCGTATTGAATATTTATAATTTCATTTTTTTGCTTGGTATAAAATTAGATAAGCACAGTATATAATCTGTTATGATTCATCTATAATTTATTCAAAAACAATAAACAATACGAAAACAATTGGAAAAATCTACTCCATATCTATTGGCTTGCAAGTAAAACAAAACAATGTTTAGGAGTGCCTCAGGCGAGCCTAAGATCTTATCGAATTCTAGACGTCTTCATTAGACGCTAAAGCTTAGTTTACACCGGCAAATTTAATAACTGATTCCTACTGAAGACAGAGGAATATACACTGTGTTCAAACCTAACCTAATTCGGAGTAAGCTACGGACAGAGGAACGTATGTTTGATCATTATTCAATTCAAAAGTCAAGTTCTCAAAATTGCTCATGAATTGTAATTTTTATTGAAATTCATTGTAACGGGCAGCACATAGCTATTTGAGCGCAAAATGACATATTGTCTATTGAGAGGTTATCCTACGTCGCGCGGCATTCTCTCGAAATCGACAATGTCTATTTACGCTCGAAACACATACAAGATTTTTCTACAGTCGGCACAATGGGATCCTCCTCCATAACAAAAATTAATAATATATGCCCTTTGTACTTACAGTACTACTCAATAAATAACGATATTTTTACCTCCCGCTACCCTTGGAACTTCCAAGTTGGAAGGGAGGTAGGTATAGGGATCGTGCTAAAAATCGCATATCGAGATTTTAATAAATGACCACGTTTTAAGGTTCCTAGAATCCAATTTTAACATTTTCACAATGATGTCTATATGTATGTGTGTATGTGTGTGTGCGTGTGTGTGCGTGTATGTGTATGAATTTTGTCGTCGCTCTAACTCAAATACTATCATTCAGAAAATTCTGAAACCTTGTATTTCTACCCTAATATAATATGAAAAGAAACCATTAGATTTTGGAGTAAATCGGATAACCGGAAATGGCACTTTGCTTGAAGCTCATAATAGTTTTTCTTCAAAAAATACCATTAAATGCCATTTTTTCGCATTTTATGTCATTATGAAATTTAAAGATTATTGAATTTTCTACAGGAATACATTAATATTTTTTTCTATTTTTTTTTTTTTAGATAAATTTAAAAATCTTTTTTTTTATAAATCCCGAAGCCTTTGTTACACAGTTCATATTTCAAATGAATGTAACTGACAGTTGAATGTCACTGTCAAAAAAACAGGCATCATTAATACTTTTTCTATATATTTTTCAGATACATTTAAAAATCATTTTTTTATATAAATCCTGAAGCCTAAGATAAACACAATTCCTTTGTTACACAGTTCATATTTCAAATGAATATAACTGACAGATAAACGTCACTGTCAAAAAACTAATCACAAATAATGCTGCAATTCTCAATAAATCTGTAAGTCTTACAGATCTGTAAATCTGTAAAAAACTGACAAAAACACATCTATTTTTGTTGATAAATATAAAATTATACATAAGAGTGGCAGTTTGCGTTACGATTTTGTTCATTATTTACAGATTTACAGATCTGTAAGACTTACAGATTCGTTCAGAATTGCAGGATAATAATAGTGACATTTTAAAAAGAGAATATAATTCATTAGTCACGTGACATGTTTTCCGCCAATCGACATTCAGAATTTCCCTAGTTACATGTCTATCACAGCGATGATAAAAAACAAAGAAATTATCACCTTATTTACATTCGTTACTAAGGGATTTTTACAACATTGACAGTTAATTTTAACAAAAATTCATTATATTCTCTCATTAAATATAAGCTCGTGATATGATTAATAATCGAAGATATTGCTCGTGAAACCGAAGCAGCACATTTCACTCGTCCTTCGGACTCGTAAAATCTGCAACTCGGTTTCACTCGAAAATATCATCGATGATAATCTTATCACTTGTTATATTACGTATGAAAATAGTTATATGCAAAGGAACATAAAATAGTTTGCAGCATTAGTAAATACGTAGGTATGTATGTATTTAAATTAATAAAAATTAAATAGCAGGAGGTTTTGTGTTGGCCACATCAGATTTTTTAATTTTAATTTATCGTTATTTTCAATTCATCTTGAGCTATTGCTTCATTCTAATCTAAATATTTTTTACTTGGGTTTTTGTAAATCAGTGCCCTATTTTATTTCTGTATTCCTTTACACAACATTACGGCATTTTGTTTGGCTATGTAATATACCGACAGAGCAGCCGTATGTCGGATTGGCTTCTGGAGGTGGTAAATGTGCAAGTAACTACAGCGGCATTAATTCCTATGACTATACGTTCCCATTAAGGATGCAGACAAGTGACATTTCTCAACATTTTGTAGTTAGCGATGATTTTGTTTTTTATCTTGTCGCGCATGAGCGGCAAATTGACATTTTGCGTTGACAAAAGAAAGCGCAAATGGCTACTTTGTATACGTGAGTATATTTTAACGTGAAACATTGGGTTTGTTATATCCATGGTTACGACTTGATATTTGATTGACAGCAATGTATTTGCCCGTTCCATTTAAAATTAAACATAGGGAACGAATCTGACAGAAGTATTCTATTTAAATATTGTAAGAAATTTAGCGGAGTCAGAAAACCACTCGAGAGCACTAAAAATATTTCGGGCACAAGGTGCACACAGTATTTTTTCTACATCTAAATTTAATTTTTAGAAAACAGGTATAATTATTTAAACAAAATTAACCTCTAATGACATCTTGTCAATATGACGGATAACCTTTGAATTTTCCTATAAGTTATGATTTGACTTTGATTGACAGCAATCTATTTATCTGTCTCATTTAAAATGACACTTGGGGAATGAATTTGACAGAAGTATTATATTTAAATATTGTAAGAAATTTAGCCGAATCAGAAAACCACTCGGGCACAAGGTGCACACTATATTTTTTCAACAACTAATTTTAATTTAGAATGCAGGTATAATTTTTAAACAAAATTAACCTCTATTGACTTCGTATCAAATGTCAAATTCGTTCCCTATGTTTCATTTTAAATGGAACGGGCAAATACATTGCTGTCAATCAAATGTCAAGTCCATGGATACAACAAACCCAATGTTTCACGTTAAAAAATACTCACGGTATAGAGTGTAGAAAAAGAATATTGCCATTCTCCGTTTTCTAATTTAATTCCATTCCTAAAATAAGATTCAAGAAAAAAGCTTTGATTTCTTTAGATTACATTTTCAACGTTAGCTCGTGTCAAATTGACGTTTAATTAAATACTTTCAAATTCATACTTTTGTCTGTTCAAAGCCTGCTCCGAGTTAGGTGTTTTTTAGCCACTGTAGAATAGATAATGGTATGGTGTAAATGCGGCTTAAAAAGGGCTATAGAAATAATAGGAATTTAATAATACCTAGTTATAGTGTAAGCACGATTGAGTACTTAATTTTCTAGATAATCTTATAATTGGTTTAACAGTTTTTCGATATTTGAGGCTGCTATAAAAAAGTATTAAACTCCCGCGCTGAAATATTTATTTACAATTATAATTTCAAGTGCAGTAAATATTTCTTAATTCCTTCGTCTGATGGTTTTGATAAGTGACTAATTATGTCTTTAGCGCTTATATTTAAGTACGCTGGTCCCATGAATCGTCGAGGCGAAATTATAGGGTGATAGAGATACTCTTATTTATATACTGGACTGACAAACTGCTGCGAATGTAGAATTAAAGACACCGCCGATATCTCAGAAGGAATCAGCGCGCTAATAACGAGAAGGAAAATAAATAACTAAAGTTCGGATCGGATCGGATTGGGCTGGCTCACTTCGGAAAAGAAAGAATTTTGAGAGACACTAATTTACATTTTATAAGTAGGGATTATATCATCGGATGTTGTGTGGCAAATTTATTAATAATTGGAAACAAATGTCAATGACATATGTTATACTGGTGGAAAAGTTTCTGCAATCTCTTCTCTTTTTGAAATATCGAAAGAATTTGCACAGATATAGGGCCCAAGTCTCAATTTTCACTGAAGTAATATGCAATGAAAAATATTCACTTTATCACTTGGAGCGATTCTCAATTTCAAAGTGATCTGATATAAATGAGTGAGAAAGTGTGATATTGTATGTATTTACCTTATGTTGACAATATTAGTTGAGCATAACAAGAAAATACGAATTTGGTGCATGTGTTTCTTCACATTTGACAAATAATATCATGACACTGACAAGTGATATGATATAAATTTATCATTTCAAATCATATCACATCGGTGTCGGTGAAAATTGAGAATTGGGCCCACAGTCAAAAGAATTTACTTTGTCGGGTCCAGCAATAAAATTATAAATATCGTAATTATGATAAAGCAGCATATTGTTTACTGTTTGCTTTTTAATATTGGATACATCACCTGCTCTGAGTGTTATGTATAGTAAAATAATCTTACTATTCCTATAACATAAATTCTATTTCTATTTGAAGAAATTATTTCAAACAAAAATACAGGGTGATCAAAAATAACTGATTCAGTTAGCTATACTTGAAAAATACTTGAAATTGATGACATTTGAAAATTTAAATTAGGATATATTTACATTTTTTTATTAAAATGTACTTTTAATTCTATCGGTACCTATAGACAGTCTAAAGAGCAGTAATTTAAAACATTTCAGTTACTCAAAATCCTATTAGCTGTCAGGCCACTGTTCTGACATAACCTTTTTGTATTTATTGACAAAATGATTTGTCAAATAGTATATCCGCCTTCACCTGGTGTTGCGCAAACTGTGGAATAAAAAGATCCCCAGAATTGTAATGCCAACTGCATCATTTCTTTTAGATCACTCTGTTGCATTTATGTCAAAGGAAGAGTAAGATTATTTTACTATTTTTTACTATACAGAGCCGGACAAATAATAGCCCGTTGACACACAATGTTATAATGCAAACAGTGATTGATATGCCGCATAATGAGCCGGTTTCACATTTTTAAAAATATTTTAAATTAAATTTGTGCAATATTTTTCGTAATAATAAAAATAAAAATATTAATTTATTGTTATTTTTGTAAATAATTAAATAAAGAGATTGGCCCCAGAAATAGTCATGAAAAACAACTCACTCCTGTGACGCCAGAGTACATACAGCACGTCATACATAGCCAACAGGAAAACAGTTTACGTTATTTATATATAAATAAAAGTAGGCGATAGTTTGTCACATGTTAAACTGTATGTGTACTCTGACGTTCCTGTTTCAGATCACGTGACTTTTTCAAAATATGTCACAAATTTCAATATTTAATTGTAAACTACAATCTAATCTATATATCTAATGGATATTTCGTGATATTTTCAAATTTGAGGCTCTTTAAGGAACAATATCTTTTGAAATTTAGTACTTAGAAGTAATATAAAAATTCTTGCAACAGCCCTATTGGCGGTTATTTTCAAACATCGAAAATATTTTGTTTTGGTTTAAAAGACTTCTAAACCACGCCCTAATTAACAGTAAAATTTCTTTCGATATTTCATACATAGTATAGTAGTGACATTGATTTTCTACCGCCTTATTTTATTATTTTTTAATTACGATTCAGTTTTTAACACGCACTTAAATTAATTCATTTTGTTTAGACGTTATTTGAAATTTTGCGAAATTTCGGCATGATTTTTAATGATTTGAAATGTAATCTGACGCCGAAACAGTGCAACGATCTTTCCAATAGGAATAAATAAATAAATAAATAAATAAATATATCATCACGGCATATTACCCATTTCTGGGTGTGCCAATCTCTTTATCGCAGATATCGGTAATGATGATGACATATTTGTACCGTGCGGGCGCTTACCAGGCGTCACCTCACGGGCACTCATTGCCTGCGTGGAGAGTGCACCACAGGGGTCACTTTTGTGCCATTTAAAATTCTAAATATTTGGCGTCGATTGGGATCGAACCCGGTACCCCCAGATTCGCGACCAGACACTCAGGCACGAGGCCACGGGACAGTTTATAATTATTGGTTTGCCGAATTCCAACGTGGATGCACTATTCTCTATGACGAGTTTCGTGAAGATCGTCCATCCACTTCTGTAGTTGCCACTAAAGTTGACATGCGCGAAATGTTTGAGGGAGATCGGCATGAGACATACTGGGAAATTGAGACATCCTTGGGTGACAGCTATACACACGATTTTGCATAATCATCAGAACGTACTGAAGTTTTGCAGAATTTGACTGAAACTCAGATACCAGTAAAACTGCTTCCAAAATTAGTTCGAGCGCATGCAAAAGTGCATTTTTATAAAATTCATTAGGTCTTCTTTTACATCGTTTGCAGCCCTCGTATATGTACATGTGTTTCTCTTCCTGTTAAGATATATCTTACATATATTTTAACACATATTGAAATGTAGTTAAGAAACAAATGAATGATTGAAAGCGATTCATTTGTCTGTCTGCCATCCATTGATCTTCTTTTGTTCCACTTAAACTCATTTGTTTTCAATGTCAAAATAAATGATTCATATAATTGGCTTTAAAACCGATTACAAAACACAAAGATATTTAAAAAGTCAAGCATATTCACCCACAATTATGAATAGGATGGGTGACCGCTTTATTCTAACCGATTAATTTATTAATTCATTTTAATATCTTGATGTTAAAGAGACGTATATAGTGTTTTAATGATATGTTTTTGTTTTATTGTAGTGTATTGTATAGTGTAGTAATTTAGTGATATTTAATTGTGAAGGGTGGCTATGATTTATCCCTATCTCAAGGCGACAGCCGCGCCACAACGGCATCCAATGGAACTAATTACACATTCAATGAAATATGTCTTCATAAAGAAGATACAAATAGGTCCTTCTTAATTCGACCATAGAGAAATAAATATAAAATAATGTAAGATATTAAAAAAATAAGCTTGTGTAACAATAGATAAATTAGGGATAGAGAACCGAGCCTGTATAATAAATTTTAGTGTGAGAAAGTTTTAAAATTTTTGTTTTCTGAAGCATACAAGATTTATCTTTTAATCTAATCATACCAACAATTTAATATCATTAGTTCCGGATTTTCTCAATTAGATTATGTAGTCATAGCCGTACAACTGGGGAAAATGAACCTATTTAAACCTATTTAAACCCTTTAAAAATAAATAAATAAATAAATACATCATCACACCAATAAATATCTGTTGTGGTCAGCACAATACCTCTCGCCATTACCATTTTATGTTATACAATAAGTATTGTATTGCACTTCGCTGTTGAAACGTCGTTTTATAAAACAAAAATTACAAAACTTTACCCAAATATTGTTTTTTTTTTACCTTCCGTCACCTTTAGGTAAGGAAGGTATTGTCTTTGGTCAAAAAATTCGGTGGTGAGTTTTAAATGAAGAAGCACGTTTTAGGGTCCCTACAATACGAATTTACTATTTTTAAGATGATGTCTGATGTATGTGTGTGTGTGTGTGTATGTATGTGTGTCCGTGTGTGATAAATTTTTCTCCGACGATAACCCCAATACTACAATTCTAAAAATTATAATTCTTTCGTATTCCTCTTCTGTACATCCATATGAAGAGCTGATTAGATTGTGATTATAATTGATCCACCGGAAGTACCCTTATTTGAAGTTTTTAACAGTTTTTCTTAAAAAAACGCAGTTAAATATTATTTTTTGACATTTTGTTATTATATATATTAAAGAAAATACACTTCTCTATACGGTTAGATTATACATTTTCCTTCATATTCAATAGATGTAGATTTAAAGCATTATAACGAAATTAATTTTCAAAAATTAGTTAGCCTTGCTATTTATCATGGAAACTGCTGATATATTAAAAAAATTCTAATTGACATATGTCAGTTGCAAGTGCAAAACCAAATATGGAAAGTATAGGATTAAAAATTGGTATGTCATAGTGTTCCTCGCAAGTGACTTGCAGAGAAAGGCCAAAGAGAAGATGGAAGGACTGTATCGCAGAAGACTTGAGAAAGGAAGGACTGTGTGAAGAAGATGCGTTGGACAGGAATGAGTGGAAGAGAAGAGGAAACAGCGACCCCTAATAAAATAGGGGAAAGCTGAAGAAGAAAGAAGGAAGTGTCAAGTGCATTTTACTTAGTGTATGTTTATGTTATAATTTTATTGGATTTATAGAACCTTTTTAAATGAACTTTTGGTATGGAATTTGTAAAAAATAGTATGTGTTCGTGTTCGATTTTACATGATATTATATAGAATCTGTTCCAAGGACCTTTTGGTATGGGATTTGTACAAAATACATCGAATTGACGGAAGGTCTTGTGCTGGCCACAACAGATTTTTTTTTTTTGTTATAAAACGACGGCTCGACAGCGAAGTGCAATACAATAGTTATATAACATAAAATGGAAATGTTGAGAGGTATTGTGCTGGCGACAACAGATTCTTTTAAGCTTTGATGTTCCTATTATACATTTTTAAAATTTTAATACAAATGACCAATTTTCCAATTGTTCCCTCCCGTCATACCGTAGGTAAGGGAGGTAATGTTTTCGGTCCAAAAATTCGATAATGAGTTTTCAGTGAATAAGCACGAATTAGGGTCCCTACAACACGGTTTTACTATTTTTACAATGATGTATGTGTGTGTGTGTGACGTTTTCGTCCACGATAACTCTTATACGAAACTTCCAAAAATCTCTATACATATTCCGTATTTAAGCTTTTCACATTCATATAAAGAGTTGATTAAATCTTGGATAAAATTGGATAACCGGAAGAAGTACTTTACTTGAAGCCCATAACAGTTTTTAATGAAAACTGTATTAAAATATAATCCAAAACTTTTCAATTTTAGTATTTAAGACTTTTATATCAAGGGAAATAAATATGTTATATCCCTTGATATAAAAGATTTTGGCTAAAATTATTGATAACGCGGAAGTGATACTTTACTTGTAGCTCTGAACAGATTATGGTGGGAAACAAATTATGATATAATCCAAAAATTGATAAACCGGATGTGGTAGTTTACTTGAAGCTGTAACAGATTTTTTTGAAAAAATATATTAAAATATGATCTAAAATTTCTCAAATTTGATATTTAAAACTCTTATATAATTTGAAACAACATATTAGATTTTGACTATACATTTTAAACCGGAAGTGGTACTTAATTTGAAACTCTTAACAGATTTTCACGTTTTCACGAAAAGCAATAAAAGCATAATAAAATATGATCCAAAATTTCATATTATAGACTTTTCTATTTATTTGAACAACAAATTAGATTTGATTTACAAACGATTAACCGGAAGTGATATTTTACTTAAAGCTTATTGCTATTTTAAACAGGGAATTGACGGGAGGTCATGTGCTGGTCACATCAGATTTTTTATTATGATGGAGGACCTTATTGAAGGTTACATAATAAGTATTTATATATCCCCAAATATATTTTTGTATCCGTAAGACATTCTGAAGCAATAATACTAAAAGCTAACAGACCATTTTATTGAATTTATTACAAGATATTTTAGATCAAAGAAGAGTGTACGTATTATATTTTATTTTCAAAATAAAACTATATAAATCTTATATCTTCTGCGTAGTGTAGCGGAGAGTGTAGGTTTGTAATCTTTAAATACGATTATACATTTGCAATTCGAATTTAAATAATATAAATATAGACCTAACATAACATTCTGTAGGCTCGGTATATAAGTATAAGTTGACAGCTAACAGATTTACAAATTATGGAAAATATCTACGAATCAAATACAGATAGTGTTTCTCTTACAAGATATTCAATTTGATATGAAGTGAAAATTTCTGTACAATAATTATTGACAACTTATATAGTGATCCCAGAATAAGTAACCTATTATTCGTGCTGTCTTTAGTAAGACATTATATACTTTTCAATTATACTTTAACAATATAGAAAGTAAATACTTCACAAATCACAATAATTACTGTGAGTCTATAATTGGTAAGAGATGGATGTTTAAGTAATTTTACTAAATGTGAGAACATTGTTTCTCTTTTCTTGTTCGAAGAAGACATTTATTATTTTGTCCGGCCATTACTTTAAACTAAACAATCTGCTCATTACTGGACATAAGATTTATTAAACGGGGTTTAAAAGAAGATACTTAGAAAATATACAAAGACGTTTCTTTCACATCGGTTTCACTGAAGATATAGTTTCATGACTGGTTTATGATGAATTTAATTTACGAATTTATAATTTAAATTTTAAAATATAACTTCACTTAAAAAGCATAAGACGGTTTATGAACGATTTACAAATTTATAAATTTGAAATTTAGATTTGGAATATAACTATATTTTATATTTCCAAATGTAAATTTCAAATTCGACCAATCACAAGATAGAACTATTAAATATGGCGGTAAAGTATAACTTTGCTTCATTCGTCAGCTGTATTTTCTGTTTGTGAGTTTTTGACACTTTCAAGATGGATTCACAGAACAAATTGATATTTTGTTTTTTGTTAATAAGCAGTATTCGCGAACATCGTACATTGTACGACAAAGCAAATGAATTATACAAAAATAAAAACGTTTACTTAATTTCAATGCAATAACGATGGATAGCAAGAAATCTTATAATTTTACTTTCAGAAATAAACTATGATACTGTCCGTTGACAAATCAATGTGTTCATAGGCCCAGGGCCGCCGCTAGACATTTCGGCGCTACAGGCGATATTTTTTTTGCGCCCTTACTAGGACGTTAAGAAACTCAAAATTGTTTCTAATTAAATACGCAAAAACAAACTTAAATTTTCGATGTGGCAAAAATATTTATTTTGTCTAAAAATGCAGTTTATCTCGGACCATTCCAAATTACACACACGAAATAGATTACATTTGGCTTTACAAAATAATACGTATAGTTAACAAAGTGATAATGAAATGATAGATACAATAAATAACAAAAGTGTACGTTTTAATAAAAAAGAAAAACTATATTTATTTGAAATATTTATTACATATAACAAAATAACATAAATAAGAATAACAGCAAAATAAATCTTTACTTATAATTATTATAATAAAATATTGTATTTAGTACAAACTAAATTTTTTTTCTGGCTTTAGCGTTTGCAAATTCAGCCAATATACCTTGTTTGTCCAATTCTTTAGATATGTCATTTTCAATTGACAACATTGCCAATGCTGACAAACGATCTTGGCTCATTGTGGATCTGAGGAAATTTTTTATTAATTTTAGACGAGAAAAACTCCTTTCTCCGCTCGCTACACTAACTGGTAGCGTCAATAATATTTTTAAAACTATATATAAATTAGGGTATATTGGTATTAAATTATTATTTAATATATATTTCAATACATCGTTGGGATCGTCTGATGGTGAAAGTAAGTTGGCTATGAATACCAGCTCTTCCGATAGCTCTATACCATCAATATCTTTATTATTATTATCAGAAAGTACAATTTCGAGATCTTTAATAGAATGGATTGCAATATCTAACATACTAAAATAAATATCTACTTTAAATTTTAGAATTGCATCTTCCATCGGGTCGTCAGTAGCTTCATATTCAAAATTTCGTTTTCGTTTTCTAATCCTCACTTCTTCAAATTTGGCTTCTACATCAATCGTGTTTGCTAATTCACGAGCTGTTATAAAAAGGTTGTGATATTCTTCATCACTTCTGAGTTTTTTTAATTGAATAACAACAGACTCAATTGTTTCGGCTGCTGCAGATATAGAAAATTTTGGACTTTGCATTAAATGATTTACCCGGTTAATTTCCAATAACAAATTATACCAAAGTATTATGGTGCAAATGAATTTATAATTTTTTAATTTTTGAATTAATGTTTTGGCTTCAACCTTTGTTTTGTTACCATGAGCACCAGTTAACGACTCATCTTCAACAAGATCAATAAGCGCATCATATATTTCTCCAATTTGGTATCGAAGTGGCCTAATGGCATTAATTCTGCTTTCCCATCTAGTAGTACAGACAGGCTTCAATGTAGCACCAGATATATATTTTAGTAATTTCGACCATCTATATGGAGACGCCGAGAAGAAATTATATATTGCCTGAACGGTAGTAAAAAAAATTACCATCTCAATATTTAATTCCGCTGCATCATTTAAAACTAAATTTATAGAATGGCAAGAGCAGGGAACAAAAAAAGCTCGTGAATTTATATTCAAAATTTGTCTCTGAAGACCATTATGTTTGCCTTTCATGTTTGCTCCATTATCATAGCCCTGGCCTCTACAATTGTTTATGTCAAGATCTAATTTTTCTATTTCCTCCAAAAATTTTGCAGCAAGTCCAGATCCAGATGTATCATTCACTTCAATAAATCCCAAAAAATGTTCCTCCACTAGATGTGCATTTTTGGAATCGGAATTTACAAATCTGATTACTAATGTCAACTGTTCTTTGTGACTGATATCGGGTGTAGTATCCATTATAATTGAAAAGAACTGTGCCTTTTTTGCCATTTCAATTATTTTATTCTTGGTTTTTCGAGCTAGTAACTCTATTAATTCGTTTTGGATACTTTGGCCAAGGTAATGAACATGGGTTTCCTTAGATTTTATGCGACGAAGGTGTTCCTTTAAAACAGGATCATATAATCCCAAACATTCAACAAACTTCAGGAAAACTCCATTATTCTTTTCATATATTACATTTGAACACCCGCGTAAAGGTAAATTTAACTCTGCCAACGTTAAAATAATGTTGTTTTTCATTGTTTAAATGTCGTTCATAATCTGCGTCAATGGTTTGATTTGTTTGTTTTCTTCTATGAAGCTCTGCTAATTCGTTGAATGACTTAAGATAGGAGATGTTTTTTTCGTGATTACTAATAGCGTATCCAACATTTTTCCAATCATTATAACCTGTTATAAACTTTGTACTTAATGTGGAAAACAGTTTGCAACAAAAACAAAAGATTTTATCTTCGCAAAAAGAATAAACAAGCCATGTTCTTTTAATATGTTCTCCATTCGACAATATTAATTCAAAATATTTAGATGAAAATCGTCTACCACAGTCGTCCACAGGAAATATAAAATTATTTGGAATATTTATAGGCCCTTTTTCAATAATAAGCTCCTTAATTTTATCAGTCATAACATTTGGCCAAATTGCGGGATCAAAATCTGTTTTCAAAACATTCATTTCTGTACCTGTTTCAGTTTCACATGTTTTCTTCTCTTCTAATATAATTGGAGGTTCATTATTATTAGATATTGCAGTGTGACATTCATTAATTTCAGTCTCTAATTCAATTTCACGAAGTTCATCTTTGTTGTTATGTTCATCGCTTTTAACGCTTTTACTTATCAAAAAGCTTGAGAGTGAATTTTTAAGGGAAGCAGCTATACATTCTTTTCTTTCTCTTATTTTTTTATATTGTGCGCCGGATAATTTAAGTTTCTTTTTTTCGCTCATTATATACCTATGTATATTACTTATCTACAAAGTAATTTTATATTAACAATGCAAAATGTAAAATAATAAATTAAATAAATACAATTTACTTACTTGTAGCTTCTGTGATACAATGTAAAACTTCTACGACACGTCAGTATCGTTGTCATGGAAACAACAATACATACGATTAAATCGTAACGATTTTCTTACTGGCTAATAAATACTACTGATTTTATGACGTAAAATTATATTTTTTTGGTTAAATTGATGGGTTTAACTTTGTACAAATTTTCACTTTAAGAAAAAATATACAAATCAAAAAACCAAAAATGGAAATAATAAGACCGAAAATAGTGACATCTAACGTAAGATCGTACTATAGATGAGCGCTGCGGACGACAGATGGTGCCACAAAAGACGTCACTCTGCTCTCGTTTCACGCGCCTTATTCAAAAAGCGCCTCTTCTTCATGTCATTTTATTTTTATGAAAATAAATTAATTGAAAAGAGAAAGTAATAAAATAAATAAAAATCATCATTTTACATTTTGCCGCCTCTGTCAATTTGGCGCTACAGGCAGGGGCCTGTTCCGCCTGTGCGTAACGGCGGCCCTGCATAGGCCTAACCACCGGGTTTGATCCCGACCAACGCCAAATATTTCGAATTTTAAAAGGCACAAAAGTGACCCCTGTGGTGCACTCTCCACGCCAGCAATGAATGCCCGTGAGGTGATGCCTGGTAAACTCCCGCACGGTACAAATATGTCATCATCATTACCGATATCTGTGATAAAGCAGATTGGTACACCCAGAAATATATATATATATATATATATATATATATATATATATATATATATATGTATACATGGTACGTGGTCACTTCATATACGGGAATGTACTCAACGCTGTGACTTCATATATAACGTTGTGACTTCCGAAAATGGAAGTGACAACGTTTCCCTATGTAAATTTATTTTTTCTATCACTACAAGGCAAAACAAGTCTAAATACGAAAATTTTGTTGGAAGTCAAATAGTACCCTCCGTACCCTTAAAATTGTCACTTTAGTTCAAGCGTTTACCGCTGGCGCTGTACTCGCTATTAGTGTCAGGTATGCACAATACGAAGTTACTTCCGAAGTGTATACAGCATTAGAAGGTACTTGGTCACTTCCAAAACTTGGCAACAGTGTATTGCAGTATGTTATTGTAGTTTATGGAAATTCTTTATGAATATAATAAACTTTTATTAACAATATACAATTAAAAAAGTATCACAAATTAATAAGTGCAAAATTCACAATAAAATGTAAAAATAATTACCGCTGATATCTACAGCACATACGTATTTCTGTGAATTAATGATTATTTTTAGCATCTATTTAAAAATTTTAGCCAATAAGTATTAATAACAAATAACAATTAAATATCTTTTTATAAGTATATTAAAATTTATTTGTATTAATTTTTAGCAAGTTTTTAGCATTCTGCAACCAACAAGCAATAAAATGTCAGGTGACAATTTATTCTTTTGTCATATGTCAGTATTCGCGATTGGTGAAATTTTTTGACAAAGTTGCCCGGTTTCAAAATTTACTTTTTTGTAAAGTACTATACTTAATTTGGTTGGATGAAAACGTATTAATTTTTGAATAAACTGTTATGAAACCGGACATAAATTGCAAAAGTGCGGACAGTAACTTATTTACAGTCTTGGAGGTTATTACAGTTTTAAATAATTCCCAATAACATCATGTTACTTACAAATTATTTTTCTGTAAATGAAATTTGTAATTTTCATTTGATAAGTAAAACCAATAACGTGAAATATGTATTTATATAGTTAAATATTAATTCTTAGCGAGATTGCTGTCTTATTGAGTGCTTCATTTTCCTACCTTCTCCATAATGTATAAGAAGTAAAAGTAAGAGAGGTATTGGAATCATGCTAAAAATCGCATATCCAGATTTTAGTGAATAAGCACGTTTTAGAGTCCCTATAATCCGATTATAACATTTTTACGTTGATGTCCGTATGTGCGCATGTGGGTGTGTATATGTGTGTGTGTGTGTGTGTGTGTATGTGTGTGGATGTGTGGATGTTGTATCCACAGTTTCTCAAATACTATAAGACTTAAAGAATATTTAACTGCAGTTTCCTCAATCTGACATTAGTGGGTAGAGCTGATTAGATTTCGGTAAAATTGGACAATCAGAATTAATAGTTACATTTAAAATTTTTATTATATCTTGTATAGATTTAGAGATAAAGGCACTGTAATATACAGAATAATTTAATGTAGTACATCGCATAGATATAATTAGAATTGTATGTGTGCAAAAGACATGTTAAATACAATAAATACAATATTTGGGTACAATTCTGCAATTTTTTGTTTTAAAACGACGGTTCGATAGCGAAATACAATACAGTACTTATATGTGTTAAATTTAATACGGGTCATAGGGTTATAACATAGAAAAACAGTTTTTTAAACGCCAAAAATTTCTATATTAATTTATTGATAAAATAATTGGTACTTATTATAAAGAAAAATATTACAGTTCTTTTTAGTACCAAACACCTTATATTTCTGTTTCATATAAAGCCAGAAAATAATTTTAAAAATTTGTACAATTAAGAAAAAATATTAGCCATGAAACTGACAGTAACAAAACATTGTCATTTTTTTACTAACATGATAGGGGACAATTAAAGATTAAAGTTAATAATTTATGAACTAATACAAAATAACACAAAATAAAGTAAACACTATGACAATTATTATTTATTGTAATTAAAACCATTTAATAATTTGTAATTTTTTTTCATGAGACAAATTATCCATGATTTCGAAATCATCACGAAAATAATAATAATTTAACAAATAATATGTATGAAACGTTTATAAATGAGCGTCTCAAGTCAACAATTATTTTGTTTTGTTCCTGTTAGTTTCACGGCTATTGATATTTTTTCTTAATTGTGCAAATTTTTAAATTTATTTTCTGGCTTTATATGGAACAGAAATGTAATGGTTTTTGGTATCAAAAATTTCGTAATTTTTTTCTTTATAACATGCACTAAATAAATTAATATCGTCACTTTTGGCATCTAAATAAACTGTTTTTATTATGTTATAGCCCTATGACCCGTTTTAAAATTTACACCCTGTATAACATAAAATAGAAATGGCGAGAGGTATTGTGCTGGCAACAACAGATATTTTTTCTTATATAAATTAATAGTAATTTCACAAATCTTTACAAATTTACTAAATTTGAACCATCAAGCTTTAGAGTACCGTCATTTCAATTACTACTCGTAGCTATATATGAATTTCAGTTTTTATATCTCGCTAAGAGAGGTATTGGATTCATGCAAAAAATCACATATCCAGATTTAAGTGAATAAGCACGATTTAAGGTCCACATAAACAGATTTTAACATTTTTACGATGATGTCTGTCTGTGTGTGTATGTGTGGATGTTGGAGGGAAGATTACTCAAAAACTATGAGACATAAGACCAGTTTAACTACGAATTTCTCAATCTGACATTTGGTTTTGGTAACAATTGAATAATCGGAAGTAGTAGTTTCTAAAAAAAATTCTTCTAAATATTATTTTTTGAAAATTTTTGATATTACTAATATTGAACATAAAATTCTATATCAGATACATTTAAAATTTTTATTATATCTTCTATAAATTTAGAGATAAAAACGCTATAATATATAGAATAACGGGATGTAATAAGTCGAATAGGCTAAAATACACTAAGGAAACCAGTTGACAAATTCAAATATTTGTAACATAATTTGTAAATGACGGATGTCAGTGTCAAATATCAAAAGTACATTTAATCTTTCTTATTGTTTTATTAATTAAATATTTAAAATTATAGGTAACATACATATTTCCATTTATCGCCAATCTTATTAATGAATTGGAAGAATCTTTGACATTTAAGAACTCATGTAATGAAAAATAGATATAATTATAATTGTATAATGTGTGCAGAAGACATGTTAAATACAATAAAAACCATATTTGGGTAATGTTCTGTAATTTTTTTTTGTTATAAAACAGCGGTTCGATAGCGAAGTCAGTACAATACTTATATAACATAAAATGGAAACGGCGAGACTTCTTGTGCTGGCCACAACGGATTTTTTTATTATTTATTTATACAGTAGACTTTATCACATTTAATTATTATATGTGAACCCGAAAAAATTATTACATGTGTATTGCTGGAAATAAAATAAATTTGAAATATTTTTCATTACATCTTTCGTCTTTGATATTTTATTTACTGATATGTTCTGCATTGCACAAATTCTGCATCATCTTTGGACTAGGTTTTTTTTTTTTTTTGTAAAGTAATTAATTTAATTAGTGACTAGTAAACATAACACCTTAAATTTGAAAAATTAAAAGTTGGAATAACTGTGTCATAAGCCCCTTATGTCGTACATTATCCCAGATTACTTAGAGTTGAAGTTGAGTGGTTTGGAGCGGATCTGCTGACTTGCAAACAATCTAGTATTTTTTAAAATATTTTTTAAATAATATAATAAACCAAATAGAGCTCTTAAATAGCAGCACACAAATTATAATTTTTGTAGAAAATTCAGAAATGGGCATACATGGTTTGCAGCGGTTACGCAGACTTACAGCCAATACAACAAAATTATGATTTTTTAAATAAAGATAATAGTCC
The DNA here is from genome assembly GCA_943142095.1 of Ophonus ardosiacus. Taxonomy (NCBI): domain Eukaryota; kingdom Metazoa; phylum Arthropoda; class Insecta; order Coleoptera; family Carabidae; genus Ophonus; species Ophonus ardosiacus. The sequence continues at coordinate 32,048,273 of OW964834.1, read as the reverse complement.
AAAATTCGACATTGTGGCACTTCATTCATACAGAGTGAGATCTTTATTCATCATATACTTTATTTGGTGTTTTGCTGATATGTGCTTGTTAGTTTAGCCGACATGAAATTTGGCAACGTTGCGGAAGTCAGCCCTACGCTTCAATATCTTGTATACAATTACAGTCATGGAAGTAACCTCGTATTTTAAGTATGTGCAATTGTATATAAATTTTTAATATAATATTTTCTTACCCCTCTTTTGAAAACCTTAATTTAGAAGTTCCCCTAAGCCTATATATATAATTTTTAATAATATATATCCATTAATTAATATGGAAGTCAGGACGCCCTATCAACGTCACGGAAGTGACTCCTTAACAGGTATCAATATATATATATATATATAAAGTAACCCCTGTGGCGCACTGTCCACACCAGCTATGAGTGCCCGTGAGGTGACGCCTAGTAGGTACTTCCGGTGTATCAATTGTAATCAAAATCTAATCAACTCTTCAGATGGATGGACAGAAGAGGAACACGAAAGAATTATAAGTTTTAGAATTGTAGTATTGGAGTTATCGTCGGAGAAAAATTTGTCACACACGGACATACATACACACACACGGACAAACACACACACACACACAGACATCATCTTAAAAATAGTAAATTCGTATTGTAGGGACCCTAAAACGTGCTTATTCATTAAAAACTCACCACCGAATTTTTTGACCAAAGACAATACCTTCCTTACCTAAAGGTGACGGAAGGTAAAAAATTGATGTGGCCAACACAAAACCTCCCGCTATTTAATTTTTATTAATTTAAATACATACCTACGTATTTACTAATGCTGCAAACTGTTCCATTGCATATAACTATTGCTTTATTTATTATTCTCTTTTTAAAATGTCACTATTATTAATTTGAAGTGATTAGTTTTTGACAGTGACATTCACTTGTTAGTTACATTCATTTGAAATATGAACTGCGTAAGAAAGGAATTGTGTTTATCTTAGGCATCGGGATTTATAAAAGAAATGACTTTTAAATTTATTCCCGTAGAAAATTCAATAATCTTTAATTTTCATAATGACGTAAAATGAAAAAAAGGCATTTTTTGAAGAAAAACCATTATGAGCTTCAGGTAAAGTGTCATTTCCGGTTATCCAATTTGCACCAAAATCTAATGATGGCTTTCCATATTAGAATAGAGTAGAAATACAAGGTTTCAGAATTTTCTGAATGATAGTATTTGAGTTAGAGTGACAACAAAATCCATGCACACACACACTCACACACACACACACACACACACACACACACACATCATCGTGAAAATGTTAAAATTGGATTCTAGGGACCTTAAAACGTGTTCATTTACTAAAATCTTGATATGTGAATTTTAGCACGATCCCTATACCTCCCTTACCAAGGATAGCGGGAGGTAAAAACATTCCCGATATTATTAAAACATCTTCTTATTGTGAACTGATAACTGGCGAAATGTCAAATGACAAGCTGTGACAAATCACTTGATAGATATTACTGACTGGTCAGATCCAGAATTTCAAAATCGAACATAAAAACCAGAGAGAAAATTGTAAATTTTAAATCAAAATTTCTTAATGTAAATTTATAAATTAAATTAATCATAAACCAGAATTTTATTTTAATTAAAGGAATTTAGAAACGCGTATTATAATAAAATGTCCATATTTTAATAGCAGTTATTAATCAATATAAATGATAAATCGATAATTGAATCAATATAAATAATAAATCACACTGGCGCAAAACGCTTATACTTAGAACCATTTGTCATAGTTATGCGTAGGTACAAAATATCGTAATAATATGCGCAAAATCAACTATACTTGTCTAACCATAGCCAGATAATAATAATTAAACATTTTGCAAATTAAATCAAGCAAACAGCCCAGCTATCATTAATATCTAAGACAGCGCTGTACGTTCCACTTTTGTTTATTCACCAGGTATACATAAACAGTTGAAGGAATTTTTGCGGAGAGTAAACAGTTGCTTCCGCTAGATATAATTTTAAAATACACAGCATTCTTGATAATAAATTAACAATGAGCAATTACAGGCATTTGAAATTCTTTTAGCATAAGCATAAAGATATCAGATGCGTATGAGATCGGAATATCAATGACTACTAGATTCCGCGTTTCAGAGAATACGCTATTTGTTTGCAACCTAGGTGGTAGATTTTTAATGTTTTTAAATGATTGTACTTGTTAATTAACACGCATTAACATACCTACCACTCCGAGAAAAATAGACGATTTATTAGCTCTTGTCTCGAAGTAATTGTTTTCTTATTTAGCTTGAAATAAATTTACATACCATTTAGAAATTAACTGTACTAATTTTTTCAACTCTCATTACGCTAACAGAAAGGAGTTCCATCAATTTATTGATACAAATAAATACATATAACGTATGCCCCATAAAATTTGGCACAAATTACAACAAATGTGCATTTACTTAGAGTTTTGTAATACTTAATAATTAAATCTTTCATAAGCAACAAAATTATGACCTTTTAAATAAATGCTAGGGTCTGTGGAAGGTTGTGCCTTGTAGCCTTGTGGAAGAACACGTCCATCGTTATTTAATTAAATTCACACTTTTGTTAATTAGGAAACAGTTAATTATTAATGCCCTATTGCACCTCCTTAAAATGACAATATTGTATGAAAACGAAACGTCAAATGAGTAATTGAATATTGCTGTCAAAATTTCGATTTGTTTTTCTTTTTAAGCCTGGTTTAAAATTTAAATGCCAGCGGTGCAACGTCAGGTCTATGTATTTTGTACAAATCTCATACATAAGTTCCTTGGAAAAGATTCTGTATATCCAGTAAAATTGACTTTATAGTCGTAAACTAGCAAAAAAAATCACTTCTTTCAGAAACTTGTGGAAAAAATCTGATGTGGCCAGCACATGCCCAGTAAAATTTTAACACGAACATATACTATTTTCTACAAATTTCATACCGAGAGTCCCCTGGAAAAGATTCTATAAATCCAACAATTTGATACTGACATTAGAATTATTTGAATACATCAACTGTTTCCATGATTTTAGCAAAGCTGGCTAATTTATGAATTATTTATAATTTTTTAACTCTATTTCTATTGAATACGAAGAAAATTCTATAATCCAACCGTATTGGGCTTCCAAAATTACAATGCGCCACTGGTGGCAGATTTCTGAACTGAGTGAAGTGTACATGTACAAAGGCGGTTGTTTTATTCAGGGATTGTATTTACTTGTATACGAATTTTAATACGCTTTTATCTTCCGCTATTATTGTTTTATTCTTAGTAGGATCTGAATTACTGCTAATATAACAGGTAAGTTTTTGATTTTTAAAAAATTAATGAACAAATTAGGAGATATGCAATTTATAGGTTAAAGTTACGATGGAGTTTTCTCCGAAAATATTTACCACATAATATTATGTGGCCACTATTTATTACTTGCTGGCCTTCCACCATATTTCCAGATGATACACTACAATTCCCAAATCTACAAATAGTATCTAAATCTAAGCAAAGAAAATTGTTCATTATGAAAGAAAAACAATTAAATAAATGTAAAGCTATGTAGATAGAAATTAATATATGTACAACTACGGCAATGAAATACAATCTAAATAAAGGAAATCAAATGTTATTTTTTATTAAAAAAACTAATATACTGTTAATTAAAATATGACTAAAATACTCTTAACCTACAAATACTTACTAAAATTATCCCAATTAACTAAAATATTATTAAAACTATCACTAAATTGTTACTACAAGAAAGATCAAACTCAATTCTACCGAAATTAACAAAAAAAACACTATACTAAATCCGAAATTAAATTAAAAACTACGAAAATTAGACGCACACCAATTGTACTCTTATGGAAGCCAGCGAAAAATTTACCATTCGTTTGAATTTTGACGTTTGACGTCAGCGCCATCTCTTGATAATTTGGAAGCCCAATAGATAATAAAATATTCTTTCATATTGATATTCAGATAAAATGTCAAAAAATGATATTTAACTGTTAAGAACTTCAAATAAGAGAACTTCCGGTTGACCAATTATAACCAAAATCTAATCAGCTCTTCATATGGATGTAAAGAGGAATACGAAAGAATTATAATTTTTAGAATTGTAGTATTGGAGTTATCGTCGGAGACATTTTTGTCGCACAGACACACACGCACACACACACACACACACACACACACACACACACACACACACACACACACACACACACACACAGACACATACACACACATACAGACATAGTCGAACAACTAGTAAAATCGTATTCTACGTACCCTAAAACGTGCTTATTCATTACCAATGATTTTTTTGATAAAAGATAATACCTTTCTTACCTAAACGTGATGGAATATAAAAAGTAATATTCGATTCATGTGTGAATGTAAGAATTTAATTTTGGAATCGATGTTTCAGTGTAAACAAATCTCAATAAATGCCATAACTGACTTAGTTCAAAGCGACTCTATTGATATTATTTTTAGGAAAAGAAAAATAAGCAAACTTTGTGGTAAATGTTATGATTTGTAAATGTAAAACCAATTTTTACTTCGGGAAGATCTATCATTTCTTTAATTTTAAATGCGTTGAGATACCTTTTACCTAGATGGTTAAAACTTCTTTCGGCCACAGCCGGACATTCACATACATGACATACAGTGTGTTCCGAAGTTTCTTCGTTCTCTCAGAGTCGACAGGTACTGTTTCCAGCTACACCTTACATGGTATTTTAGGACAATGCATGACCAGTAAAGGTATTTGTCATAGTTTTAAGGTCCTTTTTGCTATTAATAGCTAATAGCTCTTTGGCATTTGCCGAAATGGGTATATGCAAAACTTTATTAATTTCCTTTCCATTTAACTATTAAAACACCATAATTATTACTTTGAAATGGTTAGTTTCTTTACAGTGACAACGGAGGTCTAAACTGGTGTAATCAAAGAGATATGTGTTTGTAGGATGGGCTTCGGGATTTATTTTATAAATTTATACAACACATATAGAAAAAGTATGAATGCATCTGTAGAAAATTTAATAATTTTTAATTTTATAGGTAACATAAATTGGGAAAAAATGTAATTTAAATGCATTTTTCGCATAAAAACTGTTTTGACCTTCAAGAAAAGTGCTACTTCCGGTTATCTGATTTACACCAAAATCTAATGGGTACTTTCCATATTTAAGCAAAGCCACAATATACACAGTTTCAGATTTTTCAGAATGATAGCATTTGAGTAATACACACACACACACATACACACACACTCTCTCTCTCTCTCACACACATACACACAAACACACACACCTAGACATCATTGTAAAAATGTTAAAATCGAATTCTGGGGACATCAAATCGTACTTATTCACTAAAATATCTATATGCGATTTTTAGCACGATCCCTATACCTCCTTTACCTAGGGTAACGGGAGGTAAAAAATACACTAAAATTGATGTTGTGTAAATTTAATCACTTAGGTACAAATTTGGTATAAAAGTACATGTTGAATTGGCGCAAAAGTGAATACTCATATTTTCGTAACGAAGTACCAACTAATGTAGGTATTTTGACAATGTTACAATATACATATAAAATATGTATGTATTATAAATAAATAAAAACAGGGTTTATAGATGTCATTTATACAATGCATTTTAAATAGATTCATTTTGGTAATTGCACTTACCGGGTAGGTAATTTTTGTATTGCACTTTAAATGTAAATTTAAACATTATCATTTAATAGACAAAAATGCTGTATGTCTACCCGTAGCCAAATATCACAACTGAGTAACTATCTTGCGATTTTTAACTTGTTTCATTAGGAACACGCCCACACTAATCATAGTAATGAAATTTCTTTATAAAAATTACTATAAATAGTGTAAGATTTTTATAAATTACATTATTTAACACTGTATATATGTGCAATTTTTACCAGATTATATTTTTTACAATATGCAAAATGCTATAAAATTTTACGGTAGCGTAAAAGAGCCATACGCAAAAAATTTTAAAACTTGAAATTTCACCTTTTAAACATGAAACTTCACCTGTTTAAAACTTGAATTTTCACCTTTTAAACCTGAAATTTCAACTTTTCAAAACTTGAAATTTCAAGTTTAAAATATGAAATTTCTCCTTTTTTGTATTTTCGAATTTCAATTTTTAAAATATTTGCGTATGGCTCTTCTACGCTTCCGTAAAATTTAGTGTTGATTTTTTTGATATTTCACTACTTAAGAAATCGGTTTTTCACGGCTAGAAAAAATGTATGGTGTTATTAAATTAAATAATTAACTAAAGCGCAAATATTAAATCAATATTGTAATTAAGTTATTAAGTAGGTGTCAATAGAAATTCTCCATTAATTAATTTGAAAATTGAAGTCTTATTAAGCAATTAGCTACTGTATTAATTAATATAATTATGACAGATAGCCATTTTCTTATCCGTGAAATATTATCTACCTTATGTCATCATTCAAATATTTTACGACTTTAATATTTTCTGAGATCAGGTTTCAATGTATTTTATTTTTAGAAATTCTTTGAAATAATACAATTTATATTCAATATAAATGTCATTGAGCAAATAAAGTATTCTTAAGAAGATTAAAATTAGCAATTTCTAAATGTTGGACACCATAGTAATATATCTGTTTTGCAGGAGTAGAAATCAGTTTTAATTAATCTCAATTGTTGAAGTGTAAAAATACTTGTGTTTGATTAATAAACACTGTTCGCGTTAGCAATAATTTATATTGACATAACATTTGACCTGTGTACTATGTATTGTTCAAGTAATTTATAAGTAACATTGTTTTCTTAACGATTCTACTTAATTAAATGTTTCGAAATATAAGTAATTGATACGAGATATACTAGAAATTTAGAAAATACACTAATACACACAATTCATTGTAAAGTAAATGAATTTTGAAATACGTAAGTTTACAAAAATATGGTTTAACTATGCTATATGGTACAACCGATGCTGCATATTTAATTTTAACTGACCGTTAAGTTAATAATACTGTATTAATAGTTTTTTTCAATACAAGTAAGGTAAAACAGTTACTTGATGTGTATTATACGAGTACAATATTTTATTTGGTACTAAAATTTAAGTTGCAATTGACACAATTTTATTATATATGGTAGTAACGAAACACAATTTTTACGTATCAATAATGTTGCTAACGTGGTTAACTTGTAAAATTTTAAGTTAGCTGTTCATTTTACAAGTTAGTAACTACTTAATAAAAAATATTTTTCAAAAATAATATGAAGTTTACAAATGAATAATAACTAAATTAAATTTACATTTGTGAACACAGCTATTACTTAAATTAAAATAAACTTACGACCGGTTTCATAATAATTTGTAAAAATAAACTTTAATTAAAGTTAAATTATTTTAAAGTGAGTTTATATAAACTTTAAAATATGTACGTTTCAAAATAAAATCTTACTTTACTTTATATAAAGTAGTTCTAAAGTTTTAATAGCTATTTGTGAAAAAAGTTGCGAAATGATAGTCTTTAGTTCAAGTGCCTAAAACACTCATTTTCGCAATGTATTACATACAAGATTTTTTATAATAGCGTTTTAAAACAGATCTTTTATCAACATTGAATTTTTCAAAATTAAAAATCTGCATTGTATTGCACTTCGCTTTCGAACCGTCGTTTTATAACAAAAAATTACATAACTTTACCCAAATATTGTTTTTTATTGTATTTAACATGTCTTCTGCACACATATAATTCTAATTATATCTATTTTTCATTGTATGAGGAAGTTCCTAAATGTGAGAGATTCTTCCAATTCATTAACCAGATTGGCGGTATTTCTGATGGATATATGCATTTTACCTCGCATTTTACCTATAATTTTAAATATTTAATTAACAAAACAATAAAAAAGATTAAATATACTTCCCAGAGAAAGCTATCGGAATGTCACTAAAACTGTTGATTTTTGACACTGACATGTGTCATTTAAATTATGTTATAAACGTTGGAATTTGTCAACTGGTTTCCTTACTGCTTTAGCCCCTGCGATTAGATTACTCTATATATTATAGTGCCTTTATCTCTAAATCTAAACAAGATTTAATAGAGGTTCGAAAGCGAAGTGCAATACAATACTTATATAGCCTAATATGGAAATGGCGAGAGGTCTTGTGCTGGCCACATCAGATTTTTTTACCTAGCATTCAAACACCAGATTTAGTAAAATAATGTTTTAATCAGTTAATGTTAATTTATTTACTTTTCCTAATTATAAATTCGAGAAATTTGAGACTCTCAAGTCGAGATCGGGAGAAAGTAAGGAAAAATATGACGAGACGAGATGCACAGAAATCTCGTCTCGATGTTTCTCGCTATATCTCGCGGCATCACTAGTCACTATGCTGCCATATCGTAGTCTTGGGATCCAATCCCAGAACAGCAGTTCTAATCGAAATACGATAATTTAAAAATAACAGCTAGAAAACATGGTTTTAAAAAGCAGTACAATGTAAAGAAAACTAGTGGTGGTCCGGCAACTATAAATAACAATCCTTTATTGGTTTTAGTTTTAGCATATGAACTGCATATGTGATATGGAACCTCCTTTAGAAATTTTAATAAATTATTATATGTATGTCTTACTTTTATACATAACAAATTTGACTTATTTATTTGTTTGTAATTTTATTATATCTTCTATCTAACATAAATAAATATGTATTTTTCGTTAACCTAAATGTATCACCTATAAAATTGTTTTTCGTTCCACATATGTATTTAAATTATTAATTCGTGGCCAAAATTCTTTTTGTCGTTTTAATTTTAACAATTCGTTGGAACATGATAATGAAGTGAAATATGTTGAATAGAAACCGGAAAGCTAATTTCCCATAAAGGAACTATCAGATGACTTTATTTTAAAGGACTGTAAACTACCTAATAACTTTAACTTAAATGTGAATTATGTAACGTTTTTTGATCTTTCGCTAAGAGAGGTATTGGATTCATGCTAAAAATCACTTATCCAGATTTTAGTGAATAAACACGATTTAAGATCCATATAAACCGATTTTAACATTTTTACGATAATGTTTGTGTGTCTGTGTGTATGTATGTATGTATGTGTGTATGCGTGGATATTGGAGAGACGATTACTCAAAAACTATAAGACATAAGACCAGTTTAACTATGAATTCCTCAATCTGACATTCATGGGAAGAGCTGAAAAGGTTTTGGTAACAATTGGACAACCGGAAGTAGTAGTTTCTTAAAAAACATCGAAATATCATTTTTTGGAAATTTATGTTACAACAAATATTAAAGAATATAAAATTCTCTTTCTAGAACCTATATTAAACATTTTTATTATATTTTCTATAGATTTAGAGATAGAGAGTTATAAATATATAAAATAATTCATTGTATCCATCAAATAGCCTATGGAAACCAGTTGAACAATTAAAATGTTTGTAAATGACATAAATGTCAGTGTCAAAAATCCAGAGATATTACTGAAGGCTTTTTTCTGAAAAGTACATTTAATATTTCTTATTTTATCATTAATTAAATATATAAAATTATAGATATAGCTGACGTACGTTAAATTGACACTGTTCTTCAATTCGGAAAACGTAAAATTCGTACTTGGACAAGTCAAGATGTAATAGTAATTATAATATGCTATTTTTATAACAAGGAAAAGATTCCGTCAACATCTAAAATTGGTATAAACAGAAACGGGATTCATTTGTAAGCCAAAGTATGTACAGTAACAGGCCAACTAAACACGCGCTTGCTATACATATATTTCATCATATACCTTTCAGAAATACCGCCAATCTCGTCAATGAATTGGAAGAATCTCGAACATTTAGAAGAGTATGAGGAGACTTGTTCATAGAATGAATTAAAAAATAAAGAATAGATGTAATTAGAATATTTTGTGTGTACCAGAAATTTTAAATACAATATTTATAGCCTAATATGAAATTGGCGAGAGGTATTGTGCTGGCCACAACAGATTTTTCACTTTTAGATCAAACTTTAAAATGAAAGTAATTTTATATTTATTATGAAACCGGCCGCTAAAATAATTTTTTATTTGTAAATAAAGTTTGTAATATGTACAGAGCAAAATTAAATATTATTGTTAACATACAAAATACAAACATAGTAGTCATAGCAATAATTAATTGTTTAGCTGACATAACAATTTATTTGGTTTCTATGGAAGCATAACTATATAAATTTTATTTGAAGCAATTTATTTTTTATTATAAAACAGATAGGGCTGTTTAATTTAGTATAAATCACTCCTTCGATTTAGTTCTAACACAATATGGATTTGGATAAGATCTAACCTTCCGTCCCTACTGAGGACGTCATATGGGTAGCAGTAACATCTAGTTGATACATTTTGTTTTGGTTGGTAGACTACACTAGGGACAGTGTTACACGACACATAATTTTAACGTTTTAAGTACCAATTAAGACTGTTTCGGTTGTAGTATTAAAATATTATTTATCTTAAAATATAAACCCGAAATAATATTTATATTTTTTAAATTTATCTTACTATTGCGGCAATTCCAAAATAATTTATCAATAATATTGATTAATTTTTAGTGTAGTTGTTAAATATTAAAATCTTATTACAAGATTTAATGCGAGCTTTAAGCAATAAGACCAAATAATAAATACTCATCATCAGAGAATATTTTCAAATATATTGAAATTTTAATGTCAACCACATTTCCATAGTTACCCATCAATTATTGCCTCAATAATATAGGAAGCAATGCTAATATAAATATGAATAATACCTTCAACAATACATTCATACTACCTACGACAAGCTGCCACTACAATGGCAATAAAATCACCACGACATAGCTTAACACCTAGCTAGAAATAGACGGAAATAAATAATGAAATATGCACGTCCACCCACGAAATGTGGATGTATTGTTATAGCGAAGTGGGTGCTAGGTATATTACAGTTAGAATACAGAGAAAATATTCTTACGTTCAATTAAAATATTGGGATGAATATGGAGTGGACTTTTTCAGAAATATAAAATAGAATTTTCCTTGTAGATGTTGATTTGAATAGCATGAAAGTTATGTAAGTTATATAAGATACAGGAGTATGTTTTTCTTATAAAGAAATGTGTGATTCCTTGCTCCAAATTCTCAAGGTAATATAAAAATCTCTTTTTACCTCCCGCTACCCTTGGTAAGGGAGGTATAGGGATCGTGCTAAAAATCACATATCGAGATTTTAGTAAATGACCACGTTTTAAGGTCCCTGAATCCTATTTTAACATTTTCACGATGATGTCTGTATGTGTGTATGTCTGTGTGTGTGTGTATGTGTGTTTGTGTACGAATTTTGTTTGCAGTCTAACTCAAATACTATCATTCAGAAAATTCTGAAACCTTATATTTCTTCCCTATTCTAAGAGGAATAGATGCCATTAGATTTTGGTGTAAATCGAATAACCGGAAATGGCACTTTACTTGAAGCTCATAATGGTTTTTCTTCAAAAAATACCATTAAATGCCATTTTTTCGCATTTAATGTCATTGTAAAATTATAGATTATTGAATTTTGTACAGGTATACATTAATATTTTTTCCAAAATATTTTATAGATAAATTTAAAAATCATTTTTTTTTTTAATCCCAAAGCCTAAGATAAACACAATTCCTTTGTTACACAGTTTATTTTTCAAATGAATGTAACTGACAGGTAAACGTCATTTTCAAAAAACTAATCACTTCAAATTAATAATAGTGACATTAAATAATAAAGAAAATCGTAAATAAACCAATATTATATGCAATGGAACATTATATAGTTTGAAGCATTACTAAATACGTAGGTATGTATTTAAATAAATAAAAATTAATTAGCGGGAGGTTTTGTGTTGGCCACATCAGATTTTTTATTTTTAATGGGGTGCTGCATCGTAGTAACAAATTAGAACATGGATCATTTATAATATTAAAATTAGACCATGACACTGAATAATAGGAACTATCAAAGTTTAAAAAATATTAATTTTTAATTTATTATTTAATTTGTACAACTTTTATTTTTGTCTGGCCATAAAGATAGCAACTATCTTAAAAATTGATATGAAAATTAGAATTTAATAATTAGTGTCATAACCATCAGAATTTATTACTTCTCTGCTTCGTTTAAAAGCATGGATTTTTGTAATTTCAATATTTCATCCTTGTCAACTTCCCCTCAAGATCTTTTCAAATATAATAATTGTTTACTTCAGGTTTTCGCGAATAATATACTTCGTCAATTCTAAATAAATTAACATCGATTCATTACTAAATATCAATTTTTACCTTCCGTCACCTTTAGATAGGTAAGTGTTAAATGTTATTAGGTTGGTTAGGTAAATGAATTATAAAATGCACTATTTGATGATACTATTATAATATTATAAATTCAGGTTAAATACAATTATTTTACAAGTCAAATACAATTAAATTAACTCTTTCAAAGCTGAACCAAGATTGCCTCCATAAACCCTTACATGGAACTCTGACTAAAATAAACAAACTCTCTCTTCAACCACATTAAAATCTAGCATATATATTATGCCTGTAATTAATTATTAAAAGTAGAATTTTTTTACCTCCAATGTGACTGTGACGTCATACCGACTTGTGACAGAGAGATTGCGTACGCATAATCTTGGCATTTGCATTTAGTCATCTGTTGTTCTGCACTTGTAGAAAGAAATGTTCCCTTTCAGTTTTTACATTTTTTATTTTTGAACTAATAAATTGTGCATACTGCAAAAAGAAATTAATAACCATTGTTATATCAACAACAGGTAAATTGCGTGAATCTGCCTTTACAAAACCACTCTACATCACATTTTCTTAATATAATATTAGAATATTTAAATATAACTTTACACATAAATACAAATATCAAACAATTCACAACGTAACAACATCAGCTTTCACGTGTCAACTTGTTTAAATGTTTAAAAGTTTGACGGAATAGTTCCTCAATTCTACACGGGCGGCGTTGTTCTGTCATCAGACGGTATGATGTCACAATAAATTTCAATTTTGTTTAGAATCTTTTCCAATTAATCACAGGCTTAATTATATCACAATACAGGTGAAAATATGAAAAATATCATATATTAACGTCTATTTTCGAAAAATAAATTAAAAAAAAAATGGTTGAAGAGCCTATTCAGCTCCGAGTATTGGTGAAGGCATTGGCCGGTTTCCACTCATCACTCATTGTTTACATATTGTCTCTGACCAAAAAAATCGGTGGTGAGTTTTTAATGAATAAGCAAAATTTAGAGTCCCTAGAAAATGATTTTACTAGTTTTACGATGATGTCTGTATGTGTGTCTGTGTGTTCGGGTATGTGTGGCAATTTTTTTTCCGACGATAACTCCAATACTACAATGGGGTATTCCACCATAACAAAAAAATAAGAAAAATTTCAATTTAACATAAAGTATGGCTCAATAAATAATAGTTAAAACAATGAAAACATTTTTTTAAATAATTACTTTACGAGACATTTCACATTTCCTAAAAGGGGAAATTGACGTCATGGAATTGTTATCTTTCTCTCGTAGCGTACTCAGAGCAGTGTGTGTGAGAAAGACAAGTATAGGGGGAATTTGACGTTACACTGATTTCTCGAAAATAAAATACTGTTAAATCAGGAACAATTAAGATTTTTTAATCCTATGAATTGCTTCAAAACTGAATGAAGTTTTATTTAAAATAATAAAAAAAATTGAGTGGAATACCCCATTCTAAAAATTATAATTTTTTCGTATTCCTCTTCTTTACATCCATATGAAGATCTGATTAGATTTTGTTTATAATTGGTCGACCGGAAGTTCCCTTATTTGAAGTTCTTATTAGCGCAGTTAAATATAATTTATTTTACTTATTTCAGCTCTTCCTTGGTGAAACTTATTATTCATTATAATAATTGATATATATTATATACGTTGATTTGAAGATGCTATTGTAGTAGCGAAACTAGTTATCAATCAACAAAAAATTTGTGAAACTGAAACCGAGTATTTCAATATATTATAATAAATATAATTTTTCGACATTTTATGTGATTATCAATATGAAAGAATATCTTATTGTCTATACGGTTTGATTATACATTTTCCTTCATATTTAATAGATATAAAGTTAAAGAATTATAAAGAGAGTAACCTACATAAATCAGCCAGCTTTACTATAATCATGGAAACAGCTTATATATTTAAATAATTCTAATTGACAGATGTCAGTGTCAAGTGAAATTTGCATAGTGTATGTTCGTGTTATAATTTTATTTTATTTATAGAATATTTTCCAACGAAATTTCGGTATGGAATTTATAGAAAATAGAATATGTTCGTGTTAAAATTTTACTGAACATGTGCTGGCCACATCAGATTTTTTCCACAAGTCTAAAAGAAGTTATTTTTTTGCTAGTCGACGACTATAAAGTCTTTCACCAAGTAATGGTCTTCGTACCGTTCTTGATGACATTTTATCGCTGTTATTATTTGGTAAACGTCCCAATGGTGGGAGTACTTAGTATAAATCTTTCAATAAATAAATACATCATTAATTCTGAAGAAAATGTATAAACATGTGCCAGATAAATATGTGTCGACGTTATATTTAGTTTCTCATTCTCATTAATAAAATTGTCAGTAAACAATATCTAATTTAAAAAAATTCCTAGTTCATCCCTGTGTAAATCTGGGCATGTAAGTGACGTGATAACAATACAAAGCAATTGACCGATATACTCAATTATCTCCTCGATTATCTCTTAATGCAGAAGGTACACAAGTGAATTCTACACTCCTAGAGTACGACATGTCAGCAACATACATTCTGCGATACGAATATTCAATATTATTATCTTCCTCGCATGATTGAGAATTTGAAAGAAAGCATTAATAATTATATTATCAATAAACCTATTATATATTCTTGATCATATGAGAAATATTTAATTAAATATCAAATTACTATCTTTTTAGTGAGACCTTCGTTATTGGTCTAATATGAAAAAATTGTTATACAATAGTTAATCATCCAAATCATAATATAGTCAATATTTTAATTATTATTGTAATAAAATTGTAATTGCATTTTACAATATATTAACTAATAAAAATCTGTTGTGGCCAACACAAGACATTTCCATATTAGGCTATATAAGTATTGTATTGCACTTCGCATTCGAACCGTCGTTTTATAACAAAATATTACAGAACTTTACCCAAATATTGTTTTTTATTGTATTTAACATGTCTTCTGCACACATATAATTATAATTATATCTATTTTTCATTGTATGAGGAAATTTCTAAATGACAGAGATTCTTCCAATTTATTAACCAGATTGGCGGTATTTCTGATGGATATATGCATTTTACCACAATTTTACCTATAATTTCAAATATTTAATTAATAAAACAATAAGAAATATTAAATATACTTCCCAGAAAAAGCTATCAGAATGTCACTAAAACTGTAAGATATAATAAAAATTTTAAGTGTAGGAGAATTTTATATTCTTCAATATTTAATAAAAAAAAAACTCCCAAAAAATTATATTTAGAAGAATTTTTCTAAGAAACTACTACTTCCGGTTGTTCAATTGTTACCAAAACCTTTTCAGCTTTCCCAGGAATGTCAAATTGAGAAAACTGCAGTTAAATATTTTTTAAGTCTTATAGTTTTTGAGGAATCGTGTCTACAACATCCAGACATACATTCAAACACACACGCACACACACACACACACACACACACAGACATCATTTTAAAAATGTTATAATCGGATTCTAGGGACCTTAAATCATGCTTATTCAATAAAATCTGGATATGCGAATTTTAGCATGAATCCAATACCTCTCTTAGCGAGAGGTAAAAAATCTGATGTGGCCAGCACAAAACCTCCCACCATTTAATTTTTATTAATACATATCTACATATTTTCTAATGCTGGACACTTTATTAACTATTGTTCCTAATACCATTTTCTTTTTTAAACGTCATAATTATTACTTTGAAACGATTAGTTTTTGATAGTGACATTTAACTGTCAGCTACATACATTTGAGATCTAAATTGGTGTAACCAAAAAGATATGCGTTTAAAGCATAGGCTCCGGAATTTATTTTATAAATTTATACATAAAATATATAGAAAATGTATTAATGAAGAAAATTTAATAATCTTTAATTTTTATAACATAAATTGCGAAAAAATGTAATTTAAATGCATTTTTCGCAGAAAAACTATTTTGACCTTTAAGGAAAGTGCTACTTCCGGTTATCTGATTTACACCAAAATCTAATCGGCTCTCTCTATATTTAAGTAGAGCCAGAATGCACAGTTTCAGATTTTATCAAAATGATAGTATTGAGTAATCGTGTCTACAGGATCCTCAGTCACAGTCACACACACACACACACACACACACACACACACACACACACACACACAAACGTGCTTATTCACTAAAATCTCTATATGCGATTTTTAGCACGATCCCTATACCTCCCGTACCTAGGGTAGCGGGAGGTACAAATATATGTAATTTTTGAAAAATATGTTAATTGAATGTATGAAAGCTATACGAAGTGTAGCAATAAAATAAAGAATTTTTTTGGCTTCCCTGTAAATTTGGCATCATTACACGGTGTCATATTAATTTGTTATCTTCCATCCATCTACAGTTAAAATGTCAAGATAATTAGACAGACCGTTCGGCAGTAACTTTTGAATCAATTGAACCGATTTCTTGTACTCCGTCGAATTTATGTTAACATCTTTATGAATTTCTGTGTGACACATGGGAAATCCGCTACAGGAACGTACAATTTGTTAAAGAAAGTTTACGGTAATGAGTATCTATTAGTAATCAAGTTTAAAAAGGGAAGAATAAGATCGAAGAAGATTAACGGCTAGGTATGCAAAGTCCTAATGTTCATTCATCAACATGTTCAACTCTCACTTCGTTCTGTTTCATAACGTTCAAATCTACAAAACGTTCATCCATGAAGTTGGCGCGTTATCAAGACGTTTATTTCTCGCGCGCTTCCAAATTTAAACAGTATTCTAAAGAACAAATATTGTCTTGTACATTTCTTGTCTTATACAAATTCCTAATGCACATAGATCGCCCTGTACATATCTGGACGTGTAACTTTTATAAAAATAACCTTAAACAAACATAACCTAAACGCACGCCCGAATTTAGGTAGGCTACTGTTTAATTTTGGAAGCGCGCGAGAAACAAATGTTTTGATACGCGCCAACTTCATGGTTGAGCGTTTTGTAGATTTGAACGTTATGAAAAAGAACGAAGTGATAATTGAACATGTTGATGAATGAACATTAGGATGATGCGTGTGTTCCCAGATTAACACTTCGGCCGTGTACGGACATCGTTTTTCTTTTTTTTTAAATCCGAGTGATTGTTCACTAGGATTGTGTGCGTGAGGGGCAGTTCGTTAACCAGGTATACTACAAGAAGGTTTTGATAACCCTTCATGCACGAGTGAGAAGAAAAAAGGCTGAAATGTGAAAAAAGATTATCCATGAAAAAAACTCGTCGGAACACAACACTCTGTCTACCAAGACATTTTCGACAAAGCACAAAATACGTTGTTGGTACATCAACCTACTCATCTAACCTAGTGCCATATGACTCTCTTTTATTCCCAAAATTTAAATCTGCGTTAAAAGGTATTTTTCGTACAACCGTAAGTAAAGTACATACTTGGCAACATGCACATTCGGTTAATTTACTTGTGAACTACCAGTAACAATATTGGAAGATGCGGAGGTACTCACACTCAGTACTATTAGAAATAATAATAATAGTAATAATAATAATAATAATAATAATAATAATAATAATAATAATATAGCTTTATTATTAATTACATGATAAATATGATAACGTCTGATAAAAAAAAATGTTACGTCCATAAATATGTTAGAATACCTACATTATTATTTATATTCAAAATATTCAGTAACAGTATAAAATGGATAATTTATTAAAAACATTAATAACACTAAAATTTCGGTTGTAGGAAAAATATTGTATGCAACTCGTGTATAAATAGTATTTTTTATCTTGTGCTAACATCGCACTCGACCAAAAAGTACTACTTTACACACTTGTTACATAAATGACTATTTTAAATAGTCAATGTTCTAAGTTCAATCTCGTTATTTTTATGCATAGACAAGGAAAGATATATACTAGACCGAGCTTCCATCATGGCGGCAATGCCCAGCTTTGTGCCGAATTGAATAATATCGAGACGCTAATTCTAGTGTAAATTCTACAACATAATGAAAAAAATGTAACTATGCAGTAACTTAAAATACCTATTTTACGTCAATTCTTCATTTCAAAATAATAAAGCTCAGTCGCCCAATAAAAAGTAGGAACATTATTTTTACAATAATTATAATAAATATCTTCTTCAGTTGTAGTGAATTTTATTTATTTATATTGGCAGCCCAGCAATCTGCAATTTCTGTTAGCGAGAGTCTTTCAAGTTTATTTCTTTGATTAGTATTTGTTTACAAAGCTTGTTTAACTATTTGCTTCATGTACAAATATATTTTATTACCGAAATTAATTGTTTTCAACTTTTACAGTGTACATATGTCTATATTTTGTTAGTTACAGGAAACATATTTTTTAAATTTCGCGCCTTTCTATTAGCGTCTCGTTATGGTGCCCATCGATTCTATTCGGCACAAACTCGGTCTAGTATATATCTTTCCTTGTCTATGTTTTATTGCCATATCTCCTATAAAATAAATAAACGCTATATACAATGATTATGGCATATTTGTTACTACGGTGGAGGACCCCATTTTTGTCATAAATCGCCTGTCCCCAATTTGACTGGACTTATTGTACATAAATATCTTTCAAACAGGTATATTTATATATTAAGAATTCATTTCAAAATACTTTACAGGTATGTACTCAGTACACAACATTTTACTTTAAGGAAAATGTAGTTTTATCTTAGTGATAAAATATATAAGATAAATCATTAGTTTTTAATTTATTATCAATTGATAACCACCGTAAAATTCCGAATACCAGAGGAACTACATTTAAGGAAAATTTCTCAACTAACGCAAATAAATTTTCAAGAAGATAAAAATAAAAATAAAATTTTGTGATTCATGGTGATAGTTGATAGTGTGTTATCATTATGCTAAATCTTGTGGAAAATACTAACCATTAATGACAGATTATGTTACTACTTCCATACTTCCGTAGGACGCACATTGTAGGAGTACGTAAGTTCATTAAGTAATAAGACTGAACTATACCCAATACGTATTTAAAATTGGTTACTAATGACGAAACCAATATTACAAATTTAGGATAATGAAGTAAATCATTTTGAAATTTAAGTATTTATATAGTATATAAACAAGGAAAAGTGCATCGTTATTGTGCCAAAAAACGTACAATACAAGCGTAATTTTAATTTAAAATGAAATATATGTTATAGTATCCTGCATTATACAATAACACGTAATAAAATACGTATAAATTATTTTTGAAACAATGAATACTGCTTTAGCAATAACAAATATAAAATAAACAGGGTATTTCAATACTAATTTAAATGATATTGTTTCGACAAAGTTACACCTTTTAAAACGATGCTCATTGATGACAATATTGTCGCTGTAACGTAAGTTCATTCATCAGCTAATCAGATAATATCTAGCTGACTCGTCCGCCATATTGGAACCCTAATGAACGTTGTAAATTATGAAATAAAAGTGGATTTTAGAAATTTAGGTTGTAACTATTTTATCATAATTTAAAATTACTGCCATATTTGTTATATTATGTTTATTTAAAATAAATATAAATCAATACAAACATTAAGGATAGTATTCGCGAAACTGTACTAAAGCCCGATTATATAAATCAAGCTTAAATTTGAGTGAGAATTTTTTTCAAAAAATTTCGACTAGTTTAAAACATAGACTGGTAGAGATTACTCAAAATTTTAGTCACCCTAACTAACTAATTACTATAGATATCATTTAAAAATATATTGGAATGATTAAAAAACAACTGAATTTGTCATTTTATTATCACCCCTGATTAAGAGTGAATACTACCAGTCATAGATTTTAAACTTACAAAAATTGAATATGTTATACTAGTATTCCCCCATTTAATATTGAGTTATCGCCTTTATTGGTAATACCAACTTTAATGCATTATGCATTGTATCCCTGCAAATTTTTCTGTGAATATTATCCCATATATTTATTTACACACTGGAATTTTAAGAAGTTGGTTTTCATTGGGTCAAAAGTAAAGGGTCTCGGTTGAAGCTAAATCTGGGCTAAAAGATGACCCTTAAAATACCGGTAGGGTAGAACTATTACCACCAGCCATTTGGGCCACAGTTTTTTAAAGTTTTAAGCAGAGCCGGATCTAGCTATTTTAGCGCCCTAAGACAAAATGAAAAACTGCGCCCCCCCCTCCTTATTTTTTTTAAATGTTACATTTGAGCAAAAAATAAAAATACCGTGAGTATTTTTTAACGTGAAACATTGGGTTTGTCATATCCATGGTTACTTGACATTTGATTGACAGCAATGTATTTGCCCGTTCCATTTAAAATTAAACATAAGGAACGAATTTGACATTTGATAAAACGTCAATAGATGTTAATTTTGTTTGAATAATTATACCTTCTTTCTAAATTAAAATTAGTTGTAGAAAAAATATAGTGTGCACCTTGTGCCCGAGTGGTTTTCTGACTCTGCTAAATTTCTTACAATATTTAAATATAATACTTCTGTCAGATTCGTTCCCTATGTTTCATTTTAAATGGAACGGGCAAATACATTGCTGTCAATCAGGTCGTGACCATGGATATGACAAACCCAATGTTTCACGTTAAAAAATACTCACGGTATTTGTGCTTTAAAAATTTTCACCCGAGGCGAGTGCCTCGCTCGCCTCACCCTAGATCCGGCCCTGGTTTTAATACTATATTTAAATTAGCCGAAAGAATTTTATAGAAATTTCTAACCACTTGTGTAGATTATATAATTTGTAGAAAATATAAACCGGCCAACTTATTATGAGTTTGGGTTCGTATTTATGTAAAACATGTAATTTCTGTAAATTATTTTGCATGCACCATTATTTAAAAAAATTATTACATATCGAGACCCATTTACTTTTCGATAACAGCTTATATAATTCTCGCCATTTTTTGTCCTCATTTACTTGCGATAAAATACTCGTCTTGAGTCAGCGGAAAAATATCGCCGGTCCGGTCCTGGTAATGCACTACTAGGGGACACCGCAATCTATATAAAGTTGGGCCTTTGGATTAGCAGGACGTATTGTATAGTTTCCTGCCCACGGCAGCAGGACGACAAGAGCTTTAAATACTAGAAGTCTTACCAGGAATTGTAAACAGTGCAGTGATTGATTGTGAAAATGCAAGGCTTCGTGAAAGGGTTTCTTTTAGTGACGAGTAAGTCGAAAATATAAAATAAAATTTGAAATAATTGTTTACAAATTTTACATTTTTTTGTAATATGTGTCGAGGTGTACATACATTATCACAATATTTTGTAATTTATAAAATATTCTACGAGTAGCATTGACTTTGAATTTTTTATTACGGTCATAAATGTTTTATAATTTTTAACTACTATACTGTATAATACTTAGATGATATTATATTTGCGAATTTCACTTTCAGTCAAGGTAAAATTTATTTGGACGCCAAAGATATTGAAAATATTTTTAAAAACGTATTTTTAAATTCATTTCAAAATAATCTACTTAATTACTTTTTAATATAACATAATTGCTATTTTTAAATATTTATATTTTAAAGACATTGGCTGATAGCATAAGACTTGTTTTAATTAAAACGCTTTTTTAAAAAGTCAAATTTCATTATTTAATAATAATAAATAATTTCTAATTTATCAAAATATGATTTTAAAGTAGAATATAGTTTGTATTCCTTCAAATATTTTTTAAAAATATCGTTCTTTAAATATAAAGTTGAAATTAAATATTTAAATTTGAATTTGACATTTTTTCGAGCATTTTTTTAAAACATAATTGCTACTTTTAAATATTTATATTTTAAACACTTTGACTGATAGCATAAGACTTGTTTTAAATAAAACGCTTTTTAAAAAATGTCAAATTTCATTTTTAATAATAATAAATAATTTCAAATTTATCAAAATATGATTTTAAAGTAGAATATAGTTTGTATTCCTTCAAATATTTTTTAAAAATATCGTTCTTTAAATATAAGGGTGAAATTAAATATTTAAATTTGAATTTGACATTTTTTTAAAACAGCGTTTTAGTTAAAACAATAAGGCTTGTGCTACCTGCGATTAATATTATAAATACAGTTTATAATACATTTTAAATGGGCCACCATAAATATCTCAGAAACTATAAGAGCTACAAAGAAGGTTAAATTGACAAACAATTGCTATTTTATAAAAGGAATATACCAGTGAACAGAAATATTTTTTCGAAATACGGAACCTAAGTTTTATATTTTAAACGTAAAAATATTGGTCCATATTATGAGCACACTTTTATAATAAAAGCGCTTCTACATGAATATAATGTAAAAGCGCGCTCTATTAAAGCACGTTTATTATAAAAATGCGCTCGTAATACTGGCCATAGTTTTTATTTGCTTATTCGCTTGATAATTTAATTCTGAAAATATAATCAATTCATCAATTATAATCAAACAAAATATTATGTATTTATTTCTTATCTAACTAATTCTATGTAAAAAAAAATCTGATGTGGCCAATACAAAACCTCCCGCTATTTAATTTTTATTAATTTAAATACATACCTACGTATTTAGTAATGCTTCAAACTATATTATGTTCCATTGCAAATAACTATTGCTTTATTTACGATTTTCTTTATTATTTAATATGTCAGTATTATTAATTTGAAGTGATTAGTTTTTTGGCAATGACGTTTACCTGTCAGTTACATTCATTTGAAAAATAAACTATGTAACAAAGGAATTTTGTTTATCTTAGGCTTTTCGGGATTAAAAAAAGAAAAATGATTTTTAAATATATGTGTAATATATAAAAAAATAGTATATTATGTGGCAAGTGTGTGAAGTTGAAATTTTTACATGAGGGTGGAGATTGCGACACGAGCCAAAGGCGAGTGTTGCAAACCACCCGAATGTAAAATAGGCTTCACACACGTGTTACATACTATACTTTTTCTATGACCTTGCAATAAAATATATTTTTTCTTCAAATTGTCATTCTTTTAACGTAAAGCCTCTGTATTATCGACTTGTGTAACCATGGTTACCAACGTTACGTGTGTTTAACAGCTTTGTTTTATTAAAATACAATTCAGTTTGTAATATTTAAAATAATGAACGGTGCGTGAAATGTTACTTCACGCACAGTGTGCGTGAAGTAACACTTCACGCACTGGTGCAAAAAATCAAACTTCACACATAGAAATTGATACGTGAAGTACTCACTTCACGCACGGGAGTAGAAAAAAGTATTAATGTATACCTGTACAAAATTCAATAATCTATAATTTTCCAATGACACTAAATGCGAAAAAATGGTATTTAATGGTATTTTTTGAAGAAAAACCATTATGAGCTTCAAGTAAAGTACCATTTCCGTTTATCCGATTTACACCAAAATCTAATGGCTTCTATTCCTATTAGGAATAGGATAGAAATACAAGGTTTCAGAATTTTCTGAATGATAGTATTTGAGTTAGAGTGCAAACAAAATTCGTACACATACACACATACACACACACACACATACACACACACACACACACACATACACACATACAGACATCATCGTGAAAATGTTAAAATTGGATTCTAGGGACCTTAAAACCTGGTCATTTACTAAAATCTCGATATGTGATTTTTAGCACGATCCCTATACCTCCCTTACCAAGGATAGCGGGAGGTAAAAATAACATGTATTCATTTATTCCATTCTTGACACTCTTATAACTTATAACAATCATATTTAAATATTAAATAAAATTAATATAAAACTTTATATACATTTTTGTTACAAATATTCATTATGAAAATATATTGAATTCAAATTTAAATTATCTTACGAATAAGCAAATAAAAATATGTGTTCCCATTTAAAATAAAAACGTTTGTTCCTGTACTAAGATATTGTTTTAATTATAGTTCTCGAGATTGATGGTCCATTTAAAACGAACATCCTGTATATAGTAAGGTGTACCTTAAAAGGAGTCAAGTCGAATTTAAATCAGGTCGCCCCATAAAGTGGTTCCAAATAAATAAAAAAATTGTGTAGGGTAAACAATATATACCTACGTGTTTCAACACTTTTTACCATAATTTCTAAGCTAATAGTTATTTAAGTAACAAGTGTGTAAAGTAGTACTTTTTGTCGAGTGTGAAATTTGCACGAGATAAAAAATACTATTTACACACGAGTTGCATACAATATTTTTCCTACAATCGAAATGTTGGTGCTATTTCTCATAATACTTAGTGTGAGTGTACAGACATCTTCAAATATTGTTAGTGTTAGTTGATAAATAAATTAACCGAATGTACATGTTGCCTAGCAACGAATTTACGCACTAGTGTTTGAAAAGTTACACTTTAGTAAAGTATAAAATGATTTTACAAATTGTAAAGAGTGCGTAAAGTATGTACTTTACGCACGGTTGTAGAAAAAAATACCTTTTTGGGATTTTGTGCGATAGTTTTACCATATACAATGGGACCCTCCACCGTAAAAAAATTATAAAATGTATACTTTGTACTTAAAGTACTACTCAATAAATAGAGATTTAGATAAAAAAAAAACATTTTTTTTTTAATAATTACTTGAAATTTGTTGTCAGTGTCACTGTGACGTCACACTATTGCTATCTTTCTTTCGCAGCCTACTAAGTCTGGTGCGGAGCGAGAGAAAAAGAGCAATGCCACCGTGACGTCATGCTGACATAGAAAATCAAATGCAGTTAAACTAATGACAATTAAGAAACTTTAATACTACGAATTGTTTCGAAATTATACGAATTTTCATTTAAAATAATAAAAACATTAGAATGGAGAACCCCATTATGTGAAAAATAATGATGGGGATTTCAAATTTTCTCCACTTACTCTAGGGTCATCCTAGTATATTTTCCAATATTAAGTGAATTTTTGATACCTTTTATTGCCTCGTAAAAAATAAAGTTTCAAAACATTATTGAAATTTGGGAAAAATCAAGTACGGTCGAAAATAAATATTAAGCGGAGTTATTGTGTGCGCAATTTTTATTTTTTATTTATTTGGTACCAGTTTAGGGGGCGACCCGGTTAAAATTTGACTTAACTGTATAATTCGTTTAGTTGTTTTTTGAAAGAAAAACATGAAATTTAAAATAGTTTTTCATCATTAACATCGTTAATAGTCCTATTAAATTTAATTAAAACATTTTGGCCAGTTTATAAATTTGGTTAACGACTATTTAGATAAATTTTGATTGACATAACATTGACATATCAGATATTTTTAAAGTAATTTAATACCGTAGTTTAAACAGAGATTGATATGAAATTTGGAGACCATAAATTTTATTTAATATTTGAACAATAAGATTTTATAATCAGTGATCAATCAGATTAATATATTTGTATTATACAATCAGTTTCTCTTATTAATGATTTATTGAACCATCTAATCAATATTTATAACAACTATATTATAAAATTATTTTATAACTTTGAGAACTTCTCCCGGAATTAAACCCAGAACTTTTTTATATCTGGTAGGATGCTCTACAAACAGAGATATGTGTCTTATACATATATCCTGCTAGACATAGGAAGAATCTGGGTTCAAATACGAAATACGCAAATATCAGTGAAGTCAAAGTAGATATTTAATATTTATTATGTCACCTATACAATGCCTGTTTAAAAATATTTCTATGCCGTAGTCATGCCAAAATTTTCCGTGAATATCGAAATAATTGCTTATCAGTAGATTTTTTTATGTTACTCCTACCCAAAATGAAATAAAGAATTTATGACAAGTGAATGATTTATTAATAATAAAATTTAATAAAGTGATTTGTTTTTTTATAGTTTTCACTGTTGTTGTTGGAGATGCACATTGGACGTACAAGGAAGAAAGTAAGTTTGAAAGGAAATAATAATATTAATAATAATAGTTGATTTAAAAATCATTTGTAGCAGGATGTAATACAGTGTGTTCCAATAAAAACTTAACTCGGAGTAGGCTGTGCACAGCGAAACGTATGTTTGTCAAAATTAATCATGAAATGTTTTTTTCCTGAAATTCATTGTAACAGGCAACAAAAGAGTATTGCCATTCACCGTTGTCTAATTTATTTTCATTTCTAAAATAAGATTAAAGAAGAAAAGCATTAATTTCCTTAGATAACATTTTTGACATTATTTTATGTCAAATTGACATTTAATTAAATTCTTGCAAATTAAGACATACCTTTGTCTGTTCATAGCCTACTCCTAGTTAGGTTTTTTTTTGAGCACTCTGTATTATAAAGTTTAATATGGATATCTGTACATTTATTTATCTGTCGAGTTATCTTGCAATTTACAATATTTGATTTTAATTACACAAATTTTGAAGTACGTGATTCATACTCAATAAGTGGTAATTTTGGAAAACCGTATTCTTATACAGGCTGTTCATTTTACATGGACCCTTATTGCTATCCCGAAAACTATAAGAGCTATAATATAGGGTGTTAGTGAATAAGTGTTACAAATTTGGGTACTTTTACTAATAGACTCATATATGAAAATGAAAACGCATCATTTGGGATCTACAGATTCGTAAATTTTATTTATTTTTTGCATTTATAAATACAAGCCATTCAATAGGACGATAATCCCAATAACTGAAAAGCACTAATATTATTTACAGTATGATATAAGTGACAGCATTTTTGAAGCACGTGTAATAATAAATATATTTATAATAGTGAAAGATGTATAGTAAATTAGAAAAGTATAATATACCTTATCTTAACAATTATTTATCATCATTGAAGACAATTTTAAAAGACATTTAAATTTTACCATATTATGATGAAATATGTCAGGAAATAAACAATGTTCAGAATATCTGTTGTAAAGATATAATAATATAAGTTGTATATGTGACAAATCACCAGTTATTAATTATTTTAATTTTTACCTCCCGCTACCCTTGGTAAGGGAGGTTTAGGGATCGTGTTAAAAATTGCTTGTCGAGATTTTGGTAAACAACCACGTTTTAAGATTCCGAGAATCCTATTTTAATATTTTCACGATGATGTATGCGTGTGTATTTGTGTGTGTTTGTGTATCTGTATGGATTTTGTCAACGCTCTAACTCAAATACTATAATTCAGAAAATTCTGAATCCTTGTATTTCTACCTTATTGTTATATGGAAAGAAGCCATTAGATTTTAATCAAGTAACCGGAAATGGCACTTCACTTGAAGCTCAAAATAGTTTTTCTTCGAAAAATAGCTTTAACTGTAATTTTTTCGCGATTTATCTTATCATTCTTATTATAAAATTATTATTATTAAATTTTCTGCGGCATGAATGCATTCATACTTTTTTCTATATATTTTATAGATAAGTATATAAAATAATCTGTTCTATGGCCTATGTATTTTCAAAATAATTTTATCCACTTTTGTAATACATATTATAATAATTATTGCTCAAAATGACGACCACTAATTTCAATGTAAGCATTGCACCTTCCAGTGGGGTATTATCGCATAAGCCCGAGAAACCCAGGCTTCTAGCGCATAATTAGAGGGGGCGGGTGCGCAAAATTATGCCAGGAATTGAAAACAAATCAATTTTTTTTAGAAAATATAAATTAGCAAGCGCAGGCATCAGTTGGCCATTATAACGTAGAAATATTAATACAAAATAATTTATTTTAGCTATCCTACTCGTACGAGTTTGTGTCAAATTCAAGGACTTCTGGCGCCAAAATACCTTAATACGTCACTAGCACCTTCGAAGCAAATTCGTTCAAAAACGCCAGAATTTGTTTGAATTTCTTGTGCGCCTGTAAATCAGTGCTAAAATTTCAAAATAATAACTGAAGTAATAGGTCACAACTAAAATTAAGATATGTAGATAATTACACTTTTAAGAGCCTGTAGTTCGAAAACGGTGCGTTTCCGGGTATAAGTTTATTAGTAAAAGTTGGTCTATGTTACACCCCCATACATACCCTATAAATTTATAACACGTATTTATTAACACCCTGTATATTTATTTCAATGTAAGATGACCAGCTGATCTCAAAAAATTAAATGAGAACTGATCTCTATCAAATTTATTTTTACAAATGTGCATGAAAGAAATAAGTGAATATTTAAAATGCATACAGCATATTGGTAAAGAATTCGTAACTTAATTTTAGTTCCTGTACTTTTGGAGTAACGCCAAACATCTAAATTATTTTCGTAAATAAAAATTCAATACTTATCCCATATTTAAATGTATTTCTATCACGCATTAAAACGTTTATGAGTTTAAATAGCATCTGAATTTAATGCTCATTAAATCGGTACTTCAAACAAGAATTTAAAAACATAATGCGCCTGCATATATTTAAAACAACACTCCCTATTATTTATTATTCTCTCAAATAAATATAAGATCATCGTTTTCTTTTATTCATAATTTGTACATTTTAAAATTCACACCAAATCTTCATATTAAATTAATATAAGATCATTGTTTTCTTTTATTCATAATTTGATTAATTTGTATATCTTAAAATTCACAACAAATCTTTATATTAAGTAAATATAAGACCAGAGTTTTCTTTTATTCATAATTTGTACATCTTAAAATTCACGTCAAATCTTCACATTAATAAGCACTTTGAAAGGTGATATTTCTTGCTACTCTGGCACGTTCTTATCGAATTTAA
This sequence comes from Ophonus ardosiacus, assembly GCA_943142095.1. Classification (NCBI taxonomy): domain Eukaryota; kingdom Metazoa; phylum Arthropoda; class Insecta; order Coleoptera; family Carabidae; genus Ophonus; species Ophonus ardosiacus. The sequence goes on along the minus strand of OW964834.1, from coordinate 32,019,085 downwards.
AAGTTGAGTAAACATTTATTTATATCTCATTATGTTAAGTAATGTGAAAGAGAACATCTTAAAATGTGTTACATACAATATGGAATTATTATATATATTGACAGTTATGAATATTGAAATGTGCCAGTTGAGTTGTAAACAATTTTCAACATGAAAGTAATGTTACTATTTTGCTATAATTTCTTTTAAATATTGACTTGAAGTTCTTTAATAATCTTAATCCTAATTAAGGCCGGTTTTAACTAATGAATCTTCCACTTCCATATAATAAATTTCTGATACATTCAAGTCTATATCTCTATCCATTTTTGAGTTATGTGCCCCCTCAAATACATTTTAAAAAGTCTATTTTTCATAGGTTTGAATACATCTCACCGCACTGTTTCTAAATTTTCAAACCGCAAAATTAGGTAGAGATACATACCTAGCGACTTCGCCATTCGATTCTACAGGCAAAATTACATAAGTATACAAATTTTCAATTTTTTTGAGTAACTGAAAATGGCAAAAATCAATTGCGATTTTTATCTTCCATCACCTTTAACCTTTAAGTAATGAAAGTATTATATTTGGTCAAAAAATTCGGTGCTTAGTTTTTAATGAATAAGCACATTTTACGGTCCCTAGAATTAGAGATGCACTCGATTTCGAGCTTTAGCCCGGCCCGAAGCCCGCCTCGATTTCGAGTCGATCATCGAGCCGGGCCGAAGATATTTTTTACCGGGCCGAATCGGGCTAATCATTTTCAAAAATCGAGGCGAGTCGGACTTTTGATTTTGGCCCGGCCCGAAAATTCGAGCTTTTCGGGCCGGCCCGAAAAATCTTATAGTTCAATCAAATGCACAGTTTCCTTAATAATTTAATAAAAATGGATGAAGTTAAAAAGGATCAAAATTATTTAATAACAACACACTTCACATCATCATCATATCCGAAGCATTAATCCCGCTGGGGTGCAGGGTCTGCTATTTTAATTGCTTTCCTCCAGTGGGTTCTATTCTGTTCATCTTCAGGATTGACATTTGCCAGAAACATATCGTATTATTTTACTTCAAGAATTCAAGGTTATTCATTAAAGCATAATAATTATATTGTGATGTTTCTATTATTATTGTTATTACTATTACTCGTATACTTAAATAAAAGTGATTTTTGTTCCTGCCATAATGATTTCTTGTCCTATTTTTGAGCAGAAACAAAGTTAGATAAAAAATCCTTATGTAAATTAAAATTATATTTTTTTATATAAGATTTATGAAAAAGTTGTTTAAATTCTTTGATAAACAAAGTGTTAAATACTCGTAGGTCTGTTTTATAACAAACTTACACGAGAAGGGTATCTTTTTTAACTACTTATGTTAACTAATGTTGAAAGTTATAAGAATGTATAGGTTTTTTATAAGTTTGACACGAAAAAAGTTAAACATTTCGCCTTAACATAAAAATTAACATTAGAAATGCCAGATACACCCAATTTCGAGCTTTGGCCCGACCCGGCCCGATTTCGAGTTAATTTTCGAGCCGGGCTAGCTAATTTTTTTGTCGAGTCGATCTTTGAGTCGGGCCGGTAATTTTTATTTTCGGGCCGAGTCGATCCAAACCTCAAAGCCCGGCCCGGCCCGCCCGAATGCATCTCTACCTAGAATACGTTTTTACTATTTTCTTCTTCTGTATGTGTGTGTGACAAATTTTTCTCCGACGATAACTTCAATAGTACAATTCTAAAAATTATGATTTCGCATTCCTCTTCTTTACACCCACATAAAGAGCTGGTTATGGAACAAATTTAATGAAAATTGGTAGATTTTTGTAATTTTGTTTTGTCCGGGGCCGCAGTTTTCGTTTTTCTTTTTTATATCGGTTTTCAATAAATGCAAGAACCAATAACTAAAGTTCAAAGTTTATCTATATTTTTTTATCTGTTTACAAATATTTAAGCTTGACAACGTACTTTCCGTTATTTTTAGATATCAACAAATATATTTATTAATAAACTCAATTTTAAATTTAATTCCAATTTTCAAGAAGCACAAAACTGACATTTGCGAATAGAAACAGATTGATATACCCATGCAATACGCTATGATGATATATTTATTTATTTATTTGCTTATTTATTTATTTATTAAGATATACAGGGTGTAAATTTTAAAAAGGGTCATAGGGCTATAACATAGAAAAACAGTTTTTTGGACGCCAAAAGTTTCTATATTAATTTATTGAAAAAATAATTAGTGCATATTATAAAGAAAAAAATTACGAATTTTTTTATACCAAACATATTATATTTCTGTTTCATATAAAGCCAGAAAATAAATTTAAAAATTTGTACAATTAAGAAAAAATATCAATAGCCGTGAAACTGACAGAAACAAAACAAAACAATTGTTGACTTTAAACGCTCATTAATAAACGTTTCTTACACTTTATTTGTTAAATTATTATTATTATTTTCGTTTTATTAAGATGAAATCATGAACAATTTGACTCATGAAGAAAAATTACAAATTATTAATGCTGCGCATTTATGACAAATTTTCGCACCTAACCTATGAAAATGTACGATGATGACAACAAAGTTCCTGCAGAAAAGAGCGACGAAATACTAATTGGACTTATTCAATAAATTGTTTACCTTTATTTTTTTATCTTATATAAATATAATGTATTGCAATTGTACCTATAAAAGTTAGATTATACGAAATGTCAAACATAAAATTGTGAATTTTAATTTACTGCATAAACGACGTTATTTTAGTTTAGTTTCTTAATTTAGTAGCTTAATTTAATTTCATAATTTATGTGCTGCATAAACCCAGAATAAATGATTTTAATTTGTTCCCTTGTAGTTTGCAGTTTTTCTTGTTTCTTATAACTTATTTCTTATTACATGTAGATCATCTTTAGTTTGTAAATACCTATTACAATAAATAATAATTGTTTCTGATATAAATATCCCATTTTTTACTTTATTTTGTGTTATTTTGTATTGGTTCATAAATTAATAACTTTAATCTTTAATTGTCCCCTATCATGACAATGTTTTGTTACTGTCACTTTCATGGCTAATGATATTTTTTCTTAATTGTAAAAAATTTTAAATTTAATTTCTGGCTTTATATGAAACAGAAATGTAATGTGTTTGGTATCAAAAAATTCGTAATTTTTTCTTTATAATACGGACCAATTATATTTTCAATAAATTAATATGGAAACTTTTGGCGTCTAAAAAACTGTTTTTCTATGTTATAGCCCTATGACCCGTTTTAAAATTTACACCCTGTATATTATTTAACTGTTAACTTATATACCAAGACCACTGCATATACATTATTTTTTCAAGCTTGTGTGAGCGTAGTTTAATTCTTGATGGATGACCATTTCAGAGTTATGGCCCGGCAAATGTCAAGACGGCAAACACCAATCCCCAGTGAACTTAAGAAAAGATTATTCTGAACGTAGACACTTCAACGATTTCCAGTTCAACAACTACGATTTAAGATACGAAGCTAGTATAGTTAACACTGGCCATTCAGTCGCTATAAAAATAACAGATTCTGGAAATATTCCGTCAATACGAGGGGGTGGTTTACCCCATGAATACGTGCTGGATCACTTACATTTTCATTGGGAATCAGAGCATACGATCCACAGCAATAGGTAGAAAATCAATTTATGAAGTTGGGGTGTAGTTTTTCAATTATTTTTAAATGAACAGGTACCCGTTGGAATTACATTTGGTTCACTATGCAAATATATACAACAGTACAGCAGTTGCAGCCCAATATGATGATGGTTTGGCAGTCTTAGGCGTTCTAATTGATGTAAGCTATAATTTTATAAAATGTATTATCACACCTTTTATTGCTAGATGTTTAAATATAAGCAAACTTAGATTCAGCTACGGTTTGGTGACAGGGCTTTTATTTTTCGAATATCTCCGAATCTAGAAGAGATATCGAAAAAAATTAGTATCAAAAATTGCTCCTCTCACCGTATGCAAAAGTTAGCTTCAGCTACGGTTTTTTTGACATGGCCTTATTTATTCCCCTTATTTACCAGATTTAACCCTCATTAAAATTTAAACATCCACCTTATTCACCAAATTTAACTTCCATTAAAATTAGACCATCTACCTTTACTCATTAACCATATTTAGCCTCCGTTAAAATCAGTTCATCCACTTTATTCACTAGATTTAACCCCAGTATAACTATGCATGTACCTTATTAACTATATAAAATTTTATCTACCTCATTAACCATATCTAGCCTCCGTTAAAATCAGTTTATCGACCTTATTCACCAGATTTAACCCCAGTGAAATTGCTCGTCCACCTTATTCACCAGATTTGATTTTATTGAATGTTTTTATCCACATTATCACCAGATTTAACCTCTATTAAAATTAGTTAACCTGCCATATTCAACAGATTTAACTTCATTAAAAATGTTTTAGCATGATCCCATTGATATTTTTACCCCTATTAAAAATGTATTCTTCTACATTATTCACCAGATTTAGCCCCACCATAATTGCTCCATCCACCTTATTCGTCAGATATAACCCTATAAAAATGATTTTATTCACCTTATTCACCTGATTTAGTCCCCATTAAAATCGGTTCATCCACCATATTTTTCACCCTTTCAAAATATTTTCATTTGCCTTAGCCGCCAGATTTAGCCCCTATTAAAATTAATTCATCCATCTTGTTCACCAGATTTAACACCTTTAAAACTGGTTTTTTCATCTTGTTTACCAGATTTAGCCCCCATTAATATAGGCTATCTATTTTATTATCTACATTTAATTCTATTAAAAACATTTCATCCACTTTATTCACCAAATTTAACCTCATTGAACTTTTCTCATTAACCTTACTCACTAGATTTAACCCTATTAAAATAGTTTTCATCAACCTTACCAGATTTAAACCCATTAAAACAGGTTCATTATTCTTATTCACCAGATTTAGCCCCTATTAAAATTGTTCATTCACCTTATTCACGAAATTTAATTTCATTACATTCCATTTTCATCTTTCTTATTTACCAGGTTTGACTGCTTAAAAATATTTTCATACATCTTAGTTACCAGATTTAACCCCCATCATAATTTGTTCATCCATCTCGACCTGATTTACCAGAGTTAGCCCTCATTAAAAACATTTCATTCACTTATTCCTCAGCTTTAACCCCGTTGAAACTGTTCTCATCCACCTTATTTACCAGATTTCACCCCATTAAAAACGTTTTCATCAACCTTATTCAGCAGATTTTAAAATAGGTTCATCCACCTAACCAGATTTGACTCCTTTAGAATAAATTCATCCACTGTAGATCCCAGATTTAACCCCTATTAAAAGGGGTTCATCGACTTTATTCACTAGATTTAATCCCATTAGTACGAGTTCATTCCTCTTATTCACCACATGTAGGTGAATAAGGTGGATGAACCAATTTTAATAAAGACTACATCTGCATAATAATGTGGATGAAAACAATTTTTAATGGGGTTAAATCTGGTAAATAAGGTGGATCAAAATATTTTTATTGGGTTAAATCTGATGAATACGGTACATGAAATTTTATAATGGAGTTAAATCTGGTGAATTAGTCGGATGAAAACTTTTTAATGGAGTATTAATATGTTGGATGAAAACATTTTTAATGGAGTTAAAACTATGGTGAACAAGGTGGTTGAACCAATTATAATAGGAGCTAAATCTGGTGAATAAGGTGGATGAAAACATCCAATGGGGTTAAATCTGGTGAATAAGATAGAAAAACAATATTAATGGGGGCTAAATCTGATGAATAATAAAGAGTTGTGAGGTCGATAAACCATTTTTAATAGTGTTGAATCTGGTTAATAAGGTGGATGAATCAAAATTATTGGGGACTTAATCTGGTGATTACGTGGATGAAAATAGTTTTAAGGAGTCAAATCTTGTGAATAAGTGTATGAAGCAATTTTAAAATGAGCTCAATGTTGAATAAAGTAATCTGTGAATAAGGCGAAGAAATTAATTTTAATGGTGGCTAAATCTTATGAATAAAGTAGATAAAAATATTTTAATTAGGTTAAATATGACTAATAAAGGGGTTGAAACAGTTTGGATGGGGGCCAAATCTGATGAATAAGGGAGATGAACTTTTATGAGGAAAATTTTGGAGAATAAGGTAGATGAAAACATTTTTCATCAGTTGAAAGTTGATGAAACAACAATTTTTATGGGGCTAAATCTGGTGAATATAATGGAGAAAATAAAAATTTTGTGTAGATTCAAGAACATTATAATAAATTTCGATCTAATAGATTTGGTGATATTGATGCTATATTTATTATTTTTAGATCTCCGACGATGACATCCCAGCTTTTGATGCCATCCTCGAACACCTGGACCAAATTCGTGAGGTGCAGAACATGGCCGTCAGTCTTACTTCTGACATAGCTCCAGCTGCCTTCCTTCCAAAGGACATGGAAAACTTCTTCAGGTATGAAGGCTCTCTCACAACTCCAGGTTGCAACGAGGCAGTGATATGGACTGTCTTCTACCACACAAGCTTCATCAGCAAGCGACAGGTAGGGATGGTCCTGGGGAAACCATGGGGATGATTTTCCAAATTGTTTATTTTATTGTAGTTGGAGATGTTTCCAAGTATAAAAACGGATGAAGGAATATTGAAGGCAAATTACAGAAGTCTTCAGCAGCTCAACGACAGGGTGGTTATTTTCAGGGGGCATATTTACAGTAAGGGTGTAAGCCACGGGGTGAGTTTTGCTTTAATTGTTGTTTCTTTATACTTAATCATGTAAAATGTCAAATATTTTTAATGTTTCTAGTCTTACGTTGTGCCAAATCAAATGTACTCATACTAACTTGTTATAAATTGTTAAATATTTTTAATTACTAAATATATTGTTTATATATGTGTAAATATGTTTTTTATGCAGGACAGATTGAGAAAAACACCACCGCTTCCGCTGGCAGGCTTAGCTCATTTTTTCTTCACGCTACACAACCATCCGCATATTAAATACGCACACCATACGCACTATCCTCTTGCACATCATATATCATATGTGTATCGGAAATAAAATGCATCATGTTTCTGTTGCTTATTCTGCTTAATCCATGCTGAATCCTTGCACCCCTATATTGATTTTTTCAGTAATGATTTAGCAATTTTCACCATAATACCCCTAGACATTGTAAATATTTATTATAAACTTTATAATTGTAATTAACTTTTAAACAAATAATATATTTAAACGTACCTACCTGTTCTGTTTGAAAGTTTTATTTTTCAGGCTATTAACAATTACCTAATACCTTCCCCATTAGAATATTACAGGTAGCATCTACGAATTTACTTTTACCATAGTTAAATGTATTACAGATAGAGTGGCCCTCACGTAAGGTCAGTGTTCCGCGTTTTTCCAATTGGAAGAGGTGAAATGACCCGGAGTTTCATCTTCTGTTAATCCAGAGTGGATTTCCCAAAAAGAACTGAAAAAAGGAAAAAAACTATAAATTTTTGATGGTAAAACGCGTGAATTACGTCAGTTTTCGGGGTAATTAGGTAAAAAAAATAGTAGGGACAATTATAAAGCCATGCACATAGGTGGATTTTATTAGCTTAAATTACCCGGCGTACCGTAAACACTAACAAAATTGTTAATAGAATTAAAACATTGATAAAAAAATTGTACGTACAGAAAATTGTTAATACTTCAATATCTATAAGAAATATTTGACGATTTCTGTTTAAAATAAATTTACTTAAACAATTTTAACATAAATTTAATTATTTTACTCAATTTTCGAAGAGATAAATTAACTTAAAAACAAGTGCTGCTCAACCAGAAATTCATCTGAAATCCTTCCGGAATGGACTAACCAGTACGTCTCCAGGAAATGTTATAAAATGGGCCTACCTAAGGTATGTGAAAGTTCGAGTCTTCAATGAATTTTTTTTCTTTGTTCAATTCTTCACGGTTATTCGCTAAACTACTTATGAAAAATATTGGGAAAATGACAGGGGGAAATGTTTATGTAGGTATTTATTCAATCATATATTTTACTGTAAAAATATCTTGGGAATCATTATTTACTTGTATTTTATTTGTACAAGCTTCTACTTTGGCCAAAATTATTCAGTGCTGCCTAATGTTGATAAAATATTTCTATTCGGCAAACAGTCTTAAATTATTCTAAAATGTTTAATATTGAAGTATACTTTATCTCTAAACATTTCAAAATATCAAAAAGTTACTATTTATTCATTATATTATCATACGTAATATAACAAGTGATATGATTATCATCGAGGATATTTTCGAGTGAAACCGAGTTGCAGATTGTGCTGCTTCGGTTTCATGAGCAATATCTTCGATTATTAATCATATCACGAGCTTATATTTAATGAGAGAATATAATGAACTTTTGTTAAAATTAACTGTCAATGTTGTAAAAATCCCTTAGTAACGAATGTAAATAAGGTGATATTTTTTTTGTTTTTTATCATCGCTGTGATAGACATGTAACTAGGGAAATTCTGAATGTTGATTGGCGGAAAACATGTCACGTGACTAATGAATTATATTCTCGTTAAAACATGATATTTTATAATTCGTTGAAGTTATTATTCAATCGCATAATAATTGATACCAGCTCGACTAATTAATTGTTGATGATTTTTTTAATGAAATGGTCGCTACAAAATAATGAAAATAATAATTGTGAGAATTACTAACAAAAGCTGCATTTAATTCGGAATAGAATGATATAAAATTGTCTATATTTATTATATGAATGTCACCAGAATTGTTATATTTATTTTATATTCTAGCTTAAAATATTCTATCTATAAAATTGTTTAATAATAATTTATTTTATAATTATTTCAACTCTTATTTTAATAAAACAATCTAAAAGAACAATTAAATAACAGATTTTATTCGGTTTGAATATTTTTACTGTTTCGGTTCTTTCTAAGCAACTATTACAAATTATTATCAGCTGTAAAATCTTTTACTGAATAAAATGATATCAAATATTCCAAAAAATATTAAAAACTTAGAATACTTCAATTTGGACTAGAAACCAAAAATAATAACGGTTAATGCTAACTAATTAACCGAAATCAATATTATTTTATACTGCACCCTACAGGCAATCAGGCAAAAGCACAGGGCAAGAGAAAAAATAAACGCATTTCTTAATCTCTTCTACACAACACTTATCATGAAAGATGTTAAAATTATTTGTCTATTCAAAAATAAAATGTACTATTCTTCACGTAAGGATGGCATTGCGCAGTAATACTTCGTTTATAGATAATTCAATTCGCTCTATAATCTGTAACATCAACTAGGAAACAATCTTTTTTCTGCATCAGAAAACGCACATGCAGACAATATCATTAATCTAGCCCTTTTCAAGAATTTTCTTTGTGGCATTATTGAGAAATCACGTAAATCAACACGAAACACAAAAATGCTAAAATACTCGCCAATGTGTACGAACTATGTTGACAGTTTCAAATTATTTCTTGAACAGAGTTACGACGTACTTCGCCGTATGAACAGATTCTGAAACTTATGTAGCAAAAAGAAACTACATGAATTACATATATTATCAAGAAGATCACACTTTTTATAGCGCAATGCCATTCTTACGTGAAGAATAATGAATAATATACCTTTCATTGTTGTTAAATAAATAAAAACTTTCACAAACCTTTAATAATGCTGCCAAATTGTCCTCCATATTTTCGTCATTCCATTGTTGACTGGAGAAGCTAAATTTGTTGGAAAATGAGGGGAAATGAAAATAACATATTACAAAGTTTTGTATATTTGTCAGTGACAGTCCGTATAAAAATGTAAACGATATAAAATTGTATAAACCTAGACGATTATGTATAAATACATGACTACGTGCATCACTGGAACTGGAATGTAAGCTGAATATAAATATATCTACTCTACATACACGAAATATTACTCTGCTCACGATACATGCCAAAATTACAGCAAAAATATACAACAAATAAATAAAGAATTGTTAAAATGTGTCAAAATCTTGGTTTACATTATCAAAAAATATCAAATATACAAAAATATTGCAAAAAATACTAAGTAACATAATACAATCCTTCAATATTTGGCGTAAATTGTGCCCATGTAAATAAAGTACATCCCTTACAATTCAAATACAAACTTGCAAAAATACTGTCAAAAATTAATAATTACTTTACGTAAATTGTGCCCATGTAAATAAAGCACTTCTCATCATGAACAGAGTTTTATACTAATCACAATTCACAAAATCCTGATATATAAAATATATATAATATTCTTAAGGCGTATGCCGGTAACCTAACTTTAAAGATATGAGCTTTTCTTATAGCCCCGTTAAAATGGGGATGCAATACGTATAAAAATGTTCGATACAAAATTAATACTTTATATGTATACAACAGTCTTGAACTTTGGTCACAATATCAAAACACACACAGACAAACAGACAGACACACGCACACAATACAACACGGATAGCAATTGTTATTTGTGCTGTTGCAATCAATTGTTTTTTTTTTCTTTTTTGGCTCAGTAGCAATTGTTTCGGTGGGAGAAAACAATACAATAATAATATTAAAGTATAGTATGGTCTTATAATATAAGTAGTAGAAAAAGTTTAGGGAATGTGGTATTTTTAAATCGTATAAAAATATTTTGTAATGTGTTCAAATACTAATTTATAATTTATTTTCTAATGATAATATCGTAATTAGTGTAAAACATTTTTAAATCTAATTGAATACCTAATTATTTTTGTGTAAATTATTCGAAATTATTTTCAAAATTACAAAAAAAAAGTTTGAAATACTTTTAAATTGATTGTAAATTATCAAACGCAAAATGCAAAATACTATCATAAAAAAATTGTGTGTACTTGGTCTTAAGCACAGACGTCCGAAGTGAAAACTTAAATGGTTGACATTTGGATCGTACAGCTTTATAAAGTTAAATGTTTTATGCCCGATATATTCACCTCTGGTTAAACTGCCAGTTAATTTAACTGTCTCTTATAAGAACAATGTGGCATCGAAAAATAGACACATGTGTAAATTTTACAATTTCTTATAATGTTGATGCTGTGTTTTTCTTTTAACTGACAGTTAAATTAACAGGCTGTTTAACCGGAGATGAAAATCTGGTCAAAAACCCTAAAACCGGTAATGAGGGCGCGATTTATTCACGTTGTCATTTAAATGTCATTTTTAGACTCAAAATAGTTATTTTCAATTTTAGAATGCAAAAGCATTTTGCAATCGAGTATCAAACAACATTTTTTCGAAAACTACGTCCCAAAATTATAAAAATGTAAATGTAAATAACAACAGAATAAAAATAACGCTTTCAGAAAAGTCATTTACTTTAAATGTAACAGAAAAAAAAAAAAAAAAAAAAAAAAAAAAAAAAAAAAAAAAAAAAAAAAAAAAAAAAACTCAAGATATACAAGGTGTTAATGAATACGTGTTACAAATTTTTAAGGTATTCAAAATAGACTTAACTTTTACTAATAAACTCAGGCTCTTAAAAAAGTTCCTAATTATATACCTTAATTTTAAATGGCGTTGTAACACGTATTCATTAACACCCTGTATAACAGTTCAAGTTTGGTGGAGTCACGAATTACCAGTATTAATTTAACTAGTTACGGCTCTGTTCTTTACTTATACCACATTCCCTTTAAAACTAAGTTAAAATCTCCTACATATTAATAACCTGATCATTGTACACCGGAAATGACCCCAATGGCCCTCCAGAGGGCATAAGGTCACCTACCATATGTGCGAAGTGTTCCGGGATCTGATCTTGAAAACAGGGCACCACTAGGCCCACCGGGTGGGGGGGCACCACTCCAGAAACTGTTGTAGAAAAAATGTGTTCATCACTTTGCACATTTGTAAATTTGAGATATTTAAAAACTTATTATAATAAACTACAAGTACTGCATAATTTAAAAATATGTATCATAAATACAACACGATAATTTAAGTATAAAAACTGAAATATTATTTTGAAACGACCTATAGTTTTGAGATATATCAACTATTATTTATTTTTAAAAATCTGTAATTATTCGTTAATTAATGGCAGTTTATGGTTACGCAAAACATATGTATAATAGATATTTATACACCAAGTGAGCTAAGATAATGTTTATTCATGAGAAGAAAGTTTACCTCACGAGCTCGTCAGGGCGAGTGAGTTAATTTCTTCGAGTGAGCTCTTAGCTGTGGTTTATACAATATTTTATTCAATTTTGACGAAATAATAATAAAAACCAATATATTATTTAATTTTGACAAAATAAAAAACTAGAAGGGGCTGTGCATGATAATCGTCGATGATAGACGTCAAATCATCTATTCAAAAAGCTTTATTGTCTGTCATTTGTGTCGTGAAAAATAATGAAAATGGCTGATGTCTGATAAATACTGTGGTGAGAGTTATTTTCGTACCTGATGTTATTTTAAATGATGCAGAGTTGAGTTAAAATTTTGTGAGTGTGATTTAAAAATTTTTAATTCACTTGTGAATAAAATGTTGCTTGTAGTTGTTGCTATGGAATTAATAATGACAGTTTAAAACATCAAAATTGAATAAAAATTATTTAGGCCCGGTATTTTCATCTCCGGTTAAACAGCCTGTTAATTTAACTGTCAGTTAAAAGAAAAACAAAGCATCGATATCATAGCCTAAATTGTAAAAATTACTGATGTGTCAATTTTTCAATACCACATTGTTCTTATAACTGACAGTTAACCGTCAGTTTAACCAGAGATGAAACTATCGGGCCTTAGTTTTATTAATGATGTCTTCATATTTAGTTGTATGTGTTGTAAAAGTGATACAATTTTCGTAACTTTTAAATTAAAACAATCTGACTATCGTGTATAATAATAGTGACTTTAGTGTGTAATAATGCCTGTTTCTAGTGAATTTAAACTAAATTTAATAGTGAATATTATGGTTAACTTGGAAACATTTAGATATGAATTAAGAGAAAATGGAAACATATTTTTCGAGAAGAATTCAAGTATTTTATAATCTAAATTTGGTATAAATTACGACAGAAATATACGTATTTATAAATAAAAGTACAATTCCAAATTTTCGCAGGCCGATATTTGTTTTAGTTTCCGAGATATTTGCATTCAAACTTTTGACTTTAAAATTACTATACAATTTATTTGTATTTTTATCAAATTTTGCTCGATAATCAGCTTGTAATTCATCCCATTTTAAAAATAATTTCATTTGACTCACCATTGAAGTCCACCATTCTCGCATCGAACATATCTTCCTGCATTACCAAATCTACAATATTTTGCACATCTTGCGAAGTGTCCTGCAAATCCTGTACATCCTGTTGATTATCTTGCTGCACAGGTTCCTGCTTAGGAACAAGTTCCATGCCTGTTCTATGATCAACTTTATGTCGACGGCGCGTGTGTTTCAACCAATTCGGATAATTGGTAAATGTACGTTCGCAATATTTGCATTTGAAGGGCCTATCGCCCGTATGGATGTTTAAATGTTGCTGAGGATTTCATTTTATTAAAATACATCCCAAAATATGAAATTATTATAAATACCTTTAGTTTTGTGCTAGATAAAAACCCTTTCCCGCAATATTCGCACCCATAAGGCCGTTCTGAAGCGTGTACCATAGAATGTACTTTTAAACACCGTTCAGTTTTGTACATTTTTTGGCAAATTTCGCATTTGAACGGCCGAGTTTCGCTATGAAACGAATAATGTCTAGCGAGATGAGATTTTTCGGCAAAACTTTTGCCACATTTATCGCAAGCATACGGCCGTTCGCCATTGTGGTGTTTAACATGTTGTTGCATGTTTACTTTTTGAGTAAATGTTTTTCCGCAGACATCGCACATAAAACGGCGACCAAGGCGGTGAACGTTCATATGGGCTGTTAAACCCCCTCTCGTATGTAAACTAAACAATTATTTATTATAATTTGTCCAGATGTTTCATTTTTGATGTTTTTTAAAGGTATCTCGGGAAATATTATTGATAGAGCAAAATCTTTTGCTCATTCCAGGGACATCTTTTTGAGAAAAGTTTAATTGCCACCACAGGAATTTTCGATTTTCTTTTGTTTCTGAATTACAAGTAAAAACTCGTTTTTCGCTCATTTCGAAAATATCTCATATCTTACTTATTATGATAGAGAAAAATAGTTTTAACAAATTTTGTTCCGTTTTATAGGAAGAATAAACTGGCGTAATTATTTTTTTTTTAATCTTAATAATTCTCGATATCCAACACAACTTATGTTTTTTAAATGGTAATCTATGTTGAAAATAGTATCTTTTTGCTTATTTTATAAGCTTTTCAATGATATATAACAAGGCTACATTCTTTTCTTTTTCACATGAATAAAAAATGAATTATTAATTTTTTGGAGTGAAAAAATTGAAAATTATCAGGAAACAAATGAAAAAATCTATACAGTTCATCATTTGTTAAACAAAATAAATAAATAAAAATATCATCACGGCATATTACCTATTTCTAGGTGTGCCAATCTGCTTTGTCGCAGATATCGGTAATGATGATGACATATTTGTACCGTGCGGGCGTTTACCAGGCGTCACCTCACGGGCACTCATTGCTGGCGTGAAGAGTGCACCACAGGGGTCACTTTTGTGCCATTTAAAATTCGAAATATTTGGCGCCGGTCGGGATCGAACCCGGTTCCCCCAGGTTCATGACCAGACACTCAGACACGCGGCCACGTGACCCGATCATTTGTTTATTTCCAATATTATTTGTTTTACTCATATTTTCAATTTATGTACTTCAAAAGTATATTAAACATTTTTTTTTTTTCTAATTGTATTCAGAAAATAATTTGTTTACAATAATTTTGAGAACATAATTAATAAATAAGGAATCAAAATAAACAAATGATGAGCTGTAATAGATTTTTTCAATTGTTTTTAATAATTTTCAATTTTTTCACCCCAAAAAAAAATTAATAATTAATTCTTTATTCATGTGTAAAACAAAAGTATGTAGACATGTTATATATCATTGGAAAGCTTATAAAATAAGCAAAAAGATGATAATATTTGCAACATAGGTTGATATTTAAAAAAAGTTTGCATTATACGAGGGTCACTCCAAAATTATTGAGATGCTGGGAAACAGTTGGCTTTGGAAAATTTTATGATTTACTACGACTTTAAAATTGGATTACGTGAAGAACAGTGCGAGGAACGTCTACGATTGGTATTTGGAGATGAAGCTCCATCTCGAGCAACTATATTTCGCTGGTTTTCAGAATTCAAAAGAGGCTGTAATTTCTTGCGTGATGAGAAACACTCAGGGAGACCTTGTACAGCGGTAATGCCAGAAAATGTAGCTGCCATCAGACAAATGATAAAGGATGACAATCATGACAATCGTGTCACCTATCAAACGATGGAAGATGCCCTTGGCATTGGATCCGCAGCAATAGCAAAAATTTTGCATGAAGAACTTCGTGTTAGAAAAATTGTTTCTCGTTGGGTGCCACACAACTTAACGGAAGAACAAAAAGCCAAGCGTGTTACAATTAGTCGCGCCACTTTAAAATTGTTAAATAATGGCGGTCATCGAATTCTTTCTAAAATTGTAACTGGCGATGAAACTTACATACCCTTTTATGATGTTCCAACGCGGCAAGAAAGTAGGGTATGGGTGTTTGAAGATGACCCAACACCAGTTACCGTGAAAAAACAACGTGCACTTAAAAAAGTTATATACGCTGTATTTTTAAGGGTTTAATGCTTCACCATGATAATGCGTCCTCCCATACCGCTGCGACAACTGTTAATTTTTTTGAAAGAAAATGGTATTAAAGTCATTGAGCATCCACCGTATTCTCCTGATCTTGCAATGTGTGACTTCTGGCTATTTTTTAATTTGAAAAAACATTTACGTGGTCGTCATTGTACGTCAGAAGAGGAGATTAACAACACCCTAATGGAGTATTTTAATAAGATTCCACAAAATGAATGACTCAAAGCTTTCCATCTCTGGAAAATTCAATTACAAAAAGTGTATTGAAGCAGGGGGGCGAGTACTTTGAACACCAGTAAAACTACATTCTTCTCCTTCAAATAATATTTCTGTATCTCAATAATTTTGGCGTGACCCTCGTATCTCGACAATTATTAAGATTTCAAAAAATTAATTACGCAATTTTATTCTACCTAAAAAACGGTACAAAATTTATTAAAACAATTTTTCTCCAACTATCAGAATTATTTGAGAAATGAACAAAAATCGAGTTTTTACCTGTAGCTCAGAAACAAAAGAAGAACGAAAATTCCTGTGGTGACTATAAAACTTTTCTCAAAAAGTTGACCCTGGAATGTGAAAACGATTTTGCTCTGTCATTAATAATTCCCGAGATACCCTCAAAAAAACATCGAAAATAAGACACCTATACACTAGGATCAACTGGGATGAATGTACTTACACTTTTCCGCATTCGACGCAAGGATAGTCTTCCTTTTCGCCACTTTTATGCTTTTTAAGATGAATTTTAAGTCCAGGTTTAGTAACAAAACCTTTGCCACACTCCTCACAAATAAAGGGCTTGACTTCTGTATGTTTAGCAATAATATGATCATGTAACATACTCTCTAAACTAAAGCCTTTATTGCATTTGTAACATCTGTAATAATATTTACAATATATCGTTTAATTTGTTGTTAAATAAAAGACTAACCTGTATCGTCCGTCTGTAATATGCCGGTAGCAATGTGAACGAAATGTAGTATACTTTTCCATAGTTTTATCACAATACGAGCAAGTATATTGAGGTTTGGTGTTGTAACTATTACGATAATGTTTGTCGAATTGTGATTTTAGGGTGAAAACTCTTTCGCACATATTGCATTTAACGCCCCAGTGTGCCTTCCATTCTTCCTTGACTGATCTTTGCATTTCCTCGTCGAATTCTTCTCCGGTTTCTTCCTTAAGTTCGCGAAAAATATCAGTTTCAATGTCTTCTTCATCGTTTTCATCTTCCATTGGATCAGTTGCGGCTGAATTCGAACTTTCTGATTGTATAGCTCTTTGTGGTTGAGCATTTTTTCGTCTATTCCTAACTTTAACACTGGGAGATGTTTCTTGTGAGCTTTCATCAGAAAAATTACGCATTTGTACTTCTAAAGATTCAAAAGGAATCGCTAGTAAGTCATCTTTAATGTCTAAAGATTCCAAGTCTTCGTCTTTGATTTCAAGTTCGCATTTAACATCGTCTTCGGAAAACTCTTCTTGTGAAGAGGGAAGTTCTAAATGACGCATTTTATTGACTAAAACACATTTAATCACTTCTGACTCTTGATAAATGATGAATATTTTATGTAAATTGCGAATTGTATGTTAAATTTATAACAAAAACATTGCGAAGCATAAATGCCGTAGTAAACACTCAACACAAATAGAAATTATAACAAAATGACTTAATAATATTTAGTTAAATGATAAACCGGTTAAAAAATAAACATTTTGTGTTATTATTATTAAAAGTAGATGTATATTTACTTTGTATATTCCGTAAAACACAATAAAAACAAACCATAAAGAAGTTACTCCATTTTGACTAGTTCTTCTTCTTACAATCTGCACTTGCAGAAGCGCCACTAGTTTTCGTACGCGCGCAAATTCCAAATATTTGCCTCATTTTCACAAAAAAAATATTTCAATATGTATTTACATTGTATTTATATTTTTGATTTTCACAAATTAATTCAAGACCATTTAAAACTCTTTTAAAGACATTCTAACATGAACTGTTCAAAAGTGTAGAAAATAAAAATTGAGTTAATTTAGGGCTTCGTGATCGAGAGTAACAATTGTAGTTAACCGATTACCCCTGAAAAATCGACTATTCAACTACAAAAAAACTGGTTAATCTTCTAATAAAAAATTAATTTTAATAACGAAAAACAATTTTTTTGTGGAAAAAATCATGTTTAGCACATGTGAATACGTCTTTTTCTCACTTGTCCAGTTAGCGCACCCGCTTCCGCTGGTGCAGCCAATTTCTGGGCGCGTGTAGAGATTTGGTCCAAGATTTCTACACTCTCTAGCCCTGTATTTAAAAACTTTTTAATGTATTTTAGGGTATATTCCAAAAATAACAAATTTTAACCGTGGTTAACCAAAAGTGTTTCAATAATATCAAATGGTAAAAATTGTATATTTATGAAACATGGTTCCGGTTAAAATGGTTGCAACCGAAGTGCACCAACGCAACCATGATTTTTCCTCGGTTTTGCCCACGGGTTTTGCCGGTTAACATTTTCTGTCCTTTTTCATATAATGTCAGATTTTATAGGTTAGTGTGGATTGCGGATCCTTTGCTTTTCTTGAAGGAAACACTGTGAAATGGAAATATTATTTCTGCATAAGTCTATCTCTCACAAACACCCAACCGGCAGTTATGCGCATGCTCGGAAACCTTGACTACTATTAGCTAACGAGGAAGTCATGATCACTTTTATCATTTAGATTGCGAATCACAGAGTTCTGATTATTAACGACTAGCGCGAGAAATTTTAAATTTAAATTTGAGAAATTAAGTATTGTACCTACTATTTATTTTGTATGTAAATTCTTGAATATAAATATTAGTAATAATAAAAAACATTGACATATTCTAGTGCTAAATTTGAATTAAATAATTTACTTTGTTGTACTGTAAAAATAATAGGAATACAATCTGGTCAGGATTAATTTATTTAGGTGACAATAAATTACTGTATGAAACACAAAGCAAGTGCTTTCGAAGTGCAACTACAAACAGAAATGAAATCAAACGTCAAAGTCAAACCATGTGCTCGCTGCATCACCAGGCCAGTGTTTCAAAACCAAGAATACCGAGTTGTGGCGTAGAGTATGATGTGTTGTGTTTTGGAACGAATGAGAGTTTTGTTGAAGTAAAAAACTGAAACTAAATTAAAAATAATTTTAAAAAACTAACAAAACTACTTATAATTACAACATTAATGTCAAGCCCGTAATAAAAGCTCTTTTATGGAGCACTCTCCTCAATATAATCTGAAAGTACGCTCCATAAAAGCGCTTTTATTATAAAAGTATGCTCGTAATACACGCCAACGTATTTACTTATGTTTATTTTCAACCAAAAGCATGTTTTCTTCCTCAAGAAGGCAAATTGCTTTTATATGTTAAGAATCGTAAGCATCTACGTTCGAAAATATTATGGAATAATTTCTATACCCTCATCGTTAGTAGAGTAAGTAGAACATCACTTTGGAGTAAACTCTGGCTGTTTTGGAACAGGTTGAGTAAACTCTGAGAGTAAAGTTATTAGTTTTGAAACGACTTTGAATAATTTCGTACTCTAATGCCCGTATTCACCAACATCAAATAAATCTTTGAATAGCTTATTCATTAAATAAGATGAAAATGTCGCATCGAAAACATAACACAAATGAAGGTATTTATTCTAGCTGTCATATTTTGATGCGATATTTTTCTCTTATTCAATGAATAAGCTATTTGAAGATTTATTTGATGTTGGTGAATACGGGCATAAGAGTAGGATTTTGGAACGCAGCCCAGCCAACGACCCTGTTAGCGTTAGCCAATAGTATTCAAGATTTCCGAGCATGCGCATAATTGCTGGTTGGGTGTTTGTGTGAGATAGACTTATGCAGAAATAATATTTCCATTTCACAGTGTTTCCTTCACCTACTCTTATGGGAAAGATACGAGCATTAGCAATATATTAGTTAATAGGTATATGGTGGTTAGATACTATTTATTGACTCTTTGATGTTTGCATCTATTTTCTACGGTTTACACTGTACGTATTTCAATTTTCCACTCCATAATTTAGGATTATGAAAGACGATAGACGCAATGTTTTTAAATTTTTTTTAAGGTTTCCGCGAAAAAAACCGAACTGTTCAATAATAACAGTCACGTGACTAGAACCAGTCGGTAACCGAAACCATGGTTTTGGTTATTATATTTTATTTTTGGAATACACCCTTAATATAAAAAATTATGAGGCCTTCAGGTTCCAATTTTATTTATTTCATATTTGGACGTTTCGAGCTAAATTCGCTCATCTTCAGCAACTAGGAGTTGACGTTAAACAATAAAATAAATGTTGATTCAGAATTACATTGTTTTAAGTTTATAAGATGTTTACAATTGTAGAAACATATGAAATGTTTTCTATGTAGTCAGGTGGAGCATGTGCCCACCACCTCAACAATAAAACATGCCGCTAACACGGCCCATAAACGACTGTCGTTGCTGAAGATGAGCGGATTTACCTCGAAACGTCCAAATATTAAATAAAAAAATTTAAATAAAACTGGAACCTGAAGGCCTCATAATTATTATTGAAATATCCAAAATGGTTCCCCCACGTTACAGGTCAAATTTTAATATAAAAACAACGTAAAACTCAAAGTTAATTTATTCACAGATGTATTTGCAACCATTTTCAAAATATCTGAAATAATTTTTCTTCTTAACTTCCACTTTTACCTGTTTATTAATAAAATCAGCCTTGTTAAACATCAAATTTTACAGTTTCGTTTCAAACTTTTATTTTTAACAGTTGGTGAGTTATATGCAAAATTACATGATTTGGACAAAATTTTCTAGATTTTTAGACATAACTTTAACCACTTCTTAATGTTTACTGATAAAATACACTGTTTAAAGCATATTTTTAACCATATCTGAGTAACATGGTTATTTATACTTCATAAAGTCACAAATTATCGAATATTTGAACCCAATTTTTTTTTTTTAATTTATGACCAAAAATTTAAGCTCTTTTTAATGTATACTAATAAAATGAACCGTAAAAAATCTAAATTTTAGAGTTTTAAGTTTATAAATTAATAAATATTTATGGAAAAATGGGAAATATTTTGCTGAAAATGAGTAGGATTATAAGAAGAATTTTATTTTACAATTTTTCGATTGTACAGAATAACATATTGAAATTAAAAGCTGAAAATGATGTATGTATGTTTTTTTTTATATAATGAAGTATATATTATCAGATTCCAACATAATATGAACCTATAATAAACTGTACATGACATGAGTTGTATAACAAATGGAAAGAAACTCGCCTAGATTTTTTCCAAGACATCGCCGTATAAAACAATAATCTCGAACGGCAACATCGCATGTATCACTAACACGAATATTATTAAAACCATTTTAAATATTTATTATTAGGAAGAAAAGTTTTGATTATTAAAAAGACACATTATATTTACAATGAATCTACTTCAGTCATCTGAGTATTTGTCCTCCACGGCACACAATTTGCGTGAGCCCTTTTTATTTATTATAAATAGTTGTGTAAAAAATTATGTACAGTTGAGTGGCTGATGAGTTACAGGATTCCATTGGTGAAGTACTGGAATCCATCGTAGAGTTTAGTCGACCAGGAATTTATACTGGATTCGACCATTCCATCGACTAAAAGTTGGAGCTGTTCTTCAGTCATGTTTAAGTGGAAACGGTTCTTTAGATTTTGGACTGTTGACGCCCCGGATTTGAAACATGGCAGCTGAGAGCCTAAGAAGATATTTTTACTTTATTTGTCTATTTTTGACTATATTTTAGTCTAAATGTCTTCTAATATGTCGATAAGTTGTCAATGTCTTTTGTTAATGTAATCACTTTTTGAATTTTTCTAATAAAATTAACCGTGTTCAAGTTTATAATAGCAAAAAAAAAAAATTTGTTTGAGTATGTTTAAAATAAAATTGCAGACTTGTATTTGGGTCTGTTTTTCTTATGTGTATAAATTTGTTCAACTAATTTTGAATACATTTTGTGTCATGTAATTGTACTATTGTTTGTCTACATTATGTATTTTTCTTCATATAACAGTACATCGTCATAAAATTTCAATGTTTTCTTGAGTTTTTTTGCATATTTCTTCTACACTCAGCATTCACACACTTTTAACAACATTTATTCATTAAAAACAAGCAGAAAAATAAATAATCATGGACGCATTTACAAATATAATAAATAATGATGAAAACTGTAAAAAAACCACAATTTCCACAAACAAAACAGATAACTATAAGAAAATGTACGCAGTTTCATTCAAAAACTGAAGAAATTTGTCATTTACGCGAATATAAATTTGTTTAATTTTCATACTTAGCTCAAACACAAAACTTCCCAAAAATCAATAAACTGTTCATCTTGAAAATTAAACAAATTTGGTCATGTTCACGGTTATAAATGCAATAAATTGCTTAAAAATATAATTTTCATACTTAATTTTGGCAAAATTAAAACACAAAGATGTTTAACATGAAAACTGAACAAATTTTACTAATTACACGGTTATGAATAAAATAAATATTACTGTAACTGTTTAAAAACTTTGAATTTATACCGAAAACTCATAAAAACGGCAAAAATCAAATAAAAATACGTGTAAACAAATGAAAATACGAAGTGGTTTACACGAAAATAAAATAAAATTTGACACTCTCAGTTATAAATATACTAATAATTGTTTAAAAACTATTAATACATGTTAATTATAAAAATTTGATTTTAAACACTTAAATTTGAACCAAAACGTAAACAAAATTTCAAAGTATTTTACTCGACAAACGACCTTAATTTGTGTCTTTTTGGGTTATAAATATAATTATAACTGTTTAAAACACATTATTATGTGCAATTTCAACAAAATTCGCTCGCAAAACACATAAAAACATTCAAAAAACACATCACATACTAAAACAGTAAACACAAACGAAAATAAAGTTTTTACCTGATCGCATGATTTCAACAATGGGAACAATCTTATCCATATGTTTCCTCGCAGCTATCAACCCTTGCAGCAACAAAATCTTAAAATAACTAAACATATCACTATCCACACCTCCCATCACATCGACAAACTCCGGAGTCAACTTAAATGGCGACGTTTCAAATCCCAGCCCTCTTGGAGACGCAGAAAGTATAAATCCAAAGTCAATATGAATCAGATGTCCATCTGAATGCAATAATATATTGCCGTTGTGTCTATCCTTAACTTGGATTAAATAGCAAACGAGGCAATATGCCGCACAAGATTGTACGAAGTTCCTTTGAGCTGAGAGAAACTCTTCTGATGTAATAGGGCCGTATTCGCGAGTAAAATATTCACCCAGGGAGAGTTGACAATGTTTTTTGACTTGATGCAAGGAGACTGTGTTGATTATTGGCTCGATCAATCCACTGTCGTTTGAGAGACAGAGGATTCTGAAATTAAGATTATTTTGTGTTACATAATGTGATTCAATGTATAACGTGGTTACTTTTTTCCTGAACACATGTTGCAACAATATTTTGCGTTTTATAATTAAATTAAACATGAATTTGACTTATAGCGTTTTCGATTCAACTGCTCTCATGCAGTGCAAATGACGTCATTTCATTACGCGTATCGTGCTCCGTTGTTTCAGAACTTTCAGTGCAAATTTAGTGTACTTTGAATAGTAACATACTGAGTGATCAAACTTTTTTGATGTTTTGAATATACATTATGTTAAAAGTAAGAAAATTAATAAACCAAAATAACCATATGCAGTAATCAAAATATTCTCTAAAATGATAATTTATTTGCTCCTGGCAGTACAAACCGTATGTATTTGCTGATAGAACCATTTAATATAGAACCGTATTTTGCAGGTTATGTTTACATAAATAAAAGTTTTTTGATGAAACGACAGCAATTTATCTGAATTTAGATCAAAGAATTTTATTAAGGTGAAATGATACCCCAGCCCGCGAAATTCAAAATTACCAAAAAGGTTTTTCATTTTTTATTTAAAATTGTATGAAGTAATATGATTTCTTTGTATACACGAATAAAAAGGAGACAATTTGTCATCAAAATAACATACTTTCAATAATATTTGTATTTATTTAGACACCCAAAAAAATATTTTAAATATTATTTTCAATATATCTCGAGTTCAAAACGTATTTTTTTGATTAAACTTGCATAAAATATTTATAATAATATAAGGAATAAAATATGTGAAAATTAAAAAAAACGACTTTCGAGAACAATTTTAAAAATCCAAAAAACCTACTTTTTTCATACATTTTAATGTTTATCTTCTATACTAAACCTACAATTTTGTTCATACTTTAATATGTTTTGAAGAATATTGTTATACATAACATATAAAAAAAAATCGAAAATTAAATTCCGGGAACATACTTTAAAAAAATAAAATGTTTAATTTTATTTGTTTTCTCAAGTGTGTGAGGCGCTATTTCTAAAATTTATTTAGTGTTACGTTCTGTACACATTTCTATATTTCTCAGGTAAATATTGTAAATATTTATCATTTAATATAAAAGATTTTAGTAATTAAAACAAATTTGGTAAATATTTTCGTGAAATATAAGGACGTGGCGCTACGAGTAGACCTAGCGGTAGAAAGCTCAACTATAATGAAATCGGTGGCTCCATGGACAATTGAAAAATATTTTTGCTGAATTTGTATTCTACGCCATTTATGAATTATAAAAAAACAAAGTAAAAGATTTACTACAAATACAAATTATAATTACATTTTATTTCTATTAAAATCGGTATTGTGCGTGAGAGAGAGTTAGATGGTGCTATGTAGAATGTAGAGATGGAAGATATGACGAAATGGTGGAGACGCGTACTGCTCAACAATCGCGGAATTGCAGAAAAAACGAGATTGTGATATGGAGAATGTAGATCTGATGTAGGTAGAAGGTATCACGTAATGGGGGAGGGGACGTAATATTTTATAATTTGTAAAATAATTTGATTATCGTACCTCCATAAATAATAAAAAATACACACATTAATTTTTCAAATAATCTAGTGCAAACATAAGAATGGACCCAAAACCATAACAAAAAATAGTAAAATGCTCAATAAATAACGACTAAGATAAAACTAACATTTTTGTAATAATTGCTTCATTGCTTCAAAATTAAGCGAACTTTCATTTAAAAATATTTCAAACAAATTGGTTTATGGGCCCATTCGTGGTACCAAAAAGTCATAATTCTTTTTTGTATAACTGCATTTGATCTTTAAAGAAACCTATAGCTATCTTTCTCACACCAGTTTCTGTAGTAGGCTGCGCGAGAGAGATACCAGTAGTATTATGTCATCTGTGGCCCTGGAAATAGATTTAAATATCTCGCAAAGTAATTATGTACTACCAATGGAAGTTAAGAAATTCAAATTCGAAAGGAGGGGCTAACATTCCTGTACTGCAGTTTTCAAACAGTTTTTATTTTAACATAAATTTCTTGCATTAAATTTAATAATTTAAATAAACCTGTAATTATAAAGTATGTAGACTTATACAGTGTTATAATATTCATTTAGGTCCATGTTCATATAAAAACACATAAGCGTGACGTCACGTCAATCTTTTCAAAATTCGGGAGACCATAACTCGCTTATTAAAAAAAAAAAAATGGTGGAACCCCCCATTATGCACTTTTGGGGGTTTTAAAAGTATATTTTCTTTAGTAGCTTAACTAAAGATTTTATATGCTATTTCAACGTCATACCAACGAACCTTTTAAAAAATAATAAATAATGTAATACAACTTATATTTTATTGTAAATTATATTTTGTTGTTTAAATAATACGAAAAATGGCTTAGAATACAAATTCAAACTGCATACATATCACTTTGTACATTTCTTAGCATACACATTTTCCTATCGTACAAATAAATCGTTGAAATTATATTCTTTGTTTGTACATTTCTCGCCTTGAACACTTGTCACTGTGTACAAGTCTATAATAACATGAAGTTGCTGCACATCAGTGAATTCGAACTTCGCACGTTATCTGTATTTCGGAACTTTGAAAATAAAATTACTTGTTCTACAGTCTATATGCAAAGTAGGCATTTGCGCTCGCTTTTGTCAACGCAAATGTCACTTTGCCGCTCATGCGCGACATATAGTAGAAAAAACGCCCGCTGTCCGAATTTCTAACTATAAAATGCAGCTCCACAAGTCAATCTGACTTATGATTGTTCTTTGTTTTGTCGGTATATTACATAACCAAACAAAATGCCGTACTGCTTAAAAGCTGTTTAAAACTGTCAAACTTATTTCTGGTGACTTAAAAACTGCCAAAGCTGTTAAATTTTCCTAACAAATCTTATTTTGGAATGTTTTAAAACTAATTTCTGGGAGATTTAAAAGCTGTGGAACTTTCAAATTGTTTTCTGGTGACTTAGAAACTGCCAAAGCTGTCAAATTTTCTCAACAAAATCTTTTGATGTGTTTTAAAACTAATTTCTGTGAGACTTAAAATCTGTTTAAAATTGTCAAATTGATTTCTAGTGACTTAAAAACTGTCAAATTCTTTCAACAAAATCTTCTTTTGGAATGCTTTAAAATAATTTCTGAGAGACTTTAAAGCTGTTTAAAATTGTCAAATTGATTTCTAGCGCGTAAAAAATTCCAAAGCTGTCAAATTCTCTCAACAAAATCTTCTTTTGATATGTTTTAAAACTAATTTGTGGGAGGCTTAAAAGCTGTTTAAAACTGTCAAATTGATTTCTGGTGACTTAAAAACTGCCAAATTCTTTCAACAAAATCTTCTTTTGGAATGCTTTAAAATAATTTCTGGGAGAATTAAAAGCTGTTTAAAACTGTCAAATTGATTTCTGGCGACGTAAAAACTGCCAAAGCTGTCAAATTCTTCCAACAAATCTTCTTTTGGAAGTATTAAAACAAATTTCCGGGAGACTTAAAAGCTGTTGAAAAATGTCACTTGTCTACATTCTTAATGGCAACGTTTAGTCAGGACTGCTTTGTCGGTATATTACATAACCAAAAAAAAATCCCGTACTGCTGTGTAAAGGAGAACAAAAATAAAATAGGACATTCATTTACTAAAACGAAAGTAAAAAGTGCTTAGATTAGATTATTTCAATAGCTCAAGAAGAATGAAAAATAACGATAAATTAAAATTAAAAAATGTAATCGTTATTTTTTTAGTAGTACTGTAAATACAAGAGTGTACATTTTATTATTTTTATTATGGTGGATGACCCCATTGTGGCGACTGTTGAAAAAATCTTGTGTGTGTTTCGAGCGCAAATGGACATTGTCGATTTCGAGAGAACCTCTTAATCGACAATGTCCCATTTTGCGCTCTTAATACACAAATAGCTATTATACTTTTTAATATTATAAATCTGTTGTGGCCAGCACAATACCTTTCGCCATTTTCATTTTAATAAAAATTTCCTACGGTAAATACAAAATATTATGTAATAAGTGAATTTTATGTAATATATGTTACGATTTTAAAATTTGTTATTTGTTATCCATTCTCTTCCCAAGAAACGTTATTTTTAAAATATATTATTAATATTTCATACGAACAAAATATTTTTACTTCGTTAATAAATTTGAAAATATTATTTGACGCGTCGTTCAATAAATTGTTTTATTTTCATTTGTTCTAGGTAACCTATAAATTTGTACCATCCGACATATATTTACTTTTAGAATGTTTTTAGGTTTGTGACTTGGAACAAAGTATGACTATTATCGAATAGATGGAGATCGTAAAATATACAAATATTTCTACTTTATCGACTTAGTCATAATTATTCATTTCAGTGCTCACTAGCGCTCGCCTCGGTACAGAAACAAAATAACGGGGGGTACCATTTCACCTTAACAAAACATGAGAAAACGATAAGCAACAAACATGTTTATGAAGTACAATGTATTTTGAACGAATCTGTAAATAGTATTTTTACGAATATTGCTTTATTATCATATTACCAATAATATTCATATAATATTTACTTTAAAAAAGTTAAAATTTGTATCGTTGCACAAATTTATTCCTTTCCACCAATATTTTAATTTTATAATTTGGAGAATTTCTAAACAAGTTTAATTTGCTATTGACTTTAATTTTCTTTAAACTGTAAATTCTAAGTAAATAATATAATGTGCTTATGTAATAATTAATAATCTAATTTTCATTGTGCTTAAAAACTACATCTTTCTTCATTTTTTTTATTTTTTGCATGCCTGTGCACCTCTTGCACTACCGCCTGGAGTCAATGCAGAAAAACGGCACTCTGTTGCACGCGTGTGATGTAACAGAACAATCGAAACACAATTAGTGCAGTGAATCGAAAACGATATTAACAGATATCTGTGGGTGTGTGTGTAATATGTTTTCTTTTATTTGCACTTGAATTATGCTATCAAATAGTCAATTTACAAATTTAGTCCCGATATTTCTGCTCTTTCTAACTCTGAATTTAACCACTTTTTAATATTTTCTAATGGAACAAACCTTGTAAAATTCAAAATTTAATCTTTTACATTTGTATTTCTAACCGTTTTCAAGATTCACAAACAAATTTTGCTTCTTATGAAAAATATACGAAATTCAGATCCGAAATTATCACTTTCTAACCACAAATTTAACCACTTTTACATATTTATAAATTAAATCAACTGTATAGATTACAAATTTTGTAGTTTCAACCTCGAATCTTCCACCGTGTCCGAGATACATATTAATTTTACCGTTTATTATTTATAATAAAATAATACGACGAAGGTTTCAATCTATTTTAGAAAAAACAACAGTCTAAAACTAAACAGATTTAATTTTTTAAATCCGAAATTAAAAGCATTATGTTACGTTATCATATAAAAAAAAAAATTAAGAAATAATGTAGTTATTTTATTTGTTTTATGGGGTAAACATTGAAAGTATTCATAAACCAAAACATTTAAATAATAAACCCACTTATTTATGAATTATAAAGAAATATAATATTTCGATGGGTTTCCTTTGGTTTTTCCATCAGTAACTGAGCGACTAGCTATTAAATCTACCAAATTTTTGGTCACCGAAGCATTATATCTGCCATTTTTCTTGTAATTAATTTTAAATTCTTCTTTGGTTTACATTATTGTTTCTTTCAGGAATTTTCCGCACTCGCAATCTGGGTAAAATCCGGAGACAATAGCCAGTCTCTTACTAGACGTGAATTATTTGTCGGATTGTTTTCATGTATGAAATTAAAATTGTCTGCTAACCCTATTTTTCGGCACTTTGCTTTAAATTTGCTTTTAAACTGTCGAGGTAATCTTTGCTATCCATGATTGTTGCAATGATTACTACGTTTTATACTCCCGCTATCTACATAATATATCCCCAAAACATAACGATGTCACCGCCGTATTTAATACAGTAGAACCCCGATAATCCGTCACCTACGGGACTGAGGGCATGGTCCGAACGCAAAAAAAGGTCGGATTATCCGGAAATTCAAAATTTCATGTACGTATTAAAATTAAAAATTAAATTATGGATGTGCATATATATTTATTTATTATGTAAAACAGTTTTGGAATGATTTACCCTTGTCTAGTCTCTCTAGCACTTTCAATTTTTCATTTAAAGGAAGACTAACGTGTTTACGTTTTGCTCCTGACATAATGCAAAACTTCAAATATGTATCTATATATTACTCGTACAAATGTATTTAAAATGCAAAAAGAAATATTTGCAAAGAGTAAAATTTTCAGAAACGTATGTAATAGGCACTAGTTGCCGGAAAACTGAAACTAAAATGGTCGTAAAATCACAAACAAGCCGCAACCTGTTCTAGGTCGGATTAACCGGAGCGTCAGACTAACCATGGTCGGACTAGCGGGGTTCTACTGTAACTGTTAATTTTAAATGCCTTAAATTTTAGGTTTGCTCCATTTTTTTGCCTTCTATCTAATTCTGCATTTATTAAACTTAATTACGTTACTAGAAAACCTAATAAAGAATTAAAAGTAGAAAATTTAATGCATTTAAAAATAACAGTTAAATATTGCGGTGAAAGCATTGTTTTGGGGGTATGGATAGCAAAGATTACCGCGATATTTTAAAAGCAAATTTAAGACAAAGTGCCGAAAAACAGGGTTAGCAGATATGCATGAGAACAATCCGACAAATAATTCGAGCCTTGTAAGAGAATGGCTATTGTAAATCAAAAATAAGCTTAATCATCCCCCACAGTCTCTGGACTAAAAAAGTGCAGAAAATTCTTGACAGAAACAAGTATAAAAACCAAAAATGAATTTAAAATTAATTACAAGAAGAATGGCAGAATATAATGCTATCGACAACAAAAAATTTGGTAGGTTCAATAGTTCGTCGCTTAGTTACCTAATGGAAAAACCCAAGGAAACCCATCAAAATATATTTCTTTATAAAACATAAATAAATGGTTTATTATATAAATGTTTTGGTTATCGTACGGAGACTTTTTTTATCATGAAATTATGAATAAGAATACTTTCAATGTTTACCCTATAAAATAAAAAAATATCTATATTATTTGTTTATTTTTTATATATAATTACGTAACATAATGCTTTTCATTTTAGATTAAAAATATTGGGTTTCTTAAAATAGACTGAAACTGTTGTCGTACCTAGACTTTTTTGTATGACTATGTGAACTAATTTTGCTTCTTAACTTACAAAAAATATACGAAATTTTTACTTTCTGGCCATAAATTTAACCACTTTTACATCTTAACAAATTAAATCAATTGTACAGATTTCAATTTTTGTGGTTTAAAAATAAAGATTTGGACTAGATTTCTTTGTTTTCGAGCCATAAAATTAAACTCTTTTTAATGTGTACTAATAAAATGAACTTTGTCGATTCCAAATTTTTATATTTCAAATCCGTATTTTTAACCATGTAACACATTTACTTGTAAATTATAAACTTGTAACAACAAATTATTAAAAAATAAAAACCAATTTCTTTCTATTTCTTTTTAAGATTTACTGATAAAATCAACCATGTAAATTCCAAATTTTATAGTTACAAGTATGAGAATAAGATCGATTGATCGATCTTCTTTTTTGAAAAGAACAATCAATTGAATTTTTTTTTTTTTTTTTCAAAAAGATCGATCAATTAAACAATCATCCTTTCTAAAAAATATCGCTATTTTAGATTCTGAAAGATCGGTTTTCTAAAAAATAGATTTATTCAAAGATCGATAAAAATATCTCTTAATTTCAGCAGTATTTGGCATTTGAAGCGCATTAGTAAAAATTCTTAATCAATAAAGATAAATCTTTTGATCATTTATTAAAATCGGCTTTTGATCTTTTATTAAAATCGATCTTTTGATTATTTATTAAAATCGATATAAGATTACGATTTATATTAGAAAAAAAAACAATCTTTTACGATTGATCGATCAATCGCGACAAATCGATTTTATCAAAAGATCGAAAATCGATTTCAAATTTCTAAGATCGCACAGCCCTAGTTACAAGCTTTGTATATTTGTCATCAGAGTTATTAAGAGTTCAGGAAAAAATAACACTTTACAAATACATCAAAATTTAAAAATGTATCTTACTTGTATGGGTAGAGCCAAAGGGGCACTCTTTCCGTCTTCCAAACCTTCCCCAGCATCTCCATCAACTGACTAGCCATCATTTCTTGCCTCAAATCATCTCCACATTTCACAATCACACTTAACAGTCTCCAAGAGCTGAAATGTCCATAGGGCGAAGTCTCCCTAACTCTCCGTTCTTTGTCGAGCCAGGGCTCCTTTAGGGCTGCAGCACTAGGGTCTTCCGGGTCGTGGGTGAATGTTGAACGTTCCGAATGGAAAGAAGCTGATAAGCGACGACGGATATCACCAGCGTAGACGTAGTAAGAGTCGCTTGAGTCTTGGGATAGTTGGGATATTGTGTCGTGGTGGAGGTCTTTAACCACTTGTGGATACTGAAAACAATGGGATTATTTTTTGAGGTTCGTTTAAAAATATTAAAATCTCGATGAGGCGTGGTTTACGCAATACACCCTTAACATGACCCAACGTGCAAAACGTCGGTGTAGTATAGGCAAGTTCTTTTATTCATCGACAAATTCATCAGTGAAATTCATTGCAATTTGATAATCACGTCACTGATGGATATGTGATGGAACAGATAGATGATGAAAATAGGAACTACTTGATGAAAGGGTGCTGGAAGTTATACGTATTGTAGGTGAGTAAGAATGGGTTACTTGCGTACTTTTTTTTTATTTAATATTTTTGAAGAGCAGGTAAAAACTTGCTACCCATATTTTTTCAAAATTTTAAATTAATTAGCTAGAAAAAAAAATAATGAAATTTGATTATTTGAATTCCCGCCATGTATGACGTAGAATTACGCCGCACCAATGAATGGTCGTAAAGCCATAGCGTTTGTTTGTACGGGTAATGTAGATCTCATGTTTGAGATTTCAACAATAGTTTGGAGGTTAGTATTTTAGCTTGTCTTTTTGGTATCGATATTTTAAATTACATGTAACTACCTATGTGTTTATTTGTGAAGTAATTAATATATTTGAGATCCCCGAGAGAGAGAAAAATGAACTAATGTCAAATTCAAATTAAAAGTTTCGTGCACGCAATGCCATCTATACGTTACATTTTTAAACAGTTCCAGTTCAATATAATGACGTCACAGAAAATTTTCTTTCTTAATTTACTAAAAAACAAATAATTTTTTAAAAATAAAATTTATATTTTTATATATATTTTCAACATAACATTACGTATATAGTGATAGAAATCAGATTTTCAGTACCACGCAAGTAACCCATTGTCGTTGTCACTAGAAAAGTTATGAAGGGTTTTTTATTGGGAAAATTACTAAATTATTCAGATTCTGAATTATTTTCCAATGAAGAAAGTTCTACTGATCCGAGTAATGTCAATTTAGAAACTCTATTAATAATTAATAAAATAATAATAATAAAAAAAACATTATGACATAATGGGAATGAAATCATTTCTACAATATTCATAATTCACGACTTTTTCACTGACTACCGGCTAAAACGTCCATAAACTTGTGAACATAACCTGAAAACAATACCCCCCACTATTAATTCATCAGAAATTATCAAATATATCGACACTCAAACCTGACGGATCCGATAGATTTCTGTTTAATTAATCAGTGAAAATAGGAACGCTATATTGAAATTCATTGCTTTTAACGCGTACGATCCATCAGTGAATAAAAGAACTAGCCTGTCTCAACTTCTAGTGAACTGACTTGACATTTAACTTCACTATACTCTCAATCAAATGAGTATGGACTGATGTTCAACATTGCCCCTTGCCCTGCGGTGTTCCCGATTCTTCATAATTTAGCATTTTCAACATGCCCCTGAATTAGCAACAGATATCTCCAGTCCATACTCACTTGACAGCAACTATAATAATTCGGTAAACTCGCGGGAAACTATCTTACCGACTGGTCACGGTAGGATTAACAAAATTTTAAATAAGTAAAATGAACGATGAAATTAATAAAATCAGAGATGTAAGCAAAACAAATCATTTATATTAAAACTAGACCTTAAATTTGGGGATTCTACCATTTTTTCTTTTATATATAATTTCATTTGTTCAGAAAGTATTCGAGCCCGTCGTCATACTAGTTCGTCCTAAAAACAAAGAATTATTTTTATATTTACGTTAATTTATGCATAGTTAAAAATTAAATTTTGTTTCAATATTGACAAATATAATAAGGAATAATCACCTCGATAATCACTTTATTATATTCAATATATATGTAGATTTTGTCATATATAAAACGTTAATGCATTGTAATTTAATGTAAAACTTCGATATTAAAACGCATTTACGACGAACTATTATGACGAGAGGCTCGTAAGTAAAACTAAAATTATTGATGAGAATTTGGTGAAAAAAATCCTATTAATAAACGAGTTATGGTCCCCAAAATATAAAATAGTTAACGTGACGTCACGAATATGTTTTTATATCAAACTGTTTTCTTCATGGACCTAGTTTTTGAAATATATGCTATTTTAAAATTATATTTACAAAAATTAAATGAATATTATAACACTAGATGCATTTAAATTATTAAGTTTAATGCAAGAAATTTATATTGAAATAAAAACTCTTTCAGAATTGCAGTGCTATACTGTTGGCCGCTCCTCCGATATTTGAATTTCTTAACTTAGACCCGCTCCTAACACGCTATTTGTTATGCATTTATAGGCGGTCTTTCAGTCACCAATCAAAATAATATACATTGAATTCCTATTCGTGCTGAGTTGCTATAACAAAAAAAACCTTATTTCCGAAGTATTTCAATTATATTGTTTTATTTCTTTATTAATATTCATTATTACACATTATTAAGAGTATTTTTTTTACTAATTTTCCTTAATTCGATTGAGCCTGAATCCGCCATTACTACCCAATGTTTGAGAACAAAAGAGCTTAACATCTACGTCAAAGAATATTAAAATAAAACTTTCTAAAAGTACAGTTCGCTTTAATTTAAACGAAGTTTCATAATAAGGTTTTCCACAATCGTTAGCAAAATTCATTATTATTCAACTTAAAATAGTGAGCAAAGTAGCATGTTGAAAATACACAAGTCTATAATAATCTACGTCAGGAGTTATAAATTTTGGTGGATAATAATTGTACAATAAATATCTACCATTCTACATGAACGAACAATAATTTTATAATTTTTTGTAGTTAACTTTACATTAAATTCAGTTATAAACATATGTACTGTTGAGTTTTTCATTAATAAAAAAAGTATCATGTTTCATTTTTTAGAAAAATTATATTTGAAGATTGTGAAAATCATGTTTAGCACACGTGAGCACGTCTTTTTCTTACTTGTCCAGTTGGCGTACTCGCTCCCGCTCGTGCGGCCAATTCCCGGTCCCGTGAGAAAAAGACGTACTTTGCTCACTTGTACTAAAATAGCTATTTTGTCTTACCTGTTGCGAAATTTCGTCATCTTCTTGACTCCAACACTCCTCCTGTTCATCCTGGACCACTTGCTGAACTTCAATGCCATTCCCTGCTCCCAAATTCTCCTCTGACCGCGTATGCCTTAAACTATTCATAACTTTGGCGGGTACGGGACACCTATACATATCTTCCACGTCTAGGACTTCAACGTAGATGATATACGGCGCCTTATCCTTGGAATTAAGGACGGCAGAGACTTGAGGTGGAACCCTAACTATCAAGTGGGGAACGGTGGAGTGGAGAGGTAACCATACACGGGCGGGGATGTTTAGGTTAAGGGTGCTAAGTTCGGAGATAAGGCGGGTTGTTTTCGCTTCTTTAGTAGGGATTGAGGATAGGAGTTTACCGATTGATATTAAGGATTGCATGAATTCTAGTTCTGGAGCCAATCGAGGAGCCTATGGACAAAATATTGTATAAAAATCTGGGACAATAATATACACTTACGTGCACAGAGATCGCCCACTTCGCAAAAAACGACCTCAGATTACAATAAAACTTATGCTGTTTGAAAGATCATTTATTAAGTTTTAACATAAATTTGCCATGCATTATTTTGCACATAATTCGTTTTTTGGTGTTGTATCAGTTTCATGCATTTCATTTCAGAACATTTCGTTGGAGAACACGTAAGGAATTCTAATTAATTTAGGCTCACGTTATAGTTCTTAACGTCATTTGCGTTATAAAATAAAATTTAGACATATATTATAAAATACAGTGCTTCTTTTATCATTTTTACCTTCTGTCACCTTTAGGTAAGGAAGGTATTGTCTTTGGTCAAAAAATTCGGTGGTGAGTTTTTAATGAATAAGCACGTTTTAGGGTCCCTACAATACGAATATACCATTTTTAAGATGATGTATGTGTGTGTGTGTGTGTGTGTGTGACAAATTTTTCTCCGACGATAACTCCAATACTACAATTTTAAAAATTATAATTCTTTCGTATTCCTCTTCTGTACAACATATGAAGAGTTGATTAGATTTTGGTTATAATTGATCCACCGGAAGAACCCTTATTTGAAGTTTTTAACAGTTTTTCTTAAAGAAACGCAATTAAATATTATTTTTTGACTTTTTGTTATTATACATATTAAAGAAAATACTCCTCTCTATAGGGGTTGATTATACATTTTCCTTCATATTCAATAGATGTAGATTTAAAGCGTTATAAAGGAATTAATTTTCGTAAATTAGTCAGCTTTGCTATTTATCATGTAAACAGCTGATAGGTATATTCAAAAAATTTTAATTGACAGATGTCAGTTGCAAGTGCAAAACCAAATATAGAAAGTATAGGATCTAAAATTGGTATGTCATAGTGTTCCTCGCAAGTGACATGCAGAGAAAGGACAAAGAGTAGATGGAAAGACTGTATCGCAGAAGCCTTCAGAAAGAAAGGACTGTGTGAAGAAGATGCGTTGGACAGGAATGAGTGGAAGAGAAGAGGAAACAGCGACCCCTAATAAAATAGGGGAAAGCTGAAGAAGAAATGAAGAAAGTGTCAATTGCATTTTACTTAGTGTGTGTTTATGTGATAATTTTATTGGATTTGTAGAACTTTTTCAAATGAACTTTTGGTATGGAATTTGCAAAAAAATAATATGTGTTCGTGTTCGATTTTACATGATATTATATAGAATCTGTTCGAAGGACCTTTTGGCATGGGATTTGTACAAAATACATCGAATTGACGGAAGGTCTTGTGCTGGCCACATCAGATTTTTTCTAGATAAACTTGATCTTTAGCTGCTGACGTCTGTTATAATCCTTAAGGATATCTTTTCACTTTTGTTTTCAGTTCTGTTAAATTATAATAATGGTAAGCGTATTAAATAATCTTTCAAACAGCATAATTTTATTTTAATATGAAGACTAGATTCTAAAAAAAAAAAATATATTAAATTTAAAACTGCGAAGTGGTCGATTTCTATGCAAGTAATTCATATTGTCACAAAATAATTTTAAATTAATGTGGTTTAATGTAAAAACAACCAATGCCCCATTTCGTATTTTTTTAAATTAATAATTCAAATAATTTCTATGTAAATAAAAATGAAACTTCTAGTAACATCTTGTGTTCATTTCTGAATTAATTATTCATATATTTTATATATAAACATTACTAGAAAACCCCGCAAAATCTGGCATATGCGCTTAGTAATTTTTGTACTTATAAATTAAATATATTTTCTACGCTAAAACAAGTAGATCTATATATGTATTTCAATTTCAAACAAAAGTTAACAGTAACAATCTAAAAATAGATCTTTGGTTTGTACAAGTCAAGTCTGCACAAATGCACGATTTTACTCATATTTAACTTTAGGGAGTGTCTAATGAACTGTCCACACAGCCGCAAAAAAATTTAGTGAACTGTCGCACATGTGCATTGCGAGTTTTCGAACAGAACCTAAAAACCGCTGTCTACCAATTATGAATCGCCAGTTAGGTATTGTTATAATTAAAAAAAAAAACAATCAAAACAATACCTAATTCACAATTCCTAATTGGTAGACAGTGGTTTTTAGGTAGATTCGAGAAGTGGCCTCTAGAATTGTCCGCTCTGTCTGGACAGTGCGGTAGACACTTCCTTAATTTTATCGAATTTATTTATAAAAATTGCGAAGTTAAACACATTGATGCTGCCCTCATGCAACAAAAAATATACTACTAGGTTCGTAGAATGTTTAAATATAAAAATATAACGTACGATATTTATAGTTTTATGTGCAATGGGGTCCACAAATCTATTTTTTTATTATTTTAAATGAAAGTTCGTTTAATTTTGAAGCTACATATATGTAATTTAAAAATTCTTAATTGTCTTTCATTTAACTGCATTTGATTTTTAACGTCAATATGACGTCACAGACACGTATCCTTTTCTCGCTCCGCACCAGGCTCTACAGTAGGCTGCGAGAGAAAGATAGCAATAATGTGACGTCACAGTGGCAGTGACAACAAATATAAAATATGTCCTGAATTATTAAAAAATGTTTTTTTATCTTAACTGTTATTTATTACTTTAAGTATAAAGTGTACATTTTATTATTTTTTGTTATGGTGGAGGACCTCATTGTATACTACCAAATTTTGAGTAGAAGCTATTAATAATATATTTGTTTGTTTATTTATTTATTAATTTTACATAAACAATAATTATTAATTAATAGAATATTACATAACCTGTAGGTATAATTATGTTTATAATTAATTCTTTATAATGTTTTGTAGTGAAAAAAAGACGTATTTTTAAAATAGTAAGTGCCTACTTCAAAACTATTTTTATGTTATCATTTTTGGGAAATACATGAAAATTTATAATCATTTCTTTAAATATTTACTAACCAACATCTCTGAATCTAAATAACATAATTCGAGTTTGTTTACTCAAATGAATTCCGCAAATTTTAAATAATAAATAAATATTTTCGATTTCCTATCTTACATTTATCTGAATTTGAACAAACTAAGACATTTCTCAGTAAAGTATTTGAGATATTTACAACTTGGGGAACGAACTAACTTTATATCTGTGTATGCTAAGTTAGGAATAAGTCTCCGGGTTATTTTTAGTCGTTCGTATGTGGATTTTCCCCAACGAAAGCTTGCCAAGTCATTTACAGAGATAGAAACATTATACCGTACATGTAAATTAGTAAATAAATACAGATTTAGCACTATTATCTAGCTATGTATAATACTAGACTTTGTATAACGATATTGTTTGCAATTACGAATTTATAAAAATGGGGTATTCTAAGGATCTTCTTTTATATTTATTTCTGATAATATATAAATATGTGTAATGGTAAAAAAGTAATTTTAAAATTCAAATTAGTAAACGAGATATGAATTTTTGTATGTCTTAAAATACTTGTGACGTCACAGTCCCGAGTAGATTATCCTTCTCAAACAGATAATTTTAGGGGCATATACATCTTTTGTTTTTATTAGAACTTCTTTCCCTTGTCAAATTAATAAGTATTGAATACAGAAATAACGAAAAATTTTTAAAATAAATATGATTTCAAACTTTTTCGTCAAACATTTTGAGAATATCATTAGGATGACAGTTAGTTCTTCATTTGAATTCAAACGAAAACAACAAATAGCAGATCCAGATCGACCGAATTGTGACGCTGCTTTTACAATAATTAAGCATTTTTATTACAACAAAGTAATATTTCATCATTTTCATTTTACTAAACTTCTTAAATTATTAAAATATCTTTCAGAACTCATATTACTAATTGGAATAATACTACCTCTTTAGTTTTAGTTCTGTATTTTTATTTAATACCAATGTTTCGGCCGCACACACTGCGGCCTTCTTGAGGGGAAAGAATTCTTATTTTAAAGTATGTTATCTTATAATGGAGGGTTATGATTTTGACGTCACATGCAAGAAAGAGTGCGATGATGTAGTAGTTGAGATGAAAGATCCGATTACAAACAAACCATCGCCATTTTTAAAGTTCTGTCTTCTGTGACTTGTATTTTGACATTTGAGTTTTACATAATTCAATGTCTTCGGATGGCCGTGGAAGCTTAAAGAATTTCACATTTGTTTTGTATTCTTTGAAGTTATAGCGGGAGTGACTGTTGCAAAGATTCGTATTTGGCATCATCTTGCAACTGTCACCGCGACAGCGATTTGTTTTTAGTAATGGAATGAACTTAGTCACACGTATAGTTCAAGGAAAATATCAATAGATGGCAGCACGAAAATATACCTCTGTATAATTATTATTGAAGTTTATTACATCTTTGCAATGGTTGAATACCCCATTTATAAAAATTAAAAGTTATATAAGTTACAAAATAATATATGTTAGGTAGTTTAGAAG
Source organism: Ophonus ardosiacus (assembly GCA_943142095.1). Classification (NCBI taxonomy): domain Eukaryota; kingdom Metazoa; phylum Arthropoda; class Insecta; order Coleoptera; family Carabidae; genus Ophonus; species Ophonus ardosiacus. The sequence continues at coordinate 31,979,211 of OW964834.1, read as the reverse complement.
AATAATTATTAATATTTCAACTTCATAAAACATTTAGAAAAGCAAAAAATCTAAAAAATAGCAAATTATTGATTAAAAATCACTTACCGAACATGTACACTCAGTCTTCTTGCCTCTTAGATCATTCACAACTCCCTGGCACGTATCAAAACAGACACATCCGTTATCGAAGGCCCTTCCGGTACTTAGATCCCCTAAACACAATTTCTTCCATTCGTTTCTTCCTTTGAGAGCCGACGCGTCTGAATGTGACCTTTGATGCGTTTTCTTCCCTGTTAACACGGGCACTGTGTGCTGATTTGGCGAGGGTCTGGGTCGTAGTTCATCCGAGAGGATTAAGTTTTTGAGTTTGGTGCCGTGCGACTTCTTTTTACTGGGGAGGGAGTCTGAGGAATACGCGCCTAGGAGCCAGGCGCATTTTAAGGAAAAATCGGCTGATTGCCGACATCTGAAAAGAAAGTATATTTATTTTTTGGGACCTTAAACTATTATTGTTAACCGTGTATAATACTGCTTAAACGCCCTGAGTTGTAAAGTACATTGACCCTTATTTAACTTTGTATAAATATTATTTACAAATTGCAAAATATGTGGCCAAATTCTAAACAAAAATACAATCGCATTTATATCGCAAATTTTTTTCGAATGCGCAATTATTTGATAACGGTTATACTTTATCAAATGCGCACATAAAAAATGAAACATCAGCTATTTTTACTGCTGTAAATTCATAGAAAATTTTGTGCGAAATGCATTTCAAAATAAATTAGCATACAAACACAAATTTTGAAACGTAATCTTGCAATAATAGAACGTGAGTAACAATAGATTTCTTTGGCAATGGGTGAAGTTTACGTTTGAAATTATTTTTATACTAAATACTAGACGAACTATAGACTTCGCTTAGAATAATAGTAAGGCGAAAAATATTATTATACTGCATGTATCTTTAACCATGACCGAGGTAACGTAGTGTTTTTCGACACATATTTGCAACAAATACAATATTTCGACCAAAATCTTTTTCCTGAAATTGTCATGTAATCTACTACTTCCCTGCCACGAAATCTGCAGGGAAGTAAAATGCAACGTTGCCATATTTATTTTCACAAACATATTTTACATTTTAATATGAAATACAATTATAAAATTAAAATAAATAATATTATAAATAACGAAGACGGATTTGTGAAAAATTCATGAATCTCACTGGGATTTGAACCAATAGATATCGAAGGCCTTGGGTTCAAATCTCAGTGAGATTCATGAATTTTTCACAAATCTGTTCTTCGTTATTTATAATATTTATACAATTTAATTTGTACACTTAAACACATGTCCATTATAACTAAGGTACAGAAATTCACTATTGAAATACATCCTAACAGTTTTTTACAAAATAAATAAGGTCCAGTATTCAATGAGGTCATGCAAAAAAAATAATTGTACCTTTTTTCTCTTTAAATCGAAAAAGGATAGTCTAATTCATCGATCAGTATGATTAAATTATTTTTTATTTATATTTTTTGTTGTATAAAATCGTTTTAAAGTATGGTATTTTTAAAAAGTTGCAAAAACCAGCCATGTTTTGTCGTCACAACGTTACGAACCAAGTTCAGACTCATTTCAAACAGACATTTTATATGGACACATAATTTCTAAAAGAAAAATATATATAAACTATAAATTGAGGATTACATATCTAAATATGCTATATTATATTAATATAATATCGTTCTATTTATTTTTATAAATATAATTTTCATTTGGCGTGAAATTATCTACGTTACATCAGATGTTTCTTTCACTTTTGAATCTTTGAATTAGACGGTAGGAGGTTATAAACGCATATGAGACATTGAATATATTTCAGAATATTATTTTATTCTTTATTTTGGCACGAAACAACGTTCCATCGACATGTTTACTTTCATAAATTTTAGGTTATCTTTAAATGTCACTTTGACGTTTAAGAAAATGTGAAAATCAAAATAATCGTGCTTCTCACTCTGTGACGTCATTGGACAAGGGACGAAGCGGGGGTCTTCAGCCGCATTTTAAAGAATGTCATTTTCAATTACAATTTTTTCATGATTAAAGATCGATTTGAGGAAAAATAAAAAATACGGGTCTATTATTTTTCACTACTCTATCGATTAAAATTATAAAAAAAAAAGTCGTGCATGACCTCATTGTTTTAAATTCTTGTACAATTTTAAATAGAATTCCTTAAGTTTTCAATGTGATTTACTTGTTAAATGAAAATAGGTTATATGTACCATTCATATTCGTCATGAAAAGACAAACATCCCTGCCATGATAATTAAATAACTATTACTTTCTAACCGTAAAATTAACCACCACTGTAGTCGCCGTCAAATTAGTATGGACTGAGGTTCAACTTTTTTCCTTCTCTGCACCCTAACCCTTGCCCTGCGATGTTGTCGCTTCTTCATAACGTGGCATTTTCATTGCCCATAAATTGGCAACAGTGTAGAAATCTCCAGTCCATACTTATTTGACGGCAAGAAAAATATTTACGTTGTGATTAAGTTTGAAAATGACATTCATGGTAGAAAATCCGTCCAGATATTCAATGGGGTCCTATACCATTTTTATTTTATTTTTATTTTTTCTGTAAGAACAGGATAAAATAAGAATTTTAGTGCAAACGCGACTTAAAAATTTTACGTAATAAGCGAGATATGAATTTTTAAAGTTTAAGAATTTGATGCGTGACGTAGCAGGTACTAACAAGTAATCGACAAACAATGGGACAAGCTGTTAGTTATAGAGGGAACAATTTTTTTCATGTTTGCATAGCTGAAATGCTTTTATATAAAAAACTTATACGTTATATTCATGAAGAAATTATTATTAAGTATAAATAACATAAATAATAAGCATTTTTTTCCTAATAAATTATAGAACATTGAAACAGTTTGACAATATTATTACACAAAGTATGACGACAGATGGCGCCAGTGTTTGCCTGTTTTGAAGTTTCAATATTAATTTAATTAATATTATTATTAATTTAATTAATATTACAAATTGATTTAATTATAAATATATTATTATTGTTAATATTACTAGATGTTATAATTAAACAAATTCGTCAAACACAAAATTCTTAAATGTTTTGTTAGGTTATAGAACAACATGACATTTCATATTCTTATAAAGGTGACCGCTACAGACGCGCGAATATCCTTTTTAAAATCAGGCGACCAATCAAATTCTTAGTACCTAACACGTCATGCCCAATTAGTACTCAGCTTCAATCGCATGTGTGACAGTCAATATTTAAAGAAAATTTTTTCACTAATACTTATTAATTTATGTATATTTTCGTCTTCTTATTTAATATAGTTAAAATATGACTATGGTATAGGACCCTATTTTAGGCCGCTAAGGAGCGTCAGCCAATAAAAGTTTATACTAGAATGAAAGCTGAATGGTGACTATAACTATTCTCATAAGGCAATGATTAAAAATAGTATTTTGTCATATTTTTCCGTATACTTTTCTAGGTAGGTATATTATAGCTTTATTAATATACAAATATTTGTCTATTATATTCTATTTAAAAGTCTAGGAATTTTATTTGTAATATACAAACTTTTATCATACAAATTCCAAACACTGAACAAATAAATATTATCAAAATCTTCCTAAATCAATTGTGTTTGTATTACAAAGTATAATACATGTCTCCCCAGACAAATCCATGTCAATTCTATTCTATTTTAAGAATGCAAGCCGCCGTTTCAATATATTGTCAACATTGAGATATAAGGTGTACCATATCGATAGAAAGAGGTCAACGACTTTGCAATATATTCTAGGGCGGTACAGGAAACGCAAACTCGCATATTTGTTTATTACTTTACTTGAGGAATTCGCTTAGATTGTAAAATTATCTTCTGCAATGAGTAACGACTTTTCATGATTCATTTTATATCGAATAATATGTGAGCCATAACCGTCGGAATTTTTTATAAAGATATATACATAAATCATTATTTCATCTACGAAAATAGAGTTGCTTTAGAGAAATAAATACATCAGATATTTTACAATTAATTATTGAAATTTGTGTAATATTTTGAACAAGTTTGATCTGAAACAGAATGTGACGTCAAAATTCATACAGTTCAACATGTGACAAACTATCGCCCACGTTTATTTGTATAAATAACATAGGTGATAGACTAACTGTTTTCCTATTGGCTATGAATAACGTGCTTTATGTAATATTTGAAGTCACAGAAGTGGGGGGGGGGGTTATTTTTCATGACTATTTCTAGCGCCAATTTTTTATTTATTTACGAAAATAATAAATTATTATTATTATATTATTATTATTATTATTACTATTATTATTATATTATTATTATTATTACTATTACTAATATTATTATTATTATTATTATTTTATTACTATGAAAAATATTGCAAACCGGTTCTTTAACTGATTGCAATTTTTAATATTCATAATAATAGAAAAAAAGAATACTTGATTTCTCACAAATTTATTTACGTTGTCGAAACAACGTTGTTACCTTAGTAAACAAAATTTGTGTTCTTAATTTTCTATTATTCACCCCAATGAGCCTGTTTCACAGTTTTCAAAAACTATTTTAAATGAAAGTTTATGGAACGATTTTCTTAGTAATAATTGTTATTTTAATAATTTGTTGTTATTTGTGGAAATAATTAAATAAAAAGATTGGTGTCCTGAAAAACTACCCCCCACTCCTGTGACGTAGAAGCACATACATTACATCATTAATAGCCAATAGAAAAATAGTTTTTCCATCACCTACGTGTATTCATATTATTTATATAAATAAACGTAGGCTAAAGTTTGTCACATGTTAATAACAAAATCTTTTGATTTGACATTTGACGCTGACATTGCTCATTGTAAATGAATAATAAAGTAATAATGGCTAATTCAAATTACACTCAAGCTAAGTCGGACAATTAACCGAAGGTAGATAGCTGGATGATGGCTGAATTTATATCAAAACGATTGTTTTACTGCTACCGATATAAGGGGTGTTAAAGAGTTGAGGTAAAATAAAATATAAAAATTGAATTTATTATATAAATTGATAATATATTTTACTTTAAAGTTCTGGTCGTGATTCTTATTTGACACTTGTTTGACAACTTTGACAATATGCTGAAGATGTATGTACTCTGATGTCATATTCTGTTTCAGATCACGTGACTTATTCAAAACTTTATCCAAATTTCAAAAATTGATTGTAAAATATCTAAAGGATATTTCTTGATATTTTCAAATTTGAGGCTCTTTAAAGAACAATATCTTTTCAAATTTAATACTTAGAAGTCATATAAAAATTCTTGCAACAGCCCTATTCTTTATTAAAAAATCAGCTAATTTAAATCATGATTTAATTCATGCCCAACACATTAATACAAGTAGAAACGGTTGGCTTTCAAGCACCGTCAACTATGGATGAATATTTAAGACAGCAGGAGGGATTTTAGTACAAAAAATTGTGCAAAAAATACAAAAAATTAAGTAGAGCAAATGTTAAGATGTGTAAAATATTTTTCCAGGTTACTGACATGTGAAAAGAAATTTAGAGAAAGTTACATTTTTTAGTAATACGTGCACTATAGTTTATACAAATTTCCTTAACGGAATAATAATGCTTTACAATCAAAATTAAGAGTTAATTTTATTAGAAAACTTATAAACATGGTTACAAATTTCAAATTTGTCACGTTATTCAGACACCGTTAAAGATAAAATATTATAATCATGTTTCGATCCATTTTTTTGTGCAAACCCCAAGTCAAAAACATTACTAATATTTTATTTATAAACTGAAATCTTATACATAAAATCATTTTTAAATGTGTAATCAAGAAATCAGCTCAAAACTTCATCAAATATATTGAATATTATACCGTTTTTTCCGTATCCATTTTTTGGTATATAACAATTTTAATGAAATTAACACATTGTTTAAAGTGAAATCCATATTGTACTCAGACTTTTAATTATATTACTTTCATATAACGAGAGAAAGTATGTGTGTTTATTATTAAATTTTCCCATATAGTAGAAATTTGTACGAACTTTAAATTTGTTAATTGTGGTATACAGAGAGAACGGAAGTAATATTTTTATTTGTTTCCTGTCTGGAACTCAACAAAGAACTTTAATGAAGGTATTGTATTTTAATATGAACAAATAGTTCACAAAAATAAGGGAGGAAGAATGATAAAACTTTTTTAATAATATTAAAACTAAAAATGTATTTAATTTATACTATTTCAAATCTATTTTTTGACTGTCTAAAGATGTAATCTGAACTAATTATCACTTAATTTTATTTTGTCCGCATGCCAAATATATAAATTGAGTAGAAAATTATTATCCTACACATGAAAATGCAAGTAAAACATGTGTTGAAATGGATCAATTTATACGACTCCAATTATTAGCCAATGTTTGAGAACAATATGAGATTAACATCTACATCACAGAATATTAAAAAATTATTACTTGACGAATAACAATTAAGATTTTCTAGAACTACAAAATTTAGAATAAAACTGTGGAGGACCCCATTAGCAAAAATACACGCCACTGTATACGAATTATATTAACAGAAGAAACTACTTCAATTACGTATGTCGCCAAGAATCACAATTCTTATTGCGCAATGCCATTCTTACGTGAAGAATACTATACATATGTATGTGTTTATATTAGGTTTTCTTTTCTGTTGAATTTTTCAAATAAAACATTTCTAAAGTGGTTTATTTAAATGTCAGTTTAAATTAGAATGTTTATTTAACGTTTCCCTTTCACTGTTGGCGTTCAGAATAAAAAACAGATAATCTAACACATTTAATAGATAAAGCAGTTTGATATATTAGCGGGGCATTTACAGAATTTAATTATAAATGATAAAATATAATATATGTTTCATTTATTATTCATTTACTCTGAACTTTAATCGTCATGAATAAACTGTTTATTGGACAGTTTTTACCCCAATAATTAATAAAAATTTGTGCTTACTAATTTTTGGTTTAAACTGACCTTTAGCTTTTTAAAGGCGCCTTTACGTCGGCATTTCACCGATAAGATACTAATAAACTTTGAACTTTTCAGAAATTCTTTGAATATTTAAAATAAAATACATATTTTTTTCAAAAAATCTCGATGCTAAATTATGAAACTTTCCATACATTTCTTATCAGAAACAGATTGACAGCTGATAAGAAAACGTGGGATCAGCATTCTACTTAGATCTAACAATAGATTTTTATCTTATGAGTTAGGCATGATACTAAGTTTGAATATATTATCAAAATTTGATTGTGAAAGGATGAAATAGTTTAAATATTAGTTTGCAAGGACATGTAGTTAGATAAAACAAGAATGACAACTTAAAAACGATGTAGGTGTATTGTAGATTTATTTAAGAGTGTGTATATACCGTTAAATACAAGTAAAACTAACAGTAAAAATATTGGAAACCATGGCCCGTATTTTCTCATCTTTAAGTAGCGCTACTTCCGAAAAATCGCTACTTTAACTGTCAAATGTCAACTTTAATATTAAAAATTAGAGAAATAAAAATAAATTAAATTGTAACTAGCACTTATTTCAAATATTATAGGCTTCATTTACAAAATGTCAAACCTATACTTATCTACTCGTAAAATAAAAAATTTAAAAAATCGAAATAGCGTTACTTCCGAAGTAGCGCTACTACAAGATGTGAGAATACGAGCCCATGTGTTTTCATTAGAAAACAATATTCGTAAAAATGGCACTGTAGTAATAATTTGTTTATAGGTAGTTCAATTCGCTCTATAATTTGTGCTGACACCTACAAGGAAAATATTTTTCTGCAGCAAAGAACACACATGATGCAAACAAGACCTTTATTCCAGACCTTTTCAATAGATTTTTATGGAATTATTGGTAAATCACGTAAATCAATATTAGATACAAAAATGCATGTCAATGTATAAGAACTATCTTGACAGTTCCAAATTATTTCCTGGACAGAGATGCGACATACGGATGGTAAAAAGAAACTATACTTCATTTCACGTAAGAAAATAGCAGATGGCACTTAAAGAGTCGACCGTTTTTACATGCATTATATGCATAAATAATTCGTGAAACCAAACTTTGTCAATAATAAATATTGTTATCTGTAAAAATGTACTAGTCCTGAATATTAAAAATTACATCAAAACATGGTTAAATATCACTTAATTCTGTAAATTTTATTGAGAGTTAACAAATTATATTTTTTCGATTTTGTGAACTAGGTTAGCATTTTGACCAATCAAAGGGCAGAATTTACATCCCTATTTAAACCAACGCTATTGTCTTACGTGAAATGAAATATACTTGGTTCGTAGTATGATCACGGTTTTAACTAAAAACGCTGTTTTAAGAAATGTCAAATTTCAATATTTAATAACAAAAATAAATAATATCAAATTTATTAAAATATGATTTTTAAGCAGAACATAGTTTGTATTAGGGGTACCGTGGCCGCGTGCCTGAGTGTCTGGTCGCGAACCTAGGGGAACCGGGTTCGATCCAGACAGACGCCAAATATTTCCAATTTTAAATGGCACAAAAGTGCCCCTGTGGTGCACTCTCCACACCAGCTATGAGTGCCGTGAGGTGACGCGTGGTAAGCGCCCACACGGTAAAATATATCGTCATCATTACCGATGTCTACATGTGTTGTAGATACTGGCACACCCAGAAATGGGTAATATGCCGTGATGATATATTTATTTATTTAGTTTGTATTCAAACAAATATTTTTTTAAAAAGAAATCGTTTAAACATAAGGGTGAAATTAAATATTGAAATTTGAATTTGGCATTTCTTAAAACAACGTTTTAGTTACAACCATGATCATACTACGAGCCCTTGAGTTTACAGTCCATGACACGAAAGAAAAACGCTCTGAGGGATGTTAAATATTACGATTAGAAATATTTTACTATGACTTGGACTTATACGCAATACATGAACCGCATTGTCGTTAAGAAATTAACTGCTAAAGTCCTTGTTACCAAAAATCTAGGGACGGTCATAAACAGCTTAACCGCGTATCACTTAAGTTCAGTAAGAAACATAAAACTTCTGCCTATCATAAATAATAAGACTGAACACTGTTTTGCACACAAAACTAAAGTAATTTGTGGTGTACCGTACTAAACTATTCCATTCTAGTTTTATAGTATAGGGGCGTTTAAGCTGTTTATGACTGTCCCTCGATTTTTGGTGACGAGAACTGACACTGACTAATAGACCAGTGGCATGTACACTATTTCACAGTGACGTTATTTCGAGACTACAGTTGGCTGGCTGTTCCCCACTTCTCTTGTTAACAATGATGATTGGTGGACTGATGATTGGTGGAACACAGTTTGTAGATACTCTCCCTTATCCCTACAGATTTCTTTGGCGATATGGACTAATACGTATGTCGTTCATAATCATACAGTTTTTCTTACGTGAAGAAGACTATATAAATGTATTCTTTAATATGTTGTTCATTATTTAGTAGACATACCTCACGTTTAAAATTATATTTTCCGTTGACCGTTTTTTAATAGCTTTTGTTAATGTATAGAGAATCATTCATTAATCACCCCTATTAATGCATGATTTTTTATTAATAAAAGATTTTAGTGAGTAACCATAGATATAGATACCGAATAATATTGCTTAATTGTCAAACTTTACTAACCTAAAAATTTTTGTCATGGAATAAAATAATTTTTTCCAATTCAGTAAAATACGGTCAAAGGAAAAATATTGCTAACTAACACGTGTATTAATTGGTGATTAATAATCTCAACAATTAAAGCGATTGTATCACTCATTAATAGCACTCATTAACACACTAGTTAAATAATTATTAATTTACAAGGCATATAATTTGACATGCTGGTCTTTATAGTGTTTACAGAGTTAGATACACTTATTATATTACATCATTGATTTATTTTAGTTATTAATATAAAAATGATATGTATGTAAAAAAAAATTTGGACTCACCTATGGACCAAATACGGATGTATCGCCTCTGCCACATCATGCATCTGGATATACATACACACTAACTGCGGTAAATAAAAATCCACTTCCTGATCCGGAAAACTAAACATTTTATTCGCGATATAACTTTGCACCCCGGGTTCCTTCGATTGAAACAAATACGGTATCGCCATAGTTACATCAAACATTTTCGACTCTAACAATCTCAACAACAACCCCATTGTTTGTGGCTTATTTTTCTCTTTATCAACATCACTGTCTCTATCCGACTCATCGAGACTTTCCCGGGATTGCGATCCCGAGTTGACGCTGGACTCCCGGGTTGAAATCCCGGAATCGTCGGAACCGAGGGACGCGAGTTCGTCGGCTGTAACAGGCGGAGCGCTAGGAACTGGAGGTATAGGGGGCTCGCAGTCTGGACTAGGGGTTATGTCCACCTCTGGAATGCGTTGTAATGCGGAATCTAACGACCGATTTCGGTGGTGGGTGGATGATATTGTTGTTACTTGTGTCACTGGGGGAAGTAGGATACCCATTGACCTGAAAAAAAAAATCACTAATATTAGTGATTTTTCTACTATAGACAAACCCAATCTTATATTAGACTTTATACATGTACTTTAAATTATATGTTCAACTAAAATGATATTTCCTCCACTTTTCTCAAGAGTAGATTTCAAATTCTACTGGTCTGAAGCTGAAGCAGTAGATTTCTTTGTTTACGTCTAACTTGAAATCCAGTAGTTACAAAATAGATCGGAACAAAAGTGCAACGAAAGTTTGCACTCTTAGGTACAATTTTATATTAATCAATAAAAATAGATGTGTCTTTGTCACTTTTTTACAGATTTACATATCTGTAAAACTTAAATGTAAACAATCGACCTGTAAATCTGTAAATATTCAACAAAATCACAACGAAGGCAGCTACTCTCCACTCTTACGTATAATTTTATATTAATTAACAAGAATAGATGGGTGTTTGTCACTTTTTTACGGATTTACAGATCTATAAGACTTACAGATGTGAAAAGAATCGACCCATAAAGTTACTAAATCGATTTGTAATTCTGTACATTATGAACAAAGTCGCAACAAAAACCACCACTCTCATGTATAATTTTATATTAATCAACAAAAATAGATTTGTTTTTGAGACTTTTTTTACAAATTTACATATCTGTAAGACGTACATGTGAACAGAATCGACGTATATAAAGTCAAAATCGATCGGTAAATATGTAAATAATGAACAAAATCACAACGAAAACAGCCACTCTTATGTATAATTTCATATTAATCAACAAAAATAGATGCGTTTTTGTCTCTTTTTTCCAGATTAACAGATCTGTAAGACATCGTGTATATCTGCAATGTTATTTAATTGTTCAAACTATTATCGTCACGTTTAATTTTGTCTTATTTTATTGTCAATGTACCCTTATTTAATATGTAAATAAATTGAACTCATTTAAAACGTTTGCTTCGTATCTACAGCCATTTCCAAACAATGTAATTTAAAAAAAAAACTATTAAAACATCTTTGAAGTAAATTAAAGTTATACATAAACATTGAAACATACTTTATTGCAGTTGTAGAAAACACAACTTTACTTTAACACTATTGAAAAGGATTTCAAACATTCACAACACTCCCAAATAAATTTTAAACAGCTATACAACATTTAAAACAATTTTAAACACACAAAACACAAAAAAAAACATGAGAAACACAAGTTTCAATAAATAAAATTATTTAACAAAATGGCGTCTTGTAAACATCTGTTTGATATCAACAAACTTTGTACTTGTTTTACCTCTTCTCTCACACAATTTTCGTTATTTATTGAACAAATTTGATCACAAATCACAAAACTTGCTTCCAATATGTCTACACACTCTCTGAAACTTACCCCATATTATATTCACTTAATTTAATATAAAACAAAATAATATTTATTCAATATGGTGAGAAAACATTCTTATTGAAGCCGTATTCAGACAAGTTACGTCGTAAAATTTAGGAAATGAACATGGCGCATATAAATAATTACACTACGGACTACACAATAATCTGAACAAGAATGAAAATTTGACACGTAGATCGTTATTATTATCTATCTGATTGTAGATAAACAGATTTAATAGAGATAACGAAAACAAATAATGAAAATGGCGCGAGGTAAAACAAAACAAGAGTCATATGATTGTTGATGACAACAATGTAGTTTCTTACCGAAAGTCGAGGCTGAGATTCCGCTGATGGTTGGAGAGCCTCGCCTTGACGCTGAGGGGTGCATTCGCATTCCCGGGGCGTCCGTGCACCGAAGGCAAAGGCACTGTTTGTTTCACACGTTTCATCACTGCACCAGACACTTCACTCATCTTGTCAACGATATGTCAGTTGACAAACACCCAATTCTATCTAACTATCATTGTATCTGCAAAAATAATTTCATTTGTACCCCCTACAACACTGTTCCAATCAACCGTCTACTGTCAAACATTACTAAACATGATTGATTTGGAAAAATAGGTTAGCGCATTTTGACAGAAAAAATTAAGGGCGGTTAGAAAGGGTGTGCCCTAAACACATTATTCTCGCACTTATATCAAACACTTTTGAAATATCGTTGATGAAAATCGACGCAAAGTACACTACTTCTCAACGAACGTCCTTGCTGAATTTCTATCAAACTTTCTCACCTTCAATTCGGTTCAGTTTCAGAGAAATATCTCGTCAACTACGACGGACATTATACTCATTTCGCGCACTAAAACACACTCTCAGCACTTTATACATTTATATTGTTGAAGCTGGACACTTGTAATCACACACAAATATTAAAAACAACAATATAGAGTGTGTAATTGCGACATATGTAGCTGGACTGCCAACACAACCAACGCCATACTGTGAAACTGGATCGTAGAAGTAGAAGGGGAATATTCGCTGCTCCCAGAATAAAGTGGGAGAAGATAAGTTTACATTGTGCCAGCGTTCAAATGGTACTATATTTATTACTTTTAAATTCACTTAAAATGCAAATATCTCTTAGATTTTACATGCATTACACATTAACAATCAACATTACACTTTTATCATTCATACTTCCTTGTATTTTTGCTCAAAACATAATAAATAAACTCTTAATACTGTATTATTTTAATGTAAATCATTTAAAAATTAATAAATAAATGTTAAAACAACAAATTTTATGACCTATCTACAAAAATTGTTATACTTTTAATATTTTAAAATTTCTTAGGTAATGCATATTTATAAAATATTGAAGCCATAAAGTCATAAATTATTAAACTGTACAGTATATTTTAACAGCATATTTATGTAAAATAAATCATTTAACGATAATAAAAGTCTTAGAAAAATACCGCAACAATTCAGCTGTGTAAATCAGGCTTGTAGCTAGCACACAATCAGAAACAAGTGACTAGCGCACAATATCAACAGTTATTATTTTTATTTTGTTGTTGAAAATCTATGTAAAAGTTGTTGTTTATTGTAATATAGTTAGGTTAAACAGAAGAATATTGTTCCTAATTCACAAATATACGTAGATTTAGGTAAATTGTATAGTTGTTTACCATTAAAATCGGTTTGTTTTGATGGGAAAGGTCATATAACTTTTGAGTACATCTGTACTGAACGTTGTCCACAAACATATTCTTTTCCATAAGAAATAATAATAAGAAATGAATAATTTTTAACTAAACGGCCTTGTGTCAAATATAGATCAATTTAAAAATATATTAATCATAAAAACTCGAAATGCGTCCGTGACCTAAGGGCTCAAATTAGGTCATAACAAAAACCCTGCTACTTTTCACCCTTTCCCATTTTAACATAACTTCTTTCTTTTTTCCCTTCCATTTCCTTTTCGACATGACATATTCATATTTTGCCCTCAATATAAATTAAATTTGAGACGAACCGTGATTCACAATTGAGTGTTCCGGTGGACAATAGTCACTTATGTCATATTTAAATGCAAATAAGATGGTGACGTCACTTTTTGTCCAATCATTACGGAGGGATTTTTTTTTACAATTATTTTAAGTAGAGTATCAAGGATTTCATGAGAAAGTATTTATAATTATTTAAGCTAACTTAATATTTTTTCCTATTGTAAATTGGGCTATTTTTAAAATCGCAGAAAATAAGAGGGCTGGAGAAACATCTGCCGGTCGCGCGCAGCTTGCATACAAAACAAAGTTGAAATAATTGACAGTTGTTTTTTTGTTTAGTTTATCATTTATATTGAGTAGAATTTTTAATGAAAATATACAAGTATTTCTTTGAATATGTAAGTGTACAACATATTATATTATTTATATATTTGTCTAAAGGCGTCCTTCACTTTTTTATTTAATTTTTAACAAAGAAATGTCCATGACATCTTTTGTCTTTTGAGGGGTGAAAAAATCATCCCCCTTGTCTAGACTTATATTAATCATTGAGGGTAATTTCCTAATGAAATTGAAGCCACAAGGGTAGAACACACATAGTTTTGTCGATACTACATCTCAAATTGTGTACAGTTACTAATAAATATATCTTACAAATATGTAAGGAGTACATACTTTTATCATGAATCATAATATGATAACATTATTTCCAATGAATTTTAAATAAATATGTACTACAAAGAATAATTAATTATGTTTGCGGTGAATCACGTAGCAATCGATATATTTACTATTTTACTAACAGTTTCACTGCCTTTGTAACATTGTATTCATATTCATTCATGGGTTATCTGTTTTAAATTATGTTAAATTTATATGTTCCTTACAGATGTAGTGGAGAAATCACTACAGGTTTTACTTTTAAAACATTTGTAACACCATTTACCTGAACAAAAAACTGAAACTATATTATTGTATTTAAATAACATTCTATAAACCTAATTGTATAAATTTTTGTTGCTTGGTGGCAGCACCAACGTGTTTATAATCGCAATTTTTATAAATAAATTCAATAAAATACAATATAAATAAAATCGTGCATTTGTGCTATTCAGCGCGCGTTAACATTAGGGTGTAGCAGATTTGTAATTTGAAATTAAAATATATAGGTCTACATCTCCATGGTCTACATACTTGTTTTACCGTAGAAAATATATTAAATTAATATATGTCAAAATTATTACGCGAAGCTGCGAGATTTTGCACTATTTTCTCACAATTTTTAACTCGATTTTTATATATGAAATATACATATACATATATAATTAATTCAGAAATGAACACAGGATGAGAATAAAAGTTTCAATTTCATTTTACATAGAAATTATTTTTTTTAAACGAAAGTTCGTTTAATTTTGAAGCAATTCGGAGTATTAAGAAGTCATAATTGTTTTCAGTTTAACTGCATTTGATTTTTAGCGAAACCATTGCTGTCTTTCTCGCACCAGTTTATATAGTAGGTCGTGCGAGAAAGATAGCAATACTGTGACGTCACTGTGACACAATTTCAAATCACTCAATCACACAAAGTATTTATTTAAAAAATGTTTTTTTTTTCTAATCGTTATATATTGAGTAGTACCTAGTACTTTAAGTATAAAGTGTATATTTGATTATTTTTTGTTATGGTTGAGGACTCCATTATTAATTTAAAAAATCTGATGTGGCCAACCACTTGGCCAACACAAAACCTCCCGCTATTTAATTTTTATTAATTTAAATACATACCTACGTATTTACTAACGCTGCAAACTGTTCCATTGCAGAAAACTATTGCTTTATTTATTATTTTCTTTTTAAAATGTCACTATTATTAATTTGAAGTGATTAGTTTTTTGACAGTGATATTTACTGTCAGTTACATTCATTTGAAATATGAACTGTGTAACAAAGGAATTGTGTTTATCTTAGGCTTCGAGACTAATAAAAAAAAATATTTTTAAATTTATCTGTAAAACATATAGAAAAAGTATTAATGTATTCCTGTAGAAAATTCAATAATCTTTAATTTTCATAAGACATAAAATGCGAAAAAATGGCATTTAATCGTATTTTTTGAAGAAAAACCATTATGAGCTTCAGGTAAAGTGCCATTTCCGGTTATCCGATTTACACCAAAATCTAATTTCTTTTCATATTACAATAGGATGAAAATACAAGGTTTCAGAATTTTCTGAATGATAGTATTTGAGTTAGAGTGAAGACAAAATTCCTACACATACACACACACACATACATACATACATACATACACACATACATACATACACACATACAGACATCATCGTGAAAATGTTAAAATTGGATTCTAGGGACCTTAAAACGTGGTCATTTACTAAAATCTCGATATGTGATTTTTAGCACGATCCCTATACCTCCCTTACCAAGGGTAGAGGGAGGTAAAAATTACGAAATGGGGGCATTGGTTGTTTTTACATTGAACCACGTTAATTTAATATTATTTTGTGATAATAATAATAATAATAATTTCATTTCATTTTAAACTATATTTTCTATAAATTACAATATACATGAAATATCGTTTATTTGTCCAATAAATCGAAAGCTTATTACAAGAACAACCAATATCCACCGCTTTCAAATTAAATGAAATTTTATAAAAACAATAAAAAAATTACTATTGCATAAATTTGTGATCAAGTATTAAGTTATTACAAAATGTTAATCTTTTTAATAACTCGGCGGTATCAAACAATTTTTTATCTCTTTATAATATGTACAATAAACCGCAAATGTCGTCATATGTCATGATTTTTCCCTAAATCTTTTATTGTATCATGCTTTCACTGTTTTCTATTTTCCTCTCTATTATTCTAGTATCAAACCTAGACAAATCTAAGTGTTACGCACATATTAGCATAGAGAAAGAGTAGTCTAGCAATAGGAAAGATGAGAAATCTAAGAAAGTAGAGAATAGGAAAGTGTGTTACGTTAAATTTAAGAAATTATTATTTGTATTAAGTTATTTTACTTCCTATGTAATTATAGCGTTTTACCATCTTCCTACAAAATGTACAAAAGACAATGAACTATATTATTTATTTATGTATTTAGTAAGAAATTTCGGTACCTAATGAGAAAGTAGGTAATAATCAATATTAATATTGAAATTAATTACAAGAAAATCGTCAAAACTTTGTATTTATTTATTCATAATATACAACTAAAATTTTTACAATATTAATACATAGTTATAGGTTTTTTAATAAATATATCTTCGTTAATTTCTTTAACAATATTTTTTATTCTGTATCTTAATAATTTATTCCTTTTTTCTTTATTATCGCCATATTTCAATACCAATCTATTTATATCTTTTGCGAATTTTTGAAATGAAAATCTTTTTTGAAATTCTTTATAAGCCCGTCTTCCTAAGGATTCATCTGGATTGTATATTACTTCATGCATAATTTCTGCAAATCTTATTGGTTCTGGTGGTATAATATATCCAGAAATACCATGTTCCAGAATTTCCAAGGAAAATCCAGATATAGCAGAAATTATTGTTTTAGATAAACTCATTGCTTCTAAAAGATGTTTATCATATATGTCTTGAGTACTAGCATGAATATAAGCTACGCTATGTTCTATAAGACTTTTTTTAGCTATATTATGTAAAGAATTTATAAATGTTATGTTTTTACATAAATTATATTTTCTTGTTTTGTGCATCAAATATGTACAATATCTATTCTGTTCTTTAGAGTTTTTATTGTAACTTCCACTTATAATTAAATGTATTTTATGTGCGTTATGTTTTCTAATTTTGCGGGTAAGAATAGCCAAAGCATCAATCACTAATTCAAAATTTGATTTTGGTAAAAAATCGCCCAAAATCACAAACAAAATATAATTTCTTGGTATTGTAGGTAATAAAAATGATCTTGGTATTATGTTATTATATATTTGACTTTGTTTATTTATGTGATATGTTGTGTTGACGCAAGGATATAATACTGTTTTTGATACTTTACTGTCGGTGAATATATTTGACGTAGATTTATTGGGAAATAATACTTCATTAGCGTATTTTATACTGCGAAGATTATTATTTATATTTTTGCTGACTCCATACATATGGAACTGTATTATTTTGTAAGATCCAACTACGTTCAAAATTGGTAAAGCAAGTATGTTTTTGTCACAAAATATAACATTTATACATCCTTTTGGTTTACATAATGAAGTAAAAAAGGCTGCATATATGCTCCAAATATTTGATAAATGATTCTGAAAATAACCAAAAATACTTTTTGGTATAAATTTTCCTACGACCATAATGTCAACTTGTTTCTTAATTTTTGTGTATTCTTTCTTCATATCAATTTTACTAGCTACTATGACGACCTGAAACACAGTTTCTGCACCTTTTTCTGGGTATAACACTATAATAATCATACTCTATGTCCATAATTTGCTAAGGCAACAGCCGTATCAATAATATGTTTGTCTTGTTCTGTATACTTCAATTCTTCGCATAAAATAACCACTGATAATTTTTCTGGAAATGGCTCATCTATTTCTGAATTTATAGGATGCATAATTTTTAAATTTTCTTGACATGTTGCTTGAATTTCATTTGTCAAATTGACAGATTCAACAATTGGTGGTTTATGGCTGCAAAAATATTTTAAACAATGCATTTATATATTGTATTGTTGGATATTTATTATTTTAATAATTTTGTGTTAAATATAAAGAAAAATAAATATTTTTGTGATAAAATGACAGATATGTTTAACAAGTGAATTGTTGCTAGATGGTTGCTATGACGTATAGAACATTGTTTGTTTTTTGATGCAAATATGTCAAAATAAATAAAATTTTGTATTATACATATTTGTAAAATGTTATCTAGATGTTCAAGATACGAAAATGTTTGAATATGAGATTTTAATTAGAAATAAAATGAGAACTTTTTAAAAGTTGTAAATTAGAACATCTGAATATTTTAACACAAAGTTATAAACATTTCTGTGTGCTACAAGAAAGATTACTTTGTTATAGTCTATTTTTTCACCCTTGGTAAATTTTCAAACAATGCTTGGGATCTAGGGTTATTACAAACCGGATATATTCTTGGTTGGCTGCCTGCTTTAATACTTAGTCATTTCCCAAGTACAACAATAAGACAGGAAGTCAGAAAAAGGGACATACAGACATCAGAGACCCTTACGACTTTAATCTACTTAAAGAATGCTGTGTATACTTATTTAAAAGCAGAGATTATAAAGATTAATTTAAGCGTTTGACGAATTAGAAATGTAACAGATAAGATGAAAGATTATATTGTATGACTGTGGGAAATGTTGCAGGATTAGTCATATTTTATGACTTACAAACAATATATTAAATGTCAGATTTTATAGCTAACATTAATATTAAAAAGAAAAATTGGTAGTAATTATTTTATTAAATTGCACATCATCCACGCATATTTCCAATTATTGACTACGAAATAATTTATATGAATTTTAATTACTGGCAATGATTGAGAACAAAATGAGCTTAACATCTGCGTCACAGAATATTAAAACATTATTACGGCCTAACGAATAACAATTAAGACTTTATCTTTAAATTTAGATGATATATTTATTTTGTATATTTTTTTTACAGAATATTAAGAATGAAGAATTCTAAGTACTAAATTTTAAAAGTTATTGTTTTTTCAAGAGCTTCAAATTTGAAAATATGTATCACGATATATTAATTAGATATTTTACAATTAAATGTCGCCTACTTTTATTTATACAGGGTGTTAAAAAATAAGTGTCGCAAATTGTGAGGGCATATAGAACTGACCAAAGTGAGTAAAAAAAGTTTAATCAACATGGCTCCGATCTTCAACTGTTTTTGAGAAAGAGGCCATTTTGTATTAGAATTGAAGAAAAACTGACTAAGATAGTGCTTGAACAAAATTTTGTCTGTGCCAGTAAATAGATTATAAAAAAACTATAACATTTTATATGAAACATTTTTTTCACTTTCTAATAGTTACGATCGTACTTCGAAGTTATTTGAAAATTAAGTATTGGCCAAGGGCGCCACAATTTTTGTCTCAGTACAATTATTATTTTTTTTAAAAAACAAAAATACATCTAAGATGACCTCTGAAAGGTAAACAAAATGTCTCATTTAATCAAAGTCGTAACTCTTAACTCTTACAGTTTTCGAGATAGCAGAGATCAGACATTTATTTTTTAACACCCTGTATAAATAACGTAAACTGTTTTCCTATTGGCTGTGAATGCCCCAATCTTATTATTTAATTATTTACGAAAATAACAATAAATTATTATTTAAATTTTTATTATCATGGAAAATATCGCATAAAATGTCATTTTAAATAGGTACTTTAAAAAAAAAGTCAAATAGGCTCATTCATCAGGAACTTTGATCTCCCGTCTCTATTTTACCTGCAGACATCCCAACTTGTCCCAATCTTTATTAAGTCCTTTCAATATTCATAAAATTTTCTTAATATTTAAAATTCAAATTCTTAATAAGAACTTATGAACATTTTTACTGGCAAAATTTTCTTATATACTTTCAAAATTAAAATTTAAGTCTCAATAATTTACTTTTCTTGTTCGCCGCAAGGGATACGAGGGCGCCAACGTCTCGGTGCCTCATGGCGATCGTCAATCGTTTTACTTCCGCCCTGTGCTTTGTGCTTTCCCTCTATCATTTGTTTCCCAGATTAAAAATCGATAACAATATTTTGTGATAATGGGTATATTTATAACGGATGCGCATATCCGAATGATGCCCTCTTGGTTACGGAATAAATGCCGGACGACGACTTTCACATATTTGTAAATAAATAATGTGTGCTTGCTTAGATACTTGCTACGAAAATTGATAACTGTTTATAGTTATTTTATCGTTTCGTTAACAATGAACAATTGAATAAAATATGTTTTTTACTGAAAATTATTATTATTAGGTATATTATTATTTTAGAAACAAATTATTATAATTTAAATAGTTTGTCGCAATAATACTTCAAGAAATTCTTGCACATTTAAAGCGTTGTTTAAACATTACTAAATACAATTTTAATAAATATATTTATGCTAATTATATTCCTAATTGTTTTGTTCTGAATAGCAAATTATATTTGCAAATACTTTTCTTAATACGTTGTACTTATTCTCATTTTATTAATTCATAAAAATGGGTAGTCATTTATATTAAAACTATAGTCTATATTCTATAGACCTTAAAACTGTATGAAAAGGTATTATTTTTTAACGTCTCTATTCCAAATTTTTACTATCAAACCTTTTTATAAGTAGTGAAAAAGAAAAATTTCTGTGACTCCAATTTTTAACCATTATTTGAGAAAATGGGCTTATCATCTACGTCACAGAATATTAAAAAAAATTATTACAGCTTGACGAATAACGATTAAAACTTTTATATTATAATATTTAGTGTTAAAGTTTAAATATAAAATGATGCAATTTTTATTTGAACATCATAAGTTTTTCTATTTTTTTCTTTGTAATTAAATTAATCCATTAAATTCAGCATAATTTTTGCAATAATTAATATAAGTCAAATGTGTGAATTCTCATAAAAAAGTGAAAGAAATAACCTTGAATAAATGATTAACAATTATTAACACGTTGGTAGAATGTAGGCATTAACTAAAAATAAAAATATGTGTATTTGAAATCGCATACACAATTCCTGCAATAAAAAAATCTGGATGACATCATATGCCGATCTGATTTGTTTTTCGTTTATCTGTATCCTTGACAACCAAACAGACAAACGAAGAAACTGTATTGAATTCCCAGCCTTCTGCAATTTACAAAACTAATAAAAATTAACAGCATTAATTAGTTATACAGGCCAAGGAGACTAAATTCATAAACTATGAAATTTGATGAAATTTTAACACACATTAACATGAATTATTTTTTGATTGAATATTATTCAGTATCATGGGTGTACGTGTGTGTGGGTGAGTGGTTTCCGGTTGGGATAATGACGAGCCGCTACTGGAAAGTGTGGAATGTCGCGATAGCGGAATGCAGTTTGTAGACTCATTTTCTAACTTAATGAATGAAACTAAACAACACTTGTGAGGAGCACATATTCACATAATGAAAGGGGCCTTTATATATTTATCAACTACATGCATACACATACACGAGAAATGAGATATTTAACGGCTGCATTCTGTTAAAAATTGTAAGTCTTGCAGATCTGTAAATAATGAAGCAAATCGCAATATATTTTACTGTAAATGCAATTTCGAAAGCAAATATTTATTATATATACGAATAATTATTATAAATGCTATAAAATATTTATAAACTTTCACATAAATTAAAGTTTCATATAATTATTAAAATATTTCAATGTATTCTATTCAAAATCTTTGATCCATGCTCTAATTTCTTATGATACGTTACGGTTAGTGCATTAATTATATATCATGCATCTTATTACGTAAATGTGTCACAGAATAAGATAATATTTTGTAATTATCTCTGAATTGTGTGCTAGAATAGAAAGAATTTCTGACTTACACGAATTTAAGTTGCAGTCATAACATATATGTATATACCGGGTAAACACGAAAACCGGGCCATAGGCGTTTAACATGGGAAAACAGTTTTTCCTTGGCTAAAAGTGGCCTATTCATTTTAGATAAAAATGCTTCAAATAAATGTTATAGAGAATTAAATTCTGCATCTAAACCAATAGTTATATTTTCTTTTGCATCTTTGGTAACCGAGAAAATTGAATTTAAAATTTTATAAAACTTACTTCTTTATAGTGTTAGCTATGGTATTAAAATAAAATTTCAAAATAATACTACTATCATCTCTTCCTGTGAATAATTCTCCATTTTTAGTAATGATAACTCAAAGCAGAGCGTTTCTGATAGGTAAAATTACAAACAAATATAATGACATTTTACCTTGTCAGACACGTATCTGTCAGAATGTGACAGGTTTACATGTCAGAAACATATCTGTCAGATTGTGACATATTTTACCTGTTAGGAAAGCTCTGATTAAGTTATCATTATTGGAAATGGAGAATTATGCACAGGAAGAGAAGATATTCTACCAATCATTGAGTAGCATAGGTAAAACAATTTAAGATCGCTGCGTCATAAGCGTACATTCTGTGAACTATTGAGTACGGGATCTACGGGACTATTGGTTAAGATTACGGGAAGTATGTACTGAACTTTTATCTGAATATACATTTTCCTCTGCCTTATTTACACATATAATTTATTTTTTCTACAGTTACTATAGAAAGTAGCCATTTGCGCTCTCTTTTGTCAACGCAAAATGGCACTTTGCCGCTCATGCGCGACAAAGTAGAAAAAACGCTCGCTGTCCAAATTTCTAAGTATACAATGTTGAAAAATGTCACTTGTCTACAATCTTAATGAAAATGTTTAGTTAGGAACTAATGGCACTGTAATTACACATTTATCACGTTCACAAGTCAATTTGACATATTTTCTGTCGGTATTTAACATAACCTAACAAAATGCCACACTGCTGTGAAAATGAAATAGGGCATTCATTTACAAAAAAGAAAAATATAAAATGCTTAGATTAGATTGAATAAAAACTCAAGAAGAATGGAAAATAACGATAAAATAAAATTAAATATAAAATAAATTGTGTGAACAGTTATGTTTAGTAATAGGAATGATTGTACACAGATGGCGGTAGGATAGTTGCGAGTCGTACTGACATCTGATCTCTAGTTAACTATTTATTTTGATTACAATAAAGTTAGTAGTTATTTCGTTACTTAAATAACTGCGAGAAGTCAGTCAATGCACATACATGTCTATATAATCACAAATTCCTTGAAATATTTGTTAATTTTTTCAGTGTGACAGGCGTGACAACTAACCACACATTTTGCTACAAAAACTCATCAAATCATCACAAATCCTTGCTTCCACGCTCTAATTTTGTTTTTTTTTATGGAATAGATGACTAATGTAACGATATAATCATTTAAAAGCCTTTTTAAGTTTAAACCGTATCTTTTGTATTAGCCAATCGTTATTTATTGAGCAGTACTGTAAGTATAAAGTGTACATTTTATTTTTTTTGTTATGGTGGAGGACCCCATTGTGGCGACTGTAGAAAAAATCTTGTGTGTGTTTTGAGCGCAAATGGACATTGTCGATTTCGAGAGAATGCCGCGCTCCTTCGTCGCACGGCAACAACCTCTCAATCGACAATGGCGCATTTTGCGCTCTTAATACACAAATAGCTATTTTAGTAATAGAAACGATATAGTTTTTCGAGTAATTAGTTAGTATAAGTGAAATATTGAATAAACAGTAAATATCGTTATATTGTTAATTTCAAATTTGTAGGTTAAAGAAGCTATTCGTTTTCCATTGATATAATTTGTAAATTACATATATGGAAATAAGAGACCACGATGTATTTATAAAGGAGAGGAGGTTTGTAATGCTGATTCCATTATTTTTTTGTTGTTTCATCGAAAAACAAAAGCACAGTTTGAAAAAAATTATTGTATCTGTAAACAATCGCCTTATAGTCATCACACAAAATTGAAGGAGATTTTTTAATTGAAAATACAAAAGCGGGTAATAGTGGTCGCTGAAAATGTATATAAACCACATTAATTCATTGAACCAGAAGTAAAATATATTACAAAATCGTGATCAAGCTATTTCAATTAATATTCTTATTAGGTTATTATGATATGGTCCTAATTTAACTATTTTGGTGCTTTTGTCTTAGGTTTTAGGATTGCGTTGGATAAATTGATGTTCAAATACCAAATAAAATGTACAAATCATCGTAAAAAAAGCAACTAACGATACTAAGTTATTGGGAAACCAACGTAACGACCACTATTAACCACTTTTAATTTTTTTTAAATTGTGCTTTTAATTTTCAATTCAAAATACTCTTTCTGTTTTGCGTGGTGGTGATTGTAACGCATTTGTCTCAAGAACAGATGGAACAATTTTTAAACTATCCTATTGTTTTTCAGTTAAAATACTTAAAAATGCGAGCAGCACTATAAACTTCTTCTTGACAAGCACATCAAGGGAATTTATAAAATATATCAATGAAAAACGAATAGTTTCCTGTACCTAGAAATTTGAAAGTAAAAATATAATTATATGTACTCTTTATTCAATGTCTCACTTATGCTAACTAATTATCCCTAGTACTATGTCATCTCTCTTACTAAAAAACAAACACTGTAAAGAAGTAATTTTTATAAAATTTTAAATTCAATTTTTTCCGTTACGAAACGTGCAAAAGAAAATAAGATTATTGAGTTAGATGCAGAATTTAATTCTCTACATCATTTTTTGAAGCATTTTTTGGTAAAATTAATAGGCCATTTTTACGCAAGGAAAAACTGATTTCCCATGTTAAACGCATATGGCCCGGTTTTCGTGTTACACCCGGTATGTTCGTCTTAAGTTATATCGTTATGTTCATGACTTCATATGTGGAATTAATTGTTAATTGTTGGAAAAATATGTGTGGAATGTAATGTATGTTCACTTGTATGGGTTACATATTCGCACGTGTAACATGAATATGTAATACTATGGATAAGTAGTTAGTAGTTGATGTAAAATAATTATACATGATGTTAAGTAAGTGTACAATGCTTAACCCATGGTAGAAATAACCCCCTAGATAGTAAATCTGCCAATAATTTTTGTTTAACATGCTTTCTACAACAACTGGAGGCCTTTAAATCTGACCAATCATGTCATAGTTCAGAATTTTGTTAAAAAATTAATAATCAATGTGTTCTCTGGAAAAAAATTGATTGTCAAAACTGACGTTAAACGTCTTTTGCATAGACGTACAACTTGTATTTTGTTTTTGTTATTCTCAAAATGCCATTTATCTTCACCAATCAAGAGTATGCAGACATGCATGTAGTTTATGACGACACATTACAAAATAGTCGTGCTGCGTCAAGACGGTACAGACAGTTATTTCCAAATAGACGTATAGCAATGATTTAATTCCATTTTTTCCAGAGAACACATTGATTTTTACTTTTTTACAAAATTTTGAACTATGACGTAATTTGTCAGTTTTAAAGGCCTCCCTCGAGGTTTTATAGAAAACATGATAAACAAAAATTATTGCCAGATTTACTATCTATGGGTTAAGCGTTGTACACTTACTTACATAACACTTTGTATATTATAAATAAATACTATATACAGTAAAATTTTTGAAAGAAGCCCGATCAAGGCCATCTACGAATTGTATCTATGAATTAAGATTTTGTGCTGTCAAATTTAGTAGTGTCTTTTACTTAGTTTTTATGAGGGTACATAATACGTTGATCGGACTTCTTTCAATTTTCAAAAAATTTACTGTACGTACATTTTCATGGCTTATTATCCATTTGTGGATATATGTGTAGAATCATTCAAAAATTATATTTTAAGCAATGACTTTTTTAACAATTAAAATACCATTTACTGTTTCAAAATAAATGATTTTCTCATAATCTAAATACTTTTCGAAGTTATTGCACATAACATAACCTCTTCAAAATTAAATTTTAGAGTAGGTTTAATTGAAGCTTTGTTTGATTTTCTTTAAAGTAGTTATTTATGTAACAAGTATGTAAAGTAGTACTTTTTTGGCTTTTTTGGCCGAGTGCGATGTTTTACGCATGAGGAAATTAGCATGAAATAAAAAATACTATTTACGCACGAGTTGCATACAATATTTTTTCCTAAAACCGAAATGTTAATGCTATTTCTCATAATACTGAATATGAGTATACAGGCATGCAACGTATTTACTTTTCCCGCACTAGTGTTTGAAAAGTTACACTTTACACTGTGTAAAGTGTCACTTTTCGCGTGAAAAGTAAATACGTTGCTAGGCAATATGCACATTCAGTAATTTACTTGTTAACCAACACTGACAATATGTGAGAAATAGCACTAACATTTCGGTTGTAGGAAAAATATTGTATGCAACTCATGTGTAAATAGTATATTTTATCTCGTGCTAATTTCCTCACGCGTAAAATATCGCACTCAAGCAAAAAAATACTAATTTATACACTAGTTACATAAATAATTATTTTGTGTTATATTTACGATTTTTTTTTTCGGAAATAATTTTGAAAGAAAATCAAAAAAAGTTTCAACAAATCTTCTATTACAATTTAATTTTAAACATTTTTCCTCAAATAAATATTGTAATAAAATGATCCATTTAGCCGGAAATCAATTTTATTTGTCAATGAAATCTGAAACGAGATTACGTATGACATCTACCGGATGCTCATAAACTATCAAATTATTATAAATAGCCCAAAATACGGTTTTTAGTTGAAATTCGTAATAAGGGTAAAATAATAAATGAAACATAATTTTTAGTAATAGGCATTATTTATTCTTATATTTATAATAAAATATAAATACACAATCAACAATTTAATGAACATATATTACAAAAATAAAATTATTTTTTCCTCATTTTCTTTCCTTTCGTCCCTTTTTTTCCTTTTCTTCCACCTCTCTTCTTCTTTTTTTCGTTTATCAATCTCTGTTTTAAGATTTGATCCGAAGATTTCAACTCTGTTTTCTTCTGTTTTTCTTTTAATTTTTTGTTGTGTCTAGCCCAATGAGTATTAGGCATTCCTTGACTTAAATCTGTAAAATAAACATTAGAATTATTTAATTTTAAAGATATTTATTAAAGATTTGAATTCTTACCGAAATTATTTTGATTTTTATTATCATCTTCATCGTCTGTGTCTTCATTGGCTGTTTGTTTAGTTTTTTCTTTCCATTGTGCGTATTTATCGCTTTTGTAAGTAGCTGGAATCCAAATGCCACTTTCTGTGCGGATTTTTTTAGACTTTGCATCCTAACAAGACAGAAATATAAATCCAGAATTAATTTAATAAAATATATATCTAGTGTGTAACTAATAACAAAACAATAAATGTTTGATAATTGATATATGACAGTTTATAGCATACTAGATTCATTTTTATTTTACATAACTTTAAATTGAGTTACTCAGTTATCAATGGAGTAAATTTAAATGTTGGTATCAAAATGTTAATAATTTTGTGGTATATAATTTTTTGTACAATGCTTTTCAGTAAAATGAAAAATAGTTTTAATATTTTTTTTTTAAATACCTGATTGACAGCAACCATTTTTTTCTTTTTCCTATCCCATTTTTTCAATTGTTTCGTCAATTTATGTTGTTCTTCTGAATCTCCAATTAAATCTAATTGAGCTCTTGATGCTTCTTGAGAGAAACTATTCACTGCAAGACTAATAAAAATTGTAAGTAAAGATTATTTTTAATTTATTTGTAAAAACTAACCCTTCTTCTGTGTGTCTATCGGGTGCGGAATATGGAATATAATTATCATCTTTAAATTTCTGTTTTTTGATTTTTTTCTTGTACAGATCATCAAGTTTTCTTTTTTTAGGTAAAATAACTTGTTGAAATGTGTCTTGAATGTCGGTTTGATTACTTTGTGGTAAATCGACTTCTTGAATGTCTTCTTTTTGTTTATTTTCGTCTTTAATTAGTTCCATTTTCTTTTGATAGCTTAAAATTGCATCTTTGTGAAATTGTCTTTTTGATTTCATCGCTAAATAATCTTGCGAATGCCTTTTAGCTCCGATTTCAAACACAGTCTGAAAATAAAAATAATTATTTGTATAATTAATCAAGAAAATAGTCCATATTTTACGTACACCTTGAGGTCTGTAATTTTTCATTTTATCTAATATACTTTCCCGTTTTTCTTCAATTTCATCAAATCCCTTAAACATGGGGTGTAAACCGGATGTACTAAGCGGAAGTGTTTTTATTCGTTTGTTACTATCAGCTGATGCATTTGGACGCGATCGCAAATATTGTTGGTAGCCGTTATTACAAACATTTAACATACTTTGCTGTAAATAAATATTAAATAACTTTCAAATAAACATTTCTAAATGCATAACTTACTAAATCAGCGTGAGTTTCGTGCCAGTTTACAAGAATACCAAGTTGTTCTTCAAGCATTTCTAGTGGCATTCTACCCACAGAATCTAAGTCGTATTTTTTGTCATTTGCTGTGACAATATTAAGTGGACGACCCAAAAATAAATGCAAATCAAGTAAATATGCATATTCGTCAGGACCTATGAGAGAATAAGCGGTTCCTGATCGTCCAGCTCGCGCACATCGGCCTAAAAATAAGGTTATTAATGCGCGCCAAAATAAAAAAACAAAAACACAACAGTTATCAACAATACACATAAATAGTGTAAAGTTTTTGTAGTCTAAATGATGTTTTTCAATAAAATTTGTTGAAAATATTGTTAAATAATTGTGGAAAAGTATTTTAAAATGAAGAATAAGTGTTTGTTTATATTTGTGCAAAAATATGACAAATTTAATGAAAAGGTAATTTTTTTTTACATATTTTATGGTTGCTACAATGAACAACAATTACATATTTGTGTATTATTCAATACTTACCGACTCTATGGACAAATAATTTTGATTTAGCTGGAAAATTAAAGTTTATTACATTGTCTAATTGTGGTATATCAATTCCACGGGCGGCTACATCCGTTACAATTAAAACTTTAGATTTTCTGTTACTAAATTTGGCTGCGTGAATTTTCCTAGCAGTAGGATCCAAATTTGAATAGATGTAACTGTTTGTAATGCCGGCTTTATCTAAAATCTGCACAAAATCATTACAAAATTACTATTTATAGATTTGTAAATTAAACTAACCATGTGTAAATATTCTACATGGTGTTTGGTAGCCGCAAAAACAACTGTTTGCTGATCGGCATCTATGATATTTTTTAACAAAATCAACAATGCAGAAACTCTTTCTTCAGGTCTAACAGTTAAAAATCTTAAATGTAACTCTTTAGGTATTTTAGATTCAACATCTAATCGTATTAAAACTGGATCACAAAGTCCTGCTTTTGCAAAATCTACCAAAACTTTTGGTAAAGTTGCAGAAAACAAAAGTGTCTGCCTGTTATCCGGTAACCTAGCAATAATGTCTGTCAACTGTTCTCCAAAACCCATTTCGTAAAGTCTATCCGCTTCATCAAAAACAATGTATTCTATACTCGTTAATTTTAATTCCATTTCAACACAAACATGGAGAAATCTTCCAGGAGTTGCGACGATAATATCTGGATTTCCATGAATCGCGCTGAATTGATCTTCCATAGAATCTCCACCTAAAATAACTGCAGAGCGCAGACCGGTAAATTTGCCTATTTCTCTGATAAATTTTAATGTTTGCGTGGCCAATTCGCGAGTTGGGGATAAAATCAAAGCTCTGGCGCCACTTTTAGCTGTTCTGGTTTTCAATTTTTCAAACAATGGAATCAGAAAACAAGCGGTTTTTCCGCTTCCAGTTCGGGCCATAGCAACCACGTCTCTTCCTTCCAAAACTAAAGGAATAGTCTGCAAATTACATAAATATTGTGCTAAATACTTCAAAAATATATTCTTATCTTACTTTTCGTTGTATAGGGGTGGGTATTTTGTACCCCTTTTTCATAATCCCTTTCAAAATTGGGAAGCTGAGTCCCATTGACTGGAAACCACCCCCTTTTCCAGATTTTTCCTTTTTCTTGAACACATTTTCATTTTCAGGAGATTCTGAATTAAAATCTGCAAAACCCGGAATTTCTGTACTCATTTTAACCTATTTTATTACAAATTAAAATGTGTGTAACATTTAAGGTTACGTCGAAAACACATGTGTGAAATGTCAAATATTTAAAATCGGAAATTATTATCAAGGTATAAAAAATTATAATAATTTACAGAATTATTAGAAATTAATATATTTGTAATATTTTGTACATATGAATGCATATTTTTCCGTATTTAATAATATTTATGAAAATGGTAGTTCAGCATTTTTGTACAGGTGGCAGCAGAGATATCGTTTCAAGATTTGTTTAGAAACAATTACTTGTTCTTGTTCAGAGTTGTAGTTGTATATTATTATTTGTGCATTTGTTCAGGTATATACACGTTTTATTTTATGATATTTGAGTATATTAGACTAAAATTATTAGGAAAATGGCCATAATAAGTAATTTTAAAGTGTTTAAATTGTATTTCATACAAAAATAATCAATTATATATAAAATTTTAATTGTATTGTTGCATTTAAAGTTGCGATGATTTTGCTGCATACTTATAATTAATTCACTACATTTTATATTGTTTATTCTTTTGTTTAAATTAGTAATTAATTGTTTTCATGGATATACAAAATATTTTTACGTCTGTTAAAAAGTACACTTTATTTCATTAAAATTAATTTATAAAGTGTCTTTTTGTAACAAAATAAAAGTGTGAAAAAAGTGCACTTTTTTAACGCTAACGCGTGAAATAATGGAGCGTTACGGCACTTTTTTCACACTTTTATTGTAGACGTAAAAAAATTGTATGCAACTAGAATAAAAAGTGTCTTATTTCACTCATAGGATTTGACGAACTCGCCTGCGGCTCGTTCTGTTAAACTTTCCTATTCGTGAAATAAGACTACTTTTTACTCTTATTGCATAAATAACTACATATTCTTCAAAGTAGATCCTTCAATACTATAGTTAAATAAATTGATGTAGTCTTTTCAGATCATGTGTTTATTGATTACAAAAATTATTTTATATTAGGACGTTTCAAATGCGAAATGACAATCATCCTCAGCTATTTGTCATGTTGTTACATTTTAATAAAAAAATAATATTTTATTTTAATATTTATAAAACTTATTAAACATTGCACAATAGTGCAATAATTTAACATAAAGTGTTTCAAAGTGGGTATAATAGTGTTTTGACAGAAATGAAGAAATTTATAATGGTATATATCAGAAATTTTACAATATTTCTTTCATAGTAACATATTAGATTAGAACATGGGTTTAGATTTTAATTTTTATAATATTCGATTATTTAATGCCATTAATATCTCTATTCTTCTTCAAATATTTACTACTCGTACTTTCAAGCCTTTTACTATTGCCGTTTTAAAATACGAAATCCATTTTCAAGTAAAAGCAGTAAATAACGAAAGTTAACCAAATTGAACTAGTTTGAATTTATTGCAAACACAAGTTTGGCTCTAATATACGTAGTTTTTTTTTTTAGCACGAAAGTTATTTGAAATATATTTAAATATTTTTGTGTTGAAATGGATTAATGTATATGGCTAATGTTTGAGAAGAAAATAAGCGTAATATGTACGTCACAGAATATTAAAAAAATTACCGTTTAACAAATAACTTTTAAGACTTTTTGGAACTTTAGCTTACTTATGTATTTTATTTGTTACAGAAAGAAAATGGACCAGGATAGGATACATGGACGTGGGAGATGGAGCAAATATGGACCTTTTTTAAAAAAGACCAGTATCATCAAAGGCACTGAATACGTAATAAATATAATGTATTTAGTATTCAGTGTCAAAGGTAAGAAAATGGGGATTCCACAATTTTTTGATTTTTTTATATGTTTATAGTATTTTTAAATTCAGAAATTCCCTAATTTTTCTTTTTTTAAAATTCGGCTACTTATGGAAGAAAAAAATTGCAAATATTTGGTATCCACCGTTTCCCGCCTTACGACGTAAACGAACCAAGGACGTTTAAACGTCCTTGAAGCGAACCCAGTGGTGGAGAGCAATAGCATAATGGAATTATATCGTGCTTTCTCTCTCAACTACTGCTGTTTCCCAGAGGTTCTAAACCATGTTGTGCGGCTAAGGTTATCGCTTTATATTTGAAAATTTCATTTTGTTCTTATTTCCTTTTATTTATCTTAAATTTAGTATATTGTAGTTATAGTTTATTAGCATTTAAGTAAAAAAAAAAAATTTGCGTGTAGCCGCATAACCACTATAACCGAATACTCCAGTGGAACAGTCTGGCAGTCACTGATTTGACGATGGATCGCCCTTGGAACGCCTACTTACAATGTCCGCCAATAAAAGAGAGCCGGGTTTGGTAGCGTCAAGTCTGGAAAAATCCGCGCGTTTTGAAAGAGTGTAATATATTTTAGCATTTATATAAAAAACATATAGAAAAGAAATTTGTGTCAATAACATAGTTATATGGGAAGAAATAATTATGTGTATAATTTATATAAAAATTCGATATGAGTGGAATCCCCTTATAAATGAATAAGGCCCAATCTTACCATCTTTGGTTAAAATTTTAACTGCCAGTTGAATAAACAATATTAAATCGGATTATTGACAGCAATTATAAATTTGTCATTTGACAGTTCATTTCGTTTCGGTTTTGTTTAACTGGTAGTTAAAATTTTAACCAGAGATGGTAAGATTCGTAAGATTGGCCCTAAATAAGTAAATAAAAAGACATTATCAATTTTTTTGTCATGATTGTATTTAGAGATCTGCTCTTCCAAAATATAAAAGTTGACAATATAAACATGATATAAGTATAACAGACTCTATTTTATAAATGCAATATCTATTAATAAATAACTATTGAGGCGGTGAGACGACATATTTGAGGCTTTCCACGTGCGTTTTGTACTCCATGTTCGTTCCGGGTGGCAAATTTAATATCCTCCTCAAAGTGTCTCGAATTCTGGCGGTGCTCGCCTGGTCCGAACTGGTGCGGTTCCACAATGATAATATATCTTCTTGGTAGCGAACGCCTACAACGGCTCCGCAAATTTCGTTACCGACCATAAACTGCTCCCCGAGCATAGCCATGCACAGATTTTCCCAGGCTCTTCCAATCTGTCCTTTGCGCAATCGAATAACCCACTTGCCACCTTTTGCATTGGCTTGGTCCTCCCACATCGGTTGAATTCCCAATTTGAATAAGTGCAAGTCTGTGTGAAGTGGGAGGTCAGACAGCCGCACCGTGTGGCTATAGAGGGCCCACCACTGCTCCACGGTGCCCACCTGGGCTACGAGGCGGAGCGCCTGCCCGTAGCCCTGTTGGAGGGATCGTACTGCGGCTACGCTTGGCCGACGGGAGAACCACAACCAGTAAGGGTGTTGTAGTTTGTGTTGGTCGGAAGGGTAGTCGATTGGGCCTAGGTCTAACGGGGTGTCGTCTTCACCGTCGGATGTGTCTACGTTGTCCTTTAATCTATAAAAAAATAATAGTTTAATGTTATGTTTGTAAATACGCGCACAAAAAAAAGGTTAACACCGAAGCAATTCATGAAAAAGTTTGAACCTATTTATCTCGGAAACTAAAAAAGATATTGTGATGCGGTTTGAAAATTTAGAATCAGCGTGTTGAGATGTATCTACAAAGTACATATAACAAGTAGATTTTTGAAAATTTTCCCTAATAATAGGTAAATGAGTTTTAGAGCGCATTGTTTTAAATATTTGTTAAAATTGATTTGCACAGTCTAATTATTTTATAAACTTCTCAACTAACTCAAATAACATTAAATCAGTTTAAAATCATCAGGACAGTCTCTTAACTGTTATAAATTAATTCCAGAACGACCTGAAACTGTTAAATTTTCAATATTATCTTTTGTGTGTATTCCACCATTCATGTCTTTATTTTTCATTATTTTCTTCGGGTTTTTCTCGTACAAAATCATCTTTATCACGAGGCTCATTGGCAAACATATGATCAGTTCTACTCTTAAAGAAAGACACACAGAACTAACATATTTATTAATCGTTTTTAAAGGATAAAATACATATTATACTGAGATCTATTCAATTATAGAGTTCTCATACTCGAAATAAGTGTAAAAGATATATCTATAAATGGTCACAGTAACCCCAAATAGTAAAAATAAATTTACACTTACGCTTCGAATTTGTTGGACATCCTATTTGTAAAATTAATATTATTTACCATAAAACAACGATATCACAGACTGTTAGAAGGATTTGTAAAGTATTTTATCTAAAATGCAACGTTACAATGTTTATGTTCCTTGTTCCTTCTTTTCTCTCGTTTTCTTTACTAAAATCTTACTAAAATTCCACGAGGACGACAACTTAAAACTACTATAATTCCCTATTCAGTGTAATTGTTACATAAATGCGTTTAAACAATAAATAAACAACAATATAACTTTGTTATAATGCATTGTTTCGTTGAAGATGATGAACAATACATACAAAAATTTATATAATTTTTATACTTATTTCGACATTGACATTTGACCATTTGACTTTTGATAAAATGGCCACAAAATCTTTAGCGACTGCTACAGTTAGGGCAGTAAAATCCAGAAGATTGGCCCCTTTAAGGGCTGCTTTGGTTCTGGTAAGTACATTTTAAACAAATCATTTATTAGTTACTTAAAAATTGAAGTTTTGGTGTCATAACCTATACGTTTTGTGTCGTTAGACTCCGGCTGCTGTACAAAAAGTTAAACAATTATTAGAAGGAAAGACAGAATATGTAAGTATTTATAATATTTCCTGCAGACCAATAATTTGTCTTAAATGTCATTCTAGATAGGATTAAAAGTAGGTGTACAACAAAGGGGTTGCAATGGTTTGTCATATACATTAAATTACGCACAAACCAAAGGTAATTTGTGCTAAAAATACATAAATCGTCATCTGATAAATATTGTTTTTTAAGATAAACTTGATGAAGAAGTAATTCAAGACGGAGTTAGGGTAATAATCGATAAAAAAGCGCAGCTGTCACTTTTAGGTTAGTGGAGTATTTGTTAATTATTAGCCACAATATAATTTTAAAAATGACTTTTAATAACTTTAAACGATAAATTGTTGATTTAAAACATGGCAACCAAATAAACAAAATTTGTTTGTCTTTCATAAATTGTCCCGTCATTTGTTTAAAAAGGCAAAGTAGAAAATTCGCCGTCGTGTTGAACTATATTTTAAATGTGAATTATTTTATTTACTGAATATCCAATTTCGTTGCCTTGGTAATAAAATCACACTTTTAATGCCAATTGGCATTTTTTCAGGAACTGAAATGGATTTCGTAGAAAATAAACTTAGCGCAGAATTCGTTTTTAATAATCCAAATATTAAAGGTACCTGTGGATGCGGAGAATCATTTTCAGTCTAGTCAAAAATAGTCACTAGTCACAAATGTAAATAGAAATAGTCAAATATATTTATTACAAATAAATGATTTACAAATATTTAGGTTGTTGTTTCAGTGCTGTAATATCCAAGATTTTGGGATCTTTGGACCTAGTTTTTTTGGGTTTACGACCTAAAATATAAACATTAATAATTGTTATTAATATATTGTTAGGTTCTTACTGTAACAATTATATTGTTGTGTGTATTTAAAGGCTGCTATGCTCATATCTGTCGGATTTCTAACTTCCTCGTAATTATTTTTATGGACATTAGCAAGCCCTTCATCGGGTAAATATTTCATTAAAATCTGTTTAACCGCAAAACTAACTTCAGTGGGGTTCATTTCAGCGCTGAAAACATTTAAAAAATAGATGTGTGATGTTTAAAATGTTTTAATGTAAATATTTATTACTTTTGTTGTAAAAAACCTTCGTTTTGTAGACGTTTCATAGTAGCATGTTTGATTTGTTGTAGATTTAAATCATTATAATGGTTGTGGTTGGTTGTTTTCAGTTCCTTGCGGGGTGTGTAGGTTGGTTTTGAAGAGTTTTCTAAAAGATGGTTGACTTGTCCCTAAATAAAAATAAAATTAAACATTTTAAACAGTTAAATTTGTAATTAGATTTACTAAAATATCTTTGTAAAAGGTCCAGCCTTGGTCTGTACTGCATTCATCATCACTTTCGCTGCTCCTAAAATTAAAAATTGCACATATAGGGTGTTTTTCCTGTACATATATACTCATTTATGGGTGTAGAAATTATAAATAAATCCCCAAAATATATTTTCTAAATAATACGGCATGCATTTTAAAAGATATTTAATTATAAACTATACACACATTTTTTACATGCTAGTTGAAATTTTCTACTTACTCTGTATCATATTCTTGCATGTCAATATGTATGGAATTTTCAGGACTTTCAGGAGGTTCCTGAACCTCCAAATCTTCCCCGGAACCCAAACTATATTCAGTTTCATTTATTTCGCGTCCCCAAGTCACATTTTCAACTCTGTCCCGTTGTTCTTTATAATATCTTTCGCTCTGATTAAATTTCTGTTGTTGCAAATAGCGTTCATGTTGTTTATTCATTAAAAATTGTTGTTTCTTTGACGGATTTTCATGATAATAAACACTTGTTGCCGTGGTTTCGGCATCAACAGGTTGATACATTTGTTTCTTTTTCTTTTTAATCGTAGGAGGTTTGACGCGGACTTCAAAACTTGTCATGAGGCCTACTGAAATTTTATTTTTATCTGGTGGTGGTTGATTGTCAACTTTTGGAACTACCTGTTGATTGACAGGTGTTTTTGGGGCGCATTTAACTGGTTCAACAGTTTCAGGTGTTGGTAAGGAATTGTCAATTGTTTTTTGAATACATTCGGGTGTTTTTTCGATATTTTGTTGTTTTTCAGATATTTTTACCAAATTTTCGACCTGTTTTTGTAACTTTTGGAGCTGTTCATTTTGTAATTTTATTATAGCGAGTAACTCGTTGACTGTTACAGGGTCATTTGGATGTATTTTTTGCTCTTTTGGTTTCTGAACTGGTTCATTATCACAATTATCTGTTTGATTTTTATTTATCACAGTTTCATTTTGAGTTATGGGCTCTGAATAATTTTTTTCTTTAATTTCTTGAATCTTTTTACACATTTCTTCCTCTGTTAAAGTTTTATTTGATATTTCTGGTACTTTATAAGTTTGATAAGTATCTCTAGGCGTATAACTTTTGTAAGTTTCATTAAAATCATAATTTTTTGTCGTATAGGCGGGTATAGAATTTGAACGTTCAGTAATTGCAGAACCACACGGTTTCGGTTGATATTCAAGAAAACTTAAATCCAATTCTCTATTTCTGCTTGGAATATTAGAAATATAAAGTTTTTCGAATGGTTTTGAAATGTTTTTCGGTGGTTCAGGCATTTTTAAAGTTTGAAATTTTGGCGATGCACTTTTAAAATTATATTCTGCATTTTTGTCTTTATTTAAAGAACTATTTTCACTTAAAGGCGATGTAGACGCCTGTTTCATTTTACCTAAGGAATAGTGTGAAACTGGACTTTCAAATCTAACTTGTTTTTTAGCTAAGAAACTTTTGTCGCTGTTTTCTTTGTCTGTCAGCAAAAATGAGTCCATTATTGGAGTTTGAGTCGAGTTGCGAAGTTTCCAAGCATTGTAAGATTGTCCAATTTTATTATTATTAATTGTAGGTGAATTTTCTTTTCTAGTATTTTGGAACATTAACGAAACTTCAGGAACTGTTGGGGCTTCAAATTCCTAACCAAACAAAGACGAATGTTATACAAATTTATGGAAAATTAGTTGTCTAAAACTTACTTGTATAACGGGAGTAGGTTTAGGTATTCTTCTCGGTTCTTCCAAGAATGAATCCATGATTAAAAATCATAAAAATGTAACAATAATTATTTATTTTTTCACGCGTTGCTTAGTAACTGTCAAATTTAAAATAGTTGCCAACCTTTTGCTTGCCAACATTTCGTTAGTGTTTTTTGTTTTTCTGATCAAAGTCGATATTTAACGACTTTCCCCGATGTTGAATGTAGTTGTTGGCCGGTGAATAAGTTCATTGTATTCGTCGCCATTTCTAATATTTCCAAAGGGTGTGTTTCACGAGTGAGAAACTTAAAATTCATACATTTTTTTATACAATTTCTACATTTTATACATTAAATTTAACTATACACATATACAAAAAACAAGTAAGTAAAAAAGAATTTGTAATTTTGTTGTTTGGTCGAGTTTTTCTAGTGGTTAATGTTGTGCGTTGTTCTCCATTTTGTTGTCTAGTATGTCTCGTTACCGTGAATGGGACCTCTCTTGCAAAGTTTACGTAGGAAACTTGGGTTCCTCTGCCAGTAAACATGAAATTGAAAGCGCATTTAGCAAATATGGTCCATTGAGAAATGTTTGGGTTGCACGCAATCCTCCTGGCTTCGCTTTTGTGGAATTTGAGGACCCTAGAGATGCAGAGGACGCTGTACGGGGCTTGGATGGAACGTAAGGGATATTTTTATATTGTTTACGGTAGAATTTTCATGATTTTATAGTAAATCGTGAAACTTTTACCGGGCTACATATAGCTAACGTATGTAACAAAAGTTTTAAGAAAAGTTAGTCCTTTTTCATTAAATAAAATATTTTTTGTTATTGAAACGTTGATTAAGGGGTTGTTCTTATAAACTAACGAGATAAGAAAATAATTTTTCGTACTCATGCATTGAAATGTGTTATTTCGCGTCGCCTAAGCAACATCCGAAACGTCAATTTCCCAGGTATCCACTAGATAAATGACCGGGAAATTTTGGAAAAAACACTTGTTATTTCTAAAACATTTCTTAAAAAATTATAATAAAAAAGTATAGTTTCTCAAACACTCTTCGGCTTATAAAAATAAGAGAAAATGGTGGAATATTAAATAAAATTTAATTTTAATATAATAAATTTAGTGCATTTGGTTCACAATGTTGGTCACAACTTGCACCTATGATGACAGCAATCGGCTTTGGGCAGCAGTGCAGCAGTGGAAAATATAACCAACAAACGTAACATAAATTGTAACATAAGTAGATAAGAAATTAAACAAGTATATTAAATTTTAATTTCTTATAATACTACAATTGAAATTGGGGTAAACTTTAGTGTAAGGTCCCAGCCATCAGCTGTGCAATATCAATGTATTTAAAACAATTTAAATTTGACACATCACTCTGAAGTTGGCTTCAAATCAGTGTATGTGTATAATTTGTTTTAATAATTGATATTATTTGTATAAAAATAACTAATTTTTAGTTTTATAAATTTGTACAAAAAATATTGTACAAACCTCTTGCGTGAACTTGGTTCTCGGAATCGTTCGCGCTCGCAAGCTCGCGCCGCCAAAAGCTCATCCGAGAACCAGACGTTCCCGCATTTGGTATGTAAATAACTATTACAACACTGATACGGGACCATTATCTTCAATGAAACGCAGTGTTGTTTTTTTAATACCTTGTCACATTTGTCTGAACGATGTTAAATCTACTTCCCAAATGGTCAGAAATACTCTTGTCTGTAACTGTTATTCGTTTTGGTATTCACAGACATTAGTTTATACTTTTCTGCTAAGAAATGCCCAAAAGTTTTCATTTAGTCGCTCCTGAGAAACATACGGGTTTATACTATCTCTCTTCGTCTTCTATAAAATGTTGCCTCCTTAATGCTCTGCTGCATTTGGAGCTTCGATCAAGCTGCACTGCTGTCTATTTGGTTACATTATTTCTTTTTTGAAATTTAAATCATTTCTGACTAAAGTTCTACTAACAGTCATCTATGAAATTCTAAATTATCTAGTTAATTTGCGCGATGGCGTTCTAACTTTGTCTTAAGCACTTTGAATGAGTCATTTGATTTGGGGGCAAAAGTTTAGGTCGCCAACTTTTTGGTTAATTAATACGTACTACACCTTCTTTGCATTGACATATTTCAGTAAATAATCGTCTGTCCAATATTTTGATTCCCAAAAATATTAACAATTTCACGTTTTGGATATCTGTCCAACTAACTTTTAGATAAATTTGCGTAATTTCAAGTTACTATATGATATAACGTAATTCTAAATACTTATATTTTTATAAGTAGAGAATGAAATAGACAAAGGCAAAATTACTTTATTTGACAAAATTATTCTTGACATTTTTATTCTAAATTATTAAAAAATCTTTCAGAACACACTAGGAATAATACAACCTTTTTTTCGTTCTGTAATATTTTATTAGTTCCAACGTTTCGGCACCATTAACTGATGCCTTCTTCAGGGAAAATGACAAATATATTATGAGACAAAAGCAAAAACAAGTAAACCAAAGTAACATAAAAAGTAAATAAATGTTACCTATTTGGTAAATATACAATTTACTAGACAGCGAACATGCATCTTCTCAGGAAAACTCTCTTTTTGCCAGAGGAAAAACCGTCCTCAAAAACTGGCAGAGAAGTGATGTGTATAACTCAGACACTTCTGGCGAAAGGAAAGTTTTCCTGAGAAGATGCATGTTCGCCGTCCTAGTTAATGCCGGGCATGCGTAATTGTCTTGTAAATTGTACACTTACCAAATAGGTAACATTTATAGGCCATCCAGCGAATCAAGCGGTTTACGTCATCGTTTAGGGATTTTTGAAATTTTCTTTATTTTTTAAAATATATTTTATTAACGGTATTTTATTGGTTTTTTTATTATTATCATGTATTTGACACCTTTAATAGAAATAATTATATTTGGATATATTATTATTAAGTAAAATTTTGTAATTTTTTGCAAAATGACGTTTGATTACATTTTTTTAATATTGGTAATTCTGATCATGTATATTACTAAATATTATATGTCTATATTATACTTTTCAACCTGTATTGTGATTTCATTTTGTTTTTGGTTTCGTTGTTCATTGTCAAAATGTCAAATGCTTTGTCATGTCAAATTTAAGAGCTTGTAGTTAATTTATTGACTTATTTTGAAAATGAAAAATAGATTGGTGGGTTTTTACTTTCACTGAAATCTAATATTGAGGTAATATTTGGTTCTATTTGTAAGTAATAATTTGAAAATTAAATCTATATGTACAGCGTGTGGCAAACGCTATACGCAATGTATAGAATCAGTGAGAAATTGTATGGTATGCAGTATTCTGTATTTTTTTAAGGATCTCACATAATACTAGATAGTTTGTTGCATATACTACAAGAATGAAATATTTATAACGGCGTAAGCAGTATCGTTCAGAATATTTTAAATAAAATTGGATTTCGCTGGAAAAATATTATACCAGACGTGTTTTTAAGAAAAATTTGGGTTTATGAAGGCAACCCACAGATTTTAATCCGTTTTACATGCTCATGTAAACTTTTTAACATATGACGTCATTGTTTCTAGTGATATTGTATTTATGACGTAAACCGCTTGATTCGCTGGATGGCCTATATGTACTTTTTATGTTACCTTGGTTACTTGGTTTTCTTTTGTCTTGTAATTTATTTGTCATTTTCCCTGAAGAAGGCATCAATTAATGGTACCGAAACGTTGGAACTAATACAATATTACAGAACGAAAACTAAAAAGGTATTATTTTTATTATATTCATTCTCTTTTTTATTTCATGGCGAACTCCATTTTGATTTTTGTCATGGCTGACTTATTGCAGACATCAGTATAACATCTTTCAAAACTTTTTTTTGCTAATTTATTATGTCCATTGGCAACTAGATTAGACTTTATTTAGCAGCAACAAAGATTTTGTTACATACGTTATTTTCTAAGCACGTTAATAATTGTTTGGGGATAACGTTTGAGATGTGTTTGTAGACGATGCTGCGGCACTAGGGTAAGAGTGGAGATGTCTTCCGGAAGGTCCCGCCGCGGAGGGGGCTCGGGTGGACGCAGGGGCCCACCGCCGAGATACTCCAGGTAAGACAGGGTGGCAAGGGAACACTCACCCAACAACCAATGAACCAACCAACCAACACACCAATCAACGCATTGAACGTGTCGCCTGCAGTGCTGACTACAGGGTTCTCTCGCTTAGCTAGATCAGAGTGTTAGGTATCGATCGACTAGAATCGAATCAGAATCAGAAAATCAGATCACGACCATAACAACAAACTCATCTATAAATCGAACGCCCAATTTATAACGGTAACCAATATTACAAGCGTCTCTGATGCAGGGCCAGAAACAATACAAATTATCGTTGCTACGCCTTGTTTAATAATATCGTTCTTCGTTTTTATAAACAACACAACTCATGAACATCTGAGACATACCAAAAATATGTAAGTTATTTTTTTTATTTTTCTTGATAGTGTTTCAAAACATGCATTGTTGTAATTAAGTTTTGGGTACAGTATGTAGGTTTTTTTCATCAATTTAACAAATCATTGGTTTTAATTCTTATAATCAATTATAGATATAATCAAAATTTTACATTCTCAAATTGTTTAAAATGCAGTATACGATACGCGCTCATTTATTGAAAAATGCTATTCTTAAAATATTTCAATATTTAATTTAACGAAAGTAAACCAAATGAAACTTATTTAAATTTATTATGCCATGCTAGATAGAAACCACGTGCGTTTGTATGAAAATGAAACATTATGTTTTTTGAGTTTTTTTTTAAATTCTTTTATTTATATAGGGTGTTATGTAGGTGTACAACCCTTAACCCATAGTAGAACTGACCCCGTAGATAGTAAATCCAGCAATAATTTATGTGTAACATGCTTTCTACAAGGACTACAGGCCTTTAAAATTGACCAATCACGTCATAGTTCAAAATTTTATAAAAAAAAGTAAAAATCAATATGTCCTCTGGAAAAAAATGTTACACGTCACAAATGACGAGATCATTGACGTCTATTTGGAAATCACTCTGTTCCGTCTTGCAGCAGCACGACTATTTTGTAATGTCTCGCCATAAACCATATGCATGTCTGCATATTCTTGATTGGGGAAGAAGGTAAATGGCATTTTGAGAAAATATAAAAAAAAAAAATAGAATATAATTTGTAGGTCTATGCAAAAAAAAAGTTCAACGTCAGTTTTGACTATCAATATATTTTTCAGAGAACACATTGATTTTTACCTTTTTACAAAATTTTAAAGTATGAGGTGATTGGCTAGCTTTAAAATGCCTCCATTTCTTGTAGAAAGCATGTTAAACAAAAATTGTTGCCAGATGTACTATCTATGGGGTCAGTTCTACCATGGATTAAGCGTTGTACACTTACTTACATAACATCTGTATATTCATGCGTATTTCCAATTATTGAACGACAGTAATTTTAATAGTTATTTATGTATTAAGAGCGTAAGGAGGCTTTTATGGCCTGCGGCGGGATTTTTAGCCCGAGGCGTAAGCCGAGGGATAAAAACACGTCAAAGGCCATAAAAGCAAGTTACGCTCGTGGTACATACAAAACTTTATGCACGGACGAAAATTTTCAAATTATGAGTGTTAGAAAAATTGTAGCGAAAATAATTTCTCCTCGTACATCCAGTATCTAGTGTTGCTATGAAAGCGGAGAACAATAGTTTATTGTTTCTTTATTAGTTATGTTATTTGAGTTTTATTTTGTGTATCTCCGTGCTTTCCATATAAATATCACAAAATTAATTTTCATTTTTCATTAAAGAATATAAAAAAATCGATTTGTAATAAAAACTTTTCATGTTGCCTGTTTAAATTGTTTATATTGTAGGTTATAAATTTGGTTTGATGTTTCATTATAGCTCGGCGGTCTATAATGTGGCCCGCGGACTCTAAAATGACGTTTATGTC
The DNA here is from genome assembly GCA_943142095.1 of Ophonus ardosiacus. Taxonomy (NCBI): domain Eukaryota; kingdom Metazoa; phylum Arthropoda; class Insecta; order Coleoptera; family Carabidae; genus Ophonus; species Ophonus ardosiacus. The sequence continues at coordinate 31,934,648 of OW964834.1, read as the reverse complement.
AAAGAAATTCTTGTGTAATTGTCAAATTATGATCCGTCCGTGCATAAACATATTTTTATATGCTGTGAAATAGACCAATTATTAGCTAACCCCATAGTTTGAGAGAAATATAATCTTAACATCTACGACATAGAATATTTAAGTATGACAATTTTTTTATTGATACCCAAGAAACCTTTTCGCAAATCGTGTATTTTGATAAATTGCAATCGAAAAATGTTCAATTTCAGTAAAATAGCCTTAATTATTTTGGCGCCAAAATGTTGACAATGAAAAAGAGCACGTACCGTATACCGTATAGTATATCTAATTAGATTAATATTAGTATATTGGTATTTCTGGCCCTGTTGTTGTGTTGGTGTGTTAGTGTTGATGGGCACCGTGTGGTTCCAGGTCTTGTGCCCTGGCCCAGGTGTTTGTAAGTGCCCCTCCCGACTGACCTCTCGCTCTCACCCTCTACCAACTCAACAAAACAACCAACCCAACCAACCATGCAACCAACAAAACCAACTCAGCTACAACAGCTACACCGACCGGTCGTAAATTACATCGTTCGTAAACATCTTTATCAACTTATCAACCGCCAGCACTACGTACTCGCTCTTCTTCTTCTTCTCCTCCCACTACTACAATTAGCATAACAGCAAGCACAGCGCGCAGTCGGTAGCGTATATGGTGTGCACTTTTATTCTCAATCAAATTATAGATTCAGTTATTAAATCACATATTATGATGATGCTTACAATAATATCATTTTATAGCAAAGAGATTAGATTGTGTTTGTTCCTCGCTCGTAGGTCCAGATCTCCAAGGCGCAGTCGGTCTCCCAGATCCAGATCTAGGTCTCGTGATCGTCGCAGTCGTTCCGATTCCAGAGATCGTCGTTAAATAAACAACATATTCAAGTGTGTGTGTGTACACACATATTAAAACATATTTCAACAACAAACTTCATTTCTTTTTTGTATCATGTAAGTGTATTTTATAGTTACTTTAAGTCAATAAATATTAGGAACACAAATAAAATATACAAAATATTATGTAAATGATTATTACCCCTCTATACATATCCTGTAAATACTATTTTTTTTAAGATTGTGAATCGTTACCCATCTAAATATTGTTTGCGCTGATCCTAGCTTTATTTTTTCTAAGTATATTTTAAAAAATTATATATGTCGATGAATAAATTTGATTCAAAAAACTTTAAAATACTGAATTTTTTCTATAAATATACAGGAGTATCAAGATAATGGAACAGTGCCCTTTATTCGTGTATGTGAAAAGATATAGAAAAAAGTGATTGAGATATTTTGTAAGGCATAGAGGGGACACATTTTAGCATAAACTTTATTACTTTAAATCCAGTGGTACTCAAACTATGGGTTAATATTATATTTTTTTAAATGGTATTGTATATATTCTATTAACTCATTAAATAGAGAATTTTGTTCTGAATTCAACGATATAATAATATCATACCCTTACATTGCGAAAAATTTGATAAAAATTAATTCAAAGTTAACATTTTATATCTTTTGTAATTTTTTAAGTAGTCTGAGCAAACATTCAATTGTTAATAAAATTATATGCCAATTAAATGTTGAATTTATTGCCAAAATCGTAGCTTACTTGAATGTAATAAAGCTAAAATAAATTTTATTTTGTTTTATTGATTGAATGTTTGCTCAGATTACTTAGATACAGTACAAATGAAATGCTAACTTTAAATTCATTTTTATCAAAATTGTCGCAATGTAAGGGTATGATATTATTATATCTTTGAATTCAGAACAAAATTCTCTTCTTAGCGAGATAATAAATAATATACAATGCCATTTAAAAAAATATAATATTGACCCATAGTTTGAGTACCACTGGATTTAAAGTAATAATATTTATGCTAAAATGTGTCCCTCTCTGTTCCTTACAAAATATCTTAATCACTTTTTTTCTGTATCTTTTCACATACACGAATAAAAGGCACTGTTCCATTATCTTGATAATTACAACCAGGGATCGGAAATAGAGTATCGAACCCGCCAAAAACTGGGTTCAATTTAGGTTCAGGTTAATCTGTTTTTCGAGAAATAGGTTCGTGTGTGGTTTTTGTTCAAGTATTAATAAAATTTGCGATTTTGTTCCGGGTTCAAGTATGGGTTAAGGTTTAGGACCTAATAAAAATTGAATTAATGTTTTTTAAATAACAATCTTAATACATAAATAATTAAAATATAAATAATTAAAATACGAGTCGAAATTTATGATGCAATGTAAGACACGAACAGTCAACACTGGCATAGACGCCGAAGGCGATTACGCTTACGTTTCGAACTGAAAATAACCTAAACCGGAGCTGAACCCGAATTTTAATATCCGGTTCGATTTCAACTCCGGTTCAATTCAAAAATATAGTTGAGGTTCGGTAAAATGTTAGTTTGGTTCGGGTTCGATGCCCTGATCGGAAACTGCTGAAAAATGGGTTCGGGTTCAGAAATGGAAAATATATTTTTAGGTGGTTCGGTACCGGTTCAAAAATTAAAAAGGTATAAATATGAGCATCATCCGAGCGGTTTTCTCAATAATAATTTGCACATCATTACAGTACATTTGTTCCTGCCAAAACAGATTAGCACTTCATAATTTTTTAAAACTACTCGTAAGTTATGTTTTTTAAATTTTTTAGTGGGCTTTTTCACTATCTTTCAATGGTTTTTATAATAAAACTTCATCTTAAAGTAATGAAATAAAATACTATAAATGTAGGTTTTATTAAAGGTAATAATTATTTCAGTACACAACTAAATAGTTTAATCTGAATTACCTGCAACCATGTGACAAAGAAGAATTGAAAAACGTTGGTTCAATGAACCCGGTTTTTTTTTTAAGCAGAAAATAGTGGGTTCGAAACTAATTTTTAAAATTTAATTTAGAATAAATATTAGAGCGAATAATTAAAACATTTACCCAAAATAAAGTTGGTTAAATACTATGTGTCATTTGTCACTTTTGTAAGTCGAAACCAAAATGATTATTTAATCTCTTGTAATAATTTAGTAATGTTTATAAATATTTGTCAGTCTTTTTATACTTAAATAATAAATAAATAAAACTCGTTAGTATTTATAATAAAAAACTGAATAATATATTGCGAAAGAAAATACATTAATAATAATGATAATAAATGCAAACAACAATTGGCAACTTATCAAATGAACGAATTGAAATCATTACCACGAATTTGTTTCAACTTGAAATCGCGGCTCGTGCGCCGTGCACCTGAAATGAAATTAAACATTCTTAATAATTAAATAAATAATTTCACTTTGTAAAACGATTTTTATTGGAATGGCAATGTTTACAAGTCTTACAAACTACAGCTTATATTACACATGGACGACAATATTAAAGTACTTCGTTATTAAGTTTACAATCATTCTTCACAGAATTAGTTTTTGTTGGATATTCTAGCGCCCGCTTTGGTTATTCGCTATGCATCAATTTATTACAATCAAAATGTTTTAATTTGTTGGTAAATTACAATGCTTTTTGTGAGGCCTGTCTCGAAATAATGAAATATATTTTGTAAAAAATGTAAATGTAATGAGTATTTTGTTGCAGGGTTCCGGCTACAGAATTAAGAACTATGAGGGGTGGAATGCACGGATTGATTACTCGACAGAGCAGCCACAACATCAATAAAGGTAAGAGAAAAAACATTTTAATATATTATAAAATAATTTCTGAATGTTTATTATGTGTAATTTTGTTGATATCCTTTCCCTATATATTAATAACTACAGAAGTGGCAAAATGTACAAGTTTTTGAGACAAAATAATGAAAAGTTATTTGAATTTCGTCAAAATTCGATTCAAATATTGTGTTTTCAATATTATCAAAAAATTCGATTTACATTTATATAATTTTTAATTATAAAAATGGTTAAGATTTTAAAGTTTTTGATACAAAACAATCACAATTTCTTTCAAATGTGATACGCTAATATTAATTACAATTAATTTGACTAACATTATATTAATATCCGAATAAAATTAAGTGTTTTATATTTAAACTTCGTCAAAATTCTATACAAAAATTGCACTTTCAAACAATTATACATACCGAGAGTTTTTGTATCAGTGAACATGGGCGTATGTCATTACCATAGTTACATTTAAAATGATTGACAGCAATGCATTACCGCGTTTTTTTTAAAACTGGACATAGGACATGACATTTAGTATATCTGTCAATGTCATCAAATTGTCATACTTCAAAATGTATACAGTTAAAGAAAAGTTCAAATTGTAAATTGGAGTAATTATAACGAGTCTACAAGTTTCTGACTTATATGTATTAACTTTTAATAAGCGACCCAGTCCAACAACTATAAGAAAAATTTACAATGACTACAGAACTAAAGGATACGTCTATAAACAGCACAAGAAGAAAATCAGACCAAGTACTGTAGTTAATAGTAAGAAACAAGAAATTATGCAATTAATTGAAAGTGACAACACCCTGTCAACAATTTTTTTTCTGAAATAGAGAATACTAGTATACAAGGTTTTAAGACAAGAACATTTTAAGAGTTTTAAATATCAAAATCACCAAGAGTTATTACACAATGATATAGAACGAAGAAATATCTTTTGTGAAGATATGATGAACAAAATTAATAGTGGGGAAATATTACTGAATCAAATTTCATTTACGGATGAAGCGACATTTTATATTAATCGGGAAGTAAATTCACAAAATTGCAGGTATTGGAGTCGTCAAAATTTTCACTTATATCTGCACCAGATATTCCCCCAACGCTGGATAGGACGTGGTGGAGAAGTGGAGTGGCCTGCAATGCCACCAGATCTTGCACCAAACGATTTTTTTTTTCTTTGAGGTCATTTAAAAAATTGTATTTACAATGGTGACAAAATTAATATTGATCAATTAAAAAATAGGGATAAAATATAATGTATATTAATTATTTCTTGCCTTAGGCTTATGCCAGAGTATAGAATTATACCATACAATTTGAACTTTTTCTTCAACTGTATACATTTTGAAATATGACAATTTGATGATATTGACAGATATACTAAATGTCAAGTCCTATGTGCAGTTTAAAAAAAAAAACGCGATAATACATTGCTGTCAATCATTTTAAATGTAACTATGGTAATGACATACGCCCATGTTCACTGATAAAAAAAACTCTCGGTATATTTTTAAACTAAATAAAATGTCATTACAAAACAGTCAAAATTTGCTAGAGAAAGTGTCTTACATTTAAACGTCGTCAAAATTTGATATAAAAATGTAGTTTTCACACAATTCATTCTTTTTCGAGACAGCCCTCTCACATATCCTTTCATCCTAGCGCTCACAATTCCTCCAGTTTAAGTTTATTAATACCTCTCGTCATACTTCTTACCTCCGTTGTATCCATGTCCGCTCCCGCCTCCGGGCGAACTGTTAAGAAAGAGCTCGATATAGCGGTGCTCCATATGTCCCTTGTCTTTGGCCATGGCTTTGACCGCGTCTTCATGGCTCGCGAACTCCACGTCAGCTTCTCCCGACGAGCGACCGGAGTTGTCGAGTAGAAGGTGGATGCCGATGGGAACGATAGGCTTGAAAAACTATTCAATAGCGAATATTGGTGTTAGGATGTGAATGGATACTGTTTTTATAATGAAGGCTTACGTATGCAACGTCTTGTTGTGTGGCTTTGAACGGTAGGCCGCGCATGTGGACGCAATGGACGCCAATGTTGCGGCGGTCACTCGACATGTTGCCGTTGTGACCGCCGAATTGTTTCATGTTGCTGCTCGGGCCGTTGCGGTAACTACCGGGGCTGTTGCCCGACCAACCGCCGTTATCGTAATTGTTATAATCTATACAAAATTATACAATTAAATCTCTTCAAAATTAATAATTCGAGGTGTCAATAAAATAACGGAGTTTATTTTAAAATTTCAAGATAATTAGGCAAACCGTTCGACAGTAGCCTTTGATTAAAGTATACCGCTTTCATGTACTCCGTCGGAATTATGTTACCGTCATTATGAATTTTTGTTCGAATCTTTACAAATCCGATACAGAAACGTACGATTTGCTGAAGAAAGTTTATGGTGATTACTATCTACCTAGTACCCATGCGGTGGAATCTCCTGTTAGACAAAGCAGGCCAACATTATAACTTTTCTTCCCCCGTTTAGATGGCGTTAGTATATAAAATTTTATTTCAAATTTGAAAATGACAGCTTACTGACTGCTTTGATTGTTATTGAATTGGTTGACATATTTTTAAATTTATTGTGGCTTTGTTTATTTATGATATATACACATTTATTTGTAGTTGTTTGTGATTATTTGTGATATAAACAGTAAACAGTTTATCATCAGATATTGTGTGTGAAGAAACTTTTGTGAAAGAGACATCATATCGCGCATTAATTTCTGTACTCCAGACTGCATTACGACAGATGTGTATTATATGTGTATTTTATTAGTTCTCAGATGCATAATTAGTATTTTGTAAGCTCGGTATTAATTGTTGATATATTTTACAGACGTTACTTTACATTGATTTCCAAATCACAAAAATTATTTACAAATGTTCAACACCGAATATTAAATGGGAAGAAAACTTTGAAAAATTGTGTAATTAAAAAAATAGCACAGAAGAAATACGAAAAATTATTAAAAAATTAAATCTCTAACAAGTAAAATAGTTTGTATTATTAATTTACTATTTCACTCATTTTATTATAAATATAAAATATAACGTATATAATTTAATTGCTTAATATTTGATATAAATAAATTTCAACATCGGCTCATTGTGAGATCTTCAAATTTATTACCAAGTATTAAGTTGTTGAATTCGAATCCGCCTCGTATACATGAAACTTGTTCTTCCCACGACCAGGGGGCGCTGTACTGTACCGGTTTGCAGCATTACAGTTTCCTATCTATAATAGTGTCTGTGATCTGTACTAGTACCCGTAGTTTTCGAGCTGATTAGAAGGTTTAAAAAGGAAAAAAAAAGATCGGAGACGATTAGCGCCTCGACCTTGCACGGACAGTTTTTTTTTTAATAGAGTATTTCGGGGAGGAGAGTACATTGAGGGTGGCGATATTTGTTTTGCGAATTTTTTTTAGTAGTCAATGTTCTAATATCGTTCCAGTTATTTTATTAACACCTAATACATTCGTCATCATTCATCATTACCGATGTCTACATGTGTTGTAGATAGTGGCACACCCAGAAATGGGTAATATGCCGTGATGATATATTTATTTTTATTTCTAATACATTCAATCTTCTTCATACTTTGAATAAATTATTAAATTTGCCCGTATTTAAAATCTCTTATAACTAAAAAATCTTTTTATAAAAGAGCCGTTATATCCGAAATTAAAGGTACAACCTTAAAAAAAAAACCTTTAAAAATGTCTGCGTACCTTTATAGTTGCGCCCTCCTCTATTATTGTTCTGCCCGAATCTGTTGGGCCCTCCAAATCTATCTCCTCGGTCATAGGGCGCCGGTCTGGAACTGTATCCGGGCGTAGGGCCCCCAAGTCTTCGATTGGGGCCCCCCACAGCACCGTGGATCTCGAACAGACTGCTGCGGAATATCTCTATATACCTGCGAACCCCATCAGCATTCCATGAGCACTCCGCCAAGGAGCAAACGCTGCTTCAGTGTACTGAATGGCCATGCAGATTGATTTGATTTGACAAAGTTTATTTTTCGGTTTGGATTGGATTGACGCGAGTATGTCATGCTCGTGCAAAATTTTGTTTACAGAGTAATAGGTTTTTGTGTTGACCTTCTTACCTGGTGATAAACATTATATTTTGCAAATAAATATAATATGTTTCTTCTCATTCAAATACACGCAAACTTGACATTTTTTACCCATTTGGTTTAACTGTTTCAAGTGTTCAACGCTCGTTTCTAGTTCTCTCTTCAAAATTAAATATTTTTTGGCAACTTGAACAGTTTGAAATACTTTGGCACAGTTTTAAAATTATTCACAAATATTAGAAAATTCTAAGTTTAACTTTATTCATTATTTTTTCATGACCACTTTCCCACTGAGCCTTTCAAATTAAAAACAATTATTTGATATTTAAAATTATATTTGTAACATTTTTTTAACTTCATGGATTCTTAAAACTTGGCATTTAATTTGTACGATTTCCACAAATATTATTTCGTAAAACAGCAGCTTTTCTTCGTTTTTTAATATTGAAGAGTGAACTAAGCAGAGATTTGTATAAAATTGAGTGCAATATTTGCTTGCTATTCTGAGTTCTCGATTACATAAACGACTCGCTGTTCACCCAACTACCAAGTAAGAGAATAGAGAGTCGCCTGATTAATAGCGAGCTCAGAATACCAGCCAATATATGTGTTGTGTATGTGTATTTGTGATTGCGTGTATTTAATTTTGATATATATTTATAATATAATAGTAAAAGTAATAATGATGTCCCTCTCGGTAGAATGTTTTAGCCCCACCTGTGTCCTATTCTTTCCCGGTGTTTGAGCAGAGCTTTCTCTGCCACTTCTTTGTTAACAAACTGAACGTAAGCCTCCCCAGTACTCCGCCCTGAGTAGTCATTCACAATGGTAATCCCGTTCGGCATTATCTCCATCCCTACCCAAACAACCCAACGCTTGTAAACAACATCACATCCCAGACTACAACATACACAACTCGCCATTTTATATATCACTCACAACCAATTCATTATACGAGGGCAATGCACCAATTATTCGCCCCAAACTTCTCAATATTAACAATTACAAAGTACTTTATTCCGTTAATTTTATTTGATCTTACAGTAAAATTTGTGGCTATTCAGTAAAAAAATTTGCGAAATGCCCTCGTATATAGCTTCCCTGTATTTCAACAAACAATTCGGATCAATTGGGCACTATGTGAGAATGAAACACATACCAGTGAAGAACTGGGCGATTTCTTCCTTGGAACACCCAAACGGCAAACCTCGTAGCCGTACGCAGCCATCTTCAGCGAAAGAGTCTTCGGGACCGCTACGTTTCACCACCCACTCCATTTCAGCTCGGTTCACTTTAAACACTGCAAATACACCCACAAAATCTCACGTGGTCGGCACCTTACCTCCCGTCAATTCCACATAAATCCATTAAAAAACGAACAAAATACAACATAAAACTATGAATCGCGTTTTTCAAACAAGCTGACGGGAGGTAATAAAAACTTTTCTTAAAACATTGCTGCATCCCTTACCTTCAATGTATCGGTTGCCCATGTGATCTCTGTCGCGTTTAAGAGCACATCTCAAGTCTTCGTCGTCAACAAATTCTACGAAAGCTTCGCCACTGGGTCGGCCTTCGCGCGATGTGGTCATGTGGATGCCATGTGTGCCGTTTAAAATCTTGCAATCACGGAAAAACTTTATTATTTCATCGGGTGTTGTGGACCACGGTAAGCCCCGCAGTTTCACAACGTAGCCGTCTTCTTGATCGCCCCCTCCAGACATGGCTTTTGACCTAAATCGACACACTTTACATAGAAAACATCATATACATATTGAGGATATTATATTTAGTGCTTGTCTAATATATTTTTGATAATTTACCTTATAATTGTCGGATTTTCTTCGAGAACAGAGTGTCTGAAAATGTCGCTTTTTACAAGCAAAGTGCAAACAAAAGATGGCGACTCCTTGGTTACGACCACAACCAACTAGACTAGAACTTTATTTAATATATTTATTTTTAAATATTGAAATTGATTTTATATTTTAAAATGTCAAATGCGTAGTAGAACTATAAATAAATTATATGTAAACACGAAACACAAATCTAATAAGATAATTTTGTACGCATGTGTATTTGTAATGATTATTTTTCATTTACCGCGCTTTCATTCACGATTCATTTATTTGTTTCTGTAACTTTTTTTTTGTTAAGGTTCATTGTTGAATTTATCTATTAATACATTTTAATATAAAACACATTTATTCACAAATACATTATGACATACATTTTTATAAAATGCACCTATTTTATAAAGTATTTGATTATAAACACTTTAAATATCACAAGACACAATATTTTATAGTTTACACAAAATCACGAACACAAAATATAACTACACAAGTTCAGCGATCTCCTATCAGACGGCGCCACTCCACCGATATTTCTGTTGTTGCTGTTGCACACCCAATGGGAGCAGGCGGTGGAACTTTCTAGAACTATGTAATAAAATTTGTACAAGTTTAGTATGCGCGCGCTAGCCCAAAGTACTCATAATTGGAGAATCCGGTATTAAAAGTGACAGTAGTTACTTAAAACCACAACGGACCTATTAAATTTTTATGACTCTGTGACGTCATTTTAGATGTGCCATCTAGCGATTTTTTTCTGAATCGCTAGGTAGGTGACACCATGTTGCCAAATAACGAAAGATAAATCAAATAAATTAGAGATTATAATATCAGTTCTTTTAAAAAAATCATTTGACAACTATGCTATTTACTGTCACTTTTCGATTGTTCTGGTATACGGAACAAAACAATTTTTATCATAAAAAGCAAAGCATAATAAGTTCTCAAATTTGAAGTACAGATATGCAGGAACATATGAGAACAAGAAAATAATTTCGTAAATATTGTACAGTATGTAATACATACATCATCACAATTGTTGGCGTACCACATATTCCCTAAGGATCTGAATAAGACAAAGCATTGGGGTAACGAATTGAAAATTGATACAGAATTATTGAAAAAAACTTTATAAATATCTTATGTGGTTTTGCACATTTCTTTTGACTACGATAACAGTTGGCTTTAACGCACACAACTGTATCGCTTTCTTCTAATATTTTGATATCGTGTATATAACCTTCTTTAGCTTATATCTTCTTTTCTGATTTCCATTTGTTCTTCCTCTCTTTTTGAAGTATTCATCGCAAGTACTATACCTAAATTGAGTCAGTTTTATTAAATTTATTGTACATGTATTTGCTGCCATTTTTTAAATTCAAATGTTTTACACTTTGTCACCTACCTGCGCTAAAATTCAACTGCGCACTATGCACATCTCACTTTTATTAATATCTCTCTCTTTTAATTTAATAGGTCCACTGGTAAAAATTATAATAATTAACATTGTTTCATGTGGATTTGACTTTATAGTTATACAGTTGTCTCATTTTCGATGTTTTTAGGTTATCTCGGGAAACATTACTGATAGAGCAAAATCGTTTGTACATTTCAATGTCAACTTTTTAAGAAAAGTTTAATAGGCACTACAGGAATTTCCGATCTTCTTTTGTTCCTGAGCTACAGGCAAAAACTTATTTTTCGCTCATTTCGAAAATATCTCATAACTTATTTATTATGGTAGTCAGAGAAAAATTGTTTTACCAAATTTTGTACCGTTTTTAGATCTCGATATATAGCACAAACTTATGATTTTGTAAATAGCAACCTATGTTGACAATAGTCTCATCTTTTTGCTTATTTTAGAAGGTTTTCAACGATATATAACAAGTATATATTCTTTTGTTTTACACATGAATAATAGACGAATTATTAATTTTTTGGGGTGAGAAAATTGGAAATTAATAAGAAACAAATGAAAAATTTATTAAATGCACAATAATGTTTAATCGTGTTCAAATTTTAGAAGAAAAAATGAAAACTAAGCCGATTTGCAGATGTTCAGATTTTAGAAAAATTTCATACAAGTTTAAATTGTTAATAATTCGTTAACCGCTTATCGGAGCAAAAATCGTTTAACATGATATGAAGGAGAATTCCAAGCTGAATTAAAATTTTTAAACCCGGGTACCGTATCTTTAACCGAGTCAGAGTGGTGGTTGATGAATTTGTGGAAAAGAGTTGACAAAAATTATTTAATAATCACCGATAATTTACTTCTTTTGATGCCACGACAAATGTAAACTGTTGCAAATAACAAAATATATTAGACTAAGAGCCGGTTTTATAAAAAATTTAAACTTCACTTAAAATTTACTTCCACAGTAAATTTAATGAAGTGAAAAAATGCAACGCGTTTTTTTGACAGCAATAATACAAATGTCATAAGAATAGAGAAACTGATTCGAATTTGTTCATTTCAATAAATTTACTTGTCAACTAAATTTTAAGTGAAGCTTATTTTTTTTATAAAATCGGCCCTATGTATTAAAAACTTAATATTATGCATTTTTGTGTGAGTAAATTTGCTTTCATAAATTGTTGTTCTGGTTATCTATTTTTGAACATAACTCTTTGAGAGTTCATCCTAGGTAAAAATTGCAAGAAACCTTTTTGTACAAAAAGTAACGAGCTTTAATTTGGTATTCTTGTAAAATTTTGATACGGGACACTGTTTTCGAGATAAAAGCAAAAAACTCATTTTTTGCACCTTTGATCCAAGATGGCGGCTCACGCCGAGCCTCCTCAAGGTCACAAATTTGAATTTTTCATCCCCGTCTCGACCCAAACAACATATGTTAAAATCGTTTTTCCCCACCTTTTGTGGGTAAAAACCTCTATTGACTGGACAAATATTAAACATTAAACCAATTTTTTTCGAATTGTGTCAAAGCCAACTGTGATGTTGATAAAGAATAATTTAACTAATCCGAAAATAATTGGTTTAGAATAATTTTGAGAACATAATTGATAGATATGGAATCAAAATAAACAAATGATGAACTATTATAGTTTTTTTCATTTGTTTCTTAATAATTTTCAATATTTTTCACCCCAAAAAATTAATAATTCGTCTTTTATTCATGTGCAAAACAAAATAATGTAGACTTGTTATATATCATTGAAAAGCTTATAAAATAAGCAAAAAGGTGAGACTATTTATATATATATATATATATATATATATATATATATATATATATATATATATATATATATATATAAAAACGGTATAAAATTTGTAAAAACAATTTTTCTCTAACTACCATAATAAATAAGTTATGAGATATTTTCGAAATGAGCGAAAAACAAGTTTTTGCCTGTAGCTCAGAAACAAAAGAAGATCGAAAATTACTGTGGTCGCTATTAAACTTTTTTCAAAAAGTTGACCCTGGAATGGCAAACGATTTTGCTCTATCAGTAATATTTTCCGAGATACTCTAAAAAAACATCGAAAATGAGACACCTGTACTTTTATGTAAAATAAAAAATTGTAACTGTCAGTGAAGTTATTCAAAATTATCGGCGGCAACAATCTATAGCCTACTCCCATTCGCGATAAAAAATATTGAAAATGAGCTCGTAGCCACAGTTATACTTGCCGTCAAATAAATATGGAACAGAGATTTTTACACTCCTTCCACTTCCATTAGTCATGTTGAAATGCTATGTTATGAAGAAGCGGCAACACTGGATGGCAAGGGACAGGGTGGGGAGAAGGAAAAAAATGAGCATTTTCAGTCCGCATGCAAATATCTTTTAGTTCTCAATATACGAGATTTGTTAAAAAAGGTGACTTCAATTTTCGCGGGCTACGTATATTACATTCTCGATTTTTTTTTTGTTTCGTTGGTACACATCCAGTGAACTCTATTCTACGTACATGGAATGGAAACTTGAAACTTGTAGTATTGACAACTGTAGAGCATCGATATGACATCTGGTGACTAAATTTTGAACTAGTGCATGACGGTAGGTGCGAGCAAATACAACATAATATTAGCATACATTTTTTAAAAGTATTTCTTTTATACGAAAATGAATGTTGTAAAACACGGTAAAAGCAATATTATGTGTTCTGTATACGGGTGTCATTCGCTTATGAGTAGGGAAACTCATTTAAGTTTCCACATTTTTCCAAAAATAGATAAAAACAAAGTGAGTATAACCACAAATGCAGGTATTCAACAAACATTGGAGCTTGTAAGTATGTTTTACGTTCTGGAAAACAAATTTCCAAGTATATGAGAGTATGTTCGAGACATTTCAAAGACAGCGACTTTATTCTTCCAGGTAATATTATTAATAATTATATTTGAAACATATTTATGATTATTTAAATTTTTAGAAATTCCTTCTCAACGGAGAAATTAAAAAAAAGTGATGTACCATCTTTGTGATGACAGAGCACTTTTTTGAAGACAGAGTGATGTTATATTTATAATTTCTCGATAACTATCGGTAATTCCACATAATTGTGATGATGAACATGTGATTCGCATTCAAAACTTCTTCGCCTGTTTACAAGATTAATATTTTAAATAAAGTAGTAAATGAATATTATATACAATCATACCTTCAACAATAATACTAGAATGATGAGTAGCATTTAGAAAGTCAAATATCTGAACAATACTTAGCTTCATTTTCAAGAAACACAAGCAAAATTGTATCATATGACAGTGACAGATTGTACACCTACCGTCATGCATCCGCCATATTGGAAGTGCTTGCAGCGCCTCTATCGGTCATTTCAGTTGAGAATACCTACAGCTTTGTGAGGGGCTGGTCATGCGAACTGTTACAAATTCCACCATTTGACGCATGCGCAGAGCAAAGCTCATGATTTTCCAGAGGTTTTAATATATTTCTGAATGGGTACTTTTACTAATTATTCACTAAACAGTGGCTATGAAAACATTGTTCTTTGAACAGTTTGGTTGTACTTTGTGTTAATTTTAATTTTTTTGGAAAAATCTTCTCGTTGCCTAGACATTTGAAGTACCACGCCAGCAACGATCGTTTCCGTTCCATAGTAGTATAGAGGGTATAGAGTTCATTGTACACAACATGTTGACAATTGACATGATCAGCCATTTTCCATTTGTAGTTTGGTTTTGACAGATATAAAGGTTAGACGTATTTTGGTGTGCTGGTGATTTTTTGCAATCGAAAAAAAAAAAATGGATCAAAGAATCTGTAGATATTAAATTTTGTGTGAAAAATAAAATTAAGTGCTCCAAAGCACTTGAAATGTTGACTGTGGCATTTGGCGATTCTACTTTGAGCAAAAAAAAAAACTGTTTATAAGTGGTACAAGCTCTTCATAGAAGGCCGAGAAGATATTAATGACGATGCGCGCCCTGGACGCCCCAGCATGTCAACAACCGATGAAAACGTTGAAGCGGTGAAGAAAATTGTTATGGAGAATCGTCGAATCACTATTAGAGAAGTTGCTGAGAATGTCGGCCAGTGAACTCTATACTACCACAGACAAACAGGTTTGTCTGTGGTACTGCTATGGAACGGAAACGATCGTTGCTGGCGTGGTACTTCAAATTTCTAGGCAACCCGCAGTACGACTAGATTTTTCCAAAAAAAAATAAAACGAACGCAAAGTACAAGCAAACTGTTCAAAGAACGATGTTTTCACAACCACTGTTCAGTGAATAATTAGTAAAAGTACCCAATTCGAAATATATTAAAACCTCTGGAAAATCATGAGCTGTGCTCTGCGCATGCGTCAACCTGGTGGAACTGGTATAATTTGTGACAGTTCGCATGACCAGCCCCTTACAATGCTATAGGTATACACGTTTCCATTCCATGTACATAGAATAGAGTTCACTGATGTCGGCATATTGGTTGGCTCATGCTATACAATTTTTCGGATGTTTTGGCCATGAAATGTGTGCTAGCGAAGTTTGTTCCGAAATTGCTAAATTTTGACCAAAAGAACCGTCGCTCGCATGAGCATCGCTCAGGAGCTGTTGAATGAAGTCAACGACGATCCAGATTTGCTCAAAAGGGTCATAACTGGTGACGAAACATGGGTATATGGTTATGACGTCAAAACCAAAGCTCAATCATCTCAATGGAAGCAGCCAGAAGAGCCAAGACCGAAAAAAGCACGTCGACTTTGGTCAAATGTGACGGTTTTGCTCTCTGTTTTCTTCGATTACAATGGCGTGGTGCATTATGAGTTCTTGCCAGAAGGTCGTACGGTCAATAAGGAATATTACCTTTAAGTTATGCCCCGTTTGCGTGAAGCAATACGAAGAAACCGCCCGATTTTGTGGCAAAACAATTCATGGCTTTTGCATTATGATAATGCACCTGCTCACACATCATTGCTTGTTCCTGGATTTTTGGCCCAAAACAACACCGTAATCACGCCTCAAACCCATATTCACCGAACTTGGCCCCCTGCGACTTTTCTTGTTCCAAAAACTGAAAAGATCCATGAAAGGACGGCGTTTTGCCACGATTGAGGAAATAAAGACCGCATCACTGAAAGAGCTTAAGGCCATACCAAAAAGCGCATATCAGAAGTGCTTCGAGGATTGAAAAAAGCGCTCGCACAAGTGTATTATATCTGAGGGGAGTTACTTGGAGGGGACAAAATAGATATTGATGAATAAATAAATATTTTTCCATTTCTCGAGAAAAATAAAAACTCACCCTTTTTTTTTGAACAAACATCGTATTTAATATTAAACTTAAAAACATGGGTTATTTATTTTAAAACTTGATCTTAAAACTTTGTGATAGGGTGTGACGAAGTCACATTGTTTCGCCATAAAATTTCAACACGTCATCGTCCAGAGAACATCACCGGCCACTGTGGGGCTGCAGAGTAGCATGTAATCGTTGTCCAGAAGCCGCTGTAGCACAAGAACAGGGTTTTGCAGTCCGAACTGGCGGTGCAATGCCCATAACCTCACTTTGAGCACATGTCTAGCACGCGGTATTTTCCATGGAAGTTCAGCGTCCACGTCGGGGCCGTATCATAGCGTGTAAACGATTACCAGAGACAGCTGTGACACAAGAACCGAATTCGACAGTTTAAAATGCCCTTAACATGTTTTTTAACCTTACCTGTAGCATATGGTGAACACGCGGTAACAGCCAACAGAAAATCCTCAAGTTTCGAGCCTGCCACTATATTTCCGGGGTTTTTCGTGGCCGGCATTTCACTGTGCACATCACACGGCAACGTCAAAAGCAACAGTTCACCTAGATTTCACAACTAGAGCACGCATTCCACAACTGTCAAGACCGCAGCGCCAAATCCAGGCGGAATAAACTAGAACTTGAGATGTTTGTTAATTTCTATTTTATTAAAATATTATTGTAAATATTTTACCTGTTAGTTTCAAGCAAGAAAAACTGGATTTTCGCATTTTCTCTTGAGTATAGAATTTTCTAGAAATGTTTTAAGAGCCCAGCCTCACGACCAATAGTAAGCCGAGTCTCTTCTCCCACTCGGCTAATCACATTCGAATAAAGCCACTTCCACATAAGCCGCGCGCGTTTGAACGAGAGTTATCAAAATCCGGCTATAAAAAGCGCAGCAGCAGCCCTAGAATTCATTCTGTCTTCTGGCTAGCCGTTCTAGCCAGAACCAGGAGTTCCATAGCCGTTCTATGGAATAGAAGGCAGAGTCCAGATCTTCTACAGCTGTTCTGTAGAAGTCAGTCACCGATTGTCGCTGTTCGACAAAGTCAAAGTTCCACAGAGTAAATATTACTTCACGTTTGTCTTCAGAGGAAGAATATTTCACGTACTAAGTTTCTCAGAGTTAATATTTCACGTACAAAGTTTCACGAAGTAAAGATTTCACGTACAAGTTCTCAGAGTAAATATTATTTCAAGTTTGTCAAGAGTATAAATAATATTTCGCGTACCAAGTTCACAAAGTTGATATATCCAGTTTTACTTGATAATAAAATTGTCAGTAGTTTGAATAACAATGGACACAGTTTCTCAGTCATTTATTAAATTGTACATAGTGTGTAAATAAACATAGTTTAGTGTACTGCATTTTTCACTGCTCAAATATACTCTAAGAATCCTGGCCTACACGACTAGCTATCCGCAAACCTTCCTCACCCTTCTCTCAGTTCCACGGAGATACAAGATGGCGCCCGAGCAAGAATCAATCTTTGAATATACATATCTACTAACGTAGATGGAAGTAGCGTACACTATATGTTCCTTAAGACTTTGTTGGCTCAAAGTAGTTTGAGAAGGATAGAATTATGTATAAGCATTAGTTGGACAAAGATCTCCTGCTAATTGATACTCCGTTTTAATGCGCATGTCAGAACATTTGAAAAAGAACGAGGCGGAACGGAAAACCACGAGCACAACACGAGCACGTCAGTTTTGTATTGCCAGCGCCTGTAAAAGTACGCGAAGGTTATTTTTCTAAGGGGAAAATGGATTGGTCTCAATTGTATCTCCATCCTTGTCAATCTTCTTTGGTACACGATTTTTGTTGGTAGCTACTTCCAGATGTATATATTCAAAGGAATCAATCCAGACAGCAGCAATAGAGGGTGAGGGTGACGTCACAAAATGGCACCAGACCAGGGATGTCGTCACAAAATGGCGCCCGAACAGGGACGTCATCACAAGGGACTGTTATGTGTAAAATTGATTTGACTTATGTACAAACACAAACACGGTTTACGGTTTCTAAGGAATGAGAGGCTGGTCAACAACAAGGCTTATCTAAAGCTTTGTCTAAGGCTTTAAGGATTTTAAGGCCAATCTATAACCATAAAAAGATAGCAAATACTTAGAATTATTTTAGTAATTAAAATCGTGATTGTTTTTTGCTAATATTACATTAAAATTAAATTAATTTGCATTTTAAAGTCCGGGTAAAATATAATGAAAGTTTCGCAGTTACTTTTTCGGGTTCGGTACGGTGTTCGGTACGCTTACCGCGATATTTAAGGACAGGGTAGCGTAGTTTTTATTTGGAGTGTCGACCCCAGTATTTAATTTAATAACTACACATCAAATGTTAAATAAATGACTGAAAAGATAAAATAGTCGGGTTCAAAACTTAAAAAAATACAGTATTTTTCAAACAATAAAAATATATTGTATATTTAATTAAGGACACAACCCACTGATCTCTATACATAACTGGATAGAGCGGACGCATGTTAAACCTTTGTGACTAATTGAACGCCGCCATGTTGGAGGATTTCGGCACAATTTTAGTTGGGAGCTACTACTAGCTACTTTAAAGTTAAAAGTTACTTGATCTTATAAGAAATTTTCCCACAAATTTGATGTTGTTATTCGGAATGTTCTATCGCAGGGCGAACATTTGAAAATTCACATTTTTCGAAAAATAACATCTCAATAGGGCTGTTGCAAGAATTTTTATATGACTTCTAAGTATTAAATTTGAAAAGATATTGTTCTTTAAAGAGCCTCAAATTTGAAAATATCGTGAAATATCCTTTAGATATTTTACAATTAATTTTTGAAATTTGGATAAAATTTTGAATAAGTCACGTGATCAGAAACAGAATGTGACGTCAGAGTACATACATCTTCAGCGGTTCTAAGGTGTCAAGTGTATTGTCAAAGTTGTCAAATAAGAATCACGACCAGAACTTTAAAGTAAAATATATTATTAATTTATATAATAAATTCAGTTTTTATATTTTATTTTACCTCAACTCTTTAACACCCCTTATTTCGGTAGCAGTAAAACGATCGTTCTGATATAAATTCAGCCATCATCCAGCTATCGACCTTCGGTTAATTGTCCGATTTAGCTTGAGTGTAATTTGAACTAGCCATTATTACTTTATTATTCATTTACAATGAGCAATGTCAGCGTCAAATGTCAAATTAAATGATTTTGTTATTAACATGTGACAAATTTCAGCCTACGTTTATTTATATAAATAATATGAATAAACGTAGGTGATGGAAAAACAATTTTCCTATTGGCTATTAATGATGTAATGTATGTGCTTCTACGTCACAGGAGTGGGGGGTAGTTTTTCAGGACGCCAATCTTTTTATTTAATTATTTCCACAAATAACAACAAATTATTAAAATAAAAAATATTACTAAGAAAATCATTCCATAAACTTTCATTTAAAATAGTTTTTGAAAAATGTGAAACAGGCTCATTAAATGTCTTCATAATTTTCAACTTTAACTGCTCATATCTTTGTAGTTATTGAAGATATCGTTCAGATTTTTTTTCAGATTATTATTTATTTATGTTTTGAGAATGTGCTTATGTAATAAAAATATCATATTTGATTCTAAAATGATAAGAAAAATAATAAAAACTAGCGTTCGTATACGTTTGTTTTGGATTTTGCAGTATAAGAAACACTAAGTGAGAAACTTTTCGTACTTACGAGATTGCCTGAAATATATAGCGTCAAAGTTGTAGTAAATAAATTAAAGAAGTTTTTTACTTGAAATTTTTTTTCAAAATTTTCATTGATTTCGAAAAAACGAACACAAAAAGTTATTGCATCGTAATGCGCGCAACTACGCGGTAACTCCAGACGTGTTATTCAATTTCCAAGGCTGGGTGAGTGCCAAAGTCACGCGCATTGCGATGTACTTACTTTTTGTGTTCGTTTTATTCGAAACCGGAGAACATTTAGGAAAAAAAATTCAAATAATAATATATTTCATATTAAGGGTGTAAAATATTGTTTTACGCGGGAGTTTATATTTGCAGCACGACGCAAGGAGTGCTGCAAAATTATAACGCTCGCGGAAAACAATTTACACCCGAAATATGGACGCTATTTTTTGCACGAGCATTCGATTTATTTTAAAAATCAGCAAATATATCGTTATTAAAATATGAATTGACAGATAAAAAATTAATTAAATTTATAACAAAACATATTCGAACAACAAAACATCCATACCAACAAAACATGTGCGTGACAACATAACATTGCCATAACAACAAACAAAAATAATGTTTATTAAAAATATTGTGTGGTGAGATAAATGTCTTCAAAGCTAAACGTTCGTTTTGTATTGTAACATTTAAAGAATAAAATGAGAGACAGCGATGATTTGGATGATATTACGGTTGTTCCGCCTGAGATTAGCGACTGTGCAACGAATATTGTGCAGAATTTATTGCCAGAAAAATCAAGGAAAAGATATGAAATAGTATATAACCGTTTCAAGGAATGGTGTGTCCAGAAGAATGTGAAAGAATATACAGAGAATGTATTATTGGTATATTTCTCAGAAAAATCAGAGCGCTATATCATCTTCACTTTGGTCTGAGTACTCTATGCTACGTGCATCAGTAAATGTGAAACATAATGTTGATATAAAAAAAATACACTAAATTGTTGGCATTTTTAAAGCGAAAATCGACCGGTTTTCATGCCAAAAAGTCCAAAATATTATCAAAATGTGAAGTAGAAAAATTTCTGAAGGAAGCGTCGGATGATATATACTTGATGATGAAGGTACAGTAAAATTTTTGAAAGAAGTCCGATCAAGGACATCCGTATGATGAACGAATTTACAAGTTGGCATATATTTATCTCTCTCATAGTTGCTAGACAACACGCGCGCGCGAAAGGGATGAATATAAAACGTTTGTCTTTCAAAAATTTATATTGTTTAGACAAAGTTACGACATGCTATTTTATAATAATGCTCGTTGTTCTTAATACTGTTGCTGTATCATAAGTTTCACGTAAGTTCATTTATTATTTCATAAATAATTACTTGATCCATAACCGTGCGATCTTTATTTTCTGTCAGTGTCAGAATTTGATTTATAACATATTTCGATTTGTATTTTTCGTTCGTTGTAATCAAGTTTATTTCTGGTACCAGTATGAGCAAAAAGGGAAGAACACTGAAAAAGCAATCTCAGGAAATGCTAATTAATTTGCATGATTATTTTCAACGTGAAGAAGCGAATGGAGGACCTCTTCAAAATATTCATTCAGTTAATCAGGTGTGTAATTTAAGACATTTCTATAATAATGGTACAGTTACAATTATAGCCCTTTACATTTATTTATAATATTATATTTATGTAATAACAAAATAACAGTATGTTATGTACTCCCATAAAAACTAAGTAAATGACGCTGCTGAATTTGCCAAAATCTTATTTCATACGATTCGAAGATGACCTTGATCGGACTTCTTTAAAAAATTTTACTGTAACTATTTTTTTTTTAACTTTCTATTTTAATAATTATGTTATGAATACATAGGTCGCTTTAATTTATGGGTATTGCTGATGCTTGCCGTAGAGCAGAACTAGCACAGATGACTACAGATGACGTTGAAGATACCGGGTCCGTATTGATTGTCAACGTGCGACCATCCAAAACGGATAAAGAAAGAACTTTCACAGTCATTAACAGAAACAAAGATATTAATATGATTGAGATTTATAGAAAATACAAGACACTTCGTCCCCCACATACTCCACACAAACGCTTGTTTTTAAATTATAGGAACGGAAAATGCTCTACCCAAGTAATAGGATTAAAACACATTTGGGAAAATATCTAGTGAAATAGCAAAATTTCTAAAATTAGATAATCCATCTGACTACACAGGACACTGTTTTCGGCGGACTTCTGCCACTCTATTGGTGAATGCAGGAGGGGATGTATTAAGTCTCAAACGTCATGGAGGCTGGAAGTCGTACTCTGTGGCGGAAGGTTACGTGGAGGATTCATGGACAAATAACATAAATGTGGCACAAAAAATTATTGGAGGAAATAATAAAATAGTTATTTACATTCGAGTGCGTGTAAGTTGTATTTTACAGCGCGACAGCTTTGTTTAAGGCATGAGCCCTTAAGGCGAATGCCTTATTAGCTGGAGCGCTGTAAAATACTTCACGCACGACAAATGTATCAAAATTTTTGGCCGACGATAATAAAAATCACTTTTTAATGAGATAGGTTATACTTCTGAAAAGGGTTAGTTTAAAATACTGGGGTTAAGTCAATTTCCAAATTTAAATTTACTTACCTTCATTAGAGTTCTTCTACTAGCGAAAATTTATTTGTAATAATAGTCGTTGTTTATGACTGATAATGTATTTATTTGTTCATGTTTTCTTCGTAATACATAATAGGTAGGTGTCGATATTTGACATTGACATTTGAGTATTCTTCGCCTTGCGCATTTGACAGGTATATCGATCGGTGACTATGTCGGTAACGGCGGATTTTTACAATAATGACAGATGTCGCTGCCGTGATTTTGGTTTATATAAATTAGTTTTAAATACAGGAAATGTTAAAGTAAAAAAATAATTTACGTAGGTAGTACTTTTTTACATGAACTTTATTATAGTAAAGATGATTTCTTTTCTAAATGGCCATAAACGTCCAGTGTATTTTGATTATTTTACCGCATAGTTAGACAAGTTACAACACTGTAAGCGTAAAAAGTAGGTTACACTTGCTGTGCATACAATTGTAAAGATCGCATTACACTTCAGGAGGACAAAAACAAAATTAATGAAGAAAATGTAACAGCAGGGCTTTCAAGGATAAATATTAAAAATTGTAGTATTAATATAACAATAAATAAAGGTTAATTTTGTAGTACTTTCATTTTTAAATTGTTAACAATGTTATAATAATTAAAAATTAATATAAATAACATATGAAACTGATAATTTTTGCATGTGGTAATGTACCTATTTTACAGCACGTTGCTATTAGTAACGTGCGGTAAAGTAATCTCAAATATGTAAAGTAGTACTTCCCGTACTAAAATGATATATAAAAAGCCTACTTCTATACACGGTCGTGCTCGTGCTCGTCCTTACGAGATAGACCCTAATATACAGCGATAAAGTTGTAGTAAATGAATCAAAAGTTTTTCTATTTAAAATTTTTTTCCAAAATACCGATTTCGAAAAAAACGAACACAAAAATTAAGTGCAAGGTAATGCTCGCAGCTTGGCGCGTAGAGTATGCGTGTCTTGTACCCTTGTACGTACCTTATACGTGCATTGCATTTAGAAAATTATTTAGTTTCCGACCGGTAATCAGAGCAAAATAATCATTCGTTTTACAAAACAATTTTCTTTTTATAATTACTTTAACAAAATTTTCAAAATTTAAGGACAATTTATTTTGTAAATTTATATTATTTATAAAAAAAAACGGAAGGTCGATTTATTTTAAATTATATTGGCTGGTAGCACAAGCGCTGTTTTAACTAAAACGCTGTTTTAAGAAATGTCAGATTTCATTATTTAATAACAAAAATAAATAGTATCAAATTTATCAAAATATGATTTTAAAGCAGAACATAGTTTGTATTCAACCAAATATTTTTAAAAAAATCGTTCTTTAAACATAAAGGTGAAATTAAATATTGAAATTTGAATTTGACATTTCTTAAAACAGTGTTTTAGTTAAAACAGGGCTTGTGCTACCAGCCATTGTGTCTTAGATTTTAATTGTTGAAGATGTATAATTTATCAAGGTGTTTGAAATATATAATATTGTATTGTATAAAAAATGCTATGGGTGTACTCACTATATTTTTTTAACATGAAGATTTCAGCCATTTCAGCTATATGTAGTTCGTGTTTAAACATTCAGCGCCACCAAAATTTGCTCTGCCACATAATATTCTGTAAATAAATAATAAATTACATGCCCTTGTGTCATGTCATCAGGACCGACGTGCATCAAGTCCACAATTTTTATTTTAATAAATATGTGTCCCTCTGATTATATCCCTCCAGTTTTTTAAAAATATATTTTTGATTACAACAAAAATAATGCTTAATTACAATAATGTAAATTTGATTACAATAAAAAAAATTACTAATCAAACAGAAAATTGATTGCAATAATTGCTAGTTCCTATTTTTACTCTAAACCGGTCCTACGTGCAAAATACATATTATGTATCAAGACTGCATTAAAAAAAGATTTTTGGTTAAAACAAAATAAAATGCTCAACTACAATGAAAAATAATTGATTATAAATGAAAATGGCTAACCAGTATTCTTAAAAGGCCAAAATCAACAAAATTGGATGATTTAAAATTAAACTTTATGCTGAGATATCTAGCGGAAACTTCGTAAACGTGATATTTACAGGTTAAATATTTGAAAAGTTGACATAACTATAGTATTTTACAGAGTAGTACATTCTAATAAAAAAAATCTGATGTGGCCAACACAAAACCTCCCGCTATTTAATTTTTACATACATACATACATACGTACATAAAATCACGCGATTCCCACTTAGGGGGTTAAGCAAATACCCGAAAACAATAGTAACAATAAGAAAAGGGATAAGAGTAAGAGTTCAGCTGACTCACTTCACTCTTTAACAACATTCTACTTTCGCCTTGTCCACAATCATAATAGCATTCATACATAAGAACATATTAAAGTGACCGATTTTCGGTAGCGAATAACCCCATCCGGACCACAATAATAGTTACGCAACAACCTTCCTTCGCCACACTTTCTTATCCATTTTTATTAATTTAAATACATACTTACGTATTTACTAAAGCTGCAAACTGTTCCAATGCATAAAACTATTGATTTATTTACTATTTTCTTTTTAAAATGTCACTATTATTAATTTGAAGTGATTAGTTTTTTGAAAGTGACATTTACTGTCAGTTACATTCATTTGAAATATGCATATGTTTTTCTTAGGCTTCGGGACTAATAAAAAAAATTATTTTTAAATTTATCTGCAAAATATATAGAAAAAGTATTAATGTTTTCCTGTAGAAAATTCAATAATCTTTAATTTTCATAAGACATAAAATGCGAAAAAATGGCATTTAATGATATTTTTTGAAGAAAAACCATTATGAGCTTCAGGTAAAGTGTCATTTCCGGTTATCCGATTTACACCAAAATCTAATGGCTTCTTTTCATATTAGAATAGGATAGAAATACAAGGTTTCAGAATTTTCTGAATGATAGTATTTGAGTTAGAGTGAAGACAAAATCCCTACACATACACACACACACACACACACACACATACATACATACATACATACATACACACACACATACACACATACAGACATCATCGTGAAAATGTTAAAATTGGATTCTAGGGACCTTAAAACGTGGTCATTTACTGAAATCTCAATACGTGATTTTTAGCACGATCCCTATACCTCCCTTACCAAGGGTAGCGGGAGGTAAAAATTAAAAAAGGATAAAACACTAGTTTCTTTAAAAATATATATTTTCATTCAAAGAACATTAATTTTAAAAATAATTATTTTTTTCTCTAAATTCGCCGCTTGTTTTGCTTCTTTGCTAATACGGCTCTGCCTGTAAAGCAAAACAATAAAATATATCATGTCGAAAAAAGTATTGTATATTATATCAGAAACGAAATAGATATAAAATAAACGTAATACCAATAGATAGCTTTATTCAATCTGTTGTTGCACATTTGTTCCGATGAATGATGAACTTATAAATTTGTGTTAAAAATTATGAAATAATAATAATAATAATAATAATAATAATAATAATAATAATAATAATAATAATAATAATAATAATAATAATGTAAATTTGATGAAAATTTACGTGCACACCTATTCGCTAGCTGCAAATACGATATACGGTAAAAATATAAATTTAAAATAATTTGTAATATAAGTATAATTTATTGCAAAATAAATTGCCCTTAATTTTTTAAAATTTGGTAAACTAATTATAAAAAGAAAATTGTTTTTTAAAACGAATAATTATTTTACTCTGATTATCGGACGGAAACTGAAGAATTTTCTACATACAATGCACGTATAAAGGTACAAGTCCTGCATACTCTACGCGCCAAGTTGCGCGCGTTACGATGTATGTACTTACTTTTTGAGTTCGTTTTTTTCGAAATCGGTATTTTGGAAAAAAATTTCGAAAAACTTCTTTGATTATCTGAAAAAATCAGAACGATATCTTCAATAACTAGAAAGATATGAGCAGTTAAAGTTAAAAATTGTGAAGAAATTTAAAAGAGGTGATTTTTTGGAAAAATGTGAATTTTCGAATGTTCGCAATGAGATAGAACATTGCGATTAACACCATCAAATTTGTCGGAAAATTTTCTATAAGATTATGTAACTTTTAACTTTAGGGCAAAAAGTACGGGGTATAGTGCACAATACGGAGGTCTGGCTCTTCCACTAATTGCGGTGGAGGGTGGATGCTTTCGTGGTGGAGGAAGACCCTAGGGACGAACGCACTTTGCAACTCAACACCGACGTACACATTGTTAGGTTCCTCCATTTTTTATGTATTAAGTATCTTTAGTTTTAAGTTTCATCACGAGGCCCATATCACCATTTATTTACATATTGAAACGCTACGGAATATGGGGTGTGTTATTATTATTTTTAAAATCTTTAATATCGTGTTTTCTCACGTATACAAAAACAAAACGCATAGGCAGACCTCCTATGAAGCGATTAGAATAGTGTCGATGATATTTTGCAGGCCATTTCAAGGGTGTCATAAATTACTACAGGCGTCTCGTGTCAATACAATGTCTGGGACAATCCCAACGTAAGGGTATTGCTAGGGTAGGCATGAGGTTAGTGTGGGAATGTTTACAGCTCGAATGAATATAAGAATTTACAGTAATGTTTAGCATGTTTGACAATTAATAAACAACTAACATTAACTAAATTATTTATAATAGTAACAGCACGAGAAATAATGTAAGAGTATATTATTACCTAAAAAGCATAAGTTTTTTTAGAAGCTGGCCCTGTCGTAGGAAATTGAAATATAAAAGAGTAGGTAAAGAACTCAACGATAAACAATATAATTAAGAAATGTTTTACAGGTTCATTACGGATGTAGGTAAACATTGGGTATTTGTTTAAACATTGTCATATTGTATGAATATCAACAATTTAGGTAAGCTGAGAGTTAGATGAATATTAAAAGAAGAGGGAGTTAAAACCAATGCTACAGCAGTCCATCTCTGTCCCACGCATCAGGCCGAGGTTTAAAGTCATCTTTGTCTGAGTAGGGGTAAAATCTTAGAGTATAGAATAGGACTAGAGAGAGCGTAAAGTATAGATGTGGCCAGAGTTTTTGTCGCCATGAGACGGAAGGGGAACCTCGTGGCCTCCATCTTGGGACGATCTACAATATAATGTATTTAAGTGCACGTTCTTCAGTTTTGTTACAAAAATACAATAATGTAACAGAAAATGAAGCTATTTGTAATTAGCAAGCATTAATTCAGTCCGAAATGTATTAAAATTAATTCAATTTAAATTTGAAAGACCCAAAAAATTTAAAATTCTTCAATTTAAAGCGAATTGCGATTAAACTTTAATAAAATATTTATAGAAATTTAATGAATAATGCATAGAACTGTTCCAATTTTATGACAATTGTAATGATTAAAATAGAAACGTACAAAAACTGGGTACCGAATAGGCAAATAATTTAAGGCTAGAAATTTCATACAAAAATATAATGATGTTTACAATACAAATAAATACGTAGCAAAGTACAAACATATTTATTACAAAAATAAGTTAATATTTTTACATGAAATATGTAAAGAATATAATAAAATATGTGAACTAAACATTAATAATATGTAGAAGTAAAATAATACTTACTTGTGAATTGTGATCACTTTTTCCTTTTCTTTTTCTTGTTGTTTTAAAGTTTTTATGGGCGTTCGGTTATTACAACCGAAGGCACAAACGTTTTACACCCAAATAACACAAAATAGAGTCGATTATTAACGTAAAATAATCAAATAACCATAGAACGCTTGTATATACTGATCTTCCCAAGATGGCCGCCGTACAAACACAAGCTTACCCCGCATGACATCACCTTTGAGTGTTTAGACTCCCTCTATATGTATATATATTTTATAACTCTATGGGTAAAATTCACCACTACCTCGTGGCATCCTTGTCTTTTACTCAGAGTACAGATGTTTATGTCTTTGTCTAATATATAGGGCATATGTGACTTTTTGAATACATCTAATTAGCAAATCAACAGGCGAGAAATCCTTTCACAACTCTGCACAGGAGACCCAAGGTGGCTAGGTGGTATGAGTACAGACGAATCGGTATCAACAATTATAAGCTGTCTCCGCCCAACCTATAATTTTCATATGCTGAAACTACCCTACTACGTCAGGACATCAGCAAATGAGATGCGAAGTATTAAGATGATTTCTTAGAAAGTTCAGTCTGTTGCAGTTTCACCTATGGACATCTAACCTTCTATCATTTCCACCACCCATTTCTAGGGGTGGCGCTTGTGTGTTTAAAACTGGGTGCCCAGCACTCGGAAAGGCATCTTGGTTTCGACCAGGATCAGTCTCTGGTATTAATACTAGTGTATATATAAATATATTACCAGAGAGTTGCTCAGCCTCTATGGTCCATATACTGATATTAATTAATACCTGGAGGCTTTGGCATTGGTGGTATACATTATTATTGCTGTCACCTTCAGGGCCGGCTCGCACATATTTGCCGCCTGAAGCGAGCGCTCAATTTGCCGTCCTTATATATATACCTATACAGGATGTCTCTTAAATAGGGGGACATGGCTTAACCACAGATCCCTGAGGTCGGGATAATAACAAAATAATATGTTTTATGTTTTATTATCACATAAAAATAACTTAAAAAATTAAATAAAATGAACAAAAATAAAATATTTCAGGAATAATGAATGTAAATTTAAAAAATATAAATGAAAATATTTATATTTATTTACATTACATGAGACTAACTTTTCTAGCTTATTCTTTAGCAAAATCATCAATTATATCATCATAATTAATTAATTTTACTTCTTCATGCTCAATTGATATACCAAATCTATGAGCCTTTCTTGGGACAATGACGAACGTAAATAATTTTTAATCAGTTTCAACTTGGAAAATTAACGTTCACCTGTAGCGACAGTTATAGGCAGAGTTATTAGAATTCTTAAAGAGATAAATAAATTAGGAAAATTTTCTATCAAATAATGTTTATCTTTATAATTTAAAACATCTAAAGGCGTCATTTCACCTCTTAAAATGTTTCTTATAATTAAAAGTTCATTATACAAATTTAAAGGTTCAATATCATCTGTTAAATGAACATACAGATCTTGACAATTTTTAAAAATATCATCCTATTCTTTGTTAACAAGGGATGGTATGTTATATAAAAACTCAGAAATATTGCTGTGATTTTCTAGTTGTGAAAAACGTCCCTAAATTGAATTGATAGACGTCAATAATTAAATTGAAAAATTCAATTTCAAATTTCTTAAGAGGGTCTTCTATAGGTGTATCTCTGCTCTGCCCTCATACGTTACTTAATATATCACACTATCGCTCATTATCTCACATGGACACGGTTGATGACCATTTAATAAAATCATTTAATTATTTCACTCATAAAATAAGGCTTACTGGCATTCCTCCCTACTTGCATGATAAACTCGTTGTCAAAGGTTACCATTATTCATTACGTGAAAAAGATCTGTATGATGTCCCAAACTTTAAAAAATATAAATTTAAATGTTCCTTTTCATATTTAGCTCCAACCCTTTATAATAATGTTCCTACACATTTGAAATCTCTGTCTATTAGCTCTTTTAAAAATCATATAAATCATGTTTAATAACTATTAGTCATATTATGTAAACCTATTCTGTAGTTTTGTTACTGTATAAAATTAATATCTGTGTTCATGATATTTGTAATTGTTTATTATTATTAATTATGTTTCTTTTCAATGTGTTCATTGTTAGTTGACAATAATGTAATAACTCTTATTGTATCGGTTAGGTGGAAGAGCAGCCTATGGCTGAACCTCGCCGTTGACTTGGGTCAATAAAGAAATATTATTATTATTATTATTATTATTATTATTATTATTATTATTGTTTTAATTTGCGACGAATTCTAATCGAATTCTGTTCCAATTTCCAATTCTGTCGCAATTTCTTTTGCCGAACATAGCTTTTGTTTAAAACCGTTTAAACGATAATCTTTCAAAAAAGAAATCCACCTGGGGGATCCGACCACGGTCGTAACCACGGCTGACCAAGGCCCACGTCCCGCGACCAAGGCACCGCTCCTCCAGTGACTGGCCCATGCCTGCCGCCGTTCACACGGCTGTTGCGAGACGTTGCCTGCGCTGCGCCCGGTGCTCGCCACGCGTTCGAGCCCGCTGCCAGCCACGGCCCGGCCGAGGGCATACTCCCGGAATCCCAGGCCCTCAGTAACAGGCATTGTACATGTGTATAAACCACTGAAATATATACTAACTGGAATGCGCGTACGAACCGTGACTGTGAAGCATATTGAAAGCCTTCTGCTGGAGTAGTCGGCAAACATCGAGACAGTTCGTGAGTAGACGGAAGCCTGCTGCTGGAGTAGTTGGCAAACATCGAGACAGTTCGTGAGTAGACGGAAATTATTTCGTGTGGCGCATGTTTAAATAAATGAAGCATAATATGAAAACAAAGCGATCAGCAATGATACGAGTTATTCGGCTAGGTTCGGTTCGGCACGAACGTGCGCGAACAAGACCAGCCATTATTGTTCAATGAGGCTTCAGTGCAGCGTACGCTGATAGGTAGAGTATGCGAGTTCCAGTTAGTATATATTTCAGTGGTATAAACATTTGAGCTTTTCATGCCACTTGATGAATAAACGTTGTTTATTGTTGAATCTGTGTGTTTTACTTGTTTTATTCCTTACACTACCACGACTTCAAATCAAAGAATTCTGGGCACTATTTATTTATTTACTTAACACAACGTAGGGTAATTGACGATCACGATATGTATGTACGAGGGGGTGGTAAAACACTGCCGAGTTACAATATGTATTTTATATCTATATGTATTTATGTGCATTTCTTAGCTAAAATGTTAGGTAGGAAGTCTAAAAATAATAATAATTAATAATAAATTATCTAATAGTGGTGAAATATTACTTAAACTGAGTCGAAAGGGTTGAAATTTTCAGATAAACTTCAAAAAATAATGTACATTTATCTTCTAAGATATTTACTTTTTCATAAATAGTTAAAGGCAATTATTAAATTAAAAGCAAAAGTTCGGAATTTTTGGACAGCTGAAATATGGATTTTTATACACATTTTTTTTTCAAATAAGACTAAGATAGGGATTTAATTTTTCTGTGTTTATATTTGAATTTAAGAGAGTCGTTTTCAAAAGAAAAATTTAAATTGAAAATGTCAGGACAGCTGAAACAGTTTTCAGAATATTTTCTTTCAACTTCAAAAATTTATATTTTGAAAATTAATAGAGATAAGGATTTGTAATAAGCATATGATATTGAATTCAGGAGGGTCGTTTTCATAGGAAAAAGTTAGTGTATAGGATATAGGTAAAACAATATTAAAATAAATAATTTTCTTCATAAAGTCTATGTATTTCAAACTTGCGCTCTATACACTAAATTAAGAAATTAGTACACTACTTTTAAAGCTTTGTGCGCAGCTAAATTATTCTATACTCTATTCCAGTTAAGAAAGGATTTGGTGGCGCTTCGAAGCCAGACACAAAACTTTTGAATTAGATTTGTTTCGCGCAAGACATATTTGACAGCTCGAAACGTTAAAATTTTTAATTCTTTAGTAACTCTTATAACGTGTTGCTATTGTAAACTTGGTTCACTTTTACACCAATGGGGGATTCCAGCTCAATCTAATTAAAGGAAAATAGTAAAAAAATACGAATGTATTTGCTGAATAACGAATATTAATGAAAAAATGAAATGGTATAATTGAGATATTTCGGAAATAAGGGGTTTTTTGTTATAGCGCTTCTACACGTATATGAAATCTATATACAATATTTTGATTGGCGACCGAAAGACCGCATATGCATGCATAACAAATAGCGTGTTAGGAGGTGGGGGTTACTACCAATGGAAGTTAAGAAATTCAAATTCGAAAGGAGGGGCTAACATTCCTGTACGGCAGTTTTCAAACAGTTTTTATTTTAACATAAATTTTTTGCATTAAGCTTAATAATTTAAATACACCTGCAATTATAAAGTATGTAGACTTATACAGTGTTATAATATTCATTTATTTTATGTAAATATAACTTAAAATAGCATATATTTCAAGATCATTTAGGCCCATGATGAAAACAGTTTGATATAAATACACATAAATGTGAAATCTTTTCAAAATTCGGGAGACCATAACTCGCTTATTAATAGGAATTTTTTCACCGGATTTTCATCAATAGTCTTAGTTTTCCTAATATTTTCAGATGAAATTATAAAAAAAATGGTGGAATCCCCCATTAAAAAGATATTACTTCTCAATCAATTCTTAACTGGAATAGAATGTAGAATTCGTTTAAAACTTGAAACGTTGTGACGCAAGTATACGTGTTAAAATATGAGAATATTAATACAAAATTCAGTCATTATACTTTGTGAAAATTCTGTAGCAAAAGAAATATATTATTTCTAAAATACTTAAGAAACTGCAGCCTAAAAACAAGCTGAATACTCCTCCAAACGACGCTAAAAACATGTAAAGAATTAGTTTGAAACACAAATTAATTAATTTTACGCACATAATAAATAATATGTTGATGTTATAGTGTCTCTTAACATTTCTGTTTGGTGATAGTCTCCATAATAAATGTGCATCACCATTCGATCAGGAATTTTGTGTCTTTCATCCAAAGTACTGCAAAATAAAATCGTTATATGTTGGAAAAACATTTCACCATGTTTAATTATTACTAAAAATTTGA
This sequence comes from Ophonus ardosiacus, assembly GCA_943142095.1. Classification (NCBI taxonomy): domain Eukaryota; kingdom Metazoa; phylum Arthropoda; class Insecta; order Coleoptera; family Carabidae; genus Ophonus; species Ophonus ardosiacus. The sequence goes on along the minus strand of OW964834.1, from coordinate 31,901,106 downwards.
TATAGTCGGTACATTAAAGTTTATTGGAATACTAGAAGTCTGAACAGCATAAAATACATCGTTGCATTGACTTGGACAATTGCATACTGGTTTTTGAGATGCATGGGTATCGTCTTTACGTGAAATTTTTCTATAAATCGAGTCTGAAAGATTCAAGTTTATTAAAAATTACAATAAATATACTTTGTACATACTGTAATTCTCTCTCAAACAAATTATATCATCAATTCCACAAATACGTTTATCTAAAATCAAATTGTAAACATTTTGAACAATCATTGATTTCATATTCTCATTACCATTTTTGGGAAAAATTACAGGAATACATTTACAAAAATAATAAATTGTGTTCATTTTACATTCCACATCACAATTTGAATCTCTATACTTTGTAAAATAATCTAAATGACGTTCATCTTCAAATAAACAATTTCTTTGTTCTGGAGACAAAGATTTAACACTTTCCGAAGATGTTAGTTTTGTTCCCAAAATTCTTATGAATGTTTCTGTTCCATTTCCTAATATTTTTTCGATACTAGAAATACCGGGGTAGTCTTTCGGACTGTGGATAAGTATCTACAATAATGACGAATTAAATTAACGGATGTTTTTTGTGTAAAGACTTACTTTCACGCCGGTGGAACTTAAAGTTGAAACTGATTTTTTAATGTTTTGAGTGTTCGGGTTTAATATTACTGATAGGCCCATTTGTACACCATAGAATAATGTGCGATATTTAGCAGAACTAGACCTAAAAGTAGTTATTATTTTATTTATACAAAAATTATTATGTATTTTTTGTCCCGCAAGTTGGTAGATTTGTAAAAGGCAACGCAGCTAATGTCGCGAAGAATCGTACATTGGCGCGGGATCGAGGGAATTGCTTGCGGACACTCATGTGACGAAGCGAAATCAAAAACTGGGGAGAAACCGGAATACTCGAAGAAACTGTCAGATCGAAGGTCAGAGTGCTGGGCTGCGTTCCAAATTCAAGAGAACCGAATATTGGAGTAGGAGTTAGAATTGATGACGTAATTTAAGAATGTAGTGTGTTTTGGAACGAATGAGTTTTGTTGGAGTAAATAATTGAAATTAAATTAAAAATAATTTTAAAAAATTAACAAAACTACTTATAATTATTACATTAATGTCAAGCCCATATTACAAGCGCACTTTTATAATAAAAGTGATTTTATGGAGCACTCTCCTTATAATGTGAAAGTACGCTCCATAAAAAAGCTTTTATTATAAAAGTGTGCTCGTAACACAGGCCAATGTGTTTATTTTCGACCAAAAGCATGTTTTCTTCCTCGAAAAGGCAAATTATTTCATATGTTGAGAATCGTGAACATCCATGTTTGAAAATATTGTGGAGTAATTTCTGTACACTCCTCGATAGTAGGGTAAGTAGAGTATTACTTTGGATTAAACTTTGGCAGTTTTGGAACTGGTAAGAGTAAACTCTGAGAGTAAGGTTATTAGTTTTAGAAAGATTTTGAGTAATTTCGTACTCTAAGTGCGTCTAGAGTAGGGCTGTCAAAAGTATTCGGTTAACCGGTTAAACGGTTAACCGGAAACCGGGTTTTCAATAATGAAATATTCGGCTAGCCGGTTAACCGGTTTTAGCCGGCTTTTAATCGGTTTATAGCCGGTTTTTAACCGGTTAATATCCAGTTTTTAACCGGTTTATAGCCGGCTTTTTAACCGGTCAATAGCCGGTTTTTAACCGGTCAATAGCCGGTTTTTAACCGGTTAGTAGCCGGTTTATAGCCGGTTTTTAATCGGTTTCTAACCGGTTCATAGCACTCTTTTTTTTTAAAAAAATTAACTATAACCTAATGTCTAAATAGCTCTTGACAAAATGCCATATATCAAAATAAATAAATTTCAAATGCTTATTGAAACTGTCAATGTTACCAACCTTAATTTGTTATTATTTCTTTTAATAATATTTTTGAAATAAAAGTAAATTACATTGAAATAGGAAATAATTCATTAGTCACGTGATATGTTTTCCGCCAATCAACATTCAGAATTTCCATAGTTACATGTCTATCACAGCGATGATAAAAAACAAAGAATATCACCTTATTTCTATTCGTTACTAACTGCTATGGCATTTTTACAACATTGACAGTTAATTTTAATAAATAATAATAATAATAATAATAATAAATTTATTGCCCAGAGTTCATACATAAATGCACAATAAAGGATAGTCAAATTATATTCATTATATTCTCTCATTAAATATAAGCTCGTGATATTAATAATGAAGAAAGGGGTGAAAGGACCAAGCGTTGAATGGTTTATAGATGAAAACAAAAGACATAAATGGTCCACGTGTATTGTAAAATTCTTTATTCACAATCATTATAGTAATATACCGATTCCTAACCTTTTGGAGGTTGGGAAATACGTCATTCTTAACTTTAATGACATTCTCTTAGGTTGGAAATAACAGATTTTACCTCTTGGGTTGGAAACGTTTATGTAGAGGTTGTCTTAGATCCTTATAATAAAGTAAGTTAAAACAAATTTTAAGAGAGCTGCCAAAAAATATTAATAAAATTAAAGGTTAAAACTCATTGATTTATTTTGAAAATTATTGATTTAAAATGAGGATGATTGTGAATAAAATAAGATACATAACCTCGGTGGGAGTTTCATTACAGCCTCGCGCTTTATCTCACCTCGAGGCTTCGCCTCTCGGTAATATACATAAGCCCTCGGATGTAATGAAACATTTCCCACCTCGAATGTAATATACTATTATTACGGACGCTTCGGGCTTAGGGAAAGCCCATCTTCAGCAATCGTTGAATATACAGTAATAATTAAAATTTATGACAAAAATTTTTTAAAGTTGTATTAGACGCGATGATCTATATGAACAACATCGAAAACAATTTTAAATACAGCATTTCAACAACCTTCCGAATCAATACGGAGTTGGTGAAATATGAATAATAATCGAAGATATTGCTCGCATACCATATATACGTATATCATATACCATTGCTAAACAATAAATTGTTAAGATTTTAGTGCACACAGGGAAACTTTGCAAAGTTTACCGAAATTTATTTCCCAAAGAAGAAGTACGATGTTTCCTAAAAGTTAACGGCGCCCTTACAATTCGATACGTTTTGAGGAAACTTTTGAACATGCACCAAATTAAAGGTTATAAACCGGTTTTCTGACCGGTTAAAAACATGTTTTCCGACCGGTTAAAAACCGGTTTTTTGACCGGTTAAAAACCGGTTTTTTGACCGGCTAAAAACCGGTTTTTTGACCGGCTAAAAACCGGTTTTTCTGACCGGTTAAAAATCGGCCGGTTATTGACTTAAAACCGGTTATTCGGTTTTTCGGTTAACCGGTCTGTAAACCGACGGTTAACCGGTTAGCAATTTCAGCAGATTTTGACAGCCCTAGTCTAGAGTAAGGTTTTGGAACGCAACCCTGAAGTTTGTTTTGGTAGCGTGGTTTAGAGGTTATGCGTTTTGTTTTCATAGTTTGGCAGTTTTCATATGGAAGTTTTTAGTGCGTATTGAGTTATTTTATATTTTTTGTCAAACTATGAAAACAAAACGCATAATACGCTATAAATCAAAACAAACTTCAGCTCCCCGATCTTCAATCTGACAGTTTCTCCCCAGTTTTTGATTGGCTAATTCGCTTCGTTACGTGAGTTTCCGCAAGCTATAGGTCCAGTTGCATAAAACATTGTTAATTTTAACAAGGTTTATTTTCCAATGTATTTTTGATTCTTATCCATGGTAATATACAGTTAAACACATGATTAGCTATGGTAGAAATGAAAGGCAGAAGACTTACGTCATCGAAAAATATCCCTAAAGTAATGACGTCATATACTACTAAGTTTACATGGGATACTAATTTATAAGGCGCGAGCAGTCATGTGACTTTGTTGGTCTTTCTTGACAAGTAAATATGGGATCCCGTGACAGAATGACAGCTCGTAGTATATATGAATGACAAACGTCATCATTTTTCATTCCAAATTTCATTATTTTCCAATTTCAGGTGGTTTATCTTCTGACTAATGATTCGAGTTTGCACAGTTATACGATTTTGGTCAGCTGTTTTGTTAAAAAGTAACCTTGTAACTTGGAAGTGAAAGCGTCATTTTCTGTTATATTGACGAATTTTCATTTGAAGAGTCGTATGAATAGGGGGAATTTTCTTCTAGTGATGAAGACAATCTGGAAATGTTTGCCGAAAATCCGAGGTCAAAGAATGAAATTTATTTAGAAGAAACAGTAATCATGCACATACATAGATGTCAAATGTCATTATTTTTTCAACCTAAGAAAAATGAGTGGACAACAAATACAAGTGTTACAAGTGAAAAGTGTTATACTTTTCAACCTGTATTGTGATTTCATTTTGTTTGGTTTCGTTGTTCATTGACAAAATGTCAAATACTGTCATGTCAAATTCAAGAGCTTGTAGTTAATTTATTGACATTTTGAAAATGAAAAATAGATTGGTGGGCTCTTACTTTCACTGAAATGTGATATTGAGGTAACATTTCCTTCTATTTGTCAGTAATAATTTGAAAATTAAATCTATATGTACAGCGTGTGGCAAACACTATACGCAATGTACAGAAACAGTGAGAAATTGTACGGTATGCAGTATTCTGTATTTTTTTAAGGATCTCATATATGCATATACTACAAGAATGACGTATTTATAACGGCGTAAGCAGTATCGTTCAGAATATTTTAAATAAAATTGGATTTCGCTGAAAACAAAATTATACCAGACGTGTTACCTTTTTCAGAAAGATTTGGATTTATGAAGACAACCCACAGATCATATTTTAATCCGTTTTACATGCTCATGTAAACTTTTTAACATATGACGTCATTGTTTCTAGTGATATTGTATTTATGACGTAAACCGCTTGATTCGCTGGATGGCCCATAGTTTGAGTAGAATAAAGTTGTATAAGACAAAACAACTTTAAAATGTTATAATTCCGCTAACTGTAAGTTAACAGTAACTATATTATTAATTATAAAGTCTTAATAAAAACTCTTTATTCCTTGGGTTATTTCAAATACCGACACGAGATATCCATTTTGGAGGAAATTCTATGTATCAGCATCGCATCATAATTCCAAATAAGATACGTGATATATACATATGTTATGTATCTAAAAGATATACACACAGGTCATATGGGAATAAGTAAGTACAAAGCAAGAGCACAACAAACAGTTTGGTGGCCTGGGATATAACAACAAATAAACGATCTCGTCATTAACTGCGAAATATGTTTAAAAACTTCGGAAACCCAATGTCGAACCATTTCTCAGACTGTAATCACTATCATTGCCCTGGCATATGATTGGCATCGATTTATGCGAATTCGAAGGAAATATGTATCCTATTATACACGATTATTACAGCCTTTACATAGAAATTGAACCACTAAAGAAGACAGAAAGTAAAGACATTTTAGTATGAAGAAAATCTTTGCGCAATATGGAATCCCAATATCCGTAAGAAGTGACAACGACAGGCAATTTGACTGTTGGGACTTTCGAGATTTTGCAAACCAATATGGATTTAAATGTAAACTCAGCAGCCCCATATTTGCGCAATCTAATGGCTTACCGGAAAGTGGGGTGAAGACAATTAAGAAAATCTTGAAAAAGTCAAAAGATTCTAATTTGTACTTAGGATTATTTGCATACCGAAATACACCATTAGACTGTGGAGTATCCCCTAGTCGCCTAGTCAATTACTAATGGGAAGGTTCTTGAGGGAGAGAATCCCAATCCAACAGAATAAATCCCAAAAATTCCGGTCCATAAAGCAAGAGAGAGCTACAGAGTAAGAAAGGAAAGACAACTGATAGAAAATGAGACAGTTTGGATTACCGATAAGAAGGAGGACGGTAAAGTTGAAAGTAAGGCAAACCCTGGTCGTATTGGGTAAACTACGAAAAAGGCAAGATTACCATCAAACGTCTATTCGAAAAATGAAATGGGTAAAAACAAAGACATGGAAAGGGATCTACGACGAAGTTTCCGAATAAAAAAGAGACCACAACATCTCAAAGACTATATTAAATAATTATTACATATATTTAAAATTTCTAGTTTTCAGGAAAGAAAGGGAGATGTGTCGCAAGCTGGTAGATTTGTAAAAAGCAACGCAGCTAACGTCGCGAAGAAGCTTACATCGGCGCGGGAACAGAATGTCAATATAGCAAAAGATATTCGATAAATCATAAAGTAGTAATTTGTAATACGCATAATAAATAATCATTTAGTTAACATAATTTGTGTAGCGAATAACATTTGATTTGTCGTTATGCTTAAGAGCATTGCCGGTCGCTCAGCGAAAACAAACTTCTTACGTTCCCCCACTACTTTTAAGATTGCTAAGTTTATTTCCCTCTGTCTGCTTTTATATGTGTTTGTCCTTGTTTAAAGCATAAGGGGAAAACTCAGCCCGTGTTGTGAAGCAAATTGTTGGAGTGAGAGAGGAGATGTGTGTAGTAGAAGGGGAACATATTCTAACACTTTCTCCTCCATAGTCTATCGTTCCGATTTCTGAAATAAGCGACAAAAAGGGGTTTAGCAGAAATCAAATCACAGCTAAACTAAAAGAGATAATTTAAATTCTTTTTCACAGACTTACTACTAAAGGTGGGCGCTATGGGGGTGACCCAAACATTTTTTGTATAAAGTGCAGTTTTTGTGTTAAAATTAAATTTTAAAATAGCCATTTTTATGTTGTTTTTTGAACTAAATTTAAATGCAATAGAAATTAATAATTATGAAAAATAATTGGTCAGCCCCATGCATTGATCTATCTACTATACAATGATATCAAGTTTGAAGTTATAACTTAATATTTACGAGTGTAGTTTGATTTCTACTAAAGTGCTGTTTAGCGTAGCACCGGCAATCGCCTTAACTGCGACTGATTTCATGACTGCAAATGCGCAAGCGCTACCGATTGCGATACGGTTGAGCGAGTTACTGTTCCGTTCTACTCTTAGATCATATAACTTAAGTTACATGAACTAACGCTGGGACCACACATTCGGCATTCGGCGAATCACGAGCAAACATTCGGCAAATGTCTAGGTTCCGTTCTACTCATACCACAGATTATCTATACAGATGCGACACTTGCGGATTTTGTTGGAATAAATTTTGAACTGCGCAGGTTGTTTGCGCATGGCATATATCGTTAATAAAATGGCGGGTTCTTAGAAAGGCGTGTACTTAGTGTGCCCTTGTCGTTTTCAAAATAAATATGAAATATAAAAGTGAAAATAAAATGGAACAATGTTTAATTGAAAATTATGAAATTGTAGCCATACAATTTAATATAATTAAAAATATTGTAAAGAAAATCAAAGAAATTGAATTTATCCATCCTTGTCAGCAATTTCCGAATGAGTATTTAATAAAATTATATTGCAGAATGTGATTATTTTATGCTATGAAGTTTATAAACAGAAACTTTAATACAATAAAAGGAAAAAGAAAATCTGTTATTATTATTACCTATTATTATTATTATTATTAATATTATAAATAATAAGCAGTGGCTTAATTCATTCTTATTTTTTTATGTTGTATTGTTATTTAAATGTGAAGCGTCTAACGTCGCAGGTCGCAGTTGATTTACCTATACAGGATGGCGCGCTTAAAACGATCCACCCTTAATAATTTTGAAACGAATTGTGATAGACATACCCGGTTTACGCTAAATGTTTTAATATCTATTTTATTAATATTTTTGTTTTTTGAATTCACTAATCTTACCCCCACCACTACCAACTTTTAAATTTGCATGTGTAAATATCAATTTATTAATATGCCTGTATAGTATTTTTCAAGAGCTTTCATTTGATATGTCACAAGGGGTATATTACCATTTAAGATCTAAAAGTTGGTAGTGGTGGGGGTGAGATTAGTGAATTAAAAAAAAAAATATTAATAAAATGTGGCCCCCTAGATGTTAAAACAACTAGCATAAACCGGGTATGTCCATCACAATTCGTTTCAAAGTTATTAAGGGTGGATCGTCTTAAGCGCGGTACCCTGTATATTATTATAAATAATATCTATTGTATTATTTAATTCTTTGTTTTTATATTAGTAATATATTTAAAAAAAATAGTAAAAAAAAGATTAAAAAATAAATACTTCTTTATTTGGATTTGAACTCGCATCCTCACTTGGAATCGCTACTCAGCTAGAAGCCAAACTGTGTTGCCCTCACATTTGTAGGATTTTGATGTAGTACATTATGTCATTAAAAACATGGCCGCCAATAAAATTTTCTGGAGACACTAACTTCAAAGGTGTAATCTGTGCTCATACCATGGTCCGAGGAGTTTTGTACTACCCACAAAATACGTTACATTTTTCGTACTTACGTTTCAAGCCTAGCGTTAAACGAACAGCAATGGCCGTCTGTAGTTAGCGTACTTTTAAATATTTCTTTACAAGGCATTACTTGTTGTTCCCAGCGACATTTTAATAATATATCGTCACAATCTGGTTCAATTTGTTTATAAATCTTTAAAACTGAAATATTATCATTCATTTTAAATATTTTATCGAGTAGTAGGATCTCGTCGGTATCCACATCCACATGTTGAGTGTAACCCATTAAATTTGGGAACATTGCTTTAACTTCCTCGGCAGTAAAGTTATCCGGCAATTTTCTTAAAAAAGACAATCATTTTTATGTTGGAGTAACGATGATCGACTGGAGATTGATGTGTGGAGAAGAAAATAAAGTACTCGGAAACTGCAGTCAGTATGGTTTTATTTGATTAGAACCTACGTTTCGACCATTACACTGGTCTTCCTCATGATTTAACCCTGAGGAAGACCATTGTAATGGTCGAAACGTAGGTTCTAATCAAATAAAACCATACTGACTGCAGTTTCCGAGTACTTTATTTTCTTCTCCACAAATCATTTTCATGTTTTAAAATAATAAAAAAAAACTTATTTTTGAACTTACAATGTATTTACAAATTTATCAACCTTATTGGGTAACTGTCTTATAGCCGTACATATGGTTATAGCTGGAAACGGTATAATAGAGGTTTGCTTATGTACCGGTTGTGTTGTAATTCGTATAGGATTTGAGTTAAACCTGTCCCAAAAAATCATAGTCATATAAATGGCTCCACAAAATCCTGAAAGGACAACGAGTACCCAAAAAATCCTACAAAAAATATCAAGTATTTCATAAAAAAAAATGTAAATTATATTACTTTTCATAAATGGTGTTCTCTGATGATACAGTGTATTTTATCCCGTGAAAACTAGTATTTTCCCCAAAATCTATTAGTGTTCTTAAGAACTTATTACGTTTTTTTGGTTGGTCTTGCATGGTGTAAATAATTTTAAACAGTAAATATAAATGTGGACATAGAATATTCGTGACTAAAAATTATATTCATTATTAATAAATGTGTGTTTATATAGCTGATTAAATTTTAATAAACACTGATTTAGTTTTCGATAAAATCTAACATTTTCTACACAGTGCAAACATAATTATAAACTAATAAATAATGTGGATAAAATCTAACATACAGTGCAAACATAATTATAAATTAATAATGTTTTTAATCTTCACGCATTTGATTTAAAAGAGTTAAATATGAATACCAAGCTCGAATAATCTGAAAGAAACACAAATAATTATTAATTTTAATTCAAAAGTCATATTTACGAGATTTGGCAAAAAAATAATTTTCACTTACAACCATAAGGCTTTCTAAATTCATATCATAAAATCTTCCTACAGATATTTTCAAAGGTTTTTGCGCCCTTAACATCAAAATAAGTAATAATTTAGCAACATCTTTGTCATGTTCATACCAATTACCTTTGCAAGCCGCATTAGCAATTTCTACACTCTAAAAATACAAAAAAAAATACAATATATATTTAAACTATATGTTAGATAAAATATACTTCGATCATTAATAGATTTCCAGTCCAATAGAACATGAATAGTTGAACTAAAACGGCACCCAAATAGTTTGTACATGAGATTAGATTTGCAAAATCAATGTCTTTCTACAAAAATAATAATATTTTTTTTATCAGAAAAAATATACCTATCTTACATCAAACATTGCTCGAAATCCGATTGAACATAAAAGTACAGCATATACTAAAAAATCTAAGAACATTATTGTTGTTACTAAGGCATCTAAATCTTTGACATATCTGGAAATAAAATTTTAAAATATGCAAATAATACATATTTAACATGTGTAATAAATTATACTTAATAATATCTTGGTGTAATCTTATACAATCCTTAGTTGATTCGTACACACTTTTTTTCGGGTTATCGCCCAAATGAATCAAAGAATTTTGCAAAATTTTTATTTGACAAATTGGGTGCATCATTAGTGAAAAAGCCCATGTATCCCAAATTGCCACGTAGGCAGTACCGGGCAAGCATATTATTATCTAAAAGAGAAAAAAATATATAAATAATAGATATTTATACACCAAGTGAACTAAGATAATGTTTATTTATGAGAAGAAAGTTTACCTCACGAGGCCGTAAGGGCGAGTGAATAAACATTCTTAGCTCACGTGGTTTATACTAGATATTTATACACCAAGTGAACTAAGATAGATAATGTTTAATCATGAGAAGAAAGTTTTAGAGTTAAATTCTTCGAGTGAATAAACATTCTTAGCTCACGTGGTATATACAATATTTTATTCATTTTTGACGAAATAATTATAAAAAACCATTACAATATTTAATTTTAGAAAAATAAAAATCTAATCAATTAGTAAACTGTGCATGACAATCGTCGTTGATAGACGTCAAATTGTTCATTTATAGATTATAGGCAAGCTTCATTTTCTGTCATTTGTGCCATGAAAAATAATGAAAATGGCTGATCTGTCTGATAAAGAATGTAGTAAGTGTTATTTTCGTGCCTGAAGTTATTTTAAATACATTATTTGTTGCAGAGTGAGTTAAAATTCTTTGAGAGTGATATAATAGATATTTATACACCAAGTGAGCTAAGATAATGTTTATTCATATCATGAGAAGAAAGTTTAGCTCACGAGCCCGTCAGGGCTAGTGAGTTAATTTCTTCGAGTGAATAAACATTCCTAGCTCACGTAGTTTATTCAATATTTTATTCAATTTTGACGAAATAATAATAAAAACCAATATATTATTTAATTTTAACAAAATAAAAAATTAGTCAGTTAGCAGGCTGTGCATGACAATCGTCGATAATAGACGTCAATTCATGTATTTAAAAAGCTTTATTGTCTATCATTTGTGTCGTAAAAAATAATGAAAATGGCTGATAATGTCTGATAAATATTACGGTGAGTGATTTAAATTTTTTTAATTCACGTGTGTATTAATATTACTTGTAGTTGTTGCTATAGAGTTAATAATGACAGTTTAAAACGTCAAAATTGAATAAAATTTTTTAATTCACTTGTGAATAAAATGTTACTTATATTTGTTGCTATGGAGTTAATAATGACATTTTAAAACGTCAAAATTGAATAAAATGTATTAACAGATTTCTCAGCGGTGATTGTAAGGAATTGTATTGTTGTTATTCCATAAAGTTAATTTTATTTAAATTTCCAGTATTTCGTTACACATTTTGTAAAGACACTTTTCGGCCAATATGGTAACGATCACAGAATAATTCTTACAACTTTTTTAATATTCCTTTAATGTAACTAACAAGTTTTACGTATCTAATCAAAATTCTTTAAATAATATGTAAATCAGCGAGGTGTATAAACAAAAATAATTTTAAAATTGAATGTTTCTGAATTTAACAATTTGTGAAGTGATTACGACAGTTAAAACTTTTTTTTCCCTGATGAAGTTACAAAATGTGTAACGAAATATTGGAAATTTAAATAAAATGAACAACTTTATGGAATAACAACAATATAATTCCTTACAATCACCGCCGAGAAATCCGTTAATGAATTTTATCTATCAAAAAATACGGCGTTACTTCGTCCTAACAAAAAAATAACTGTGTAGGTAGGTACTACAGTATTCTTCACGTAAGAACCTAATCAAGTAGTTTCTTTTTGCCACATAGGTTTTAGAATCCGTTCATAATGCGACTTATGTCGTAACTCTGTTCAGGAAATAATTTGGATTTGTCAACATAGTTCGTATACATTAGCGTGTTTTTTAAAATCATTTTTCTGTCTTCTGTTGATTTACTTGATTTATCAATAATGACATAAAAATTATCGAAAAGGGCTAGAATAATGTTTTGTTTCTTCATGCAAAAAAAGATTGTTTTCTAGTACTGCATATAAATAAAATATTATTGCGTAATGCCGTTCTTACGTGAAGAATACTATAATATAAAAAAAGAAATATGAATACTTCTATGAACAATGCAGCACTATGATGCTCTTGGTCGTCAAAAGGCAAATAACAGCTAAAGGGTAAAGTTTTCAAAACAGTCCCATCGTCCAAAACTTTCTTACTTAGCCCTAACATGGCCAAAAACCCAGGAATAATTAACAGACCACACGTTAAGAATACCATAATTTGAAACCATTTACTGACAATCCTTGTAATAGTTACATGTCTTACAAATATCTCTTTATTCCTTTCATTGTCATCATCCATAATTTTATCTTGAAATATTTTCGTCCGTAGCATTAAGTCCCTACAAGTTTTTCTATCAAAAAGTAAGACACTAGTTTTTGCCATAATTATGGCATATAATAACCAGATACTCAAATTGTACATAAGTTGTAGAATATCTTTGTAGATATAGAATAACTTTATTGTCATCAGAATGAAGAATAATTGAAATATGGCGTAATTGACATTGCCATAAACGCGATGAAGTTTATTCAAAAACGGATTATTTTTTACGTCCGATGGCCATAAACCCCAATAAGTTAAGGTTCTTATATTTGAGCCGACCATCATGAATGGTTCATCGGGTACAATTTTAGACATTTTGAGGCTGAATTTTGATACACTTTAAACGAGAAATATTATGCCTCACATTTATAGACGATATAATAATTAGTTAGAAAACTTTGATAAACTTGTAAACTGTAATTGTATGTTATTACATTGTTCAGATCAAAGTCAAATTACAATTACATATTTGAAATTAATCGGCATACTTGTAATATGTAACTGTAGTATGTATATTTGATAATATAATGGGATATGTGACCACAATGGAATTTCCAAATATGTGAGTCATAGTAGTTATTTATTATACATGCCGATGAAATTAATGTTTAATGAGCGGTACTTTTAAGTGCGCGAGCGCGAGCGTCTTAATCCCGCGAGTTAAACATTCATTTTAACCGCAAGTGTAATATAACTGTTTATTATGGAACGCCGTTTTAATATTTATTCTATATTTAAAGATATGTTAAATTATATAAAGACGTCATTAAATGAAATAAAAACGTCTTTAATTCATTTTTGGATGTTCTTATAATATTTTTTGATATCCAAAATTGTTTTAAAGACGTCTTAAATTCAAATATTTATAGATATCAAAAATTCTTTTTTAGATATCAAGAATTGAATTAAGGATATCAAGAATTAAATTAAGGATATCAAAAATTGAATTAAAGATATCAAAAATTGAATTTTGGATATCAAAAATTTAATTCTGGATATCACATCTCCATAAATAACATGTCCAAAATTCGAATTTTTGACGTCCTAAATTAATTTTTGATATCAAGAATTGAATTATGGATATCACATGTCCGTAAATAACATGTCCAGAATTCGAATTTTTGACGTCCTAAATTCATTTTTGATATCAAGAATTGAATTATGGATATCACATCTTCGCAAATAACATGTCCAGAATTCCAATTTTTGATATCAATAATTCGGTGCGCCATCTAGTTTAAAGTGACTGAATTACTTTGTGTCGGTAAATCAGATTTTCTCAGCAAAATCATAATATCGTTGGTTTAGGTTCTGCCTTAGGATTGGTCAGAATGCAAACCTATTTCACAAAAACGAAAAGAATCACCAGTTTGTTGGCCTTTATCAAATAAAATCTACAGAATTAATGATGTATACATTTAGTCATGATTTCGCTAAGGAAATCTGACTTACCGACACAAAGTAATTTAGTCATTTTAAACTAGATGGCGCACCGAATTCTTGATATCAAAAATTCGAATTCTGGACATGTTATTTACGGATATGTGATATCCATAATTCAATTCTTGATATCAAAAATTAATTTAGGACGTCAAAAATTCGAATTCTGGACATGTTATTTAAGGAAATCTGATATCCATAATTCAATTCTTGATATCAAAAATTGAATTATTGATATCAAAAATTGAATTCTTGATATCAAAAATTCAATTCTTGATATCAAAAATTGAATTCTTGATATCAAAAAATCCATTCTTGATATCAAAAATGGAATTCTTGATATCAAAAAGTCAATTCTTGATATCAAAAATTGGATTCTTGATATCAAAAATTCAATTCTTGATATCAAAAATAGAATTCTTGATATCAAGAATTCAATTCTTAATATCAAAAATTCAATTCTTGATATCAAAAATTGAATTCTTGATATCAAAAGTAGAATTCTTGATATCCAAAATTAATTTAAGACATCAAAAATTCGAATTCTGTACATGTTATTTATGGAGATGTGATATCCATAATTCAATTCTTGATATCCAAAATTAATTTAAGATGTCAAAAATTCAAATTCTTGATATCAAGAATTCATTTAAGTATATCAAGAATTTAATTAAGGATATAAAAATGGAATTAAAGATATCAAAAATTTAAATACAGATATCCAAAATTGTATTCTGGACATGTTAAATTTACTTTTTGATGTCGAAAATTCAGTACCGTTTTAAGATGTCTAAAATTTAATTTTTGATATCTATGAATGTATTTTTGATATCCTTTATTCAATTGTGGATATCTAATATTCAATTTTTGACATCCTATATTATTTAAGGATGTTTGAAATTAATTTTAGACGTCCTTAATTATTTAAAGATGTCCATATTTCAATTTTTGATGTCTTTTAATAATTAAGGATATCTGAAATTAAATTTTTGACGTCTTTAAATAATTGAAGATGTCTTTAAATGTAGAATAAATAGTAAAACGGCTTCCATAGTTTATTCAGTTTTGCCCTAATAAACTTTTCCGATTTGAGTGTAAGATTATTATAAATGAAATCAGATACTTGAAATCGCTTACGGTTATCTAGTCGCTGAGTGTGAGTTTTTTTATGTGTTGCCATAGTGATCTGTGATTGTCATGGGTTGAATTGTTTATAATAGACCTTATTTCAAGCCGACGTTTCGACTAGAAATGCTACACATAAAATCAGACAATAATAACATAAATCATCAAACAGACATAGAAAACCTTAGCACAATATATCATAACTTAATACAATACAAAAATAAAAAGAAAAATTAAAGTATTCACACTACTATACATACACGCAACAATTGCGACATACTCTCCAGGCTTACAATCAAAGATAAAAAATTTCAAGCTGCAGTTTACAGTTCGACGACACTTTTGGATTGTTTTTAATTAATCTTTTTTTACCTTGCTTAAGTCATGTTTATCCTTGTACATATACATAAGTACTTAAGTACAGTTAAGCCTCATTTCCACCGATTGTCCTAATGCGTAAGAGCAATAATTAATAACTAAGCGCAATGCGTAAAAATGTTTATCATATGACAACGTTTACTACCATTTCCAGCTTTGCATAAGGCTTAATGCTTAAGAACTAAGAGCAATGCGTAAAAACAAATGATTGAAAAATTCTAACCTGAACTGTCAACTCTCAGTCTATTTTATAATTATTAACTTTTAATTAATTTTTCGGTATCGATATAAATACAGAAAATTGTGTATAGGTATAACATATTAAAAAAAGAAAAAGTGCCGCTGCAATGGCAGTCTACTAAACAACAAGTAATTCGGAAAAAAGATATGACATTTCTGTTGAATTGTCACTAAACAAAATAGCTGGAAATGGTATCCTAGTAAATTGTTATAATTCATTAAGCCTTATGTATTAAGCATTAAGACATTCGGTGGAAATGAGGCTTTACACGCGTTAAAAATTTTGTTAAACATTTTCATTTTATTTTATTCTGCGAAAAAATTTTACATCATAAGAGTAACTTGGTACTTAATTCTTTTATGGATATAACACAAACATATTTTTTAAATGGGAACATACGCTGAAAATAACCTCACCTTTTTCCTTATTTTACAAGCTTTTCAATGATATATAACAAGTCCATATTCTTTTGTTTTAAATATCAATAAAACTTGAATTATTAATTTATAATTATTAAGAAACAAATGAAAAAATTAATTACAGATCATCATTTGTTTATTTTAATTCCATTCTATTAATTAAATTCTCAATATTATTTATAGTCACCTGTGCCCGTTGCAAATATTTACAACATTGCAACAAACAATATTAAGGCGTATTAAATAACAAATTTTCTGTATTTATAATGTTTTGTTCTCTGCTACACTGATTTTTTAAAACTATCCCCTATGCTTTTTTTTGAATATATAGGAAGAACTCTGATTAATTATTCAACACAACACGCAGTTAATAATTAATATATAATTTAGGGGTGAATGAAATGATAAAATACTTGACAACAAACTTACAGTTAATAGTAACCAGGAGTAACTTTTAAAAAAATTATAAACTGTTCCTGTTTATCAATATACAGTCTATTTGCCAGTTTGTATATTTGCAGCTAACTCTATATTAGAAACTGAAACCACAGAATAAATAAATGTAAGTATTTTTATACTGTGCGGAAACTGTAGAAACCTTCAATGATCGGATGTCAAATTTCAAAATATTTACACAGATAAAAAAATAGAGAACTGTCTTAGATCTATCATAGTAGCATTGAGACCGGAAAAATTCGAAATATTTGGCGTCGGTCGGCATCGAAACGGTTCCCCAGATTCGAATTTAAACACTCAGGTACGCAAATATTATATTATGAATTGATAAAGCTTGTGTCATTGAAGTTTATTTCTAGAAGGATGTCCGGTATAAATCTAACTGTAATTTTGTAATTACATGAAATTTACGAGGTGATAAACAATAATTTTACGTTCTTATGTTAGTAATTTTCGTTGTTTTGTGCAAAATTAAAACTATAAATACCTACCTACACTTAACAAACAACAATTATACAAATTATAGACAAAGTAAATAATGACACTAATGATGCATTTTACAATGGGGTATTCCACCATAACAAAAAAATAAGAAAAATTTCAATTTAACTTAAAGTATGGCTCAATAAATAATAGTTAAAACAATGAAAACATTTTTTAAATAATTACTTTATACAAGATATTTCACATTTGCTAAAAAAGGAAATTGACGTCATACAATTGTTATCTTTCTCTCGTATCGTACTCAGAGCAGTGTGTGTGTGAGAAAGACAAGTATAGGGGAATGTGAAGTTTCACTGATTTCTAGAAAATAAAATACTGTTAAACTAGGAACAATTAAATTTTTTTAATACTATGAATTGCTTCAAAACTGAATGAAGTTTTATTTAAAATAATATAAAAAATTGAGTGGAATACCCCATTAATTAGCATAAAAACAAAGTTATAAAATTTTCTTGTATGCGGTTTTGATAAACAATACGTATTATATGATAATACATACGTACCCAGAAATGTGCAAGGACATTTATGTCGAAATTTTTGCGAATTTCGGCTTCATTATGTTCATTCAATGGATGGCAAGGCATTATACCAGCATTGTCAACAAGAATTGATATAGTACTGACTTCTTTTTTGACTTTTTCGGCTACTTCGAGTATATTTTGTCGGTTAGAAACATCACACTTGTAAAAATAATAAATTTTTACAATTTTTCGAAAAATTCCTAATCTAACTAAATTAATTATTAATACACTGACCGGCACGAAAAACGGACCTTTTTTATAAAAAAAAATGTTATTGCTTGATTATTTTGTAAAATTATTACATATGTTTATTATGAGTTTATAGTACTATTTGGTATTATTAAATGACAGATTGAAATAACTTAATGTTTATATGGATAAATAAAAATTAAGCCCACAAAGAACAACAAACAATAATAGGAAAAAACTTAACAAAAACATAAATGAACGATAAAAATAAAACAATTCTTTTTTCCTAGGGTTAGTGTTGCCGGAAGTCGAGACGAGACGAGACTTGGGGTCGGTCTTGTCTTGGTCTTGTCTTGGTCTTGACTTGGTCTCGACTAGAGTGGTCTCGTCTTGGTCTTGTCGAGACGAGACTTGATGTCAGTCTCGTCTCGTCTCGAGTCTCGACAAGACTCTCGACTTTGCCTCCAATAACAATTTTTGTATAATCGCATCTAATAGTACATAAAATTCTAAGAACAGCAGTACAATCGCGATTAAAATATTCCAAATAATATTTGAGATATTTAGTTTTCTATGAATACCATCAAGTTGATAATTGAGCTCTTGAAATAATTAATATGTAAATATACATATATATCGAGTGTTGTTTCTCATTACTAAACATAAAATATATAATTTTAATTCCTTAGCTACAGAATTATTAGCAATAGTTAAACAGTCATGTATACGTTTAAATTGAAGCAGTAAGTAAATAGAAAAAATCCCCAAAAAAATAACATCTTTCGCTATTTTTTTTATATTTTAATAAATAAATGTTGAATAGGTAGATAACAAAACTAGCCTTTCACGTATCCCCTGGTACGCGTACCACAGGTTCAAAACCTCTGCTTTATTTCAAAAGTTTGACCTTGAGTTATGTTTATGTAACGGTACATGATGATCATACTGACAATAAAACTGAAGGGATGGTTTTTCCAAAAATATCACTTCCTTACATTTTGTTCTAATCTTTATTAACGAATTATGAATAACAATCCCTGTACAAGGATATCCCTAATTCCAGTATTTTATAACACCCAGTTGAACTGAACTTTAGATTAAAATACACCGAAAAGTAAACAAAAGCGTTTATGATCAATGACACCTGACGAGGAAAATGTACTTGCATTTTGCACGTGTTCTTACGAGAAATGTTTAATACCAGTTTCTTAGAATGTCTGATACCAATTTTTCCCAAATTGTTATACCTGTAAATACATATTTTGACAATGTCCCTTACATTTCACTTTGTTGAGATAAAGTTTTACTTTCAATTATACATCACATAAACTTTTATCTTTTGAAGTACATATTTTCCAAATTTTTGTATTATATGATACTTTTTTTTATTGACATTTAATGATAATACTAGAAAATGTTTTATTTCATTGGTTGGAAAAGTATTTTTACCTAAATTATGGATACAAAGTTTGAGAAGAATTAACTCTTCGGTTTTTATATTTTTACTGTTTCTTTACAAAATAATTATGTAGGTAACTGATTTGTTAGTATTAATAGCAGCCAAATACACCCATGTTGTCTCGGTCAGCATTTCCACACACATTGTGGATAAATACAACGTCACAGCGGCGGTGATTTATAACCACCCACCAGGCCCGTTACTTGGACCCCCAACGAGACAACATGGATGTATTTGGCTGCTTACTAGTTCTGTTACACTGTGTCAGTTTTTTTTATTACTACCTCTAGTTAATGTCCACCTATTAACTAGCTATGCTGTACTGATGAGCTCTAATAAGAGCGAAACACGTGTCTACAGCTGCATTTGAGCGATAACACTAGGAAAAAAGAATTGTTTACAAATTTATCGCTCAAGAAAAATGATTGTTTTCGTATATTTACGTTTGGGGGTCCAAGTAACGGGTCTGGTGGGTGGTTATAAATCACCGCCGCTGTGACGTTGTATTTATCCACAATGTGTGTGGAAATGCTGACCGAGACAACATGGGTGTATTTGGCTGCTTACTAGTTCTGTTACACTGTGTCAGTTTTTTTTTTATTTCTACCTCTAGTTAATGTCCACCTATTAACTAGCTATGCTGTACTGATGAGCTCTAATAAGAGCGAAACACGTGTCTACAGCTGCATTTGAGCGATAACCCTAGGAAAAAAGAATTGTTTACAAATTTTGCGCTCAAGAAAAATTGTTTTCGGATAAAAATAAAAACTAATAATGCTTATTGCCTCCGCGGGCTTGTATGACCTCAGTCAACCGTCGAGGCGTACTGCAGATGAGCTCCCTGATGTCCACTTGCAAAAGTGCTTCCCTAAGTGTTTCTAGGGTATTAGGAGCAGGCCCACGGCTCCGAATCTTTCGACCAAGCATATCCCACACGTGTTCAATAAGATTTAGATCCGGACTCCGCGCTGGCCACACCATGTAATCGATATTAAGAGTATCTCAATAATTGATGACGAGTGCAGCGGCATGAGGACGCGCATTATCGTGCATCAGCATGAAATTATCACTCACGAGTGGTTCGTAAGGGACTACATAATCTTCCAAAATTTCCCTAATGTATCTATCGGCATTCAATGATCTCCTAGGAACAAAGTATAAATCCGTGTTCGCCTCCATTGATATTGGGGATTGTAAATAAGCAATATGACATCTGGTGGCACGTTGCGGAACTATCGTTGTTAGGATAGGTTATATTTACGTGTTTTAACTTGGATGCAAATATTGTGGTAAACATAAGTTTAAGATTGTTTTAATTGATTAAAAATGGCCAACATAAATTATTCCACGCCGGAATGGAAGCAGTAGCGTAACAAGACCGTCTGGGGCCCCGAGGCAAAATAATCACCTGGGCCCCCTCTCCCAAAGAAAATTAATAATTGAAATAAAATAAATAAGAATATATTTTTTCACTGATAATATTTTATTTTATAACATAAGTACAAGTAAAAAAAACAAATATTAAACATTAATATTACCTACTGATAAATAGTGATACAACGGAAGTCAACGTAGTATTCTATGCCATTTTGATTTTTTTTTTTTAATTTAAAAGTTTTTTTTTTTTGAGCTTTTTTGTTTGCAAATTCGTTGACTACGTTGGTCAAATCCACTTCCGAAGCAGCTTTTGATTCTATGGAAAGTAAAACTTGTCAACTTAGGGCCGGTTTTTCAATCTCTGGTTAAAATTTTAACTTCTAGTTAAGTAAACAATATTGCATCGTCTTGTTGACAGCAATGATAAATCTGTCATTTGACAGTTCATTTCGTTTCAATGTTGTTTATTTAACTATTAGTTATAATTTTAACTAGATATTGAAAAACCGGCTCTAAGTCTACTTTGACCCATTTGCGATCTCAGGTAGTATTTTATTATTTTTAATTTACTAAATGACCTTTCCAGACTTGTCACTGTCACGGGTAATGTTAAAAATAGTAAAAAAACCATAGAGATCTGGTAAAAATCACTTTCAAAAATTCCATATTTTTAAATTATTAATTCAAAGAATTTTCTCGTTGACATGCTGTTATGTAAATAGTGCAGACATTTCTTACAAAAACTATGTGTGTAATATCATATTAGTTAGACAATGTTCAATAATTAAAATTTATTGTAAACATTTTATCTATTTCTTTTATTGCCGTAAATCTGACTTTTGAATGCACTAGTTTAAAAAAAGGGTACAGATAAGTCGTACTATATACTATATACTCTAATGTGGGGGAGAGGTAACTACAATATCGAGTGATTGTCAATGGCCGCGTGGTGACGGGACTTGGTTAATTTTGTACTTGTACTCAAGCATACTCGTGTGACACAAGCACGCCAAGCTCGCTTAAATAATATAAAATAGTTAAAATAATTTTATTTTCTATAAATTAAATACATTGTATGTTAAAGCTTTCGTAACAAAGATATTACGAATGGGCCCCTAAAATCGCGGGGCCCCCGGGCTTTGCCTCGAACTGCCGCATGATAGTTACGCTACTGAATGGAAGTCCCTTCGCATAAAAGATCATACAATAAGTTTTCATCAAGTTCCAGTGAAGGGAAAAAGATCCAGTTTAAATGTATTTGGAGGATGTGATAAGATTGACAGGTTGAAAGCTTGGATAATAAAAACGAAAAACTATTTAGTGTAAATTAAATGAATATCAAAAGAGCATGAGCACCCTTTAGATTTAATTAGATCCTATCAACACCTTGTACATAACAATAAAATTAAAATTACAAATAATGTTTGTAATTTGCAACGGCTACTTTTCCAGCTTTACATGAACATTTCATTGAAGATACTTTTAAAACATCATCTGTAGAAATGAAAATTCCTTCTATAATATGTGGTGATTACTCAATGTGGACGTTTGCAGGCACGTTATAAATACTTATAAATGGATAACGACATAACGACATAACCTTACATTTATTATTTGCTTGTTTTTGTAAAGTATTACATATCTAAAGCAATAGATAAATAAAATATTAGGTAAACTTTTTTTTTTTTTTTACTCAGATTTGGCTTTTGACAGAACTCAATTAGCCATTTCATCATAGTAAATGATATGAATTAATTAATGAAGATACTTTTATTTTTAAATTAAATTCTTATTTTACAGCTCTTAACAAATTCAAAAAGGTGTTTCCAAATCTTGATATTTTTAGTCGATAGTAGAATGCTAAGTTTTGTAGGGAACTCAATTGGACTATTAGTTAAGTGTTGAAATAATACTGTTTGATGCTGGGCGTATAGAGGACAACTGAATATAAAATGGCTAAGATTTGCTTCGATTGACGGGTCACATGAGCAAAATGGAGAATCACATAGTCTTAATTTAAAGGCATGGCTTGGTACTAAAGTATGGTTGAAACGCATGCGTATTATTGTTGTGATTACCTCTCTGTCTTCAAAATTTTTAAACCACGTTTTCGAGGGAATAGTTGTTTGACATTCAAAATATGATTTACCTACCGTTTGACTATTTTTTGTAAATTCGGAGTGCCATTTACGACGATAGCTGAAACTGAGGGATGTTTTGATATCTGTAATTTCGAGTGGGTAATGGAGAGGGATGCCAGATTCGATAGCATCTTTTGCTAATGAGTCGACTATTTCATTACCTGGAACATTATTGTGTCCTTTAATCCATATGATGTTGATACTGATGTAAATACTTTCAAGCTCATGGATTTTCTGCACGATGTTATAAAAGATTAGAGTTGTTTTTTATAAAGTTAGGAAATTTTAATTTCTGTAAGGCACTTTTGCAATCCGATAATATAGCAACCGAGGAAAATGAAGTTTGACGAATCAGTTTAAGGGCCTCGTAGATGGCTACCAGTTCTGCTAGGTAAACTTTTATATATTTAATAATATAAGAGCAAAATATCGCATCGAAACCATAACACAAATGACAGTATATATTTAGCTGTCATATTTTGATGCGATATTTTTCGCTTATACAATGAAAAAGCTAATCGAAGATTTATTTGATCTTGGTGAAACCAGGCATTTAGTCTCAAATAACACAGTGGCTCGTAGTATGATCACGGTTTTAACTAAAACGCTGTTTTAAGAAATGTCAAAATTTCATTATTATATAACAATATTAAATAATATCAAATTTATCAAAATATGATTTTAAAGCAGAACATAGTTTGTATTCAAACAAATATTTTTAAAAAAATGATTCTTTAAACATACGGGTGAAATTAAATATTTAAATTTGAATTTGACATTTCTAAAAACAGTGTTTTAGTTAAAACCGTGATCATACTACGGGCCAATATGTCCCGCATTTAATATTTCTTCACCCTTACATACACAACGCGGAATATGCGAAGCCATCAGGTTGTCCAAATTATCTTTGAATTTAAAAATAACTATTGGAACAAACTCACTTGAAACATTAAATATATAAAAGTTTACCTAATAATTTATTTATCTATTATGTTCATAATACTTACATGATTTTTAGAAATTGTAATACTTTACATAAACAAATAATAAATGTAAGGTTATGTCGTTATCCTAACAACGTTAGTTCCTTTGAAAGTCACTTTGGCGCTACGATCTTATTTTCAATCCCCAATAGGTACCAGCCCACACCATGACTGACCCTCCTTGGAAACTAACCGTATGGTTGAAAATGCACAGTGCGTAGCGTTCCCTATTTCGTCTACACTCTTTCACACCCTTATGGAGACCTCAAGCAGAATCTTGAATCATCCGTGAATAATACACGACTCCAATTAGCTTCATCCCAATTGACATGTTCTCTCGTAAATCGCAACCGAGCTGCTCGGTGCTGTCGAAGGAGTTCTGGTCCCATGGCGGGTCTTCAAGAATGAAGACCAGCCTCTTCTAATCTTCTTCTCACAGTACGTTCACTAACATTTACATTACGAACGTGTAGTAACGTGTTTTGGGCCTCTATGGCAGTTGTATGGCGATTTCGCAGTGCTAGTGAAACAATAAAACGATCGTCTCGATTGCTGGTCTTCGAGGCTCCATTCCAGGTCTTCTGATGTACAAACCTGTCTCCAAAAAACGCGTGTACACACGTTATATAGTACTGCGTGATACATTATATCGGTTTGCAACATAACGTTGACTTCTTCCTTATTCAATTAATGCAACAATAGAAGCTACAGTTTCTGCACTCAGTGACATTTTCAACACATTGAATTGACAAATAAACAATAAAACAAACAAATGAAATAAATAAAACCAATATAAGCGTCTGGATACATTTTATTATTTTCGTGATTTCGTTATGACAAGTTAAGAATAGATATATTGGAGTTAATTAGTGATGTTTTTAGGAGTTGATGATTGACGCGAGGTTGAGGTAGTTCATTTGACATATATCAATAACAATATTTTATAGAAATTACTGAAAATAAGTGATATTAGCATTTTTGTTATAAAAAAAAATGGCCCGTTTTTCATGCCGGTCAGTCTACATACGTGCTACATACTCATATGCATAGGCTTTTGGATATCCAATTTCAGCAATATCCTTAACCGCTTGTTCATTGTTTTGTTTATTGATATTCCAGGCAACGACAGTGGCTTCCCGTGCAGCAAATTGAAAGGCTAATTCTTGTCCAATTCCATGACCAGTAGTGGTAGCACGCACTTTAGAATTCTATCAAATGTGGCATTTGTTTTTGCTTTTCGCCACGAAGCGAAAATTTGGTAGCATGCATATTCGCCTGCAAGCGTACGACTCGAGGCGAAAGTGTCAAAGTAATGTCATTATTTTCCCAAAATTCCATTCAAAGCCTATTTTTATATAATTTATACATTTATTATATACAAATGTCATAATATTTTTTATTTTAATAGCATAAAATCCGATAATTCCCGAAATCAAAAGTGAATATAGAATTCTAAAGTGCATGCTACCAAGATTCGTAAAAGTAAAATCGCATTCGCCTGCTTTCTATGGTAGAATTCTAAAGTGCGTACTACCACTACAGTATCTATTATCATTCACATAAAGCTGAGTACACATATGAGTCAGAAAGCGAATGAGGCAATTTGAGCCCGCACGGATGCCTCGTTCGTGAACTGTTTCGTTGCGAATGAAGCCACCTGAGGAAGCCTGCTGCTTGCTGTTACGTTTATAGTGATTGCCGAACTATCACGAAAGAAAAAGAGAAAGCGCTGGTGGATGACAAAACTTTAGCGAAGCAGATCGATTTCCGGAGGAAATTCAATATTAAATGAAATGTTGGACGAAGAAGAAAATGGTCAATTTAAAAATTATACAAGAATGTCATCCAGCAACTTTCATTATTTATTAGATCTTATTCGTGAAAAATGAAAATAGAAGATGCCTTGCCGCACTCCGAGACAAGGTCTGTGCATGAAAAATCGTCCACGCCGAACCGAATAGCATTCGTACGGCCTCGGCTTGTTCGCCGATTGAGCTGAGGCAATGTGCCGCGCTTCGGATCAACGTCCACACCCGAGGAATTGTTCGGGCTCGCTCTGCCTCATTTGAGTTTTGCCTCATATGTGCACCCAGCTTAACACGTTACATTTTTCATACTTACGTTTCAATCCTAGCGTTAAACGAACCACAATGGCCGTCTGCAGTAAGCGTAGTTTTAAATATTTCTTTACAAGGCATTACTTGTTGTTCCCAGCGACATTTTAATAATATATCATCACAATCTGGTTCAATTTATTTATAAATATTTACTACTGAAATATTACCATTCATTTTAAATATCGAGTAGTAAGGTCTGTGACCCTGTCCCCGCGGCCTGCAGCTCTGGGGGGGCATGGCACGGCTCTTTAATCCGCTAACGAACGGTTAACTCGGGCGCCTCGATACGGTTGGACAAGGAGCTAGCCTCGGGTAGCTTAGTGGAGGTAGTGGGTGCAGGGTTGTTTGACAACAATAACGGCTGAATTTAAATAAATGAATTATAATATAAGAAGAAATGTACAACCAAAAATAAATATGAAATAGCGGTCGGAAATCATCTTTTACTTGAACAGGTAAATAAATAATGAACATGTAAATGTTGACTGCGATAAACAGGTTAGAATGTTTCAGTTTTCTGCTTCTTCTGTGACTATGCGGCCCCAAAACTTGCTTCAAATATGATTTGTGAATCATTCTTGTACAGGTAAGTCATATTTGAGTACTTTACATTGTTATAAACAACGTATATTGTAGAATACACGTTTCTAAGAAGTCTAACTGCGGCTGTACAACTTGGAGGTTTTCAAGAGGCGAGAAAACCCTTATTGGACGAAAAGGTACTTCGTCACAGGTGTCATTAGGATCCACAGGTTGAGTGTAACCTATTAAATTTGGGAACATTGTTTTAACTTCCTTGGCAATAAAGTTATCCGGCAATTTTCTAAAAAGAAACAATCATTTTTATGTTTTAAAATAGTAACTTATTTATTTATATTCTGCTCAGTTTTTGAACTTACAATGTATTTACAAATTTAGCAACCTTATTGGGTAACTGTCTTATAGCCGTACATACGGTTATAGCTGGAAACGGTATAATGGAAGTTTGTTTATGTACCGGTTGTATTGTAATTCGTATAGGATTTGAGCTAAACCTTTCCCAAAAAAATCATAGTTATATAAATGGCTCCATAAAATCCTGAAAGGACAAGTACCTAAAATATCCTACAAAAAATTATAAAGTATGTCATAAAAAATATTGGAAATTATATTACGGTGTTTTCTGATGATACAGTGTATTTGATTCCGTGAAAACTAGTATTTTCCCCAAAATCTATTAGTGTTCTTAAGAACTTACTACGTTTTTTTGGTTGGTCATGCATGGTGTAAATAATTTTAAACAGTAAATATAAATGTAGACATAGAATATTCGTGATTAACAAATATATTTATTATTAACTGTGTGTTTATATAGTTGATTAAAATTTAATGAATACTGATTTAGTTTTTGATAAAATCTAACATTTCCTATACAGCGCAAACATAATTATAAATCAATAAATAATATTGGTAATATAATTAATGGAGTATGCTGTAGGCTCTCGGTGAAACATTTTTAAATAAGATAAATAATAATAATAAACACTCGCTAAAGTTTTACAAAATTAAATAATAATAATGTTTATTTAGATTAGCATAAAGCTAGTATTTACATGAGTTATACAAAAAAATAAATACAGAAAATATTAAATGTGTAATGTTAATACAATTCCCTTAATTTTTTCTTAAAATTTTGTACAGTTTTACAATTTTTTATCTCATCAGGCAATCTATTAAATATAATTAATCCGTTATGAAACAGTGAGTTATTTCTTGCTACAAAAAAATGATCTCGTTAGCGTGTGTACATCTTTAGCTGCACAGAGATTATTCAACATACGAGGTGTGTTCAAAAACTATCGCGAATTTTGAATTTTCGCGGGTTACGTATATTCGAATTTCGATCTTTTTGTGGCTTTATGTTGGTACTCATGTCTCTCACTTATGTCGACAAGCTCGGCCATTTTGAATGTTCACTTAATTGTTGACAGCTGCTTTGCTTGCACGTGTTTTGGATCGTCTTCGATTTTTACCTATTCAAAAAAATGGAACAAATAACCTGTATCAAATTTTGTGTGAAAAACGAAATTAAGTGCGCGGATGCATTCCGAATGTTGACTGTGGCATACGGAGAAGCTACCTTGGACCAAAGCAACGTTTATCGGTGGTACAAAATGTTCTCAGAAGGCCGAGAAGATGTGAACGACGAAAAGCGTGCCGGACGCCCGAGCACTTCAACAACAGACGAAAAAATTAATGAAGTGGAGAAAATGATATTGGCCAATCGTCGAATCACCGTTAGAGAAGTTGCTGAGGACCTAAACATATCGATTGGCTCGTGCCATTCGATTTTTATCAATGATTTGGGCATGAGACGGGTCGCCGCGAAATTTGTACCAAAATTGCTCAATTGCGACCAAAAACAGCATCGCATGAACATTGCTAATGAGATGTTGGACTCTGTCCGCGACGACCCAAATTTGCTCCAGAGGGTCATAACTGGTGACGAATCGTGGGTTTATGGTTATGACGTGGAAACCAAAGTTCAATCATCTCAATGGAAGCTGCCGCACGAACCAAGACCGAAAAAAGCGCGCCAAGTTCGGTCGAATGTGAAAGTTTTGCTGACAGTTTTCTTCGATTGCAGGGGCGTGGTGCATCATGAGTTCTTGCCACAGGGTAGAACGGTCAATAAGGAATATTACCTGCAAGTTATGCGCAATTTGCGCGAAGCAATCCGCCAGAAACGCCCGGATTTGTGGAAGAACAAAAATTGGCTTTTGCACCACGATAACGCCCCTGCTCACACATCGTTGCTTGTGCGCGACTTTTTAGCCAAAAACAACACACTAATGATGCCGCAGCCACCGTATTCCCCAGATTTGGCCCCCTGTGACTTTTTCTTGTTCCCTAAACTGAAGAGGCCCATGAAAGGACGACGTTACGCTACGCTTGACGAGATAAAGACGGCATCGAAGGAGGAGCTGAACAAGATAAAAAAAAATGATTTTTTGAAGTGCTTTGAAGATTGGAAAAACCGTTGGCACAAGTGTATAATATCTCATGGGGATTACTTTGAAGGGGACAAAATAGATATTCATGAATAAATAAATAATTTTTGAAAAAACACAAAATTCGCGATATTTTTTGAACACACCTCGTATATCCCGGACAAGTGTGTTGTGTCATTTTATAAATTAGTACCAAAGTATTAAACTCATATAACTGTTTTACGTTCAACCAATTCAGAGATTTTAACATTTTGTCTACATTAGTAAATCTATTACAGTATAAGATTATTCTCATTGCTCTATTTTGCAGTTTTTGTAATTTATCGAGGTATTGTTTTGTACAGGAAAACAAAATTGTACTGCAGTAAGTAAAATGAGGGTGGATAATTGTATTATAAACTAATGTTCTACTCCATAACGATAAGTTCTGAGAAATTCTATAAAAGAAATTAAGTTTTTTTTGCAATTTTTACCTCTCGCTAAGAGAGGTATTGGAATCATGCTAAATATCGCATATCCAGAATTTAGTGGATAAGCACGTTTTAAGGTCGCTGTAATCCAATTATAACATTTTTACGATTATGTGTGCGTGTGTGTATGTGTGTGTGTGTGCGTCTGTGTGCACGCGCGTGCGTGCGTGGACACGATTACTCAAATACTATCAATCAGAAAATTTTAAAATTTTGTATAGGTATCCATTCTATACTAATGTGGGAAGAGCTCATTAGTTTTTAGTGTACGAGGTGTGGCAATTAAATAACGAGATTTATTTTTTCCGGCTTCCCTGGAAATTTGGCAACATTGCAGGTTATGTCATATTAATTTGTCACTTTCCCTCCATCCACTGTTAAAATTTCAAGATAATTAGGTAAACCGTTCGGCAGTAGACTTTGATGAAGTTAACTACTTACTCGTACTCCGCCGGAATTATGCTAGTGTCAATATGAAATTCTGTGTGAAACTTAAAAAATCCGCTACAAAAATTTACGAATTGTTGAGGAATGTTTATGGCGATGAGGGTCTATCTAGTACTCAAGTTTTCGAGCAATTTAGAATATTTAAAGAAGGAAAAAAAGAGATCGGAGACGATTAGCGTCTCGGCCGTACACTGACATTGTTTTTTTTAAATGCTAGTGATTTTTCACATGGATTGGGTGCCTGAGGGGCTTTTCGTTAACCAAGAAGGTTTTGATAACCCTCCATGCATGGGTGAGAAGAAAAAGGGCTGAAATGTGAGAAAACGGCTCATGGATTATCCATGAAGACAACGCGCCGGAACAAAACACCCTTCCGGCAAGACATTTTTGACGAAATACAAAATCACCGTGTTGGTACATCAACCGTACTCACTTGACCTAGTACCATGTGTCTTGCTTTTATTCCCAAATTGTAATTCTGCGTTAAAAGGCACCAAATTCGGGCCCGAGATGTAGTTATAGAAAAGCGGTAGAGCTCAAAAACAACCTAACAGGCATTGCTTCCAACAATGGAATATTTACATCGGGCGGTGTAGGGTTCGGGGAGGAGAGTAGGTACATTGAACATTGAAGGTAGCAATATTTGTTTTGTATAATTTTATATATTGTCAATGTTCTAAGATCAACCTTGCTATTTAATTGCCACATCTCGTATATCGGATAACCAGGTGTATCATTTATACAAGCTTTTAACATTTTTTTCTTGTAAAAAATTCATTGAATATAACTTTTCGGCAACTTTTACTAATAAAAATTGAATATAATGGTACAATCTTCAATTCTACGATAATAGCATTTAGTAAATAACTTGTAATAACTTTAAATATTAAATTATAAAATAATTTATTTTTGTACATCACCTTGCGTATGCGTCATAGAAAAACATATTTTAATAACAATTTTGACATATTTAAACAAATGTCAGTATCAGGAAGCAATTACATTAAAATTAATAATGAAACCGTGTTAAGCAGATTGTATTAATTCTAATGAAATTAAGGTTTGTAAAAATAATATATTTTCCATTATAAATAAATATTAAATGTACAGGATGATCCGATTTGCTATGTTTCAGCACTAAATATGAAACAGCTGTCAATAAGCACGTATCATCAAAGTGTCACATATTAGTTAAGCAAGATAGGTTGCAGGATTAGTAAATATATTTAAATTAATAAAAATTAAATTGCGGGAAGTATTGTGTTGACCACATCAGATTTTTTAGTATTATGTTCTAATGACATATTTAACAAAGGATATTCAATTAAATGAAAATTATTTTTTTATAAATTTCATTCCAATACTGTCTGTACTATTTTTATTTTTCTGACTAAAAATTACTGATTTAAGATCATGAATTGATATCATATTAAAAGAATTAAATGAAACGTTAAGTTGTGCAATGGGGTATTCCACCATTTTTTACCTCTCGCTAAGAGAGGTATTGGATTCATGCTAAAATTCGCATATCCAGATTTTATTGAATAAGCACGATTTAAGGTCCCTAGAATCCGATTATAACATTTTTAAAATGATGTCTGTGTGTGTGTGTGTGTGTGTGTGGATGTGTGTGTGTATGTGCGTATGTGTGTATGTATGTCTGGATGTTGTAGACACGATTCCTTAAAAACTATAAGACTTAAAAAATATTTAACTTACATTCCTGGGAAGAGCTGAAAAGGTTTTTATAACAATTGAACAACCGGAAGTAGTAGTTTCTTAGAAAAAATCTTCTAAATATATTTTTTTGGGAGTTTTTCTTTATTAAATATTGAAGAACATAAAATTCTCCATCTAATACACTAAAAAATTTTATTATATCTTGCGTAGATTTAGAGATAAAGACACTATAATTTATAGAGTACACTAATCGCAGAGGCTAAGGCACTAAGGAAACCAATTGACAAATTCCAATGTTTATAACATGACACATGTCATTGTCAAATATCAACAGTTTTAGTAACATTCTGATAGCTTTTTCTAGGGAAGTATATTTAATTTTTCTTATTGTTTTATTAATTAAATATTTGAAATTATAGGTAAAATTGTGGTAAAATGCATATATCCATCAGAAATACCGCCAATCTGGTTAATGAATTGGAACAATGAAAAATATATATAATTAGAATTATATGTGTGCAGAAGACATGTTAAATATAATAAAAAACAATATTTGGGTAAAGTTCTGTAATATTTTGTTATAAAACGACTGTTCGAAAGCAAAGTGCAGTACAATACTTATATAGCCTAATATGGAAATGGCGAGAGGTCTTGTGCTGGCCACAACAGATTTTTTTAAATTTTATATTAGGGAAGTATGGAAAAATTATAGTATGTATATAAATCATAGTTTCAATCAAAAATAATTTGTAATATATGAGAAATTAATAATTGAAATCTGATATAAAATTGAAATTTCGTTCAACGTCAGTCTCCCTGAGACCGGAAAGACAGAAAACTGTTACAGACACTAGAGCCTGCAGCATATAGCATATCCATGATAATTCTGCAAGTTTAATAAAATATATTGTAAACTTGAGAATATATTACTACAATACAAACTTACCAAATTTATTAAATGAGATAGTTGTATAATAAAAGTCGAATTTACAATAAATACAAGTCTGCCAGATCACAATTAGTAAACATAACCTCTCACCAAAAACCAAATGTCAAAAGTTGTTAACATGGGCATCGTTCCAAAACCAAGAATATCGAGTTTTGGCGGAGAGTATGATGTGTTGTGTTTTGAAACGAATGAGAGTTTTGTTGAAGTAAAAAATTGAAACTAAATTAAAAATAATTTTTAAAAATTAACAAAACTACTTATAATTACAACATTAATCTCAAGCCCGTATTAAAAGCGCACTTTTATAATAAAAGCGCATTTATGGAGCACTCTCCTCAATATAATGTGAAAGTACGCTCCATAAAAGCGCTTTTATTATAAAAGTGTGCTTGTAATACATGTAAACGAGTTTACTTATGTTTATTTTCAACCAAAAGCATGTTTTCTTCCTCAAGAAGGCAAATTACTTTCATATGTTGAGAATCGTGAGCATCTACGTTTAAAAATATTGTGGAGTAATTTCTATACCCTCCTCGTTAGTAGAGTAAGTAGAACATCACTTTGGAGTAAACTCTGGCTGTTTTGGAACAGGTTGAGTAAACTCTGAGAGTAAGGTTATTAGTTTTGAAACGACTTTGAATAATTTCGTACTCTAATGCCCGGTTTCACCAACATCAAATAAATCTTCGAATAGCTTATTTATTGAATAAGAGAAAAATATCGCATCGAAAACATAATGCAAATGACAGTATTTATTCTAGCTGTCATATTTTGATTCGATATTTTTCACTTATTCGACGAATAAGCTATTCGAAGATTTATTTGATGTTGGTGAAACCGGGCATAAGAGTAGGATTTTGGAACGCAGCCCAGCCAGCGACGCTGTCAGCGTTGGCCAATAGTAGTCAAGATTTCCGAGCATGCGCATAATTGCAGGTTGGGTGTTTGTGAGAGATAGACTTATGCAGAAATGATATTTCCATTTCACAGTGTTTCCTTCACCTACTCTTATGGGAAAGATACGAGCATGAGCAATATATTAGTTAATAGGTAGGTATATGTTTTTGCCACACAGGTTATAGAATCTGTTCATACGGCGACGTATGTCGTAATGATATACATTGGCATGTTTTATTAAATCATTTCTGTCTTGTGTTCATTGACTTGATTTATCGATAATGCCATAAAAAATGATTGAAAAGGGCTAGAATAATGTTTTGTTTCTTCATGCAAAAAAGATAGGTTTCTAGTACTGCATATAAATAAAATATTATTGCGTAATGCCGGTTTTACGTGAAGAATACTACAGGTAATATAAAAAAAAATATGAATACTTCTATGACCAATGCAGCAGTATGATGTTCTTGGTCGTCAAAAGGCAAATAACAGCTAAATGGTAAAGTTTTCAAAACGGTCCCATCGTCCAAAACTTTCTTACTTAGGCCTAACATGGCCAAAACCCCAGGAATAATTAACATACTAATAGTTAAGACACACAAAATTTGAAACCATTTAGAGACATTCCTTGTAATAGTTACATGTCTTATAAATATCTCTTTATTCCTTTCATTGTAATCATCCATAATTTTATCTTGAAATATTTTCGTCCGTAGCATTAAGTCCCTACAAGTTTTTCTATCAAAAATTAGGATACTAGTTTTTGCCATAATTATGGCATATAATAGCCAGATACTCAAATTGTTCTTAAGTTGCAGAATATCTTTGTAGATATAGAATAACTTTATTGTCATCAGAATGAAGAATAATTGAAATATGGCGTAATTGAAATTGCCATAAACGAGATGAAGTTTATTCAAAAACGGATAATTTTTTACATTCGAAGGCCATAAACTCCAATAAATTAAGGTTCTTATATTTGAGCCAACCATCATGAATGGTTCATCAGGTATAATTTTAGACATTTTGAGGCAGAATTTTGATACACTTTGAACTAGAAATATTATGTCTCATATTTATAGACAATATAATAATTAGACACAAACAGAAACACAAACAAAACTAGATGGTGGTCGGAAAGGGTAAAAGTTGCAGTGAAAGAAAAAAAGAACAAGTGGAATAAATATCTACAAACGAAAGAACCTATTGACTATGAAAAATATAAAGAACAAAGGAAAAAGTAAAAAGAGTAATAAAGGAAGAAAAAGAAAAAGCTGGAGAGAATTTGGTGAAAAAATGAAAAACGCATACAATGAAAACCAGAAATTATTTTTTGGAACACTTAAAAATATAAGACAAAAGAAGACAGCAACAATTACGAACATTAAAGATAAGGAAGGAAAGACGATAGCAGAAGAAGACAGAATAATGGACAGATGGAGACAGTATTTCATAGAACTACTAGAGGGAAATGATACTAAAGATGAAGAACAACAAGAAAGTCATCGCACACGAACAAAGGAAACAGAAATAACACAAGAAGAAGAAATAAGCTTGAAAGAAATAATAGAAGCAATAAGAAAAACCAAAAGAGGAAAAGCTCCCGGACATGACAAAATAACAGCAGACATGCTGAAAGCACTACCCGAATCAGCACTACAAGAACTTAAAGACATAATGAATGAAGCGCTAAAAGGAATAACACCAACAGAATGGCAAATAGGTATCATAACACCAATATTTAAAAAAGGAGATAGCAGAGAGTGCCAGAACTATAGAGGAATTACCCTAATAAGCACAGTGGCCAAAATATATGCAAGAATCTTGGAGAGTAGACTAAGAACAGAGCTGGAAGAATCGTTAGAGGAAACTCAATTTGGTTTTAGACCAAATAGAGGCGTAAATGATGCGATATTCATACTAAGACAAATAGGGGAAAAGGCAATAAAAGAAGGGAGAAACGTACATGTGTGCTTCATTGATCTAGAGAAAGCGTTTGATAGAATCAGTAGAGAAGACATATGGAAAACGCTAAGAAAAAGGGGAATATCAAATACGTTAATAACAGGAATTCAGAGCCTATATTCAAAGACTAAGAGCTATGTAAGAGTGAAACAAGAGACCTCCAATACATTTGAAACTACAGCCGGAGTAAGACAAGGATGCATTTTGAGCCCGCTTCTGTTTACGCTAATTCTTGACGAAGGAATAAAAGAGACAAAGAAAGAAGTAAAGAAATACTACATAGGACATTGGAAATTGAGAAGAGTGGAAATAGCAGAACTATGCTATGCAGAGGACATGGTCATCATAGCAGAAGACGAAAAAACCTTAACAAGGAATATAGAAATATATGACAATGCGCTACAAAAATTAAACATGAAGATCAATAAAGAAAAAACGAAAACCATGATACTAGGAAGAAATGAACAACACCACACGATACAACTAAAAAATGAAAATCTACAGCAAGTCCAAAAATTTAAATACCTGGGGTCAATGATCTCAGAAGATGGAAGATTTGATGAAGAAATAAAAGAAAGAAGAATAACAGGAGGCAAAATATTCAATAGCATCAAACACAGCTTCTTAGGAAAGAAAGAAATACCGAAAGAGACCAGAGTACAAATATTTAAGAAAGTAGTGACACCTATACTCATACACGGAGCTGAAACATGGACATTAACGCAAAGACAAAAAGAAAAAATTACGGCTATCGAAATGAGATTCTTGAGAAAAATAGAGGGGAAAACAAGACTGGACAGAATTGAAAACACAACCTACAGACAAAACTTAAAAGTAAAAGCAATAGAAGATAAGATAGCAGAAGGACAGATGAGATGGTATGGGCATGTAGAAAGGATGGGAGAGGAGAAAATAGTTAAAAAAGTGTTTGAAGCAAAAATTGGAAGAAAGAAACCACGAGGACGACCAAGAAGAACGTGGCTGGAAGAAGTAAAGGAGGCAGCGCAAAGAAGAGGTTTAACTTGGGAAGAAACGAAGACAGCAACACAAGATAGAGCAGAGTGGAAAGAAATATGGAGAAGACCAACGAACCAGAACTCAACCCCCTCCCCCGCAAGCCGGGGGAACGCCTTACACCCGTGAGGGTAGAAAGGTGCAGGATTAAGTAAGTAAGTATAATAATTAGTTAGAAAACTTTGATAAACTTGTAAACTGTAATTTTATGTCATTATATTGTTAAGAGCAAACTTAAATTACAATTAGATATTTGAAATTAATCGACATACTTGTAATATGTAATTGTATTATGTATATTTGATAATACAATGGGATATGTGACCATAATAGAATTTCAATACAGGTATTGTATATATGAGTCATAAAATATAATAATTTGTAATTTCAGAGTTTTTGGCTAAAACAAACATAATCCAAATATTGTAATAGGTATTCGATGTTTTTTTAAGGTATCTCGGGTAATATTAATGATAGAGCAAAATCGTTTGTACATTCCAGGGACAACTTTTCGAGAAAAGTTTAATAGACACCACAGAAATTTTCGATCTTCTTTTGTTTCTAAGCTACAAGCAAAAAACTCGTTTTTAACTCATTTCGAAAATATGTCATATCGAATTTATTATGGTAGATAGAGAAAAATTGTTTAATAAATTTTGTGCCGTTTTTTAGGTAAAATAAAATACCGTAATTACATTTTTTGAAAACTTAATAACTCCTGAGATATAACATAAACTTATGATTTTTTAAATGGCAATCTAGGTTGAAATAGTCTCATCTATTTGCTTATTTTATAAGCTTTTCAATGATATTCTATGCATTCTTTCGTTTTACAGATGAATGAAAGAAGAATTATTATTTTTTTTTGGGAAGAAAAACTTGAAAATTATTAAGAAGCAAATGAAAAAAATCTGTTGTGGCCAGCACAAGACCTTCCGTCATTTCGATGTATTTTGTACAAATCCCATACCAAAAGGTCCTTGGAACAGATTCTATATAATATCATGTAAAATCGAACACGAACACATACTATTTTTTACAAATTCCATACCAAAAGTTCATTTGAAAAGGTTCTACAAATCCAATAAAATTATAACATAAACACACACACTAAGTAAAATGCACTTGACGCTTCCTTCATTTCTTCTTCAGCTTTCCCCTATTTTATTAGGGGTCGCTGTTTCCTCTTCTTTTCCACTCATTCCTGTCCAACGCAGCTTCTTCACACAGTCCTTTCTTTCTCAAGTCTTCTGACATACCAATTTTAGATCCTACACTTTCTATATTTGGTATTGCACTTCCAACTGACATCTGTCAATTAAAATTTTTTGAATATATCTATCAGCTGTTTACATGATAAATAGCAAAGCTGACTAATTTTTGAAAATTAATTCCTTTATAACGCTTTAAATCTATATCTATTGAATATGAAGGAAAATGTATAATCAAACCGTATAGAGAGGAGTATTTTCTTTAATATGTATAATAACAAAAAGTCAAAAAATAATATTTAACTGCGTTTTTTTAAGAAAAATTGTTAAAAACTTCAAATAAGGGTACTTCCGGTGGATCTATTATAACCAAAATCTAATCAACTCTTCATATGGTTGTACAAAAGAGGAATACGAAAGAATTATAATTTTTAGAATTGTAGTATTGGAGTTATCGTCGGAGAAAAATTTGTCACACACGGACACACGGACACACAGACACACACGGACACACACACACACACACACACGGACACTCACACACACACACACACACACACACACACACACACACACACACACACACACACACACACACACACGCACACATACATACAGACATCATCTTTAGTGGAGGAGCGCTAAGTAATTATCTCGGAACCGGTTCAAACAACTCCGATTTTGATGATTTTTTTTTTAAATGTCGGTAATGCCAAATACTTCAACCTTTATAGTTTGAAAATTGACGCTCTTTGTTATTTATTAAATTATTTAATTTTTAAAAATTATTAATATCGGCGTTAAAATAATGTTATTTATGAAAGTATAATATTTAAAAACGACATCCAGTGACCTTGTATATTGGATACTGAGAAGTAAGATGTATTCTAAAATGATTGGAGTATGTAATCTGATGTGGCCAGCACATAACCTCTCGCCTGATAGTTTACCTGTGTGCATAAAACAAAGATTATTTTACAAATACAAATACATTCATGTATAAGTCTTTGACGTTCAAACTTCTTTATATATTTTTCTCCATATATTTACAAAATCTGTAGGTTATTTTAATATAAATTATATGCAACAAATTTCAAAATATATTTTACTATATTAAAATTTTATGCAGATAACAGGGATTATTAATTCGAACAATGCTTGTCCTCTCTACATACATGTACTGAAAACATTAATTTTTGGCAGTTTCAATTGTATAAGGTATATCTGGAAATGTGTGTATATTCGTACATAACTTCTATCAAATTTTCTTTTTTCATAAATGTATCTAAATAACACATTGATTTTATTTCAATAAAGTGATGATAAGATTGCGCTCTTTTTATACTAATATCGATGTGTAATGTCGTCAATATTATATCTTATTTAAGAAGAATTTGATAACTTTTTGCAGTTCACTGTTACTGTAGTCTACAGTGCTCGTGCATTTTCCCATAATCTTTGAGATAAATTTAACAGTCCTTTAACGTAGACTTGTCATCTCAACAATAGTCGCAATAATTAAGAGATTCTCTAAGTATATTTTTCTTAATTCACTTTCATCTTGTGTTTATAACATTTAAATATAGTGTTCCTTCTCGTAGAGTCATCTTATTCGCACTTTGTTCGGCTTGTACTGTCTACAATTCAAATGTCTTGTCTTCTCGCAGGCAATCCATCCACCGCCTTTTCACTCATCCATGTGCGCTGAGGGCTGATTATCTAATCTTGTCCAAAATTAGGAGCACTTTGGATATCCTCGTTTTTCATGCGCTCAGCTGGGAAACATTCAGCGACTACTCGTATTTCATGCTTCTTCTTTGCAAATTAACATTCTGCTTCACATGTGAGGAGACACTTAGGCTGGATGCGCATCGAGTAACAAAAACGTTACTAAACAAAATGTTTTGCGACATACGTAAACACACTGACTGATCAAAAACGTTGTTAAACTAAACGTTGTAACTTTAAACAAAACTTCCCACAATTTATTTGTGGCGATATTCTTATAAAGAGCAGGCCTTCCTTCAATTTAAAGCTAAAAGTTTTTCGGCGTCCACCCCTATATCTATATTCATTGTGCATACTTACATAACATAACAACGTGCTGATCTACAGATCAAATGCGCAGTCGCAAGTGTACAATGAAATGTTTGTTCCTGTTGGCCCGCTGAGCAAAAGTCCGTGTTTGCGGGTTCGACAAACCTGAGCATGTATAAACGTGCCTGATGATGTCCGCTTGGTACCTATTTGTCCACGTAGACTGACTGAGCAAAAATGTTGTAATATAAAATATTTTGTTACGTGCCAAAACATTTTACTCGTACCCAACACACACTGAAGTATCAAAAATGCCAATATACACAACAAATTTGTTCAAAGATGTCTGATTAGACTCAAATGTGCTTTTTGTTTTGCTTGATCAGTGTGAGTTATCCCATACACGAAGCACTGAAACAATAGTTTCAAACTCAGTTACGCAAGAACGCTTTGTATAAAAACGTTTTTGTTCGTTTAGTGTGCGCCCAGCCTTAGCCGTAATGATAATTTATAACAATTAGTATAACATATTAGAATTCTTGATATCTGAATTTTGGATAATCCATTTGTTATATTATTAGCCAATTTATCGGGTATAGCAGATGCAGCGATAGAACATCTGAAAAAAGTGTACGTACAAGTGCCTTTGTGGCTGTATAATTATTTTTCACCGATTGAATGAGGGTGGAACGTTACAAATTTTTTTAATACCAAACCCCATTGACCAGCCACCTGCTCTGTACTGGGAATTGTGGCTGCAGAAAAATCGGGCTGTTCTGTACACCCACTTGTGCAGAATACAGCGGTGAAATTTGCACAAATTGTCCTCCAAGACCAATGACTACATATAATGATGACGAAATAGAAGACAAAGAGAATGTACAAAATAATTAAAAATATTTTTAAAATGTATTTTGTAATAAATTTTTATTGACAACGAATTAAAGTAGTCATCATTTTTTGCTGCATTACACTCATTATCTTGATCTTTGAAGACTAGTTATTATAATAAACATATTTTTAAAACATATTTTATTTTTAATTTATTTTTTTCACCAGAAATATTAGAAAAAAAAATTTTCAAAATTTTTTGACTTTTTCGAATTTTGAATTTTTTTTTTTTGGCTAGAGCGTCAATTTTTAACCTATAAAGGTTAAAGTATTTTTAATTACGGACATTTTAAAAAAAAAATTATTAAAATCGGAGCTGTTTTGACCGGTTCCGAGACAATGCACTTTTTTGAGCTAACGCTCCTCCACTATTAAAACTGGTATATTCGCCGTATTGTAGGGACCCTAAAACGTGCTTATTCATTAAAAACTCACCACCGAAATTTTTGACCAAAGACAATACCTTCCTTACCTAAAGGTGACGGAATCTGTTGACTAGCACAATACCTCTCACCATTTCCATATTAGGCTACACAGTGCGTTAAAAAACCTAATTCGGAGTAGGCTATGAACACAGTATGTGAAATGTAATTTTAAGGAGAAAAGATAAAAAAAAAGGATACAGAATATTGCCATTCACCGTTTTCTAATTTATTTCTATTTCAAAAACAAGAATACGAGAAGAAAAGCTGTCATTTCTTCTGATAACATTTTTGACAATATTTCGTGTCAAATGAATTTTGATACACTTTTAAAAGAGAAATATTACGTCTCACATTTATAGAAGAATTTAATAATTAGTTAGAAAACTTTGATAAACTTGTAAACTGTAATTGTATGTCATTATATTGTTAAGAGAAAACTTAAATTACAATTACATATTTGAAACTAATCGACATACTTGTAATATGTAATTGTATTATGTATATTTGATTATACAATGGGATATGTGACCATAATAGAATTTCAATACAGGTATTATATATATATGAGTCATAAAATATAATAATAATAGGTATAATAATTTGCAATTTAAGAGGTCTTGGCTAAAACAACCATAATCCAAATATTGTAATATTCGATATTTTTTTAAGGTATCTCGGGTAATATTAATGATACAGCAAAATCGTTTGCACATTCCAGGGACAACTTTTTGAGAAAAGTTTAAGAGGCACCACAGGAATTTTAGATCTTTTCTTCCTAAGCTACAAACAAAAAACTCGTTTTTCACTCATTTCGAAAATACCTCATATCTTATTCATTATGGTAGTTACAATGAAACCTCATACAATGAAAAATAGATATATGTAATTAGAATTGTATGTGTGCAGAAAACATGTTAAATACAATAAAAAACAATATTTGGGTAAAGTTCTGTAATTTTTTTGTTATAAAACGACGGTATTGTGCTGGCCACAATAGATGATGATGATGATGATGATAATAATAAATAATAATTTATTGTTTTTTCGTAAATAATAAAATAAAAAGATTGGTGCCAGAAATAGTCATGAAAAACAACCCCCACTCCTGTGACATCAGGGTATATGTAGCACATCGTTCGTAGCCAGCATTGTACGTTATTTGTATAAATAAAAGTAGGTGATAGTTTGTCACATGTTAAACTGTATATACACTCACGTCATCTTCTGTTTCTGACCACGTGACTTTTTCAAAAATATTACACAAATTTCAATTTAATTGAAAAAATATCTGATAGATATTTCGTGATATTTTCAAATTTGTGGTTCTTTAAAGAACAATATCTTTTAACATTTAGTCATATAAAAATTCTTGCAACAGCCCTATTAAACTGAATGCACATTAGGGATGCTGTTGTCGCATTGTTGAATCTCATTTCCATATGATTTTCGGGTTAGTTTATTATTTATTGACGTCACAGTTGGCTGTTGGCTTTGACACAATTCGAAAAAAAATGTCCAATATGCTTTTGAGGTAAATAAATTTAAAATATGAGTAAAACTGGAACAAATAATATTAGAAATAAACAAATGATGAACTGTAATAATTTTTTTCATTTGTTTCTTAATAATTTATTTTTTCACCTCAAAAAATTAATAATCCATCTTTTATTCATGTGTAAAACAAAAGAATGTAATCATTATAAAGTTTACAAAATAAGAATAAAGATGAGACTATTTTCATCATAGGTTGCCATTTAAAAAATTATAATTTTGTGTTACTTCTCGAGAATTATTAAGTTGCTCTATCATTAATATTACCCGAGATACCTTAACAACATCGAAAATGAGACTTTCTGTACTTTCAAGGATGCCAAACAGTTTGTTAAAACTATTTCTTGCAAAAAGTATCTTAGTTACAAGTAATTACATTTTAAAGTTTGAGTGTTTCTACAAAAAACAAAAACGTCTAATTATTAGATAATTTTTCATCATTGTTTATATTTCTGTTTTGTAACATAAAATAAATAAATAGTAAATAATAAATAATTTTCTAATATTAAACATGATGGTCCTGAGCTAAATTAAGTTATAGTTCTATAAATGTGAGGAAGCTAGAAAATTGATTATTTGATTATCTCAAATAAAAAAAAAAAATGGATTAAAGTTGCCTTTGCTAATAGCTCCTCAGTTTAAATGATTGCCCGATCAGGGAGAACATGGAACGTTTAAAAATTTGTATCTCGTTTATTACTTAAAATTTTTAAATCGCTTTTGCACTAAAATTCTTAGTTCATCGCGCTCTTACAGACAAAAATAATACAGAATCATATTTAGTTTAAATTAACTAAAAACTAATCGAATAAGACAACATATTAAAATACTAAAATACTTTATTACAACATTATTTAATATATTTCCATAATTTGCCTGTACACTAAATATTACATATTTATATTTTGTCGGATTCTACACCACTGTCCAAAAAGTCTTTCAACAACATAGGAATTTTGTATGGGTACAATCTGTAACATAAACAAATTATTTTTATACATTTTACATTATTTCCTGAAAAAAACGTGCACAAAAAACTACAAAAATAATTAAAACGTACTAAAAAATATTAATTCATACTTTAAAATCATATATTTTACCTATTTTTACATAAAAACTATTTTAAAAACTGTAACAATACCAGTTATACCATATAAAAATACATTGTATATAGTCCATTTCGATCGAAAAAATCACGAAATCAAAATTTTATTTTTAAGTATTTATCAAATAAATATATTTTCCTATTACACTTTACATCTTAATATACCGTATTCAATCATTTGTCAATTTTATTTTAAATTAAAATCAGCAAAACCATTTTTTTGCTTAATAAAATTCTCACTTATTGAAACAGACTATATGAAGTGTTCAATCGTCACCACCCACTTG
Organism: Ophonus ardosiacus; assembly: GCA_943142095.1. Lineage (NCBI taxonomy): Eukaryota > Metazoa > Arthropoda > Insecta > Coleoptera > Carabidae > Ophonus > Ophonus ardosiacus. The sequence goes on along the minus strand of OW964834.1, from coordinate 31,857,126 downwards.
TCTTTCAAACCAGCCAATGAGAACACAGGAAAAAATTGAATTTACAAATAGACCAATAAGATCAAGCATCAGTTTTGTGGGTGCGGAACTGCCAACCTTAGATAGTTAAACATTGAAAAATTGACAAAAAAAAAATATTATAAGGCGTAAACGGTTAATTTTAAATATAAAAAGTTACTAATTGGTATTAAAAAATTATGTAAGAAAATTTGTAGTTCACCGTTTTCGCGAGTAATGGTAGCACCAATTTCATTCATAATTTTACGTAAAAATCTAATGAAAATATTTATATTTAGTGGTGATTTCGAGTAAATCTATTCAATTTTATATGATAATTGTTGAAATCATAATACTTAAATGTTAAATTTGTGTCGAGAACTTCTTTCACAGTAAGTAAATGAATAAATATCTCATTTTTTTAATTCGTCGAATTGTCGGAAGTAAGTAAAAAAGCCCATTATGGATTATAATTTGATCAATCAGTAATTAATTCGACTTTTTTGCAATTTTTAAGTTATTAAAATTAGTTTGAGAGCTTTGATAGTCCTACGTTTGATATTGGTACAAATTACTTTTGTTGGTTGCATAATACCTCACCTCATAATTTGATTCATAGTAAACAAATATTCCGGAATCGTTCTCTCTTTAATATTTTTCCTCACAGCATCAATAATTTTGCTCGCTGCTTTTTTCGTTGGAACCAATCTAAGTTGATTCTTGAATCGGATTTTCGGATTTTTGCAAAGTCCTGTATCCACCATATAAGGATAAATAGTGGTGAATTTAATATTATGTTCAGGATAAGTTTCTCTTAACTCTTCATGGAGAGCTTCCATAACACCTCTGACTGCGAATTTTGATCCACAGTAGGGCACAAGATTTTTTAATCCAACAATACCGGCCATAGATGACAGAGCAACAATATGTCCCTTGTTGGCGGCTAGCATACCAGGTAAAAAGGCTTCAAACATCTAGAAAGATGAAATATTTATTAGGGAAATATTAGATGGATGAACTTAACAACTACGTCATAGAATATTGAAAAAAATATTGCGGCTTAACAAATAACAATTTGGATTTTCTAGAACTATAGATCGCTAAAATAATTTAATATTATGAATTGGTAAAGCATGTGTCATTGCAGTTTATTTATAGAAGGATGTCCGGTATAAATCTAACTGTAATTACATGAAATTTACGAGGTGATAAACAATAATTCTAAGTTCTTATGTTTGTAATTTTTCGTTGTTTTGTGTAAAATTAAAACTATAAATACCTACACTTAACAAACAACAAGTAGGTATATAAATTATGTACAAAGGAAATAATGATAGTATTAATAGTGCATTAGTAGTATCATTATTTCCTTTGTACATAATTTATATAATTATTGTTAATCAGCATAAAAATAAAGTTAAAAAATTTCTTGTCTGCGGTTTTGATGAACAATACTTATTGTATGATAATACATACATACCCAGAAATGTGCGAAGACATTTATGTCGAAAATTTTGCGAATTTCGGCTTCATTATGTTCATTCAATGGATGGCAAGGCATTATACCAGCATTATTAACAAGAATTGATACAGTACCGACTTCTTTTTTGACTCTTTCGGCTACTTCGAGTATATTTTGTCGGTTGGAAACATCACATCTGTAAAAATAATATAGTATTACAATTATTCGAAAAGTTCTTAATCTAACTTAATTAATTATAAATACATACACATATGCATAGGCTTTTGGATATCCAATTTCGGCAATATCCTTGACTGTTTGTTCATTGTTTTGTTTATTGATATCCCAGGCAACGACAGTGGCTCCCTGTGCGGCAAATTGAAAGGCTAATTCTTGTCCAATTCCATGACCAGTACCTGTTATCTAAGGGCAGAATAAATACTTCATATTACAATAAATACTATGTCTATAAAAAATCTGTAATTAGGTTTATCTTAAAAGGTTCCAGTTGAAAAACACTTCACTGTATCTCTAATCTTTTTACAGTAATCTCGATAAAAATCAGAACTTAATTAATTGAATTAGGTTTGGAAAACCCATCAAACAATAGGAAAAATAGTTTAGATAATGGTTATACGTACCAATACAATTTCACCTTTTAAAGATTTTTCAGTAGCCGGTATAAATAATTTTACAAATGCCTCACACATAGCATATGTCATTTTTAAAAACATTATTAATATTTCGCCTAAGATACTTAGGACTGCCATGGAGTTACTGTCATCCCTAGAATAAAATATATATATAAGTATGACATCACGATTTACTGCCCAGTTCTGGCTGGGTGTGACAATCTTTTAAATAGTTATGTAACAAGTGTGTAAAGCAGTACTTTTTTGGTCGAGTGCGATGTTAGCACATTAGCATGAGATAAAAAATATTATTTACACACGAGTTGCATGTTGCATGCAATATATTTGTACAACAGAAATGTTAGAGCTATTTCTCATAATACTGAGAAAGCGTGTATAGGCATCTTCAATAATTGTTATTGTTAGTTGATAAGTAAATTAACCGTTGCCTAGCAACGTATTTACTTTTCAAACATTAGTGCTTGAAAAGTACTTTTTTCAACATCACTTGTGAAAATGACATTTTACTCACTTAATTTAGTTGTGATAGTAACCACTTCCCTCACAAGTGAGGAATAGTATATTACATCCGAGGTGGGAGATGTTTCATTACAGCCGAGGGCTTATGTATATTACCGAGAGGCGAAGCCTCGAGGTGAGATAATGCGCGAGGCTGTTATGAAACTTCCACCGAGGTTATGTATACTATTTTATTCACAATCATCCTCATTTTAAATCAATAATTTTCAAAATAAATCAATGAATTATAACCTTTAATTTTATTAATATTTTGACAGCTGTCTTAAAATTTGTTTAGCCTACTTAATTATGGGGATCTACGGCAATGTTGCTAGGCAATCCCTACATAAACATTTCCAACCCAAGAGATGGAAGTGAAATCTGTTATTTCCAACCCAAGAGATTGTCATTAAAGTTAGGAATGACGTATTTTCCAACCTCCAAAAGGTTAGGAATCTGTATATTACTATAATGATTGTGAATAAAGTAAATTACTTTCTTCACTAATTCGTTGAAATAACAGGTAGGTATACGAACTTCATTTTCAATACATATGAAAAATGTAATTTTCACATGTTATGTTGAAAAAAAATAGTATGTAATACACGTGGAAATGTAATTTTCACATATAATGTTGACAAAAATAGATGTACTACACGTGGAAATGTAATTTTCACATGTACTGTTAAAAAAAATAGTATGTAATACACGTGGAAAAAGGCCATTGCAAAACTCGTACGATTAGAACAGTCGCTATCGCTCGTGATCCAAATTTCGTACTCATTTTACAATGATGCCCTTTCCTCACTTGTATTACAATATACTATTCACGCAGTAGTGTTTGACAGTTATTGTTTTTTGTACCTTACAACCTCCAAACAAATTAATTTTTGGTGATCGATTTACAAAACGATGAATCTAGATGATGAAAAGAACATGGAAAACGATTTAGAAGAAAAACAATAAAAATATACAATTCCTTATGTCAAAATGTATTTTAATGACAAAACCGTTTTTTTGCTGTAACGGTTGCTATGTTGTAAAGCAACGCACTACTGTACGATTTTGAGTATATTATTACTGTACAAAATACGAAAAAAGTATTTTAAATAAAAAATTATGCAATATAGTCATGAAAAACAAATCCCCCCCACTCCTACAATGTTAAATTAAATACAGCGTATGATTGTCATTCGTAGCCAATAGGAAAACAATTTGTCCATCATTTACGTTATTTATACAGGGTGTTAAAAAAATAAGTGTCACAAATTATGAGGGCATATAGTACTGACCAAAATGAGTAAAAAAAGCTTAATCAACATTGCTCCGATCTTCAACTGTTTTTGAGAAAAAGGCCATTTTGTATTAGAATCGAAGAAAAACAGACAAAGATAGTGACTGAACAAAATTTTGTATGAAACATTTTTTTGACGTTCTAATAGTTACGAAGTTATTTGAAAACTAAATATTGACCAAGGTCGCCACAACATTTGTCTTGGTACAATGGGGAAGTTTAGCATGGTAAAAATTCTACATAACATACTATTTTCTCACAAATATAACACAAATGACTGCTGAAATTGAAATTAAAAATTAAAATTATTGCTCCATTTATTTATAATTAATATTTTTTGGGTAAACTCTAAGTACGTCACAAGTCAGTTATGCGCAAACTCAGACAGAACGGTGAAAGCGAACCACTTGAACGTAAGTCGAACAACACCTCAGTCTCAAGTGACTGGTGACCTCAACCGCGTGCGTCAGTGTATAAGCGACATACGTTGTACAAAGCCTCTATCGACTTCATCACAGCTTAAAATCGGCCTTTCCGGAAAATCTGGGAATTTTTGAAAAAAATAAAACATGTTACATCATTTTTCAAGTCATTTCCCATGGAATAAAAGAATAAAAAAATAATCGCTAAACTTCCCCATTATTCGATTTTTTTTTTAAAATAAAAACACATCTAAGGTGACTTTTGAAAGGTAAACAAAAGAACTTATTTAATCAAAATCACAACTCTTACAGTTTTCGAGATACCAGAGGTAAACCCCGAAAAAACTCATTTTCACTGCCTTATATCTCGGAAAATATTGAAGATCGGACCCATGTTGATTAAGCGTTTTTTTACTCATTTTGGTCTGTACTATATGCCCTCATAATTTGTGACTTATTTTTTAACACCCTGTATCAATAAATATGGGCGATGGTTTGTCACATGTTAAGCTGTAGATAAAATAATTTTTTTCAAAATAATGCACAAATTTCAATAATTACTCACAAAATATGTAATGAATATTTCGTGATATTTTCAAATTTGAGGTTATTTAAGGAACAATATTTTGAAAAATTATAACTCGCAAAGTTCAAGGTAACCACTTAACGCAGATCCATATATCTGAATAATAGATTTCTATCATAAATCAATGATAATAGATTATGAAATATGGATACTTGAAAGATTATTTTTTGCAAGTAGCTTCATAAAAGTCACAAATTTTCCAATTAATATTTTAAGATAATATTACATGATAAATTTATTAAAATGAACTATCTTATTTTCTGCCTTGCGCACTTCATAAAATTGAAGTGTTTTGATAACAGATATGGCAAAATCATATTGCAATATCGTGATCGAATAATTACTGTATAACGTGTAATGATAAACTAAAAATGACTCTTGGTATTTGGTAAATATTTATTTTAAATTTAAAGTTAATTAGTTTGCATCTCATAAAATGCCAGTAAAACAAAATATGTAAACTAAACTAGTTTGATGTTAATGTCAATCTATATTTACAAATTAATTTTTAGTAATGTGTACAAAGTAATAAAAAACTAATATCTTTTAAATTAACGTTTCCTTGTATGTTTAATGTTATTTTTTCCATTCAAAAACAACGATAGCTAGTTTTCAACATGAAATATACACATACTTTTCAATAACTATTAAATTCCATACAGAGTTTCAAAATATTATACTCATATTTCCAGTAAAATTATGTATGTATTTCGCGACATCTGTTAAAAAATGTAAACAAATCGCAGAAAGAATAAAGTCATAAAAGCATAAAATGTCGAAATATTATATTGAACCGAGTTTTTTTATAGAAAAACTGTTAAGAACTTCAAATGAGGGTACTTCCGGTCATCCATTTATAACCAAAACATCTAATCAACTTAAGTATATAAAAATGAACGAGTAAAACACGCACACATACATACAGATGTCTACTTGAAATCTGTAATATAGGGAACATATAATGTTATTTTTTTTCATTTTGCTGTAGTTTCTAACCTATTAATTTTAGAGAAAAGTTTTAAATAAAAAATCTGATGTGGCCAACACAAAACCTCCCGCTATTTAATTTTTATTAATTTAAATACATACCTACGTATTTATTAACGCTGCAAACTATTCCATTGCATAAAACTATTGCTTTATTTACTATTTTCTTTTTAAAATGTCACTATTACTAATTTGAAGTGATTAGTTTTTTGACAGTGACAGTTACTGTCAGTTACATTCATTTGAAATATGAACTGTGTAACAAAGGAATTGTGTTTTTCTTAGGCTTCGGGACTTGTAAAAAAAAATTATTTTTATATTTATCTGTAAAGTATATAGAAAAAGTATTAATGTATTCCTGTAGAAAATTCAATAATCTTTAATCCAAAAAAATGGCATTTAATGGTATTTTTTGAAGAAAAACCATTATGAGCTTCAGGTAAAGTGCCATTTCCGGTTATCCCATTTACACCAAAAACTAATGGCTTCTTTTCATATTAGAATAGGGTATAAATACAAGGTTTCAGAATTTTCTGAGTGATAGTATTTGAGTTAGAGCGAAGACAAAATCCCTGCACACACCCACACACACACACATACATACATACATACATACATACATACATACTTACATACATACATACATACATACACACACATATACACATACAGACATCATCGTGAAAATGTAAATTTTGATTCTAGAGACCTTAAAACGTGGTCATTTACTAAAATCTCGATAAGTGATTTTTAGCACGATCCCTATACCTCCCTTACCAAGGGTAGCGGGAGGTAAAAAGTTGTTCAGAATTAAAAACTACACAATATAATTAATCACAATTTCTTTTTATTTTACGAAAAAAACGCAAATTAAAATTCGCAATTTACAGCATATTTTAGAGCGCCATTGAATTACTGATGTTTTATTTGTTTTTATTTGATATTTAACTTTTGTCATTTTATTATTATAATTAATTTTGAATGTTATAATAATATATCATTCATGAATCGTTATGTGCTTTCTTTTTGTGTTTAAATATACTTTTTAGATTTTGCGTTCATAATGAAGTCATTACGATACGAAATTGCGTATCGTAATGGCTTTCATTTCGATACGCAATTTTTTGTTTTAGAAGGTTGGTACTAGATGACATTTACTTAACCCTTTTTTACCTAATTTATTTTCAGTTAATTGATATTTAGGAAGTAAATTATTTACAGAGTAGTCTGAGCTATACTACGTAGCTCAGTCGGAGTGCAATTGATTTCATCTTCCATGATTACACTAAATTCACTTAAATTTTTTACAATTTTTTTCAATTTTTCAATTTTTAATTCACTTAAATTTGTTGTAAATATGAAATGACATTAATCTTTAAATAATAATTGAATGTGGTCAATTCAGTGTTACCAACTACAACATTTCACTTACAGATATCCGTAAATTAACTCGCTGGCGCAAAATATAAAAAAGAGTATAAAGAACTCATTTTATGACTTTTTTTCGCACTTGACAATTAGAAAACTCGCCAAGGCTCGTTTTCTAAATTTTGACGCGTGCGAAAAAACATGTCTTATAAAACTTGTTCTTTAATATACTATTTAATAATTATATAAAATTATTTATTAACAAGAGTAGAATTATGTGATCTGTTAAATAAAAAAATTAAACATTAGTAATACAATGGCACTCTGAAATTTGCTGTAAATTGCAAATTTTATTTTGCGTTTTTTCGTAAAATAAAATTAAATTGTGATTAATTTTAATCTCATATTGTGTAATTTTAATTTTTTATTTGCAAGTTTTCTCTAAATTTAATAGATCAGTAACTATAGCGAAATGAAAAAATAACATTGTATTCCCTATACGGATTTCAAGTAGACACAGTAGCGTAACTAAGGGGGGGTAGGTGGGTGCGCTCACCCCCCTGTGAAGATTTTCAAGATATAGGCGCCTTTTTCAATAATGTAATTAAAATCATTAATATTTTTTTAAAATTTGAATTTATAAATAAAAAAAATTATTAATACAATCTGAAATCCTTTTAATATTTTAATATACCTATTAATTTTAACATAAATAATTAAATAATAAGTTTAATTAGTTTTATTTGTTGAATACTATTTTCTTTTTCACATCGCCACATCAACAAGACACAAGTTGCAAATGCAGGTGTCTGGCGTGTTTTCTATGCTATACTGTCTACTGTGTATTATCTTCTATGTTGTTTTATTAAGTTCAAAATATCATTTTAATAATGAGTTCAATTAAGAAAAAGATGTCCGGATGGCAGAGAAAAAAAGCAAATGCATTAAAAGAGAGTACAAAAGGTGTTCTTAAAATAAATACTGTTTTTACCAGTAATAATTCAGACAATTCGAAAGTTTGTAAAAAGAGTAACGAGTAACTCGTAGGTTAAACTTTTAATTATTTTATACCATAAAAAAATATATTTTCATTACTAAGGTTATAAAACTGATGTTAATTTTTTTATATTTTACTTTAAATAAATTGCGAATTTATTATGGCGCCTTTTTACTGAGAAAAAACCCGCCTGTGGATTTTCCTAGTTACGCCAATGAGTAGACACCCGGAATAGAGAAATAATCGTAAAAATAGTAAAACCGTATTATATGGATCCTAAAACGGGTTTATTCAATAAATACTCGAAAGTTCAGCCGTACATCATTTATACTTACAAAACCAAAAATTCGATTACCCTAAAGGAGGTGTCTGCAAATGTATACCGAAACGCCGGTTTTGCAAGAATACTGTATGACTGAGATTCCCAGTAATTGTTAATGTCTAATATCTACACCACAGACTAGATGTTTACCCACATTTAATGGTAAGATATTAAATAGTGTTTACAAATAAAATATAATAAATAAATAAACAAAAAAATAAATCATAACACCCATTAATAGAGTAAATAAATTAATATAAATATAACCACATGAATATTTGTTTCATTTATTAATGTCGTACCTTTTTTGGTCCATGTTTTGTCACTGGCTGTTGCCTTGCCACCACTGCTTTGCGGAACGTGTGACACACGACTGGGACTGACAGAACAGTACGCACAGAACACTAAACTCTCATTTAAAAATAATTGATATGTTTTAAAGATAACAACACACTCGCACTACACACAATCATTCAAACACAGCGTTCATCAAGTACTTTGTTAAAAAGATAAATAATTCGAGTACTTGCTTCAGTTCACATGTTATATACGCAGAAGTTATGTAATATGAAAATATTGGATTACCTTGACAGAAGAAGTACTGGTTATACAGGATTTTTTGCGAAAAATGTTTTAAATAAAAAATGTATTAAAAACTGAATTCTTTATGAAAATATTTATTTATTGTTTACTTCATTTTATAGTGTAAAAATATACTTCACAAAATATTTATTAACCATTCAAAATTTACTATTATTAAAATCATTAACTTGTTTTCCAAAAAGTTATTAGTTATAAATTATGTCAACGAATTGAAAAATCTGTGAATGGGAAGAAAATTTGCACAGCCGAAAATGGGTAATAAGCCGTGCAAACATAATTATTTAAAAATACGTCAAAAAATATTGTAAAGTAAATATACGAAACAGGTTACTAAATTGATATACATAATTTATTTTTTAAAGATAAAATATGTATACATACCAGGTTTTTTTGTATATTATTCGAAAATAAACAAACATTGACAATGAAATAAATGTTATAAACCATCCAAGGATATTACATTGTATTACAAAGAAAATTACTATCCTATCATAACATATAATTACATTTAGTAATAAAAATTTACAAATGAAAATTTTACACTTTAAACCTTAGTTAGAAATAGTATACAGTCTTTTCAGCAATAGTGTGTATAGTTTGACCTCTAGTCTTTTGTTAACAATAATCCCGATGACTGATTGTTTTGTTATTAAAAATAGACTGTTGTGCACGTTGCGAAGATACAAATAGAAAAATAGTTTACTTTTAAAGACGTTTTTTAAAGATTGGACCTTATCTGGGCTAGATAATTACTAACTATTGTACATAATAGATTTATTATTCATTAGCTTGTTTGAGGACTGCATAAAATGAATACGACGTTTTGAGTATCTGTAAATATACTTAAAAATATAAAAAAATTAACATTTAATTTTTTAACTTACGGATACAAAGGTGTCTAAAGTTAGAGGTGAAAATTTACCCACTGTAAAGACTATTGGTTTTTTCATACGTATCATAGTTATTAAAATAGATCTCTTTACTTGTATTGGAAAATTTAACCAGTTACTGTCATACAAAGATTGAGGAATTTTTGCACTCTAAAATAAATTAAATTTAAAATGCAAGTACTAAAAGTACAGGATGGAACAAATTCGAGTTCCTTAGGAAAAACTTTCTTATTATGCACTACAGAAAATTGATGTAGGTCTTTATGGACCGACTTTTTAAGACAACAATAGGCACCATATGAATTTTCGATCGTCTTTTAATTTTGAGCTGCAGCACTGAATACGTAATATATGTATTTAGTATTCAGTGGCTACAGGCTAAAACTTGATTTTCGCTTATTTTGAAAATTCCTCATATCTCGCCTATTATAAAAGATAAAGAAAAAATTTTTAGGTAATTTTTGTATGGCAATATATGATGAAAATAGTCTCATCTTTTTCTTTATTTTATAAGCTTTCCAGTGATATATAACGACTCTACATTCTTTTGTTTTAAACATGAATAAAACCTGAATTATTTTATTGGGGTGAGACAAATGAAATTTATTAAGAAAAAATATCAATATCAATTACAGATCATCATTTGTTTATTTTTAATCTTATTTTCTTTACTTTTACCCATTTTTCGAATTTATATACACCAGAAAGCATATTATACCACATTTTTCGAATTGCATCAACTACAACACCTATAAAAAATATCTGATGTGGACACCACATGACTTCTTTGTACGCCTGGCGTTACACTATACATATTTTGTTAATAATTAAAATATGTATTATTACAGACCCAATCATTAAATTGCACGTATTGGACATAATTTGACATTGACATTAAATTATTTTTTTGTTATTTTTTGTCCTAATTCATAGCAAACTTAATTACAGAAAGCAAAAAGTACATAATTTTTAAATTTACATATCTCGCTTATACAAAGAGCTAATTTAATCATACTTGATATTTTCGACGGAGAATTCAATTTTCTAAAAGCATTTATTGTTAAATTCAAAATAACACCATTTTTTTTAAAAAAAACTGATAACAGCTTCAAGTAAAGTATCACTTCCGGTTAGACTATTTTAACCAAAATCTATTATGTTATTTCCATTAATATAAAAGTATAAAATACCAAATTTGAGAAGTTTTGGTTTATATTTTAAAATAGTTTTTCATTAAAATCTATTATAGGCTTCAAGTAAAGTACCACTTCCGGTTAGACCATTTTAACTAAAATCTAATATATTATTCCCATTGATATAAAAGTCTTATTTTGAAGCATTTATTTCTAAAATCAAAATAACACCATTTTTTCAAGAAAAACTGATAACAGCTTCAAGTAAAGTACCACTTCCGGTTAGACCATTTTAACCAAAATCTATTATGTTATTCTCATTGATATGAAAGTCATATACCAAATTTGAAAAGTTTTGGATTATATTTTAATATAGTTTTTCATTAAAATCTATTATAGGCTTCAAGTAAAGTACCACTTCCGGTTAGACCATTTTAACTAAAATCTAATATATTATTCCCATTGATATAAGTGTCTTATATAACAAATTTGAAAAGTTTTGGATTACATTTTAATATAGTTTTTCATTAAAATCTATTATAGGCTTCAAGTAAAGTACCATTTCCGAAAGTTATGTAATGACCAAAAAGGGAGGTGCACAACTAGATATTATATCAGTCCTAAATACAAAATTTTTACTTTCTACGGCTTCCCGTTTTTCAGTTATGCGAGATACGTACGTACGTACAGACGTCACGCCGAAATTAGTCAAAATGGATTCAGGGATGCTCAAAATGACTATTTCCGTTGAAATCTGGAAACAGAAATTTTTCGCGATTACAATACTTCCTTTACTTCGTACAAGGGAGTAAAAACTGTTGTAGCCAGCACAAGATCTCTCGCCATTTCGATATTAGCCTGTATAAGTACATATTGGGCCGAATTCAGCACTCTTCATTAGCCTAGTGATCGTCTCTAGTAATCATGAAAATAGCTTGCATCTTTTTCTAATTAATGTATTATTACATGTCTCTCTTTATTTTGTTATTTTTAGCTAAGCTTCATTAGTTAAAGAAGAGTGCTGAATTTGGCCCATTGTATTTAACATTTCTGGTACATTCACAAAAATTCTACTTACATCTATTATTAATATATTTTTAAATTTTTTTCTTGTTCTATAAGTTTCCTTTTACTCTTCTAAATGTTCGAGATTCTTCAAATTCATTGACGAGATTGGCGGTATTTCCGATGGGTATATGTAATAGGAATGACGATGGATACCCGGGTACTCGGAACCTACCTGATAATAATGTACCCGGGTATAAAATTTCTTACCCGATTACCCGAAATATACCCGCTACCCGTTAATTACCCAATACCCTTTAATTACCCGAACAGTTTTCAGCTGCCGGAAAGATTGTATCTAAAAAGAGCTTTTTATTATCATACCATGGGTAATTAATATAATTTATGTTAAGTTTTTCATAGAGATACAGTATATTATTTATTTGTATTACTTTTTATTTAATAAATATATGTAAAAAATAATTATAAATTTTATTAAAAAGTAAACTGCTAATATAAAGGTAACTGGTAAATAACAAATTAACGAATTGCGTATATATACTTAAAGGATAACGGGTAATTAACGGGTACAGAGTACTATCCGGGTAGTTGTTTCGTGTACTCGGGTACCAAAATTATCGGAATTCGTCATTCCTAATATGTAGTATATCTACCGTGAGTATTTTTTAACGTGAAACATTGAGTTTGTCATATCCATAGTTACGACTTCATATTTGATTGACAGCAATGTATTTGCCCGTTCCATTTAAAATGAAACATAGGGAACGAATCTGACAGAAGTATTATATTTAAATATTGTAAGAAATTTAGCCGAGTCAGAAAACCACTCGAGAGTACCTACTAAATATATTTCGGGCACAAGGTACACACAGTATTTTTTTTACATCTAAATTAAATTTTTAGAAAACAGGATAATTATTTAAATAATATTAACCTCTAATGACATCTTGTCAATATGACGGATAACCCTTGAATTTCCCTATAAATTATGATTTGACATCTGATTAACAGCAATATATTTGTCTGTCTCATTTAAAATGACACATGGGAAATGAATTTGTCAGAAGTATTGGGTGGAATTCAGTGGGTTGTATTAAGGTCTGTATTAAATCTTGTATTAAGTATATGGCAACATTGTAATATTTTCCACATGTATCAATGAGATTCAATTGTGATTTAGAAATTTTATCACAGGGAAAAATAATACAGATATCCTTTAGTCAAATGAGGAATTATTATTGTAAATGGAAGGTGTAAAAAGAAACTCATTATTGCAAAATAAGGTTAGAAATATGTCAAATTTTATGTGTCAAATATTTCATACCTGAATGTTAATGAATTTTAAAATATCTCAACCCCCGTTTTGATAAGTTTTCACATTTGTCCTTTTTTTTACTTCTGTTAATAATATTTTTTTCTTTATTTGATCCTTTGGTCTCTCACTTTTTTTTGACAGGTATTACAAAGTTGCCAAAATATTTTTGACAAAGGACTGTTTTAGCTTAAAACACGCTAATACAACCCACTGAATCTCACCCATTATATTTAAATATTGTAAGAAATTTAGCCGAGTCAGAAAACCAGTCGGGCACAAGGTGCACACTATATTTTTTCTACAACTAATTTTATTTTAGAATGCAGGTATAATTATTTAAACAAAACTAACCTCTATTGACGTCTTATCAAATGTCAAATTCGTTCCCTATGTTTCATTTTAAATGGAACGGGCAAATACATTGCTGTCAATCAAATCTCAAGTAACCAGGGATATGACAAACCCAATGTTTCACGTTAAAAAATACTCACGGTATAATTTTAAATGTTTAATTAATAATAAAATAAGAAATATTAAATATACTTCCCAAAAAAAGCCTTCAGTTATGTATCTGGATTTTTGACACTGACATTTACCTGTCAATTACATTTTAATTTTTTAACTGGTTTTCATGGGCTGTGAAATTCATAACAGCATATTATTTTATATATTTATATTTCTCTGTCTCTAAGTCTATAGAAGATATAATAAAAAATTTAAATATATTCTTTAATATTTGTAATAACATAAATTTTCAAAAAATAATATTTGGAATTTTTTTTTAAGAAACTGGTACTTCCGGTTTTCTAATTTTTACCAAAATATAATCAGGTCTTCCCAGTAATGTCAGATTGAGGAAACCACAGTTAAACAAAATATAGTAAAAAATTTAAATGTATCAGATGTAGAATTTTGTTCTTTAAAATTAGTAATATCAAAAATTTTCAAAAAATAATATTTAGAAGATTTTTTTTAAAAACCACTACTTCCGGTTTATTCAATTGTTACCAAAACCTTTTCAGCTCTTCCCAGGAAAGGCAGATTGAGGAATTCATAGTTAAACAGGTCTTATGTCATAGTATTTGAGAAAGTGTGGCTCCAACATCCCGACACACACACATACACGCGCTCGCGCGCACACACACACACACGGACACCATCGTAAAAATGTTATAATCGAATTCTAGGGACCTTAAAATGTGCTTATTCACAAAAATCTGGATTTGCGTTTTTTAGCATGAATCCAATACCTCTCTTAGGGCCAGTTTTACAATCTCCGGTTAAAATATTTACTGTCAGTTAAATAAACAATATTGAATCGGATTACTGACAGCAATGACCAATTTGTCATTTGACATTTCATTTCTTTTCAATTTTGTTTATTTAACTGACTGTTAATATTTTAACCAGTGTTTGTAAAACTAGCCCTTAGAGAGGAAAAAGAAAATAATAATACAAAAATAATTGTCAGTTTTTTTTCTTGCAGAATCCTTTTAATAGATATGGAATCAAAATAAACAAATGATGATCTGTAACTGATTTTTTCATTTTTGTTGCTTAATAAAAAATTTTTTCTTCAAACGTCATAAAAATGGAATCTTTTGTGACTTGATTCACAAGGTAGAAATGAAATAAATAAATATCCATAGCAACTACATAAAATGAGCGAATAAGAAGTAACTTGTAAAATAGAAACCTATTATATCGCCCCAAGTTAACCAAGATAACCTACAAATTGAAATATAAACAGTTTATATTTAACGAAATAACATATTATAAAATAGCAGACTTACATATTGGTAATGACGGTAAAAATAATTAGAATTAAAGTGATATGAAAAGTTCATATTGTTTTTCAGCGATTCCTCGTCATATCACATCCTTGAGCAATATTGTTGAACTTCCATTCATTTGAACAACTTCAAGGGCCGTACAAGGCAATAATTTAAATTCTGATATAATTGCACTTAAGGAGAATATAAAATTGCATAGTTTTTATTTAAACGTGAAAATTTTCACTTGAATGTTTGTAACAAAAAGTGAACAAATACGAAAGTATCCATAGCAACAGAGCAATTAAAATCAGCAAACGTCCTTCACATAAAATATTTATAATTATTGTAAAGTCAAATTGTAATTATTTTATTTAAATACGTATGTTTGAAGAAAAAATATAATGTGTCATTCAGAGTAAAAGTGTCATTGTGTGCCTCGCATGTAATTGTCCGACTCGTTCGCCGTGCAAACTTACATGCTCGCCACACAAAGAATCACTTTTTTCTCCTAATAACACAATATGCTATTTTCATCGCAAAAAAATAATAATTTGTGTTTTATTCATTTTTAAGACAAAAGAATATAGTTGATAAGCTTATAAAATAAGTAAAAAGATGAGACTATTTTCAACATTATGTTGCTATTTAAAAAAATATTGTGTTTGTGTTATATCTCGAGAATTATTAAGTTTTGAAAATATCTAATTACCCCACGTTATTCCAAGTAAAAAACCATACAAAAATTATTAAAACTTTTAACCCCCCGCTACTCTTGGTAAGGGTGGTATAGGGATCGTGCTAAAAATCACATATCGAGATTTTAGTAAATGACCACGTTTTAAGGTCCCTAGAATCCAATTTTGACATTTTCACGATGATGTCTGTATGTGTGTATGTGTGTATGTATGTGTGTGTGTGTGTGTGTGTGTGTGTGTGTTTGTGTGTGTGTATGGATTTTGTCTTCGCTCTAACTCAAATACTATCATTCAGAAAATTCTGAAACCTTGTATTTATACCCTATTCTAATATGAAAAGAAGCCATTAGTTTTTAGTGTAAATCGGATAACCGGAAATGGCACTTTACCTGAAGCTCATAATGGTTTTTCTTCAAAAAATACCATTAAATGCCATTTTTTCGCACTTTATGTCTTATAAAAATTAAAGATTATTGAATTTTCTACAGGAATACATTAATACTTTTTCTATATATTTTACAGATAAATTTAAAAATATTTTTTTTTATTAGTCGCGAAACCTAAGATAAACACAATTCCTTTGTTACACAGTTCATATTTCAAATGTAACTGACAGTAAATTAAATGTCACTGTCAAAAAACTAATCACTTCAAATTAATAATAGTGACATTTTAAAAAGAATATAGAAAATAAAGCAATAGTTTTCTGCAATGGAACAGTCTGCAGCGTTAGTAAATACGTATGTATTTAAATTAATAAAAATTAAATAGCGGGAGGTTTTGTGTTGGCCACATCAGATTTTTTATCCTTTGTAATAATCGGGATATGAGGTATTTTCAAAATTAACTAAAATCAAGTTTTAGCCTGTAGCTCAAAATTAAAAGACGATCGAAAATTCATATGGTGCCTATTAAAGTGGTTTCAAAAAGCAGGCCCATAAATACCTTCATCAATTTTCTGTTGCGTGCATAATAAGAATGTTTTTCATACAAGGAACAAGAATTTGTTCCAGCCTGTACATATGTAGTATTATATTTTAGTTATCTTTATTTATTATTATTTCGGAAAAATATTGAGCACTAGATAGTGACTAAGAATATCTTGGAATATTAATGAGTCTATAATGACATGTCTACAGACTAGTAATAAAAAAAATTCTACATACTTACAGCAAAAGTCATTTCACTCCCAAACCTACAGTACAAAGCAAAGTCTAGAGCTACGGCCATCATATATGTAATATCGCTCATAAAAGAATTGTCTTCTAATTGAATCTGAAATATTTCAATTCAATAATTATTCATTCACAAAATATTCAGGTGAAAACTTTCTCTCAATTTTAGTCAGAAAAATAATGAAGAATTACTTACTGTAGATATTAAAAATAAATTAAGACAGAGTATCAGAAGGCAGGACAAACACTGGAGTAACGTTTGATATTGATAAATGGATTCCAAATTTTCACTTAGCCTAGAATAAATAGTTTTTATGGTACGAGGGTCATGTTAGAATTATTGAATTATTATCATTTCAAACAGTTATTTATTTGTCATTTGAAATTAAGTTAAACAAAATTTTGAAAAATATGAACCATGTGTCTATTCTCAATAACGGGATCCTCCTCTCTAATTTTTTTATTATTTTAAATGAGAGTTCGTTTAACTTAATTAGTACCAAAAAGTCTTAATTGTCTTTAGCTGCATTTGATTTTTAATGTCAATATGACGTCACGGCGACATTCCTATCTTTCTCTCGCTCCGCACCAGACTATACAGTAGGTTGCGAGAGAAAGATAGCAATAGTATGACGTCACAGTGACACTGACAACAAATCTCATATATGTCGTAAAGTAATTATTATTAAAAAATGTTTTTTTTATCGTTATTTATTAAGTACTACTTTTAGTACAGAATTTTCATTTTATAATTTTTTGTTATGGTGGACGACCCCATTCTACCCATGACCCTTGCAAATTAGTTTCTTACTTTATTATAGTTTGTAGATAACGAATACCTTTATTCATTTCAATATTCAAATAATAGTTTAAACTTTCTTTATCATTTAAAATCTTTTCTTGAGCTAGTTCTTTCAAATTTTTAAACGCTTTTAAAAGTATATTAACATGCGCAGTTAAAAAACACATCGTACTTGTAAAAATGGCATCCAAACTTATAATATTAAATCCAAACAGCAAAATTCCTTGACTTTGTATAAAACTAGCAAACGCACATTTAAAACGATTATCAATTTCAAATGGAATATAACTTGTAAACGGTAACTTTTGGCAAAATGTTTCATTTCCAAAATTATCGACTCCGTTCATACTTTCGGGGTCGGAAATAATTGAAAACATATTTCCTAGGAATGCTGAAAGAGGTATTAAACCTCCTATCCAAAAATGGGTAGCTATGAATTTGTAATTTACATTTGCAAA
Source organism: Ophonus ardosiacus (assembly GCA_943142095.1). Lineage (NCBI taxonomy): Eukaryota > Metazoa > Arthropoda > Insecta > Coleoptera > Carabidae > Ophonus > Ophonus ardosiacus. The sequence continues at coordinate 31,838,668 of OW964834.1, read as the reverse complement.
ACTTTCCTTAATTTTTTTTGTTGAAAACAATTTCGTTTTGTACTTATATTCATTTTTAGATAATTCTTGATGAATATTTATAATTTCTGAACGGTTTAAAAACCAAAGAACCACTTTAAAAGTTAAAAGTAAATGTATTAAAATCCAACTAAGATTTTTTATGAAGCGTCGTATATCACCGGTATTGTTTTTTATTATATAAATTATTTCTGTACTCTGAAAAAATATTAAAGTATAAACTACTACGTATATATTATAAATGAAATAAAATATATTTTTCCATGGTTTGTCGTATTTTAAAAACCATACTCCCGCTAATTTAAGAATTTTTATATTGAATTCAAAAAAATTATCTTCGTAAACAGCCATTTTTACGAGTATATTTTCAATCTAGAACAATTCATATTTATATGTGGATAATATATGAATAATATACAATAATAAGGTTTATTACGTCTCGTATGTTTAGCTACTTACAATAATTGAGCAATTTTGCCAATAAAAATAGTAATTTAAAAAATTAGTTGCATGTATTATGATAAATTTATAATATATATTCATTGTTTCTGATAATTTTACATTTAAAAATAAATTATTAATATAGTTTTTCTTTAAATTATTGCAATTTAATTTATAAATTATTTATATATTGCATGTATGCAATTTACGTAACATCATTTGCAATTTGGAAACATAATTACAAATCAATAGTTACCAATATAAATAGATATCTGTAAATGGATTTGCGACTATTAGAAACTAGATGGCAGCAGTACACTGCTGAAAACAAATATAAAAATATATCTGTAAATAAATTTGCAAATTGTTAATAATAGATAGCAGTAGTAAGCTACTGAAAAAAGTTCATGTAATTTTAAACAGATAACAATAGTAGTTTTATTTGTGGTATATGTTCAAGGAAAACAAGTGCGAAATTCTTGTAAACAATGTGTTGATGACTTATAAATATTTACAAGTACAAAAAAATGTTTTTAGAATTCGCACGTATCGTAACAAATTAAATTACGATGAGAAAAATTAATAATAATATAAATAAATTATAAATTATTTCAAACTGAGCAAAGCATTATTTAAACAAATATTTGTTTACAAGATAAAGTAACAATTAAAAAAGCTGTAAAAATTAATAGCACGGTCTGTAAACAACAATAAATTCGATGTAATCCTTGACTTCATAACAATTTTGTTAAATATATTAATTATATTTGTTAAACATATAGACAGATAACGAAATAAATTGTAGTATAATTATTGACATTTACTTTCGCAATGTGTAACTCGATACAAGGAAAAGAATTTTAAAATGTAAATACAAAATATATGAGTATTTTATTTGATATGCTGATTACGGATCAAAGAGAATTTTTCAAAATCTCGAATAATGCATTTTTTCGTGCACTGAATATGAATGGACAGTTATTTTTAATTAAAAGATTTAATTTTATTTGTTCATTCTAATATTATGTAATATAGGTTGTTAATTACATTGGGCCGAATTCAGCACTCTTCTTTAACTAAAGAAGCTTAACTAAAAATAACAAAATTAAAGAGAGCCTTATGCAGTTATACATTAATAAGAAAAAGATACAAGTTGTTTCCATAGTTACTAGAGATGATCATTAGACAAGTGAAGAGTGTTGAATTCGGCCAATTGTTTTTAATAGGCAAGTATGTAAATCCAGTAATACTAAAAATGAACACTGTAAACTGTCTTTAATTTTGGCATTTTTTGAAAAAATCTTTTTGATTCGTATTCTACTTATCAAATAATATATGTATACCCTTAACTCTTAAGGTATGAAACAGCCTGTATTCGTATTAGGAAAAAGGAAAATAAAACAGCAATATATCGTTTTAACAGATGGAGTATATTTAATACTAATCCAAGAATACATAGTGCTTAATGTCCAAAAGTAATTCTACTCTAAATAAGAGCACTTCTCAGGACAAGTTTTACTAATAACATCACCAATTCTTAATATTTATCACATCAAAGTTTAAATTTCTAATATTACCGACTAAAATACATCACAAAACGAACGAAATGTGCGTTGCGTTTCGTTCAGAAAACTTACAAATGAAACGGTTACTTTGATGTGACCAGGAAAATAAATCAGATCATTATAATATATACAAAAATACTAATTTATATATAATAACCATTTATGACACCTATAACACAATATACATATAAACAAACCAGTGTTGCACAATTCTTATCTTATAAAAATATATATGCAGACTGTCCATCTATAAATAAACGGACATCCTGTAGAGTATTTCACAAAATCAAACGAAATAAAATGCAAATTCCAAATATTCAACACTGATTATAATATTTTATCTACACTAGAGAACGTATGAGATTAGCTACCTTACAAAAATACAACAAAAATAGGCATTTTATAAATATTTCATTGTTTGAATTAATGAGAAGATTATTCGAGTGCAATTTCTAATTATCAAATGTGAAAGTATTTAGTTGGCGGACCGTGAAATGTAATAATAGTAACCCAAAAAAAGAAGTAACACATTTCCGACCTTCATTCTACAAAACAATATAAAACGCGTCCGACCATTTCTGGGGAAATCCTATAAGAAATATGAAATGTTGAACTTCCTTTTTCTGGTCACTCTGTATTTGTAATTCTAAACAACAAAATAGTCAAATTTGGACGAATCAGTAGGTTAGTGCCTGTACCTCCAGACAATAAATGCAAAAATTTCAAAATGCTTAATCATGCTCGTGAGAAGAATTGAATCATTATTTGTTGTAACCTTCATGGGAGGGAAAATATCACTGATTACACATATCAAATTATAGTCATCAATTATTCATATTTGAAATGACAGATCTAGTTGCCTGCCTAAAATAATAGCGTCCTTAACATTAATATATGTTCCATTTATCCAATACTGAGCATAAATCTCCTACAAAACGGTATAGCGTTATACGAGAGACACCGTATTAATAATGTGCTCCGGTTTAAAATTAAAAAATTATGTACCTTATTTTGATAACCACTTGTAACCCGTATAATTTTCTCTAGATAGCAATAGTGTCCTATTAAAATTGAACACCTATATATGCAATATTTTATACATAACCATAAAAAAATCAATAAATACTTATCAAATTACGTCTTAATTTCGTCAAAAAAATGTATAAAATTTATTTAAAAGTTAATGTACTATTATTTTAAGCAGGCTATGCAAAACAAAACATTTATAAATGAGCATCAAATCCATAGCCATCTTAAAGCGTGTGATAATTTCTCTCAGTGCGCGCTTTATAAAACTTCCAAGAGACAAAACAAATAGCCATTAACCCTACAGCCAAAATAATACCGCCTATGAAACTAGGGCCATCAAATTTCCTACCCTTATGAGAAGGTGTTGTGGTTGGAACAACAGTTGTTGCCTGTGTTGACGTTCCATTAGTCGTTGGAACAACAGTAGTTGTTGGAGAAGTTGTTGTCCCGTTGGTTGAGGGTTTAACAGTGGTAGTTATAGTTGTGGGTGGTGTTATTGTAGTTGTTGTAGCGTTGGTTGTAGTCGGTTGTTCGGAGGTTGTTGTTGTACCGTTTGTTGTAGGGGCAGGGGGAGGCTGTGGCTCTACTGTTGTTGTAGGAATGGCTGTTGAGTTGTTAATAACTGTACTAGCGGTTGGAATATCAGTATTATTCTTTCCATTTATAACAACAATACTGGGATCATCGTCGCCTTTAAACATAAAAAAGTATAAGAATTACACCATATTTTTTAATTATCTGTACTTACAGATTACACTGGTGGCCGCAAAAAGTACAACAAATATATGCAAAATATACAATTTCATTTTGTATTATTATAGTTGAACTATGTACGCATAAAAATCAAAATTTAAAATGTTATTTGGACACCTAAATGTTCACTAATTTCGCCTAATATTGAAATAAAATTAATATAAGTTCACCAGAGTCTTATACTGCATATTACGCACGAGTACCAACTGCAAAAAATTATCATATGACGTATTTTTTGTTGCTGACGTATTAAAAAATAAATATTGCACAATAAAATACTTCATTATTTGATACGCCCAAATATATTTATAATAAATAGCTATATACCTATAAATATTTTATATTTATTTCAAAGTTATAAATATTACAAATATTTTCTAGTACCTAAACATTTTACTATTGGCTACTCCGATTTGTTTTAATTTGGCAACACTACTTGTCATTTTCCTAGTTCCCCGATTATCCCGTAGTTGGCAGCAACAGTATTAATATTAAATTCGATTATAATCTGTCAGAAAATGTTTATCTCCTAAATAAAATATTTACAATATAACAATGAAATGCATACTGATATTTAATCATTTAAACGACATAGTCTACACAAAATACAATCGCAAATTCGCCAAACATATCAACAAATTTTCCAGAAAAGAAGGGTTGCTTGGAAACGATGAGGTATTATTTTAAACACAACAATAATGAAAATAATAACAAATATTCATTGTTAGCACGATGTATCTGAAAATAAGTTGGCGCATAATATTATTATGCAGATTTTTTCGCCTATTATTACTTCGCAAAGAATTATGAGCTCTCAGTTTGGGAATTCGTATACGAGTTGTCAATGTGGAGACGGTCTGAATATTGTTTTTGATCAGGTATGAATTAAATGCATTCATCAATGAACATTGTTGTATTATATTTTTTTTAGTATATGGGACATGCTTTTGTTAGTATTGGTACAGATGATATCGTTCATATCAAACGATTGCTAGGAATTTGTATTTCTTTTATTCGATATTTGTGTGGACCAGACGTAACTCTGTATGTATTTAAAAGCCGATTTTATTAACGATTCCTAAAATTTCGGTTTAGGAATCGTTGATAAAGTTTTACAAAACTCAGTTTTGAATCTTTTCTATAGTTTGCAGACAAATAAAAATATTTCTTTGGTTTTATCACGATTAATAGACAGTTGGATTTGGTTGTACGATAATGATCAAGCAATACTAGTCGAAGCTGTTGAACAATTAATAGTTAATACAGAACTGAGTAGCGCTACTTTACGGGCCTTACAAGAAGCTACAGAGAAACTGAAAAATCAAACGGATTACACAAAAGTTCATGCATTAATATTTGTTCAAAATAAATTTCTATCTTTATACTCAAGTAAAAACGCCCAAGACTTATCCGCAGCCGATATAATGTTTATTAATTTGTTATGTACAACAAAATATGTAAAAAACGAGCCGGATAATGAAGATTCCGATTGTTCCGAAGAATTTTACAGTCCTAGTTCAAGCCCACAAAATACTCCAGAACATAAAAATCCATTTAGTTTACAAATACTTTTAATGGGGACTGATTCGAACCCGAAATGCCTGCCGCATGTCGTACACATAGACAACCTAACAGATGGAGTAAACTTAGTAATTTTAATCGAACTGGGTTCACCAGTAATCAGTTCAGGAATTTACGAATCATTTTTGTATTTAAACTTAGTTCAAAATATTCAAACACAAAGAGATGGTGAAACTTTACGACCGGCATTTGAAAACTTGGACATGGCAATAAAAAAAACTAATGATGGACTGAAAAAAATTAAGAATTCAACTGTGGAACAGAGTCAAAAGAAAATGATGACAAAATGGGAGTTTATCCGAAAAAAATTTCAAGAGTTTTTGAAAAATAATGACGTTGATTCTCTGCTCAGAGCAGAAAGCAGTTTGATGGGATTATTGGATATTTTAAAAGAACTTTTAATTCTGACTTGTTTTGATTTAACAGTTTTACATTCCAGTGTTTCCAGAGTTAAGGAAATTGTCAAACACGTGGACAATAAGTTGACCAATTTTCAGGAATTTTTGAAAGTCAAGGCGTTGAGGAATTTGAGTCTTGGATCATATCCTTTTTAAAGCTTTAGTTTTTGAACGCGCAATCGGGAAAATTAAATTCGTAAATTAGTGGGACAAAAAAAAATATGTTAAGCTGTTATAAGTGCAAATTATATTAAGATGGGTGCCCGGTTTATACATTAGACAAATATCGTAAATAATGTCCAAATTTATTAAAAGAAAATGAATACCGAAAAAAAATGAAATGGAAACAGATCCTTATTTAAAAAATCTGATGTGGACACCACATGACTTCCTTGTACGCCTGTTGAACTATACATATTTTGTTAATAATTAAAATATGTATTATAACAGACCCAATTATAAAATGCATGTATTTGACATAATTGGACATTGACATTAAATTCTTTATTTTTAAGTTATTTTTTGTCCTAATCCATAGCAAACTTAATTACAAAAACCAAAAAGCGCATAATTTTTAAATTTACATACCGAGAGTTTTTTACCTTCCGTCACCTTTAGGTAAGGAAGGTATTGTCTTTGGTCAAAAAATTCGGTGGTGAGTTTTTAATGAATAAGCAGGTTTTAGGGTCCCTACAATACGAATATACCATTTTTAAGATGATGTCTGTATGTGTGTGTGTGTGTGTGTCCGTGCGTGTGTGTGTGTGTGTGTCCGTGTGTGTGTGTGTCCGTGTGTGACAAATTTTTCTCCGACGATAACTCCAATACTACAATTCCAAAAATTATAATTCTTTCGTATTCCTCTTCTGTACATCCATATGAAGAGTTGATTAGATTTTGGTTATAATTGATCCACCGGAAGTACCCTTATTTGAAGTTTTTAACAGTTTTTCTTAAAAAAACGCAGTTAAATATTATTTTTTGACATTTTGTTATATATATTAAAGAAAATACTCTTCTCTATACAGTTTGATTATACATTTCCCTTCATATTCAATAGATGTAAATTTAAAGCATTATAAAGAAATTAATTTTCAAAAATTAGTCAGCTTTGTTATTTATCATGGAAACAACTGACATAATTATTCAAAAAAATTTAATTGACAGATGTCAGTTGCAAGTGCAAAACCAAATATGGAAAAAGTATAGGATCTAAAATTGGTATGTCATAGTGTTGCTCGCAAGTGACACGCAGAGAAAGGCCAAAGAGAAGATGGAAGGACATTAATTAGTGTAGTTTATGTTATAATTTTATTGGATTTATAGAACCTTTTCAAATGAACTTTTGGTATGGAATTTGTAAAAAATAGTATGTGTTTTTACATGATATTATATAGAATCTGTTCCAAGGACCTTTTGGTATGGGATTTGTACAAAATACATGGAATTGACGGAAGGTCTTGTGCTGGCCACAACAGATTTTTTTATCAGTGAACATGGGCGTATGTCATTACCATAGTTACATTTAAAATGATTGACAGCAATGTATTATCGCGGTTTTTTTAAAACTGGACATAGGACGTGACATTTAGTATATCTGTCAATGTCATCAAATTGTCATATTTCAAAATGTATACAGTTGAAGGAAAAGTTCAAATTGTATGGTATAATTCTATACTCTGACATAAGCCTAAGGCAAGAAATAATTAATATAAATTATATTTTATCCCTATTTTTTAATTGATCAATATTAATTTTGTCACCATTGTAAATACAATTTTTTAAATGGCCCCAAAGAAAAAAAAATCGTTTGGTGCAAGATCTGGTGGCATTGCAGGCCACTCCACTTCTCCACCACGTCCTATTCACCGTTGGGGGAATACCTGGTGCAGATATAAGTGAAAATTTTGACGACTCCAATACCTGCAATTTTGTGAATTTACTTCCCGATTAATATAAAATGTCGCTTCATCCGTAAATAAAATTCGATCCAGTAATATTTCCCCACTATTAATTTTGTTCATCATATCTTCGCAAAAAATATTTCTTCGTTCTATATCGTTGTGTAATAACTATTGGTGATTTTGATATTTAAAACTCTTAAAATGTTCTTGTCTTAAAACCTTGTATACTAGTATTCTTAATTTCAGAAAAAAAATTGTTGACAGGGTGTTGTCACTTTCAATTAATTGCATAATTTCTTGTTTCTTACTATTAACTACAGTACTTGGTCTGATTTTCTTCTTGTGCTGTTTATTGACGTATCCTTTAGTTCTGTAGTCATTGTAAATTTTTCTTATAGTTGTTGGACTGGGTCGCTTATTAAAAGTTAATGCACATAAGTCAGAAACTTGTTGTAGACTCGTTATAATTACTCCAATTTACAATTTGAACTTTTCTTTAACTGTATACATTTTGAAGTATGACAATTTGATGACATTGACAGATATACTAAATGTCACGTCCTTATGTCCAGTTTTAAAAAAAACGCGATAATGCATTGCTGTCAATCATTTTAAATGTAACTATGGTAATGACATAAGCCCATGTTCACTGATACAAAAAATTCTCGGTATATCGCTTATACAAAGAGCTAATTTAATCATACTTGATGTGTTAGACGCAATTCTCTAAAACTTTTATTTTGAAGCAATTATTTCTAAAATCAAAATAACACCATTTTTTCAAGAAAAACTGATAACAGCTTCAAGTAAAGTACCACTTCCGGTTAGACCATTTTAACCAAAATCTATTATGTTATTCTCATTGATATGAAAGTCATATGCCAAATTTGAAAAGTTTTGGATTATATTTTAATATAGTTTTTCATTAAATATATTATAGGCTTCAAGTAAAGTACGACTTCCGGTTAGACCATTTTAACTAAAATCTATTATGTTATTTCCATTGATATAAAAGTCTTATATAACAAATTTGAAAAGTTTTGGATTTTAATATAGTTTTTCATTAAATCTCTTATAGGCTTCAAGTAAAGTACCACTTCCGGTTAGAACATATTAACCAAAATCTATTTTATTTCCATTGATATAAAAGTCTTATACAGGGTGTTCCATTTAAGTGTGCCACCATTGCTATCTCGAGACCTATAAGAGCTACGAGGTTGGTTAAATTAGCAAAGAACCACCATTTTACAAGACTATTACAATGAGCAAAAAAAAATTTTTTCGACCAGTGGTTCTCAAAATACGGGACACAACTTTCTTATTTTAAATGGGAACATTTGTTTTTTTTTTAGGTTATTCGATAGAGTATTTTTTTCTGAATTCAACGATATAAACATTAATCAGAATGGGAGAAATTTTGAACGATTTTTATAATTTAATATTTATTAATTTTAATATTATTGTAGTTACATCATTGTTTGATTTGTTTATTTTTCAATTGTTTTCTATCCATAGAACTTCGATAACTCAAACCATGACTTGCCACAAAAAAAGTTCGGGTTATTAAATAAAATGCATATGTATATTATTTATGTATTTATTCGAGTAAAAATCACTTACCTTATGATATACATATACAGATAGTTATTTTCAGATCAAAGTTATAAACATTATTTTAGTGTAAAAAAGTCAATTATTTGTGACTGACGAGAGAATTTTTTATTTTTATTTCAAAAAAAAAAATCTTCAATGTTTATCAATAGATAAGTTTTTAAAGTACGTTTCAATGACATATCGTCAGGAATAAAAATGTCTTAAACGTGATAAATCAAGTAGGCACAGTATTTTTTTTTTTTTCACTTAATAATAATTAACAAAGCATAAGTTTGAACTTCAGTAGTGCAGAACCCAAACTGCCTCCGTCATCATGTTATAAAAACACCTGTTACAAAATCACGTAATTAGGAGATTCCCCCAGAATTCGACTTATTGAAGCTGGCGCCAAATATTCTGTTCGAATTATAAAGATATTCGAGTAATCGAAGTTCGAGTTATCAAAGTAAAAATTACCCATAATTCTCACTCTTGCCGCTATTGCCAACCAGTTTGATTCGAGTTATCAAAAATACGAGTTATCGAAGTTCGACTTACTGAAGTTCGACTGTACATATAAATTTAACATGCATTTTTCTCAGTTATTTTGTTATATTAGTATATGATATGTTTATTCTATCGATTAATCTAAAAAAACAAAGTTCCCATTTAAAATAAGAAAGTTATGTCCCGTATTTTGAGAACCACTGGTCGAAAAAAAATTTTTTTTTTCTCATTGTAATAGTCTTGTAAAATGGTGGTTCTTTGTTAATTTAACCAACCTCGTAGCTCTTATAGTTCTCGAGATAGCAATGGTGGCACACTTAAATGGAACACCCTGTATACCAAATTTGAAAAGTTTTGGATTTATTTTAATACAGATTTCCATTAAAATCTATTATAAGCTTCAAGTAAAGTACCACTTCCGGAAGTTATGTAATGACCAAAAAGGGAGGTGCACAACTAGATGTTATAACAGTCGTAAATACAAAATTTCAACTTTCTACGGCTTGCCGTTTTTCAGTTATGCGAGATACGTACAGACGTCACGACGAAATTAGTCAACATGGTTTCAGGGATGTCAAAATGGATATTTCCGTTAAAATCTGGAAATCGAAATTTTTCGCGATTGCAATACTTCCTTTACTTCATACAAGGAAGTAAAAATTAAATAGTTTCTATTTGAAAATCGACATTGCTATTAATTTGCTTGTAACATTTAGTTGCCATTCCTTAATTCTTCACACTAGATCTTCCCTAACTATCAACAAGTATCTCGAAGAATTTCCGGGTTTGGTCCATTTTCTCTACATAGACCGATCCAACCACCGTCTAACTGCGCCTAGTTTAGATTTCAACTCTGAAGAAACCGTCACGTTAACAAAACGAAAAGTACGAACACAATTAACAAATCCAAATTTAAAATTGTAAAATTATTTATTATAGATTTGGAGTATGGTAAAATTCTGCCGAGGACACTTACAACAAGGCCATTTGAGCGTTATGTGGAAAGACACCACATTTAACTATTCCTATTTTCTGTGGTTTGAGGATAAAGCGGGTTCCCCGCTTAAACCAAAATGTCTGCCAAATGGAAAGGCGATGATTCAACCGGGAGTTCTCTGTGGAGATTTCTATCAGTATGTTGTAAAAGGTAATAAAATTATGTAAAACTAAGTTGAATTTTTGTAGGAAATTGATTGAAATATGTTTTCCCAAAACAGCGCCCAGTAAAGTTCGAGTTTTTGAGTTGTATTGTGTGCATTTAGGATTAGCGACTTCTAGTTGCGTTCTAGAACATTCTAGAAGATTAGCTGCAACTGTATGGGAAATTACTGGACTTCCAAATAATCCCATAGACTTGCTGTAAATATTAAATTCAATATTTATTTGATCATTTTGAAATACTCGTTGCCCACACAAATTTTGTTTGTCGCTGTGGTTACATGTTAACTTTTTCGCTTAAAACACAAGTAGGTGTTGGAAAATAATAAAGGAACAGTATTATATTTAAACGGATCATAATATATACTTTATTGGGACACTCTTACATGTATTTACAAATAAACTTGAAAAATTAAATGTTAGGAACGTAATTTTCCTAAATATAATTCCTTAAAATACAAATACTTTTTAATTTTTAGAAGGAATTGTCGTATCACATGTGTCCCGAGCTTAGAAAAAAATAATATTTATACATGTCATAAATAATTATGAATAATAAAGTATTTAAATCTAATTTTTCGTAATTTGTGCATAACTCATCTTAGGTTTGGGTTTGGGCGAATCTTCATCATCCGTTAAGTCAATTAAATTATTGGTGGTAGAAGTATCAGCATGTTCAGTCTTTTCCCTTCGGACAATTTTCTTTTCCTTTTTAGTGAGATCGTTTTTTAAGTCGGTTAATTTATTCGTATCTATATCCATTAAACTCAATAATAATTCATTTTCCAATTTATCTTTTTCAATTTCTAACTCTTTTTTCTCATCTGCCATCATTTTTTCAGCAAGTAAACTCGAAAAATATTCATATTCAAGCTTCATATTTTGATATTCTTGTTCAAGCTGTTCTTTAACATATTCAGACTTTGATAAATCTAACATTATTTTGCCGACTTCCAAATGTAGTTTGTCCTGGATTGCTTCAATAAGTTTTAAATCAAAACTTCCATTTTTTGGAATGCCGATTGAATGGCATAACGTAGCGAATGCTTTTGTTGAATGTACTTTTGGTTTGTAACAGTTTGTCAGTTCGCCTAAGTTCGCTATATGCAAAGGTACGTTTATGAATTGATTTTTAACATATCTTAAGAATAAATGTGTGTAACTATTTGTTGATTCCATATGGGAAGTTGATGAAGATAGTAAACAACACGAAAATAAATCAGTAGGTATGGGAAATAACCCGCTAGTACTCAATTCATGATGGATTAGTTTTTCTCGTACAGATAACCTAAACCTGTTCTCGGGTTCGTATTTATACCACGCCACAACATTCGTAATTTCAGGCCCTAATATGCTTTCCAATTTCTCAACATCCAATTTTCCAATATTGTTGTAAAACGTACAAGTTTTCGGACATGGTACAACAGCATTAATATTTATAACTTTATGCAATTTAACATTATGACTATCTGCATCTGTTATAGTTTTTGTAACAATCACATTCGTTTCTCCTAGAAGAAACCCTTCCTGGAATATTAAAATAATCAGTGAATCATCGTTGACAAAAGAATAAAAATTACCTGTTCACATCTCGACTTCACATTTTCGTACAATAAAAAGGCTAAAGCCGGACCGGAGAAATTAACACTTACAGTTTCTGACATTTTTGATAAATACTAACAAATTTGATAGATATTTGCTGATAAACTTTTAAGTGGCCATTCATTGTATTTATTTTCAAAAATTGGCACTACTGCACCAAGTTTCCTTTATCACTAGATTTGAACTAACGCGGATATTTTAAAATAAAAGTCAAACAAATGACAAATATAATCATTAAAAAAGTTTTATTATGTCAATATAATAAAAAATAATTCCAAAATGTAATATAAGTAATCTTTATTGCTAAATTAAATTCAAAAATAAATAAACGTTTCGTAGAAAAAACTTAATCATATCAGAACTTTGTAATCTGCAAAGCGCCATAGTCAGCATCTAGTTATCTGCGAAGACAGATCGCGTGCAATTATTTTAACATTTAAACATTAACATTGTTTATAACAGTAGTTGATATTGTCACAATGGTTGGTAATAGTCGCAACAAACCTACTGCAGAGGTGAGTTGATTTTGATTAAAATAATAATTTAAATATTTGATTACACCAATTAATTATTATAAAAACATTTTTTATACCAGTATTTAAAATGTTAGTAGTCTATTCAAAATTATATTAATATTATTTTTTATGTTTAATATGCAACAATATGAAATAATTATTATTGTATTTAAAAAAAATACGAAAAACTAATTTTGGAGTTATATGCCTACGTTCTAATTTAAATTTATCAATAAAAAGCGATTAAAAGGTCTATATGTTATCAAAACTAGTTCATGAACTAATCGTTATTTATTATATAACTTCATGTACATTATATTTTGATATAAATAGCTTGTGTTTTACGTAAAAATACATAGTTTTTCTTAAAAAGATAAAAATTTCACAACATAAAAAGATTACAAACATATGACACCCGCAGAACAGTTGAGTTGAACAGGAAATAAAATTTTAGGAGAGATGCATATATTTTGTGGTTGATTGTGTAATTTCTGGGAAAAACATTTTCCTTGAAAAAACTGAATAACACACCTTCAAATGCAGCGAAATGATTGGCTAATAAACAATAGACGCAAATGTTCTGCAATTATTTTATAAATATGTATAGATTATGAATGTATTGTTTTTAATCTTGTTTTCCTTAATAAATTTTCCTTATAATAATGATAACAAATATAATGTACTGTAAATGATATAACAATATTCAATTATTTTTCATTTTGTTTTATAAATTATGCCTCGAATTATGCTAATAATTGATCGAGTTGATGAGTTGTATGATGACGTACAAATGACTAAGAAGCAAGTGTCCTTATATTATCATTTTTTTCACATGCATAATTATAATTGTATTGTATTTTAAATTTAAATATTTCAATTTTATTAAATGTTTAATTGCATGTTTTAATACGCTACTTATACGCTAGGCAAATGAAAAAATATATATATCGAGGTGCACATTAAAATAGGGTACATGTACGCTTCCTGCATGATAATACTTATTTTTGACGATAAAATTAATAATAAAAAGATAGGAAAAACAAATAATAATAATAAATAATAAATATATAACTATATTTTGCAATAATATCTATATACACACTATATAAAAAATATTAATACTGATACATGTGTTTATAATTATTAAGATTGTATTAATTTACAACAATTCTTACGACCTATGACCCTATACTTGTAAAAGGCCTCTCAAATACTTTCAAGTTGTCTTCATTCATTCAGTCTTTAGTTCTGATCGCGTATAGTTGTGTTATTCAACATCATGAGAGTTTTTGATCTTTTTAATAAAAACTACAACCGAGAAGACATCGAACAAGCTTCCCAAGAACTCAGAAATGATGTTGGTGACATCTTACAAGTTTCAAATGAGGTAAAAATAATAAATTATTATTTGTAATGTTCGATAAATAATATTATTTATTATGGAAAAATTTACAAATAATACATTAAATAGTTACTTATTAGTGAGACAATTAAATAACTTTCAAAATAATTTAATTTTAATTACAATGTTATTCAGGCCATGGGCAAATTAAATTTAAATGCAAGTCAAAAATATAACATAATTTTCTGTTTAAATTTCTGTATATACCGGACAGGATTTAACATGGGATTTTAGTTTTATGTAATTTACTGCTCTCATGTTCATTTTACGATAAATATAAAACTATTATTGCATTTTTTATTATGTTTCTAGTTTCTTCTCAATTATAAAAACAAATTTCAAAATTTCTGTTAATTCGTAGTAAGACCCAGTTTAAACGATTGTGTTTTCAAACTTTGATGAATAAAGATTAATATCAAAGAAAATAAAAAAAAAACGTGCAAAACTTCATTCTATAAGTATGTATAAGATTTGTATCGGAATTTTACCTTGAAAATTTTGCATTTACAATAATTTACAGCGTGGTTTCGCGATAAGATTACATATTTCAACTAACTGCCAATGTTAAAATTACAGTTCAAAAAATGTTAAAATATTTTTTGTTTATAACATAAATACTAAACAAATTTTAGATAATACATTCTGCAATAAAATATTTTATATTAAATCACGACTTAAACATTCACAATTTTCGTGAATATTATTTTGTATTATGTGAACCGGCAATTTTTTATCTTAGTTTAAAGTGCAAATTTTCATAAAAAAAAACTTGGCTAATTCATTCTGCAAATAGCAACATTTTTCTTGGAAAAACTAATATTGAATTTATTAATTCTATAGAGATTGTTAACTGCGCAATTATTAATCGATATCACCTTTATACATTTATAGAAATGTAGATACGGTAATTTTAAAAAAATTATAAAGAAAAATTGGATAAATAATTAAGATAAATTTATTTGTTAATACAAGTATTACTTAGAAAGATTAAGTTTTAAACAGTATGTACATTGTTCATTTAATTAAACAATGGATTAACAAAAATAACGATAAGTATTATTGATAAATAACTAGGTTCTAGGTTTATAGATTAGATGATTACTCCCTTACAACACGGAACGCCTAATAAGGTGCATATCGTTATGACTCATAGTATGGGGAAATCCCGACTTCTTATGTGCAGATATTATTTTTAATACGTCTATGTTATATAAACATCTAAATTGAAAGCGATTTGTATTAGAGTTCTAGAACATCTTAATTGTTTTTTAAATATTTTTTTACGAAGACTAATCTCATTTTGATATCAAACATTGGCTAAGAATTGAAGTCACATAAATTGATCAATTTTAACTCTTATAAATAATAAGAAAACCAGGCCGTAGGTTCCAGTAATTATAACTAATAGTCATAAATGTCTTTATTTAAAATAGACAGTAAGTTTCGGACATGTATTTGTCCATCTCCAGCAAAAATTTTATTATTTTTAATTGACATTATGTGTGAATTCTCATATCTTGTTAAGAATTATAACAGAAAGTCTTCGACAGAAAAATTTAATGAAGAAAGGACATGTTGCCTATAGAGCGTTCACACATAATGTAACTTAAAAATAATAAAATTTTACAACAATAATTTATTACACTTAACTGCTGAAGATGGACAAATACATGTCTTAAACATACTGTCTATTTTAAATAAAGATATTTATGACTGTTAGTCATAATTACTGGAACCTACGGTCTTACAACGTTCCCGAAACATCCATTTTTTAACTCTATAAAAATATATACTTTATTTTACATAGGAACGTACATATATGGTTTCTATCTGTCGTGGCGTCATAAATTCAAAAAATCTGATGTGAATACCAGATAACTTCCATGTTCACCTATTAAACTATACTATTTTTTTAATATCTAAAATATAAAATATTAATTTTCAGACGGAGGAATATAAGTCATCATAAAGGAGTTCACGTCATTTGACATTGACATTAAATTTTTATTTTTTTGTTATTTGTTGTTCTAATCCACAGTAAACTTAATTACCACATAAAACTAAAAAGTATATAATTTGAAATTTACATAATATCTCGCTTTAATAATACTTGATGTGCTAGACGCAGAATTCAATTCTCTAAAACTTTTATTTGAAGCATTTTTCTATACTCGTAATAAAACTTTTTTTTTTTTAAAAAAAAAAAACTGTTAACAGCTTCAGGTAATGTATCACTTCCGGTTAGCCCATTTTAACCAAATCTATTATGTTATTATCATTGATATAAAAATCTTATATGCCAAATTTGGAAAGTTTTGGATTATATTTTAAATTTTAACATAGTTTTTCATTAAAATCTAAATCTATTATAGGCTTCAAGTAAAGTACCATTTGCTGAAGTTATGTAATGACCAAAATGAGAGGTACACAACTAGATATTTAATACAAAATTTCAACTTTCTACGGCTTATTGTTTTTGAATTATGCGAGATATATACATACAGACGTCATGACGAAATTAGTCAAAATGAATATTTCCACTAATATTTGAAATTCGAAATTTTTCGCGATTACAATGCTTCCTTTACAAGGAAGTAATAAATATTTTGGTTTAGTTGTTTTGCTATTTCCTGCATTGAAAATGGATTCCGCATTTGAAAAGGACGATAGCGGAAGGCTTGAAAGAAGGATGAATTTGATTAAAAACTCGAATATTTAAAAACTAATAGCAACTTGTTTTAAAGTTTGATAGTCCGTATCATACAGTTTGAAGATCTAGTTTTAATATAAATGATCCATGTTTTAATTTGTTACTACTATGTATAAGATTTTCTTGACGCGCAAAAGGAAAAGTTATGTAAATTTTTGTAATTAACTAATAAATTCTCGTTGCAAGTGTGATTGTTGCATAATTCGATAATTATCAATAAGAGAATGAGAATGAAATCATAGTCATTCGTAAACCAGTCACATCACATGCAAACGTTAAGGAAACCACTAATACTGGAGTAATTGAGGAAAATATGACTTTTTATTCACTTAATTATCCCTATCACATTTTCCTCTATTTAATACCACCAATCAATACAATTGTCCTTTCAATAACATTACCTCCTTGTTTTTGATTGGTCGGGCAGGGGGGTGTGCGTCATGACGTCATCGGACTTATCGACGTGCTATGACGTCACAGTGGGGGTTGAAGATTAACAAGGTGACTTGAAGGTTATAATGAAAAACGTGGGTGAACGTGTATTGTAACTGAATTGTTTTGAAACGTAAATTGAGGGTTGAAGTAGTGTCAAAAAGTGCAGAATCAAATATGAGACAAGCGAAAGAAATTGTAAGTTGAGATTAGTAATATTTGGTGTACACAAATATCTATAGCTTAGTCATGTCATATTAATATTTATTATTTTATTGTATAGATAAAAATGTCAAGTACTACATTTTTGCAAGTTGTATTATAGTCCAAAGTACTTCACAGTAATTTTTATTATCATTCAATTTAATTATTTCAAAATTGTGACGTATGTATTGCAACATAAAAAAATTGTTGACGTAGGAAAAACAAATGCGTGTCAGTGACCCACTCCTATAAAAGAATAGACAGTCACAAATCGATATTTTAATTTTAATTGCCTAATATAGTAATAGTAAACAATGTATTTTCCTGATAATATTAATCATTTTTTCCGTGTAAACGATCCTTAACTTTCGTCCTTTGTATCTTTGAAAAAACAAGAAATAATCTACTATTTCCGGCAATTGTTTAACCTCGATATCTAAAGGTTAGAAATCATATCAGGCCCCCATAAAAATTCTTGCATTCTACGGTTATAGGAGGCCTCGCATTAATGATAAAGGTGATAACATTTTATTTAAAATTTTAAACAATACTACATGACAATATTTGTAAAATTTGAATGTTACTGGCCAAACTCTATTTTAGGATAAAGTAGTTTGGCCTAGGCCAAACTAGTTCCTAATAGGATAATCAGTCATAAGTTTTTTACTTTAGATAAGGTTTTGTTAAAGTATATTTAATTTAAGATAGCAATTATAAGTATATTATTCATTTTCTAAACATACCATAATAAAACCTTACCTAACGCACAAAACCTATAACTGATTTATCTACTAGAAACTAGTTTATCCTGTAATCGGGAATGGTCGGTAACACATACTGTACGTGACATGCATTATATTACTCTTATTATAAGTACAAGTTTTTTAAAAAGACGGGTATTTACTTTTTTTGAAAGATGTAATATAATAATAATTGTTGATATAGTTTTTAACATATGTTTTATTAAGGTAGGTAGGTTTATGTAAATTTAATTTAATATTAATTCAAGGTTTTAATGTATAGCTTTCACTTTATACATTAGCTAGTATTGAATCAAAAGTTACAGTAAAATCATTAAAACATTTCAAAATTCATTCTGCAATTATTTGTAATAGTTTATAATGAAACTAGTTTATCAAAAAGAAATTTATCTAAGTGTTATAATATTAATAGCAGTAAATTTTACAAGTAAAAAGAATATTATTTACAAAGAGGTAAGAATTTAAAAAAATATTAAAATATATATTTTATATTAATTATTATAAGTACAATTGTTTAAATGGTGGCTGAATTTCACCACTTTTGACGTTGTTTAAATTGCTACTGCGTTTAATTTATTCAGAAATTTGAACAGACAACAGACATACTTAATATTTTGCAAATTTAAAATTTGCGCGCTCAACTTTATAAGCTGGATGATGCAATCATACTAGCATGTGACTTAATACTTTTTTATCAGTCGGCGCCTGTTTAAATTCACAAATACATTTATTCGCACATATACATTCTTACAACTGGTTTTATATTTAGTTGCAATATTAATATGCAAAATTTTATAACTGCCTTGAACTTTGTTTATTATGAATTCATTATTCAATGAAAAAGAGAAATGTTTTTGCAGGAAATTTTTATCAATTTCACAATTTTATATACGTGGATTATGGATTTAGAGTAGTAAGGTATTTCTACTTAAAAATATTTCGTAATACATGATGAAACAATACTTGACTGGAGAAATTGCAATATGGCAGACGAGGAAGATAGCACGTATTCACGTACGCAACTTTAAAGAAAATTGCGTTGCAAAAAATAGATAGATAAATGTATCATTATTTGTTCACTGGGGTACAATACCATAGTCAAAATCTAACTATCGTAGATAAGAAAATGAAAATTATGGGTATAAAAATATAGTTCGCAAATTATAAGCGACTGGAAGTTTGTGTAACGTTTCATGCCCTAAGGAATTTGCTTGGTTGAATCATTGACTATATAATTATTATAATACAACTTTAACTTTATACAGGGTGTTTCCTTTAAAACAACCAGCGCTTTTTTGGGCGAACTAATGACTTTTAGAATAAAATGTTTTATACGAAAAATGATCAAGAATAAAGGGCTAATTTATCAATAATAACGAATCGATAATTCAGTCAGTGGTACTCTCAAGCAGTGTAACAAAATTATATTTTTTTAAATGGTACCCTATATAATTTTTTATCCCTTCAGATAGAATATTTTTTTCTGATTTCAACGATATAAATATGGTATAGGGTTGTTTAACAATTATTTCGAGAAAAATCTTATTAAAAATAATGTTATAATATTGCAAGAGTTTAGTCAATACACAGCTATTGATACGTCTGTTGCATAGTTACGCTAGTAACAAAGCCATTTTTTATTACATTATTTATAGTTTTTCATACCATTTTTCTCGAAATAATTGTTATTCAACCCTATACCATATTTATATCTCTGAAATCAGAAAAAAAAAATCCGTTGTGGCCAGCACAAGACCTTCCGTCAATTCGATGTATTTTGTACAAATCCCATACCGAAAGGTCCTTACACAAGTGAAAAAAAATATATTTTTTTAAAATTACAAATGGCGCAACAAAATGTTTCCTCAATATTTCCTGGCTCTTAAAATTTGGCTCGTGAACCCTGATTTTTATTTTAAAAAAAATATCAAAAAAATAAAAGCATTTTCTACTATTAACAAAATTATAAAAGTAAATCAAAAAATTAAATTCAGTACGCACCATTTATAATCTGACATTTATTTTTTAACATCAAATGTCGCATTTATTTTTAATATGTCTTGTTACCATTTTTACACTATTAAAATAAACTAAATACTTACGGAATAATTTGTTGGAGGAAACCAATAAGACACTAAGAGAACAAATAATGTAAAATTTATTATATTGCAATAGGCAAAATAATGTAATTAGAAAAATATTCTCACTTGAATACGCTTGACATTCGTAATTCAAATCTAGTTTTGCGCGTTGCGCGATATCCCCACTACTACGAAATAGTTCTTGGAATTTTCGAGTAGATGGCTCTGCCGAATCAGATTCCAAAACAGCGTTACGCACAGCGGTATAGTATTTGCCTATCTATATGTATTTTTCAATCAACGGTAATGTCCTTCCATCTTCTCTTTGGCCTTTCTCTGCATGTCACTTGCGAGTAACAATATGACATACCAATTTTAGATCCTATGCTTTCCATATTTGGTTTTGCACTTGCAATTGACATCTGTCAATTAATTTTTTTTGAATAATTATGTCAGCTGTTTCCATGATAAATTGCAAAGTTGACTAATTTTTTAAAATTAATTTCTTTATAATGCTTTAAATTTACATCTATTGAATATGAAGGAAAATGTATAATTATACCGTATAGAGAAGAGTATTTTCTTTAATATATATAATAACAAAATGTCAAAAAATAATATTTAACTGCGTTTTTTTAAGAAAAACTGTTAAAAACTTCAAAAAAGGGTACTTCCGGTGGATCGATTATAACCAAAAT
The DNA here is from genome assembly GCA_943142095.1 of Ophonus ardosiacus. NCBI lineage: Eukaryota > Metazoa > Arthropoda > Insecta > Coleoptera > Carabidae > Ophonus > Ophonus ardosiacus. Next base: position 31,817,316 of record OW964834.1, on the reverse strand, counting down.
CTAATCAACTCTTCATATGGATGTACAGAAGAGGAATACGAAAGAATTATAATTTTTAGAATTGTAGTATTGGAGTTATCGTCGGAGAAAAATTTGTCACACACGGACACACATACACACACACACCGACACACATACACACACACACGGACACACATACATACACACACACACATACACACACATACACACACACATACACACACATACACACACACATACACACACATACACACACACACACACACACACACACACACACACACACACACACACACATACACACATACATACATACATACATACATACATACAGACATCATCTTAAAAATAGTAAATTTGTATTGTAGGGACCCTAAAACGTGCTTATTCATTAAAAATTCACCACCGAATTTTTTGACCAAAGACAATACCTTCCTTACCTAAAGGTGACGGAAGGTAAATATACTATCTGAAAGGCAAAAAAATTATATAGGGTTCCATTTAAGAAAATATAATTTTGTTCTACCGTTTGAGTACCACTGGTTGAATTTTCGGTTTGTTATTATTGATAAATTAGCCTCTTATTCTTGATCATTTTTTGCATAGAACATTTTTCTTTAAAGTCATCAGTTCGCCCAAAAAAACACTGGTAGTTTTAAAGGAAACACCCTATATAGTCAATGGTTGAATTTAAAAACGAGACTCGCGCTTGATATTTGGGTGAGGACTTGAAACGTGACACTCCAAATTTTAAATTTTAAATATTTTCAACTCGTTTATTACGTAAAAGTCGCGTTTGTATTAAAATTCTTAGTTCATCCTGGTCTTGCAAAAAAATAATAGTATAGAATGATGTGCGTTCACAATAATAATAATTAAAGCCAATGTCATCTTTGAAATGAGGTATTGCACAAAATATGAACACGTCTATTTTATTTGTTAATACGAATATATTAACTTCGAAGTTTTATTTAATAAAAGAGTTTGTTTAAAAGTTTGTTTATTTAGATTAGAAAAACCAATTTAAAGTATTATGCATTCAAAACGTTGCCATAATAGGGTCCTCCACTATATTTTTTTTATATTTTTTTACAAAACTTCATCTAAACTGAAAGTGATATGTAATTTTAGAAAGTCTTTATTATTATTCGTTAAGCCGTAATATATTTTTTTAATATTCTGTGACGTAGATATAGATAGAGATGCATTCGAGCCGGACCGGGCCGGGCTTTGAGGTTTGGATCGACTCGGCCCGAAAATAAAAATTACCGGCCCGACTCGAAGATCGACTCGACAAAATAAATTAGCTAGCCCGGCTCGAAAATTAACTCGAAATCGGGCCGGGCTTCGGGCCGGGCCGGGCCAAAGCTCGAAATTGGGTGCATCCGGCATTCCTAATGTTTATTTTTATGTTAAGGCGAAACGTTTAACTTTTTTCGTGTCAAACTTATAAAAAACCTCTACATTCTTATAAATTTCAACATTAGATAACATAAGTAATTAAAAAAGTGACCCTTCTAGTGTAAGTTTGTTATAAAAATTACAGACCTACGAGTATTTAACACTTTGTTTACCAAAGAATTTAACAACTTTTTCACAAATCTTATATGAAAAAATATAATTTTAATTTACATAAGGATTTTTTTATCTAACTTTGTTTCTGCTCAAAAATGGGACAAGAAATCATTATGGTAGGAACAAAAATCACTTTTATTTAAGTATACGAGTAATAACAATAATAATAGCAACATCACAATATAATTATTATGCTTTAATGACTAACCTTGAATTCTTGAAGTAAAATAATACATTTTTATTTATTAATATGTGAAGTGTGTTGTTATTAAATCATTTTGATCCTTTTTAATTTCATACATTTTCATTAAAATATTAAGGAAACTGTGCATTTGATTGAACTACAAGATTTTTCGGGCCGGTTCGAAAAGCTCGAATTTTCGGGCCGGGCCAAAATCAAAAGTCCGACTCGCCTCGATTTTTGAAAATGATTAGCCCGATTCGGCCCGATAAAAGATATCTTCGGCCCGTCTCGATGATCGACTCGAAATCGAGGCGGGCTTCGGGCCGGGCCGGGCCAAAGCTCGAAATCGAGTGCATCTCTAGATATAGAGATGATTTTGTTCTCAAACAGTGAATTTCGCTAATAATTGAAGTCACATAAATTTATTTATTTCAGCACTTATAAAATGTATAAATGTAAAAATAACCCCTGTGGTCAATAATTGAAAATATGGGTGGATAATAAGTAATTTAATGTCATAATTAATAAAAAATACTACGTTATTATAGTCTAATATTTGATTACCACTGGTACTGGTAGCCTATGTCATTCAACATATCTTTTACTTTCATACCAACGCTTGTAATCTGTCATGGCATAATAAATTTAAACTATAGTATTATTTGGTTTATTTCTGTTGTTTTATTGTTGTTATTTTCTGAATTTATATACTTGCAAATGGATTTCGTATTTCAAAAAGGCGATAGCAGAAGGTTTGAAAGTAGTAAGAATTTGGAATAGAATAAATGTGTGACGTAGATATAGAGATGAGGTATTCTACATACATATTTTATAAGAATTAAATTTAAAAATTTCGATATGTTTGGGTGCAATTTATGAAGCGCCGTTTGGGTCATAATTAAATGTGGGAAATATATATTTTTGCATCGTGAGAAATATATTTTTTTAAGAAATAAATAAAAATACTGAGAAATAATTTTTATTTCTTAAATTATTTTTTATTTTGTGCGCTATAATGAAATGAGGGAAATATTTATTTTTTCAAATATTTCTCCCGGTCGACACAGGGCGTTTCGGGAAAAATATTTTTCAAAATATTTCTCCCGATCGATGCCGAGCTTTTCGGGAGAAATATTTTTTAAAATATTTTTTCCCGGTCGACGCAGCGCATTGCAGGAGAAATATTTATGTAAATATTTCTCCCGGTCGACGCGGCGCAGTTCGGGAGAAATATTTTACGCACAAAAATATTTCTCACAAAGTGCAATGCTTCGCCTGGGAGAAATAATTTTCATAACTATGCTAGTTTCCGTTAGATGGCACAGGTTATGTCAGTTTTTCCGGCTTCACTAGATTCGCGCGTACGTACGCGTCCACAAGCAAAACACAAACACCTCTGACAAACACGGGGGGTGGCCACGGCCACGAGCACTCACTACTACCATTTAATAAATATTTAATATAATAATATAATATATATAATAATATAATATTTAATAAATAATATATTATTTATTAAATGCTACTACGCACTCCGGTAATAACAGCTAGCTCAGCGCCATCCAGCGGTAACTAGCTCTGTGCCATCTAACGGAAACTAGCATAGTTATGAAAATTATTTCTCCCAGACGAAGCATTGCACTTTGTGAGAAATATTTTTGTGCGTAAAATATTTCTCCCGAACTGCGCCGCGTCGACCGGGAGAAATATTTAAATAAATATTTCTGCTGCAATGCGCTGCGTCGACCGGGAAAAAATATTTTAAAAAATATTTCTCCCGGAAAGCTCGGCATCGATCGGGAGAAATATTTTTCCCGAAACGCCCTGTGTCGACCGGGAGAAATATTTTAAAAAATAAATATTTCCCTCATTTCATTATAGCGCACAAAATAAAAAATAATTTAAGAAATAAAAATTATTTCTCAGTATTTTTATTTATTTCTTAAAAAAAATATATTTCTCAAGATGCAAAAATAAATATTTCCCACATTTAATTATGACCCAAACGGCGCTTCATAGCAATTCATACTTGCAACGTTTATGATTCTGTTGACTGACAGCTGACTTCTTTCCTCATTCTTCGACATTGATACAAATACTTTTTTGCTATTTTTGCAAGTATAAACAAAACATGTATTCAGACTCATGTTTTCGACAAAACCTATATTACTAACACGCGTTTGACGTTTAAAATGACATCAAACGCCACGGAACATATTGTTACCTTATTGGCTTGTACCAGTAAACGTCAGTGGGCAAGGGGAGAAGCGGTGCAATTCAGCTGCTTTCCCGAGAATATCACTTTTAATAATTATTTTCTCTTTTTAAAGATTAATTTGAATAAAAAAATGTACGGGGTAAATATTTTTTAGTTTTCTATTAAACAATACAAAGAAAAACAATTGTGCAATACCTTATTGTTAAAAATTCAACAACTGAACAGAAATAAATTTAAAACTTTGTGAAACGTATGAAAAATGATAAACAATAATACTTAGTATTTTAACTTTCCTGTAAGAATAATTATAATTGCGGTTTTCATGTACGTGCATAGCTCCACGTATCTTTCAAAACTTCCCTATGAATGCGAGTACCATATTCTTTTTTCACATATACCTACAAATGAAACGTACGTGTGAATGTGTGTTTTTCAAGTGTGTGAGGCAAGACGTAGGCAAGTCTGTCTGTTGCAAACGAAACGGTGTTGCCAGTACACCCTTGGAATGTCGATTGACCGCTGACGTCACGTCGCGCCTCTCTTCTCCACCAATCACAGCGTGGAGGCTCGACTACCAGCCTCTCTTTTCCTCTCATGCACTCCCGACCCGACCCAGTTAAAGCATAGCCGCAGTTGGGGGCACAGTTTTAGGAAGGGTGCAAACAAATATAAATATATATACAAAATGGGATGCGACTTTTTTTTAAATAAAATTTCTCCTAAATGGAAAAAAATATGTAATTCGTTAATATAAATGACCAATTTTCTAAGTTCTTACTATGGTGCAAATAAAATTAGAATTTGGCACACCTAGAAATGAGTGAAATAAGAGGCATTGACCCTTAGTATGAACAAATGATTATGGTTCATTATAAGGCATTTGGTTAGCATTATTTTATTTCTATGTATCTATCGTTTATTGATAATTTTAGAGAAAAATGTTTCAAATAAAAGATGTGTAACTTTTATTAATGAATTTTTCTCTAAAATAATCCATAAACAATTGAGTGATAAAAAAATGCTAATCAAATGCTCGTTAATCTCCCTTAATCTTAATTACTTGTTCATACTAACGGTTATAGATATTTATCTAAATATTACATTAGTTCTGAGAAAAAAGTTTTATATTTATTTTTATTTTTGGCCAAAAATAGAAATAGAAAGTAATATTATCATCTCGTATATCATATTTATGTAACATAATTTTATATCTTTAAAACAAATTATTACACATAAATATATCCATATTTTCATTTTAACAACAGTAATTCCAGATAAAATCGAGTAATTTCTCTGTAAAATTATTTGTCATTAAAATTTGAGTGCCCCTTTAAAACACCCATCATTCGCCGCCTTTGCTCATACGTGTCCACAGTTCACAATCGACAAGTAAGCACTACATTTCATTTACCAACAAACCTTCGAACAGAACAATTCGCAAAATTTTGTACTTAGGCGAAAATACTTAAAAAGAGGAAAATTGTTTAAAATTTTCAAAGCTGAAAATTCACAGTGCGTAGATTAATTTGTCAGGGAGGTGTGCGATTACGTCAGACAGATAAAGAGTTATATAGGCAGGCGCGAAATCGCAGACCACATTTGTGAAAATACGGCGGTGATATTAGTCTAGTTTATTTATTTATTTATTAAATATGGCGCCAGTACCTACAACAATGTTAATTGAGTTGGAACCTACGGTAAGTTTACCTACTTTCTATAACTTTTAACGATTTCTTGTTTTATCATTTAAATATTCGCTTATCATTGACTTGTTGACGTAGTGTACATAATCATAAAAACTTTATAAAAGTATGAAATATTTATTAATGGACAGTTTAAAATACGAAGAATTAGAGTTTAACACGAAATTTTTGAAATATTTTTTATTACACACATTAAAAGTGTCCTTAGTATGATACAAAAAAAAATGTTGGACTTATGACAGGTGGAATTTTACCTGTTCGTGTGCTGCAATATATAAGGAAATATTTCGAGCCCACGTCATAATAGTTCGCCTAAATACGTTTTTAAAGTCGAAGTTTTGAATTAAAATACGTTTTATTAACGTTTAATATATGCCAAATTCTATATTGAATATATAGTAAAATGATTATTCCCTATATATTAACATTGAAACAAAAAAATATTAGATATGTTTGAATTAACTTAAATATGAAAATTGATTTTAGATTTAGAACTTTCTTAATTATCTAATTCTCAATAATTGAATTTTTTTATTTTTACGAAATTTTTATTTATCATTATCGTTTAAGTTGAGACACCCATGGTATCAGGATAATTAAAGGTGTGTACAAGCCTTGAGTCGTAAAGGTCATTTTACACTTGCCGTTACCTTTTTATTTATGCCTTTTACAAAATAATAAAAAAAAACTTGATATATGCATATTATTAGCCAATCTTTTTCCGGATATAACAACCTACACGTTCAAGATAAAATTAAAACAGAACATACGTAAATGATATAAATTCATGATCTATATTTAAAATAGAGTATGTTTTATTTCAATAAATATTTACTTGAACTTTTTTCGCAAAAGTGAAATACGTAAAATGTAAATTTATTTGCAAAGGCCTTGACATTCATTACATTAGCAAAAATGTAAATTTATATGTTCCAATCTGTGAATATTCATAATGGAATATTGTAACGACTTTTTTATTTTATAGATCCACGATCAATGCAAAGAACTTAATCTAACTGATCAACAGATCAAGGAATTGATGTCCCGATTGTTGGCTGATCTCAACAATGGTTTGGGCAAAAGAACGCACGACAATTCTATTGTTAAATGTTTCGTAACGTACGTTCAGGATTTGCCAAATGGAAAAGGTAATTACATTTCCGGTGAAAATAAAAAATACAGTAATTTATTATATTTATATAACCATATTGTTCATTAAATAAATAATGATTGTCGTTGTTACTTGAAAATGCTTTACGTAGGATGTGATAACATTATCAAATTTATGAAATATTATTAATGACAATATTAGCGGAAAAAATTCTGTTTTCTAATTTTTTGTGTAATACGTATACAATTAAATATAAAATTAAAAAATAAATATTCTGTTCTGGATGAGTTCCAACATAAATAACGTAATGCGGTTCAATGAATAAATCTATAAATAAATCCATGAGTTTTTGAAAAAAAAAAAAAATTATTAATATTCCACTAAAGTATAATTTTCTTGTAGAAAGGGGAAAATTTCTCGCCCTGGATTTGGGCGGAACAAATTTCCGTGTCTTGTTGATAGAACTCGACGGAAATTTATTCGACATGAAGTCTAAAATTTATGCCATTCCTAAGAACATCATGTTAGGATCTGGTGAACAGGTAAATAAAAAATGAAATATGTCAAAAAGAGATTAATGTGTGCGCAAAAATAACTTCGTTGACGACAATGTTTCTTGAAATAGATCGCGGAAAAACAGATATTATATTTTCGTTCCCGCCAAGTTTACATTGACGCCATTTTGTATTTTAGTTGTTTGATCACATCGCCGAATGTTTAGCCAACTTTATGAAAGAACATGGAGTTCACAAGGAACTTTTACCACTTGGCTTTACATTTTCTTTCCCTTTAAAACAAATCGGGTTAACCCGAGGACTTTTGGAAAGATGGACAAAAGGTTTTAACTGCAGTGGTGTTGTTGGAGAAGATGTAGTTAGACTTTTACAAGAAGCTATCGAAAGGCGCGGTGTAAGTTGAACCACCTATAATAGTTTTATGTTAAAATGCAGTATACGGTACGCGATACTTTGAATAACATGCTAATAGACAAAATTTGCATTTATAATTATGTGAAAAATAAAGACTAGTTTTGGGAATTTTAGTTTTGCGGGCTTAGGAAAGTCGCCAGTGTTTGTACAACTGAATGTTTAAACGAATATGTGGTACAAACTTGTTTTGAACGATATAATTTAAAAAGTTACAGTCGGAAAATGTTGAAATTTTAACAAAAATAGTCTAGAAAAACTGATTACAAAGGTGTACTGTATCCTGCATTTTTGCAACTTCTTCCAAGAGTTTTATGGTTACGTAGTGTTAGTTTTCCATGTATTGTGTTGTATTTTGAGTGAATATTTGTAATTAGGATATAGCGATTGCAGTAATGGCGATTTTAAACGATTCCACTGGTACATTGATGTCTTGCGCGCACAGAAACCACAACTGCCGAATTGGTGTTATCGTAGGTAAGGGAGCATGTCCCTGTTCCTTTTTTCCACGGTGAATGAAACATCATTAATGTTTACTGCTAAGGGAATGAATGCTTCGCCGTCGATTGAACTAATACATTTTATTTCAGCATGTTAGGACATCATATAGGATGGCTGCACCTGTCAATTCATTTCTGAATGTTTTATATTCAAATAACTTTGTTGATTAATAACTGTTCACCATAGTATGCATGTACTTATCGAATTATTTTTGTTCGATGATAGGATATTCAGATTAAAGTTTGCGCCATTTTGAACGATACTACGGGAACTTTAATGTCGTGTGCTTGGAAAAACCACAACTGCAAGATTGGACTGATAGTCGGTAGGTCGGACAGACTGTTTGAATTGAGCTGAAAACTTTTTTTATGCCCTTTTAATTCATTCGCACTAACTTTATGCTTTTCTAACAAATTATTTTTATTGGTGTATGGTCTTGCTTTTGTCTACATTATTCGCTTTTTGAGAGAATATCTGTTTTTAAACTAGAAGCTGACAATAAATAATTTAATTTTCGGTAAATATTTTTCTTTTGAATTTATTCTTTAGTTTACAAACAGAGAATAGAATACTAGTGTTTATTTAAAATATTGATTACAACAAGGAAAATATTCCAAAATTGATTGTAACTACTTGCAGTTTTCCATAACTAAAATATAAGATCAATATTTACTTGTTAGAACCGTGGTTTGTACGTTAGTACAGTTGTAATTAAATACATATACTTGATAAGTATCGTACTTATCAAGATGGATAGCAATCACGGTAGCAAGTAGTACAAAATTTAAGACACTATTATTCTTGGCAAATGTGTGATATTATACTTAAACTTCTCAGTTTAAAAAGAATGAGTGTTTCTTCCTTTAATTTAACAAAATTCTGCTTGATAGTATATTTTTCACACCAAACTTCTTCTTGACTTTATTTTCTTATTATTAGGAACCGGTAGCAATGCCTGTTATGTGGAGCGAGTAGAAAACGCCGAACTGTTCAATGGCGATACATCCAAAGATCACGTTCTCATCAACACCGAATGGGGTGCTTTTGGGGATGATGGAAACCTGGACTTTATCCGTACGCAATATGACAGAGAAATAGACGAACATAGTATCAATCCAGGCAAACAAATCCACGAGAAAATGATAAGTGGAATGTATATGGGTGAACTAGTCAGATTATTGTTAGTTAAGTTCACAAGAGATGGTTTATTATTCGGAGGAAAGGGCACAGATTTATTGTATAAAAGAGGGAATTTCTTCACGAAATATGTGTCAGAAATTGAATCAGATAGGGATGGAGATTTCACATATTGCAGACAAGTTCTAGAAGAGTTAGGTCTGGATCACGCCACTGATCAAGATTGTATGAACATCCGCTATGTTTGCGAATGTGTTTCCCGTCGAGCTGCCCATTTGGTTTCAGCTGGAATCGCAACTTTAATCAACAAAATGAACGAACCTTTAGTCACTGTTGGCATCGACGGCTCTGTTTACCGTTTCCACCCAAGATTCCACGATTTAATGGTCGACAAAATTTCTGAATTGATCACGCCAGGAATCGAATTCGACTTGATGCTTTCGGAAGACGGAAGTGGTAGAGGGGCCGCGCTTGTGGCAGCAGTGGCTTGCCGGGATCGGTGAAAAAGAATGAGATATGAATTTGTATAGCTTATTGTTCCATGTATATTTTTATAAGTTGTGAAAGGCTCTGTGAGCTATAGATCTTAGTGTACTTATCTATGTTTTTGATATTCCATATGTTATTTATGCAATAATAACTTGTTAAAAACGAAGAATGGATAACATACCCTTACTTATTTTGTGGTAAGAACCGACAAAATATACAAATAGTAAGTAAAAATGAAATAATATTTACAAGTAATGCGTTGAGTAGTAATTTTTCGACACAATGGCGGACAAAAGTATAGAAACTTTTAAATATTTCATTTTTTTACAATATGTTTGTAGTATTCGCAAATTTGAATCTAATGTCCTTTTGATATGGGCTGTACGATTTAATTGAAATAGTGTACACTCGTTTTTTCGGTGGGTAAAAGTATGAAAACATAATAATATAATTTTAATCGTCTTACTCTTGGTTGTATTTTGTCAATTATTTAGTAAATTTATGTTAACATGGGTAAAAATAAATATTTTTCGGATGACTTACGAAAAAAGGTAGTACAGCTTCATGAAGATGGTTTCAAAAACTTTAAAAATCACTAAAAATGGCGCATCAAAGATTTTGAAAAAATCTTAATATGGGAGTGTTGAAACTAATATAAAAGTAAATCGTCCAAGAAAAACCAGTGTTGGAATTGAGAAATTCATTCGGTGTCTACCAGTAAGTGATCTTACTGTATCACCAAGTGAACTTTGTTCAAAAATTCAGGAACAATTTGATGTAGATTAGAGTGATCGCACTGTGGCACGATGGCTATGTGATGTAGGATTAGTAGAAAGAGTAAGCCTTTAAGAAACCTCTACTACAAAAACAGGAGTACCCGAAATGTATTTGTTGAGGAACATCGTGAACGACTGAAAAATGGAATAAGTACTGTCAAATACAAAATAGGTATGATTATAAATACCAAAAACCGACTGTCAAACATGGAGGAGATATTGTCATGGTGTGGGAATGTTTTTCTTGCCCTGGTACGGGACCGATTGTAAGAATAGTACCAAAAATGGACCGTTTTTTGTGTAGGGATATATTGGAAAAGGTATTGCTACCATTTGCTGAAGAAGAAATGCCTTTGCGAGGACGTTTTGAGCAGGACATCGATCCAAAGCATTAATCAAAGATAGTTAAAGAATGGTTGTTAGAGAAAAAAAAAAATTGATGTTTTAAAATGTTCTCCTCAACAAATATGAAAAATGTCAATGAATTGTGGTCACTAAAAAATGCACACATATGTAGGAAATTAGTGGAGTCGATGCTCCGAAGATGTCATACTGAACGTCGAACGTACTACAAACGGGAAAGCCTTCAACACCTGAATATTCAAAACCAGACTATTTAACACCAGAATATGTATGCACAGAATCATTCAAATCCCGAATCATGAATCGCCAGAAAGCGCCTTGCCCGAATGATTCAAAAACTGAGTATGTAGGCGGGCGAGGGCGGAGCAAAAGTTAGGTTATGTTTACGTTGGTTAGCGATGGTTCTGCTAATACGCTTTCGGGCAATGCGCGATTCTGTGTTTGAATATTCGGGATTTGAATGATTCTATGTGTGCATATTGTGCTTTTGAATATTCTGGTTTCGAATATTCTAGTTTTGAATATTCGGGCGTTGAGTAGCACCCCTGCACACTGTTATGTAACAAGATACTAATTATTTTTAAATTTATTTTTAAATGTATTTGTTTCTATACTTTTTCCAAGGGTTTTTTTTTGTTTAAATACGGATATTATTAATATGTATTAAATGTTAAATATACTTTTCAGTTGACCGTGTAGAGCACATAAACACACAAATAATAGAATATTATTCAATGAGCATGTAATGTGCGTTATTACTCAAGAGAATGAAGTTTGCAACGCGAGTCGAAGACGAGTGTTGTAAATCATTCGAATGAGTAATAGCCATTACATGCGAGTAGAATACTATACTTTTTCTACGACTATTCAATAGGAATTTGAACTTTTCTGTCTAGATAGGTATATAACTAAGAAATTATTAATTATTATTAATGTTTTTATATTTAAAAGTCTATAATTTACAATTTTCTACCTTTGTTGCAAAGTTGGTTTATCATGCGTTTCCATAATTTCTTTAATTTCGTGAGGAACGAATTTTTTTGCTCCATAACCTTCAGGTTTTCGTTTCAAAAATGCACGGCTCAGTTTTGAATAATTTTCTATATTCTATGATATCTCGCGGTGTACAAATTTATTCATTCTCACTATCTGAATTCATGTTTTTAATTCAATTAACTTAGATAACTTGCACAGATTCATAATTTTGACGTTTTGACATTGGAAAAACAATTATAACATATGAAAACTGTTCTGAGCCAAAGCATACTCAATAATATTGCAATTTTGAGTAATGGATGATTGTGATTGGTCCTCCCGTGTCATTATTCACGGCCCGTGAGTAATATGTGAAAACTCACGGTCCATGAGTAATACATTGTATTGTTTAATAAAAAAAAAGATATAAAATAAAGGTATTATTTAATGGTCGTGGAAATGGTATATTATTCAATGAGCATGTAATGTGGGCTATTCCTCAGGAGAATGAAGTTTGCAACGCGAGCCGGAGGCGAGTGTTGTAAATCATTCGAATGAGTAATAGCCATTACATGCGAGTAGAATACTATACTTTTTCTACGACTATTCAATAGCAATTTGAACTTTTCTGTCTGGATAGGTATAATTAAAAATTCTTAATTGTTATTGTTTGTATATTTAAAAGTTTATAATTTTTTACCTTTGTTGCAAGATATATATATTGGTAATACCATGCGCTTTCATTATTTTTTTTTTAATTTCAAGGGGAATGAATTTTTTTACTCCATAACCTTAAGATTTTCGTTTCAAAAATGCGCGGCGCAGTTTTGATTAATTTTCTATATTTATTCTATAATATCTGGCGGCGTACAAATTTATTCATTCTCACAATCGAAATTAATGTTTTTAATTTAATTAATTTACATATCTTACAGCGATTCATAATTTTGACATTTTAACATTGGAAAAACATTTATAACATATGAACATTGCTCTGAGCCAAAGCATACTCGATAATATTGCAATTTTGAGTAATGGATGATTCTGATTGGTCCTCCCGTGTCATTACTCACGGCCCGTGAGTTATATGCTGTATTGTTTAAATTAAAAAAGATATATAATGAAGGTATTACTTAATGGTCGTGGAAAAAAGACTTTTTTCTATTTTGGTTGTTTAATATGTACTTTATGAAACTCAGTTGGATGTCATACTTCTTTAAAGAAGTCAAACTTAATTTCTGTTAGGTTGGTCTAGAAGACCTACTATTGAAATGAAGAAGTAATGTAAATAAATGACAATCATTGTTATCAACAATCATATTAAAAATTAAATATTCCCATCAATGTTCATAAATTAGAAAATGAAATAACGAATCTTTCTAAATATTCTTTGACAAAAGGACCAAAATAGAAAAAATCGTATAAAATACACGTTTCATAAGACATTTCAGCGCACTTGTAAAAAATAAAATTAGACTTTACAATTCAGTAAAATACTGTCAACTGAAAAATATTGTAACTAACACGAGTTAATCGGCGATTAATGATCTTAACGATTAACGTGTTCACTATTCTCACGCGTTACAATATCTCAATCATTAATCACCCTCATTAACACACTTGATAGTTAAATTACTATTAATAAAGCTGTTGTATATGGTCTGCTATTATTTGTCATTATTACTTGTCCACAGCTATATTAATTAAAATTACATCATGAAAATAAAAAAGTTTCTATATTTTTGTCCTCTACTATAATGTCGAACGTCTATGGAGAACTTAACGGTGTAAGGTGAATTAAAATAAAAATTTTAGTAAAATGGAATGATAACTATATTACTTATCTATTATTACATCATTCTTAAAAGCTACTAAACTATAACATCTAGGCGAGATTACAGGATCAAACAGTTTTATCAAAAACGCATTATTTACATTTTCTTTCAAATATAAAATTCTATCCAACAAAATAATACATTCTATAATAGGAGCTAGATGTGCTCTTAACAAATAAAATATTTGTAAATGTTTCTCAAACGGCAAATACTTGAAATACAAATCATTTATTTCAGAATCATCAATATTTATATTACATCCAAACTTTTTAAGCGCATTTCTGACATAATTCAAAAAATTAGTACTAGTTTTAATTTTTCCGACGTGTTTATCAAGCAGTTCGGGACAATATTTCACTAAAATAATTTGTAATAACGCTCTGAAGAATAAAATCTCACTCGGCAATTCTTTTTTTGATAGAATTCTATCCAAAGATTGGCAACTCAACATGCGAGAGTTTCTACTTAAAGAATAATTTTTATTTTGCAAATATTGGCTTAGCGGAAAATTAGATATTAAGTGGTAGCAACAACCGACATTACATATAGATTTTATTTGAGGATTCTGTACGAAAATCTTTAAACAACTATTAGATAAACTTCCACAAGTGTGCAAACCAACAAGAGATAAATATTCTACGTTTTCCTGAAATATTTTTGAAAATAAATCGCATAAATTTGTGTTTTCCGTAACAAATTCAGTACATTGTTTATAAAGATTGTTAGATTTATCATTTTTCATGATTCTATTTAACTTTTCGACTCGTTTTGCAGCACTTTGTGTGTTAATATTTGATGAGTCAATCCCTAAAACTTTTAATCCGTTATGTAAAGCCAAAGCTGAACTCAAATATCCTTTTCCATCTCCTATATCGGCTACAAAATCAGTTTTTGATATCTCGCAAACAGCTGATGAAATCCCGCTCATAATTTCCACTTCGTGAGATTTTTTCGAGTTCATAAATATGTCTAAATGTAATCCCGACAAATTATTACATCCTAAATCAATTAGTTTTTCTTCGAATTCGGTTAAATTTAAACAAACATTTTTGAAATTTTCCAGGAAATGTTTACGAGATTCACTTAAGAATTTTTCCAGATTATGGCAGTTATCTGATGTAGTTGTGTTGAAAATAAAGTTTAAAGATTGTTCACATCCTAGATTATCAATTTCCTGTCTAATGGATGATGATACAAGACTTATATAAAGATTATTAGTGAAGAAGTCCACCATATGGCTATTAGAAATTGATTCTAGTGGCTGTAGATAACTAATCACTTCGTCTAATCGATATATAATATTTTGCGTCATGATTTTTATCTTAAAAATTTAATTTGTCTGTTTCTGGGAATTTCGTGTCTATTTTCAGCAAAGAACAGATTAATTTATATTTTACTCTGATTTCATCCATTTTTCCCAAAATATCAAAGTTTTCATCATTGGTTTTAGGGAAATTTTCAATAAATTCTTTCAACTTTTGCAGTTGAAGATACACTTTCTTGGTTTTTAATTCGTCTTTGGATAAGTAAAATTGAATAATAGCTGAATAATATCCTAGTTCTGCTCCAATTTCTGCACCTCTGTGATATCCCAAATGATATCCTTCTATATTTCCTTGTTCTTTGCCTTTTTGGATTCCTTCTTCATATGCAGATTTATTTATTATTTCTTCACAAAATAATAAATCTTCAAAGGCATCATTGATGTCTTTCTCCATTTCATGATCTGAAATGTTGATAGGTATATTTTTGGCGCCAATAATATACTCAAGTTCATAACAGATTAATTAATATTTTAAACACAAATCAATTTTATAACAATGTTTTTTATAATTATAATACGTTTAATTGTTATCGGTTTGTTGATTTTATACGTTAGTTACATAGTTAAATTATTGAGCATCGTTGTATCATAGCAACACAAAACAAATAGCACGTGAGTAAGAGATTATGAAATAGAAATATATTAAAAATTGTTATTTTTAGGGTACAATTAATAAAATTAAAAAATATTTTCAACAAAATTACAATACGTTTGAAACACAACATAACCTCAGTATTCTAATAAAAAAATCATCTCACCTTTGAGAAAACGTTTCCAGTGAAAAATATCTATCTAAAATCAATATATTCTTATTATTTTTCTTGTAAATATTTATGCCCAGTTATAAGCGGACCAGATAAGCCCAGTGTAAACAAACTAGTCTGTCAATCAGAAATCACGTTGTGTTCTTAAGTACGACAATCTTACCTGTTGATAAACTGATAAATCATGAAGATGATTTTTGGAGGGGTAGAACACCTTCTAGAAGTAGAAGTGAACGCAGGGTTTTGCCTAGATTTGCTGTGCCTTCCTCACAGGTGACAGATTATTCCAACTTCTGTCTACCACCGTTTTGAGGTTAGAAAGGTAATATAAAAAATTTATAAAAATATCGATTATTTTAATTACGTAGAACTATATTTGCGGCTAATATTTTATGATAAATAAATTGCATAATGATTGGAAAATGGCATTTTCACAATAGTTCAATAAGTTATCAACTTCAAACGGCTATTTATAACTTTAGTTAGCAACACGAGAAATATCCAGTTCTACATAAATTATCAAAGAATAAATTGCAATAATTAAATAATTAAAATGTAATTATCTGCACTTGAAAATAGTATTTATTGTACTATTAATTAGGGAAAATGACTGATGTTTTTCTTATATTCGTGTTTGTATTTCATATCATATCTCATAAAATTTAACACAAACACTTGATAGATATAAAATTATTAAGAAATAATGTATGTTTAAGATAAAAAATAACTTATGTTGAAAACTAATGTACTAGGAAAAAAAATATTAATTTATAATTTATCGTTAAAGTTCCCGTCTTTGACCCATTTAAAATGCATTATAAATTTTCCGCATTTAAACAGTGAAATCAATTGAAATGTTTTTAAAATAATAATATGTTTGTTCCGTCCGATGATTAATATAATTGCATTCGAATGCAAATGAACTATTCGTAAAAAATAGAAACTACTATTTATACAACACTGTTAAATATAAACAACGTAATAACTCCGATGTAAAAGTTGTATTTAAGACAGATCAGTATCCACTGAAATCCAAATCAATTTTTCTGACTGCTGTCACTTGGTATTTTTTTCGCTCGTGTAAACTAGGCGTGCATTCTGACCAATCAGAGGGCAGAACTAATTTCCCTATCTAAACCAACGGTATTTTGTTACGTGAAACGAAGTATACATAGATTTAATCATTTAGGGCCAGTTTTACAATGTGTGGTTAGAATTTTAACTACAAGTTAAATAAACAATATTGAATCGGATTATTGACATCAATGATCAATGTCATTTGACTGTTGATTTTGTTTCAATTTTGTTTATTTAACTGACAGTTAAAATTTTAACCAGAGATTGTAAAACTGGACCTAATGGTGTTTATTTTGTTTAGAATCTTTGGCAAAAAAAGAGTCGTACCTAAAAAACGTTTGAAACTATTTGAATGTTTAAATGTTGTAAATTTTAATAATTATTATTAAATGCGGTCCTGGAAATTGTTCTTACCAAGGCCAACAATTAACTTCTTCAGTTTGCAAGTTAAGCTTAGTATATTCAGTTGATTTTATACGCTCAAGAAGTAAACAATTTTGTATTATGTACTCACTTAAAATCAAATTTCAGTTTATATGAATGTTAAAGAAAATTTCTACGAGCTTTTATTTATCTTAATTTTAAGGTACATATTTATTTTATTACAATTATTATTTAGTGTAAAAGTATAGTTGAATTGTTGAATAGGTCAAGATATTCCCAGAAAAATTATTTTTCATTACAAAAACTTTTTTTAATTGAAAATTTATGTTCCAGTCAAAATTTATTATTTTGTACAAGTGCAAAGTGTTGTTACATGCATTTACTTTTAACTTGTTATTAAATTGGAAATTATATTATTAAATCTTTATAACATTAATCAAAGGTTATTTCAAGGATATAGTAGGATTTTCATCAATTTAATGAGGAAGTAAATACTTAAATATTTAAATTTGTTATCATTCAATTTTACACGTGTATTTGTCCTAACAATTATACGATGATAACCGTTATTTCATTTTAATTATCAATAATTATTTTGTGAGATAAAAATGACAATATATTTATGGCCTCTTAAATTTATTACGTCGTATTTCAGGTAACATTATGATGTCTTTACCTTGGAAAGCATCTAATGCAGTTCGAGGCGTTACTCGATGCCTTTGCTCATCTAAAAGGTCCGCCTCTACTGATCAGGTTATTCAAAAAGATTTAAAATATGGGGCACATCATTATCATCCCCTGCCAGTCGCTATAACCCGAGGGGAAGGTGTTTTTGTTTGGGATGTTGACGGGAACAGATATTTCGATTTTTTGAGCGGATATTCTGCAACTAATTTGGGGCATTGTCATCCGAAGGTCGTTCAGGCTTTGAGGGACCAGGCTGGCATATTACATCACACTTCTAGGTATGAAATCATTATTAAAAATTTTATTTAAAGTTGACGGTTTTGCGTATTTTTTATTCGTAATAATTATTACAGCAATCAAAGTATTGATGATAATAGAATACATTATATTTTCCTAAATATTTTACATTTTCGACTACAATTTAATTACAAATTATTGGTTTATAATAAAGAAACTTTTGAACAACACATTTTATAGTATTGGTCATAGTACCCAAATAAACTAAACTTGTTTTTTTGAATTTTTTCTTAATTTATATAAGTTTTTCTTGATATTTGTTTTGCTTCTTAGAAATTTTTATTGAAAAGTCATTTAATGATCAATAGGATGAATTATTTGTAAATATTTTCTATTTAAAAATATTTTTATGATAATTTTAAAATAGATATTTATGTAACAAGTGTGTAAAGTAGTACTTTTTTAATATAGTGCGGAAATTAGCACGGGATAAAAAATACTATTTACACATGAGTTGCATACAATATTTTTGCTACAGCCGAAATGTTACTGCTATTTCTCATAATACTGAGTGTGAGTATATAGGCATCTTCAAATATTGTTAGTGTTAGTTGACAAGTAACAGTGACCTCTAATACAAATATTGTATATAGAGGTCACTGACAAGTAACCGCATGTGCATGTTGCCTAACGACGCCTATTAACTTTTCACGCACTGGTGTTTGAGAAGTGATACTTTACACATTGTAAAGAGTGCGTAAAGTATGTACTTTGCGCACGGTTGTAGGATTTTTTTTTTAACAAAGCGTATTGTTTTAATCGGGGTATCGAACCCGAACCTGAACCGAACCCAAACCGGAACCAAACCGTAACATTTTAGGGAACCCAAACCGAGAACCTAACCTTAGATATATTTTTAATTGAACCTGTGTCGAAACCGAACCGAGTATTAAAATTCAGGTTCGGGGTTCAACTTCGGTTCAGGTTAATTTTTAGTTCGAAAAGTAACTACAGCCGATAATCGACGTCTTAGGCGTCTGCGTTGCTGTCTGGGCTGACTTTTCGTGAAAATTGTGTTTCTTGTTGCGTTTTGCGTAAATTCCGGCTCTCATTTTACATTATTTCGAACCTGAACCGCGAACAAAACCGCAAATTTTATAAATGCATGAACCAGAATCGCACCCGAACCCATCTTTTAAAAAACAAATTAACCTGAACCTAAACCGAACCCCGTTTTTGGCGGGTTCGATGCCCTGGTTTTAATTAAATTCAGAACGACCTGAACCTCAAGTTAAATTCTTCATATTTTGTGTGCACTACTTTTTGGCGCGTAAGATTTGTTTACATTTACATGGCGCTTAGCAACCAAAACAAATACTTAGTTTGTTTCTCTTATTTGTTTATTATTTGAGTTCCCCTGCGAAGTTGATATTAGTATGGCCAAGTTTGTTCACTTGCGCTACGCTTATTATGGCTGTTTCGAATCGTTGTTTTCCTATATAAGATTTTGATGCTAGTGTTTTACAGATAGTGGCGACATCTAGTTATTTTTATGTCAATGGTTTGTGTCCATGAAGTTTAGATGTACAAAATTTGTTGTCAGTTTATTAATAGCTCTTTATGTAATAAGTTGCTAAAGTATTACATACAAGATTTTTTATAATAGCGTTTTAAAACAGATCATTTATTCTCATATATCAACATTTTGAATTTTTCAAAATTAAAAGTAGGCAGACGTCAGGTTCTTCTATTCGTTGCTAAATGAAATACTTCTAAGCATTAGTGTTAAACTGTCACTTTTACGCATTAAACTGTCATTTTTTTAAGCACTAGTGCTTAAATGCTTAAAAATATTTCATTTAGCAACTAAAATGAGAATTAAAAAATTGTTATAAAACTCTAGTATAAAAAAGTAAATTTAATACTTCATAATTTAAATATTAAAATTCAATATTTATTAACAGATTATTTTTCTAAATAGTACATTGTTACTCCGTGCCGTGGCGCCACTTGACGTACTCGATCTGTAATTTTACTTATTTTGGTTTGAGTAATTTTAGTGACATTTAAGACGGCCATAATAAGCATAGCGCAATTCAAGTTTGCCATATTAGGAAGAATATTAAGGTTTGTAAATAAATTATTATATTTTTTATAGGGCATTTTATTCAGACGTTCTTGGCGAATATTCCGAATACATCACTAAATACATAGGTTATGACAAAGTTCTCCCGATGAACACTGGAGTTGAGGGCGGCGATTCTGCTTGTAAACTAGCTCGAAAATGGGGATACACCGTTAAAAATATCCCTCCAAACGAAGCCAAAATCATTTTCGCTTCTGACAACTTTTGGGGTAGATCGTTAGCTGCAATTTCAGCAAGCACTGATCCGTTAAGTTTCGAAAATTACGGCCCATTTCTCCCAGGATTTAGTTGCGTTCCTTATGATGATTTAATAGCTTTAGAAGAAGCTATTAAAGACCCAAATGTTTGCGCATTTATGGTTGAACCTATTCAGGGCGAAGCCGGCGTCGTTGTCCCTCATGAAGGATATTTAAAAGGTGTTCGTGAATTGTGCACAAAATATAATGTGCTTTGGATTAGCGATGAAGTCCAAACAGGGTTAGGAAGGACCGGGAAAAGGTTAGCCGTTGATTATGAACAAGTCCGTCCCGATATCACGATATTAGGAAAGGCTTTGAGCGGCGGTTTGTATCCCGTGAGTGCAGTTTTATGCGACGATCCAATAATGCTTGTAATGCAACCCGGAACCCACGGCAGCACTTTTGGCGGGAACCCACTGGGTTGTAAAGTCGCCATGGCTGCCTTAGAAGTCCTCCAAGAAGAAAACCTTATCGAAAATTCTTATAAAATGGGAGAAATCTTAAGACAGGGACTTAGAAAATTGCAAGGAAATGTTATCAGTGATTCCAGAGGCAGAGGACTATTAAACGCGATCGTTATTAACAGTAATATTGCCAAAGCTTGGGATGTCTGTCTCAAATTAAAAGATAATGGGTTGATTACGAAACCAACGCATGAACATATTATTCGATTATCGCCTCCGCTTACTATTAACAGGGAACAAATTGATGAAGCACTTGGAATCATCGAAAAAACCGTCAGGAGCTTAGCCAAATAATTAATTTATTAATATATTTTGTACTGTGATGCAAATAAATTTAAATATTTTTATCATATTTGTTGTTTGAACACCTTACCTTCAAATCAAATAAATATTTAATTCTCATTAATATTAACTATGCATAACGAATTGAATTTTCTTGATAAAAATAAAATCCGCTTAATCACTATTACATTACTTTGCACTTAATAAAACTAAAACTCATCATTTTCTACAGAATTTATTATCAATAAATAACTAACAACTTCTTAATTATTTAAATGGCAAGTTACAAAAACTTAGCAGAATGGAAATGTCCCTGAGACGTAGACCTCGTCTCTGTAGTTCTCGTTATTTCTTCCACACAATCCGCCACAGATTTCCCAGTCACTGTAGCGTTATAGACAGCTTCTTTGATTGTATCAGACGACACAGTCCTCAAATTTGTAGCAATACCAAAAGCTGCGAAAGCTCTGATCAAACCAGACATGAAACCATCTCCGTAACCGCCGTATTCACTGACTTGATAGTCCCATGGTAATATGTAATGATAACGGAGCCAATGAGATTTTGTTAAGATGAAGACTAGCATAGTATCGGCCGGATACCTAAAAAAAAAAATCGTGATTATGTGAACTAGTTCAGAAAATCATAACGGTAGATTATTTTATATTTAATATGTAATGAGTTTGAAAAGTGTTACAAACAAATTTTGTTCTCTTTTGATTCATGCGCAGAATTAATGCGCCATGGTTTTGGCGGTTAAATAGCATTTCCATCTAGAACATTTTTGGTTCTCAGTTCAGCTGATCAGTATTTGTGTTTAAATACAATTTAATATAACAAATTAATGGTGAATTCTCGGCAAGTATTCAAACAAGAATTACTTTTCGATAAAGTAAATATAACCAAATTAAATTGTACTTGTCGTTCAGTGTTCCAAATATACTATTTAATTACGAAAGAGTACTTTGTATTAAATATGAAACGAGTTAATGTACATTTGAAAAGTAGGTATATGGAAAAGTGTTACAAAGTTTGTTTTACTTATTTTTGTTTCATGTACAGAATTAATGCGCCAATTTTGACGGTTAAATAGTACCTACATACTTTATTTCACGTAAGAAAATAACGTTGGTTAAGGTAGGGATATAATTTTTTCCCTTTGATTAGTCAGTATGCTAACCTAGTTCACAAAAGCGAAAAAATATCACTTGTCAGCTGTCTATCAAATAAAATGTACAAAATTAATTGATATTTAACCATGTTTTGATGCAATTTTTAATATTCAGGACTCGTACAATTTCCAGATAAAATATTTTTATTATTGAGAAAGTTTGATTTCACGAATTTAAAATATTTATTTAATGCATATAACAAGTGTCGGCTCCCAACAACGACGAAATATATATATTTGGTCGTTGGCTCTCAAGCGCTATCTGCTTTTTTCTTACGTGAAATGAAGTATAGGCTATCCAGCGAATCAAGCGGTTTACGTCATCGTTTAGGGATTTTTGAAATTTTCTTTATATTTTTAAATATATTTTATTAACGATATTTTATTGTTTTTTTTTTATTATTATTATGTATTTGAAACCTTTAATAGAAATAATTATATTTGGAAATTGGAAATATTATTATTATGTAAAATTTTGTTAATTTTTGCAAAATGACGTTTGATTATATTTTTTTAATATTGGTAATTCTGAACATGTATATTACTAAATATTATATGTCTACATTATACTTTTCAACCTGTATTGTGATTTCATTTTGTTTTTTGTATTGTTGTTCACTGACAAAATGTCAAATGCTCTGTCATGTCAAATTCAAGAGCTTGTAGTTAATTTATTGACTTATTTTGAAAATGAAAAATAGTTTGCTGGGCTCTTACTTTCACTGAATTGTAATATTGAGGTAATATTTCGTTCTTTTATTAGTAATAATTTGAAAAATAAATCTATATGTACAGCGTGTGGCAAACGCTATACGCAATGTACAGAAACAGTTAGAAATTGTATGGTATGCAGTATTCTGTATTTTTTTTTTTTTTTTTAAGGATCTCACATAATACTAGATGGTTTGTTGCATATACTACAAGAATGAAGTATTTATAACGGCGTAAACAGTATCGTTCAGAATATTTTAAATAAAATTGGATTTCGCTGGAAAAAATTATACCAGACGTGTTACCTTTTTAAGAAAAATTTGGATTTATGAAGGCAACCCACAGATCATATATATTTTAATCCGTTTTACATGCTCATGTAAACTTTTTAACATATGACGTCATTGTTTCTAGTGATATTGTATTTATGACGTAAACCGCTTGATTCGCTGGATGGCCTATATAGTAAAATACGGGTAAATGTTTAAAAAAGAGGAACTACTTTTCGATGCAAGTGAAATAAGCAAATATAATCGTACTTGTCGTTGGGTTTAAGGCCCCAAATATGTTGTGCGCTGTAAATCAACCACGATAAATGGCAAGTGAGGGCATATCTTAGAAATCCAGCAATAAGCACACTATTTGCAATAGATTCTCCCCAATATTCAATCGGTGCATTAACGGGCAACAATCCAGCAACAATCGGCATTAGCAACCAGTAGAATTTACGTTGAAACGCAACGACTGCATCGTTTTCCAAGTCCTGTAAACATTAAATCATCATTTAAAAGGTATTATGTAAATGACATGTAAAGTAAAAACAAACAAAGTGATTTGCACTGAATACACGAAGCAAAGGTTACAAAAAGTTTACTTTGCAGTTTGCATTAATGCATATAAATTATAATTGCTTATAAAAATATTTCTTACTTGTTTGTTAATTTGGTTGTAGGCCTGTTGGTCAGCCTGACTCGGTTGCATGACTTGAGAGACAATATGTGAATACCAAAAGCTTTTGTGCGCTTCACAAGGGTCTTTGTCAGTATTTGCGTGATTGTGGTGGGCCCTGTGACGGACTACCCAGTCGTGAATTGGGCCCTGGGCAGCTAAAGTCTGACATAGCATGAGAAAAACTCTTAGCCCCAAATTTGCCTGATAAGATTGGTGGGCCCATAACCTGTGTGCACCAGCCGTTTGGCCGATAACTCCAAGAAAAACTAATAACGCACCTGGAAATAATTAATTAGTAATTTTTTTAATAGTATGACATCAATTATATATGTTTATTCATTGGAAATTCTGCGGAATTTTTATTTTCTTCTCAGTATTTACGCAAAATAATAAGACCGTTCTATGTAATTAAATTTATAAGTAACTTTCTACAGTTTTACGCTTTTTAACTCTATAAAAATAAGCTCGTAAGTATAAATATGACTAATGGTGTAATCTTAACGATGATCTTCTTTATAGCCGATAAAAATGCAGTGATTTAGTTACAAAGTATGACTAATTATTTAAATCTAATTAAATATTCATTAAATAGACTTGCATATATTTTTAATCTATCATTTAAATTTATAATCAAAAAAGTTTGACGCACGGTTTTGTTTGTAAAAATTTGACCGTGATTTTTTCTTAAAAGTTTTGAAAATAATTTTATACGAGCATTTTGGAATTTCCAGTATATCGGTAGTAAAAACAAAAGAACAAAGGTTGTATGTCCTGTTTTTGTAGAAATTAAGATACAATTACATATTCATATTAGAATTCGTTCTTTCAAGTCAATTACGCGATCATTATATTTTCTACGGTAAGATAAAAATAATTTTCTTCGGGTTTAAAATAATCAAAATAGTAATATATTAAGTGTCTATGTTTAGGATTATTTTAAACATTTATTTGGCATTTAAAATTAAGTTGCGAATGTTAAGTTAGTTACAACTTAGTTAGTATTTTTACGGTGTAGAAAATTTTCATCTAGAATTCAAAAATTTTTGAAAGCATGCAGCATTTTAAAAGAAGATTGACAGTTTTTAAGAAGTGGAAGGAAAGAATGGTGAAGAGTATTATTGTTTGGACATGTTTAAAATGAAATTTTAAAAATATTAACCATGTGTTTTATTCTTAACAATTTTATTATATATATAATAATAATCTTAAACATAAAACCTTTACGCATTGTCGTAGATATATTTTTGTCATAAAATTAATTACAAGTTAGTGTTTAAAAAAAATGGAAACATCATTTTACTGATAAATTTACATTGCGATGGCGGCAACGTTTTTGATTTAATAATAATGCCTTTCAATCACATTTCATTTATACAAGGTTGAATTTTCCGTTAATTATTATTTACAATTCGTTCACGTTTTCGGAAAAGTATTTGCTAATTGATAATGAGAATTTAATAACAGGTAATTACGGGTAAATTTAAAATATAATAAGTTTCAAATTATCCAGTCGGAGAAAGTATTTTCGGCATTACATAAACTTTTTTCCTATACAAAAACAATACAATTGTATGTAAATTTTTGAAAAGTTACACAGCAATTTTGATGAAGAATAATTTAAATACTTACTGAATAAAATGGTGACAAAACTCGTGTCTGTGATGACCCCAAGGGCAAAAACGGGCAACAATAAGACGTGAATGACATAGAGCACTTTAGGCCAACTGACCTCGCGTCTTTCGGCTTTGTCTAAGGAAGACATGCTGTCCAGTGAAGAACCTAACTAACACTGACTGACTGACGGACTACGTAACACTCATAATCGAATGAATACTTTCCCAACAGGACCTTGGTGGGAGCAGGAAATCCAGCATTCATTAACAATCAATAACAAAGAGGAACTCCATTATTGAAAAAGTATTGTCATGCACCACCAATCAAAGCATTACACAATAAGTTATAGGCACAAACAGTATGATTATTTACTAGGGACACGCTAGATTTATTGCCAAATCTGGTGAGTAAGACGGGTGTTCTATACTTTTTTGCCAAAAAATATTGAACACTTCAGACAAACATTATTCAGTGACATGTAAAAGAATACTGCATACATTGGCCCTTATTACGAGCGCACTTATATAATGAAAGCGCTTTTATGTAGCGCGCTATTACACTATATTCTTATGAGGAGTGTGCTTTAAGTATAAAAGTGAGCTTCTTGGTTATTATTGGTATTTCCCAATCTTTATGAATTCAAACTGTATAAACGACTATTTTGGCGTTTAAGTATGCACCAGTTTTTGAAAAATGAAAAAAACTATAATAGTGTTAAAGTTTTGTGGCAAATACTAAGTTCCACTTTTTACCTCTCGCTAAGGGAGGTATTGAATTCATGCTAAAATTGCATATCCAGATTTTAGTGAATAAGTACGTTTTAAGGTCACTAGAATCCAATTTCAACATTTCTACAATGGTGTGTGTGTGTGTGTGTGTGTGCGCGCGCGCGCGTGTGTGTGTGTATGTGTGTCTGGGTGTTGAGTGACGGTTTCTCAAATTCTACTAGACTAAAAACCAATTTAACTACGTATTCCTTAATCTGACATTAATGGGAAGAGCTGAAAAGGTTTTGGTAAGAATTGGACAACCGAAAGTAGTAGTATCTTAAAAAAATCTTCTAAATATTATTTTTTGGAAATTTATGTTGTTGCAAATATCAAAGAATATAAAATTCTCTATTCAATGTCCAATGCATTCAACGTTTTTATTATATCTTGTATATTTAAAGATAGAGAATTGTAAATAAATAAAATAATCCGTTGTAATGAATCTCACAGCCCAAATAACTCCATGGAAACCAGTTGAAAAATTAAAATGTTTGTAATTGACAGAAAAACATGAGTGCCAAAAATTCAGATACATTATTGAAGGCTTTTTCTGGGAAATACATTTAATATTTCTTATTTTTTATTATATGAAATATTTACAGCTGGCCTTAGGCCTTTACATGGGAAAACAGTTTTTCATTGCGCAAAAATCCCGAATTAATTTTAGACAAAAATGTTTCAAATAAAAGTTGTAGATAATTATATTCTACAAATCACTAAACATATTTAATTTTGCACGTTTGATAACTTGTAAAATAGAATTTGAAATTGTAAAAATATTGCTCATTTGTAGCGATAGCCACTACACAGGTATTATTTTTAAAATCTAACACTTAAATAACTTTTATTATTATTATAATTTTTTTCACATTTGTAAAATTTCAAAATTGATGTTACAAGTTACCAAACGTGCTTTAGGCGTAGAATATAATTATCTACAATTTTTATTTGAAACATTTTTGACTAAAATTAATTGGGGACTTTTGCTGTTTTCCCATGTTAAACGCCTATAGTCAGATTTTTAATTAACATATAGATTATATGCATCAGAAGTACTGCCAATCTCGTTAAGAATTTGAAGAATCTCGAACATTTAGAAGAGTAGGAGGAAACTTTTTTGTAGAATGAATTAAAAAAAATAGTAGATGTAATTATAATTTTTGTGTGTGTACCAGAACTGTTAAATACAATATGTACATATAAAGCCTAATATGGAAATGGCGAGAGGTCTCGTGTAAGCGTGTATGATTATATTTATAGCTGGAGGACTAATGCCCGTATTCATAAACACTCGTAAAAAATTTAAACGGTTCGTTATAATTTTTATCCAATAAAAACAGTCGACATTGAAAAAAAAATCGAAATTTTATTTGTCACATTTGATTCTATTTGTCAAAAATTATAACGAGCCGTTTTGAAACTTTACGAGTGTTTATAAATATGGACATTAATCTTCAGTTCATGCTCTAAAACCGCACAAATGGCGGTTTTTAGCTTGTAAGAGAACACTCTGTTTCTTTTTTCGTACAAATTTTTTATACCACTAGTATATTTAATTTGAAATACAAGTATAATTACGTCCATGGCGGCAAATAAATTAAAACAATAACGGATAAAATGTAATATTTGATTTCCCGGCCGTGATTATCATCCAACTGTTTAAATTTTTCTGTTTTCAGTTAAAACTATTTGTACAAATTTATTGTAAATTTATTGTACACAAGTCACAAAACATTTAACGAAATATTGGAAATTTAATTTAATATAATTCGAATTCCTTATAATCACCGCCGGGAAATCCGTTATTACATTTTATCGATCAAGTACGGTGTTAGTTCGTCATTACGTAAAACGTAAAAAAATTTGTCTTTTGTAAACAAACTAATAGTTTTTGCTGTATTATAACTGGAATAATCTCATCGTAAAGTAGGTAAATAACTAGTTATAAATAAAAATAAAATAAAACTTTTCATGATGTGTGTGAGAAACCTTGCATCTAGGAGAGTGCAGCCTCGCCATCGGTTAATGTCTTTCATCAACCTTGGATAAAATCAGTTCAAGATCTTTTCATTATTTTGTCAAACTTTGAACAATGAAATGATAATATTAATGATGTAAAATAGGGTTAACAATTTAAATAAAACCAGCATCAATATTCATTTTATTTATAATACAAGAAAGAAGTAAAATATGTAACATTGATTATTTAAACAATATTTGCACACAAAAGTATAAATTTTGACGGTTCAAAAGTTATATGTTAATCATAAAATATGTAGAATAACTTGAAATAACGAATTTATTAACTTTTTCTCTACCTTTCACTTAAAGATGAAATTGAAAGTGGTCGTACACTTTCTTCAGTCTGCTTCTGTTGTATCCAAACATCTTTACAATATTATGCATTAAACTGTGAAATAATATTTTACATACGTGTTTATGTAATGTTAAAAACTTTGAAAGCGCTTCTCTATAAGTTGTAGGGTTTATAACATTCCTTAAAACTTTCTAAATAATTATATTTTCAAGGTTACGACGAGTGTAACCTGTTACAAGATATCCGGAGTATCTCAAACTTTGTGCTTTCTATTAGACTGACTTGCAATTTTCGGTATATAAAACAAATATTTATGCTAGGAAATTATTAACAATAAGTTTTGAATTATTAACAAGTATCCATGTTTATTTATTATGGTGGATTATAACAAATGAAATAGACTACACATTACACTTCTCGAAAAAGTCATCGTACATAATGATATACAGGTTGAGTAGTAAGAGTAGATTATTATAGCTCCCCCAAAAAAATATATTTATTAAAAAAATTTTTTTTTTGACAAATTGTAAGTATAAATATATCGCCGTGCTAGAACAATACTAAGATAACTTAAAAAATGTAGGTTTTGAGTTATCCATATATTCTGAAGGCCAATTTCATATACTTTATAGTGAATTACTGTATCTTCTGAAACAAGACTTACAATAAAAGAAAAAAAATATATAAAAAGAGACAACATTAATAGTCATAGTCAGAACGTAATTGCTAGTAAAATACTAAGGCCCAGTATTTTTATCTCCGGTTAAACAGCCTGTTAATTTAACTCTTCGTTATAAGAAAAACATAGCATCGATATTATGGCCTAAATTGTAAAAATTACACATGTGTCAATTTTTCGATGCCATATTGTTCTTATAACCGTCGGTTACCTTAACTGGTTTTAACCAGAGTTGAAAATATCCGGTATAAAGACAACTTTAAATGTGTTTATATTACGCCAAAATTTCGATAAAATTGTTCAAGTTGTCTCTGTTTTAAAAGTTGTCCTAGTATTGCGCTTGTCAATAGACACTTACAAAATTGACGTCACTGCAAGAGAGATATAGAAGGTCATGCATACAAACAAACCTCCCCTCGTTGTCTTGCGTCCCGTTCCCTGTTCCTATCTGTCATTGTATTCGCATCTGTTATTCAGTGTTAAACCTAATTCTTTATTGTGATGTGTACGTTGTGTTTAATAAAAATGAGTTGAAAATCAGAAGATGTGTCTGGGGCAACTTTTTTGTTTGATAATATTGAAGATCATTCGATTATTTAACTAAAACGATGGCTAGAGTGTAAAGTCTACGGCTGATGACAGGTCTTTGTTTGTACGGGGTAACCATAGCAACCTTGATTTCTATGCTTCGCCGTTAGAGGCGCTCGTGCAAATTACAATTTTGTAAGTGTCTATTCTATAATTCTTCAATGATGTCATATAGTAAATTTTAACATGTTTTTTTCTTCATAAAGTCAGTTGGAAATACAGTTTTACCAATTCTTCAAAAATTTAAAATCTTTGAAGAAAGGGTAGGTACCTGACAATGAAAATTTTGATGAATAATAATTCACTATCCCAGCAGCCTGAAGAACGCTATTTCTTTAGTAGGTAGCAATGTAATTATTAAATTTAAAATAAGTATTATTTTTTCTTAAAAAAAGTGTTATTGTTTGCATTTTATAAGATGTATTTTTGTTTTTACCTCTCGCTAAGAGAGGTATTGGAATCATGCTAAAAATCACATATCCAGATTTTAGTGGATAAGCACGTTTTAAGGTCCCTATAATCCGATTATTACATTTTTACGATGATGTGTGCGTGTGTGTGTACATGTGTGTGTGGATGCTGGAACCACGGTTTCTCAAATGTTTTCCGATGCCCAAATCGCTAAGCATTTCCTAACGTTTGACAGCTGACACTTCAGAATGAAAATTGTACAATTTTATTGAATATTTTGATACGAGTAGTTATAACGAAGAAATAGAAAGACATGCACAAGACAGAAAAGAAAGAACAAATTGTTTTGAATCCTGCGATGAAAAACGGTTTTGGAAAAGATGTCCTTTTCATCAGAAAACAGAATTTTATATACCTATACGAGTTTATATGATATAAAATTAATTAGTAAATACATAAATATATCGTTTTCTGTTTATTTTAAATTTTGGGAAATTACATTGGGTACCCACATATAATTAACTTCATAATTTTTACAAAAATGCCATATCCAAATATTATAAATTTGCGTTCTGGTTTCATATTTTAAATTTTTTCTTGAAATCATAGGATCCAGTTTTTGTTTTTGTATTATTTATTCTATATTTTGCCATTTACATTCTTTTCTTCTTGTTCATTTTCATCTTTGTTTCATTTATATTTTCCACTAATACAAATTTATAAATATATACGTAAAGGAAATTTCTTAACGTAATATTAATATCTCCACATAATTTCCAATGTCAATGTTGACAAATACAATTGACAAATGTCATAAATTATAAAAATTATTCCTGTATTTCCAGTGTGCAAATATAATATCACAAAAGTAACTAATAATCTTATGCCTACGTAAGTAATTCCTATCTGGGCATTGCATTGTTTGGTGAAATCCAAAATGGATAAGTATCAGTTTAGGCAGTTCTTAAATTTAGGAAATACCTTGCTAGGCAACGGTTTAGGAATCGGTTGTGAAATCGGCCGTATAAGATTTAAAAAATATTTAACTGCAATTTCCTCAATCTGACATTCCTGGGAAGCGCTGATAACATTTTGGTAACAATTAGACAACCGGAAGTAATAGTTTCTTTAAAAAAAATTTGTAAATATAATTTTTTGGAAATTTTTGTTATTACAAATATTGAAGAACATAAAATTCTTCATCTAATACACTTACATTTTTTATTATATCTTGTATAGATTTTGAGATAAAAGGCATAGTGTAGATGGTCTGTGCTATAGAGTTCACTGAGTCCGAAACAGGCGATCGTGACGTCTTATGGAGATTTAACATTGTGACGTCTTAGGCCCGTGTTTTTAGAATCCGACTATTACGTTGTAGATCGGCAAATTTCATGAGCGCGTTCTTTCTTGCTTCCTCATACATACAATGTATATTGCTATCTCTTTCTCATAAAAATCATTACTGTTTAGTTTGGTAATTATCCAAAAGATGTCTCAATTTTCAATGATATCTTACAGACAGGAAAAGCAAACCAATGACTCCATCAGGAGTGTAGTCAACAAAATTATAGTAATTGACAAAAAGGTGGAAATATGAAATATTTAATGTTTTATTTATTTTTAAGCATATTTATAAAATTAAAAATAATAAAATCGTAAACATGCTTTTCAGTGCGAGTTAACATTAGGGTGTAGCATACTTGCACAAACCTCAGTTCTTTTTTTAGATTTTTACTTGTTAATTTGTGTTTAAACTTAAAATATATAGATCTTCTTGATTTAGTGTAGAAAATATATTTAATTAAAGTGTTCAAAAATTACTATGCGAAGTAGCGAGATTTTGCACTACATTAATTTCTTACAATTTTTAAATATAAAATAAATGCAATGAAGGGTTGAATTCTTAATTTTCACCATTGTGATATATGAAATGATAAATTTATATCATACCACTTGCTAGTATCATGATATTATTTGTCAAATGTCAGCAAACTCATTCACCAAATTCATATTTTCTTGTTATGTGCAACCAATATTGTCAACATACGGTAAATACATAAAATACCACATTTTTTTCATTCATTTATATCGGTACACTTTGCGATGGGCGCAGGCGGTGGTAATATAGAATAACTATAGCGCTACCCTAGCTATGAATTTTCTAGAAGTATGTAATAAATTTTGTGCACGTTAGTGTGCGCGCGTTAGCCCAAAGTACTCATAATTGGAGAATCCGGTATTAAAAGTGACAGATAGTTACTATCTTGTACTTGGATTCTTCTTGTAAATAATGCGTTCTTGTTATGTTCTTCTAGTTTACCAAAGGATGAAAGAAGAAAAGAATAATAAAATTTAAATCCAAATAAACCAAGTATTTGTCTGTGCAAATCATTTTGAGAAAAATGAATTTTTAGTTACACAACTGGTAAAAATTATAATAATTAACATTGTTTCATGTGGATTTGACTTTATAATTGTACTTTTACGCCAGAAACACAATAAAAAATTGTAACTGTCAGTGAAATCATTCAAAATTATCGGCGTCAATAGTTCATAGCTAGGATGCTGCCATTTACGTTGAGCTTTGCCCGCCTGCTCCCAATGAGAATAGCTCCAAGTGATAAAGGGAAAAATTTTCACTGCGTATCACTTCGGTGAAAAATGAGAATTTGGCCCTATTGGGCCCTAATTCAGAAATGAACACAAGATGGGAGCAAGGGGCAAAACTCAACGTAGATGGCAGCATCGCAGTGGCGTTCCCAGGATTTTGGTCTAGGGGGGGCGACTAAATAATTTCATGTACTTATTTTCTAATATTTATATTTTATAATACAAAGATATTTTAAGATATTAAGGTAGGAAGGTTAACATTAAAAATATAAGAAACGTTAAACAAGAAAATAAGATATTTCAAATAAGAACATGAACAAAAAAGTATTATTGTATATTATTATATCACATAGAGATGACAAGAGATTATATTACGAACTCTAATTTACGGTTGGATCTTTTTGCGAAACGTTCTATTACTTTTCCAACAACTATATTAATATTTCTGTGAATGTGTAGAAGTGCTAAACCTGTTAACCTCTCTTTGTTCATTTTACTTCGTAAATACGTCTTTAATCGACGAAGTGTTGAAAACCTTTTCTCTGGCGACTCTGTACTAACAGGCAATGTTAATTTTTTTTACTTTAAATACTTAAAATTGAAACAACGACAAATGCAGAAATGATTGTTTACCCTTGATTTATGGTGAATACGAATCGAACACCCATATTTAATAAAACTAAAGACCGAGTAATATTTAAGACCTCCACAAATGATAATCAATCTTTATTAGGTGGCTATATTCGGGTGTCATATTGTCATTTTTTATTTCTTGTAGATCAAGAATTTCCAATATAAATATGAAAGATAGAAAGTACATTTTTTTGCGTGCCCCTAATTGTGTGTGTGTGTACATAAAAAATATAAAGGTCTAGGGGGGGCGATCGCCCCCATCGCCCCCCCCTCTGGGTACGCCACTGCAGCATCGTAGCCATGAACTGTTGAAATATTAGTTGTTTTCACATTAAACCTTAGTAATTTAAAATTATTTTATAATAATAATAAATAATATATCATCACGGCATATTACCTATTTCTAGGTGTGCCAATCTGTTTTGTCGCAGATATCGGTAATGATGATGACATATTTATACCGTGCGGGCGTTCATTGCTGGCGTGACCCCCCACGGGGGTCACTTTTGTGCCATATAAAATTCGAAATATTTGGCGCCGGTCGGGATCGAACCCGGTTCCCCCAGGTTCGCGACCAGACACTCAGGCACG
This sequence comes from Ophonus ardosiacus, assembly GCA_943142095.1. Taxonomy (NCBI): domain Eukaryota; kingdom Metazoa; phylum Arthropoda; class Insecta; order Coleoptera; family Carabidae; genus Ophonus; species Ophonus ardosiacus. Next base: position 31,782,888 of record OW964834.1, on the reverse strand, counting down.
CGGCCACAGGACCCCATTATTAAATTATTGTATGATAGTATTATTAATTTAGTTTTATTTAAATATATATTTTTTAATTATTAATTATAGGTAAAATAATAAAAAAAAAATCCCTGGGCCTTTGTTTTTAAAATAGAAATTTTTAATTTTAAATGATTAAATGCAAAATGTTTAATAAAGTTAAGTAAAAACATTCATTGTACAGCCTAGTTAAGTTTAGTTTAAGGGGGTGCGTCGTCATCCTAACTTTAACATTTAAATCTAACTTAAAATGTAGCTTTTGTTCTGGATGAATTTACTCGCGTAACCTGGCACGAGTCCGGGTCGTTAACTTTCGTGTGATTCAGGGGGCTGGATCGATTAGACTAGATCCGCTGGACCTGGCCAGCGGGGATAACGTAGGACAGAGTCGTCATCTCAACCACAGATCTCAACTAACTTTTCAATTGTAGTTTAACCCGGAATGAGGTACGGATCATTTCCAATTTACATTTTGTTTATATTAGCTCATGTAGTCCGGTATGATTAGGCCAGGAACTTAGGACCTGGGCAACGGGGGGACAACGAGGGATCGAGAAAGGAGCAAGTGCGTTTAGGTCATCTAGATCGCGAATTAAAGACGCGAATATATTCGAAATTCGTAGCGAATAACTGGACACATAAAATTTTGAACAGATTTTGATAGTATTTGATTTTATTTTTGTTTTGTATTGCGATTTTTTTTAATAACAGTAGTTTGGGGTTTGCAGGAATAATTTTTGCCACAAATTGGTTCGCAAAATCGATTTATAAACATACATTTGGGGTGAGATTTTGAGATTGTTTCTTTATATTATATTATATATGCTCGTACATAATATAATATATGTATTTTGTATGTTATGCCTCTTTCCTAGCGCCTGCGTATTTGGCGTGCCAATATTAATACTGTACAATGAATACTCATCAAATTCCGCCGAAAGTCTCTAGCGGGCATGAAAATGCACATGGCAAAAAAAGCTTTGTTGCAGATTGTTAAATTAGTACGAGGAGCTAATTTCGTAATCACAATAAAGTTGTTCTTTACCATGAGGTAAGCAACCCTCGTCCAAGAAAACTCTCTCCGTATGGGTTGCACGGGGTTGGTTTTCGCGGAATGGGAAGGGCGTGGTAGTGAACAAGCCACAAATATGTTCTTTTCACCTCATTATCATATCTGCTGGAGTTTCAGGCGCAGGCGATTCTATTTACATTTAATATGATATCGTTACGGTTTTGTAGGGCACCCCAACCGTGGTATAGACCGGGGTGGCTCTGTCTTCAACTCCTTTGAATCGCAAGAGGTTTGGACAGGGTTCCCGCCCAAGTGGAGAGACCTTGTCGTTGTGGCAGGGCTTACTATACCCAAACTGGGGATGGGACCAACGTCTCCACAATATATTAACAAAATAATTATTTTGGCACATATTAATTCGATAATTTTTATTTAAATGCAATTATTTTAATAAATGAACAAATCAAGTATAATTATTATTTCTAGTATCCAAACCACACACGCGGAATGCGGAATTCCATGTTTAAAATAACAATGAGCTTTAAGTCTGGTTGATCGTTTGTAAACAAAATCTAATTTGTTGTTCTAATAAATAGAAAAGTCAGTAATATTAAATTCTGGATTATATTTTTCCTTAAAAGTCTGGTAAGAGCTCCAAATTAAGTGCCACTTCCGAGTTATCATATATAGTCAATCATATATATAGTCAAAAACTAATATGTTGTTTCAAATTATATACGGGTTTTAAATATCAAATTTGAGAAGTTTTAGATCATATTTGAATATATTTTAAGAAAAAATCGTCACCCACATTATTGTAAAAATAGTAAAAACGTGTTGTGGGGACCCCAATTCGTGCACATTCACTAAAAACTCACTATCGAATTTTTGGACCGAAAACGGTTCCTCCCTTTCCTATGGTATGGCGAGAGGTAAAAATACATAATGTAGGTACATAAACCAATACAAAAATTGTCAATTTAGTAATTTTTCCAGATAATATCATAGTTTACAACAGCGGGCGTTACATTTTTAGTCAGATCTTCTCTCGTGCATTCGTTTTCTAAGTTGGCGCATGTGAGCAGGTGAGTCATTATTCGTTCTTGACTACAATGACATAAAATGGATTCTTCTCAGCGGCGTCTCGTGCATTTTATAAGAAGGCAAGCAGCAATGGCGTAGGTAAGGTATAAAAAAAAATGCGCCGCAGGCGATTTTTTTTTTTTTCATTCAAGGTCAAATGCCTTATAATTGACTTACATGTTTCGAAGGGATGCGCAAATGCATGTTTTTCCCCTTTCATGTGCAAAGAACAAAATTGCCAGATCACAGACTTGACGTGATATTATTTAAGTAGCAAAAGCCTCGCTTATATCATTCCATACTGATTTTTCTTTATTAAATAATAAACATGGTCAACAATATAATTTTAGTAATGTTTCACTATCACATAACCACACATGTTTGTCATATAAATCGGTATTAAAATGCCTTGTTATATGTTTAACAGTTGTTAATAACTTCATAGGAGGAACTGGTCTGCCATTTGCAAAAAAGGTTTTTTTTCTTCTAAATTGCCAAATGGATTTTCTTGTAATTTTTTTATTATTGCACAAATGTTATCCATTCTGTATAAAAATATAAGGATTATTATTATTATTATTTTCAAAATTTAATTGAAACAAAATAAATGTAGAAATATAAAATATAGATACCTTATAAATAAATTTAACTTTTATTCGTATCCTATTTTAACATTTACTATCTATTTCACTTAAATTTTGTTCATGGAAGCAATATAAAAACTGCTTGCAGATGAACCTAAACAGCGAAATATTTTCAGTATAGAAGGCTACATGTTCGGCAATGTTCGGTATAGTGTAGGTATAGGCGGTGTAAGCACTCGAAGTTCTGCTTACCAGCACGTTTTGTACAACATGGTAAGATCGTAATAGTACGTATCCCAGTGATAGAATTAGATTAACGGTGCGGTAGGCAACAGCAAATACATTTGTGTCTTTGCTTTTAAATTTTGATATATTAAAGTTCTAAATATATAAATATAATTGTAAAAATAAATTAAAAGTAACAAAATATAAAGGCAAGCACTGCTTGCCTTGCTTGCATGGAGAAAACGCCACTGATTCTACTTGATACCCCCAGTTGTACATATCGCTTCTCCGGAAGAGCAATGACGCAAATGCAAATTTTGTCTTTTTTTTAATTCGACAACATTACAAAAAACTGTTATTTTATCCGGTGGAACAACGACATAATGAGGTCATGCAAAAAAGAATAATTGCACCTTTTTTCTGTTTAAATCGGAGAAGGATAGTCTAATTTATCGTTCAATATGATTAAATTATTTTTTATTTACATTTTTTGTTGTATAAAATCGTTTTAAAGTATGATATTTTTAAAAAGTTGCAAAAACCAGCCATGATTTGTCGTCACAACGTTCCGAACGAAGTTCAGACTCATTTCAAACAGCCATTTTATATGGACAGAATGTCTAAAAGAAAAATATATATAAACTATAAATTGAGGATTACATATCTGAATATGCTATAATATATTAATATAACATCGTTCTATTTATTTTTATAAACATAATTTTCATTTGGCGTGAAGTTATCTACACGTTACATCACCGCGGTAACCACCGTCAATAGATGGCAGCATTGACATCTTCGTAGTGGGGAAAACATTGTATTTTGTACATTGATGGTATACGAGTTAATCTCGAATTTTTTATTTAGTTCTCTTTATTTACGTGAAATAATTAATTAAAATAAGATGTTTATCTTACTCGGAGATATCTACATATATTTAAGGAGAAGCAACATTTAAAGATAAAGTAGTTAGTATATAAGTTTGTAAAGTAACATTGAAAATTTGTAATATTTTAGCTTGTCATATAATAATGTGTGGTTTCCAATTTAATAAAGAAAACAATGTGGAAATTCACGGTCTTTGTTTACAAACATTTAATTTAAAAGGGATTATTTGGAAAGACACTTTTAATTTATTGGTTTTAAAATCATTATTTATTATATAACTGCACCCATGTATGGTTCTAGGAGATCCAAAAAAATCTTCTCTAACGATTGCCTTATCAGAGGTTCTGCCACCAAAAGCAGAACTTAGGAAACATAATAATGCCTGCTGGTGTAATTCCAATTAGATATTTTAAAGTATGTTTTTTTTTATAATTAAAATATGATCTTATCCTGCGACTCAAACACTTTGATTTCTGAATATCAATTTCAGTGCACTCTAGCACTACTCTTAACATTTCTGATTTTTTTAAAAATATCAGGTATGAAAATAATTATTTTTAGTATTTTAGTATTTCTAGCATTTCCCAAAAATATATTCTAGCAGTTGAATATGGTAAATTAAAAATGACACTTATTAACTTAAGTGTATTATTCGTCTTTAATTTAAAAAGAAATATTTTTTAGTAGGACAGGCATTCTTTTTCAAAAGAGATCTTTTATTTGGGTTTTTTCCTGTAAATATATTTTTTATATTATTAAAAAAAATATATTGAAACTGTTATACGATTTACCTTGATAATAATCCGAAGGCAGAAAATGAGCAGAACACACATTCATATATCGTGTCATTTTCTTTGCTATTTTAACGCAATTACCCATTTTTTCGCATATCTTTGTCTTTCGGGAGGTAGTGCATTGACATTTGTGAACTAACATAATTATTGCACTGCGGTACAGAGCAATATTGCTTACATTTGCTAGACATTTCTCTCACTTTTGCTTGGTTCCTATGCTAGTGCTAGTACAATTCACATGCCGTAATGTTTTCCCATAGATAAGGAAAGATATATACTAGACCGAGTTTACAATGTTAGGAGTTTGTGCCAAATAGAATCGATGGACGCCATAACGAGACGCTAAGAGAAAGGCGCGAAATTTAAAAATAGGAAAAATATGTTTTCTGAAACTAACAAAATATAGACATATGTATACCGTAAAGACTGAAAACAATCAAATTCAATAATAAAATATATTTGTACATAAAACAAATAGCGAAACAAGCTTTATAAACAAATACTAACCAAAGAAATAAAATTGAAAAACTCTCACTAACAGAAATGACAGATTGCTAAGCACCGTTGCTGGGCTGCCAACATAAATAAATAAAATTCACTACAACTGAAGAAAATATTTATTATACTTATTGTAAAAATAATGTAAATTAAATATTGTTCGTACTTTTTATTGGGCGACTGAGCTTTATTATTTTGAAATGAAGAAATGATGTAAAATACATAATTTAAGTTACTGCATAGTTACTTTTTTTCATTATGTTGTTGAATTTACACTAGAATTAGCGTCTCGATATTTATTCAATTCGGCACAAAGCTGGACATTGCCGCCATGATGGAAGCTCGGTCTAGTATATATCTTTCTTTGTCTATGTGTTTTCCCCACGACTCGCATTTTTAATTTCGCCACCAGATGTCAGATACTTTGTTGGCTCTCATCAATTGAAATTAATGGTAGAAGGTTATAAACGCATGTGAGACATTGAACATATTGCAGAATATTATTTTATTCTTTATTTTGGCACGAAACATCGTTCCATCGACATGTTTCCTTTCATAAATTTTAGGTTATCTTTAAATGTCACTTTGACGTTTAAATCAGTGTGAAAATCAAAATAGTCGTACTTCTCACTTTGTGACGTCAATGGACAAGGGACGAAGCGGGAGTCTAGCAGCCTCATTTTAAAGAATGTCATTTTCAATTACAATTTTTTCATGATTAAAGATCGATTTGGGGAAAAATAAAAAATACGGGTATATTATTTTTCATTACTCTATCGATTAAAGTTATAAAAAAAAGTCGTGCATGACCTCATTGTAATAAGTAATAATATCGTCACTTGTTCTTCACTGTTCTTCCGGAGAAGCGATATGTATTTCACATTTTCCTACTTGCCTTCACAGGCGATTTAGAATTTTCCATATGGGTATTTCTGGTAATTACCTGGTGTAGTTTCTCATCTTTTGCAGTAACAAATAAAGTAAAAAGAAAATTATAGTAATATATTTAACAATGAATTTAATTCATTTGATTTGTAATAAAATATTAGATATCTTTATGAGGATTTTGAATGCGTCTTTGCTTATAACACAAAAAACAGGGGTAAGTTCAGAATTGATATATTTGAGGAGTGTTCATTCAAAACTTAATATGTCCATCATAAACAGTTTTGAGAAAAACGCGAAAAACTTACTATGTCCCTGCTATATATTTTTTTAATTCGATTACATCATATATAATTCAGTTAGTAAATGTTATTAAATATCCGATAATATAATATTTGTATATCTTTTCAATTAGCCTAAATAATATTTGGACATGTTAACTTTTGCATGGAAAAATTAGGACATGTTAACTATGGCATGGAAAAATTGGGAAATGTTGAATTTTGTTTGGATTTTTTTTTTAAATTATTAAGAAATTAAGATTAATTTAAACTTTCATGAATTAAAAAAAAACAACTTATAATTAGTGTTGACATCCTTTTTATATTAAAGTTTTATAAAAAATATGAAAATTTAAAAAAAATCATTCCAGTAGGTACATAATACTTTTCGTTTAAAGGTGAACTCCTGTATCAAATTCTTCACAATCACACACCTCATTATCTTCATTTTCATGTTTACATTCTGGAGTGTTTATTAAAACTTTTTTGTACAATTCAAACTCTTCTATCTCTTGCCAGATGGTCTACATCCTTTTTTATGGGTATTTATTTTATTAATATTTTTTAGTACATCCAATTCTCTTTTCAAGAGACGTACGGATTGTTCCAAATCACTAAACTATAATACTAGTATTCATGTCCTTTAAGTTGAATGTATTCTCTATTCTCTCCCATACATTTCTTTATATGAATCCTTTTAGTGTCCTTTAGGCCAGTCATTTTATATATATACAGTATATCCCCGGATTGAGTTTACAAGAGGAAAAAAAATCTTATTTTTGATTTTACGAAAAAATGCCAAGGGAAGAAAAATTTTTGCTTGAATTAAAACACATGTTTCAGTTATTAAAACTTTTAATTAATGTAAGGTTCTTTTATTATAACGTTTTTTTGTATTTTGTCCTTCTAATAATATAGTTATTACATTGAATCTTACATGATTTTAGTTAGCTTTGAAATATTGACAAATGATTATTAATTCTAATTTCAGATCAAAAAAGTTAATTGAATAAAATACAAGTATTATGATTTTCGCTGTTTTCTTTTTTCTGAAATTAGAATTAATAATCATTTGTCAATATTTCAAAGCTAACTAAAATCATGTTAGATTAAATGTAATAACTGTATTATTAGGAGGACAAAATAGGAAATAACGTTTATAATAAAAGAACTTTACATTAATTAAAAGTTTTAATAACTGAAACATGCGTTTTAATTCAAGCAAAAATTTTTCTTCCCTTGGCATTTTTTCGTAAAATCAAAAATAAGATTTTTTTTCCTGTTGTAAACTCAATCCGGGGACAACTGTATATATATATATATATATATATATATATATATATATATATATATATATATATATATATTTGTAGTTCTTTGATATTATATATTTTCCATTTTTTTCCCTAATTTCATTACTCTTTCTACACTTCTGTATAAATCTTCATTTTCAATTTTATATGAACATTAAAGTGGACATTTATAGCTTCGTTTGAAATGAATAAAACTGTATTACTTATTCAAAGGACATGTTCAGATTTGGTCAAAACATAAAAAAGTTTCAACCAATAGTTAACATGCCAGTGGACATATTAACTTTTGATTGAAACTCAATTTTTATTGTTAAGTTTATATGGGACATGTTACAGTTTTCTTGAAACCGAGCATGACTAGATTTAAGGCGAACACATGTATAACTCATTTTTGAGACAAAATGGACATATCAACTTTTGAATGAACGCTCCTCATTTATTAATTTTATAATTAAAATATCATATTTGAGTTCTTGCTCTATATCCACCAATCACAAGCTTTGTTATTATAGCCATTTACGTAAGATGTTGCCTCTAAGAGTCATGAATGATTTAATTAAATTTGTAATACTGTCTTGGGAGGTGTACATTTTGTCATTCATTTTCTAAATGGTTCCATAATTCAGGCTTGTTTTTTTTGTTTCCAAAGCGTATATTTAACTTCTGGCTTGTGTGGATTTAAATTCGGAGAGGTGGTCAAACAAGAATTCGGAGTTTGTTGACCTAAAAATTATTTTACTACTTTAGATTTTAGTTTAATTATATTATCTGTTCGCTTTGTTGGTTTACGGAGTCTATCGGATCTTGGCTTGTCTGCTAATGATTTTGGCAATTTATATTTGGTAATTATTCCATTTACTGTGCTTTTATCGATCATTAGCAAATATCTCATGAGAAACATCTTGTCGAGATAGGTTTATTGCGGATTCTCGTAACTGAAAGTGGGTGTACCATTTTGTTAGACAGTAACTTAAATTTATATTGAATTGAATATTATTTATTTGAAAGTATTTACATATATTACGGTCTCGATTACAGTAACCTATATAACTACATTTTCTTGATTGAAAGCAATGCAAACAATGATTATTTATTATGAATTATTTTCGTTTGGTGTAAAAGTCACCTAATATTGGTTTCAACCGTAGTAAAAATATATTACAAACGATATTCATTCTAAATAATGAAAATTTTTATTTTTTATATTAATTTATTTATTGCTCAGTACATTATACATAAATTTGACAATAAAAATAAAATAAAATACTACAGTAATAACCATTGAGATGGCGATTCAAATTAAGCAAACTCTACCTGGTGGACAAAGTTTGAACTAAAAAATGTCTAAAATATATTATTTCCTTTCCTTCACAGAAACTTTCTAGTGTTTGCAGGCTATTTAAAACATCCTTTAACACAAGTTTCATGTTTTTAAATTTTTTCAAAAAGTGACAGATTGACAGCTCGTACAGTGTTGTGACGGCACAACACTGATATATAATGGCGGGAAAAGTTAATTTGAATCGCCAATAGGGCTTTAGTACTATAAACACTACAAATAAGAGAATTAGTGACATTTATAATCAACATTAATAGTGCGTAATGTTAATATACTCCCGATTTTATTAACATTGAAAATTACTCGTTTATTTGTAATCGCTTATTTTCAGAGTTATGAAATGTTAACATTGTTATTTCTTGCTTTAAACTATTGATTTTTAATGTGTGTAATTTGGTGAAAAATACAACTTAATACGTGATTAGTGCAGATATTATATTGATTTGTCTTTTTATACTTAAACCAGTATTACATTATATTTGCTCTTCTTTATTTCCAATTGAAATTGATAAAGTTCTTTTGTAAGGCATAGTCACAAAATAACAGTCATTATATTCAAATTAATCATATATTTAGATAGGTATATTAAACTCGGTAAGTCTTACAAATAAATTGTCATATACTAGTAAAAATCTGTACGATGTAATTTAATATTATATTTGGCGATATATATTAAACAGCAAAATGAATACAATTTCTCAATTCCCATCCTCAAAATTTGTATTCCAGCAATCAGCAGTTCACCAAAATACGAACTTTATCATCAAATTGAGATCAGCAGGATATGAACAATTTACAGCCTATAGGTAAGCAACCAGCAAAATTAGATTCGTGAGCACCGCAAAGCGATCGCAGATCTACAACCTGCATGAAAAATTGTAGCGCCAAAATTCCAACCTAATGCACAGCAGATTACATAAGCATGTAGCCTACAATCCGGCCTTATAAGAACCAGAAAAAAGAAAACATGGCTATTGCTTCTAATTGATGGTACTTTTTAAATTTCTTTTTAAAATTTTGAAGAAACCAAACACGTAAGGGAGTCATTTTTGTTATCGAGTGTTTGGTTGCTTTATTTATATTATGTTGTAAGTCTTTATTTTTATTTTTTGAATGTAATATCCGAAGATGTTCTATTAATACAGAGTGAAATCTCTCTACAGCATTTGATTTTGGATTTGCTATGCTAATTAAGTGTAATTTTATATCGTGATTATTACAATAATTTTTTACTAAAGCATTATTAAATTCTGGGCCATGATCAGCGATAATAATATTTGGTTTTTTTATAAGTTTTTATGAATTCTTCGATTATTAACATTGTTTCTTTTCCGGTTTTATTAAAGGTAGGGTGAATAAATCCGAATTTGGAAAATTGGTCAAATATACTGATGAAGTATTCTTTATTTAATGTAAGAAGATTTCGAAAGGGGTTTTTGGTGTAGGGGTTAGATTATCATTTAGTTGTATAGAATGTCGATCATATTTATTTTCTTTGCATATTCTACATTGGTTAATAATTTCTGTAATATCTTTAAGCATATTGGGCCAAAAGTATTTTTCTTTGAGATCATGATAAGTTGCCATTATACCTCTATGATTTAGATAGCCGTTATGATTATCAAAAATTATTTGTGTCTGTTTTTCTTCGCTTTCAACATCTTCTACAAATTTATTACATCTTATTAAATTTATCATATTTGCCTCGAAATTGTTTTGAATTATTTGATTCAATGCTTGTTCGTATTGTTTGGGAATTAATATTAGATATTTGATTTTTGGCACAATGTAATTTTTTAGGAATTCTAGTAATTGTTCATCTTTTTCGTTTATATTGATGTTTACTATGAGTCTTTGTTTTTGATGATCAAATAATTTTTTTTTTCTATATCAAATGGTTTATCAGAAAAATGAAATATGATTTGATTTTTTGCTGTGTTTATTCTGTTGTCTACAAATTTTAATCCATTAATTGGGTTCTCACTTGAGCAGTAAATTGTATTATCTGAATCTGATTTATTTGCAGCTAAACTTTGTTGTTCATCTCTGTCATCGTTATAGATGGTATTTAGTGTTTCGTTTACTATTTGATCTATTTCGTCGGTTTCTAAGATAAAATTTTGTGCTAGTTCATACAAGTTTATCTGAATTTGGGTGTTATCGAAAATTTGTTCTAAAATTTTTATTAATTCTGATTTTTCTAATTTATCTAATCCGCATGATAGGTAAGGAATATTAATTTCGTAAATGTCGTTCTTTATTAAGTAATCGCGTAATTCGGTAAGTGTTCTTTTGAAATATTTTCTGTTTACGTTTTCTAAATAAATATCTTTTGTAATTAAGTGGAAAATTGTTTTGTTTTCGATATTCTGAATTATAATATTTTTATTGTTGATGTTTTTTTCACAATAATTTTTACTATTAAATTTTAAATCTATTTGTCTGGCAAGTCCTTTTGAAAATTTTAAATCTTTTGATATGCAATGTGCGAAAATATCAGTGTTTGTTACGTCGCCTGATTTTTTTATAATTTTGAATTTATCTCTTTGTCTTGATAAAAAGTCTGCAATTTTGTTTGTTTTTCCTGGTAAATATTCAATGCCAAAATTATATTCACCAAGTTCTATCTTCCATCGCATGAGTTTTTGATTTGCGTTTTTCATGGAAAATAACCACGTAAGGGGTTTATGATCGGTACGGATCGTAAATTTTCTACCAATTAAATATGTTCTGAAGTTATTTATAGACCAAATTATTGATTTTAATTCTTTTTCTATTGTACTATAATTTTGTTCTGCCGAATTAAATGTTTTTGAAGCATATGCGACTGGTTTTTCTTGTCCATTTATAACTTGCGAAATTACTGAACCCATTGCAAAGTCAGACGCATCTGTAGTGAGAATAAATTTTTTTGAGAAATCAGGGAATTCTAAAATTGGTGGGTTACTTATTAATTCTTTTGCGGTTTTAAACGATTTCTGGTATTCTTTGTTAGTTATGTCTATTTGTTTATTCTTTCTTAGACACTCTGTAAAAGGTTTGGTGAGTTTCGAGAAATTTGGAATAAAACGTCTGTACCAAGAGAGTTTACCTAGAAAAGATTTTATTTCTTTTACTGTTTTGGGGATCATTATTTTCTCTATTGCCTCAATTTTGTTTTTATTCGGTTTAAGAGTTTCTTGTGATAAAATAAATCCTAAATATTCTGTTTCAGTTTTTAGAAATTCTGACTTATCTAATTGTATTTTGAGATTTGCTTCTTGTAATTTTGAAAAGATTTTCTCTATGTTTTGTAAATGTTCTTCTAATGTATTTCCGAATATGATTATATTATATAGACAAATTTTGAAAGTACTTCGTTTATCATTCTTTGAAATGTTGCGGGTGCATTGATTAATCCGAATGGCATGCGAACGTATTCGTAATGTCCAGAGGGTGTAGAAAAAGCTGTTTTTTCTCTGTCATTTTCGTCCAGTAATATCTGATGAAAGCCGGAATGCAAATCTAATGTCGTGAAATATTTTGGTTTACCGATATGGTCTAAAAGTGTGTCGATGTTGGGCAAAGGAAATTTATCTTCAATCGTTTTTTGGTTTAATTTTCAAAAGTCTATCACTAGTCTTGTTTTACGTTTCCCTGATGCGTCCGTTTTTTTTTTTTTGGCACTATCCATATAGGAGAATTATATGGACTTTTTGACTTTTGAATTACTTTAGTTTTTAATAAATTTTGTACGTGTTCCTCGATATCTTTCTCGTAAATTTGTGGAAGTCTGTAATTTTTTTGAAAAACTGGTGTGTCATCTGTTGTACGGATTTTATGGGTAGTAACATATGTAGCGGATAGTTCTTCGTGCGGTTTTGGAAATAAATCTGAATATTTATCTAATAAATTTTGTACTTTTTCTTTTTGGTCATAAGTGAGGTGTTCGTGTCTAAATTGTACGAATGAGTTATTTAATGTTTGTGAAGATAGTAATTTGAATTTTCTATTCCCGAGTGTTATAACTTTATTTTTAAAATCCATTAAGGCATTACAATGTTCTAATATTTTTACGCCAAATAACATATTACTTTCTTTATGAAAATCGTGTACGAAAAATTCGAAAATTTAATTAGGACTTTAATTTCAACGCAATTTTTACATTTTACTTTTCCTTGAGCTGTTTTGAATGTAATTGGTTTCTGAATCATTTTGAAATTTCTTTGTTTAACAATATTTGGGGATATTAAGTTTATATCGGAACCTGAATCAATTAGTATAAAATAATCTTTAAATCTTATTAAAGGAATGGATTTTAGTTTGGAGGTTATCACATATTTTGTTCTGTTATTTCTGGATCCTCTAAAAAAGAATCGGTGTTATTATTGTCGTAATTTTCTTCCTCGTATTCATCGGTAGTTTGTTCGTCAACTTCAGTATTTTTGTTTTCAATTTCATTACTATAATTTTGTTTAATTGTTGATGTAGTCATAGGTTGTGTATTACGTGTTTGTAATGACATTGGTTGAGGTTGAAATTTGCGTGTTGCAAAGCTGTTTACTAAATTTTGTCTTTTAAATCTATTAGGGCCTGGAGTTGGCTGTTTGTGAATATCGACTGGGTTTGAAGGAAAATGTTGTCCGGGAAATTTTTGAGGTGCTGGGTTAAAATTGAAATTTTTTGAAGTGCTAGCATTTTGTTTTTGATCGTTTCGTGTTAGTGGGCTATTATGTAAAGAGTTGGCATAGCTAAATTCGTTTTTACTTCCTTGTACGAAGTAAAGGAAGTATTGTAATCGCGAAAAATTTCGGTTTCCAGATTTCAACGGAAATATCCATTTTGAGCATCCCTGAATCCATTTTGACTAATTTCGTCGTGACGTCTGTACGTACGTACGTATGTACGTATCTCGCATAACTGAAAAACGGGAAGCCGTAGAAAGTTAAAATTTTGTATTTAGAACTGTTATAACATCTAGTTGTGCACCTCCCTTTTTGGTCATTACATAACTTGCGGAAGTGGTACTTTACTTGAAGCCTGTAATAAATTTTAATGAAAAACTATATTAAAATATAAACCAAAACTTTTCAAATTTGGTATATAAGACTTTTATATGAATGGGAATAACGTAATATATTTTAGTTAAAATGGTCTATCCGGAAGTGGTACTTTACTTGAAGCCTATAATAGATTTTAATGAAAAACAATATTAAAATATAATCCAAAACTTTTCAAATTTGGTATATAAGACTTTCATATCAATGGGAATAACATAATACATTTTAGTTAAAATGGTTTACCCGGAAGTGGTACTTTACTTGAAGCCTATAATAGATTTTAATGAAAAACTATATTAAAATATAATCCAAAACTTTTCAAATTTGATATATAAGACTTTTATGTCAATGGAAATAACATAGTAGATTTTAGTTAAAATGGTCTACCCGGAAGTAGTACTTTACTTGAAGCCTATAATAGATTTTAATGAAAACTATATTAAAATATAATTCAAAACTTTTCAAATTTAGTATTTAATACTTTTATTTCAATGGGAATAACATAATAGATTTTGGTTAAAATGGTTTACCCGGAAGTGGTACTTTACTTGAAGCCTATAATAGATTTTAATGAAAAACTATATTAAAATATAATCCAAAACTTTTCAAATTTGATATATAGGACTTCTATATCAATGGGAATAACATAATAGATTTTGGTTAAAATAGTCTAACCGGAAGTGATACTTTACCTGAAGATGTTATCAGTTTTTCTTGAAAAAAATGGTGTTATTTTGCTTTTAGTAATAAATGCTTCAAATAAAAGTTTTAGAGAATTGAATTCTGCGCCGAAAACATTAATTATGATTGAAATTGCTAAAGTTCTTTTCTAAGGCATAGGCACAAAATAACAGTCATTATATTCAAATTAATCATATATTTAGATAGGTATATTAAACTCGGTCTTACAAATAAATTGTTATATACTAGTAAAAATCTGTACGATGTAATTGAATATTATATTTGGCGATATATATTAAACAGCAAAATGAATACAATTTCTCAATTCCCATCCTCAAAATTTGTATTCCAGCAATCAGCAGTTCACCAAAATACGAACTTTATCATCAAATTGAGATCAGCAGGATATGAACAATTTACAGCCTATAGGTAAGCAACCAGCAAAATTAGATTCGTGAGCACCGCAAAGCGATCGCAGATCTACAACCTGCATGAAAAATTGTAGCGCCAAAATTCCAACCTAATGCACAGCAGATTACATAAGCATGTAGCCTACAATCCGGCCTTATAAGAACCAGAAAAAAGAAAACATGGCTATTGCTTCTAATTGATGGTACTTTTTAAATTTCTTTTTAAAATTTTGAAGAAACCAAACACGTAAGGGAGTCATTTTTGTTATCGAGTGTTTGGTTGCTTTATTTATATTATGTTGTAAGTCTTTATTTTTATTTTTTGAATGTAATATCCGAAGATGTTCTATTAATACAGAGTGAAATCTCTCTACAGCATTTGATTTTTTACTAAAGCATTATTAAATTCTGGGCCATGATCAGCGATAATAATATTTGGTTTTTTATAAGTTTTTATGAATTCTTCGATTATTAACATTGTTTCTTTTCCGGTTTTATTAAAGGTAGGGTGAATAAATCCGAATTTGGAAAATTGGTCAAATATACTGATGAAGTATTCTTAATTTAATGTAAGAAGATCTATATTTATAATTTCGAAAGGGGTTTTTGGTGTAGGGGTTAGATTATCATTTAGTTGTATAGGATGTCGATCATATTTATTTTCTTTGCATATTCTACATTGGTTAATAATTTCTGTAATATCTTTAAGCATATTGGGCCAAAAGTATTTTTCTTTGAGATCATGATAAGTTGCCATTATACCTCTATGATTTAGATAGCCGTTGTGATTATCAAAAATTATTTGTGTCTGTTTTTCTTCGCTTTCAACATCTTCTACAAATTTATTACATTTTATTAAATTTATCATATTTGCCTCGAAATTGTTTTGAATTATTTGATTCAATGTTTGTTCGTATTGTTTGGGAATTAATATTTGATTTTTGGCACTATGTAATTTTTTAGGAATTCTAGTAATTGTTCATCTTTTTCGTTTATATTGATGTTTACTATGAGTCTTTGTTTTTGATGATCAAATTATTTTTTTTTTCTATATCAAATGCTTTATCAGAAAAATGAAATATGATTTGATTTTTTGCTGTGTTTATTCTGTTGTCTACAAATTTTAATCCATTAATTGGGTTCTCACTTGAGCTGTGAATTGTATTATCTGAATCTGATTTATTTGCAGCTAAACTTTGTTGTTCATCTCTGTCATCGTTATAGATGGTATTTAGTGTTTCGTTTATTATTTGATCTATTTCGTCGGTTTCTAAGATAAAATTTTGTGCTAGTTCATACAAGTTTATCTGAATTTGGGTGTTATCGAAAATTTGTTCTAAAATTTTTATTAATATTGATTTTTCTAATTTATCTAATCCGCATGATAGGTAAGGAATATTAATTTCGTATATGTCGTTCTTTATTAAGTAATCGCGTAATTCGGTAAGTGTTCTTTCGAAATATTTTCTGTTTACGTTTTCTAAATAAATATCTTTTGTAATTAAGTGGAAAATTGTTTTGTTTTCGATATTCTGAATTATAATATTTTTATTGTTGATGTTTTTTTCACAATAATTTTTACTATTAAATTTTAAATCTATTTGTCTGGCAAGTCCTTTTGAAAATTTTAAATCTTTTGATATGCAATGTGCGAAAATATCAGTGTTTGTTACGTCGCCTGAATTTTTTATAATTTTGAATTTATCTCTTTGTCTTGATAAAAAGTCTGCAATTTTGTTTGTTTTTCCTGGTAAATATTCAATGTCAAAATTATATTCACCAAGTTCTATCTTCCATCGCTTGAGTTTTTGATTTGCGTTTTTCATGGAAAATAACCACGTAAGGGGTTTATGATCGGTACGGATCGTAAATTTTCTACCAGTTAAATATATTCTGAAGTTATTTATAGACCAAATTATTGATTTTAATTCCTTTTCTATTGTACTATAATTTTGTTCTGCCGAATTAAATGTTTTTGAAGCATATGCGACTGGTTTTTCTTGTCTATTTTATAACTTGTGAAATTACTGAACCCATTGCAAAGTCAGACGCATCTGTAGTGAGAATAAATTTTTTTGAGAAATCAGGGAATTCTAAAATTGGTGGGTTACTTATTAATTCTTTTGTGGTTTTAAACGATTTCTGGTATTCTTTGTTAGTTATGTCTATTTGTTTATTCTTTCTTAGACACTCTGTAAAAGGTTTGGTGAGTTTCGAGAAATTTGGAATAAAACGTCTGTACCAAGAGAGTTTACCTAGAAAAGATTTTATTTCTTTTACTGTTTTGGGGATCATTATTTTCTCTATTGCCTCAATTTTGTTTTTATTCGGTTTAAGAGTTTCTTGTGATAAAATAAATCCTAAATATTCTGTTTCAGTTTTTAGAAATTCTGACTTATCTAATTTTATTTTGAGATTTGCTTCTTGTAATTTTGAAAAGATTTTCTCTATGTTTTGTAAATGTTCTTCTAATGTGTTTCCGAATATGATTATATCGTCCATGTAAAAGAGACAAATTTTGTTAATAAATTCTGAAAGTACTTCGTTTATCATTCTTTGAAATGTTGTGGGTGCATTGATTAATCCGAATGGCATGCGAACGTATTCGTAATGTCCAGAGGGTGTAGAAAAAGCTGTTTTTTCTCTGTCATTTTCGTCCAGTAATATCTGATGAAAGCCGGAATGCAAATCTAATGTCGTGAAATATTTTGGTTTACCGATATGGTCTAAAAGTGTGTCGATGTTGGGCAAAGGAAATTTATCTTCAATCGTTTTTTGGTTTAATTTTCGAAAGTCTATCACTAGTCTTGTTTTACGTTTCCCTGATGCGTCCGTTTTTTTTTTTGGCACTATCCATATAGGAGAATTATATGGACTTTTTGACTTTTGAATTACTTTAAGTTTTTAATAAATTTTGTACGTGTTCCTCGATATCTTTCTCGTAAATTTGTGGAAGTCTGTAATTTTTTTGAAAAACTGGTGTGTCATCTGTTGTACGGATTTTATGGGTAGTAACATTTGTAGCGGATAGTTCTTCGTCCGGTTTTGGAAATAAATCTGAATATTTATCTAATAAATTTTGTACTTTTTCTTTTTGCTCATAAGTGAGGTGTTCGTGTCTAAATTGTACGAATGAGTTATTTAATGTTTGTGAAGATAGTAATTTGAATTTTCTATTCCCGAGTGTTATAACTTTATTTTTAAAATCCATTAAGGCATTACAATGTTCTAATATTTTTACGCCAAATAACATATTACTTTCTTTATGAAAATCGTGTACGAAAAATTCGAAAGTTTTATTTAGGACTTTAATTTCAACGCAATTTTTACATTTTACTTTTCCTTGAGCTGTTTTTAATGTAATTGGTTTCTGAATCATTTTGAAATTTCTTTGTTTAACAATATTTGGGGATATTAAGTTTATATCGGAACCTGAATCAATTAGTATAAAATAATCTTTAAATCTTATTAAAGGAATGGATTTTAGTTTGGAGGTCATCACATATTTTGTTCTGTTATTTCTGGATCCTCTAAAAAAGAATCGGTGTTATTATTGTCGTAATTTTCTTCCTCGTATTCATCGGTAGTTTGTTCGTCAACTTCAGTATTTTCGTTTTCAATTTCATTACTATAATTTTGTTTAATTGTTGATGTAGTCATAAGTTGTGTATTACGTGTTTGTAATGACATTGGTTGAGGTTAAAATTTGCGTGTTGCAAAGCTGTTTACTAAATTTTGTCTTTTAAATCTATTAGGGCCTGGAGTTGGCTGTTTGTGAATATCGACTGGGTTTGAAGGAAAATGTTGTCCGGGAAATTTTTGAGGTGCTGGGTTAAAATTGAAATATTTTGAAGTGCTAGCATTTTGTTTTTGATCGTTTCGTGTTAGTGAGCTATTATGTACAGAGTTGGCATAGCTAAATTCGTTTTTCAATAACGATTCACATTGTTCTAATGTCGTAGGTTGTTTCACAATGAAAGATCCCTTTATTATGGGCGGTAACAATGATATAAATTTATTTACGATTGCTTTTTGAGTCTCCTGGAGAATAGTATTTTTTTGTTCTAAGTTATAACTTTTTGCAAGTATTTTTGACTTGTATAATTCGTATTTGTCTAACATTATTTTTAATGTAGTTTCTGTGTTTTGTTTATACTTAATTTCAAATAATTCTAGCAATAATGTCTCAGGTGTTTTAATATCTGAGAAATTAGAATTTAGAAATAGTTTTAAGTCTTCCCAATTTGTGAACTTTTTTTGTGAAACAATCTTTTTCGCATTATTTATTAATCTATTTTTCACGAAGTTAAAAGCGAACACTTTTTGTGTTGCTGACAATTGTAATGTATTAAGAATAATATATGTTTCATCTACAGTTTCAATGAAATTATTAAGAGTTGTTATGTCCCCTTCGTATGTTGGGATCATTTCAACATAGTTTTTAATATCTTGTAAAGAAATCATGTTGTTAATCTTGATGGGTTTAATATAATTCGCCTAATATTATTTTGAGCGATATTTACAAATTCTTCGTTTTCAGAATCTGACATAAATATTATATGATTGCGACACAAGACGTGTGCTCGTACTCTTTATTACTAGTATTTACTAGAGAGTAACATAAAGTTTTACTTACAAGAAGAAGCTTATAGCTACGGTTTTCATTGCAAGGAATCTAAGGAGTCTTCTAGTGGTTTTCGAACTGCTTCTCGTAGACAGGAGTAGACGAGATGTGAAGTTCTTGAAGCTTGAAGTCTGTGTTCTTGTAGTCGATTGGACAGCAAGAAGAAGCGATTGAACAGCGACAGTGGTCTGATGGGACGTATGAATAGTCCTCTGATGGGCACTGTTTTGCCGTAAAATTGACTGATGAGTAAGGTCTTATTGATATAGCCTTATGTGCGACGAACGTTGCACTTTGTTCTGAATAGCCAATTATCATATAAAAATATGACAATGAGATGAGTAACTTTTGTGTTTTTCACTGTTACAAACTTATTATTGGCTATCCTACAGCGACTGCGCCAATTATATTATTAAACTTTTTATTATTGTTTTAAAAAAGTTTATTGTTAAGATTATTATGATTACAGAGTTATACAAGCGTGATTTCAGGTTGAGAGCTGCCTTAAGACTAACTATTCTACGACTATCTATCTTACACTTTACCTTGTGGAAGTTTATAACTTTACCCTTAGTCAGCATTCCTAAGAGTAGTTGTGTTTCATAATTTATATATATATATATATATATATATATATATATACCGAGAGTTTTTTTTATCAGTGAACATGGGCGTATGTCATTACCATAGTTACATTTAAAATGATTGACAGCAATGCATTATCGCGTTTTTTTTAAAACTGAACATAGGACGTGACATTTAGTATATCTGTCAATGTCATCAAATTGTTATACTTCAAAATGTAGTTAAAGAAAAGTTCAAATTGTAAATTGGAGTAATTATAACGAGTCTACAACAAGTTTCTGACTTATGTGCATTAATTTTTAATAAGCGACCCAGTCCAACAACTATAAGAAAAATTTACAATGACTACAAAACTAAAGATGCGTCAATAAACAGCACAAGAAGAAAATCAGACCAAGTACTGTAGTTAATAGTAAGAAACAAGAAATTATACAATTAATTGAAAGTGACAACACCCTGTCAACAATTTTTTTTCTGAAATTAAGAATACTAGTATACAAGGTTTTAAGACAAGAACATTTTAAGAGTTTTAATATCAAAATCACCAAGAGTTATTACACAACGATATAGAACGAAGAAATATCTTTTGCGAAGATATGATGAACAAAATTAATAGTGGGGAAATATTACTGGATCGAATTTTATTTACGGATGAAGCGACATTTTATATTAATCGGGAAGTAAATTCACAAAATTGCAGGTATTGGAGTCGTCAAAATTTTCACTTATATCTGCACCAGGTATTCCCCCAACGCTGGATAGGACGTGGTGGAGAAGTGGAGTGGCCTGCAATGCCACCAGATCTTGCACCAAACGATTTTTTTTTCTTTCCATTTAAAAAATTGTATTTACAATGGTGACAAAATTGATCAATTAAAAAATAGGGATAAAATATAATTTATATTAATTATTTCTTGTCTTAGGCTTATGTCAGTATAGAATTATACCATATAATTTGAACTTTTTCTTCAACTGTATACATTTTGAAATATGACAATTTGATGACATTGACAGATATACTAAATGTCACGTCCTATGTTCAGTTTTAAAAAAAACGCGATAATGCATTGCTGTCAATCATTTTAAATGTAACTATGGTAATGACATACGCCCATGTTCACTGATAAAAAAAACTCTCGGTATATATATATATATAATTTGTCAATTTTTTTCATACGGTCAAAAATGAGCACGTTTTGATCAAAACGTCAGAACAATGTGAATGCTCTGTGTGTTTCTGATGTGTTATGTTGTGGTGTGATGTGTCGTGATAACACGTGTTAACACGAAACTTCAGCGCAGTCTGTATCTACCTTAACAGTTTTTCCCGTAAGGTGTATAAATCGCGAACACATATTTAAGCGAGTCTTTGAAGCTGCACTCAGCTAATTTTGCCATGGATGTCAACGTGGTGTGCTACTCTATTCGTGTTTTATAGGCCTGAGGTTGTCATTTTATAAAATAGAGAATATGTATTTTCATTTTTTACATTGATTTTATTATAAAATTTTTATGCTCTAAATTTTTTTTAAAACAAAAAAATATACTACATGCGAATTTAAAATTCGCGTTATAAACAATTTTGTTTTCTCTCGTTTAAAAAATGACATTATTTATTTTATGTCTTACTAGTATGTTATTGTTTTATAACAACCTCAACATTAGGTCCGTTATTGAGTAAATAATGCCCTAGGGCGTATTAAGTTGCTATGGTAATGTTGACAACAAACTGAGATTAATAATACTGATACTAACATAAAGTGCAGTTAAGGTTAAGAAGCATTGTGAATTGTAGTCGTTTATAATCATATTTGTTTCATCACAAATACAAACCAGCATACTTCTTATTCTTAGCAATAACATTACTCGTCCATATTGACAGAAAAATACCGCATGAAATATATTTTTTGTTTGAAAAAATGCTTTGTTTACAGAAACAAAATATTACCTAGGTACCGCATTCAAAGGCTACTTTGTAAGTTGTATTAAAATTTTGTGATTTATTAT
This sequence comes from Ophonus ardosiacus, assembly GCA_943142095.1. Lineage (NCBI taxonomy): Eukaryota > Metazoa > Arthropoda > Insecta > Coleoptera > Carabidae > Ophonus > Ophonus ardosiacus. The sequence continues at coordinate 31,760,619 of OW964834.1, read as the reverse complement.
TTTTGTTTGATAAATTCTAGTCAGGCAAAATGTTTATTAAGAATTTCTAGTAAGACATAAAACGTTGAAGGCACCACGGGTGTTAAACGACAATAATTGTCTTTATAACAACCCTTGGTACCTTAATTACTATAACATACACGTAGCCAGGATATTTTTGTAGGATGGGCCAGCGGCGGGTCAAAAAATATTTAGGTGAGTCACTAATCAGAAAGTTTTGTACTGCTACTTACCTTTTTCATTAGAACAAAAATAAACAAATTCTGACTTTTTAGCCATACAATTTGTGAAGCATATATGTACATACGTAATTAATTTGTAAGATTAAGCCATGATTGCACCAACAATATTGCATCGAAATGAAATGTCAAATGAATTATAACATATTGCTGTCAAAATTTTGATTTACATTTTTTTGTTTAAACTTAGATTAAACGTGATTAAAATTAATTTCATGTTGGTGCAATAGGGCTGTTGCAAGAATTTTTATATGACTTCTAAGTATTAAATTTTAAAAGATATTGTTCTTTAAAGAGCCTCAAATTTGAAAATATCACGAAATATCCTTTAGATATTTTACAATTAATTTTTGAAATTTGGATAAAATTTTGAATAAGTCACGTGATCTGAAACAGAATGTGACGTTAGAGTGCATACATCTTCATCGGTTCTAAGGTGTCAAGTGTATTGTCAAAGTTGTCAAACAAGTATCAAATTTTTAGATTGGTTCAAGTTGTATAATATGTAGGTAATAAAAAGTTCAAAATAAAATGAGTAATTTACGATATTGTATTGTGTCTTCTTACAAAAATACTGTTAGGAACAAACCTGCTATAGAGTTTATAAATTTTACAAAAGATGCGAAGAAAAGAAAATTGTGGCTAGAAGCAGTAGGTCGAAAAGAGCTGATAATTTGTCAGAAAAATCGTGTCTTCATGTTTGTGAAGATCATTTCAACTTTCATCCACCTTCACGATAACAGTATATCATTGTTGCTTCACTTTATGTTCAGGGCAATCTTTACATCTGACTATACAGATATTTTTTTCTCGATATAGATCTACATGTCCTATAGCAGATTCAATGTAAGAATCACGACCAGAACTTTAAAGTAAAATATATTATCAATTTATATAGTAAATTCAGTTTTTATATTTTATTTTACCTCAACTCTTTAACACCCCTTATTTCGGTAGCAGTAAAACAATCGTTCTGATATAAATTCAGCCATCATCCAGCTATCGGCCTTCGGTAAATTGTCCGACTTAGCTTGAGTGTAATTTGAATTAGCCATTATTATTATTCAATTACAATGAGCAATGTCAGCGTCAAATGTCAAATTAAAAGTGACAAACTTTAGCCTACGTTTAGTTTTATAAATAATATGAATAAACGTAGGTGATGGTAAAACCACCCCGGTGCAACTTGTATTGGGAAACTGGCAGCAAACAGTAGGCAGTGAGAGTAGTTGTGCTCCCTGCGACCCAGATGTCTCTAACAGGTTCATGTCGCTGCTAAAGTTTGAAATGAATTAAGTAATCTATGAAGTAAAAAAGAAAAATTTATAATATTATTTGTCAGAATTAAACAATAGTAAAATTTTTTATTGAAAATGTCATTGATGCATTATGCTAAGAGATTGTTGTTCTAAAAAAATACACTATGGCTTATGATAAGTAATTTAATTTTATTTCAGTTTATTTTTTCTAACAATAATATTTTCAGTTTGAATTTTCGTTACAACGAGGTTACAAATATAAATGTCTGCATCCCAACTGCAAAAATAAACGTATGAAAGCAAGACAAGCACAAAATAAACACTTTTAGATTTTCTGTAGGAAATACGGCGCGATGTGATATTTGGAAGAAATTTTGTAATATTAACTCTGATGAAAATTTGTCATATTCCTTTATTTGTGAAGATCATTTTGAAGAAAATTTTTTTAATAACAAGAAAAATCGTTTATTAGGTAATGCAATTCCAACTATTCATTCCGGCGGTATTACAAATTAAGGAAGGAATTCCTTATCTGTACTTCAAACATCTGTTCCTCTTCACGTACTTTGCCGACAGGAACAGTACAAAATTTCAAGGATTTATCCAACTCTTTCTGTGAAGAAAACTGAAACTTCAGCTTCAGGTTTGATGTGATAGTGTTAGCCACTTTGGTCCTCGCCCAAATAACGACAAAAGAACTTGGAATGAAATTTTAAGGTCGAATCTTGAAAATGAATTTATAATGTGTGGCATAAAATGCAAATCAATCACGAAATTTACTGAGCACCGCTTCTACGAGAACATATTACTTAACTACCGCACATACGTACACCATTTTCCATCTGTTAGAAAACAACGTCTCGGCGGAAGACCAAAATATTGCTGAAAAGACAAAATCAGGGCAGATATAAAATAGGAGAACCTACGTTCCGAAAATGTAAGCGATCGTTTAAATTGGCACTTCAAAATCCACGCGAAATAACGTTCATAAGGAGACCAAGAAGATCGTATAAAATTGATACAGTCTGAATAATGTGTAATCGTTATAAACAAGAATTCAGCTGGCTCTTCCAAGTAATCAAGAATAAGAAGAAAATGCTCTTTTATTATAAATTATTTTGTTTAAATAATGTAAGTTGAACATGAAATAAAAATCATGAAAATCAATTATTTTTTATTTGAATATACCTACTGAAATTATAAAAATTAAGTAATCATTGTAAATTAAACAAATGAACGTTGACAGGTCCATATGACATATATTTGACGTTTACTTGACATGTATTTGACAAATGTCAAAAGTAGTTTGATCCCCTGCATTAATTCCGTGCTGCCAACTTAATGCATTGACTTGCACTTCTCGTTTACGTTATTGTTTTGTGGGTAAAACCTTTGATTATATAGTACCATGTAGTAGTAGTATATAATCAAAGGTAAAACTATTTTCCTATTGGCTATTAATGATGTAATGTATGTACTTCTACGTCACAGGAGTGGGGGGTAGTTTTTCAGGACGCCAATCTTTTTATTTAATTATTTTCACAAATAACAACAAATTATTAAAATAAAAATTATTACTAAGAAAATCATTGCATAAACTTACTAGAAGCAGTGGCGGATTCAGGGGGAATAAATTCGAAATTAAATTATGGTCAAACTACTATTATAATATTTAACTTATTAAATCATTAAATATTATGACAAAGTTTCAAATTCTCTACAATTTTCATGCGAATATCTTTCGCCAGTCCCAAGATGACGTTAGATGCTAGGGTTAGAAGGGTTAGAGACAATATTACCGTTCGATTTGCTCCAAATTTCACTTCATCTCAACTCCTAACGTGATTTAAACCTTATTATTACCTATATATTATATGAAAATGTATATTCTCACTAATACAAACTAAAATTATATTTTTATTTTATACAGTGTGTCCCATTTAGAAGTGCCACCATTGGGATCTCGAGAACTATAAGAGATACAATGTCAGTTAAATGGAACTTTTTGTGCGCCTTTGGGAGGCCATCTCAGATGTGCTTTTGTTTTTCCAAAAATTCTCATAGGGCACTAGATAATGACGAAAAACTGAATATTGTTGATTTTTTCTTTCTCAAATAACTTCTAAACTATTAGTAATTGAGAAAAACGTTTCAAATACTAACAATAGAAATTTTTATTAACTAACCAGTGGCGTACGAAATAAATTTTTATATCCGGAAATTTTCGAGATATAACACAAACTTATATTTTTTTAAATGGAACCCATATCTGATTTTAGTCTCAAAAAAATCAATATTTTTTTCTCTTTTCAATGATGTAAGGGTTATTATGTTTTGTATTTGTTTTGCTCCTAAAATTTAATTTTTCTCTTTATTTTCTTGAATTTTCTTATTATTTCCCAAAAAAAAAAACATTATTATTTTTATTAATTATAAAAAAGAGAAAAAAATATTATTTTTTTTGAGTCTAAAATCAGATATGGGTTCCATTTAAAAAAATATAAGTTTGTGTTATATCTCAAAAATTTACGGATATAAAAATTTATTCCGTACGCCACTGGTTAGTTAATAAAAATATCTATCTTTTATATTTGAAACTTTTTTCTCAATTATTAATAGTTTAGAAGTTATTTGAAAAGGAAAAAATCAACAATATTCAGTTTTTCGTCATTACCTAGTGCCCTATGAGAATTTTTGGAAAAACAAAAGCACATCTGAGATGGCCTCCCAAAGGCGCACAAAAAGTTCCATTTAACCGACATCGTATCTCTTATAGTTCTCGAGATCCCAATGGTGGCACCTCTAAATGGGACATACTGTATATACAGAGTGTAAATCAAAAGTGGGACATAGGCGTTTAACATAGGAAATTAGTTTTTCTCTGCGCAAACGATATTTAATTATTTTATGCAAAATACTTCAAATAAGAATTATAGATATTTAAATTCTACATCTAAATTATGTGAAATAATTATTCTAGCTCTTCATATAAACGTAAAAATTAATTATAAAGTTACAGTTTTTATGAGTCTAGGCAGCCATGGATTTATGACAAAAATAAACAAATGCGTTGTTTCTATCTGTCTATTATAACTAATTTTTTATTAGAGTAATAAATTAACACAAAACACAAAAAATAAAATGTTTTAGTTCTAATTGACAGTTAAAACCAATGCATTTGTTTATTTTTTTGTCATAAGTCTATGGCTGCCTAGACTAAAAGTTCACAAAAATTGTAACTTTATAATTAATTTTTACGTTTATTTGAAAAGTTAAAATAATTGTTTCACATGATTTAGATGCAGAGTTTAAATATTTATAACTTAAACGCCTATGTCCCACTTTTTGATTTACAGCCTGTAAATGTACAGGATAATGTTTAAATATGTGTATTAATATTTATATTCCAAATTTTTGTTGCCCCCAACCAACCCCCCCCCCCCCCCCTAAATTTTATTTCTAATTTATTATTATGCGCATATGTATAAACCAGGAGTAAAAACCCGTCAAAAAAGCCCTGGTTATTATAATTTTTACCATTTGTACAATTAAAAATTCATTTTTCTCAAAATGATTTGCACAAACAAATACTTATAATTGGAATAGTACTACCTTTTTTTAGTTTAAGTTCAGTATTTATTTATTATTAAAACCCAACGTTTCGGCACCATAAACTGGTGCCTTCTTCAGGGGAAAAATTGACATAAAAATGTGAAAAAACAAAAACAAGTAATCAAGGTAACAAGAAAAGTTCGTAAATGTTACCTTTTTTACTTCCTTGTACGAAGTAAAGGAAGTATTGTAATCGCGAAAAATTTCGGTTTCCAGATTTCAACGGATATATCCATTTTGACCATCCCTGAATCCATTTTGACTAATTTCGTCGTGACGTCTGTACGTACGTATCTCGCATAACTGAAAAACGGGAAGCCGTAGAAAGTTAAAATTTTGTATTTATGACTGTTATAACATCTAGTTGTGCATCTCCCTTTTTGGTCATTACCTAACTTTACTTGAAGCCTATAGTAGATTTTAATGCAAAACTATATTAAAATATAATCCAAAACTTTTCAAATTTGGTATATAAGACTTTTATATCAATGGGAATAACATAATAGATTTTAGTTAAAATGGTCTACCCGGAATTGGTGCTTTACTTGAAGCCTGTAATAGATTTTAATGAAAAACTATATTAAAATATAATCCAAAACTTTTAAAATTTGGTATATAATACTCTTATGTCAATGGGAATAACATAGTAGATTTTAGTTAAAATGGTCTGCCCGGAAGTGGTACTTTACTTGAAGCCTATAATAGATTTTAATGAAAAACTATATTAAAATATAATCCAGAACTTTTCAAATTTGGTATATAATACTTTTATATCAATGGGAATAACATAATAGATTTTGGTTAAAATAGTCTAACCGGAAGTGATTCTTTACTTGAAGCTGTTATCAGTTTTTCTTGAAAAAATAGTGTTATTTTGATTTTAATAATAAATGCTTCAAATAAAAGTTTTAGAGAATTGAATTCTGCGTCGAAACGTCAAGTATGATTAAATTAGCTCTTTAATAAGCGAGATATGTAAATTTAAAAATGATGTACTTTTTGGTTTCTGTAATTAAGTTTGCTATGAATTAGGACAAAAAATACGTGCAATTTTATGATTGGGTCTATTATAATACATATTTTAATTATTAACAAAATATGTATAGTGTAACAGGCGTACAAGGAAGTCATGTGGTGTCCACATCAGATATTTATGTATACAATTTTCTAGACAATATATGCATGCCCGGCTATAACTTGGACGGCGAACATGCATCTTCTCAGGAAAAACTCTCCTTTTGCCAGAGGAAAAAACCGTCCCAAAAAAAGGTAGTATTATTCCAATTATTAATATGAGTTCTGAAAGATATTTTAATAAATACTTATACTTTATATTTGGACATAAATTTTATTATTCTTTATTTATTTATTCTTATATAATAAGAACGCATTATTTAAAAGAAGAATCCAAATACAAGATACTTTTAAGTGGGAAAGTCTTTAACGCCCGAATATTCAAAAACAGAATATTCAAAGCCACAATATGCATGCACAGAATCATTCAAATTCCAAATATTCAACAACAGAATCGCGAACCGCCAGAACGCGCTTCGCCCGAATCATTCAAAAACGGAATAGGTGGGTGTGGTCTCGTGCCAAGCGGAGGTCTTTTTAGATTATGTTGTCGGTTTTTACAGGGTGGGCCTGGCCTGACTACGTCCCTGGTAGTAAGTTGGGTGACTAAAATTTTGAGCAAATTCTACCAGTCATATTAAGATATTTTCAATCATCTGATTTCATTCTTAATAACAACGTAAAATAGGAATAAGCTGTACTCATTACCTATAAATACAAAACAATTTTACTATAATTAATTATTAATTTGTTACTGTTAAAAATCTTACAGTTAAATAAGTTTCCAAAGACATTATACCTAAGGATGCAGCAGGCAATGTTAAAGGTTTTTGACTTCTTAAAATCATTAACATTCTGTCTTTTTGGTTGTTAGAAGGTATATTATACCATGAAGTACAATACGTATCCCAGCCAATACCTGTACTCTAAAAAGATAAACAATTTTTTGATATTGAGTAGTACTACAAATAATAATATATTTTTCTTACCTCATCTATCAATTTTTGTCCATAAAAGCATATCAAATATAGTACAACCAGCCATCCAGCTAAATGCAAAGCAAATCTTAACGAATCAGTTAAGGATTTAGCTATAAGGACTTGAAAACATAGGACACTTATTTCGAAAGAAGTCAGTGTTATATGCATCAGCATCATTGGACTAAATGCTTCTGTAATATCTGTACAATATCTATAAATTATAAATATATTTTATTTGAAATCGCCGCTAAATTGCACAAAAAATCGGCATTAACATCTCAGAAATTGTAAGTAAAAAGTAATCCATTATACGACGATTTCATGCAATTGCAGAGTTGCCAACCTTGTGATAATTGCTGTACATGTAAGATAATTTGGGCAGGTGTACGATGTACAATAGTAAATTTGTACGTAAAATGACAAAAATATGTGCAAGAATATAGTGGAGGAGCGCAAAGTAATTATCTCGAAACCGGTTCAAACAACTCCGATTTTGATGATTTTTTTTTAAATGTCGGTAATGCCAAATACTTTAACCTTTATAGTTTGAAAATTGACGCTCTTTGTTATTTATTAAATTATTTAATTTTTAAAAATTATTAATATCGGCGTTAAAATAATGTTATTTATGAAAGTATAATATTTAGAAACGACATCCAGTGACCTTGTATATTGGATACTGAGAAGTAAGATTTATTCTAAAATGATTGGAGTATGTAATCTGATGTGGCCAGCACATAACCTCTTGCCGGATAGTTTACCTGTGTGCATAAAACAAAGATTATTTTACAAATACAAATACATTCATGTATAAGTCTTTGACGTTCAAACTTCTTTATATATTTTTCTCCATATATTTACAAAATCTGTAGGTTATTTTAATATAAATTATATGCAACAAATTTCAAAATATATTTTACTATATTAAAATTTTATGCAGATAACAGGGATTATTAATTCGAACAATGTTTGTCTTCTCTACATACATGTACTGAAAACATTAATTTTTGGCAGTTTCAATTGTATAAGGTATATCTGGAAATGTGCGTATATTCGTACATAACTTCTATCAAATTTTCTTTTTTCATAAATGTATCTAAATAACACATTGATTTTATTTCAATAAAGTGATGATGAGATTGCTCTCTTTTTATACTAATATCGATGTGTAATGTCGTCAATATTATATCTTATTTAAGAAGAATTTGATAACTTTTTGCAGTTCAATGTTACTGTAGTCTACAGTGCTCGTGCATTTTCCCATAATCTTTGAGATAAATTTAACAGTTCTTTAACGTAGACTTGTCATCTCAACAATAGTCACAGGGCAAACTAATAATTAAGAGATTCTCTAAGTATATTTTTCTTAATTCACTTTCATCTTTTGTTTATAACATTTAAATATAGTGTTCCTTCTCGTAGAGAGTCATCTTATTCGCACTTTGTTCGGCTTGTACCGTCTACAATTCAAATGTCTTGTCTTCTCGTTGGCAATCCATCCACCGCCTTTTCACTCATCCATGTGCGCTGAGGGCTGCCCTGATTATCTAATCTTGTCCAAAATTAGGAGCATTTTGGATATAAACTAAACGTTGTAACTTTTAACAAAACTTCCTACAATTTATTTGTGGCGATATTCTTATAAAGAGCAGGCCTTCCTTCAATTTAAAACTAAAAGTTTTTCGGCCTCCACCTCTATATCTATATTCATTGTGCAAACTTACATAACATAACAACGTGCTGTGTAGATAAAATGCACAGTCGCAAGTGTACAATGAAATGTTTGTTCCTGTTGGCCCGCTGAGCAAAAGTCCGTGTTTGCGGGTTCGACAAACCTGAACATGTATAAACGTGCCTGATGATGTCCGCTTGGTACCTACTTGTCCACGTAGACGGACTGAGCAAAAATGTTGTAATATAAAATATTTTGTTACGTGCCAAAACATTTTACTCGTACCCAACACACTGAAGTATCAAAAATGCCAATATACACAACAATTTGTTCGAAGATGTCTGATCAGACTCAAATGTGCTTTTTGTTTTGCTTGATCAGTGTGAGTTATCCCATACACCAAGCACTGAAACAACAGTTTCAAACTCAGTTACGCAAGAACGCTTTTTATAAAAACGTTTTTGTTCGTTTAGTGTGCGCCCAGCCTTAGCCGTAATGATAATTTATAACAATTAGTATAACATATTAGAATTCTTGATATCTGAATTTTGGATAATCCATTTGTTATATTATTAGCCAATTTACCGGGTATAGCAAATGCAGCGATAGAACATCTGAAAAAAGTGTACGTACAAGTGCCTTTGTGGCTGTATAATTATTTTTCACCGATTGAATGAGGGTGGAACCTTACAAATTTTTTAATACCAAACTCCATTGACCAGCCACCTGCTCTGTACTGGGAATTGTGGCTGCAGAAAAATCGGGCTGTTCTGTACACCCACTTGTGCAGAATTCAGCGGTGAAATTTGCACAAATTGTCCTCCAAGACCAATGAGTACATATAATGATGACGAAATAGAAGACAAAGAGAATGTACAAAATAATTAAAAATATTTTTAAAATGTAGTTTGTAATAAATTTCTATTGACAACGAATTAAAGTAGTCATCATTTTTTGCTGCATTACACTCATTATCTTGATCTTTGAAGACTAGTTATTATAATAAACATATTTTTAAAACATATTTTATTTTTAATTTATTTTTTTCACCAAAAATATTAGAAAAAAAAAATTTCAAAATTTTTTGACTTTTTCGAATTTTGAATTTTTTTTTGGCTAGAGCGTCAATTTTTAACCTATAAAGGTTAAAGTATTTTTAATTACGGACATTTAAAAAAAAAATATTAAAATCGGAGCTGTTTTGACCGGTTCCAAGACAATGCACTTTTTTGAGCTAACGCTCCTCCACTAATAACGAACTAAATAATTCCAATGAAATAGGCTGTGTTTGACGTTGCACTTTTATCACCCTAATATCTAAATCCTAAATTTATATGCCCTAAATCTAGTGATTATTTAGGATTTTAGGAATTAGATTTTAGGGTTTTGCAGGAGCACACTGTGCCTTGAAGTTGACGCGCACTAATTAAACAAATTATATTCGTTGCTACGTATAATTTGTACAAAACGTCAAATTTACTATCAAAGAATAGCTTCTTAGTTTCTATTTTATGAAATATAATTTTAACATTTACTCTCAAGCATCAAATTGAATCGAATTGTATAATTCATTTTTGTTGTTCTAAAGTGTTGCCATACAAACCAATGGATATCACTAGTGTGCCATTCGGAGTTGTATTTATATGTACAAGACCTAAATCCTAAATACAACGCCAAAATGCAACATGACACAGTCTAAGTTTGAGACAAAACATATAATTTTGAGTGTTCTTTACGATAACTTCAATTTCCGAAATTAGCAACATTGAATGTCTGACTGACAGATTATATTTAAACTTAACCTATAAAATAAATTTCCTTTCAATTTCACAATTTTTCGGTTTCAAAAAATTTAGTATGCACCTCGGCACTGAAGTTCCTTTTTATCACTCATATGGTTTATTTTCCTCGGCCTTACGGCCTCGGTAACTAAATTCCATATTCGTGATGAAATAAAACTCAATGGCTTGATACAAGAATAACTATTATTCTATGACAATCTGCATTATGCAGATTTTGGTATACTACGTCTCAATTTATATTGAAAAATGTAAGAGGGTAGCGCTAGAATTATTGAGAATAAAATTTGTTCTGTCATTTTAATCAGCTATTTGTCTGTCAGTTGAAATTAAGTAGCGAAAATTAAGTAAGTTAGAACTTAGTTAATCATTTTTTTAAAGTGTCGTTGTGAGTGAAAATAAGTAATTAACCAGAGAGTAATTTCAAATCATGTTTTATTAATAGGGGATTCCACTCATATTGAATTTTTATATAAATTATGTATATGTATAATTATTTCTTCCCATATAACTGTTATTGACGCAAATTTATTTTTTGTTTTATCACTGTTTTTAAATGCTAAAATATATTACGTACTTTTAAAACGCGCGGGCTCAATGATGCTACCGAACCCGGCCTTTTTTATTAGCCGACAATGTAAGCGGGCGTTCCCATCAACAAACCAGTGACAGCCAGATTGATCTACTAGAGCGTTTGTTTATAGTGGTTATATGCGCTACTCGGCTTAAAGTCATTTTTCAATTTTATATTATTATTTGATTAAGGCAACAGAATACTATTCATTATCTAAGAATAATTTTATAATAAAGCAGATGATATAACTTTGGTTGCACAACATTGACAAATGGTTTAAGACCTCTGGTAACAGCAGCCAAGACAGCAGCTGCTGAGAGAGAAAGCACGATAAAATGCCACTGCTCTCCACTAATGGGTTCGTTTACGTCGTAAGGCGGCAAACAGTAGATGCCAAATATTTTCCTTTTTACCTCCCGCTACCCTAGATAAGGGAGCTATAGGGATCGTGCTAAAAATCATAGAGATTTTAGTGAATAAGCACGTTTTGATGTCCCCAGAAACCGATTTTAACATTTTTACAATGATGTCTGTGGGTATGTATGTGTGAGTGTGTATGTGTCTGTGTGGATCCTGTGGGCACGATTACTCAAATACTATCAATCAGAAAATTTTGAAATTTTGTATACCCATTCTACACTAATGTGGGAAGAGCTCATTATTTTTTAGTGTATATCGGATATACCGGAAGTATCACTTATACAAGTTTTTAACAGTTTTTCTTGAAAAAAAATACATTGAATATAATTTTTCAGCAACGTTTGCTAATAAAAATTAAATATAACGGTACAATCTTCAATTCTACGATAATAGCATTTAGTAAATAACTTTAAATATAAATTTATAATATAATTTATTATCATATATCATCTTGCCTATGCCTAAAAAAAAAAAAACAATATTTTAATAACAATTTTGACATATTTAAACAAATGTCACTGTCAGGAAGCAATTACATTAAATTTAATAATGAAACAGTTTTAAGGAGAATGTAGTATATGTATTTGAATCTAATAAAATTAAGGTTTGTAAAAATAATATATAATAATATATATATATATATATATATATATATATATATATATATATATATCATGCATAAATATTATTGGTACTATTGATTTGCTTCATTGTCTTCCAGAATACGGATTTGAAAAGACTTTGTGTCAAGATGCGAGTACTATTTTGATTTTTGTTAAGTGTTTCTATTAGTTTTGTCAATATTTGTGAAATATATTTTGTGTATGATATATTTGTTAAATTTAAAATAAAAATTGTTATGAGTGAATGTAAAAATATTTGAACATAATGGTTGCTTTATTTATTACTGCGGGTTAAATACCCAAAGGGAGGTTATGGGCTGACCACATCAGATTTTTTTCTTAAATAAGAGGCCAAATTTAAAAAAAAAGAAAATTAGGGAATTTTTGAATTTAAAAATACTATAACATGTGAAAAAATGAAAATATCGTGCAATCTCCCATTTATTTGTGATTTGTCGTACTGCGTAATAATGCTTTCAAAGAATTCACACAGCGCTTAAGGAGGGTTTACATTGGTATAGTAACTAAGCTTAGTTACTTGTACTAGTAGCTAACCTGGCTAGTCTACTGTCTCCGACACAAGACAGTGGATGTCTACACTTAAAAAGTATTATTGTCCACTTGTACTACTAAGGCTATCACATTAAGAGGATGTATACAATATGTCGTCATACTAGAAACAAAAAGTTAAAAGAAATATATGTGCGAATTACGCAAATTGTGATTGAAAAAAAAGGGAGTTGAGTTGTGAAAGGCAGTGAATACGGTTGTGTCGAACGTGCGGCGATAGTCAAATTCGTTAAACGATAGATATCACGCTTTAATTCGCGGACCATATGAAATAAATAAACTCTAGTGAAACAAGGTAGTGTTGTGAGTAAAGAAAGTGAAGTAAGAAGTGTCTAGAAGCTCTAAATTAGAGTAAAAAAGTGTATACAGTGGCGAGACAGTAGCCAAGGACGCACATATAAACGGTAAGCAAGCGTAGAGTAGTGGCGGATAAGCTAGAACCTGCATACCAAGATAAAAATTTTAGTCAGGCCTGTACTCAGGAAAGTTGTACAAATATGTCATCGGATAGAGATGATTACACGTCGGATGACAGTAAAAGAAAGAGAAAGAGTATGGATGGACAAGATATAACAAAAAGAAGTAAAAAGACTATGAGAACACCGGACAAAAGTAACAAAGAAGGAAGTGATAAAATAGAATTAAGAGATAAAACAGGATCAGAAAGAATATAAAGAAGAACTACTACGAATGAAACAGATAAATGAACAGCTGAAGGAAGAAAACATAGAGATCAAAAAAGAATTGAACGACATGAAAGAGAGAATCGAGAGATTAGAGAAAGAAAAAATCAAAAATAATTTCGTGATTGTAGGGCTAAGAACAGACTCAATCAGCAGAAAAGACCTAAAAAACACCGTGGAAGACTTCATACACAAGAAAATTGGAGTTAATGTACAAGTGAAGGAAGCAATAAAGATAGGAGAGAAGACATGTAAGGTACAAATGGAAAATTTTCAAGATAAACAAAAAGTAATGGCGAATAAAAAGAACCTAAGAACCTTAAAGGACAAAATCTTCATAAACAACGAACTAACAAGAAACGAGCGCGAAATACAAAAGGAAATAAAAATGTTAGCAGAGAAAAATAAAAAGGCAGGAGATATATTGAAGATAGGCTATCAGAAAATAACAATAAATGGAAAGGAATGGAAATGGGACAAAACAGAAAGGACGCTGATAGAGGTCAAAGAAGAAGGAGGTACTGCGTCAAAAAACTAAGGGAAAAACCAGGAAAATTGCAACAAAAAGGAAAGACGTCGCAAGCAAAGGAAAAGGATACGATAAGGAACAACAAAACACATATAATTAAGTACGGGATGGGCAAAATAAAAAATAGAGTAAATAAACCAGGGAAAACAATAAAATTTGGAACATGGAATGTAAAAAGTTTAACAGGAAAAGAATATGAATTAACAGAAGAACTGGCAAAAATGAATATGGATTACGTGGGTATAACAGAAACAAAGAGGAAAGGCAAAGGAATCACAAAGACACCAAATGGATATTTGATGTACTGGGTAGGAGTATCGGAAAAAGAAAACGCCAAGGCAGGGGTGGCAATTTTAATTAAAGAGGATAAGATGAAATATGTTTCGAAAGAAAACCTATTGAATGAAAGATTACTATCAATAAATGTTAAGGAAGGAGACGAAAACGAAGAATACACGCTAATTGTGGGCTATGGACCGAACGAGGACGCAAGGGGGAGGGTAGGAAATAAGAATGATGGAATAGAGTGGTGCTTAGGAAGGAATGGAGAGAATGTGACGAATACAAACGGGAAAAGAATAATAGAGTTTTGCCTAGAGAATGAGTTCAAAATCGGAAATACACACTTCAAGCACAAAGAAATACATAAAATAACAAGACAAGTTATAAGCAGAAATGAACAATCGATTATAGATTATTTCCTAATTAACATACAGCTGGAATAGAGTAAAAGACATAAAAGTAAAAAGAGGACCAGAGATTGGAAGCGACCATTTCCTTGTAACAATGATACTAAAGCAAGAAGTAATCACAAAAAACGAAACCAAAAGAAAGATAGTAAATAAGAAAATAAAATGCCATGAACTTAGAAGACAAGAGATAGAAGAAAAATTTCAAAAGAACGTCAACGAAGAGTTTAAGAAAAAAGCAAAAGAAAAAGAAGGAAACATAGAAAAGAAATGGAAGAACTTCAAAAAGACAGTACTAGAGGCAGCAGAAAAAAGCTGCGGCACGACTAGAATAGTGAACAGAAACACAAACAAAACTAGATGGTGGTCGGAAAGGGTAAAAGTTACAGTGAAAGAAAAAAGAACAAGTGGAATAAATATCTACAAACGAAAGAACCTATTGACTATGAAAAATATAAAGAACAAAGGAAAAAAGTAAAAAGGGTAATAAAGGAAGAAAAAGAAAAAGCATGGAGAGAATTTGGCGAAAAAATGAAAAACGCATACAATGAAAACCAGAAATTATTTTTTGGAACACTTAAAAATATAAGACAAAAGAAGACAGCAACAATTACGAACATTAAAGATAAGGAAGGAAAGACGATAGCAGAAGAAGACAGAATAATGGACAGATGGAGACAGTATTTCATAGAATTACTAGAGGGAAATGATACTAAAGATGAAGAACAACAAGAAAGCCATCGCACACGAACAAAGGAAACAGAAATAACACAAGAAGAAGAAATAAGCTTGAAAGAAATAATAGAAGCAATAAGAAAAACCAAAAGAGGAAAAGCTCCCGGACATGACAAAATAACAGCAGACATGCTGAAAGCACTACCCGAATCAGCACTACAGGAACTTAAAGACATAATGAATGAAGCGCTAAAAGGAATAACACCAGCAGAATGGCAAATAGGTATCATAACACCAATATTTAAAAAAAGAGATAGCAGAGAGTGCCGGAACTATAGAGGAATTACCCTAATAAGCACAGTGGCCAAAATATATGCAAGAATCCTGGAGAGTAGACTAAGAATAGAGCTGGAAGAATCGTTAGAGGAAACTCAATTTGGTTTTAGACCAAATAGAGGAGTAAATGATGCGATATTCATACTAAGACAAATAGGGGAAAAGGCAATAAAAGAAGGGAGAAACGTACATGTGTGCTTCATTGATCTAGAGAAAGCGTTTGATAGAATCAATAGAGAAGACATATGGAAAACGCTAAGAAAAAGGGGAATATCAAATACGTTAATAACAGGAATTCAGAGCCTATATTCAAACACTAAGAGCTATGTAAGAGTGAAACAAGAGACCTCCAATACATTTGAAACTACAGCCGGAGTAAGGCAAGGATGCATTTTGGGCCCGCTTCTGTTTACGCTAATTCTTGACGAAGGAATAAACGAGACAAAGAAAGAAGTAAAGAAATACTACATAGGATATTGGAAATTGAGAAGAGTGGAAATAGCAGAATTATGCTATGCAGATGACATGGTCATCATAGCAGAAGACGAAAAAACCTTAATAAGGAATATAGAAATATATGATAAAGCGCTACAAAAATTAAACATGAAGATCAATAAAGAAAAAACGAAAACCATGATACTAGGAAGAAATGAACAACACCACACGATACAACTAAAAAATGAAAATCTACAGCAAGTCCAAAAATTTAAATACCTGGGGGCAATGATCTCAGAAGATGGAAGATTTGATGAAGAAATAAAAGAAAGAAGAACAACAGGGGGCAAAATATTCAATAGCATCAAACACAGCTTCTTAGGAAAGAAAGAAATACCGAAAGAGACCAGAGTACAAATATTTAAGAAAGTAGTGACGCCTATACTCATACACGGAGCTGAAACATGGACATTAACGCAAAGACAAAAAGAAAAAATTACGGCTACCGAAATGAGATTCTTGAGAAAAATAGAGGGGAAAACAAGACTGGACAGAATTGAAAACACAACCTACAGACAAAACTTAAAAGTAAAAGCAATAGAAGATAAGATAGCAGAAGGACAGATGAGATGGTATGGGCATGTAGAAAGGATGGGAGAGGAGAGAATAGTTAAAAAAGTGTTTGAAGCAAAAATTGGAAGAAAGAAACCACGAGGACGACCAAGAAGAACGTGGCTGGAAGAAGTAAAGGAGGCAGCGCAAAGAAGAGGTCTAACTTGGGAAGAAACGAAGACAGCAACACAAGATAGAGCAGAGTGGAAAGAAATATGGAGAAGACCAACGAATCAGAACTCAACCCCCTCCCCCGCAGGCCGGGGGAACGCCTTACAGCCGTGAGGGTAGAAAGGTGCAGGATTAAGTAAGTAAGTAAGTGATTGAAAAACTTATTAGAGGGATTGAGAAAGAAAAATGTCATTCAAAAAGACTGTGGGTCAGGAAATTCCGATAATGTTCCACAAACTTAATTATTTCCCCTTCAGAACATCTTTCATTTTTTTGAAATCCCTTAATCAAAAACACCGGCAACTATACACACTTAAACTCTGTAGAAAACAGAAATTTACTGGCACTAGCTTACAAATACACTAGCGAGCAAATGTTTACATTGGTATAGTAGACATACAAGCCGGTAGGCTAGTGTCAAATACGCTGGTGGGGGAAGGACAGTGGCTTTGCAATGAAGGGTACGTTCCACTTGGCGACCACAACACTCGTGACCACGACCGCCAATTTTCCCGTTCCACTTGCTTGTAAACGTCGCGGGCGCGAACCCAAGTGGAACGCACTTGTGAACACTAAGATGGCTGCTACTGCTGCTTTGGCACGTAGATGTTGTGAAGAAATAGATATGAAATTAAAAAAACTGATGTGACCAACATCATTACCTGCCGTCAATCTATGTATTTTATTCTGTCTTTTATAAATATCTTTATAATTTTTATTTCTAAATACATTGAATATAAAGAAAAAAATGCAGTCAAATCGTATAAAATAAAATATTCATGAATAATTATAATAACGTAAAATATCGAAATTTAAATTTTGTGGGAACTTCCAGTTCTAATTTAGAAAAATAATGGAGTCTTATAGTTCCTTAGTTTTTAATTATAACTCATGTTGCATAAAAAAATTATATTTATTACAATGGGCGTTTCGTGCGAAATCCGTACAACTTCAGCAAAAACAATTTTATTGGTTTACAAACATCAAATTTTTGAAACACTGAATCCAAAATTTATTGAGAACTGGCGCAAATCATTGTCCGCTGCTAGATGAGATTTAATTGCGTTTTTCCAAGGAAAACTGTTAAAAAGCTTCAAATGAGGACACTTGAGGACACTTCCATTTGACCAATTATAATCAAATTCTAATCAAAGATGTAAAGACGAGAAATACTAAAAAGTTGTAAATTTTTTAATTGTAAGGATTCTACAATGTGTTTATTAATTAAAATAATCGATTTTTTTGACCAAAGATAATAATTTTCTTCTTACTTACGGATGGCGGAAGGTAAAATGAAACTTTTTGCGTAAACATTTTTGAAAATTGCGCTCAAAAATTCCAAACGACCGCGCCGACCCATGCTCTTGAGATGAGCGTGGCGGTCGCCGTGTGGTCGTTGTTAATGACGTCAGCCGTGACGTATTGAGGGGCAATCACGACGTTCTCGGCTCAAAGTGGAACGCATTTGTGAGCGTTGCGAGCGTTGTGGTCGCCAAGTGGAACGTACCCTAAAGTAAATAGCCCGGGAGCAGGGCCGCATTTATATCTTCAGAGGCCCGAGGCGCAGTGACCTGTTGAGGCCCCTATTTTTATATATTTTAAAATATATCCGGTGAAAAACACCTGTCTATTTTAAATTAAAAGATAAGTTGTTAATGGTTATTAAATCAAAATAAATTATGGACTATTAATAATAGTAAATAATTTTATTATTATTAGTATCACATAAACAAAAACAAAAATAGTTCGAAAACTGTAAATAAAAATATTATTTACCTATATAGTACACATGTACATAACATTTAACGGTTACTATGGTTACCCTACAGTGATATTATCAAAATAAAAATAGAAAAGAGGCATTCTGATTGGCTTCACACTGGTTTCCTCCAGAGGTTATTTTAAGGATTTTTTCCACTGCACATAAAGGAAATAAATCGTTGTTGGTAGGTTGGGGAAGGGTTAGGGAAAATATGCGCCGCAGGCGATTTTTTGAAAATTTTCAAGGTCAAACGAGTTTTAATGCAAAGTACGATAATATAGAGTTCTTTACAAAGAAGCAAATTTAACAAATTCATAAAAAATAAAATAAATATTTTGACGAAAACGCGTATATGCGCTCCAAAAGCGTATAGCTGGGCTGTCTTACTAGGCTATTCGGCTTTTTTCTGAGGCCCCCCGGAAGACGAGGCCCCCAGCTAGCGCCTCATGCGCCTCTGCTTAAATGCGACCCTGCCCGGGAGGCTATCCACTTAGCTGTCCTGATTACTTGTGCAAGTACTGGTACAAGTACTGTTCTATAGGGTTTACACTAGGTTAGTAACTGTCTTGCAAGTTACTGAGACAAGCAACTAACCCAATTACTATACCAATGTAAACCCGGCTTTACAAGACATGGCCAGTCACACAGACAGTAGGTTACTCTGATATATGTAGCAACGAGGGCCGCAGTACGTTGAGCGGCCAAGGCTTCAGCCACGCAGCGCAGTGGCACATCTCGCGTCTTGTTATACTTAAGTACTAACTATTTTGATAAATAAACTGATGACGGCCTCAGTTTATTTACTAATTTTTAAAGAAATTATTTTTACCGTTTTCTGGATGGAGGACGCGCAGCCGTAGAGTCCGTACAAGCTAACTTCAAGCCACCTACGTCATCAATCGTTCGGTACGCGGCAAGGGGAGAGAGTGTGACGTAGACGTTCATCGTTGGCTGCAGTCGATTCCATAGACTCGTCAGATTTGTATAAAACTGGGGGCTAATTACGTTCCGTAATAAAGCTTTTATTTTTGGTCGTATATTGAAGAATATTATTATAGGAATTTATTTAATGGTGATTCAATTAAAAATTCATATTTTAATTGATTTAATTTGATTCCGCATGCGCTTGAGACGCGTGGCAAGCGCTTGGCGTTCGGACCAACGAGCTATAAGTAAATATAGAGTGGCGCATCGCATGCTGAACGCGTACTTTACCCGTACACAGTTGAATGCTTAGGTCGGCGGCCATTACTATAACTGAGCGCTCAGCTCAGACGCTATACGTTGTTTTTCTCAGCGCTTATTGCACTATTTATTAAAAATGCCCGCAAAGTGTGTTGTTCCTCAGTGTGGAAACAGACAAATTAGAAATAGTTGCAAGTCGTTTCACAGGTAAATTTTATATTCAAAAATTTTAACTCAAAGTTTTAATTAGCGACGGATTTACGATTTTACCGCCTGTAGTATGATAATAGTTTTTCGCCTAAATCCAACAACGAATATAATCAATTTATTTTTATGTAATTACTGATATTTATTATTACAGTCAAATTTTCTTTATTGAAACAAAAATTTCTGTTGTAATTAAAATAAATACAAGAACAATTATTATAGGTAATCATTTTTTTTGTGTAAATAGTAGGACTGTTACTACAGATATTCAAGGAACTAACATTCGACAATTTTTGACCAAAACAATCATATTTAAAGGTCAATAAAAACATTATTTTCTATTTCATATATGTAGTGATTATTTTCACAATTTTGTTTATTTTATTTAAAGAATATGTTTTTGTTATTGTATTTTATATGTTATATTTTTATATACGTTATTATTGTCATAATAAAATATATAATTTAATTTTCACTATTTTCGTTTTTATGTATCTATTTACCTACCTACCTTGCTACTTTTTCAATATATTGTATTAATGCAGTTACATTTTTCATATTAATTGTTATTTATTATCGTAAAATATTATAACAAAATAAGGATTCACAGTAAAAATTCTAAATTATATTAATTTATCAATAGTTTCACATCATCCATATTATATATCTGTGAAACTAAATATGTATTAATTTATTTATTTATTTCGAAATACGATATATGTCAGAATAAAACTTTTCGCCACAAATTGCATTATTTATATTTATAATTCTAACATAAAAGGTAAATTATTTCGTTAAAAATAATTCAGAAATATTACTGGTAGGCTGCAACCTGCCTGGCAGGTTATAGTAGACATAGCGTCCAAGTGTGTACGGCCAGCAGTGCTCATCCGCCACTCTATACTTATAGCTCGTTGGTTCGGACCGTTCGGACTAATATTCCGCACGCCAGTGGACAATTTGTTGGAGGCGTGGTCTGCAGAGCTCAGTCATGACGGAGCCGGCTTGAAGTTAGCTTGTACGGACTCTAACTCCCATTACCGAGCCGCCCCTGATTTGAAAACAATCCAAACTCACCTATTTTTTGGACTTTAATACTTTAAAATTTACGAAATAGATGGTTTTCGCCTTAAGAAAGCATTTCAAAAGAAGATTGTTGTGAACTTTTAAAAAGTGGATACGAGTAGAAAGAATTGAAGATATAAAACTTTAAAATATATGAACCATGTTTCTTATTCTCAATAATTATAGTGTTACCCTCGTATATATATTTGCTTGTAAAAATAGTTTATTTTTTCCTTACTCTATTATTCTTTGATGATATCTTTGACAAATGCTAAAATCAACTTCATTACTTCTTAAATAATGTCTTAACCTTTTCATTTGTGTAATTATTTGCATCAATAAACTTATCATAAACATAGTTACTGCCAAAGTAACATATGTAGTGTGAAACACCGCTATAAGTTGCCAAGTAACAACAGCATTGAGCATCCACTCCGAATCTTGATATTTGAACGGCAACCGAAACCTAGTTATTAAGTTACAGGACATGTCTTTACTATACGCGGACATAGCTCTTCTATTTCTACAGTCTTGCATGTTGATGTATGGCATAGCTAAATAGCTCATATTTCCAATGACTCCATAAGTGACAAATATTTTTGACAGCAAGGTTGCTTTTCTTTCAGTTTCTAACATATCATCCTGAGCGTCAAATTCTTCAAATATTTTTAATTTTTTAACGACAGTCATGATTTCTTTACGTTGCTGCATAAAACATACACCCATGTAAATAGAAACAAAAAGGGCACCCAGAGCAGTAAGGTTTTCGTTGATGTCCATTATTTCATCATATTGACCACTTACTTGTATTATAAAATCAGAAAATATAGCTATGGTCATTACAAAAAGATTGAACAACGATGAGATATCTTTAAAACTTCGTAAGAATTTTTTTTCGGTTTTTGTATTATCATTATCTGGCCACATATTTAACCATTTCATGAGTTTTATGTTAAATTCTAACATTTTACCATCTGTTGATGATGAATTTGTGGTCATTGTACTTTATTTTTTGATGCAATTACAAATATGTAACTGTACAAAGAGAAGATGTTTTTATATGGAAAAAATGTGTGACGTTTTAAATATGTCGTATACTTGTGATCTTTTATTTATATATTTGTCAGATGTTTATTTGATCTTTAGAATAAGGGAATATACAATTTTTCTCTGTATTATTTTAAATTGATAATAATACAATATTGTTTATTCCAAATAAATTTAAACTTAGGTATTGATTGTTACTATGAAAAACTATTTAAGCGAGCAACTGACTAGCATTGTTTTTTGTCAGTAATTTATGGATTATTTTAGAGAAAAATACTTAAAATAACAGTTATATAAAAAAATTGTTAATTAATCTTTTATTTGAAGTATTTTTCTCCAAAATAATGTATAAATGATTGACAGAGAACAAACAATGTTAATCAACTGCTCGCTAATCACCTGATTGCTGATCTCCTTAATCAGTTGTTCATACTAATGCATATATCTGCATCTATATCTATATTTATATCTATAGCTATATATGTATATCTATATCTATCTATCTATCTAAATAGAAGATAGATTAATTAAAAATAAGCAAAATAGATTTATAGATTGCCATTTAAGAATTATATTTTTTTTTTTTTTGAATGTTTCCCTCAATTTAGTACAACTTTTATTTGGATGATTTTCTTCTATTTCCAATAATAAAGAAGATAATCAAGGTGTCCTTCATACCTTATAAGTAAAACTACAATACATCTTGGAAACTCCAGCAACGCACTTCAAGGTTGCATGCGCTAAGGCAAACTGAAAGGGAAATTATATTTTTTGTTCTTCTTTACATCCATATGAAGAGCTGATTAGTTCATAACTGGTCAACCAGAAATTAGAAATACCCTTATATGAATTTAAGACAGTTTTTCTTGAAACAACGCAGTTAAATATCATTTTTTGACATGTTATGTTATTGTAATAATCAAGAAAACTATGGAGGATCGACGACAGATCAAAGTGGTGATAATTTTGATTGATTGACGGGATTTGTCAAGTTTTTAATGTAATTTGTCTTATGAATGTATTTTATTGCCTGTAAAAGTTGTAATATAAAAGAAGATTGTAATGAGGGAAGATTCGTGAGAATATAGTTTATTTAATAACAAGAACTTGACATTAATACAATATTGTTTTAAAGCAAAAGTAACTACGACAACAAATAATATAAATCAAGGAAATAGCGATAATAATAAATAACATAGAAATCGTGATTCACCACAAAGAGTTTATTAAATAGTTGGTATTTGCGTAAATCTTGTTATTTCTGTTATTTTGAACCCATAAAACGTTACAATTTGGTGTCAGGTGTGGGGTATATAAAATGAAGAAATTACTTGAACTTAAAGTTAATGAGTTAAAACGCGAGTTAGAAGAACGCGATGAAGACATTTCTGGAAATAAATCAGTTCTTCAGTTGAGACTTAAAGAAGTATTGATTCGGGAAGGACATGACCCGAATAATGGGTGGTATTAATAAAAATAAATAAATACTTATAAGTACGTACTTATAATTACGAGCATTTACTTATCAGTATCAGCACGAATTACAAGTAAAAATACTTATTTTCCTATTAATAACTACTTAGTGATACTTAAAGTAAATACTTAGATACTTATAAGTATGTGCTTACGTATAAAATACAATAGAAAGCCGCGTTTTTGTAAAAAATTAAATTTTGACATTTGTTGACAGTTGATAGTCACGATCTATAATTTTGGACAGAATTCTGACCAAAATATTTATGGACAGAATATATACCACTGGGCACCTAATTTTCTACAAAATTCTGGCTATAAATATATGGATGTTCTTGTTAATATTATATGAGCATTGTTACTTGCTCATAAGTCCAAGACCAAGTTAAAAACTGTAAACAATATTCAACGACCACAATATTTATCAAAAATTCCACTACTAATTTTATTGACAGAAAAAAGCCCTGATAAAAATTTCTGAATGCAACCGTCTATAAAATTCTGTTTATAACTATGTCCATAATTCTGTGTAGAATTATAGATCGTGGCATACGGGCTTAAAGTAAGTAATATTTAGTTTTGAAAGCAGCTTCAAGGGCAAAAATATTAATGAAAAAAGTGTTGTATTCACCAACACCAATTTTCTTTTCGGCTTTTTTTAATGTTTTATAATCTTTACGATCTCGCACGGCCTAGAATATGTTTTTTAAATTAATATAATTTTTGAAATTTTAGTTCAGTCTCCCATAAGCATGATAAATATCATACTTATGAATTTATAAGTAAATACTTAATTCTATAAGAATCAACTCCATTTTATTAATACAGTTTTAAGTAATTACTTATTTTGATTATAAGTATAAGTAAGTACTTTTGCCAAATAAGTATTTTCTTATAGCATCAGCTTTTACTGAAACTTTATCAATACGGATGTAAGTACTTACTTATAAAACTGTCAGTACAAGCATTTACTAATTTTTATTAATACTACCCAATTTCTTGTTTCAAGAAGAAGTAGATTTAACAGTACTATGCGATCGACTGAATTACATTCATAATGAATTTGACGGCCTGGTTAAGAATTTGGATGATCGGTTTAGTAAGACTCTGGACGAACGTTTTGAAGTTTTAAATAAAAATTTTAACGAACGATTTGAACGAATTAATAATGATTTTGACAGCCTTTCAAGGAAAATGAATGATGGCCTTTCTGAAGTAGAAAAAAGGTTGGAGTTTGACTTCAAAAACATAGGAAGCCAATTTGAAGAAGTAGATGATAAAATAAAGAAATTAACAGACGAAATAAATTTTATTAAGTTGGGATCTTTTCCATATTCCCAGAACTCGTTACCTGCTTCAGCAAAGATTAGGAAAGTAAAAGCTCCAGTATACGATGGTAAAACTCCATGGAACATTTTTAAGAAGCAATTCGATCGAGCAGCTGACTATAATGAGTGGAATAATGAAGATAAGTTAACTAATCTAACTTTGGCGCTACAAGGAGAGCCTGCTGTTATTTTAGGAACAATTCCTACAAGTAGTACTTATGAAAACTTAAATGAAGCGTTAGAGGCCAGATTTGGAGAAGAACATCTTCAACCACTCCATCGATCTCAATTCGCTGCAAGAAAAGACGCCCAAGAGAATCACTTCAGGAATTTGCTGCAGACCTAGAAAGACTGGGAAGATTAGCTTATGGACATCTTCCGGATAATGCGCTTCATCCCATAATGATACAGGCATTCATACATACATGCCAGAGGAAAAACCGTCCCAAAAGGAGATTTTTTCCTGAGAAGATGCATGTTCGCCGTCCATGTTATTGCCGGGCATGCATATATTGTCTAGAAAATTGTATACATAAAAAGGTAACATTTATGAATATTTCTTGTTACCTTGGTTACTTGTTATTATTGTTTTTTAACATATTTATGTCAATGTATCCCCTGAAGAAGGCACCAGTTTATGGTGCCGAAACGTTGGGTTAAAATTAATAAATACAGAACATAAACTAAAAAAAGGTAGTATTTTTCCAATTAATAGTATGTTTTATTTTTATTTTATTTGTATTTAACGGCAAATTATTTTCCATTTCAACATTTACTAGTTTATTCGGTTTATTAATGATCATATTAACCTAAAAACAAGCTGTTTTGAACCGGATGACAAAACGGTTTGAACACGGTTTAACCGCTTGCGTCAGTGACGTCACCGTTGCAACGCTAAAATGTGTATCGCCAAAAAACACCTAAACTGTTTTAAACCGGCTGACAAAACGGTTTGAACACGGTTTCAGTGTTGCCCCTTTCGGATGTAACGAATTCGGGAGATTGTTCGTAGAATATTGGTAGAATTCGATAATTTGCGGTAGATTATTTTTTTTTGTATTATTTTATATATAATTCATTTGTTGTGTTTATTTTTATGGATTTTTTATACAAAACACTAACGTAAATGAATAATTTTATTTATCAAAAAATATAAATTTATATAAAAACAAGAAAAAGTTCTTATGAAGATTGATGGATGTATGTATCTTCACAAGAATTTTTTCTTTTTAAATTAGAATCATCATTTTGTTTAACATTAAGAAATCGGGAATTCTCCTAGTAATGTTTGTACAATTTGTCAATAGAGGGAAGAGCGGTAAGGAAGCGTACGTTGAGTACCTTTAATTTAAATTTTACTGAATAATAAATTTTTGAAATAATATAATCAGGATTTTTGACAATCAGCAAATTCGGTAGAAATCAATGTCTTTCGCTAGATCGGTAAATTGAAGAGGAAATCGGTAGAGGTGGCAACACTGCACGGTTTAACCGGTTGCGTCAGTGACGTCACCGTTGCAACGCTAAAATGTAATGGTTTGAACCGGGTTAAACCGTTTTTGAACCAGTGTATCGCCAAAAAACACCTTAGGTGTATCTATAGCTCTGATTGTAGCGCAGGTAATGAGCAGTATTTAGACTTTGTTGCGTTCATTATTTGAGGTTACTACATAAAAAAGATCGGCAAAGTCCATACCACAAATTTTAAATGGATTTGCTTCTCTGATTCTGGATTCAGGCAGTGGTGCAAAGGATTTATTTTCCGATTTTCCTTTCATTTTCTTGCACGGTAAACATTTATTCAAAACTGTCTTTACTGTTTGTCTACCTTTTATTGTCCAGAATACTTGCTAACATTGAATTTATATCCAGATGTCAAACTAGAATTTTTCGGCAATATAATAAGAAAAAATCTGATGTGGCCAACACAAAACCTCCCGCTATTTAATTTTTATTAATTTAAATACATACTTACGGATTTACTAACGTTGCAAACGGTTCCATTGCATAAAACTATTGCTTTATTTACTATTTTCTTTTTAAAATGTCACTATTATTAATTTGAAGTGATTAGTTTTTTGACAGTGACATTTAATGTCAGTTACATTCATTTGAAATATGAACAGTGGAACAAAGGAATTGTGTTTTTCTTAGGCTTCGGGACTTGTAAAAAAAATTATTTTTAAATTTATCTGTAAAATATATAAAAAAATCTGATGTGGCCAACACAAAACCTCCCGCTATTTAATTTTTATTAATTTAAATACATACTTACGGATTTACTAACGCTGCAAACGGTTCCATTGCATAAAACTATTGCTTTATTTACTATTTTCTTTTTAAAATGTCACTATTATTAATTTGAAGTGATTAGTTTTTTGACAGTGACATTTCATGTCAGTTACATTCATTTGAAATATGAACTGTGGAACAAAGGAATTGTGTTTTTCTTAGGCTTCGGGACTTGTAAAAAAAATTATTTTTAAATTTATCTGTAAAATATATAGAAAAAGTATTGATGTATTCCTGTAGAAAATTCAATAATCTTTAATTTTAATAATGACAAAATGCGAAAAAATGGCATTTAATGGTATTTTTTGAAGAAAAACCATTATGAGCTTCAGGTAAAGTGCCATTTCCGGTTATCCGATTTACACCAAAATCTAATGGCTTCTTTTCTTATTAGAATAGGATAGAAATACAAGATTTCAGAATTTTCTGAATGATAGTATTTGAGTTAGAGTGAAGACAAAATCCCTACACATACACACACACACACACACACACACATACATACATACATACATACATACACACACACATACACACATACAGACATCATCGTGAAAATGTTAAATTTGGATTCTAGGGACCTTAAAACGTGGTCATTTACTAAAATCTCGATAAGTGATTTTTAGCACGATCCCTATACCTCCCTTACCAAGGGTAGCGGGAGGTAAAAAGTATTGATGTATTCCTGTAGAAAATTCAATAATCTTTAATTTTCATAACAAAATGCGAAAAAATGGCATTTAATGGTATTTTTTGAAGAAAAACCATTATGAGCTTCAGGTAAAGTGCCATTTCCGGTTATCCGATTTACACCAAAATCTAATGGCTTCTTTTCTTATTAGAATAGGATGGAAATACAAGTTTTCAGAATTTTCTGAATGATAGTATTTGAGTTAGAGTGAAGACAAAATCCCTACACATACACACACACATACATACACACACACATACACACATACAGACATCATCGTGAAAATGTTAAATTTGGATTCTATTATATATATATTTTATTTTTTCAAATAAACGAGTTATTTACGTTTAAAGATAAAAATTATCTTTTATTAGTTTAGGTCAAGTAAACTATGGAAACAATTGTCTTTTATAAAATTATTATTTTATTAATTTATTTTACAATAATAACAAAACAAAGAAAATATTCAAATTGAAAGCCATTATTTCTTTCGCACATTTAAACTCTTTAGGAAAGAGAGCCGACCGTTCAACGTAACTGGAGTCTAGATATAACTTTCCATGTAGCAAGATCATATCTAACTTTTCTTCTTTTGTAAAGTTATTAAACATTATTAAACACAGAGAACATTACGGGAGAAATTATTAAACGTCAAACAAACAAAGAATCAATTGTTTCCATGACTTACTTGACTAAAAAACTTATAAAATAGTTTACAAAATTTAAATTTTTAACCGTAAATAACTCGTTTATTTGAAAAAATTGTACATAAACAACATTACCTTATTGGAAAGAGAAAAAAATACTCTTTCCAATAAGATAATAAAAAATATATGGTTCAATTTAAAAAATATATATTTTGTCCCAAATTTTGAGAACCGCTGACATATAATTAATTTTGTCTACATGACCAATTTTCTAATATAAAATGGCACAATTTTGCTCATTTAACCAACCTCGTACCTCTTCAAATAAAAAAGTTACCAATAGTGAGCAAGCTTATTGAGACACCCTGTATACATATTTCTGAAGTCTAGCACCACATACAGCCGTTGCAAACTCCAATTTAGCAATATTAACGATTTTTTCATTTTAGTGTTTATTGTTCTTTGACATCAGAAGCTTGTATGTTATGGTTCGGAAAGAACATTCAACAAGTATATTACTGCACCATACGAATTCTGACTCGCGTCAGTGAAAATGTGGAACTCTACCTTACTTTCGCTACTGCTTGAAATATTTCTGGGTACAGTAAATTCCGATAGATATTTTATGTCGTTGAACCATTTCGTCCAATTATTCAATATTTCGATAGGCAAAATTTTATCTCATCCACAGTTTCTTTTCCAAATTTCTTGCAAAATAATTTTTTGCCTTTATAACAAACGGTCTCAAGAATTCTGCGTACGTTTCAATAATGTTATGATTATCTTGTTCAATGGGGAAGTTTAGCGTTTTTTTTTTATTCTTTTATTCTATGGGAAATGACTTGAAAAATGATGTAACATGTTTCATTTTTTTCAAAAATGCCCAGATTTTCCTGAAAAGCCGATTTTAAGCTGTGATGACGTCGGTAGAGGCTTGGTACAACATATGTCGCTTATCCGGAAGAGCCACATCCTAGAGATGGCAGCACTAATGACCGACTTATAGGGAAAACATTATATTTTACGTTTGTGCTAGTTGTATTTTGAGGCTTTGTTTTGAGGATATTTTGTTATTTTTAATTGAAATCAAATATATTTGTCATAATGTCAGATATATACATTTATTTAAATAATGCTGTGCGGCCTATGGTCGAAGGAGAAGCAGTATATAAGGGTAAAATAAGATTCAAAATTGAGGTTATCTCTTGAGGTTAACTACTTATGTAATTATTTTTAGCTGGACATTTTATCTTGTGCGGATATAAGACAGATAAACAGAATAATATAGAAATAAATTAACTGTGTGTTCAAACATCTAAACATCAAGTTCTTTGTTTTGCACGTCTTCCTCTTGCTCAATTTCTGATATTTTTGTAGTTTCTTCTTCTTCCCTGTCTTTCCTATAAACAATTTATAATAAATATATAATATTAAAGAATAATAGTTACTACTTACAGGTAACGTCTCTCTATTTTTCTTCTCTGTACAGGGGTTTTGTCGAATTTTCTTTGCTGTAATTTTTAGCTTGCTATATATTTTTTTTTAAATATTTTTCTTTTATTGACTACAAAAACAATCTAATAATGTTTTGAAGCATAAATTTTTATAAATACTTACATGGAATAAAATCGCTTAGGTAAAAATGTGAACAAACGTTCATGAACGGTGATATGTCTTTTCCGATTTTTAACGCGATTTTCCACTTATTTTTTAATATTTCTCTTTTTGGGAAATAATGAACGGATATGCCAGCACTTGCATAATTATTGCACTGCGGTACAGAACAATATCTCTTCGATTTGCTGGTCATGTTTACTTATAACCTGTATGACACCACAACGTTTTCCCTACAACTTACATGTTTTATTTTGCCACCAGATGTCAGACACTTTGTTGGCTCTTACCAATACACTGACGCACGCGGTTGCGGTTACCTTTGAATATATACATCTGGAAGTAGCTACCAACAAAAATCGTGTACCAAAGAAGATTGACAAGGATGGAGATACAATTGAGACCAATCCATTTTCCCCTTAGAAAAATAACCTTCTCACTCTTTTACAGGAGCTCGTGTGGTGCTCGTGGTTTTCCGTTCCGCCTCGTTGAAAACGGGAGTATCAATTAGCAGGATATCTTTGTCCAACTAATGCTTATACATAATTCTATCCTTCTCAATCTACTTTGAGCCAACAGAGTCTTAAGGAACATATAGTGTACGCTACTTCCATCTACGTTAGTAGATATGTATATTCAAAGGCGGTTACCAGTCACTTGAGACTGAGGTGTTGTTCGACCTACGTTCAAGTGGTTCGCTTTCACCGTTCTGTCTGAGTTTGTGCATAACTGACTTGTGACGTACTTAGAGTTTACCCAAAAGATATTAATTATAAATAAATGGAGCAATAATTTTAATTTTTAATTTCAATTTAAGCAGTCATTTGTGTTATATTTGTGAAAAAATAGTATGTTATGTAGAATTTTTATCATGCTAAACTTCCCCATTAAACAAGAAAGGTCTATGCTTAATTCATCGGAAGTAGTTTTTCAATATATCCTAAGCACTTTTCGAATTAAAGTTTTGTTTTCAGTCTTCATAAGGTCATTCATATTTTTGCTATTAGAATGCCACTTTCTCAAGTTCATGTTTGCTCTCTTCATTATCATCTTCGATTCCACGAATATTTTTCGCACCAATTCTTCCGTATTCACTGCAACTACTGTGAGAAAGTATCCTGTGTTCAGCTCGGGCATTCTGTCCTTTTGACATTCTCCATGGGCACAGCAGCAAACTTGAACTCTCATGAAGTACAATATACGTTTATTTATAACAATGTTGAGTACACAAATATGACGTACCTGTTCAATAATGTTCCACAACAAAACAAGAAGCGAGTTTCTGGGCCCTACATCATCAAGAAATCCGAAAACGTGAAAATTTCATAACCTATAATCCACTGCTGGCAAACTTATGTTCATGATCCACATATCTGGGCGTTGAAGCCAAATTAGGACCGTCACATTGTGAGAAGTCGTCCACGGAGTGCTCAACTTTGTTTTCTCACTATTACACAATTTATTCTTTGTTTTAAACTTTGTTTTACACAGGTGTCCGCACAACAACAACAATGACATTGGCGTTGGCGTGCGACAGCTCGTTGACAATAAGTGTTTATTTTAAATATTGTTTTATAATACATATTATCATGTATTGTAAGTTTTTAGCTGATATTTAACGAACTGTGAACGGTATAAATTTTAATAAATTTATTTCTTTGTCGTGTACCCATTCCATTCACCGCGCCACCAGCGCTTAGTTCAGTTCTTCTACTGACGTTGGGCGCGGCATTTCCGTAATTGCTAAAGTCACTAGATATATATCTAGTGACTTTAGTAATTGCAGCTACTTTTCCATGTGACTTAGAAATACAATTGAAGGTGACATGTCCTAGTAATTCAATTCGTTCTTGAAAAAATTGACATTTGCGTAAATTTAGATGTAAATCATATTTCTGTAATTGTTTTAGGCATGCGTCAAGATTTGAAGCACATTCTTCTCTAGTGACACCATGAACCACAATGTCGTCGAAGTAGAATTCCGTCTTTGGAACCTCACATAATATTTGATCCATAATACAGTTAAACTCTGATGGTGCTGTTTTTATTCCAAATGATAAACGGTTCATGCGATAAATTCCTCTGTGTGTATTAATTGTCTGGATTTCACTTGATTTCTCGTCAACTTGAATGTGAAGGTAAGCCTTGAAAAGATCAAGACGGCAGAAGTATTTGGAGTTCCGTAAACTATTCAAGATTTCATCAATCTTCTTAATTGGATAATGCGCGTTGATGAGTCGCTCATTAACTCCAATTTTATAATCAACGGCTAAACGTACCCCTGCGTCTGCTTTCGGTATGACTACTAACGGTGATCCCCAGTCTGAATTTTCTATTTTTGTTATGATACCAGCAGCTTCAAGTGTATCAAGCTCTTTTTCCACTAATGATGTGAGGGCGTAAGGTACATCACGATGACGATGAAAAATTGGTGTTGCACCTTCCCGTAATTTGAGGGTGACAGTAAACTCAGGTACACATCCTATTTTCTCTTCAAAAATGACTGGGTATTTCTTTTTGAGTACGTCAATACTCCAAACGTTTATATTTTCAGACGAAGTTACGGTGGATATTTGTTGGTCTAGTTGAACCAAATTAATTTTTAAACGACGTATCCAAACTCGTCCCAGAATTGCTGCGAAGTTATCTGGTACAATGTAAATTTCTTCTTTAATTTGTATTTGACCATATGACGCCTGAACTTTTATTTTTCCATCTGGGATGAAAATATCTTTAGTGTATGAACGGAATCCAATTGAAGTTGGTTGAAGCGGTATATTTAGATTTAAATTTCTGAATTGCTGACGTGGCAAAAAGGTGTAAGCTGATCCTGAATCAACTTCAAATTTAACTGATTTGCCTTCAATATTGACAGAAACGTAATAGCGACTGACATCTGACATTTGACAATTCTGATAAATATCAACGATATGTTGTACTCCATATTGACGAGCATTATCTAAAATTTCTACATCCTGAACTTGATTTGCTGATCCAGATTTTGTTTTTTTCGCCAACCTAGTAGTGATACAAACGATATCCTTATGGCCTGTCTTTTTACAAGCCGAACATTTTAGCAATGAAGGTTCAATGCGACAGTCTTTCTTAAGATGATTGGATTTCCCGCACCTGAGACATAGATCCTGTAATCCCAACGATTTGATGCTGAATTTTTGACGTTGAGACTTCTGAAACTGATTTTCTATCTCCGAAACGTTGACGCGACTGACTTCCGGAATTGCGGTTATCAGATCGTATTAAATCGATGACTTTATTAATATCAAGAGTTTTTGTCGGTTGGGCAGATTTCTGAGCAATTATGCGGGCATCAATTTTAGAAGATTCAAGAGCAATTGCTTTTGTAACAATGTCTTTGAATTCCTTGATTTCAGACTGTAAAATCTGTTCACGTATAGCATTCTCATAAAGACCACGGATGAATTGAGCTGTTAGAAATATGTGTGCAATTGATTTCTTACACTCACAAGTGAATTCACAGTCACTAATATTACTTTTGACGGTCGCGACAAATTCTGATATTGATTGTTGTTCCCCTTGATAAATGGACAAAAAGTAATGTTGTGACACCAAAGCATTTTTCTTGGGGGCAAGATGTTCATCCAGTATTTTGATTAATTCGTCATACGTTAACTGATCTGGAGTCTTAGGAGCTGCTAAAGCCGTAATCATGTTGAAATTTTGTGCGCCTATTGAGTTAAGAAGCAATTGAGCACAATAAAGTTTGTTTGATTTGATTTGCTTCATGTCCAGATAATTTTCAAAACGACGTTTATAATTATTTTTCTTTTTTAACATCAAAATGTTCAAAATTAGGCAATAATGCTGTATTGAAATTTGTATTTCCTGCAGACTGCGTTGCGGGTGATGAAGTTTGTAGTTTGAACAAGAGGGTGGTCATCATCTTATTTTGAAAGTCCATAAATTCTTTGAATTGTGAAGCATCCATTTTCTTTTCTTCTTGGTGAATTTTTTTTGTTTGAAAATTACGGAGTTCACCTCGTCGCCAAAACTGTTGTGGCTGAGTAGACGCGTTACGTAGTATTAAGACTGCTTTATTGTTTGATATACTTTATTGAGAATACATTTATATATATTCAATTCTTATAATGAAAAATATGTCAATCTATATTACGTCATTGTGTAACACTACGTTACCATAGTAACAGTTACATTGTCTAATTGGACAGTTACTAGATTATTAAGACCACAATAAAATTCAATATTGCTATCCCACCACTAGATTTGAATGTTTTAGCAAGAATCCGCAATTTTCGAGTATTTAAGGCACTGCAAGTGTTGCAGAAGGAAGAGTTGAGATCGGCGTTCAGACGAGTTCTTCAGCTCTCCCATGCAGACTCAACCTATTGAGCCGCTAGGGTTAAGAGGGCTGTCCGCCGAAACTGACTCGCCCTTCGAGTCGCCTGCTTTACAAACAAGTAGAAATAATGTCATATGTACAATAGTTTTTACAAAACATACTGCGATAAAAAGTTAAGTTTTTAGTCAAAATTTACTGTGATATTTCAACAATTCATTACATACTGTTGTTAAAAATGTTACAAGAACAAAATAATATATATATATATATATATATATATATATATATATATATATATATATATATATATATATATGTGTGTGTGTGTGTGTGTGTGTGCGCGCGCGCGTGTATGTGTGTGTGTGTGTGTGTGTGTGTGAATTTAGTTATAGTTGGTCAACCGGAAGCATCCTTATTTCAAGTTCTTAACAGCTTTTCTTGAAAAAACGCAGTTAAATATCATTTTGTGACATTTTATGTTATGAATGTGAAAGAATATTTTATTGTCTATACGGTCACTATTGTCCTGTATTCATTTCTTTAATCAACTCTCTTCCACCGACCAAAAAACAAAGGGAGACTTGACAGTTCCGTGTTATTTGATATGATAGAAGTGCAGGAAGTGGGGGTGGGTGAGGGTTTGGTGAGCAGAGACCTCTGACGGTGATTCCAAAACTCAAGTTGGTAATGCGGGCAGCATGCACCTCTTGAATTTAAAATTAAATTTCTTTCGCAAACATTCGAAAACATTTTTGATATTAAATTGAATATCAAACATGTTTTCGTTATTTTATGAAAGAAATATGTAGTTTATTTGATTTTACAGATATAATTAGAATATATGGGTTATTAAAATAAACATACGTCATAATATCTTATTTGTAAATTTATTACAGCAGTAAACAGTGAACTCTATTCTACGTATATGGAATGGAAACGTGGATACCTATAGCATTGTAAGTAAGCAGTTTCACGCATGCGCAGAGCACAGCTCATGATTTTCCAGAGGTTTTAATATATTTCTGAATGGGTATTTTTACTAATTATTCACTGAACCTTGGTTATGAAATCATCGTTCTTTGAACAGTTGGGTCGTACTTTGCGTTCGTTTCAATTTTTTTGGAAAAATCTACTCGTACTGCGGGTTGCCTAGAAATTTGAAGTACCACGCTAGCAACGTTTGTTTCCGTTCCATAGTAGTATAGAGTTCACTGGCAGTAAATAATAATAAAAGTGTTTACAAATTATAACACTGAAATAATAATAAGAATAATAATAATAATAATAATAATAAATATAATATAAATAATACATACATACAAAGAATAATAATAATAATAATAATAATAATAATATATGAAATACAAGAACACTATATGTTGAGTATTCAATAAATATTAATATTTTTCTACTCCTATGGTTTAATATACCTATTATATATGTGTCATCTGTAATTGAGTGACACTCATTAATATACAGAATTTCATTTCGATACAGATTATCATTATGATACAGAATTTTATAACCAGTTTGGTTTGTAGCAAAGAGCACAAACTAATATTTATCAGTAATTATATTTGATCTGTTTATAGTTTATTTTTTAGAATTATTATGTATAATCGTAGAAAAATAGTGCTGGCGTTGAGTGAGCATCACAAAAAAATTTATAAATAAAATAAATTTAAAAGTAAATTTAGACGACTCAACGATAAAAACTAACACGTCCATAAATATTTAAGTAGTCATCAATTATTTTATTCAATTTTGACGTTTGAAACTACCATTATTAACTCCATAGTAATAACTATAAGCAACATTTTTTTCACAAGTGAATTAAATTTTTTTAAATCACTCACATTTTTTTTAATTCACTCTGCAACAAATAATGCATTTGAAATAACATCAGGCACGAAATTAACCCTCACCATAGTATTTATTACACATTATCAGCTCTTTTCATTATTTTTCACGGCACAAATGACAGACAATAAAGCTTTTTAAATATATAACTTGACGTCTATCACCGACGATTGTCATGCACAGTCTACTAACTGATTAGTTTTTTGTTTTGTCAAAATTAAATATTATAATGTTTTTTACTACTATTTCGTCAAAATTGAATAAAATATTGTACAAACCACGTGAACTAAGAATGTTTATTTACTCAAAGAAATTAACTCACTCGCCCATACGGGCTCGTGAGCTAAACTTTCTTCTCAT
This sequence comes from Ophonus ardosiacus, assembly GCA_943142095.1. Taxonomy (NCBI): domain Eukaryota; kingdom Metazoa; phylum Arthropoda; class Insecta; order Coleoptera; family Carabidae; genus Ophonus; species Ophonus ardosiacus. The sequence goes on along the minus strand of OW964834.1, from coordinate 31,723,797 downwards.
GAATAAACATTACCTTAGGTCACTTGGTGTGTAAATATCTATTATTTGGACGTGTGTCCTTTTTAATTAATTTTTAATTTGCCATAAAAAGAAAATGTTTCAACATTATACGTATTATTGTTATAACAATATTTTTTTTAATATAGTCACCATGTATCGTGCACGGGTAAATAAAATTCAAGTTATTTTTAAATTTCTCAAATAATATATCAACAATATTATTACTGTGTATTACTTGGGGAATATTTTCAAATATTTCGGAGCGAAGTTTGTCTATTTCTTTAATTATTTCCTCTGAGGGATACACTAATTTTGGTTTGTCCACCGTCCCGTAATCTTTTAATTTTATCAATGCGTGACTGTCAGTACACGTATTTGTAGTATAAAATGTTATACATGTTTGAGAGTCACGATCTAAAATTCGGCGATCTATATAGCCAGCAATATATGCTGATGTATGATTCTGTATTTTAAGGGAATGTCCAGTGTCTTCATCAGAAGATTGAAGCTTGTACGGCAGAAAAAAGGAAGGTTTCGGGAGCTAAGGCAGATATATTTAAAGAAGTTTGCACGTTGGACTCTGAAGAAAGAAAGGAATTAAGGGCCAATAAATAATTAGCTCCTTCATCTGCACAGTTTGATGCTATAGAATTTTTTAAAGTATTATTAACTTTCGGTATGAGATTTGTAAAAAATAGAATATTATGTTCGTGTTGTATTTTACTGGATATATGAAATCTTTTCCAAGGAACTTTCGGTATGGGATTTGTACAAAAGACTTATACTGTATTCCAGATAAGAATGGAGTTGGCGGCGCTACGGAGCCAGCCTGTTTTACACACATAAAATTTGTAAATTAGTTTTGTTTCATGCAAGACATTAAGACATACTTGTCAGCTCCAAAAAACAAAATTTGATAATTTTTAATTCTTTAGTTGCTTAAAGTTGTTAGATAGATTGTAAAGTCAAAGTGAAATAAATAATATATCTGCTGTCATATCTTGCTATTGTACACTTATTTCGCGTTTAGACCAATCAGAAAGCCGAAATCCTACGCCCTATCTCACTCTTAACTCCAATCTTATCTATAATTCAGTACACATTTGACGGAAGGTAATGTGTTGGCAACATCAGATTTTTTTCTTCGTAGAATTTATTTTATATCTAATACCGTTGATTGAAAAGTACTTCTCAATCAACGCTAATACATAATGAAACATAATATTACAATTTAAATATACATACATTATCTTGCAATTGTTTAACATTTTTTCATAAGCCTGTGAACTACTGTTTGTTTACTTCTGGTATATCAACATTATCTACATCACAAAGCAAATTTAAAATTCTGCTCGCGATATCTTCTTTGGATGAATTTTTAACTCGGACTTCCATATGTGGTCTTCTGTTTTAATGTACTTCAAGTAAAAACATAAAAAAAAATTTCGTGGGATATCCTATTCAATTCTATGATTCTCTCTATTGCTATCGTGCTATCGTATGTTATCTTTTGCGTAACTCAATTGTAGTGCTAAGGTGGACGAGCTGTAAGTATTAATCAATGTGCACTACTGCGTTTATTATAATAAATATTTATAATATTGAATTACAGACAATTTATTTTTTTTTAAATGTCTGATCAAGTTTGTCGTCAATTAAATGTACAAGTTAAGATTTTAGATCCGTCCATTTTTTGTCAAATTCAATAGTGTCTACTTAGTTTTTATGTAATGGGGTCCCGTGGCCTCGTGCCTGAGTGTCTGGTCGCGAACCTGGGGGTACCGGGTTCGATCCCGACCGACGCCAAATATTTAGAATTTTAAATGGCACAAAAGTGACCCCTGTGGTGCACTCTCCACGCCAGCAATGAGTGCCCGTGAGGTGACGCCTGGTAAGCGCCCGCACGGTACAAATATGTCATCATCATTACCGATATCTGCGATAAAGCAGATTGGCACACCCAGAAATGGGTAATATGCCGTGATGATATATTTATTTATTTATTTATTTATAGTTTTTATGTGGGTATATGAGATATTACTGCTATTTTGTTATTATAAAAATATATTATACCGTAAAGTCATTTAAAATTCAAAAATAAAGCAACTGGTAAGTTAATTAGCAAATGTGAAATTAAATATGTATGTGAAAAATAAGATACTGACACAGTGTCCGTGACAATGTCATAAAATCCTTGCATATTAGCCATACATGCTGTGTGAAAATTAAATAAATAAACAAAATAAAATAATAATCCCATATGTCAATGTCAAAAAATTAATATAAAAATTAGAGTTATTGCGTAAATAATTATAAATCCGAATGGTCATTTCTTTAATATTTATTTCTTAAGGTAAATTAAAATTTTACAACACCTTATATTTTTTATAGGTTTATGTTTCAACCGTTTTGACTCCAATACAAGAGAAAATTGAAGTAGAGGATTCCTTAATGTTGACATTGAGAATAAAAATAAGAGTATCGAAAGTGCACTAAGCAACCAAACTATTTGACATTTGTCAATGAAAATAATTTTTTAGCTTAAATGAATAGTTATTTATGCAACAAGTGTAAAAAGTATAGTCTTATTTCACGAATAGGAAAGTTCGATCGAACGAGCCGCGACATTGTTAAAACCTATGAGTGAAATAAGACACTTTTTAATCGAATTGCATACAATTTTGTGTGAAAAAAAGTGCAGTAACGTTTCATTATTTCATTACGTAGCGTTAAAAAAGTGTACTTTTTTCACACTTTTATTGTGTTAAAAAAAGACATACTTTATAAATCTATTTCAATGAAAAACGTGTACTTTTTTTAACAGACGTAAAAATAGTTATTTGTTTAACTAGACACTAAAATACCAGATTTACAGCAGAGACTATCTTTTCATACTGCCGAAGCAGTAAATGTGTTTTGTGCCATGTTGAATACATTATTTTTTTGCTGAATTTAGAATTAATATTAATTTAGTGAATAATAAACAAATAATGCATATTTTGAAAGTTGCAATTGAACAATTGATATGCGTTTGTCGAGCAGTTGTTATGTAAATAGTAACAACGGGCAGTAAAAGTGACATTTTACGGACTCTGTTCTAAATACTGCATTTTGAGATTTCACTTACGTTTGTAGAGTCTATACCTCTATAAAACTGTAACTTAATTTTGATGCTGTTAAGACATTATTTCAATCGACCAACATAGATTTAAAGCATACAATGCCATCTGTAATTTTTTGTTTTCATACTTTTGGTCAAAACTGCTTTTTGCATTTCTGCTCCTCATCTCTAAGAGAGATACATGCAAGCCAACGAGCTATAAGTAAATATAGAGAGGCGCATCGCATGCTGAACGCGTACTTTACCCGTACACAGTTGAATGCTTGGGGTCGGCGCCCATTACTATAACTGAGCGCTCAGCTCAGACGCTATACGTTGTTTTTCTCAGCGAGTATTGCACTATTTATTAAAAATGCCCGCAAAGTGTGTTGTTCCTCAGTGTGGAAACAGACAAATTAGAAATAGTTGCAAGTCGTTTCACAGGTAAATTTTATATTTAAAAATTTTAACTCAAAGTTTTAATTATCGACGGATTTACGATTTTACCGCCTGTAGTCTGATAATAGTTTGTCGCCTAAATCCAACAATAACGAATATAATCAATTTTCTTTATTGAAACAAAAATTTCTGTTGAAATTAAAATAAATACAAGAACAATTATTATAGGTAATCATTTTTTTGTGTAAATAGTAGGACTGTTTCTACAGATATTCAAGGAACTAACATTCGACAATTTTTGACCAAAACAATCATATTTAAAGGTCAATAAAAACATTATTTTCTATTTCATATACATATGTAGTATATTCACAATTTTGTTTATTTTATTTAAAGAATATGTTTTTGTTTTTGTATTTTATATGTTATATTTTTTATATACGTTATTATTGTCATAATAAAATATATAATTTAATTTTCACTATTTTCGTTTTTATGTATCTATCTATCTACCTACCTTCTACTTTTTCAATATATTGTATTAATGCAGTTACATTTTTCATATTAATTGTTATTTATTATCGTAAAATATTATAACAAAATAAGGATTCACAGTAAAAATTCTTAAATTATATTAATTTATCAATAGTTTCACATCATCCATATTATATATCTGTGAAACTAAATATGTATTAATTTATTTATTTATTTCGAAATATGATATATGTCAGGATAAAACTTTTCGCCACAAATTGCATTAATTAAATTTATAATTCTAACATAAAAGGTAAATTATTTCGTTAAAAATAATTGAGAAATATTACTGGTAGGCTGCAACCTGCCTGGCAGGTTATAGTAGACATGGCGTCCAAGTGTGTACGGCCAGCAGCGCTCATCTGCCATTCTATATTTACTTATAGCTCGTTGATGCAAGCCAATTTATTTATTTGTTCATGATACAGATGGCCTTGATCGGACTTCTTTAAAAATTGAAGAGTACACCTATTTTGTCTGTTTTGGGTTGATATTAAATTTTAACTTGTCAATGTTACTAGTGTCAATTAAGATGCCTAAATTATAATCCATTTCAAATACATACTTTTTTTTTCATTTTCTTAAATGTATTTGTAATTTAATAATTGGCAAATTAAACAGAATGAATAACTTGCTCCACATGAGATCAAATACTGATGACAGTGACAAAATTGTCAGTTTTTACATAGCTAAAAATTAATAAAAATTCGGTTACTTGACTTTTAAGCGGTGCACAATTTTTTTTACAAAATATAATATTTTTAATCTTCTTTCATGTTTAACAATAAAGTGAAGTATGAGTACGCCGTACTCATTACCTGAAAAATTACAATGTGTCATTTATTTTATCTTTTAATTATTTTATTATTATAATACCCCTAAATACGTCTCCAAAGACATAATTCCCATAGACGCAGCTGTCAAAGTCAAAGGTTTCTGTGATCTTAAGATCATCAATGTTAAATCCCTTTGTATTTCCACAGGACTATTGTACCAGTCGGTACAGTATGCATCCCAACCTATACCAGTACTCTGTAAAAATATTGTTTTGTATATTATTACCATTGAAGTGCGATATTTTTAGTAGGTAGGTACCTCATCTATGAGTTTCTGTCCATAGAAACAAATCAAGTATAGGAGAACTAACCAGCCACCTAAATGCATTGCAAATCGAAAAGAATCGGTTCGAGACGTAACCATAAGTACTTCGAATCCTAGGATACTTATTTGGAAACTTGTTAGCGTTATATGCATTAGCATCATTGAACTAAATGCCTTGGTTACATTTGTGGAATATCTACAATGTGTAGATAAATTATACTCGTATCATCAGATACTTTATCTAGAATTTTTGTAAATAGCAGTTTTGTTCATATGCAGATTTTGTAGGTGAAATATTTTCGTAGTGGAGTTAAAATAGCCGATATCTCAAGAATATTAATCAGGAAGTAGAAAATTTTGAAAAAGTAATAACAATTTTCTAAAGATATATTTATATATAAAATCATTTAGAAATTTTACATCATACTGTTGGCTGTACACAGGGTGTATCAAGATAATGGAACAGTGCCGTTTATTCGTGTATGTGAAAAGATACAGAAAAAAGTGATTAGGATATTTTGTAAGGGATAGAGGGGAACACATTTTAGCATAAACTTTATTATCATATATCCAGTGGTACTCAAACTATAGGGCAATATTATATATTTTTAAATGGCATTATATATTTTTTATTAAATCATTAAATAGAGAATTTTGTTCTGAATTCAACGATATAATAATATCATACCCTTACATTGCGAAAAAATTTATAAAAATTAATTCAAAGTTAGTATTTAATTTCTACTGTATCTAAGTAATCTGAGCAAACATTCAATCAATAAAACAAAAAAAAAAAAATATTTTAAAAGTTGAATTTATTGCCAAAATCGTAGCTTACTTGAATGTAATAAAACTAAAATAAATTTTACTTTGTTTTATTGATTGAATGTTTGCTCAGATTACTTAGATAAAGTAGAAATGAAATATTAACTCTGAATTAATTTTTATCAAATTTTTCGCAATGTAATGGAATGGTATTATAATATCGTTGAATTCAGAACAAAATTATCTATCTAATGAGTTAATAAAATATATATAATGCCATTTAAAAAATATAATATTGCCCTATAGTTTGAGTACCACTGGATTAGTTTGAGTACCACTGGATTTAAGATAATAAAGTTTATGCTAAAATGTGTCCCCCTCTATGCCTTACAAAATATCTTAATCACTTTTTTCTGTATCTTTTCACATACACGAATAAAATGCACTGTTCCATTATCTTGATACACCCTGTATAAAGATGCACCCTGGATACCGGGAAAATTCCCGGTGAGCTGGTCGAATTTGGGCCGATCAAACCAGAAATATTTTATCAAAAATCAGAACAAACTTTATAATGTAATTCGGAGTTAATGAACAAAACAATAATTTTGTCCTACAACCGTGCGTAAAGTACCTACAGAATGGAACAAATTCGAGCTCCGTATATGAGAAACTTATTAAGCACACTAGAGAAAATTGATATACGTCTTTATGGGCCAACTTTTTGAGACAACTTTCATATAGGCACTACAGGTTTTTTCGATCGTCTTTTGTTTTTGAGCTACATGCTAAAAATTGATTTTGGCTTATTTTGAAAATACCTCATAACTCGTTTTTTATGTAGAATAACGTGATGTAATTAGATTTTTAAAACGTAATAATTCTCGAGATATAACACAAACAATATTTTTTAAATAGGAACATGTTGAATATAGTCTCATAATTTTCCTTATTTTATATGCTTAACAAATCTATATTATTTTGTTTTAAACATGAATTGGGTGTTATTTTCATTATTTCTATTCATTTTTCTAACATATAAACTTCAAAATGAATATTATATCACATATTTCGAATTGTATCATAGACAACTACAACGCCGACAAAATAATTGACTGAAAAGAAAAATGATAATTTAATTTATAGATATAGAATTAAACTGAACAAAATGGTGATTGTAATTTATTTTTTTCAATTGTTTTTAAATAAATTTCATTTCTTTTAACCCAAAAAATTAATAAGTAATTCGTGTTTTGCACATGTTTAATATAGGCGATGTAGGTACTTGTGGTTAACGTTTTATTATTAGTGGGTCATACAGACAAAATTCGTCCCTACAAGTCTCAAATTTGCACTGAACTCTTCGTCACTGATGGTGGGGATAAGTTTAACACTTTTGACACGAAGGATTATAACATATTCACATACACATCAACATAATCGCTATTTATATTATCGTATGATACTCACCGTATAATCTTAATATGATACATTATACAAAAACCAACGCTTCCATTATTTAATAACATCGTTCTCAGTCTTTGCATTTGTGTAATAACTTGCATTAATAGAGCAACAAGAAACATAGTCATACTTAAAGTTATAATGGTGGATGTTAGGCCAGCTAGTAGTTGAAATAGCGCCAATGAATATACCAACCATTTCGTATCTTGGTAGTGAAAAGGCAACCAAAAACGAATGACTACACCACATGGTATATCACGGCTGTAAGTTGAAGCTGCACGCCGGACTTCGCATTCCTGTATAAAAACAGTGTCGAGAAAATAAGAATAATGCATAAATATATTTATCAACACGGTGGACTGTAAAATTGTATATTAAAATAGGTTACTTCCACGCTAGGCAAATGAATAATAAAAACTTCGAAGTATACATTAAAATAGGGTAATTGTATATTTGCACACTAGGCAAATAAACAGGCGTAGCATGCAATTTTCAATTACGCAACTGTTTCACAACAGCTTGATCATCCAAGGGCTAAAATGCGCATAACATAAGCAATTAAACCATAAGGTGAGCACACATGCAACTAATAGTAACTAGTACAAAAGGCTTCAACACAAAAATCCTTGTTTCATAGGGGTATAGCTGAATACAATAAGTTACCAGAAGATTTAAAAAATTTAGCAAGCTTAAAAACATTTAAGAAAAGATTAAAAATATTTTTGAAATCTGTAGAAATATAGTACATTTTTTCTTTTACATTTTAAATGGTAACGTATTTTATCTACTTTCTCTGTAAAGTGTGTTTTTTCAGTATTATTACAAGTTACCTGATTGTTTATCAAATTATCATATTATTTTTTGTGATATTTTTTTATTTTATATTGTATGTATATAGCTCAAAGCTAAATAAACGAGACTTATTATTACTAATTTCAACACAAATTTTATTTGTTTCAGGCCGGTTTCACCAATGTCATTTAAATTTTCGTTTAAATAAGAAATTTTAAGTAGATTTCAAGTTATCAAATGTGATATAAATATAAGTACTGTTGTAATTATTTATTATTATTGTGTTTATAATATCGAATTGATAATTCAATATGTAATTTCAAAAATCATTAATTAATTCAGAATAATAAATAAATAATTTTTATCTACGATAGTGCGTAAAATTGAGGATTCGTTTTTAGTTTTAAGTTTGTAAAACGGTTGTTTAGTTACAACGTATCATTAGTCACGGGTTGCCGAGCAACGAGTGATTAAAATTTTTAAACATGCTAAATTTGCAAAAACAGGTGAATAATTTGATATCATTGCAAACTTTTCATTTAATATTGTTATCCTAATTAAAAATATTTTTTTATATTTCTTGGATTTTTAGATTTTATCGCAGATAAAATATTGTACAATACACACAGTTCAGTAAACGAAGCATTTTACCCTACAAAAGGTCGGGTAGTTCTGAATTTTTGATATGTTGTATAGGATGGTGGGTTAGTGAAAAACCCAAATTTCCACAATCCCCCCTCCTCAGCTTCCTCCACCATCTTGTAGAAACCACCGAAAATCGGCACTTTTTTCAGTTTATTGACTATAACTTCTTTCTGGTGCATTTTAGCACAAAAAAGTTATTTGCCGACTTGTAGAGGACAAAATTTCCTGCAAACTAGTTGTGTAAAGTTATTTTTTACGATTAATAATAACGGAGCTATGATGCTGACAAAAAAGGTTAAAATTGCATACTTAGAAAAATTTTGAGTTTCTTTCCACTTTACATCGCAATAGCTAAGTAACAAATCATTTTAGCGTAAAAGTCCTCATAATCAATCTTGTAGAGAATTACCTACAAAATTCAAGTATTTTTTACTATCAATGCAACGGAGTGGGGATCAATTTACAAAAAACGATAAAAATAGTTGTTTCTAGTTTACTGCAGCAATTCTTTTTGGTTTATTATTTCTAATTATAAAAGTATTATTCAAACAAAATAATCTGTATAGATGCAAATTAACGTAATTATGTGTCGGCAAACGTCAATGAAGTCTGTTGGGACTATTAGAATTTTTTTTAAAAAAAACAGCACTTCTTTTATTTGTCTGCGACTTCTTTCTACTGCTCTTCAGCTCAGAATTATGTTCTTGGAATCCGTATTACGTTAATTCTGAATCATAAAATCAAGTATTGGGCTTCCAAATTATCAAGAGATGGCGCTGACGTCAAACGTCAAAATTCAAACGAATGGTACATTTTTCGCTGGCTTCCATAAGAGTACAATTGGTGTGAGACTAATTTTCGTAGTTTTTAATTTAATTTCGGATTTAGTATAGTATTTTTTTTGTTAATTTCGATAGAATTGAGTTTGATCTTTCTTGTAGTAACAATTTAGTGATAGTTTTAATAATATTTTAGTTAATAGGGTTAATTTTAGTAAGTATTTGTAGGTTAAGAGTATTTTATTTATATTTTAATTAACAGTATATTAGTTTTTTTTTAATAAAAAAACATTTGATTTCCTTTATTTAGATTGTATTTCATTGCCGTAGTTGTACATATATTAATTTCTATCTACATAGCTTTACTTTTATTTAATTGTTTTTCTTTCATAATGAACAATTTTCTTTGCTTAGAGTTAGATACTATTTGTAGATTTGGGAATTGTAGTGTATCATCTAGAAATATGGTGGAAGGCCAGCAAGTAATAAATAGTGGCCACATAATATTATGTGGTAAATATTTTCGGAGAAAACTCCATCGTAACTTTAACCTATAAATTGCATATCTCCTAATTTGTTCATTAATTTTTTAAAAATCAAAAACTTACCTGTTATATTAGCAGTAATTCAGATCCTAAAACAATAATAGCCGAAGATAAAAGCGTATTAAAATTCGAATACAAGTAAATACAATCCCTGAATAAAACAACCACCTTTGTACATGTACACTTCACTCAGTTCAGAAATCTGCCACCAGTGGCGCATTGTAATTTTGGAAGCCCAATAGTGATAAAAACTGAAGGGACAACGTTACTGCACTAAACTTGGAAAAAATCACTTTTTCGTATTTTTTTGTAAAGTTACCCTCACTACGTTACATTGGTCGTAAAAAAAATTGATAAATGAATTTGTCAGGTAAGTAAATTCTCAAGATTTATCGTAAAATTACGTTTTTTGTAAATTGATCCCTACTCCTTGCATTGATTTTGAAAATATAATTGGATTTTGTAAGTAATTAAATTCTCTACAAGATTGACTATGAGGACTTTTACGCTAAAATGATGTGTTACGGAGCTTTTGCGATGTAAAGTGGATAGAAACTCAAAATTTTGCTAAGTACGCAATTTTAACCTTTTTTGTCAGCATCATAGCTCCGTTGCTATTAATCGTACAAAATAACTTCACTTAACTATTTTGCAGGAAATTTTGTCCTCTACAAGCCGGTAAATAACTTTTTTTGTGCTAAAATGCACTAGAAAGGAATTATAGGCAATAAACTGAAAAAAGAGCCGATTTTCGGTGGTTTTTACAAGAAGGCGTTGGAAGCAGAGGAGGGGGGATAGTGGAAATTTGGGTTTTTCAATAACCCACCATCCTATACAACATATCAAAAAGACCTTTTGTAGGATACCCCCTTTTTCAACCTCCGTTCACTGGACTAACATACGTAATTTGGGAGTTATTGCAACTTCTAAGATGAAAGAACGTAAACGTTAACCTTATGTAGAAAACACTTTATTTTAGAAATAAAGGACTTTCAATTTCAATGTTTACCGCATTTAATTAGTGTATTAACGCTAACGTTAACGCTAAAAGAAACACAAACGACGTTACATTCACACTTTTCACCGAAACATAACCTCAAAAGATACAGAACGTATGACGTTAAACGCTCGCTATTACATTGCACATAACGTGTCGCCTTGTTCATATAACGTGAACCTTATTAGTACGCATGCGCACTCGGGCTGTCACATGAGTAAAGTGCACGTTATTTTTGCGTTGAAACTGCAATAACTCTCTAATAACTATTAAATACAAATTTTTAAATTGGCGAGATTTACAGTGCGCGCAGTCATATAAACACTTGGCAGTCATTTCTGCAATCTAAACTGTTTCGCAACTGAAAATTGCATGTTAGCACTAGGCTGTAGGACACAAAGAAGTTGCACATGGTTCCGCAACTGATCAGTTTGTGTCAAACCGCAAACTTTAAAATTGGCCAGATTTATAATTGTAAGGCAGGGGTTAATATGACCGCGCGCACACATGCAATCTAGCAGTGGCGTATTGTATTTGTATTTTCTCACAAACTGATCAGTTGCGCAACTATGTGCAACTTCTTTGGGTCCTATATGAACTCTGAGCTCACCTGAACCAAACAGTTGCACAGTGAAAAGATTTTACACTAATTGACATCAGAGATAGAATTATGTTATAGTTAGTTTTGGTGCTCTGTAGGAAAAGATGTCTTCTCCAATGGAACAAGTTAAAAAATATTTATATATTATTCTGAATTAATTAATTAATCATTTTTGAAATTACAAATTCAATTATCAATTCGATAATATAAACAAAGTATCAATAAATAATTACAGCAATACTTAAATCACATTTGATAACTTGAAATCTACCGGAAATAAATAAAATCCGTATTGAAACTAAACGATTTAGTTGCACGTGTGCTTACCTCATGATATGATTGCTTGTTAGCGCAGTTTAGTCCTTGGATGATCAAATTATTGCGAAACATTTGCGTAAATGAAAATTGCATGTCAGCGATAATGAAATCCTTGGCAGCACTCATGCACTTAAACTGTTTCGCAACTGAAAATTGCATGTCAGCGCTAGTCCTAAAAAAAATCGATGCCTGCGGGGTGAACGTGGAACAAATTCGACTTCCTCAGTTTTTAAAAAACTTTCTTATTATGCACGCTGTAGAAAATTTATTTAGGTCTGTATGGGCCAACTTTTTGAGAAAATTTTAATAGGTACCATTGGAATAGGGTCCAAAAAAGTCGGACTAGAAATAAATGTCACAAAAACCAAGTCAATGCGTGTCAATACCCGCAACTTCCTTCCCTTTAAAATAAACAATAATGACATTGAGGACATAACTGAATTTACCTACCTAGGAAGCATAATCTCTGAAGACGGAGGAGCAGACAGAGATGTGGAAGAAAGAATTAAGAAAGGTAGACAAGCCTTTGGCCAACTATACAAAGTTTGGAAAGCCTCCCATATATCTACTAAAACCAAAATAAGACTATTTAACTCCAATGTCAAATCAGTCCTTCTCTACGGCTGCGAGACCTGGAAAATGACTAAAAACATCTCAAGCAAACTGCAGGTCTTTGTGAACAACTGCTTGCGAAGAATACTACAAATTTTCTGGCCAAATACCATAACTAATACAGACTTATGGACCCGCTGCAGGCAGCAGCCAATAGAGCAACAGATCAAATGTCGCAAATGGAACTGGATAGGACACACGCTACGCCGCCCTGAATCCTGCATCGCTAAACACGCTCTTGACTGGAACCCACAAGGTTCCAGAAGAAGAGGACGACCAGTTACCACATGGAGGCGCACAGTCTGGAAGGAAGCGCTGGAAGAAGGAAAAACATGGAGAGAAATCAAGGCCTTAGCCCTGAACCGAACCCGATGGAAAAGTTTCGTTGAGGCCCTATGCTTCTCATAGAGGAGCGAAAGGAGCATATTATTATTGGAATAGGGTAGTTGCGAAAAAAATAAATGTTATTTTTTCCTATTAATTATGAAATATAAACTAATTTTAAACATATTAATGTAAAAATTATTAGAAAATATAAAACTTTTCATTCATAATTTCCATAAATAAAATTCGCGGTGGAATTCTTGTGTAATACCAAGACAAAGCGAAGATGTTGAATTATGTTTTAATTAAAATAACAGATACAAAAGTATTATTTAATAGTACCTACATTTTATAATTATTTACTTGAATACCAGATATTTTCAAGATGCTTATTTCTTATATAGACAACTTCATAAATTTGCCACCAGGTGGCTACACACACCAGGGAATGTTCATGTCATTTTTAGTGACATTTAACCTATGGTCGCGGTCAGCCGCACCTAGCTGCTAGCTCGCTAACCTAGCGAACGTCGTTGAACGGTCCGCTGACCGACCGCTAGATTCTAGCTGCTAGTCTAGCGGGCTAGCGAAAACAAAATGCGTTAGATGACTTAGCGTACTGCCACAGAATAGACATATACAGAAGCGACACTCCTTGTCTACACCATTGTAGTTGCGATTTGATGTTTATGACCTTGAACTTTAAATTTACGCGCGAAATTTAAATTGTTCTAAATGGTAAAAGAAAAATTAGAACACAAAAGTACTAAAATTTTAATTTTATTAACGAATTAAGAAGAAATCATAAAATAAACACATAATTATGTTCTTATTGAACAAATACGTGAATTTTACAAATTCAATACAATGCAGAATTTTCTATATCTTTGACGTGGGAAACACAAACGTCAGATTCAATGAATATGTCCCAAATATCCTTCTCCATCAAATCTTCTCTTCCTCAGGCCTTGAGCCACATTTTACACCTATATTTATTAAGTGAATATACATTTTGCATGATATGGAAGTCGTTTTGCATTACTTACATTTATGGGTCTTTCGGAAACGAAAAAAAACTTACATTTCGCTTTCTCCATTTTTTAAATCTCCTTATACAGTTTTTATATGAACAAACAAGTCCTCCCGATTCTACCTTCTTCGTTTTTTTCCATTTTATTAGAAACTAACACCACTTCTAAAATTCACAAACGGTTCGTATGTCAAAAGTGAGAAGACGTGTTTGGTTTGCTTGAATTAGCCATAACGCTAAAATACATGGGCGTGACAAGCTGAGACAACAGTACCTCCAGAATATGTGAAATATAATGATTTTCTTTATGATAACGATTTTTCCTATCGTTTGTTGAAAAAATAACATGTTTGTTCTTATTAGAAATCAATTTGTGTTTCTCAATATATTTTTATTATTGACCCCAACAGAAAATGTTCTCGTCGAGATAATGAAAAGAACAAAGAATCGTAAGATACGAAGATATGCCGAAACAATCCGATTTTATCCGATTAGCCCTTTAAATTTGTTGGCATACTCTTTCTCTCTCTAATTTTCGTTTCTCTCTCTGACTGTCGCTTCTGTATGAATGTCTATTCTGTGGTACTGCTATAACTGTCAAAAATAGGAAATATGGTCCTAGTAAATTCAAATTGAAATGAAATAATACAATATGAATATGAAAATATGTCATATTAGGTAAATGAAAGCAGAGAAATTCACAAACATATTCAGGGCCGGTTTTATAAAAAATTTAAGCATCACTTAAAATTTAGTTGTCAAGTAAATTTATTGAAATGGACAGATACGAATCAGTTTCTCTGTTCTTATGACATTTGTATTATTGCTGTCAAAAAAACGCGTTGCATTTTTTCACTTCATTAAATTTACTGTGGAAGTAAATTTTAAGTGAAGTTTAATTTTTTTTATTCAATTTTGACGTTTTAAACTGTCATTATTAACTCCATAGCAACAACTATAAGTAACACTTTTTTCACATGTGAATTAAAAATTTTTTTAAAACACTCTCACAAAATTTTAACTCACTCTGGCACTCTGCAACAAAAAATGCATTTGAAAATAACATCAAGAACGAAAATAACACTTACCACATAATTTATCAGACATTATCAGCCCTTTTCATTATTTTTTACGACATAAATGACAGACAATGAAGCTTTTTAAATATGTGACTTGACGTCTATCAGCGACGATTGTCATGCTTAGCCTACTAATTGATTAATTTTTTATTTTGTCAAAATTAAATATTATAATGGTTTTTATTATTATTTCGTCAAAATTGAATAAAATATTGTACAAACCACGTGAGCTAAGAATGCTTATTCACTCGAAGAATTTAACTCACTCGCCCTTCGGTCTCGTGAGCTAAACTTTCTTCTCATGGATAAACATTACCTTAGCTCACTTGGTGTGTAAATATCTATTATAAAACCGGCCCTCAATCTGGTAAATTTTTATATACTATATAATATAAAATTTTATTATGAGGTGAGAATACGTTTTATTTTTAGATGTTAATTTCTCCGCGTCATATTTTGAAAAATTAAAAAATAATAGTTCAGAAAATCCAGAACCCGATAAGTAATATTTAATAATAAATATGAACTAGGCAGTACTAGCGCTATGGACCGGTCGAATTACCACGACCGCTGCTGTCTAGCGCAAGCTAGCAGCTAGATAGCTGCTAGGTGCGGCTGAACGCGACCTATGTTTTACATGTTAAAATCATATTTTATTTTTCTTTTCTGTATCAGCAAAATTTAAGACTAGGTAATGAAACTAATGACTTTGTGTGAAAATGAATCATTTCTTTTGAAATAGTGTTTCTCTTAAACATATAAATCGTATCAGATAAAAATGGTAGTATTGTGTAAAGAGTGTACTACAGAGAGTGTACCGCTAGGGCAAGAAAGACTGTGATTGGTATTAATAATACACGTCACTACGGGAAAATTTGAAATAAGATTTTTTTTTAAATTATATTTTGAAAAATATACAGTTGCCAGACATAAAACATATATTAAAGTGAATAACTTGAACAATTCTTTCAGAAAAAAAAAAAAAAATGGAAAATGCGCAACTACCCTATTTTCGATCTCTATTATTTTTGAGCTACAAATACCTCATATCTCGCTTATTATGAGAGATTTACGAAAATATGTTTAGACAAATTTTACACGGTATTTTTACGTAGAATAGCGTGGTGTAATTAGATTTTTTCAAAACTTAATAATTATTGAGATATAAAACAAAACATTTGTTTAAAAAATTGCTTAAAAAGCGAGTATTTTATCGTTGTCTTATTCTTTTTTATCTACTTCTGTAAAAATATATCCCCATTATTTTAATTTTTTCGATTAATTATATTAGCCATAGGAGTAATTCACTATCGTGAACTATAAATTCATATTCACTCTTCTTAACCAATCACAGAACCAGAAATCAATTATTCACATTTATTTTAATTCTTTCTCGATCACCCTTCCCAAGGCCATCAGACAGTTTAAAGTTTTGTGATTGTCACTCTTGTCAGTGTTATCACTTGTCATTTGTGTTTACGTTATTCAACCGATTTCTAACGTTTTGCAAAGTGTTAAAATACGTTAATATGGAAAGTGAGAGCGAAAAATACTTTAATAAGAATTTATCAATGAATATTACCACCCCGTCTCTGAATCACACCATAATTGTACAAATTTTCATTTTTCCCTTAATATCATAAATTAAAAATCAATTTAATGTTCTGTGTAATAAGTATTGTTGTAATAAATTGTGAATTTCTAAAGTTGTTTTTATTATATTTAATTAAGTTATTTTCAATACAGGAGTAGAAAAAGTATGGTACTATTTTCGGGATTATTGTCATTATTCACTCGGTTGATTTGAATCACTCGCCTGCGGCTAGTGACGCAAATGTTATCTTGGTGAATAATGACTACACACTGTGACTACCATAATCCCTCATATAATAATATACTATTGTCGTTAGAACAAATATTTTCTAGCGTGTAACTACCCTATTTTAATGTTCAGACTATTTATGCAACGTTTAAATTTATTAATAAGTATTTTACAATTTTTATATAATTTTTTTGTATTTCGATTATGGTTTATGGGCCCATTGTTCTGAGCAAATGTACAGGATTTAAAAAATAAGTGTCTCAAATTATGAGGGCATATATTACTGACCAAAATGAGTAAAAAAAGTTTAATCAACATGGGTCCGATCTTCAACTGTTTTCGAGAAAGAGGCCATTTTGTATTAGAATCGAAGAAAAACAGACTAAGATAGTGGTCGAACAAAATTTTGTCTATGCCAGTAAATAGACTATAAAAAACAAAAACATTATATGAAACATTTTTTTCACTTTCTAATAGTTACGAAGTTATTTGAAAACTAAATATTTAGTCCAGTCAATAGAAGTTTTTACCCTACAAAAGGTGGGGAAAAAACGATTTTAACTTATGTTGTTTGGGTCGAGACGGGGATGAAAAATTCAAATTTGTGACCTTGGGGATGCTCGGCGTGAGCCGCCATCTTGGATCAAAGATGCAAAAAATGAGTTTTTCGCTATTATCTCGAAAACAGTGGCCCGTATCAAAATTTTACAAGAATACAAATTTAAAGCTCGTTATTTTTTGTACCAAAAGGTTTTGTTGCATTTTTTACCTAGGATGAACTCTCAAAAAGTTATGTTCAAAAATAGGTAACCAGAACAACAATTTATGAAAGAAGATTTAATCACTCAAAATATACACAATATTAATTTTTTATTACTTAATCTAATAGATTTTGTTATTTGTAACAGTTTAGATTTGTCGTTGCATCAAAAGAAATAAATTATCGATGATTTTTAAATAATTTTTGTCAGCGCTTTTTCACAAATTCATCAGCCACTCTGACCCGGTTAAAGATACGGTACCGCGGTTTAAAAATTTTAATTAAGTTTGGAATTCTCCTTCTTGTCATGTTAAACGATTTTTGCCCCGATGAGCGGTTAACGAATTATTAACAATTTAAACTTATATGAAATTTCACTAAAATTTTAAACATCTGTAAATCGGCTTGGTTTTCATTTTTTCTTCTGAAATTTGGACACGATTAAAGATAAGTTTTACTGTGCATTTAATACGTGCTGAAATTTCATAAGAAAAAATGACGTACTAGTTATTCGAAACAAAAATAAAGTAGAGTTCGACATTTGCAGCAAACCCACTAATATTAATCGATTTATAACGAAGTTTAAGCAATGAACCTTTCACAATTTTGTGTTGAAAAACACTTTGAAGTTTGTGGTATTTTCTGGAGACCAGTCTCCACAAATTTGAATTTTTCATCCTCGTCTCGACCTAAACAACATATGTTAAAATCATTTTTTCCCCACCTTCTGTAAGGCAAAGGTCTTTTTTGGTCTCCATTGACTGGACTAATTGGCCAAAGGCGTCACAACTTTTGTCTTAGTACGATTATTCGATTTTTCGTGAAAAACAAAAACACATCTAAGATGACCTCTGAAAGGTAAACAAAATGTCTCATTTAGGGTATATTCCAAAAATAAAATATAATAACCAAAACCATGGTTTCGGTTACCGACTGGTTCTAGTCACGTGACTATTATTATTGAAACAGTTCGGTTTCATTCGCGGGTGATTCGCGGAAACCCTAAAATTTTCTTTCAAAACATTACGTCTATCGTCTTTCGTAATCCTAAATTATGGAGTGGAAAATTAAAATACGTACAATGTAAACCGTAGAAAATAGATGCAAACATCAAAGAGTCAATAAATGGTATCTAACCACACTAACCTATAAAATCTGACATCTTATGAAAAAGGACAGAAGATGTAACCGGCAAAACCGAGGCAAAATCATGGTTGCGTTGGTGCGCTTCGGTTGCAACCATTTTAACCGGAACCATGTTTCATAAATGTACAATTTTTACCATTTGATATTATTGGAACACTTTTGGTTAACCACGGTTAAAATTTGTTATTTTTGGAATATACCCTTAATCAAAGTCGTAACTCGTGCAGTTTTCGAGATAGCAGATGTAAACACCGAAAAAACTCATTTTTCATTGCCTTTTATCTCAAAACCAGTTGAAGATCGGGCCCATGTTGATTAAACTTTTTTTACTCATTTTGATCAGTACTATATGCCCTCATAATTTGGGACACTTATTTTCTAACACCCTGTATTTATTAATACGGTATAAATGATGTATGTGTGAATACGTAATGATATTTTTGGAATTTTGGATCTATATGTTAATACCTGTAAATTAGTATAAGGCACGGCTAGATAACACAAACTCCCCAATATTCCATAAAAAATAAGAACTTTAGTATACAAAGCTGCCTTTTCCTCCGTATCCAACATTTCATTCTCACAATCAAACTGCTCGAACTGTTTCAAATCTTTCACTAACTTCATAATTTCCTTTCTATTTTGAATGAAACAGGTTTGTAAATAAATAGTACCAAATAATGCACCAAGTGCGGATAAATTTTCTGTTATATCCATTACATCGTCGTATTTTCCCTGTATTTGGATTACGAAATCCGCGAAAATTGGCGTCATCGCTGTTACAACAATAAACAAAGGACTTGTGTCTTTAAATCTACGCCAGAATTTTGATTCTACAACGCCCTCATTCGGCCACATATTGAGCAATCGCATAAGTTTAATATTTACTAACAAAAGTTTGTTATCAGTTGCCATAATGGTTTTCTTACTTTTTTGTTACTCTTTGTGGTTGTCACATAAGTTTCTAAGATTTTATAAGATTTTTCTATGTCAAATACATATGTGAAAGTTCACATGAGGTCTGTTATTATTTTAATTTCGCAATTTTGCATACCTATTGTTTGATGTATAGATTAACATTTTATTAATCCTTTAAATAACATAAAGTAATAATGTAATAAATGCAACAAAGAGATACATTTTGGATGTTTGACATTAAATTTCAAGTTTATTTCTTTTAACGTAATGATTTTTAATTTTATAATCTAACCATTTATTTTTAGCAATTTTGTTATATCTTCAGAATTTTTATAAATTTTGGATATACTGATTTAGTTTACAATTTTTCAGAAACAAGATGTCAGCACTAATTAATTTAATTTTAATTTTATGTTTAAAGTAGTTAGTTATTAATTCCGTTGACCGGGAAGTCATATTTTTAAATATGTAAATTAACTTACGCCTTAAATTAACTAAAAATTTAAGTAATTTAGAATATAATAGTCGAAAATAAAATGTATGAAGTAATTAATCATAAATTTGTTAACAAAATTACAAGTCAGAATAATAAAGGAAAACGGTTAATACCTAATAATACAGAAAAACTAACTTTTATAAAAGAAACTTGTGAAATTCAAATGTCTAATAATTTTTTTAAAAATCAAACCTAATAATAGTGAAATTAAATTTAGGCTATTCCACGATATTTTTAAAATTTTTTTTTTCAAGTACATGAAAATATAAGACCACATGTGAAAGTCCGAGTTAAAAATTCCTCCAAATAAGCGAGATATTAAGGTCCGAATTTTATATTAGCTTTGTGTCGTAGGTAATGTGGATATACCAGAAGTAAACAAACAGTGGTTCACAAGCCACGAAAAAATGTTAAACAAATTACAAAACAATGTATATTTAAAATGTAATATTATAATTTATTATTAGAAACATAAAATAAATTATTATACTTAATTTATTTCACTTTTTTGTCATTTTATAAAAACAAAGAAATTAGAACGTCACCCGAACAGCAACCGAACAGATCCGACACACCCGAAGAAGTATATTTTTAGTTAAGGCGGGGTTAGGGCGTGGCTTCTCAAAGTCGGTGGTCAAACTTGGATCCTATTTGCTCAAACAGTCGTACACATGTCCTGCATCATCAAAAGCAAAACTCCCCGTGTTTTCTAGAAGGAATAATTTATAATAAAATAAATATAATTTTCCTTATCCTTTAACTATTATCATTCATATTTTCAATAAACTTTTACTATTTTTGATTACGGTGGAATAGCCTATAATAAAAATCCTTTATCCACAATCATTATTAATATACAGATTCCTAACCTTTTGGAGGTTGGAAAATACCTCATTCCTAACTTTAATGACAATCTCTTGGGTTGGAAATAACAGATTTCACTTCCATCTCTTGGGTTGGAAATTTTTATGTAGGGGTTGCCTAGCAACATTTCCGTAGATCCCCATAATTAAGTAGGCTAAACAAATTTTAAGACAGCTGTCAAAATATTAATAAAATTAAAGATTATAATTCATTGATTTATTTTGAAAATTATTGATTTAAAATGAGGATGATTGTGAATAAAATAGTATACATAACCTCGGTGGGAGTTTCATAACAGCCTCGCGCATTATCTCACCTCGAGGCTTCGCCTCTTGGTAATATATATAAACCCTCGGCTGTAATGAAACATCTCCCACCTCGGATGTAATATACTATTATCTAAAATGCTCAGAGAATATAAAAAGCCATTAAAAATTGTCCAAATTTAGTTACTAAAAATATAAATTTTAAACTTAACGTTTCAAGTCCAATAGTTGCAAAAATGTAATGTATTCCATAAATTCATAAATCGGGTAATTCAGTAGGACCTATAGTTTCTGGCATAAATTCACCAACTTGTTTTGAAAATGGTTAGCCAATGAATTTAATAGTTTTCCAAGTCAACCGCAAACATTTTCTGTATAAAATTCATTACAGTTTATTGGAGAAAGTCAAAGATATTACTTTAGATAAAAATGAAATATTGGTTTCTTTATTTCCAAGTGTACCAATTCCGGAAATTTTGGAATATTTGAAAACATATTTAGAAAATAACAATTTGTAATTTACAAAAATTAATGAATATTTAACCTTACTGAATTTTGTGTGAATCAAAATTATTTTCAAGTAAATAATAACTATCACCATAAAAAGAAGACCCAGTTATGGGAAATACTTTATCACCATTTTTGGCTATTTTATTCATGAGTAATTTCGAAATTGAATTTAAGAAAAATAATAAATATTTTCCTAGAGTTTGGATTTGATATGTATATGTAGATGAAATTTTTTCCGTATTTAATACTAAAACTTGCGAATTGGGAATGTTTGTAGACAGCTTGAATTCAGTTCTCCCATCAATTAAATTTACGATCGAAAAAGAAACAATTGCCATTTTTGGACGTACCTACTGGTTATTCGAAACAAAAATAAAGTAGAGTTCGCATTTACAGAAAATCCACTAATACTAATCGATTTATAACGAAGTTCAAGCAATGAACCTTTCACAATTTTGTGTTGAAAAACACTTTGAAGTTTATGGTATTTTCTGGAGACCAGTCTCCAGCAGCCCTATCCTAATATTAAATATACAGTGTGTCCCATTTAGAAGTGCCATCATTGGGATCTCGAGAACTATAAGAGATACGATGACGGTTAAATGTAACTTTTTTTACGCGTTTGGGAGGCCATCTCATATGTGCTTTTGTTTTTCCAAAAATTCTCATAGGGCACTAGATAATGACGAAAAACTGAATATTGTTGATTTTTTCTTTTTCAAATAACTTCTAAACTATTAGCAATTAAGAAAAATATTTCAAATATAAAAGATAGATATTTTTATTAACTAACCAGTGGCGTACGAAATAAATTTTTATATCCGTAAATTTTCGAGATATAACACAAACTTATATTTTTTTGAACGGAACCCATATATTATTTTAGTCTCAAAAAAATAACTATTTTTTTCTCTTTTCAATGATGTAAGGGTTATTACGTTTTATATTTATTTTGCTCCTAAAATTTAATTTTTTTCTTTATATTTGTGAATTTTCTTATTATTTCTCAAAAAAAAAAATTATTATTTTTATTAATTATATTGTATTTGATCGATATAATTTATTTTATGCCTTTATTACTTAAAATTTTTATTTTAGACTTATAATTACAAATTACACTATAATGTGCCAAGGGCGACCTGATACAAAATATTATAAAAATTAATTTGTTACGAGTTTTGAGCAAATTTTTCTAACGAAATAAATTATTTAAATACAAGGAGTATTTCTAAATAGAAATCTACCAATATTTTCAAAATAATTGTAATTTTAATATAAAATAAGGAAAAAAATAATAATTTTGAAGGCAAAACAAATATAAAACATAATAACCCTTACAACATTGAAAAGAGAAAAAAATAGTAATTTTTTTGAGACAAAAATCAGATATGGGTTCCATTTAAAAAAATATAAGTTTGTGTTATAGCTCGAAAATTTACGGATATAAAAATTTGTTTCGTCCGCCACTGGGTGGTTAATAAAAATATCTATCTTTTATATTTGAAACGCTTTTCTCAATTACCAATAGTTTAGAAGTTATTTGAAAAAGAAAAAATCAACAATAATTAGATTTTCGTCATTATTTAGTGCCCTATGAGAATTTTTGGAAAAACAAAAGCACATCTGAGATGGTCTCCCATAGGCGCACAAAAAGATCCATTTAACCGATATCGTATCTCTTCTAGTTCTCGAGATCCCAATGGTGGCACTTCTAAATGGGACATATGTGCTTCACATACTCTCCTCTTATAATTTATCAAAGTTAAAGTCCCAACAAGAGGACGATATATTTTAGATCATTGTTATACAAAGTCTACAAATTGCAATGTAGAAGTAGACAAAAATATTATATCTGACCATAGCTCAGTTCTAATTAGCACAAATACAAATAAAGACTCTGCTGATTATATTAAAAAATACAGGAGAATTTTTAACGAGAAAACGCAAGTAACTTTATTAATGAGCTTTTTAACGAAGATTGGTGTAATGTGTATTTAGAATCTGAAACAAATGCGGCTTATAACAGTTTCTTTGATACTTTCATGTATTTTTTAAATAAAAATTTACCTGTCCAAAAAATTAATACTCACAGATGTCAAAAGAAATGTTGGGTAAATTCAGATATAATAACTTCAAGTAACAATTTAAAATCTTTATTTTACTCGAAAAGTAGATATCCTGAGCTCATTCCTGTTTATAAAGAAGCGAAAAGAAAACAATCATTTTAATAACTACTGTTAAAAACAATTTTTTTCAGAATAAAATAATTCATTCGGACAACAAAGTTAAAAGTGCATGGAATATCATTAATAATTCTAAAAATAAGATTAATCCTAATATAAGACTAACTATTGACAACAAATTAATTGAGAATCTGGAAATAATAGCCAATATATTCAATAATCATTTCAAAGAAGCACCCTTAAATATTATAAAACGTATTCCCATAATTAACACAGATGCTAATTATCGCATAAATGATAACAATGGGCATTGTAACTTATTTTTGAGTCCTTTTACTGAAACAGAATTATTCGAAATTATTATAAATAAACTTAAAAACAAAAAATCTTCTGGTTTTGATAATGTGCATAATTTTGTTATAAGGAGTGCAGCACATATGATATCAGCTCCTTAACACACATAATCAATTTATCATTCCAAAACGGAAATGTTCCAGAAAAATTAAAAATTAATAAAATAATACCTGTTTTTAAAAAAGGAGACAAACAAAATACAGATAATTACAGACCTATTGCTCTGACCTCTGGGTTTTCTAAAATTTTTGAATATTGTTTCCTAAGAAAATTTGATATTTTCCTAAAACAAACTAATATTATAAAAAATATTCAGTTTGATTTTAAAGAAAATATCTCGACCATTGATGCTTTGCATTATTTATATAGAAAAATTATTCATTATATTCATAATGGAGAATATCCAGTCGGTATTTTTTGCGATTTTAGTAAAGCCTTCGACTGTGCTCGTTGCTGTTTATCAAATTAGAACTTATAGTTGAGGATCCTAACTCCCGTATCTCGCATATTTTAAGTCGAACACCGTACTTTTTGCCCTAAAGTTAAAAGTTACATATTCTTATAGGAAATTTTCCGACAAATTTGATGGTGTTGTTCTTAATGCCCTATCTCATTGCGAAAACTCAAAAATCCATATTTTCCAAAAAAAATACAAAATTTCAATTTTAAAACTTTTTTCACTTTTACTTGTCATATCTTCTGTATAAATTGAGATATTTGTGCCGTTTTTTCACTAAATCATTTTCTCATGTATTCTGCGACTTCTGGATTAAAAAAATACTAAATGTTACTAATAGAATTTTTTTTAGTAAATAAATTTTGAAAAGGGAACACGTCATTTTTTCTTTTTATAGTAAAAATTTTAAGCAGCGACAAACTTTTCGTCCTTAAGAGATAGGTACCAACATACAGCGAGTAAAATTTAGAGAAAGGATCATAGAAGTTTTTCCTCTTGAAATTTTTTTTTGTAAAATGCACCAGTTTCGTAATATTTAAAGTTAAAGTTAAGGGTTTTCCGTTGCAAATTCCCGTGCGCTGAACACGCTCTACTATTGTCTGCCGAACTGCCGACCTTCCGCTTACGCACGCTTTTTTTAGAGACATGTAGTTTATACTTTATAAACAGAAAATGAATTAAAAAAAAGCTATTTACCACAGATGGTGATAAATAAAAATAAGATTTCTTTTGATTTAAATTATTGGATTTTATACTTTTATATGTTGGATACATTTGAAACATTATGTTATTTATTAAATATATATAAACTTTGTTTCAAAAATGTGAAAAATAATTTAAAATCTATTTTTGTAAATAATAAAATTGAAAATTTCGACAAATTAGATAAATCTGGGGTTTACGAAATTTCTTGTAACAATTGTAATTATAAATATATTGGTCAAACGGGGCGAAATTTCAAGTTAAGATTTAAAGAACATTTAAGACAATTTCTAAGGGGTAGTGCATGCGTACCGCACGGACACAGTCTTTATGGCTCCGCTTAGCCTCTCCTACCCAATTCCGACTTTCACCTCCTCGTGGTGAACCCTGGAAACCTGTTAAGGCAGGGCTAACGAAAGCGGAAGAAATGGCCCTCCGAAAAGGGGGTTGGGCTATGGGCTAACTACCCATTCCTGGAAAAAAGCACAAGTTACGGAACCTAAGCAGATGCCTCGGACAATAGGACAAGATGCACGAAGACGACTAAGGCAACGGAACATGGAATTCGGAATAGGAACATGGAATGTCAGAACCTTGAATAAACCAGGAGCTCAGACAACATTACTCAAAGAACTAAAGAAATACAAATTAATGGTCACAGCGATACAGGAGACAAAATGGCTAGGAAAAGAAATAAGAGACACAAAAACCCACACAATACTACAAAGCGGGAAAGAAAAAGGCAAGAAGGAATATGGGGTCGCATTCGTCATCGACAACAACATCAAACCAAATATTATAGATTTCGAGCCCATAAACGAAAGAATGTGTAGGATAAGACTACGCACGCGGTTCGTCAACATAACAATAATCAATGTACATTGCCCCACAGAAGTACAGGAAGAAGAAGCGAAAGAGCAGTTCTACCAACAACTAGAGAATGTATACGACGCAGCTCCTAAAAACGACATCAAAATCATCATAGGTGATTTGAATGCAAAGATAGGAAAAGAAACACAATTCCTAGGCACGATAGGGAAGCACTCACTGCACAACGAAACAAATGAAAACGGGGAGTACCTAGTAAATTTCGCAACTGGCAAAAATATGGTAATAAGCTCAACCCTTTTCCCACACAAGAATATCCATAAGGGAACGTGGATATCACCAGACGGGACAACAGTCAGCCAACTCGATCACATCTTAATAGACAAAAGAGCTGCTACTAGTATCATAGACGTTAGAGCGCGAAGGGGAGCATGCTGCGGGTCAGACCATATTTTAGTACAAGCTAAATTCAGATGCAAAATCTCTAGGAATAATGATGTACAAACAAAACACAAGAAGATAAACATCCAAAAGCTAAATATCGAAGAAACAAGAGCGGAATTCGAGCAAAAAATAACCGAACTGCTAGATCCAGTGGGTGTAGAATTAACTGAAACAGGGAGCCAATCAGTTGAAGAACAATGGCGGACCATTAAAACAGCTATAAGGGAAGCAGCAACATCAATCTTAGGAAACGAAATGAGGAAATCAAAAAGAGCAGAATGGTTTGACGACCATTGCAAACAGGCAATAGAAGAAAGAAATAAAGCGCACAAAAAATATATAACAAGTAGAACCAGAGAAAGACGGGCTCAGTTCGAAGAAGCTAGAAGAAAAGCAGATAAATTATGTAGGAGCAAAAAAAGGAAGTATGAAAACGATTCGATAGAGGGAATGGAAAAGGACTTCAAGGAAAATGATGTAAGAGGAGCATACGAATACCTCAAGAGACTGAGAAAAGGGTACGTGCCCCGAACAAACCTATGCAGGAACGAAGGAGGTCTAATAGAAAGCAACACACAGGGAATTAAAGACAGATGGAAAAGATACTTCCAAACACTGCTGGGTACGCAACAGATAAGGGGAGAAGAAATAGAAGTAATTGACGAGCGTGCAAGAAACCTAGAAGAACAGCGAGAGATGGTAGTAGAAGACCCTACGATAGATGAAGTCAAAGAAGCAGTTAAAGCGCTTAAGAACAACAAAGCGCCAGGAGCAGATGAAATACCAGCGGAACTTTACAAACAAGGCGGTGAACCCCTAATAAAACATATCCACGCACTAATAACAAAAATATGGGAAACAGAAGAAATTCCCAACGATTGGAGGAAAAGCATAATCTGTCCAATCCATAAAAAAGGGGATAAACTAACATGCGAAAACTACCGCGGAATATCCCTCCTATGTACTGCATATAAAATACTTGCGCACATCATAAGCCAACGCATCCAGCCATTTGCCGAAAAAGTAATAGGCGAATACCAAGGCGGATTCAGACAAGGACGATCAACGATCGACCAACTATTTACAGTGAAGCAGATATTGAGCAAAGCCTGGGAGCATGACATAGATGTATACAATATATTTGTTGACTTCAAACAGGCCTATGACTCAATAGACAGGGAGAAACTGTTTCAAGTACTGGACGAACTTGCAATACCACCAAAGCTAATAAGGATGATAAGAACTACCATGAGAAATACTGAGGCGGTAGTACGCATACAAAACGAGCTCACAGATGGATTTTATTTATTACAAGGCCTGAAGCAAGGGGATGGGCTAGCACCTACTCTCTTCAATTTAGCACTAGAGCACGTAATAAGACAGATGAAGTATAACAGCACAAGTTTGTTAACTATCAAAGCAACGCAGATGGTGGCATATGCAGACGATATCAACATCATGGGCCGAAGGAAGGAAGAGACACAACAGATATACTCAGAACTCAAAAGACACGCCAAGGAGATAGGATTAGAAATCAACATAAATAAGACAAAGATTCTGACACAAACAAGAAGAAAAAACGCCAGACAAAGTATCGAGCTCGAAGATAACATCGAAGCAGTAGAACAATTTACATACTTAGGCGTGGAACTTACGAAAGAAGGAACAGAGGAAGGGGAAATACGGAGGAGAACAATGCTAGGTAATAAAGCGTACTTTGCACTCTCCCATATATTTCGTTCAAAGACGATCCATAGAGACACAAAGTTAAAAGTATACAAAACTATTATAAGACCGATAGTAAGCTATGGGAGTGAGACGTGGATCATGACTGATAAATCCACTAACAGCCTAAACGTCTTTGAGAGAAGAATATTAAGAAGAATCCTAGGACCAACTCAAGAAAACAATGCATGGAGAGTGAAGTACAATCATGAATTATACCAACTCTACAAAGAACCCCCTCTCACCGAATTCATCAAATTACAAAGATTGAAATGGGCCGGACATGTGGCGAGAATGGAAGAAGAAAGAAGCCCAAAAAGAGCACTTACAAGCAAAATGCATGGAAAAAGACCGGTAGGAAGACCCCGAAAGAGATGGGAAGATGAAATAGCCGAAGATGCACGAAGCATCTTGGGAGTCCGCGTCTGGAAAAGAGCGGCACAAGACAGGAAGGAATGGAGGCAGAAGCTAAAGGAGGTCAAGGCCCAATTTGGGCTGTAGAACCATTGAAGAAGAAGAAATATGAAAAAATAGAAAATTCAAATTTGGCAAAACATTTATTTAACAATGAACATTTTTGTACAATTCAAAATTTAAAAATTCTCCATATAGAAAACAAAAGTAAAAAACTAAATTGTATTGAAATAAAAAATTCTTTACACAAAAAAAATGAAATATTGGATTTAAACAATTCACCCCTATTAGATCCTAATATTTTTTCAAAATTTTAGTAATTATATATTAATAATTTTATATTAATAAAATTTCAATTTTATTATCTATATTAATTTGTTATTTGTTTTACTCATTTGTTATTTGTTTATATTTATATTTATTTATATTAATATCATTTATTTTTCTTCCTGAAGATGAGGTAAAACCTCGAAATGTGCATTGTACTATATTTTTAAATAAAATATAATTTTTGAAACAAAGTTTATATATATTTAATAAATAAATTATTGGAGTTAAATATGTAAATTAGTTACATGTTATAACAGAAACAAATATAAATAAACACAATTAGTTATTTATATATATATATATATATATATATATATATATATATATATTTACAGATAAAGCATGTATGTAAATAGAAACAGTTTACTTTATTCTATACAATGCGAAAATAATTTTTTTCTTTGGAATTTCATGTATTTATCTATGTAACTTTTATGATATTTAAAATCATTTGCAATCATGTCTACATGAGATGTACCAAACCCTTCAATTTTTTGCAACATCATATCATTTATTTTCTTATCTTTCGTATGAATTTTTTGTTCCCGTTCTTTAGTTGCTATTAAATATAATTGTCTTTCTCCCCTTGAATTTCTGTCATGTTCACAAATAAAACATATTTTCTTAAAATCTAAACTATCTTTCTTCTTAAAACTCTTGCATCATAGTTACTTTCATCTTTTCTTTTAGATCCGTGGGGATTTTTCTCTTCTAAATAATAAACATGTTTTAAAAATATATAATGAATTCATACCTTCCATGGCGAATAAGTTTCCCAATTCACAAACACATACACACAAACACTGTATTAGTACTAACGAAAACTAAATCAGCTAATATTTTCTTTTAAATAAAATTATGGTAATATCAGACAAAAGAAAAAACACTTTACGTTACTTCTCCTTTGGAGCAAAACGTAAAATTAGTTATTTATTGGAAAACCACCTCTCCGGACCATTTACCTCTACTTTTCCAAAAAATTAATAACAGTTTAATTGTTGTAATCAATCGATTACATTGTTGTAATTAATTAATTTTTTCTATTGCAATCAAATTTTCATTCATGTAATAAAGAATTGTCTTCTTGAAATCACGTAATTCATTGTTGTAATTAATATTAAAGCAAATTATTGAAACAAGTAATTATTAAAGGGTAAATTTCTCGTCAGTGATGTGGATTAGATGTCAACAAATATTCGAAATCTCAGTCATACAGAATTTATTATTACAAAACCACTGTTTCGGTATACACTTTCAGAGATAGATCTTAGAGATTTTTACAATCATTCGATTAAATAAACGTGTTTTGTTTGAAAAAATGAATGCCTTAGATTTCGGGTATTTATTATCACATAAACTTTATCAATTTTAATTTATAGTAGGTAAGGAAATATTTATACAATAAAATTGCTTTGAAAAAGTAATACAGACAAGTATACATAACGTAATTTGCAAATACAAAAGTTACGAAAGGAATAGAATTTGCTACATTAAAAAAAAAAAGTAGAAATTAAAATTACCCAAAACAAAAAAAAAATGATATACATAATTATTTTATTTTGCTTATAAAATAGGACATAAAATATTTGTTTTTTATTATAACTGCAAACTTTAGTTTGCATTCCAAGCATAGGGTTAGTATGCATCAAGCATCAGTACAACGCGCTGAGCGCGTGGGAATTTACAACGGAAAACTTTAACTTCAAATATTACGAAACTGGTGCATTTTACAAAAAAAAATTTCAAGAGGAAAAACTTCTATGATCCTTTCTCTAAATTTTACTCGCTGTATGTTGGTACCTATCTCTTAAGGACGAAAAGTTTGTCGCTGCTTAAAATTTTTACTATAAAAAGAAAAAATGACGTGTTCCCCTTTCAAAATTTATTTACTAAAAAAAATTCTATTAGTAATATTTAGTATTTTTTTAATCCAGAAGTCGCAGAAATCTTGAGAAAATGATTTAGTGAAAAAACGGCACAAATATCTCAATTTATACAGAAGATATGACAAGTAAAAGTAAAAAAAGTTTTAAAATTGAAATTTTGTATTTTTTTTGGAAAATATGGATTTTTGAGTTTTCGCAATGAGATAGGGCATTAAGAATAACACCATCAAATTTGTAGGAAAATTTCCTATAAGAATATGTAACTTTTAACTTTAGGGCAAAAAGTACGTAGTATAGTGCACGATACGGAGGTCAGGCTCTTCCACTATTATGGGTATACGTGGCGTTGCGTTAGACTGGATTTTATCTTTTCTAACCAATAGACTGCAGTTTGTTTCAATTAATCATTGTAATAATACCTCAAATAATATTTCTAATTCCGATTTAACAAAAATTAACTTTGGTTTGCCTCAAGGCACAGTACTTGCTCCAATTCTTTTTATTATCTTTATTAATGATTTAAGTGCCGTTTTAACTAATGATTGTGACCCTATCATGTACGCCGATGACACAACTCTTTTAATTTCTGATAAAAGTAAATCTTCTCTAATTGATAAGTGTAATTTAAATATATACTCTTTAAACACTTGGTTCTCCACAAATAAATTGTTTTTAAATGACAATAAAACTAATATCATTCGTTTTCATACAATAAGCCCTTAAAATAACGATATTTAAGTAAATATTCAGTTTGATAATAACCATTTAGAAAGTTGTACGTCAACTCGTATATTAGGTCTCACTGTAACGGAAAACTTAAATTGGAATCCCCACTGTGATGAACTTGTCAGTAAATTAAATGTTGTTTGTTTTTCGTCATTTAAAGGAATACTTAAATATTAACCAACTTGTTATGTGTTATTATGCAAGTATTGAATCTCGTATGAGTATGGGATTTGTTTATGGGGAAATTCAAGTGCTATTAAAAAAGTCTTTATTACTTAAAAAATATTTAATCCTTCATACTATTTACACTCTAGAAGAATATTTCAGCATATAAACATATCACTTTCTGTACATTGTATTGTGTCTTTGGAAATAAATCTCTTTATTATTATTATTTATTATTATTATTATTATTATTATTATTATTATTATTATTATTATTATAACTGCAGAGACGAACCATTTTTGGCAACATAAATTAGCTTCGCTTAATTTTTTAATAAGCACATTAACAAAATTATCTTTAAACAAAAAACAATTTAAAAATGAACTAGACTATATTAAATCAATTGCTAAGTATAACAGATTCTCGGTTAAAACTGTCTATAAATTAATTCATAAATTCATAAAACTAATAATAATAATAATAATAATAATAATAATAATAATAATAATAAGAAGAAGAAGAAGAACAACAATGATAACAACAATAGTAATAAATAAATAATAATAAATAAAATACTATTAAATCTTTATTTGGTAACCCAAAAAAGAAAATAGATTAACAAAAAATCCGGTTTTTATAAAATTAGTTGTAATGATTGTAATAAAGTTTACATCGGCAAAACTAAAAATTGACACCAGGTTTAAAGAAAATGTTTATCATCTAAAAAGCGATAATCCTGAAAAATCTAGTATTGCTCAACATATGTATGTTTATTAATAACCACAATATTAATAATTCTAATATCAAACTATTAAAATATATTATGTATATTATTATATAATAATGATAGATATTTAGACAAGGGAGAGCTAGCAGTCTTCGGCCACCTTCGGCGTTCCCCTGGTCAGTGTTTACGTATGTAATTAAGAGTAAACCATCCAGTCCCCAGCAGGCATCATCTCAAGAAATTAGTTCGTTGTTCATCAGGAGAATTCATCGTGTGCCATAACCTTGAATTTTGGACGTTGTTCTACCGAACGTTTAATGCCCCATTGAAGAATCTTCTTACTTCGCGAAAGGTTTTGGAATAAACAATTTAAGAACGGATGTAGCGCAGATTGGGCATGAATTGTGAACAAAGAAGTATAAAATGCTGAATTACGTTTGAAAGAACACAATTCTAAGAATTATGAAAGTCGAAAACAAGGGTGAGAATAAAGAAAGATAGAAGTAAAATGATATCACAAGCATGAACGCAAATGAACTCTGAAATTTAGCTTCATGTGAATGACAAATCAAATAACTAATACTAATAATAATAATAATAATAATAAATAATAATAATATATCATCACGGCATATTACCCATTACTAGGAGTGCCAGTATTTGCCGCGTGCCTGAGTGTCTGGTCGCGTACCTGGGGGAACCGGGTTCGATCCCGACAGGCGCCAAATATTTCCAATTTTAAATAGCACAAAAGTGACCCCTGTGGTGCACTCTCCACACCAGCTATGAGTGCCCGTGAGGTGACGCCTGGTAAGCGCCCACGCGGTAAAATATATCATCATCATTACCGATGTCTACAATAACTAATACTCAGATTTTATATTATGTTTAGCATTTTAAACTAATCTTAACAACAAATAAAATCTATAATATCTTAATCATAACTAAAATAATTACATACATTGATTATTATTTAATAGATATTTACGCACCAAGTGAGCTAAGGTAATGTTTATTCATGAGAAGAAAGTTGAATTCTTCGAGTGAATAAACGTTCTTAGCTCACGTGGTTTGTACAATATTTTATTCAATTTTGACGAAATAATAATAAAAACCATTATAATATTTAATTTTGACAAAATAAAAAATTGATCAGTTAGTAGGCTAAGCATGACAATCGTCGCTGATAGACGACGTCAAGTCACATATTTAAAAAGCTTCATTGTCTGTCATTTATGTCGTAAAAAATAATGAAAAGGGCTGATAATGTCTGATAAATTATGTGGTGTGTTATTTTCGTTCTTGATGTTATTTTTAAATGCATTTTTTCTTGCAGAATGCCAGAGTGAGTTAAAATTTTGTGAGAGTGATTTAAAAAAAAAAATTAATTCACATGTGAAAAAAGTGT
Organism: Ophonus ardosiacus; assembly: GCA_943142095.1. NCBI lineage: Eukaryota > Metazoa > Arthropoda > Insecta > Coleoptera > Carabidae > Ophonus > Ophonus ardosiacus. The sequence continues at coordinate 31,689,580 of OW964834.1, read as the reverse complement.
TACTTATAGTTGTTGCTATGGAGTTAATAATGACAGTTTAAAACGTCAAAATTGAATAAATAATATTGATTAATCATAAAGAAAAGGATGGACTTTCCTATAAATGTACAAAGAAAAAATGTTTTTATATGGAAAAACGTGTGATGTTTTAAATATGTCGAATTCTTATGATCTTTTATTTATACACTTGTCAGATGTTTATTTGATCTTTAGAGTAAGGGAATATATAATTTTTCTTTGTATTACTTTAAACTGATAATAATACAATATTGTTTATTCCAAATTTATTTAAATTTATTGATCGTTAATATGAAAAACTGTTTAAGGGTGACGCGCAGTTGACTAGCATTGTTTTTTCTGTCAGTAATTTATGTATTATTTTAAAGAAAAATACTGCAAATAACAGTTATATAAAAAAATTATCAATTAATCTTTTATTTTAATTTTTTTATCTAAAATAAACAATAAACGATTAATAGAGAAAAAACAATGCTAGTCCACTGTTCCATAATCACCTGCTTGCTAATCCTCGTAATGAGATAATCATACTAATGGTTTTATAAAAAAGATAAATTAATTCAGAAAAAAATCTCTATAAAATGAGCAAAATAGACTTATGGATTGTCTTTTAAAAAATATATCTTTATGTTATAGTAAGAGAACCACTGCTTCATTATTTTTTAATAAGTGAATGTTTCGTTCAATTTACTACAACTTTTATTTGGATGATTTTCTTCTATTTCCAATAATAAATAAAATAACCAAGGTGTCCTGAGTACCTATATAGGCAACTCCAGATAAGCGCTACACCACCTGGCGGACATTTTGAGAACTATTCAGTCCAGGATTATTTGTGAAGTTTATGGTAAGTACATATATGAATTTTATCGTAATCTACATATTTTACTGTCTTATTAATGCGAATTGTTTCTTTTTTGGTAAGAGAGATGACAGTACTAGGGATAATTAGTTAGCATAAGTAAGACATTGAATAAAGAGTACATATCGTTATATTGTTACTTTTAAATTTCTAGGTACAGGAAGCTATTCGTTTTTCATTGATATATTTTATAAATTACATTGATGTGTTTATCAAGGAGAAGAAGTTTATAATGCTTGTCGTATTTTTTTTATGTATTTTAACAGAAAAACAAGAGCAAAAATTGTTCCATCTGTTCTTTAGACAAGTGCGTTACAATCACCACGACGAAAAATTGGGAGAGTATTTTGAATTGAAAATTTAAAAGCGCAGTTTAAAAAAATGAAAGTGGTTAATAGTGATCACTGCGTTGGTTACCGAAAAACAGCATCTTTAATTGCCTTTTTTACGATGATCATGTACATTCTGTTTGGAGTATGAGCATCAGTTTATCCAACACAATTCTAAAACATAAGTCAAAAGCACCAAAATAGTTAAATTAGGACCATATCATAATAACCTAATATGTAATAACATTAATTGAAATAGCTTGATCACGCTTCTGTAATACATTTCACTTCTGGTACAATGAATTAATGCGGTTGATGATATTATGTTTTCAGTGACCACTTTTTCCCGCTTTATACCTACAAAGCATTTTTTTAACCTGCGCTTTTGTATTTTCAATTAGAAAATCTTCAATTATGTGTGATAATGATTTTAAGGCGCTTGTTGACAGACAATAATCTCTTTCAAACTGTGCTTTTGTTTTGCGGGTGAAACAACAAAAAAATAATGGAGTCAGCATTAGAAACCTCCTCTTCTTCATAAATACAACGCGATCTTTTATTTCCATAAATGTAATTTACACAATATATCAAAGGAAAATGAATAGCTTCTTTAACCTAGAAATTTGAAAGTAACAATATATAATATAACGATATTTGCTATTTCTTCAATATTTCACGTGCTAACTAATTATCTGTAATACTATATCGTTTCTGTTACTAAAAAATAAATTATTTGTGTAAATAAGGCAGACAAAAATGTATACCGTGAGTACTTTTTAACGTGAAACATTGGGTTTGTCATATCCATGGTTACGACTAGACATTTGATTGACAGCAATGTATTTGCCCGTTCGAATTAAAATGAAACATAGGGAACGAATTTGGCATTTGATAGACGACAATAGAGGTTAATTTTGTTTAAATAATTATACCTGCTTATAGAAAAAATATAGTGTGCACCTTGTGCCCGAGTGGTTTTCTGAATCGGCTAAATTTCTTACAATATTTAAATATAATACTTCTGTCAAATACATTCCCCATGTGTCATTTTAAATGAGACAGACAAATACATTGCTGTCAATCAAATGTCAAATCATAACTTATAGAAAATTCAACGGTTATCTATCATATTGACAAGATGTCATTAGAGGTTAATTTTATTTAAATAATTATACCTGTTTTCTAAAAATTTTTAGATGTAGAAAAAATACTGTGTGCACCTTGTGCCCGAAATATATTTAGTGCTCTCGAGTGGTTTTCTGAGTCCGCTAAATTTCTTACAATATTTAAATATAATGCTTCTGTCAGATTCGTTCCCTATGTTTTATTTCAAATGGAACGGGCAAATACATTTCTTTCAATCAAATATCAAGTCGTAACCATGGATATGACAAACCCAATGTTTCACGTTAAAAAATACTCACTGTATTAAGAAAAAAGTTGCATTCATACTTCCAGTAATCTTAACCAATAATCCCGTACTGAATAGTTCACAGAGTGTACGCTGATGGCGCAGCGATCTTAAATTGTTTTACCTTAAGTAAAACTATAAGTACAGCTTGGCATCTCCAGCAACGCACTTCAAGGTTGCATGCAACGTGGTAAAATAAAAGTGACTGAGTTCCTGTATTATGGATCAAGTTGTATTTGTCACTGTTACTAAGCAATTGAAAAAGTGTTGATTGACATGTTTTGTATTTTAATGTCAGTGAAAATAAAAATATAAAATTTTGTTCACGCTGCTTCGAAGCTATTTAATTAATCTAATTAATTATTACACAGTAGTTCGATCTATTATCTCTCAAGAGGTTATGGGCACAGGTCACCTAACACTGTGCCACTAGTTAATAGTGAGTTTATTTGTAGAGAATTAAATAGTAAGCGGAACAAAATGGATAGGATAGATGTTGCTTCAGTCAACAAGTTCGACGGTACGAACTATCCGCAATGGAAATTCCAGATGAAATGCGCACTACGAGCGAAAGGATTATATGATTTCGTGAATGGGACTTCTGTTGAACCAGATGCAGCTAATGCCGACGAAAAGGAAAAATGGAATAGAAATGATGCCATTGCCATGTTCACTTTGACATCTGCAGTGGATTTTAAACAAATAAATCTCATTGAGAACTGTTCAACAGCAAGAGAATTGATGAACAAATTAAACGCTATACAGGGTGTAACACGTACACCGACCACTGCCATTATTACCTTTATTATTATAGTTACAAAAAAATACTATAGAACAAAGTTGTAGGGGACTAAGGGGGACATTCTTTCAGAGAAGAAAATATTTTTTTAAACCAGTGGTTCTCAAGTTACAACACAAAGTTATATTTTTTCAAATGGGATTCTACATATTTTTTATACCTATTCGATAGCATATTTTTTTCTGAATTCAACCATGTATTAGTTTTATATCCTTACATAATAAAAATATTGAAAAAAATGCGATTGAAATTTTAATAAATTTTTATTTTTAATATTATTGTACAGTAGGCTATGGATGAAAAACAATAACAAAAGAACAAAATTTAGCTGCTGTCAAATAATAATTGTTGTACTAATTATTATTATTTGTGTTTTGAGATTATTTTGTGACAATATGGCTGATGTTTATACAAATGAAGATTTGTATCGTTTATTATTAATTTATGGTGAGTGTAATGAAAATGCCATACAAGCGTGCAATATTTATGCCACGAGATATCCAAACAAACCGCGTCCAGGGAGGTCAGTAATCAGACGATTAGCACGAAATTTGAAAAACTATGGATCATTTTCACAAAAACGTGAAAGGCAACATCCCGTGAGAAGCAATGAAGAAATAGAAATCGCAGTTTTAGCTTCTATTGCGCGTAATCCCAATTCATCCACACGCGAAATTGCTCAAGAACATTTTATTTCTAATATGTCCGTATGGCGCATTTTGAAAAAGCATAATTTAAAATCATATTCATACAAACTATTACATGCTATACATAATAATGACAATGAACGCAGAATAGTGTTTTGCGAATGGTTTTTGGTGCAGTATCAGGACGATAATAATATTCTTAGAAAAATTCTGTGGACAGATGAATCTAAATTTTCAAATAATGGATTATTTAATAGAAATAATGAGCACATTTGGGCTGAAGAACATCCTCGTGAATTTAGAGAAAAAAATAATCAACACAGATGGAGCTTTAATGTATGGCTTGGAATGTTTGGGAATAAAATTATTGGACCACATTTTTATCAAGACAATTTAAACGCTGCACATTATTTATGTTTCTTGGAAAAGACAAAATATGTGGTTCCAACAAGATGGAGCGCCGGCTCACAATACTCGTCGAGTGTACGAACGGGTCGACGAAATGTTTCAAGGTCGGTAGATGGCAACAAATAGGCCCGCTCGTTCCCCGGACTTGACACCCCTTGATTTTTTTTATGGGGATATCTTAAAGATAGAGTATATTCAAAACCAGTGACAACGAAACAAAATTTGATGGACAGAGTTAGAGAAGCTTGCGCTGCTTTGACACCAGAAATTGTAATAAAAGCTACTTCTTCTGTTTTAAATAGAATAGAATTATGCTTAGAAAATAATGGAAATCAAATAGAACATTATTTATAAGGAGTAATTAACAATTATTAATTTTCAATTTAAATTTATCACTCTTATTTCTCATCCATGGCCTACTGTATAATAATATTAAAAATAAAAATTTATTTAAATTTCAATCACATTTTTTTCAATATTTTTATTATATAAGGATATAAAACTAATACATGGTTAAATTCAGAAAAAAATATGCTATCGAATAGGGATAAAAAATATGTAGAATCCCATTTGAAAAAATATAACTTTGTATTGTAACTTGAGAACCACTGATTTAAAAAAAAAATTTCTTCTCTGAAAGGATGTCTCCTTTGGTCCCCTACAACTTTGTTCTATAGTATTTTTTTGTATCTATAATAATAAAGGTAATAATGGCGGTGGTCGGTGTACGTGTACACCTGTATATGAACAGAAAAGTGAAACGAATAAATTAATAGATCAAGAACGTTTTCATGAGTATAAAATGAATCCAAATAATTCAGTAGCACAACATATAGCAAAAGTAGAAAATTTAGCTAGACAAATACGAGAATCAGGTGATACAATTAGTGATATGGCAGTTATCACTAAAATCCTTGGTAGTTTGCCTATGAAATTCAGAGACGTAAGACAAGCTTGGCTTTCGTTAGATGAGAGCAAACAAACTATTCAAAATTTGACTGCACGTCTTTTGGATGAAGAAGCAAGTCTGACTGTAGCGGAAGAATCTGAAACTGCTTTCACGGCATCAGCGAAGTCAAGAAAATCAAAATCGACGATAACGTGTTACAATTGTCAAACGAAAGGACACTTCTCAAGAGACTGTCGTGCTCCAAAGAAAAGTCAAGCACGGAAGAAGGAAAATTCAAAGTACAAAGAGCAAAGTAATTTTACTGCCTTCACAATAGTTGAAGAAACAAATGCAATATTTACATCTAAAGAAGAATCATGGACAATGGACAGCGGAGCCTCTGCTCATATGACATACAGAAGAAACTTCTTTGAATCGTTGGAAGAATGTAACGCGACGGTAACTCTTGGTAACAACCAGAAATTGTCGGTAAATGGAAAAGGTACTGTGAAGGTAAAGAAATTAATAGAAGGAAAATGGTATGATTCAAAATTATCAAATGTGCTCTATATTCCTGAACTTTGGAAAAATCTATTCTCGGAAGGCGTGGTAACGAATAAGGGTATGCAAGTGGTAAAAGAAGATAAATACGCGAATATTTACGACAACGGAAAATTACTGACATGTGCAATTAAAGACATAAACAATTTATGAAGGAAAGAAAATTACTGGATTTCAGTCAAATATTAAATATATTTTCCGCCTCTACCGGTTTCGACACCTCATGTGTCTTCGTCAAGAGCTACAATAATATTACAGATTTTGAAAAAAATATTTTTAAAAATACAAACATGTGTAACTTACGTGAAAATTTTTAGATTGTAAAACATGGATACATACAAAAGACAATAATGTAGTCGTCAATAAATTAAGATATACTTTTATAAACCTTGATTTAACAATGGCACCCTTTAACTGAAATTAAGTTACAACTTTTTCAGTTAAAGGGTGCCATTGTAGCTCCTGAAGAAGACACATGAGGTGTCGAAACCGGTAGAGGCGGAAAATATATTTAATATTTGACTGAAATCCAGTCAAGAAGTTCTTGCAGCCATAAACAATTTATATTACATGCAGTTTCGTACTGTTCTTGCCAATGAAGCAAATTCGGTTACCGCTAGTGATACATTAAAAACGTGGCACGAAAGACTTGGATATTTAAATTTAAAAACATTAGTTGATGTGATTTCAAAAGAAAAGTTACTGACTTTGAGTGCAAGTGACATTAAAAATTTCTTTTGTGAATCAAGTATGCACGGTAATAGTAATTAACGTATCAAGGGTGTTATAAGGACAATAACGCCTGAGGTCAAGCCTCTGGCCCGAGGTGGGTACGTTGACCGAAGGGGTTATTGTCCGTTTAACACCCGTGGTGCGTTCAACGTTTAACGTCCGACCGATATATTATTTTAATAAAGATTTTTATCGATTTATGTCTTGTCATTGTGATTTGTGTTAGAGATATTAATCTACTTACTTAAACACTGTAACTAGGAAACGCGATATTTTTATTTGTTTACAATACCGATTTCATAGCAACAATTTTATAACAACCCTAGGGTGTTATTTGGTATATAACATACCAGTAGGACGTTAACAACATAAACTGTCATTCGGTCAAAATGTGCAGAGAGACTTAAAACCGGGAGAAACTATTTACAGTGACTTATGTGGCCGCATGCCTATACCAACGATAAACGGTGCTAGATATTTATTACTTTTTAAAGACAGTATTTCAGAATATCGCATTGTATTTTTTATTAGACATAAAAGTGACGTTTTAGATTGTTTAAACAATTTGTTAAGCTGTGTCAAAACAAGTTTGGTCATACTATTAAAGTTCTGCATGAAGACAATGGAACTGAATTTGTTAACTTTAATTTTATAGACTTTTTACGTGCTACTGGTATTGAGCTAGAGAAATCAGCTCCATATACACCAGAGCAAAACGGTCGCGCAGAAAGAGATATTAGAAATTAGAACCATCGTTGAGCGCAATCGGTCAATGTTATACGCTAGAGATTTACCACTGAATCTATGGGGTGAAGCTGTAAGTACGTCAGTTTATAACAACTTGTTATTATTTTTTAATTTAACAAGTTTCAATAGAAGGATTGAATAAATAGTTATTTTCTTCAAACGTCATAAAAATGGCATCTTTTGTGGCTTCTTTCACAAGGTAGAATTAGCTATTTCTACTCCGGCGGCGTAGAAATGAAATAAATAAATATCCATAGCAACTACATAAAATGAGCGAATAAGAAGTAACTTGTAAAATACGAACCTGTCATATCGCCCCAAGTTGGTTAACTTGGTTAAGATAACCTACAAATTGAAATATAAACAGTTTATATTTAACGAAATAACATATTATAAAATAGCAGACTTACGTAATAGTAATGATGGTAAGAATAATTAGAATATGTGAAATAGTCCAGTCAATGGAGGTTTTTACCCTACAAAAGGTGGGGAAAAAACGATTTTAACTTGTTGTTCGGGTCGAGACGGGGATGAAAAATTCAAATTTGTGACCTTGGGGAGGCTCGGCGTGAGCCGCTACCTTGGATCAAAGGTGCAAAAAAATGAGTTTTTCGCTATTATCTCGAAAACAGTGGCCCGTATCAAAATTTTACAAGAATACAAATTTAAAGCTCTTTACTTTTTGTACAAAAAGGGTTCTTGCATTTTTTACCTAGGATGAATTCTCAAAGAGTTATGTTCAAAAATAGGTAACCAGAACAACAATTTATGAAAGAAGATTTAATCAATCAAAATATACACAATATTAATTTTTTAATACTTAGTACCGCGGTTTAAAAATTTTAATTCAGTTTGGAATTCTCCTTAATATTATCTTAAAAGATTTTGCTCCGATGAGCGGTTATCGAATTATTAACAATTTAAACTTATATGATATTTCACTAAAATTTTAAATATCTGCAAATCGGCTTAGTTTTCATTTTTTCTTCTGAAATTTCAGCACGTGCATAGTAAAACTTATCTTTAATCATGTCCAAAGATGGCAGCTCACGCCGAGCCTCCCCAAGGTCACAAATTTGAATTTTTCATTCCCGTCTCGACCCAAACAACATATGTTAAAATCATTTTTTCCCCACCTTCTGTAAGGCAAAGGTCTTTTTTGGTCTCCATTGACTGGACTAAAAAGTTCATATTGTTTTTCATCGATTCCTCGACATATTATATCTTTCAGTAATATTGTTGAACTTCCATACAATTGAACAACTTCAAGGGCTGTACATGGCAATACTTCAAATTCTGATACAATTGCGCATAAGGACAATGTAAAATGGGATCCTATACCATAGTCATATTTTAACTATCTTAAATAAGAAGACGAAAATATACATAAATTAATGAGTATTAGTGAAAAAAAAATTCTTTAAATATTAACTAGGTCACAAACTACAAGCGATTGAAGCTGATTACTAATTGGGTATGACGCGTTAGGTACTAAGAATTTGATTGGACGCCTGATTTTAATAAGAAAATTCGTGCGTCTGTAGCGGTCACCTTTGAAAGAATATGAAATGTCATGTTGTTCTATAACCTAACAAAACATTTAACAATTTTGTGTTTGATGAATTTGTTTAATTATAACATCTAGTAATATTAACAATAATCATGTATTTATAATTAAATCAATTTGTAATATGAATTAAATTAATAATAATAATTAATTAAATTAATATTGAAACTTCAAAACAGCAAACATTAGCGCCATCCGTCGTCATACTTTGTGTTATAATATTGTCAAACTGTTTCAATGTTCTGTAATTTATTAGGAAGAAATCCTTGTTAAATGCTTATTATTTATGTTATTTATACTTAATAATAATTTCTTCGTGAATATAACGTATAAGTTTTTATATAAAAACATTTCAGCTATGCAAACATGAAAAAAATTGTTTCTAGTATAACTAACAGTTTGTCCCATTGTTTGTCGATCACTTGTTAGTATCTGCTACGTCACGCACAAATTCATATCTCGCTTATTACGTAAATTTTTTAAGTCGCGTTTGCACTGAAGTTCTTATTTTATCCTGTTCTTACAGGAAAAAAAAAATAAAAGAAAAATGGTATAGGACCCCATTGCATAGTTTTTATTTAAACGCCAAAACGTGAAAATTTTCATTTGAATGTTTATAACAAAAAGTGAACAAATACGAATGTACCCATAGCAACAGAGCAATTGAAATAAGCAAACGTCCTTTATGTGAAATATTTATAATAATTATTGTAATGTCAAGTTGTAATTATTTTATTTAAATGCGTATGTTTGAAGAAAAAATATAATGTGTCATTGTGTGCCTCGCATGTAATTGTCCGACTCGCTTGCCGTGCAAACTTACATGCTCGCCACACAAAGAATCAATTTTACTCCTAATAACACAATATACTATTTTTACACCATGGCCACGAAAACACTCTTTAGCATTCCGAGAGAAAAATTGGCGACAGACCGTTTGCGGTCGAGGCAGGACTATCTCGAAGATCTAAAGAACTTCGCGGGCAAGGTATACACATTATATTTTGTGTTTAATTTATTGCAATAGAAAGGCGGCTTTGATGGGATTAACATTTGATAAACAATTAGTTTTGTAAAAAATCGTGGAAAAGAAGATAAAGTTATTTCTAAAATAATTATTTTACAATATTTGTTGTATTTATTTAAAAAAAAGCGAACGAAGAAACATATTATTGTCATATTTTAGAAACGTCACTCTCATTGTCATATTATCCGTCATGTCAATCGTCAAGTGTCAAAGTGATTTTAGGTTACATTTAATTTCGAGGCCGTTACCATAACAACGGCTGCGAAATGTTTAGTTCGTGTCCGGTCACACAAAAAATATTTTTACTGCCTAGCCAGTAAAAGTGAAATTTTACAGACTGTTTATTCTAAATTCTGCATTTTGCACTCACTTTTGTATTGTCTATACTTCTAGAACACTGTAAGAACTTAGTGTTGATGGGATGATATTATTTCAATCGAACAACATAGATTTAAAGCATACAATGCATCTGTAAGCTTTTTCATACTTTTAGTCAAAACTGTATTTTGAATTTCTGCTCCTCATCTGTCCGTGTCGCACTCGCTTCTTGTCATTGCAAATGAGAGAGATAAATGTAAGCAAATTTGTTAATTCGTACTTGATACAGATAATTTTGATCGGACTTTTTTAAAAACTGAACTGTATTGGGTTGATATTGATTTTTAACTTGTCACTATTACCAGTGTCAATTAAAATGCCAAAATTATAATCCATTTCAAATACATACTTGTTTTTTCTTTCATTTTTCTGGAATATTTTTATATAATTGTTGGTAAATTAAACACATGGGCTTGTTGTATGATCACGGTTTTAACTAAAACGCTTTTTTAAGAAATGTCAAATTCAAATTTCAATATTTAATTTCACCCATATTTGTAAAGAACGATTTTTTTAAAAATGTTTAACTATGTTCTGGCTTAAAACCATATTTTGATAAATTTGATATTATTTATTATTGTTATTAAATAATGAAATTTGACATTTCTTAAAACAGCGTTTTAGTTAAAACCGTGATCATATTACGAGCCATGGGGTCTTGTGGCCGAGTACCTGAGTGTCTGGTCGCGAACCTGGGTAACCGGGTTCGATCCCGACCGACGCCAAATATTTCAAATTTTAAAAGGCACAAAAGTGATTCCTGTGATGCACTCTCCACGCCAGCAATGAGTTCCCGTGAGTGACACCTGATAAACGTCCACACGATACAAATATATCATTACCGATATCTGTGACGAAGCAGATTGGCACACCTAGAAATGGGTAATATACCATGATCATATATTTATATTTATTTATTTTAGTTGCTTTACATTAGATCAAATACTAAGCACAGTGAAAACATTGTCAATTTTTACATAGCTAAAAATTGATAAAAACTCGGTTATTTGATTTTTAAGGTGTGCGCGTTCTTTTTCAATATACGTGCAGTGTACATATCATTACTTAATAAAATTACAAAATATATGCCCGGTTTCATATACGATTGTTAAATCTTGTGTTAGTGAACAAATTTTCAAAATTAACAACTTGTTAAATTTTTATGATGTTTCATGAAATTAGCAAATCAGTTTTAAACTGTTGTTAGTCAACATGCATGTTAAAATTTGTTTAGGGAATTATTGTATATTTTTAGAAATATAAAAGCCAATTTCATAGTTACTAATAATAAATGTCATTATTGACAAATAAGTCCATAATAAGTCAATTATTATTTTTACCTCCCGCTACCCTTGGTAAGGGAGGTATAGGGATCGTGCTAAAAATTTAATATCGAGATTTTAGTAAATGACCACGTTTTAAGGTCCCTAGAATCCATTTTTAACATTTTCACGATGATGTCTGTATGTGTGTATGTGTGTGTGTGTGTGTGTGTGTGTGTGTATGTGTGTATGTGTGTATGTGTGTATGTGTGTATGTGTACGAATTTTGTTTGCACTCTAACTCAAATACTATCATTCAGAAAATTCTGAAACCTTGTATTTTTACCCTATTCTAATAGGAATAGAAGCCATTAGATTTTGGTGTAAATCGGATAAACGGAAATGGTACTTTACTTGAAGCTCATAATGGTTTTTCTTCAAAAAATACCATTAATGCCATTTTTTCGAATTTTATGTCTTATGAAAATTAAAGATTATTGAATTTTATACAGGAATACATTAATACTTTTTCTATATATTTTATAGATAAATTTAAAAATCATTTTTACCTCCCGCTTCCCTTGGTAAGGGAGGTATACGGATCGTGCTAAAAATCTAATATCGAGATTTTAGTAAATGACCACGTTTTAAGGTCCCTAGAATCCATTTTTAACATTTTCTCGATGATGTCTGTATGTGTGTATGTGTGTGTGTGTATGTGTGTATGTGTACGAATTTTGTTTGCACTCTAACTCAAATACTATCATTCAGAAAATTCTGAAACCTTGTATTTTTACCCTATTCTAATAGAAATAGAAGCCATTAGATTTTGGTGTAAATCGGATAAACGGAAATGGTACTTTACTTGAAGCTCATAATGGTTTTTCTTCAAAAAATACCATTAAATGCCATTTTTTCGAATTTTATGTCTTATGAAAATTAAAGATTATTGAATTTTATACAGGAATGCATTAATACTTTTTCTATATATTTTACAGATAAATTTAAAAATCATTTTTTTTATTAGTCGCGAAGCCTAAGATAAAAACTATTCCTTTGTTACACAGTTCATTTTTCAAATGAATGTAACTGACAGTAAATGTCACTGTCAGAAAACTTATCACTTCAAATTAATAATAGTGACATTTTAAAAAGAAAATAGTAAATAAAGAAATAGTTTTTTGCAATGGAACAGTTTGCAGCTTTAGTAAATACATAGGTAGATATGTATTTAAATTAATAAAAATTAAATAGCGGGAGATTTTGTGTTGGCCACATCAGATTTTTTTGAATGAGATCCTAAACCCCATAAAGTATTAAGTTACTTTGTTAACGGACACGGTAAGTATTTGTGCATATACTTAAGTAACTTTTAATTATGTAATACAGAAAGATAATAATACACATTTTCATATTCAATAATGCCAAAAAGTAGAGGACACAATTATTCAGAAAGAGAGAAGTAGGATTTACTTAGTATTATTGCAAAATATAAACCAATTATTGAAAATAAGAAAACGGACAACACCACCGTAAAACAAAAAAATGAATGTTGGTAAAAATTTTCTGTAGAATACAATAGTAGAGCTGAAAGACCCCGTGACTTACACCAACTTAAGAGATGCTATTATAATATTAAAAGAACTGGAAAACAACATAAGGGTGAAGAAAGAGTATAAAGAAAAATAAAAGCATGAATGTTTTTTTTTTTTGGACAGCTAATACAACTTGTACTTACTAATTTTTGTTCTGATTACACATATGTGACATATGTTATAAATAACAACTGGTTAGAAATTTAACAACCCGAGACTGTTGTTAAAATAGCGAACCATTTAACCATAGCTTAAATCTAGCATTTATTGATGAAACAATAGTTCCTACTTAATCAGTTGCTAAATTATTTAACATATTGTTAAAATTTAACAAGCGGATATGAAACTGGGTAATAATATTTTTAATCTCCTTTCATGTTTAAGAATAAAGTAAAGTATGAATACGCCGTACTCATTACCTAAAAAATACAATTTGTCACATTTATATTTTAATTATTTATTAATATAATACTCCTAAATACGTCTCCAAAGACATAACTCCCAAAGACGCAGCTGTCAAAGTCAAAGGTTTCTGTGATCTTAAGATCATCAATTTTAAATCCCTTTGTATTTCCACAGGACTATTGTACCATTCAGTGCAGTATGCATCCCAACCTATACCAGTACTCTGTAAAAATATTGTTTTGTAAATTATTACCTCTCCACCAAAGTGCGAAATTTTTAGTTGGTACCTCATCTATGAGCTTCTGTCCATAGAAACAAATCAAGTATAGGAGAACTAACCAGCCAGCTAAATGCATTGCAAATCGTAAAGAATCGGTTCGAGAGTTAACCATAAGTACTTCGAAACCTAGGACACTTATTTCGAAACTTGTTAGCGTTATGTGCATTAGCATCATTGAACTAAATGCCTTGGTTATATTTGTGGAATATCTACAATATGTAGATAAATTATACTCGTATCATCAGATATTTTATCTAGAATTTTTGTAATAGGGGATTCCACTCATATCGAAATTTATATAAATTATATACATTATTATTTCTTCCCATGTAACTATGTTATTGACGCAAATTTCTTTTCAATATGTTTTATCATTTTTTTTTTATAAATGTTAAAATATAGTACACACTTTCAAAACGCGCGGATTTTTCCGGGCTTGTTGACGCAACCGAACCTGGCTCTCTTTTATTGGCCGACACTGTAAGTAGGCGTTCCCAACATCAAACCAATTTCTGCTGGACTATTCCACTGGAGTATTTGGTTATGGGTTTATGCGGCTACATGCTATTATTTTTACAAATACTTAAATACTAATAAACTATAACTACAATATACTAAATTTAAGAAAAGTAAAAGAAAAGAAAATAAGAACAAAATGAAATTTTTAAATTTAACAGCCACAGAACATTGACAAATGGTTTAGAACCTCTGATAAGAACAGCCAAGACAGCATTTGCTGAGAGAGAAAGCACGATATAATGCCACTGCTCTCCACCACTGGGTTCGCTTACGTCATAAGGCGGGAAACGCTGGATAAAGTCTGTTCGCTCCTAGCTGAAACAAGTCGATATTTTATTACCCCAATAGATATTACCACAAACAAATAGAAAATCCTCAGGTAGTGTGGAACAGGGACGTATTCGAAATCTGCATAAGTAAGGGAAAATGTCATTATTACAAGTATACAGTTATACTCGTCATAAAATAATCAAATAATGGCAACTTTCCTTCACACTTTTTACGGTACATGTAAACTGAGTTAAGACGAAAGAAAACCGGGATTATAAAGGAACGAAATTCAATCAAGGGTGACTTAAATGAATAGTAGATTAAATAATTCCTAGAAATTATGATGATGGCCAAAGCCGAAAACAATGTCATTAGCCGAAAACGTCTTTCCAGGTAATTCTTAATTATACCTATTCAATGATAATACCTAGCTGTAAATACATTTCAAAATAATTTCAAAAAATTCTCTTAAAAAATTACAAACGCATATATCAAAACGAACTGAATACAATCCTTGTTCAACACTCCATTTACAACTGACCGCCGTTTGATGAACAAAGGCTCAAGAAAGTGGTTTATGGTTTGTGGTAATAACTATTGGGGTAATAAATTATCGGCTTGTTTCAGCTAGGAGCGAACAGACTATACCAAATATTTGCAATTTTTTGTCTTCCATAAGAAGCCGAATTTTAAAAAAGGAAAAATTAGGGAATTTCTGAATTTAAAAATAGTATAACTAATAAAAAAAAATCAAAAAATCGTGGAATCCCCCATTAGCAGTTTTATCCATATGCAGATTTTGTAGATGAAATATTTTCGCAATATAGTTAAATTAACCGATATCTCAAGAATATTAATAAGGAATTTGAAAATTTTGAAAAAGTAATAAAAATTTTTCTAAAATGTATTTGTATGCAAATATATAAAACAAAATTATTTAGAAATTTTACGTAATACTGTTGGCCGTAAAGTTTCGCCCACACTTGCATCGGCTTTGTCATTCGGCTCGGCCGAACGATGTCGCATTTCCATTTTATCTTTATATTCACCAAAGAAAACATCAATTTCTATTAAACTATCGTGCCTCTTGCCGATTTGTGGGCTGGTGCATTGTCTTCGTAAAACAAAACTTTATTCTTTGCCAAGTGACTTTCAGGTTATACTACTTGCACGATTTGCCTGGAATTTTGAAAGGAATTATTTGAAAGATCACGCTTTCAAAACATATAAACATTTCCGCGCAACGCCAATTTTAAGCTCGTACTAGAACGTTCTGAAATTTGGACACGATTAAAGATAAGCTTTACTGTGCATTTAATACGTGCTGAAATTTCAGAAGAAAAAATGAAAACTAAGCCGATTTGCAGATGTTTAAAATTTTAGTGAAATTTCATATAAGTTTAAATTGTTAATAAATCGTTAACCGCTCATCTGAGCAAAAATCGTTTAACATGACATGAAGAAGAATTCCAAACTGAATTAAAATTTTTAAATCGCGGTACCGTATCTTTAACCGGGTCAGAGTGGTTGATTAATATGTGAAAAAGCGCTGACAAAAATTATTTAAAAATCATCGATAATTTACTTGATGCCACGTCAAATGTAAACTGTTACAAATAACAAAATCTATTAAAATAAGTATTAAAAAATTAATATTGTGTATATTTTGAGTGATTAATGCTCATTTGCACCAACAAGGCCTAAATTTTAAGCTAGTCGTAAACAAAAAAATACAAATCGAAATTTTAACAGCAATATATTTTAATTCATTTGAAATTTCATTTCGATGCAATATTGTCAATTTAAGCCGAGTTTAATATTTAAGTTACGTTGGTGCAAACGGCCATAAATCTTCTTTCATAAATTGTTGTTCTGGTTACCTATTTTTGAACATAACTCTTTGAGAGTTCATCTTAGGCAAAAAATGCAAGAACCCTTTTTGTACAAAAAGTAACGAGCTTTAAATTTGTATTCTTGTAAAATTTTGATACGGGCCACTGTTTTCGAGATAATAGCAATCATTTTTTGCACCTTTGATCCAAGATGGCGGCTCACGCCGAGCCTCCCCAAGGTCACAAATTTGAATTTTTCATTCCCGTCTTGACCCAAACAACATATGTTAAAATCATTTTTTCCCCACCTTCTGTAAGGCAAAGGTCTTTTTTTGGTCTCCATTGACTGGACTTATAGGCGATATATGTACTTGTGGTTAATGTTTTATTATGAGTGGTTCAGAAAACTTTTTAATTCGCTCCTCCCTACAAGTCCCAAATTTGCATTGAACTCACGTCACTGGTGGTGGGGATAACTTTAACAGTTTTGACACAAGGGAGGCATAATATTTGTAGGGCGTAGCATTGAGGAACTGCAGGTTTATAACATATATACACCAATATAATCCCTATCTACATTATATCATCATTGTATCATACTCACCGTATAATCTTAATATGATACATTATACAAAAACCCACGTCTCCATTATTTATTAACATCGTTCTCAGTCTTTGCATTTGTGTAATAACATGCATTAATAGAGCAACAAGAAACATTGTCATACTCAAAGTTATAAACATGGATGCTAGGCCAGATGCTAGTTGCCATAACGCGATTAAATAAACCAACCATTTCGTATCTTGGTAGTGAAATGGCAACCAAAATCGAGTGACTACACCACATGGTATATCACGGCTGTAAGTTGAAGCTGCACGCCGGTCTTCGCATTCCTGTATAATAAGCAGTGTCAAAAAAATAAGAATAATGCATACCTAATAGTATATTATTCAATGAGCATGTACTGTATGGTATTACTCATGAAAATGAATAATAGGAATTACATGCGAATAGAATACTATACATATTAGTGACATATTTGTAGTGAAAAATAAGTAGACATAGACAAATCTAGTTATCGTTGATACATCAACCTTTTGTTCTAACAAAATTATGAACTGATTTGACATTTAGCAGAAAATTAAAAAAAAAAACTATTTAGCTACATTTTAAGCTTAAAAAGAAAATAAATGTATGAAAATGACAAAACTAGTGAAACTTTGGCTGCAGAAAATTAATTTTGTACTCTCTAAAATATAGGCAAGATTTGATTTTGACATAACGATTGAATAATATTATTCCATCGAAATGTCAATGTAATGCCCGTATTCACCAACATCAAATAAATCTTCAAATAGTTTATTCATTGAATAAGAGAAAAATATCGCATCAAAATATGACATCTAGAATAAATACCTTCATTTGTGTTATGCTATCGATGCGATAATTTTCTCTTATTCAATGAATAAGCTATTCGAAAATTTATTTGATGTTGGTGCATACGGGCATTATTCAATTAGTAACAGTAACGAAGGTCATTAATTGATAAAAGTCAGTTGAATTATGGGTATATATTTGACAGTTGTGGATAAATATATTTTTTCTACGACCACTACAGATTATTGCACTTTTTCCATGCTTTACAAAGCCCGAAAGTTATTCTTTTCCTACAGTCGTGGGTTAATAAAGTGTGAGAAATTATTTAAATATTATTTTTTACCTTCCGTCACCTTTAGGTAAGGAAGGTATTGTCTTTGGTCAAAAAATTCGATGGTGAGTTTTTAATGAATAAGTACGTTTTAGGGTCCCTAGAATACGATTTTACTAGTTTTACGATGATGTCTGTGTGTGTGTATGTGACAAATTTTTCTCCGACGATAACTCTAAAACTATAATTCTAAAAATTATGATTCTTTCGTAATTCTCTTCTTTACAACCATACGAAGAGCTGATTAGATTTTGGTTATGATTGGTCAACCGGAAGTACCATTATTTGAAGCTTTTAACAGTTTTTCTTGGAGAAACGCAATTAAATATCATTTTTCGACATTTTATATTATCAATATGAAAGAATATCTTATTCTCTGTACAGTCTGATTATACATTTTCCTTCATATTCAATAGATATAGAGTTATAGAAAGATTAAGAGAGATTAACTTCCAGAAATTAGTAAGCTTTGACAGATGTCAGTGTCAAGTGCCAAAGTGAAAAGTAAAGGATTAGACAGTGATATAAGTGATAGAGTGCCCCTCGCAAATGACTTGCATTTGCAGCCTCGCCTCAAAATTGGAATTTTCAGTGGTGGGAGTATGAGGAACGCCAATGAGAAGATGGAAGGACTATGTAGCAAAAGATTTGAGAGAGGAAGAAGATGCGTTGTGACAAATTTTTCTCCGACGATAACTCCAATACTACAATTCTAAAAATTATAATTCTTTCGTATTCCTCTTCTATACATTCATATGAAGAGTTGATTAGATTTTGGTTATAATTGATTCACCGGAAGTACCCTTATTTGAAGTTTTTAACAGTTTTTCTTAAAAAAACGCAGTTAAATATTGTTTTTTGACATTTTGTTATTATACATATCAAAGAAAATATTCTTCTTTATACAGTTTGATTATACATTTTCCTTCATATTCAATAGATGTAGATTTAAAGCATTATAAAGAAATTAATTTTCAAAAATTAGTCAGCTTTGCTATTTATCATGGAAACAGCTGATGCTGATATATTAAAAAAATTCTAATTGATAAATGTCAGTTGCAAGTGCAAAACCAAATATGGAAAGTGTAGGATCACAAAATTGGTATGACATAGTGCTCCTCGTAAGTGACACGCAGAGAAAGGCCAAAGAGAAGGTGGAAGGACTGTATCGCAGAAGACTGAAAGGAATGCCTGTGTCAAGAAGATGTGTTGGACAGAAATGAGTGGAAGAAAATAGGAAACAGCTACCTCTAATAAAATAGGGGAAGCTGAAGAATAAGAAGAAGTGTCAAGTGCATTTTACTTAGTGTATGTTTATGTTATAATTTTATTGGATTTATAGAATAGAAATAGTATGTGTTCGTGTTTGATTTTACATGATATTATATAGAATCTGTTCCAAGGACCTTTTGGTATGGGATTTGTACAAAATACATCGAATTGACGGAAGGTTTTGTGCTGGCCACAACAGATTTTTTTATTTATAAATTACAAAATATTTGGTAATGACTTATCCATTTATATTTGCATTTGTAGAAAAAATATCTATTGTAATTATTTTAAAGTTCAATTAATTATGGAGAAAAAAAAATTATGATCTTTATTAAAAATGAATTATTTACAACTTACCAAAGAATGTGGTCGTGTGGTCGTAGAAAAAGTATAGTGTGCCAATCGTGCAAAAACACATATTGCCCACTTGTGTGATTCCAGCCCTCGACTTCGTCTTGTGCTGAAACTCTCACACTTCGTGGGCAATAGGTGCTTTTCCGCACTAGTTGCACAATATACTGTATCAACACGGTTTACGACTCATTGTTGGGTGAGCCGACTAATTAACAAATAGACTATATAATTGTATATTAAAATAGGCTACTTCGAAGTGCACATTAAAATAGGGTAATAGGGTCATTTATTTATAAATTTTAATTTCCTCTAAAATCTACATAAAATTATTCTTAAAACATAAACTATACGATCCCAATAAATAAAAACATTACATTCTGTGTCATTTTGTAAAAATTAGTAAATAAAATCACCTAAAAATTTCAAATTTTAGAACGCGCTGTGATTGGTTTGACGTGACAGGTTTGTGTACCAATTTTTTTCCCGTTTAATTATCATTGACTATCACAGATGAGACTGGCTATTTTTGAGTTTATGCTATTAAAATTGAAATAATTGAACTAAAAATGACAAGTAATTATTGCACTATTATAATATGAATTTTTTTTTTTCACTACTAGCCTAGGAACCCACTATTATTTACCTTTATTTGACATGAGAAATTGTTTTTCACTACCGCTTGCTTGTAACCATGGTAACCTAGGTGAATAATAATTTATTATTAACCTTGGTCTATAATGCAAACTGTCACTTTTCAATCAAACACAAGCCTCCAAATCCAAATATTATTTAACTCATTAAACTCAAGAAAGGTGTTAAGTATATAATTTAAATTTGCCACTATAATTTTAAATTGACCTACGCTGCCGCCTCGCCTGGCCATTGTGCTGTTTTGGTGAAAATGTGAAATATTTGTAGATGTAGGATTGAACAAATCACTATTTTTTTTGTATTTGTAAGTAAATACATTTCAATAGATTTATTTAAAATAATAATAAACTAGTAAGGCTGCTGACTGTAACAGCACAAAGTATTTTTATTGAATAATTAAATCAAATACAAATCAAGGCCCATAAGTGAGGTTATCAAACCAGCGAAATGGGCAAAACGTCAGATAAAAACAAATGCAGCCTACTTTATTTTTGTGAATATTAACAAATCAGTAAAAAAAAATGTAAAGAGAATTTATGTGCTAGTAGTGAAAAAAATAGTATATAAACCACGGTTGAGAAGATCATTATTGACCAGGCGTCTTATATCCCTCGGGCTTCGCCCTCGGGTTACAATAGGCGCTAGGTGAATAATGATTATCTTCTCAACCTTGGCGTATAATATACTATTATTTATGACATGACAAGATAGGTTAATCAACTTTGAATGTGGAAATTAGCCGAGGAAAAATTAAATATCTGACAAAACTTTTTAAAAAGTACATGAATATCATTTTCATTGAAATTAAGACACGTTTAAGGTAATAATTCGTGTATTAAAAATGTAATATTTTTTTCAGAAAGCAAAGGAATAGAGTAATGAACTCACCGTCATACTATTTCTACAATGTAGATACATAAAAGAGTAAAAATATATGTTACGGTAATGCCTAATGTATAAGCCTTTTTACCTCTCACTAAGAGAGGTATTGGATTCATGCTAAAAATCGCATATCCAGATTTTAGTGAATAAGCACGATTTACGGTCCCTAGAATCTGATTTTAACATTTTTACGATGATGTGTGTGTGACTGGATGTTGGAAGGACGATTCCTCAAAAACTATAATATTTCAGACCTGTTTAACTACGTATTCCTCAATCTGACATTCATGGGAAGAGCTGGAAAGGTTTTGGTAACAATGGGCTACTTGCGAACCTTTTTTTATTTAATATTTTTGAGGAGAAAGTAAAAACTTGCTACCCACATTTTTACTTTTGACAAAATTTTTATTAATTAGCTAGAAAAAAAAATATAATTTGATTATTTGAAATACCGCCATGTATGACGTAGAATTACGCCGCACCAATGAATGGCCGTAAAGCTATAGCATGGTACCGCCCTATAAATCACAGAAAATAATGCTTTTTAAATCGATAACTTGACGTCTATCATCAACGATTCTCATGCACAGTCTACTAACTGATTAGTTTTTTATTTTGTCCAAATCAAATATTATAATGGTTTTTATTATTATTTCGTCAAAATTGAATCAAATATTGTATAAACCAGGTGAATTAAGAATGTTTATTCACACGAAGAATGTTTCTCATGATTAAACATCATCTTAGCTCACTTGGTGTATAAATATCTATTATATGTATATGTTTTCAACATAACATTACGTATACCGGGTGACACTGAAAAATGGGCCACTCGAAATTATTCTTTATATATTTGTAAACTAGACATTAACTTTCATATTTCAAATAGAACACTCTATATATTTTATATATTTGGAATCTACGTAAAATTACAAATTCAGCGATATGCTTGAAGTGAATTTTTACTGAAGAAATAAATTACAAAAACGTAAGAGAACATTATGAATAATGAACCTGCTAAGCAGAAGCAAAGATATCCTTCAGTAACCGTGTTCCGATACTCCAACGGTTACTGAAAACAGTTACCGCTGTTACTCTGGTTCAGTTACGGAATATACTACACTGCTCAACATTTGAACTTACACCTATATAACATGCAGTAAAAGTAAACAACCCTTCTTAGGCGTTTGGCATGACTTCCTACATGATCAGGGCTGTTTCGGAATGCATACAAATGCCTATCGAATAACATTTGCGATTCAATTGTTGTTTATCTGTCATAACTGCAGCTAATGAGCTCGCGGACGCTTATATTTTATCAAGTTTTAAGAGAATTTTTACGAATTTCTCGAGTAAGTTTTAATTCAGAGTAGTTGACTGCATTTTAAAGATGCCATTAAGGCGTTTAAGTATTGAAGAGATGAGCCAAGATAAAATGAAGATTTTGTTATTTTTCTTTAAAACATTTGAAATTCGTTATTTAAGTTTTATTCTTTTAATTCTTCGCCCTAAAAGTGTTTCCAGAACCGTATACTATCAATTAAGCAAGAAGGTGTTGCTCAAAAAGTAGTAAATTGTTATTTATATATGTTCTTGGAAATGTACCAGTTCAAATGTTGAGCAGTGTATTAAGTTAATTATTGAAATAGTAAGTTATTTTTCTAACATTCTTTTTTATTACAAAAAATTGATCAATTTGTTTTCACAGCCTACCTAATATGACTTACCAGGTTAATTATTCATAATTTTCTCTTAAGTTTTTGTAATTTATTTCTTCAAAAATATATATAGGGTGTTCCATTTGAAATATGAAAATTAATGTCACTGCCGGTTAAACCGGAAGCATTAGCATCATGTACCATAATTTGTGAGCCCCTCAGCCTACTTTACAAATATATAAAGAAAATTAAAAAATAATTATAACTAAAAAAGTTATTTCGAGTGGCCCGTTTTTCAGTGTCATCCGGTATAGTGATAGAAATCGGATTTTCGGTACCACACAAGTAGCCCATTAGACAACCAGAAGTAGTAGTTTCTTAGAAAAAATCTAAATATTATTTTTTGGAAATTTTTGTTATTACATATATTGAGGAAATAAAATTCTCCATCTAACACACTTAAAAAAATTATTATATCTTCTATAGATTTAGATATAAAGACACTATAATATATAGAATAGAATAGTCGAATGTAAGTCGGGTGACTAGCACTAGCTAGTCGCTTGCTTAATCGGGCCACGTCGGGCTTAGTCGCGAGCTCAGAATACCAGCCATTGGTCGCGTTCAACCGCACCTAGCTGCTAGCTTGCTAACCTAGCGAACGTCGTTGAACTGTCCGCTGACCGACCGCTAGATTCTAGCTACTAGTGTGCTGCTAGTCCAGCGGGCTAGCGAAAACAAAATGCGCTAGATGACCTAGCGTACTGCTATAACTGTCAAAAATAGGAAATATGGCGCTAGTAAATTCAAATTCAAATGAAAAAAACAATATGAATATGAAAATATGTTATATTTGGTAAATGAAAGCAGAGAAATTCACAAACATATTCAATCTGGTAAACTTTTACATACTATATAATATAAAATTTTATTATGAGGTAAGAATACGTTCTATTTGTAGATGTTAATGTATATAGATGACAGTACTAACATTATGGACCGGTCGAATTACCGCGACCACTGCTATCTAGCGCTAGCTAGCAGCTAGATAGCTGCTAGGTGCGGCTGAACGCGATCATTGTTTATAATATGGTCAATTTAATAGATAATAAAATAAACAATTTTTTACCTGAGTAGTCACAAATAGAGTCCTTCACTCTTATTTTTTATAATTTTAATGATAGTTCTTTTAATTTGGAAATCTCAGTTTTGTTCAGTTTAACTAAGTACATTTGATTTTAACGGCAATATGACGTCATGACGACACCAGAAATACCTATAGCTATCTTTTTCTCGCTCCAGACTCTATAATAGGTACGAGAAAAATATAGCAACAAAAATGTAACGTCAATGACATTGACAACAAATTTCATATATATCGCAAAGTAATTATTATTTTAATTGTCATTTATTGAGTTTTTGTTACGGTGGATGTTAGAATTAATATTAATTTAGTGATTATTTGTAATACCTACTATTTTGAAGGTTATCGCCATCAAATTATGTTGCTATGCGTTTGTTGAACGGTTGCTATGAGTTTGTTGAACGGTTGCTATGTAAATAACAACAGGCAGTAAACATATTTTTACTGTCTAGACAGTAGACGTGACATTTATAAACTGTTAGCTGTCAAAAAACCGCACTTTTAATGTCAATCGACAACAAAAAGGGTTTTTATCATTCTCTCAAATTTTTTGTCGTTAAACAAATATTTCTAGCGTGCACCTACCCTATTTTAATGTTCAGATTATTTATGCAAAGTTTAAATTTATTAATAAGTATTTTATAATTTTTATATAAATTTGTTGTATTTCGATTATTGTTTATGGGCATTGTTCTGAACGTACATGTCTACTGTTACGTGACAATTCGGCCCCGGTGCGCA
This sequence comes from Ophonus ardosiacus, assembly GCA_943142095.1. Taxonomy (NCBI): domain Eukaryota; kingdom Metazoa; phylum Arthropoda; class Insecta; order Coleoptera; family Carabidae; genus Ophonus; species Ophonus ardosiacus. The sequence continues at coordinate 31,664,631 of OW964834.1, read as the reverse complement.
GTGGTTCATACATTGTGGTGGGGGGTGAAATAAGGAACGAAGTTGAAGTGAAGGCTGTGCGAAGTACAAACCGAGGCATAAATTATGGAAGTGCACGGACTAATATCTATCTAACATAGAAATGACCAAATTTCATTTCTTATGTTAAAATTTTATATTGCCATCAGCATTATTTGATTTGTGGTATACTGTAGTAAGAAATTGATATAATTTGAATTACAATACGACAATATATAACTGTTAAAGTTAATAATAATTTAATACTATGAATTTAGTTGTCATAACAAAATTTAAAACCATAAAAATCTCTTACGTTATGTTACGTTGTTCTGCTATACTATGTAAACTATAAATCCCCCATATCTGTAATTTTAAGATTCTGTATAATGGTGACAAAGGACTGATTAAACCTATCGAAAAACCTAGAAATTAGAAAAGTCGTAAACTCTAAGAAAAATATTGCCACTGACCATTTAGATATAAACAACTGACCTCTACTTAATTGTTTTGAACATATAAATACCTAACTTCTTAATGTAATTATTATTGTCTGTGACATCGTTACATAGTACATAAAATCTGTTTTATAGCGTTTTGTGTCAATAATTATATTTAATTATGGAAAGATTTGAAAGTAAATTAATTGAGCATGCTTTACATAGTCAAAGCCGTGAAATTAATGAAATAATATTTGTTACATTTCATTCTCGTGCACACCATTATGTACTAAATAGCGTTACATATATTTCTAAAGAATCAATATTCATTTTTAACAGAAACTTATACATCGGAGTGTACTTCTCGCGCGTAGTATCTCTCTCTGTTGCTCTGAATACTTTCTCCTTCTGCGCGGGGACTGTCAGGTAAGAGTAGACACACTGTATATATTTATTAATATAAATTATTTACGTATAGGTAATTAATTATATTTTTGGATTTTGGATCTAAATGTTAATACCTGTAAATTAGTATAAGGCACGGCTATATAACACAAACTCCCAAATATTCCATAAAAAATAAAAACTTTAGTATACAATGCTGCCTTTTTCTCAGTATCCAACATTTCTTTCTCACAATCAAACTGCTCAAACTGTTTCAAATCTTTCACTAACTTCATAATTTTCTCTCTATTTTGGATGAAACAGGTGTGTAAATAAACAGTACCAAATAATGCACCAATCGCGGTTAAATTTTCTGTTATATCTATTACATCGTCATATTTTCCCTGTGCTTGGATTAAGAAATCCGCGACAATTGGCATCACCGCTGTTATTACAATAAACAAAGGACTTGTGTCTTTAAAACTACGCCAGATTTTTGATTCTACAACGCCTTCATTCGGCCACATATTGAGCAAACGCATAATTTTTATATTTACTAACAAAAGTTTTTTATCAGTTGCCATAATGATTTTCTTGCTTTTTGTTACTGTTTGTGGTAGTTACGTGAGTTTCTAAGACTTTGTAAGATTGATTTGTATCAAATACATATGTAAAAGTTCACATGAGGTCTCTTATTATTTTAATTTCGCAATTTTGCATACCTATTGTTTGATGTATAGATTAAAATTTTATGAATCCTTCAAATAACAAAGTAATAATATAATAAATACAACAAAGAGTGAACATTGGGATTCATATAGCTTTATGTTACGCTAGAATTATTGAGAATAAGACACATGGTTCATTTTATTTATCAGAATACACTTATTCCATTTCTTAAAAATTCAAACCAATCTTCTTTTGGAATGCACGATACTAGCACTGACAGTTTCTTAATTATTGTATTTCTAAAAATAACAATATTTTACAAGTAAAAATGAAAAACTGCCAATAGATAAAATATAACGATAAAAACATATATACCTAATAGTAATAATAATAATAATAATAATAATAATAATAATAACAATAACAATAACAAAAACAAAAACAAAAACAAAAACAAAAACAAAAACAAAAACAAAAACAAAAACGATAACGATAACGATAACAATAACAATAACAATAACAATAACAATAACAATAACAATAACAATAACAATAATTATAATAATAATAACAATAACAATAACAATAACAATAACAATAACAATAACAATAACAATAACAATAACAATAACAATAACAATAACAATAACAATAACAATAACAATAACAATAACAATAACAATAACAATAACAATAACAATAACAATAACAATAACAATAACAATAACAATAACAATAACAATAACAATAACAATAACAATAACAATAACAATAACAATAACAATAACAATAACAATAACAATAACAATAACAATAACAATAACAATAACAATAACAATAACAATAACAATAACAATAACAATAACAATAACAATAACAATAACAATAACAATAACAATAACAATAACAATAACAATAACAATAACAATAACAATAACAATAACAATAACAATAACTATAATTATAATTATAATTATAATTATAATAATAATAATAACAATAACAATAACAATAACAATAACAATAACAATAACAATAACAATAACAATAACAATAACAATAACAATAACAATAACAATAACAATAACAATAACAATAACAATAACAATAACAATAATAACAATAATTTTTTTTTAACTCGAATAGGGCATCAACTGCTAAGGTTATTAGCTCGCTTGTTTCTTATTCAATGTAAAAATAATATTATCCTTGTAAATAAATATATATGAATGCAAATACGAAATATAACGTGAAGTATCATGTATAAAATATATATATATATATTTACGTACATAACTATAAAGAATAAAAGTATAAAAAACAACAATAAATTCATATAAAAACGGGATACTTTTAAAAAAGAAATCAAGTGCATTTTTACCTTCCGTCACCTTTAGGTAAGGAAGGTATTGTCTTTGGTCAAAAAATTCGGTAGTGAGTTTTTAATGAATAAGCACGTTTTAGGGTCCCTACAATACGAATTTACTATTTTTAAGATGATGTCTGTATGTATGTGTGTGTGTGTGTGTGTCCGTGTGTGTGTGTGTGTGTGTGCGTGTGTGTGTATGTGTGTCCGTGTGTGACAATTTTTTCTCCGACGATAACTCCAATACTACAATTCTAAAAATTATAATTCTTTCGTATTCCTCTTCTGTACATCCATATGAAGAGTTGATTAGATTTTGGTTATAATTGATCCACCGGAAGTACCCTTATTTGAAGTTTTTAACAGTTTTTCTTAAAAAAACGCAGTTAAATATTATTTTTTGACATTTTGTTATTATATTTATTAAAGAAAATACTCTTCTCTATATGGTTTAATTATTCATTTTCCTTCATATTCAATAGATGTAGAGTTAAAGCATTATAAAGAAATTAATTTTCAAAAATTAGTCAGCTTTGTTATTTATCATGGAAACAGCTGACATAATTATTCAAAAAAATTTAATTGACAGATGTCAGTTGCCTGGTATGTCATAGTGTTGCTCGCAAGTGACACGCAGAGAAAGGCCAAAGAGAAGATGGAAGGACATTACTTAGTGTAGTATATGTTATAATTTTATTGGATTTATAGAACCTTTTTAAATGAACTTTTGGTATGGAATTTGTAAAAAATAGTATGTGTTCGTGTTCGATTTTACATGATATTATATAGAATCTGTTCCAAGGACCTTTTGGTATGGGATTTGTACAAAATACATGGAATTGACGGAAGGTCTTGTGCTGGCCACAACAGATTTTTTTTTTAATTTGAAGGTCTATAATTTGTCATAAATATTCACCGCACGCAAAAATTTCAGAACATTGCGAATCTTACCAGAGTCTGGTAGAAGCAAAGAAAGGTCTTGATCCAGTTGAAATAGTGGCTCATACTCGCAACAAGAATACTTGATTACAACAATAAACTTGGTTATAACAATGATTGAAATTGATCAGATTTCTGTTTGTATATACGAGTATATGTATGTACGAATTTATGAAATTGGGGGGCCCGAATTTATTCTTGTGTCTAGGGTCCAAAAATTGCTTAACGCGACCCTGCGTAGAAATAGATCATGACATTATGATATGAGAAAACTTAGCAATGTTGCTCGTTTTATGTTTGGCCAGAAGGCTTCCCTTAAAATAAACACACAAATTAAATCAACTGTGATCACTTGTGAAAATAAACTACACGTGTAAAAAAGTTACTAGACTTGTAAATTTCTTTCTGAAACAGAATTTACATGTCCTTGTGAAAAATTTACTAGTAACTTGTAACTTGTTAACTTGTAGACTTGTATTTTTGAGAAACAGGGCCCTGGTCGGGTTTGAATTTGCCGTTGACTGCACCAATTCTCATACCGAAAGAATGTATTGAAGTTATTGTGTTGCGGTAAAGGCTTGATTTTAGAAATATAATGCAGCAGAAACTTTTGTCGTCTTACGCCAAGCGGCGTCAGTCCAGACCTTTGTATGACCAAGAACCGGGATACTACCTGCTTTTCTTGGTTCATATCAATAGTTGGGTTGCCTGACGCCCCCGCACAAAAAGATGTGTTTTTTGACGGGGTTTTCTTCCCGGGAGTTTTTGACGCAGCTCCAAGCTCACCGTTTTTAGAGGTCGCCGAACTAGAAAGCGGCTTAAAAGTTTTCATACTCATGCGAAATGAACGTTCGGTCTTTGGTATCTCCACCCTCCATTGAGTCTCAAATGGGACACTAATACCGCGAACCAGTAAAATGCCAGGGCTTTCCAAAGACTATAGCAGTCCCGCAGGGCAGCAGGGCCAGTCCACTGGAGAAATCACGATGGGGCCGCTAAGTTCTCGTGCACGCCCGCTTTCCAGTGATCCCGCCACATCCCCAAAACTACTCACCCCCCAGGGAAATCGAAAATTGATCGTTTTCGTTGAAAATTAAAATAAAAGTTCCAAAAAATAAGTTTGCGTTGTCATAGCAATGGCTGTTATTTATTTATTTTTATTAACTTTCAGTTAGGAAAATCAACCATAATCGTTGTCAAAAGACGAACGAGTTTACCTAATTCAATGTTATGGCAAAGGTAATAAAGCGATCCGTCGAGTTGTCGAAGAATTTAATCAAAAGTTTCCGGATATTTACATCTTAAATGAAGGTGCACGAAAATTGGTCAAAAATTCCTATCAACTGGTTCCATACTGGATGTAAACAAACCAAGATAGTACCATGACAACACAAATTTATTTTTTAGGACTTTTTAAACAAATATATATAAAAATCAAATATATTTATTTTTAAAATATTTATTTTTATTTAATAAATATAATTTTCGAATATATATATGTATATATATTTTAATTATATATATTTTTCAAATATATATATATATATATATATATATATATATATATATATATATATATATATTTCTAAAAAATACACATTTTTTATATAATTTTTTTTTTTTCAAATTTATTTTTTTTTATTATATTTATTTTTTAAATATTTATTTTTATTTAATAAATGCGTTCTTCAGATATATATATATTTATTTATTTGAGAAGGTGGAAATTTGGCTTTTTGAAACAAAATATCTGAGTCCTCCGTTAAAATTTTAAGACGAAGAACGTTTATTTGACGTGTCAATCAGAACATTTAAATGGAGTTTCTCAGAAATTTTTGGAGTGAATAATCTTTCTAATTTACTTCTCTATGATATCACTAAAGGGAAGTAATTTTAAAGTAATGTATTAAACTTATATTCTTTAATATGTATTTATATCATTGTAAGATCAGAATCATATTTGGTATATCTTATTTAGCAACAATAATATTTTTCTACAGTCACTATAGAAAGTAGCCATTTGCGCTCTCTTTTGTCAACGCAAAATGTCACTTTGCCGCTCATGCGCGACAGTAGAAAAAACGCTCGCTGTCCAAATTTCTAAGTACACAATGTTGAGAAATGTCTCTTGTCTACATTCTTAATGAAAATGTTTAGTTAGGAACTAATGGCACTGTAATTACACATTTATCACGTTCACAAGTCAATTTGACATATGTTCTGTCGGTATTTAACATAACCTAACAAAATGCCACACTGCTGTGAAAATGAAATAGGGCATTCATTTACAAAAACGAAAGTATAAAATGCTTAGATTAGATTGAATAAAAACTCAAGAAGAATGGAAAATAACGATAAAATAAAATTAAATATAAAATAAATTGTGTGAACAGTTATGTTTAGTAATAGGAATGATTGTACACAGATGGCGGTAGGATAGTTGCGACTGACATCTGATCTCTAGTTATCTATTTATTTTGATTACAATAAAGTTATTAGTTATTTTGTTACTTAAATAATTGCGAGAAGTCATTCAATGCACATACATGTCTATATTATCACAAATTCCTTGAAATATTTGTTAATTTTTTCAGTGTGACAGACGTGACAACTAACCACACATTTTGCTACAAAAACTCATCAAATCATCACAAATCCTTGCTTCCACGCTCTAATTTTGGTTTTTTTTTATGGAATAGATGGCTAATGTAACGATATAATCATTTAAAAGCCTTTTTAAGTTTAAACCGTATCTTTTGTATTAGCCAATCGTTATTTATTGAGTAGTACTGTAAGTATAAAGTGTACATTTTATTATTTTTTATGGTGGAGGACCCCATGGTGGCGACTGTAGAAAAAATCTTGTGTGTGTTTCGAGCGCAAATGGACATTGTCGATTTCGAGAGAATGCTGCGCTCCTTCGTCGCGCGGCAACAACCTCTCAATCGACAATGTCGCATTTTGCGCTCTTAATACACAAATAGCTATTTTATAAGTTAAGTAATATACTGGTACAATTTGGAAACGCATCGCTGTTGTCAGTAACCCGCACACAACACACGTGACATAGTTTGGTCAAATGGGTTGCTGTATAGAGAGTTCACAGTCCTAGTAGTTTTAGTCCGTGCTTTGAAGTTAATGCATTAATGATTTCCATACTACCAATAAAAATATAGTAAATTTTAAATACAATTAAACGAGTAAGTGTTGCCAAACTTGCCATAAGTAACATTCCTAACAAGATCAATGTGAAGTCGGTACACAAGTGTTACCAAACATGACATAAGTAACTAAGTGACAAACAAATATTCCTAACTGTATTACTGTGAAGTTAGTGAATTAATAATTTCCATACTACCAATAAAATTATAGTAAATTTTAAATATAACTAGACGAGTAAGTGTTGCCAAACTTGTCATAAGTAACATTCCTAACAAGATCAATGTGAAGTCGGTACACAAGTGTTACCAAACATGACATAAGTAACTAAGTGACAAACAAATAGTCCTAACTGTATTACTGTGAAGTTAGTGCATTAATAATTTCCATACTACCAATAAAAATATAGTAAATTTTAAATATAACTAGACGAGTAAGTCATGCCAAACTTGCCATAAGTAACATTCCTAACAAGATCAATGTGAAGTCGGTACACAAGTGTTACCAAACATGACATAAGTAACTAAATGACAAACAAATATTCCTAACTGTATTACTGTGAAGTTAGTGCATTAATAATTCCATACTACCAATAAAAATATAGTAAATTTTAAATATAACTAGACGAGTAAGTATTGCCAAACTTGACATAAGTATCAAAGTAAATATCAAATATTCCTAAATGCATTAATCTAAATTACGTACTTTAACTACCGTATTGCCAATGAAAATATAGTAAATATGGAATATAACTAGACGAGAATGTGCTGCCAAACTTATTATAAGTAACTAAGTAAAAAAAATCTATATTCCTAACTGCATTAATGTGAAGTTCGTACAATAATATCAATAGTGCCAATATTTATAAAGTAAAATGTTGCCAACCAATAATACTTAAAAAAATGACAATATCGGATTTTGTTTTTTGCATAAAGTTGTCAAAACCATGTCGTGTTTTGTATCAAATGAGAGGTATCGTCAAGGGCTACCATGCAGAAATGTCAAAATTTTGACAGCTCGATCGGCTTTTGTTTTTTGCATAAAGTTGTCAAAACCATGTCGAGTTTCGTATCAAATGAGAGGTATCGTTAAGGGCTGCCATGCAGAAGTGTCAAAAATTTGACAGGTCGATCGGTTTTTGTTTTTTGCATAAAGTTGTCAGAACCATGTCGAGTTTGGTATCAAATGAGAGGGATCGTCAAGGGCTAGCATGCAAAAATATCAAAATTTTGACAGATCGATCGGCTTTTGTTTTTTGCAGAAAGTTGTCAGAACCATGTCGAGTTTGGTATCTAATGAGAGGTATCGTTAAGGGCTGCCATGCAGAAGTGTCAAAAATTTGACAGGTCGATCGGCTTCTGTTTTTTTGCATTAAGTTGTCAGAACCATGTTGAGTTTGGTATCAAATGAGAGGTATCGTCAAGGGCTAACATGCAGAAAAGTCAAAATTTTGATAGCTCGATCGGCTTTTGTTTTTTGCATAAAGTTGTCAGAATCATGTCGAGTTTGGTATCAAATGAGAGGTATCGTTAAGGGCTGCCATGCAGAAGTGTCAAAAATTTGACAGATCGATCGGTTTTTGTTTTTTTGCATAAAATTGTCAGAACCATGTCGTGTTTGGTTTCAAATGAGAGGTATCGTCAAGGGCTGCCATGCAGAAATGTCAAACTTTTGACAGCTCGATCGGCTTTTGTTTATTGCATTAAGTTGTCAGAACCATGTCGAGTTTGGTATCTAATGAGAGGTATCGTTAAGGGCTGCCATGCAGATGTGTCAAAAATTTGACAGGTTGATCGGCTTCTGTTTTTTTTCATAAAGTTGTCAGAACCATGTCGAGTTTGGTATCAAATGAGAGGTATCGTCAAGGGCTAACATGCAGAAAAGTCAAAATTTTGATAGCTCGATCGGCTTTTGTTTTTTGCATAAAGTTGTCAGAACCATTTCGAGTTTGGTATCAAATGAGAGGTACCGTTAAGGGCTGCCATGCAGAAGTGTCAAAAATTTGACAGGTCGATCTGCTTTTGTTTTTTGCAAAAAATTGTCAGAACCATGTCGAGTTTGGTATCAAATGAGAGGGATCGTCAAGGGCTAGCATGCAAAAATATCAAAATTTTGACAGTTCGGTCGGCTTTTGTTTTATGCATAAAGTTGTCAGACACATGTCGAGTTTGGTATCAAATGAGAGGTATCGTTAAGGGCTGCCATGCAGAAGTGACAAAAATTTGACAGGTCGATCGGCTTTTGTTTTTTGCATATAGTTGTCAGAACCATGTCGAGTTTGATATCAAATGAGAGGGATCGTCAAGGGCTACCATGTAGAAACGTCAAAATTTTGACAGCTCGGTCGGCTTTTGATTTTTGCATAAAGTTGTCAGAACCATGTCGAGTTTGGTATCAAATGAGAGGTATCGTGAAGGGCTGCCATGTAGAAATGTCAAAAATTTGACAGGTCGATCGGCTTTTGTTTTTTGCAGAAAGTTGTCAGAACCATGTCGTGTTTGGTATCAAATGACAGGTATCGTCAAGGACTGCCATGCAGAATTGTCAAAAATTTGACAGTTCGATCGGTTTTTGTTTTATGCATAAAGATAAGTCCTTTGTGTATCCCAAAAGACAGTTAGCGTTAGCACTTTGAGTTTCAAGTGTGCCTAGACGGATTGGAAATAATTTAATTCACTATCTATATATCTATATTTGAATTCATCACGACGGTCGCAAAGATTTTATTCGCCTGTACAGCCTGAACGGTACAAGGGATTTTAATGAAATTTTTTCCAAGATGTAGAGAATAACTCAACTTGATTTCCTGGTAATAGGTAATTTTTCTGTTCGGTGCATAGTTTTTGTGTAAAAAATTTTTAAAGGTCGTATTTTGGCTTTTTGAAACAATTTGAAATCAAAAATATAGTCTTCTTTGATAAATTTAAGACGAAGAACGTTTCTTTGACATGTCAATTAGAACATTTAAATAGAATTATTTATAAAATAAGGACATTTTGAAAAAAGTTAAATTCATAAACATACATTATGGCAATGGGCGGTTATTCCATAGTAGTTTAAAATGCCTAAAACATTATATTTAAAAATTATAATTTTTGAAGGTTCATGTCCGCGATTCATGTACATTTCCAAAGTGTTGCCACACATCCAACTAAGTAAAAAACAAATATTCCAATGTCAAAAATTTGACACCTCGATCGGCTTTAGTTTTTTACTTAAAGTCGTCAGAACTATGTCGAGTTTGGTATCAAATGAGAGGGATCGTCAAGGGCTAGCATGCAAAAATATCAAAATTTTGACAGCTCAATCGGCTTTTGTTTTTTGCATAAAGTTGTCAGAACCATGTCGTGTTTGGTATCAAATGAGAGGTATCGTTAAGGGCTGCCATGCAGAAATGTCAAAATTTGACAGCTCGAACGGCTTTTGTTTTTTGCTTAAAGTTGTCAGAACCATGTCGTGTTTGGTATCAAATGAGAGGGGTCGCCAAGGGCTGCCATGCAGAAATGTTAAAAATTTGACAGCTCGATTGCCTTTTGTTTTTTGCTTAAAATTGTCAGAATCATGTCGTGTTTGGTATCAAATGAAAAGTAACGTCAAGAGCTGTCATGCAGAAATGTCAAAAATTTGACTGCTCCATCTGCTTTTGTTTTTTGCTTAAAGTTGTCAGACCCATGTCGTGTTTGGTATCAAATGAAATGTAACGTCAAGGGCTGTTGTAGGTAGGTTGGGTGGGCAGGTTGCGTGGGCATTTTGGGTGGGCAGGTTGCGTGGGCAGTTTGGGTGGGAGGTTACGTGGGCATTTTGGGTGGGCAGGGTGCGTGGGCAGGTTGGGTGGGCAGGTTGCGTGGGTATTTTGGATGGGCAGGTTGCGTGAGCAGTTTGGGTGGGCAGGTTGCGTGGGTTGTTTGAGTGGGCGGGAAAAAAATATTTTGAAAGACCCTTAGCGTTTAAATTGTTCCTAGACGGATTGGACGTACTATTAAAATCTGTTGTGGCCAGCACAAAACCTTCCGTCAATTCAATGAATTTTGTACAAATCCGATACCAAAAGTTCCTTGGAAAAGATTCTATATATCCTGTAAAATTGTAACACGAAAAAACTATTTTTTACAAATTCCATATTGCAAGTTCCTTTGAAAAGATTTTAGAAATCCAGTATAATTATAACACGAATGTACATCTGTAAATTGCACTTCACACTTCCTCATTCCTATCCAACGCATCTTTTTGACACAGTTCTTCCTCTCTCAAATATTCTGCTACACAGTCCTTCCATCTTCTCTTTGGCCTTTCTTGTTCTCCCGGCATTGAAACTGCAAGACATTTGCGAGGAACCCTCTGTCTCTTAAATTACTTTCTGATCCTATACTTTCCACTTTGATTTTGCATTTGACACTGACATCTGTCAATTAGAATTTTGTAAATATTATCTGCTGTTTCCATAATTTTTTCAAAGCTGACTGGTTTTTGAAAGTTAACCTCTCTTAATCTCTCTATAACTCTATATCTATTTAATATGAAGAAAAACGTATAATCAAATCGTATAGAGAATAAGATTTTCTTTCATATTAATGATCATAAAATGTCGAAAAATGATATTTAACTGCGTTTTTTCCAGAAAAACTGTTAAGAACTTCAAATAAGGGTACTTCCGGTTGACCAATTATAACCAAAATCTAATCAGCTCTTCATATGGTTGTAAAGAAGAGGAATACGAAAGAATCATAATTTTTAGAATTGTAGTTTTGAAGTTATCGTCGGAGAAAAATTTGTCACACACACACGGACACACACACACAGACACACACACGGACACACACAACACACACACACACACACACACACACACACATATACATACATACATACATACATACATACATACATACATACATACATACATACATACATACATACATACATACATACATACATACATACATACAGACATCAATGTAAAATTAGTAAAATCGTATTCTAGGGATCTTAAAACGTGCTTATTCGTTAAAAACTCACCATCGAATTTTTTGACCAAAGACTATGCCTTCCTTTTGACGGAAGGTAAAAAAAAAACACTATCGGCGGAGCCCTAGGGAATACTCGGCGTAGCCGAGTTTTCGCTAGTCTTTTATACTAAACAGGTAAATTCACTTTAGTTTCATCAATGACGATCGCCGAAATTTTGCTCACATATACGAGGTGTGTTCAAAAACTATCGCGAATTTTGAATTTTCGCGGGTTACGTATATTCGAATTTCGATCTTTTTGTGGCTTTATGTTGGTACTCATGTCTCTCACTTATGTCGACAAGCTCGGCCATTTTGAATGTTCACTTAATTGTTGACAGCTGCTTTGCTTGCACGTGTTTTGGATCGTCTTCGATTTTTACCTATTCAAAAAAATGGAACAAAGAACCTGTATCAAATTTTGTGTGAAAAACGAAATTAAGTGCGCGGATGCATTCCGAATGTTGACTGTGGCATACGGAGAAGCTACCTTGGACCAAAGCAACGTTTATCGGTGGTACAAAATGTTCTCAGAAGGCCGAGAAGATGTGAACGACGAAAAGCGTGCCGGACGCCCGAGCACTTCAACAACAGACGAAAAAATTAATGAAGTGGAGAAAATGATATTGGCCAATCGTCGAATCACCGTTAGAGAAGTTGCTGAGGACCTAAACATATCGATTGGCTCGTGCCATTCGATTTTTATCAATGATTTGGGCATGAGACGGGTCGCCGCGAAATTTGTACCAAAATTGCTCAATTGCGACCAAAAACAGCATCGCATGAACATTGCTAATGAGATGTTGGACTCTGTCCGCGACGACCCAAATTTGCTCCAGAGGGTCATAACTGGTGACGAATCGTGGGTTTATGGTTATGACGTGGAAACCAAAGTTCAATCATCTCAATGGAAGCTGCCGCACGAACCAAGACCGAAAAAAGCGCGCCAAGTTCGGTCGAATGTGAAAGTTTTGCTGACAGTTTTCTTCGATTGCAGGGGCGTGGTGCATCATGAGTTCTTGCCACAGGGTAGAACGGTCAATAAGGAATATTACCTGCAAGTTATGCGCAATTTGCGCGAAGCAATCCGCCAGAAACGCCCGGATTTGTGGAAGAACAAAAATTGGCTTTTGCACCACGATAACGCCCCTGCTCACACATCGTTGCTTGTGCGCGACTTTTTAGCCAAAAACAACACACTAATGATGCCGCAGCCACCGTATTCCCCAGATCTGGCCCCCTGTGACTTTTTCTTGTTCCCTAAACTGAAGAGGCCCAAGAAAGGACGACGTTACGCTACGCTTGACGAGATAAAGACGGCATCGAAGGAGGAGCTGAACAAGATAAAAAAAAATGATTTTTTGAAGTGCTTTGAAGATTGGAAAAACCTTTGGCACAAGTGTATAATATCTCATGGGGATTACTTTGAAGGGGACAAAATAGATATTCATGAATAAATAAATAATTTTTGAAAAAACACAAAATTCGCGATATTTTTTGAACACACCTCGTACAGCCTGAACGGTACAAGCGATTTTAATGAAAATTGTTGCAGGTTGTAAAGGGTAATTCAACTTGATTTCCTGGTAATAGGTCATTTTTCTATACGGTGCATAGTTTTTGTGTAAAAAATTTTTAAAGGCCGTATTTTGGCTTTTTGAAACAATTTGAAATCAAAAATTTAGTCTTCTTTGAAAAATTTAAGACGAGGAACGTTTCTTTGACATGTCAATCAGAACATTTAAATGGAATTATTCATGAAAAGAGGACAATTTGAAAGAAGTTAAATTAATAAACATACATTATGGCAATGGGCGGTTATTCCACAGTAGTTTAAAAGGCCCTAAAACATTATATTTAAAAATTAAAAGTTTTGAAGGTTCATGTCCGTGATACATGTACATTTCGAAAGTGTTGCCAAACATCCCATAAATAAGTAAGTAAAAAACAAATATTCCAATGTCAAAAATTTGACAGCTCAATCGGCTTTTGTTTTTTGCATAAAATTGTCAAAAACATGTCGTGTTTAGTATCAAATGAGAGGTAACGACAAGGGCTGTCATGCAGAAGTGTAAAAAATTTGACAACTCGATCGGCTTTTGTTTTTTGCTTAAAGTTGTCAGAAACATGTCGTGTTTGGTATCAAATGAAAGGTAACGTCAAGGGCTGTCATGCAGAAGTGTAAAAAAATTGACAACTCGATCGGCTTTTGTTTTTTGCTTAAAGTTGTCAGAAACATGTCGTGTTTGGTATCAAATGAAAGGTAACGTCAAGGGCTGCCATGCAGAAATGTCAAAAATTTGACAGCTCGATCGGCCTTTGTTTTTTGCTTAAAGTTGTCAGAACCATGTCGTGTTTGGTATCAAATGAAAAGTAACGTCAAGGGCTGTCATGCAGAAATGTCAAAAAATTGACAATTCGATCGGCTTTTGTTTTTGCTTAAAGTTGTCAGAACCATGTCGTGTTTGGTATCAAATGAGAGGTATAGTCAAGGGCTGCCATGCAGAAATGTTAATAATTTGACAGCTCGATCGGCTTTTGTTTTTGCTTAAAGTTGTCAGAACCATGTCGTGTTTGGTATCAAATGAAAGGTAACGTCAAGGGCTGTCATGCAGAAATGTCAAAAAATTGACAATTCGATCGGCTTTTGTTTTTGCTTAAAGTTGTCAGAACCATGTCGTGTTTGGTATCAAATGAGAGGTATCGTCGAGGGCTATCATGCATAAATGTCAAAATTTTGACAGCTCGATCGGCTTTTGGGTGGGCAAGTTGCGTAGGCAGTTTGAGTGGGCAGGTTGCGTGGGCATTTTGGGTGGGCAGGTTGCGTGGGCAGTTTGAGTGGGCAGGTTGGGTGGGCAGGTTGCGTGGGCATTTTGGGTGGGCAGGTTGCGTGGGCTGTTTGGGTGGGCAGGTTGCGTGGGCATTTTGGGTGGGCAGTTTGGGTGGGCAGGTTGCGTGGGTCGTTTGGGTGGGCATATTGCGTGGGCAGGTTGCGTGAGCAGGTTGCGTGGGCTGTTTGGGTGGGCGGGAAAAAAATATTTTGAAAGACTCTTAGCGGCAGCACTTTGCGTTTAAATTGTTCCTAGACGGATTGCACGTACGTAAAACTTTTATAAAACATTATCGGCGGAGCCCTAGGGAATACTCGGCGTAGCCGAGTTTTCGTTAGTAATATACTATTATCTTTGTATCTATAGTTATGTTTTAATCGTTAGCAGATTTTCGATATTTGTCGGAGAGATAGCTTGCATCATATGTACATAAGTAAAAGTACCCGAGGCATGTTTAGAAAAGGGTTATGTTAGATGCGGTGCGGGGATCGGGTGGGCAGTGGGCGGAGCCTGTTACATGTACGATGTGAGGTAGGTTGCCGACTCCCTACGCAGCGCACGTCTCCAAAGTAAATCTGAAAAATTACTGGGACACGTGTAACTAATCGTTATTCTAGCTTCACCCGTGCGAAGCCGGGGCGGGTCAGCGAGTGATATATATATTCAAAATAATAACAGTGTAAATTTCAGAACAGATATTCAAAATTTCAGTAGTATTTACAATAGAATATGTAATTTTCAAAATTTCAAACCAACTAAAAATTAAAAATTAAATAAAATTTTCCTTTTTAAATATGTAGCTATAGTTTATATATTTATTTACTGTCAATTTTAATTTTTTTATATTTTTCTAAAAAAAAATCCCTTTCCGGTCTTCTGACTCCAAAATATGTTATTTCCATTTCCTGTTATTTAGTAAGTATTTAATGTACTTATTTTGTATTACTTATTGTTTATATTGATTTGTTATAGTTGTCCTGATGAAGGAGAAAATTATCTCCGAAACGTAACTATAAATAAAAATAAAGAAGAAAAAAAATAAACTGAAGTCCTGTGTATTTATTATATATTTATATTTAACAGTCGTTTATACTCTATTAAAATATAATAAAAACGTCCAATGTATCGGAAAAATAATTTCATATTATTTAATATTTGTAATAACATAAATTTCCAAAAAATAATATTTGGAGGATTTTTTTTTAAGAAACTACTACTTCCGGTTGTAACCAAAACCTGCTCAGTTCTTCCCATTAACGTTAGAATAAGGAATACGTAGTTGAATTGCTCGTTAGTCTTATAAGATTTGAGAAACTGCGTCTCCAACATCGAGACAGACAAACACACAAATACACACGCACACATACATACACACACACCATTTTAAAAATGTTAAAAACGGATTCTAGTGACATTAATGATAGAATGTACAGTACCCTGCCAGCAGGACCAAATAGCTTCGGGAGAGTATATTTGGATATTTCAGTACTTTCTAGTCTTCTGGCAGGAATTTTAAGCATACCAAAATATTCCTCAGATTTTAAGCTTTATGCGCATTTTTTGACCGAGTCAGTACCTTTATTACGACAAGTTAAAGTTTATTATAATCAGTATCGAAAATGTTACGCGTCGGGAGCCGTGTTTCTGTCGCAGTAACGAATTTTGACTCTAAAAATGATAATTCTTGAAGTTTTTCCGTATTTGGTGACCAGTGGCGTAGTGCTAGATGCTATGGTGTTGTTAAAAATATAATAAAAACAAAAATATAGCAACAGTCCAATGGGAAATTGATGGAAATAGCACAAACATATCTACCTTTGCTTTAAAACTTGAAAATCAAGAAGGTAACGTTCATATTCAGTTCGGAATACCGGCCTAACTTGTTAATTACTATCTTTCTTAAGTGTTTATAATATCGTTTGTTTTATTTGTGTATATTTTTGAAAGAATATATATTTTTTTCAAATGCAATGAACGTTTTTGTATCTTACTCCAAAATTATATTCTACGCCCAGTACGCCCTGGTTTTTGAAAATGTTATATTTAATTTTGATTTTTAAAGCGTTGTGTTAAAATAATTATTACGAACTGCTGGAAGTTAACCATAGTACTGCTAAAAGGACAGGCTTATGAGCGCTGTGATGTACTTCCAGCAGAACTCACGCTTTGTACAATTGTACTCTAAGAAGCGCTTCCAGCAGGACAACGCTTTGTACGTTCTATCATTAAGACGTGCTTATTCACTAAAATCTGGATATGCGATTTTGAGCATGAATACAATACCTCTCTTATGGCCAATTGCACCAACGTAAATTAAATATTGAACTTGGATTAAATTGACCAGTGGCGGCTATTCGGGTGAAGAAGGTGAAGAGCAACTTCACCTGTTATTTCAGAAAACAAAATATTTTAAAAAAAATTAATTTCATATTATTTTTTTTATTTTGTATTATAAAGCCTGAAATAAACATCAAATTACCTACTAAAAATTATATAAACTGATTGTCCGCAACCCGAATTACATGAAGAGTAATTCAAATTTTGAATAAACTCTTCACAGTTGCGCGCGCAGCTAGCGTTTATTGGCTAGATAGAATGGTTGCCATAGCAACGATTCTTCCCCCTCCGCTTACAAAAGCGAATGGTGAATACCACATTTCGAACTCTGCACCTCGGCTCCATATTGCAATTGATGCATCGTAATTTGCTTGTTAAAATAATTTGAATAGTTATTATTTTATTTATTATAATTTTAACTTATTTGGAAGGTAAGACTAATATATTTTTAAGTGAAAATAAATTCACTTTAATATTTTATTGTTAATATTAATACTTTAACTCTTTAACAGATTGCACATTGTATATTTAAATCATCAGAATGAATCTGCATAATGTTATTATATGCAATTTATTGGAAACACAGTTCTCTAGATGAATAGATGATAATAATGTATTGGCAAGTTGTCGACCAACCCCAACATTAAATTTAAATAAAATAAAAAATGTTAAAAACTGTGGAAGAACGCACAATCTACATTTTAAATCTGCCTGGTACAATAAATTTTCCTGGTTATGTGGTAGCTTTTATTTGCAAAAACTTTTTTGAAGGATAGGCGTATTAAGCTAATTTATAAAGTATGTCTTAAAAAATATAATTTTGTTTTGTTTATAAATATTTTTTTGATTTAAAATATATATTTGACATTTATCGTACGTAATAATTACAACAATTGACAATATTGCATCGAAATGAAATGCCAAATGAATTAAAATAAATTTCTGTCAAAATTTCGATTTGCACTTCTTTGTTTAAGCTTGGCTTAAAAATTAAGCATCGGTGGTGCAAATGGGCATTAGCGGGAGGTGAAAAAGAAAAATTAAATATAGTTTATAAATTTATTTAACAGAATGCGAATACAATATATGCAACATTTATTTCATTCATTACGTGCATTTTATTTAGCGTTTGCCAGTAAATATCGAAGCGGTGTTTGAGTTATCGTCCTCAGCTCTTGCTTCACACCCGGCCAGTTGTCGAATTTCATTCTAAAATAAACAGAACTAAACATTTTGTACAACATCAATATGTTGATCTTACAATAAGCATATGGCAAATAGCTGTTGCAGATTTAATGTTGGATCTGCATTCCACGGGCTCCATATTTCGTTTCCCAGCATTCCAATCTCTAGAAAATGTTACTTGACCGTCACAAGGAACGGAAAGAATACTAGCCAAAATTAGTATAAATAGAGCCATGTAGATGAAACTGTTCATTCTGTAAAAACAAAAAATATTACTAATAAAGCTCTTTTCCAAATTTAAAATACATATGATAATAGGCAGTGCCTCTGTCCTCTGTTGTCGGTAACGGCGCCCAATTAAGCTTCCGGTAATAGTTATTTATGTATTAAGAGCGTAAGGAGGCTTTTATGGCCTGCGGCGGGATAACAACACGTCAAAAGCCATAAAAGCAAGTTACGCTCTTGGTACATACAAAACTTTATGCACGGACGAAAATTTCAAATTATAAGTGTTAGAGAAATTGTATCGAAAAGAATTTGTCCTCGTACATCCAGTATCAGTATCTAGTGTTGCTATGAAAGCGGAGAACAACAGTTTATTATTTGTTTATTAGTTATGTCATTGAGTCATAAATATCACAAAATTAATTTTCATTTTTCATTAAAGAATATAAAAAAATCGATTTGTAATAAAAACTTTTCATGTTGCCTGTGTAAGTTGTTTATATTGTAGGTTATAATTTGGTTTATGTCAAAGAAATTCGTGTATAATTGTCAAATTATGATACGTCCGTGCATAAAGGATTTTTAGGTTTCACCGCTCTGATTTTGTTATTTATGATACGTTATTTACGTCAAAAATGAAAGTTGGTGACCATTATTCATCTAACGGTGTGCCTTGCGTCCTGACGTCACATTTGTTACGACAGCAATGGTATATTTCTCCAAATATAGCAACAATAACCTCTGCCCGAGTTTTCCAAGCCTGACTATTGTGTGTCAGGTATATTGTTGTTATTTTTAGAGAAATATATAAGCTAAGTATACCGGCAGCGGAAGTATCGCCAAGATCAAGCGCCCACATGGTAAAATATAAGATAATATAAAATATAAACATATATCGGATGACGCTCAAAATCTGTTATAGGCATTTTACATATAAGAAAATAGTTTATCCTTGCGCGTTTCAAACATACTTCAAGTAAAGCTTCATTTCAATGCTTAAGAATTAAGATCAATGCGTAAGAACAAAAGATTACAAACTTCTAACCTGAACTGTCAACTGTCAATCTATTTTATAATTATTAAATTTTTAATTTTTCGGTATGGATATAGATACAGAAAATTATGTAAAAGAAGAATTGCTGCGGCAATGGGGAAGTTTAGCGATTTTTTTTTATTTTTTTATTCCATGGGAAATGACTTGAAAAATGATGTAACATGTTTTATTTTTTTTTATTTTTCTTCAAAAATGCCCAGATTTTCCGGAAAAGCCGATTTTAAGCTGTGATGACGTCGGTAGAGGCTTGGCGCAACGTATGTCGATTTATACACTGACGCACGCGGTTGCGGTTACCAGTCACTTGAGACTGAGGTGTTGTTACGACCTACGTTCAAGTGGTTCGATTTCACCGTTCTGTCTGAGTTTGCGCATAACTGACTTGTGACGTACTTAAAGTTTACCCAAAAAATATTAATTATAGATAAATGGAGCAATAATTTTAATTTTTAATTTCAATTTCAGCAGTCACTTGTATTATATTTGTGAGAAAATAGTATGTTATGTAGAATTTTTACCATGCTAAACTTCCCCATTGCATTCTGCTAGACAACAAGTAATAGGGGAAAATATTGTGACATTTCTGTTGAATTAGTCACTAAACAAAATAGCTGGAAATGGTAAATTGTCATAATGCATTAAGTCTTATGCACTAATCATTATGCATTAAGCAATAAAACATTCGGTGGAAATGAGGCTTAAACGTTGTAAATTCAATAAATAAAATTCATTTTACGTATTTTGTACAGTAATGTACTATTTTAATATAGGTACTCAAAATCGTACAGCAAGGAGGTACTTTACAACATAGCAACCGTTACTTCATAGCAGCATTGTTGTCATTAAAATATATTTTGACACAAAAAATTGTTTATTTTTATTTATTATTGTTTATCTTCTAAATCGTTTTCCATGGTCTTTGCATCATATAGATCCATCGTTTTGCAAATCGATCTCCAAAAATTAATTTATTTGGAGGTTGTTAGGTACAAAAAACAATAACTGTCAAGTTACTTTGTTACTATGTTTTTTAGATGTTTAAAGAAATAAAGAACTATCTGTAAATTTACACCTTCAATCTGTAAATTTACACTTTTTAATCTGTAAATTTACAATTTTAATCAGTAATTACTCAAGTAAAAAAAGTAAAATTTTTTTTTTTTTAATATCTATCAAATTGACCCTGTTATAAACATTCTGACTGGTAGTATTTACTCAAAATTGAAGTCACCCTCGTCACCCTAATTAATTAATTACCATGGCTACCATTTAAAAATACATTGGAATGATTAGAAAACAAGAGAATTTGTTATTTTAGTCATAGCTTAATTATCCATGTTAAGAGTAAATGCTAATACCACAGATTATCTATACTACCGTATACAGATGCGACACTCGGCAATTTCATTGGGGCAAATTTTCAACTGCGCAGGTTGTTTGCGCATGCCATATTTCGTTAATAAAATGGCGTGTTCTTAGTTTGCCGTTATAGCACAGATTATCTATACTACCGTATACAGATGCGACACTCGGCAATTTCGTCGGGGCAAATTTTCAACTGCGCAGGTTGTTTGCGCATGCCATATTTCGTTAATAAAATGGCGTGTTCTTAGTATGCCGTTATAGTTTGCAAAATAAATATGAAATATAAAAGTCAGTGCCGTGAAAATAAAATGGAACACTTTTTTTCAAAATTTTGAAATTGTAACCATGTAATTTAATATCATTAAAAATATTGTAAAGTAAATTAAAGAAATTGAATTTGCCCATCCTTGACAGGAAACTTTATAAACTAGAACTTTAATACAAAAAAGGAAAAAAAAACTATTATTATTATAACAAATAATAAGAAATGGCTTAATTGATTCTTAGTTTTTTTTATGTTATGTTGTCATTTAATGCATAGTGTACCAGTTGATTTTTACATATTATTATAAATAATAGGTATTGTATTATTTAATTCTTTGTTTTTATATTATTAATATATTTTAATAAAATGATATCTAATGACTATTTAGTAAAAAAAAAAACATTGAAAAATAGAAACTTCTTTATACGGATTTGAACTCGCGACCTCACGTAGATTCGGTGTTTGCTCTAACCCTCGCTCTAACCAACTCGGCTTCAAGCCAAGCTGTATTGTCTTCATATTTGTATGATTTTGAGGTAGTAAATTATTTCATTAAAAACATGGCCGCCAATAAATTTTTTTGGAGACACTAACTTCAAAGGTACCGACAGAGTGTCGCATCTGGTTACGATAGTATAGGTAATCTGTGCTAATACTACCATCCTCTATTTTATTCGATAAAGTCTAACTGAAAAGTACATCCACAAAAACCGAGACAAATACCTGCCCCGAAAAGTATTTTCGAGACACCGGAATTTTTAATTGAAAACCGGAATGTCTATGACTAGTCACCGTATTAGAGCGGTATTAATTGAAAGAGTTATAATTTTATATTATTCAAAATTTTACAATGCTAACACGTGATTGGATGACAATGCTAACAGGTGTAAACAAACAACTTAGTTCGTGCTTTACTCACAAGAAGCTTACATGTTAAAGGTCTGATGCCACAATTTGAAATTCAGTGAAATGTTTGTTTAAATAAATATATTTCAATAACAATGCACATTTGGAAAGTGAACAAACGCTAAAAATTCATCATTTTATTCAAACTTTCAGAAAAGAATAATCGAAAAATAAGTACTGAGCCCTATAACGTTATTTGTTATACATTGGGTTTATATGAACCCTATATTCATTCAAGGAACAGTCATCCAATAAACAGATATCAGCAAATTACAATAATTTCATCCACATACATACTTCATGATAAATGTTAAAAATTATTACCTCTTGAGCGAATACATTTTCTCTGCTTGTGTAGAGTCTTTCTTCGGTACAAATCTGATGAGATCTGTACAGATAATGTGGTAAACCAGGAATATCCAAGCTTATATACCCAGGATTAAATGTCGGATCACAATCTCTTGGGAAAAGATAAATGTTTTTTGTAATATTTGCATTTATGCATAGAAATCCAATCCAAAGTAAAAAACTTTCTTTGATTACAAACATCAAGAATGGTGGGAGTTTTCCAATATAGAATCATAAAGAGCTTTCAATGATTCATGAAGAGCAAAGCTTGATTCTAAAGTGTATACACCGTCCAGCTTTATAAAGCTTGAACTTGTAAGAATGAGAAACGACATACGGATAGATGTTTTCTTTGCTTAAATTGTGGGAAGATTGGAAAACGTATTTCGAAAATAGAAATTATTTTTCTGACCACTGGTCGCCTTTGATCTTATAATACTCGGAAATAAATTTTGTTTCATTTTGTTAATTCTTATGTAAAACAAATTGTAGGTAATTAATTTGAACAAACATTATTTTAGAGAGAAAATAATGCATATTTACTTACTGTAATTATTTTATATAAAATATTCTACATTTTTATTATACACTACTCTATTTATTTTTTAAAGTATAATATTGTCATAAATTATTAATTAATATTGATAGTAAATGCAAAAAATAAAATTACATATTTTGAAGTACGATTTAAATTTTAATGGTAGAAATTTTGCTCAATATTCTTTTCTTATATCTGAGTCTTTAAGCTGCGTATGTGAACATTCAGATGTATTCTTTTATTTATTCTTAGATTTTCTTTTATACTTTATATTCGATGTCTCTCGTCTGGTAAACATTGAACTTTTAAATTTAAATCGGCGATGCGTAAAACTTAATTTTACAACTTTTTTCATTAGTATGTCAATGAAATGAACTTTGAAAATAACATTCAAATATTCTGACAGTCTTAGTTCATACCCCGGTTTTATTAAAAATAATAAGGTTTTTCTCAGACTTACCTGTATAATTTCAATAATGAATGATGAATACAGTTTGTCCGGATTTTGTAGGCCACCATTGGGATCTCGAAAAGAGATACTACTTCGGTTAAATAGGATATGGATATGTAGTACGCCTTTAGGGGGTCATTTCAGACGTGCTTTTGTTTTGCCAAAAATTCTCATAAGTTACTAGATAATGGCTTTAACCTTCTGTCTCTTTTAGGTCAAGAAGGTATTGTTTTTGTTTTAAAAAAATCTGATGTGGCAAGCCCATAACCTCCCGCTGGGTATTTAACCATGCAGTATAAATAAAGCAATCATTATGTTCAAATATTTTTACATTCACTCACAACAATTTTTATTTTACATTTAACAAATATATCATACACAAAATAAATTTTACAAATATTGACAAAACTAATAGAAACACTTAACAAAAATCAAAATAGTACTCACATCTTGACATCTTTTCAAATTCGTATTCTAGAAGACAATGAAGCAAATCAATAGTACTTCTAATATTTATGTATGATTGAAAATATATTATTTTTACAAACCTTAATTTTATTAGATTCAAATACATATATTATTACTTCATTCTCCTTAACACGGTTTCATTATTAATTTTAATGTAATTACTTCCTGACAGTGAACAGTGACATTTGTTTAAATATGTCAAAATTGTTATTGAAATATTGTTTTTGTTTGAGGCATAGGCAAAATGATATATGAAAATAAATTATATTATAAATTTATATTTAAAGTTATTTAGAGTTATTTACTAAAGCTATTATCGTAGAATTGGAGATTGTACCATTATATTTCATTATTATTAGTAAAAGTTGCTGAGAAATTATATTCAATCTATTTTTTTCAAGAAAAACTGTTAAAAACTTGTATAAGAGATACTTCCGGTTATCCGACATACACTGAAAACTAATGAGCTCTTCCCACATTAGTATAGAATGGATATACAAAATTTCAAAATTTTCTGATTGATAGTATTTGAGTAATCGTGTCCACCAGATCCACACATCCACACACACACACTCACACACACACACATACATACCCACAGACATCATTGTAAAAATGTTAAAATCGGGTTCTGGGGACATCAAAACGTGCTTATTCACTAAAATCTCTATATGTGATTTTTAGCACGATCCCTATACCTCCATTACGGTGATGAGTGTAAGCACGTTTTAGGGTCCCTAGAATATGATTTTACTAGTTTTACGATGATGCCTGTATGTGTGCCTGTGTGTAACAAAAATTTCTCCGGCGATAACTCCAATACTACAATTCTAAAAATTATAATTCTTTCGTATTCCTCTTCTTTATATCCATATGAAGAATTGATTAGATTTTGGTTAAAATTGGTCAACCAGAAGTTCCCTTATTTGAAGTTTTTAACAGTTTTTCTTGAAAAAAAAAACGCAGTTAAATATCATTTTTTGACATTCTATGTGATTATCAATATGAATTGTCTGTGCGATTGATTATACATTTTCCTTCATATTCAATAGATACAGAGTTAAAGAATTATAAAGAGATTTAACCCCATAAATCAGCCAGCTTTGCTATAATCATGGAAATATTCTAATTGACAGATGTCAGTATCAAATGCAATTTACATAGTGTCATTTGTATTAAAATTTTCCTGGATATATAGAATCTTTTCCAAGGAACTTTTGGTATGGGATTTATATAAAATACATAGAAGGTAATGTGCTGGTCACATCAGATTTTTTCACTTTGAAATTTCTTGTAAATTATTAGAGAAAAATGTTATATACATAGATATTTTTATTGTGTATACAGTGGCGTACGAATAAGATAATATAAACTTACATTTTTAAATGGAACCTATATTTGATTTTTACTTTAAAAAATACTTATTTTTTCTCTTTCGATTGGATTGGTATAAATGTTTTGTATTTTAAATTTGTTTTGCCCTTCAAACCTTCGATTTTTCGATATTTTTTATAATTTTTTTTAATTTATTTGGAAAAATTTGTAATATTTACATGTCATATTAGTTATTTTATTTTTTAAATATATTATTTTATTGTGACTAAAAATATTTTTGTCAATAAAACTCATTTGTTTCAAATAGTTATTTATATAACAAGTGTGTAAAGTAGTGGTGGGAACCGGTTCGGTTCGGCTCCGGTTCCAAGATTACCCGCGGGTACCCGGTTATTTGAATGTGTAACTTACCCGGTTCTCTGTTCCGATTCCAAGACTACCCGGTTCTTGGTTCTGGAACCGAAATTACCCGGTTCTGGAACCGAAACTACCCGGTTCTCGGTTCTGGAACCGAAACTCATCGGTTCTCGGTTCTGAAATTGAATCTCATCGCTTCTCGGTCCTGGAACCGAAACTCATCGGTTTTCGGTTCTGGAATCGAATCTCATCAGTTCTCGGCCCTGGAACCGAAACTCATCGGTTCTCGCTTCTGGAACCGAAATTCATCGGTTCTCGGTTATGGAACCCGAACAGATTGAGTCTTGAATAGTGGTGGGAACCGGTTCCGGTTCGGTTCGGTTCCGGTTCCAAAATTACCCGGGTACCCGATTATTTGAATGTGTAACTACCCGGTTCTCGGTTCCGATTCCAAGACTACCCGGTTCTCAGTTCTGGAACCGAAATTACCCGGTTCTGGAACCGAAACTATCCGGCTCTCGGTCCTAGAACCGAAACTCATTGGTTCTCGGTTCTGGAATCGAATCTCATCGGTTCTCGGTCCTGGAACCGAAAGTCATCGGTTCTCGCTTCTGGAACCGAAATTCATCGGTTCTCGGTTATGGAACCCGAACAGATTGAGTCTTGACTCTTGAATGTAGGTCGGAATATATGTAAAGTGCATACTAAGTGCATTCTTATTCTTGCATACTTTTAAGAAAATTGAATAATACATGTGCAAAATAAAACACGTGTGCATATAATATGAAAAATTTTGACAATTATGAAATAAAAAAAATTATTACTTTAAAGAAAAACTTTTATTAAAAATTTTATGTTCTGCTATGTGTAATTTATATTTTGTATTTATATGCATTAACAGGTATTTCCACTTTTACCACTATTTCTCTACCCGACTCTTTGGTGTGAATTTGCAGTAAAGAAAATGATACATATAAACAAAGCATTAAAATTTTTACATAAACAAACAAAATATTAAATGGCTATATTGATTGTATTTAATCGAACTGAAATCAAGATATTAAGAAATCCTTTATATTACAAAAGTGAGAGATCAAAATGTAAAGATTAAAGCAGAATGTATAAGTAGCTCATTGAAATTCTAGGATATATTTATTGCTTTGTCCCTTCATTTTATGGTCACTATTGTCATTATGTAGGTAGGTACCAATATCTTAGAACATCACTCAAGGTCAAGCTACTGTAGTAAACCATATTGAATGAAAATTTAAAAAATATAATATGAAACTGAAAGTGTAAGTTGCAATTATGCGTTTACATTTTCTAAAAAAAAAATATCATCCTCCTGCATATGGTATAATATTATTTACACATTATTATATGCAATTAAGTTAAATAAAAAAAATCTGTTGTGGCCAGCACAAAACCTCTCGCCATTTCTATATTAGGCTATATAAGTATTGTATTGCACTTCGCTTTCGAACCGTCGTTTTATAACAAAAAATTACAGAACTTTACTCAAATATTGTTTTTTATTGTATTTACCATGTCTTCTGCACACAAATAATTCTAATTATATCTATTTTTCATTGTATGAGGAAGTGTCTTAATGGCAGGGATTCTTCCAATTCATTAACCAGATTGGCGGTATTTCTGATGGATATATGCATTTTACCATAATTTTACCTGTAATTTCAAATATTTAATTAATAAAACAATAAGAAAGATTAAATATACTTCCCAGAAAAAGCTTACAGAATGTCACTAAAACTGTTGATATTTGACAATGACATGTGTCATGTTATAAACATTGGAATTTGTCAACTGGTTTCCTTAGTACCTTGGCCTCCGCGATTACTTTACTCTATGAATTATAGAGTCTTTATCTCTAAATCTATACAAGATATAATAATTTTTTTAAGTGTATTAGATGGAGAATTGTATGTTCTTCAATATTTAATAAAAAAAACTCCCAAAAAATTATATTTAGAAGATTATTTCTAAGAAACTACTACTTCCGGTTGTTCAATTGTTACCAAAACCGTTTCAGCTCTTCCCAGGAATGTCAGATTGAGGAAACTGCAGTTACATATTTTTTAAGTCTTATAGTTTTTGAGGAATCGTGACTACAACATCCAGACATACATACACACATACATACATACATACACACACACACACATACACACATCCACACACACACACACACACACACACACAGACATCATTTTAAAAATGTTATAATCGGATTGTAGGGACCTTAAATCGTGCTTATTCAATAAAATCTGGATATGCGAATTTTAGCATGAATCCAATACCTCTCTTAGCGAGAGGTAAAAATCTGTTGTGGCCAATACAAAACCTTCCCTCAATTCAATGTATTTGTACAAATCAAATACCAAAAGTTCCTTGGAAAAGATTCTACATATTCTGAAAAATTGTAACACGAACACACTATTTTTTACAAATTCCATATTGCAAGTTCCTTTGAAAAGATTCTATAAATCCAATATTATAACACGAATGTACATTCTGTAAATTGCACTTCACACTTCCTCATTCCTATCCAACGCATCTTTTCCACACAGTTCTTTCTCTCTCAAATATTCTGCTACACATACACAGTCCTTCCATCTTCTCTTTGGCCTTCCTCGTACTCCCCGCATTGAAACGGCAAGTCTCTGTCACTTATGTTACTTTCTGATCCTATACTTGCCACTTTGGTTTTACACTTGACACTGACATCTGTCAATTAGAATTTTTTGAATATATCTGCTGTTTCCATAATTTTTACAAAGCAGACTGATTTTTGAAAGTTAACCTCTCTTAATCTCTCTATAACTCTATATTTATTGAATGTGAAGGAAAATGTATAATCAAATCGTACAGAGAATAAGATTTTCTTTCATATTAATGGTCATAAAATGTCGAAAAATGATATTTAACTGCGTTTTTTCCAGAAAAACTGTTAAGATCTTCAAATAAAGGTACTTCCGGTTGACCAATTATAACCAAAATCTAATCAGCTCTTCATATGATTGTAAAGAAGAGGAATACGAAAGAATCATAATTTTTAGAATTGTAGTTTTGGAGTTATCGTCGGAGAAAAATTTGTCACACACGCACACTCGGACACACACACAGATACACACACGGACACACACACACATACAGACATCAATGTAAAATTAATAAAATCGTATTCTAGGGATCTTAAAACGTGCTTATTCATTAAAAACTCAAGGTAAAAATTAATATCGTTCAATAATATTTCTCAAATAAAACAGAAAATCTGTTTATTTCTCAAAAATAGCGAGGTTAATTTAAAATTATAAATGAATAATATCATTGATTCCATAACCCGAATCTGAAGTTTTATTCCAGAGAACCGGTTCCTCTACCCGGAAGCGGAACCGAAGATCGGTTCTATTACTCGGAACCGGAACCGAAGATCGGTTCCATTACCCGGAACCGGAACCGTAGATCGGTTCCATTGCCCGGAACCGGAACCGGTGACCGGTTCCATTACTCGGAACGCCACTACCCGAGTATCCGGGTACCCAGATAGTTTTGGAATCGGGTACCCGGTTCCAAATTTTTCCGGTTCTTGACAGCACTAGTGTAAAGTAGTAATTTTTTGGTCGAGTGCAATGTTTTATCCAGTTTCCCAAGTTTTTTGGCATAAAATAGTTATTTATGTAACAAGTAAATTAGTACTTTTATAGTTTAGGTAAAAAATACTATTTACACACGAGTTGCATACAATATTTAAAATATTGTATGAAATTATTCTTTAAACAGTCATCGTAATTGCGTTTTTCTTTTTAAATACATAATATAGTTAATTATTTAGTGCAATAAATGTATATTATTCAATTAAGTGTATTGTTTTTGAATTTTTCTTGTTGATTATAATTTATCATTGTTCATAAATATCATCATATATCTAATTTTCCTTTGTTAATAAAATTTTATGTAAAATTGTTTAGTTTTTTTATTACATGGACGGTGTTGAATACAAGTAGTTACTCGATAGTGGGAGGGGGGGTGTTCGCCAACCCCAAATTACGCCCAACGAAAAATGTTTGAATTCAACATGGGGCCCCAACCGAAATGTTAGTGCTATTTCTAATAATACTGAGTGTGAGTAATACAGCCATCTTGACATATTGCTAGTGTTAGTTGACAAGTAAATTAACCGAATGTGCATGTTACCAATGTAGGTATTTACTTTTCACGCATAGTGTTGATAAAGTAACACTTTACACATTGTAAAGACTGCGTAAAGTATGTACTTTAAGCACGGTTGTAAGAAAAATATTTTTTTAGACACGGTGAAGATGAGGAACACATACGTTAACTTAAAAATATAAAATTAAAATATGAAGCAAGGTAGGTATGGAATAAGTTACTAAAGATAAATAAAGTACTATTTTGAAAAAGTAATGAAATGCTTGACAAAAAAAATAAGAAATTTTATGAAAAATATAAAATTTTACAGGTAAAAGAAAACTAAAATAACATATCAATCGAAAAATAAAAAATCCGTTGTGGCCAGCACAAGACCTTCCGTCAATTAGATGTATTTTGTACAAATCCCATACCAAAAGGTCCTTGGAACAGATTCTATGTAATATCATGTAAAATCGAACACGAACACATACTATTTTTTACAAATTCCATACCAAAAGTTCATTTGAAAAGGTTTTATAAATCCAATAAAATTATAACATAAACTACACTAAGTAATGTCCTTCCATCTTCTCTTTGGCCTTTCTCTGCGTGTCACTTGCGAGTAACAATATGACATACCAATTTTAGATCCTATACATTTTTCCATATTTGGTTTTGCACTTGCAACTGACATCTGTCAATTAATTTTTTTTGAATAATTATGTCAGCTGTTTCCATGATAAATTGCAAAGCTGACTAATTATTGAAAATTAATTTCTTTATAATGCTAATCTATTGAATATGAAGGAAAATGTATAATTAAACCGTATAGAGAAGAGTATTTTCTTTAATATATATAATAACAAAATGTCAAAAAATAATATTTAACTGCGTTTTTTTAAGAAAAATTGTTAAAAACTTCAAAAAAGGGTACTTCCGGTGGATCGATTATAACCAAAATCTAATCAACTCTTCATATGGATGTACAGAAGATGAATACGAAAGAATTATAATTTTTAGAATTGTAGTATTGGAGTTATCGTCGGAGAAAAATTTGTCACACACGGACACACATACACACACACACACGGACACACATACACACACACACACTCACACACACACACATACATACAGACATCATCTTAAAAATAGTAAATTTGTATTGTACGGACCCTAAAACGTGCTTATTCATTAAAAACACACCACCGAATTTTTTGACCAAAGACAATACCTTCCTTACCTAAAGGTGACGGAAGGTAAAAAGATCTATTTTTTAAATGTAAAAATCAAATATGGGTTCCGTTTAAAAAAATGTAAGTTTGTGGTGTCCTATCTCAAAAATTTATGGATTAGAAAAATTATTTTCGTATGCCACTGGATAGAGATATTAAAACTTTATTCTCGACAAAAATTATTATTATAATTAAGGGGGGCAATATATGAACATTTCAAAATTTAAATAGTTAGGGTCTCCGCGTTTAGAGAAAAAATATCTGCGTACTACCCAACAAATGTTGACTGTACAATATCAATCGCAATAATAAACAACAGAAATCGAAATCAATAAAACTAAAAGCACAAAAATACAATTAAAAAATCTGTTGTGGCCAGCACAAGACCTCTCGCCATTTCCATTTTATGTTATATAAATAATGTATTGCACTTCGCTACCAAACCGTCGTTTTGTAACATAAAAATTACAAAACTTTACCCAAATATTGTATTTTATTGTATTTAACATGTCTTCTGCACACATACAATTCTAATTTTATCTTCTTTCCATTGTATGAGGAAGATCCTATGTCAGAGATTCTTCCAATTCATTAACAAGATTGGCGATATTTGTAATGGATACATGCAGGTTACCTATAATTTTAAATATTTAATTAATAAAACCATAAGAAAGATTAAATTTACTTCCCAGAAAAAGCTTTCAGAATGTAACTAAACTTTTGATTTTTGACACTGATATCTGTCATTTAAAAATTATGTTATAAACATTTGAATTTGTCAACTGGTTTCCTTAATGAAGTTTCGCCTACTCGACTTATTATATCCCGATATTCTATATATTATAGTGTCTTTATCTCTAAATTTATAGAAGATATAATAAAAAATTTAAATGTATCAGATGTAGAATTTTGTTCTTTAAAAGGCGTAATATCAAAAATTTGCAAAAAATAATATTTAGAAGAATTTTTTTAAAAAACTACTACTTCCGGTTGTTCAATTGTTACCAAAACCTTTTCAGCTCTTCCCAGGAATGTCAGATTGAAGAAACTGCAGTTAAATATTTTTTAAGTCTTATAGTTTTTGAGGAATCGTCCCTCCAACATCCATACATACACACACACACACACACACACACACACACATACACACATCCACACACACACACAGACATCATCGTAAAAATGTTAAAATCGGTTTATATGGACCTTAAATCGTGCTTATTCACTTAAATCTCGATATGTGATTTTTAGCATGAATCCAATACCTCTCTTAGCGAGAGGTAAAAATCTGTTGTGGCCAGCACAAGACCTTCTGTCAATTCCATGTATTTTGTACAAATCCCATACCAAAAAGTCCTTGGAACAGATTCTATATAATATCATGTAAAATCGAACACGAACACATACTATTTTTTATAAATTCCATACCAAAAGTTCATTTAAAAAGGTTCTATAAATCCAATAAAATTATGACATAAACAAACACTACGTAAAATGCACTTGACACATTTCTTTCTGCTT
This sequence comes from Ophonus ardosiacus, assembly GCA_943142095.1. NCBI lineage: Eukaryota > Metazoa > Arthropoda > Insecta > Coleoptera > Carabidae > Ophonus > Ophonus ardosiacus. The sequence goes on along the minus strand of OW964834.1, from coordinate 31,632,077 downwards.
CTTCCTTTCTCAAGTCTTCTGCGATACAGTCCTTCCATCTTCTCTTTAGCCTTTCACTGCATGTCACTTGCGAGGATCACTATGACATACTAATTTTTGATCCCATACTTTCCATATTTGGTTTTGCACTTGCAACAGACATCTGTCAATTAGAATTTTTTGAATGAGCAGCTGTTTCCATGATAAATAACAAAGCTGACTAATTTTTGAAAATTAATTTCTTTATAATGCTTTAACTCTACATCTATTGAATATGAAGGAAAATGTATAATCAAACCATATAGAGAAGAGTATTTCCTTTAATAAATATAATAACAATATGTCAAAAAATAATATTTAACTTCGTTTTTTTAAGAAAAACTGTTAAAAACTTCAAATAAGGGTACTTCCGGTGGATCAA